>OY755038.1:201473702-202776392 GCA_963576565.1 Aspidapion aeneum
GCATATGATGTTTTTATTCAAAAAGACGTGGACGTGATTGCCTACTATGCATGGTAATAGATCGCGCTACAATGTAAGATTCCGTAACAATAGGAACAACAGGTACATTATAATAACAGCGAAAAAAAATTGGACCTGGAACAGTTTCGCACTTGGAACAGGTACAACTCGGAATAGGGTCGGCATTTTGTAATAGGACTAGGTACAGAAACAACAGGTACATTATAAGAACAGCGAAATCCAAAGTAACAGGTACACGTTTGAAACATTTAGAACAGTGACGGCAGTTTGTAATAGGTTAATAATCTGGAACAGGATAATAGTTGGGAATAGGGTATTACTCGGGAATAGGGTGATGCATCAGAGGAATATTTAAAAAAATGACTATAGGTGCACGGCATAGTTCAGATTGCAGAAAAATAAAGTATATTTATTAAAAATAAACACGTTTAGAATTTCTTCAAAAACTTAACAGAATATTAAAGAGAAAATAACAGGGCAAAAATATTTTTTCTAGGTATAAGTACAGGTTTTATTTTTAACCACGAAAATATGCAATAAGTCAAAAATAAAGAAATTTGGTCCTGGAACAGGTTTTTGGAACAGGTACGCAACTGGAACAGGTCATACTAGGTACAAGAAAAACCTGTTCCGGTACATCCCTGTTATCCGGCGAAGCCGTTTATTTGTAGGCTAGTATTCCATATTTAGTGCTATTGACCTTTAATGCAAATTTCTTGAGGAAAAAACGGGCTTAATTAAACGGTTTCGCCATCTATTAAAACCATTGGAATTTTCAGTAAATTGGTGCCAACACTGGTTCGAATACCACCCTCTGCCACCAGTCAACGTGTTGGCAATAACCGAAAATTTGCTCATGGAGCATGACCCGGACCTGCTAAATTACTACTCAACCGTAAACATCCAATCAAAAATTTACAGTTGGTCACTTTTGGAATCGGCGTTCTCTGAAGTTCTAACCACGCAGGAATGGCTACGGTTTTGGGATCACGTGATCGTTAATGAACCTGCCTTTTTGATTTGTGGCACCACGGCTTATAATATGCTACAGAGAAAGACTATTTTGTCAATAAAACCAGGTAAGACAGTACACACTAAAATATAACGAATATTTTCATACACCAAACTAACAATTGAATCAATAGTCTAGTAAAACCAATTTTGCGCACTTAATTGTACACACACACAGTTGGACACATAACATGTTCTGTTTCACTGATAGCCACGAATCGAGGAAAACTGCTTTTAACTAACTGGATTCTTGGAGTGATTATGTTGATGATAATAAAGAAAAACTTAAAAAATAAGATTACGGACTACGATTGCATTACATAACATACTTCGAGTGAACATGAAGATGTTTGGACATAATATAAGCATAATAGCAGCCTACGCACCATCAGATGACGAAAGGGCAGCTACAAAACAACTGTTCTTTGACCAACTTGATGAGACTATCACCAAAATCGGTAATACCAGAGAAATAATTATGCTTGGCGATTTTAATAGGTGGTAGGCAAAACCAGAGCAAAGTGATAGGACCATTTGGAAAGGAAGTAACAAATGATAATGGCTTGAGACTGATGCAATTGTGTGAAACCCACAACCTAAAAATAAATAATGGTTTTTTTAAACATAAGGATATTCATCGATATAACTGGATTCAGCCAACAAGAAATCTGAAATCAATCATTGATTATGCTATAGGTGGACAACACTCGCAATTAAAGTGGTATGATGTGCGAGCACTTCGTGGTGTTACCTGTGGATCTGACCTCCATCTGGTAAAAGCAAAAATATTATTCCCTTTAAGAAAAACAAATAAGGACGAAAGTATTGGAGAAAATGAAAACCTAGAATGCATCGAATATAACTTAAGAAGTCTAGAAATCGAAAGTACTCAAAGATTGAATCAGAACCGATTAGATAAAAAACTAATAAACACAGAACACTCATTTGAAGATGTGGTGGACGGAGAGAATACAGAAAATGATCAAAGAGAAAAACGCACATACTTAAAATGGCTCAGTACTAAAGAGCAAAGAGACCTGAAAAGAATAGTATTAAAAAACTGAAATCCGGAAACGCTAGCGGACGTGGAGGAATATATGCTGAAATGCTCAAATATGGATGAGAGAAACTACTCGAAAATCTCACATATATTATCAATCAATGCATAAACGGACATCCAGTACCTGATGATTTCAGTAACCAGTACTCTAAGTAGATTGTACGGTAGGATTCTTAGAGATCTAATAGATAATGATTTTCATGAACAAGAAGAAGAGCAAAGTGGGTTTCGTGCAGGCAGCCCAACTAACATTTATAGTAGCGGCTACATGTTCTAAAGGCTTTGCTACTTTCTTATAGTAGAAATGTGGCGATCCCAACCAAAATTTGTTACTTTTTAGTTCTAACTACTATTTAGTATATAGTAGATGTTTCGTAAAAACGACCCTCTAAACTACTTCTTAGGATTGTTTCTGGATAGTCGATTATGATAGTCTTCTCTACCACAATAGGACGTTGCTAAAGTTTTACTTTCTTTTTAGTCGTTATTTCGTAGTCGCCCTGACTTTTATATCCTACTTAATTACCACTAGCAAGTTAAGCTTCATTGGAGTCCCAAACAAGTGTATCCGACAACTACATTATAACTTTAATTTTTACCACAAAAGTTTGTGTCATCATAGTAACATCTGATGTAACAATGTAGACAAAATAACTTTTTGGATCAACTTTAAAGCCGCAACTACTTTGACATTTTTTAAATGTCGATCTTTTAAAGTAATCTCTCCTTCCTGTTTCTCATTTTATAATATGGGAATTTTAGGAATAGTTTTGCAAATATTATTTTTAACAACCTTGAGCAGTCCATTGTTTCGAGCTCATTGCTTGACCATTTTGCAAAACAATCAAATTGCAAAATATTGATCCAAAGTATTGAGTACCGCACACGGATTTTAAGAATTCCCTGGTCCATGCTTAATCTCCATCCTTAATCTTTTACGCTACTTGTTGCTGTTCTATTCTTGTACTGTCTTTACGGTCGTTCGTGGTTTGTGCTGTGGCACCACCCTATCGCCATCGTAACCCTCTTGTGTGGACTAAACCGAATTCGTTTATCTATGCCTCTTGTGCTGATGTGTCGTATCTCACTGTGATTCATTTTATGTGTTGAGCTTGGGTCATTTGTCTTTTTGGTTTTCTTCAAATTTGTGCTATTGTTAAAGCTTGGTTTGAAGTGAATAACCTTAAATTTGTGCTGTTTTTTGTGCCAGGCTTTATTGCAATAGGCCCCTAATATCTAATTTATGCACGGCCCCTAAAATAACCTCTGGGATATGCTAGACTTCATTTAGGAACTTTTGCGCTGTTTGCGGCTAATAAAACAACAAGTTAGATATATCGTGGTTACATGCGGATTTCTAAGCGATCTAACAAGTCTCAGAGATTGTTTTCTTACTTATAGGGCTTATAATAATAAAAATTACTGAATATTGACAATGCCAAAATATCTAAAAACAATAAAAAATACTACATACGAATTGTGAGGGATATGTGTAAATAAAAAAAAGTAACAATAAGTTGATTTCATTGATGTGACTACGTTCTTTTAGTTCCTTGACCAACACTTCCTAGAAATTCAAGAATAGGAATCATGCTCTCAACTGCAACATACATTTTTAAAAAACACTTTTTATTGGCACTTGTTTTTGTTTTAAAACCTACCACAAATTCAAAACCTATAAGCAGTGGTGCTGTTGTTGACAGAAACGGCAAATGACAAGTGGCGACACCCCAATAACTTGAGGGTAGTAGTGATACTTATCGCGTGGTTCCTATCACTCTGTAGACGTTTTCTAGTAGCGAAAGCTAGTTAATAATACGTTTCTGCAACGAAGGAGTAGAAATTCGAGTGTGTTATCTAGAACTAAAAAGAATGCCGACATAAAAGTCGTAAGTGACACGTTGCCGTAACTTAGGCTCACTTTCAAGTAACCCTTTCGACTATCAGGGAATATAGTTTGGGACGCCATGTTTTTATGTAAGAAAGAAAATTTAATATTTTTGCTGTCGTTTTATGAGCTCATAATAATGAGCTATACTATTTTATAAACAAATTAGTTGAAGCTTACCAAAAATGCTCTTCTTAAGCACCATTTGTTGGAGTTAACTGTCGATTATGAAAACATAACCTCCAAAATCACAACACAAAAATTCCATCAGCTACCAGAAAACGGCTCAATTTTACGGGCGCACCGGTTTTTTGCAATATATATAATGCACGTTATACAAAAAACTTTGCGTCGCACTCGAATTTTGATCCTCTGCTCGTAAATTCTCACACTTTTGGATAACATAGTACATATTATAACCATAACCAAACAAAAAAACTAAACGAGTCTACTGTTGTGTCCACCATATTGTGTAACAATTCTACCAAAAAGAAACGATTATATTATTTGCAACTACATCGCAACTTTTATGCCATTACGGAAAAAAACAGCCTCTACGACGTAGTAGATACCTGGCTACGACGTAGTAGTGTAGTTGTTACTACAGTGACTTTAAACACTTGGCCAAGTAGTTATAACCAGAAATTGGTTCCCCACTTAGTTAATTATAACGTCACTGTATGGCATACTGAGACGTAGCGGGAGTACGTGGCGGTTACTTTTAAGAAATTCTTTCTAGTTGGGGTTTCGTCGTTACAACTTTAAATGTTTGTTGGGAGATCTTGTAGTGATAATGTTTTTTGTCTTAAACAAGTAATTGAGAAAAGGAGCGCCAGAAATATAGAGACTCATGTTACCTTTGTGGACCTACAAAAAGCATATGATACCATTCCAGTAGAAAAATTATGGACAGTGTTAGAGCAGACTAATATCCAACTCTTTTTAAAATATATATCGCAGTAGCTCTAAAAAACTGGAAACGTAAAGTGCACGGCATGGGAATACAACTTACCGACCGATTTACCATATACACACTACAGTTTGCTGACGACCAAGTAATTGTAGCTAATGATAAAGAAGACATGAAGTATATGATGAGAAATTAATGGAATAATACCAAAAGTGGGGATTAACAGTGAACGTGGACAAGACACAGTACTTATCTATTGGAAACGAATCCAGTAAGTTAGAACTAGACAATGGACAAGTAATATCTCCATGCAATGAGTATGTATACTTGGGTGTCACATTTTGATAAGACAGGAACAGACTGTAAGGAACTGGAAAAAAGAATAGTAAAAGCAAAAAAGGTTATTGGATGTCTTAACAGTTTTATGGAGCAGAGAGATAAAAAAGAATGTAAAATTTAACGTATATGAAACAATGGAACAGAGATTTGTCGCGTAACAGAAAAATACAAAACAAAAATGGAAAGTGTCGAAATGGATGCAATAAGAAGATCAATGAGAATATCTAGAACAGATCACATAAGAAATGAGATCATAAAAGAAAGAATGGGAATCGAGGGAAGCACTAAAAGGCAACTGATATGGTACGGCCATGTAGAACGGATGAACGACGAAAGATTACCAAAGCAGGTCCTAGAATGGCAACCAATGAATCAAAAAAATCTGACCGAAGATGATTGTCAGGATCGAAGGAGGTGGAGAATAGGAATCGGACAACGTAAAAAAACGTTCTAAACCGACATAATAATAATAAATTATGTTGATAAAGTTTTGTAAACGGAGTATATTTAATACCGTTAAAGGTTTGACCGAGCTCCATTCAAGTCATGCCATTTTAAAGCTGTGATTCTTATAACTTGACGGACTTTTTTTAGGTGATATACAAGGATTTTTTCGAAGCCAAAGACCGATAGACATCAAAAAGTTTATTTCCAAAACATACTACATTTTACATAATACAAGTGAAAAGAATCATCCTAGACAATACCTGGAACCATTCAAGAGTTTGGACCCTGATACTTATCCTAATTTTGTTAGCTATCCACAAACTGTTATTAACTTTCAAAGGTTTGTTTTTCTTGGTACTTTATTCAAACAACAATTTTAAATGTTATTTAACTTCTATAAGTTTTCGTAATGGGCTTTTTAGTTTGAACACGTTTGACAGGGTATATGCTGTAATTAACAAATGCAAACAAGTAAAAACTGAAACTACATTGCAATCAGCAAAAAACTAAATGTGTCGAAAATTCTCTCTTTATTTACTTTTTTTAGAAAAGCTTCACAAAAACGTTAATAAAAACAAACGAGGTGTAAAAATAAAATTATAAGACTGTTGTAAAAAATCTACTTTATTTAAATACTAATACAACTTAATGATGTTCCCCATCAATGTTGTCCCCTTCTCTATCGACGCAGCATTGCATACGTTTTTTTCCAATGTTAGAAGCAATGTTAGAAATAATCAGAAAAGAGGCTGTTAAAAAGTCTTGCCGTTTTTTCTTTGACGTGTGCTAATATTTCTAAACGGGTTCCGTTTAACAATTTTTTCACTTTCGGAGACAGGTTGAGATCGCAAGGGGCCGGTGCATTGTCCTGGTAGAGCAGCCCCGCGTTGTTTTTCCACAAATCTGGACGTTTTTTCCTAACACGTTGCCTTAGCTACAAAAATACTTCCAAATATAAATGTTGGTTCACTGTTTGACCCTCACGCGCCCATTCAATAAGAATAACACCCCTAATATCGAAAAAAAAACAATGAGCATCGCTGTTATGGATGTGCTGGAGCGCCCTTTTCGTTTATCATCTTTAACTTCTTCACGACCCTCAAAAAAGCTTTTATGTCACATAAAAATCATTGCACAAAACATACACTGCTTTCCGTAGACATATTTTAGCATTTGAAAGTATTCAGTAGCCGTTGTTTTAAGTTTTACATTTTCGTTTGTCATAATTCCGGCAAATGAGCTATGCACGATCCGCTTCAAACCACTGCGTAAGCCAAACTAGTAGAGGAAAGGCGACAAGATTGCGCGCGGTAGTAGAACGCACATGAAGGTGAATAACTCCAACTGCCCGAGGCGTGGAGTTTGAAACCCTGCTAGTACGGGGGCCAGTCTTAAAATTTAATTGTCACACCTCGTATGCTGGTCTTCGGTCTAATAGCTAATTCTAATAACGATTTCTAAAAAGATTTTTTGCCAGAAAAAGCATGGTTTTTAGTAAAAAATCTTGATTTTTATTTTTTTCCTTAAATAATTAAGTAATTAAAATGAAAACATAAAATTGTCATGGTTTCTAGAAAAATAAATAAATCTTAAGAACATAACCTCCTTTGTTATCGATAATTAAACATAATTCCTATAACACGCCAAATAATAAAAGAATAAATATCTATCTATTTTCATTAAAGAAGGAATATTTCCCCTAATTTGCGTCTGTATTAGAAAGGCCTATCTTATTTAGATTTTATAAATATTAATTACTCAATATCTAAAAAAAAACAATTCAATATTTTACCTTTTAGGGAACAAATGGAATACTTAGACCATGAACTAAAAGAGCTGAAAAGTGCCAATAGTGAATTGGCCAGAAAACAAAAAATGAGGCAGGCGCACGAAAAAGAGCTTGAAATTCAGGCGGAAGAAAGCAGAAGATTAAAAGGTATGGTTAATAATTAAACAATTTATCGTGGCTAATGGGGTATAAAAGATTTTGTTTCTCTCGTATTTTTCCGTGGGTAGCTCGAGAGCTTATCCTCACTGGGGTCCAAGATCTAATGGACACCTGTTAAGTATTAACGATTAACTGTTTCGTCCTTATGGGCCTTCTTAGAACACTGCTTGGTCAATGTGACATCCTTGCGAAATTACCTAGACCATTTGGTTTCTCATACTGCGTTTATAGTGAGAAAACCAAACCGTCTAGCCCGCAAGAAGCGCCATCTACCAAAATATGAGAGAAACTAGAACAAGAGCAGGCGAGTAATAAACTGCTATAATCCATCAATGAAAAGATCGAATGAAAATTGTCTTTTAGGTTCGATCAACGCTGATTTGCGTTTTTCCTCACCTTCAAGATGCTGTATGGTTAATTTTATTAATTTAACCTTCCAGCAGGACTTAAATCTTTAGGACCTGGATTTTTTTATCTAGTGTATCAATTTAAAATTTCATCTTTCAGATCTTTGCTTAAACTAAACTTTATATTATTTTTATAAAAAATTTACTTTTTTTAAAATAACTAAAGTTAAATTAAGGCCAGTTTGCATTTAATATTTATTTAATGACAGATCAGCCTTAAAAACAGTTTATTTAGTAGATATCTCAGAAACTAAAGCTTTTACGAAGTTTTTGGTTATAACACAAATTATTGAGCAAAATGTAGTCTCATATATTCCGAAAACCGCATATTGATACGTCATATTGTCAAAAAACTCATTAGTATTAATCGATTTGACCGAAATCTAATCAGCTCGTGTCGAACACTATTTTACCTGAAAATTGTATGAAAATCGGTTTAGCGGTTTAGGAGCTATCGTGTTACGGACAGAAAAAAACTAAAAAAATTGTGTGTGCTTAAGACCACACGGCAGAAGTGTAAACTTCAACAAGGCGAAATTAATAATACTGGCCTTCATCTGCATCATCGCTTGCTGAATGTTCCTCACAGTCAACTCGAGCCGACTTCACCCGAATGAGCGTTACATAGCCGAGCCTGACGGCTCAGTTCAATTCACTACCCATAAAAACTGCTAAACGCGCCTAAAGAAGTTTACACTTCAATAATATACACACACAGACAGACATCACGACAATATTGCTAAGATACGTCAAAATACACAAAACACATTTTCGCCATGATCTGAAAAAAAATTTTTCGTCGAAAATAAAATCTATTTTTGATTTTGTAAGTGCATGATAACTAAGAAAATTTTTACTTTTTAGAGGTGGAGAGAGCCTGTCTAGAAAACATAAAATCCTTTCAAGAAAAATTGAAACACGAACAAGAAAAGTTGCTAAAAATGAAGCAAGATCTCGCAAATGAAGAAAGGGAAATTATTGACAACACTAGATCAAAAATGAAAACATGGAAAGAACAGCAGAAAGCTGCTGATACTGCATTAATGAATGATGGTAAGAATGTGCTAATTTTAGCAAAACTTTGATTACTTTTGAAAATCAACCTTTTTAAATGATTACTGGTATAGTGTGTCCCCGGATCGAGTTGACAAGAGGAAATTTTTGATTTTACGAAAAAGCTCCCTCTTTATAAAAAATGCTGCTTGTTGAAAAATTAAGATTACCATAATAAAATCTTTGATTAGATGTACAGGGTGTTCAAAATCAAATTAAGAAACATATAATTAAGAAGAGGAGAAAAATCTTTATTTTTAATTTCACGAAACACACACACTCTTTATAAAAAATTCTGCTTGTCAAAAGACTGAAATAACGATATTAATATTTTTGATTAGAAGTACAGAGTGTTATCGAATTAAGAAACATTAAATAATTCAAGAGGAAGAGGGCCGTATTTATTCAGTAATGCAAAATGTTATGTAAACAAAATTGTTTGTATCACAACATAAAATGGAAGTACGAACTCTAGGAAAACAAAATCTATCCAGGTTTTAATTTTTAAACATTTGATAAAAAAACAAGATAACATAATACGAAATAAAATTTAAAACTTATTACTTAAAAATCAATATGACAATCACCAAAATAAATCTATCAATGTCACATTATATAAAGATGTTTTTCATGAAATTAAAAATAAAAATTTAGATTTTTCTCCTCATTAATTACATGTTTCTTAATTTGATAACACCCTGTACATCTTATCAAAGATTTTATTATGGTAATCCTAATTTTTCAACAAGCAGATTTTTTTATAAAGAGTGAGTTTTTTTCGTAAAATCAAAAATAAAGGCTTTTTTCCTCTTGTCAACTTCATCCGGGGACACACTGTATTTGGTCCAGCTTAATAACCCTTGATATTTACGCCAACGCCCGACTAAAGATATATGTAGGTATAAATTTTTGGAAACTCTAACTTATTGTTAAAGCCGCAGTATAACACCTTGCTTCCTATATACAATCAAACGGCAAATGGCCGATCCATCTCTTTCTTGACAGAGTGCTGACAATTACTTAAATCATTCAGTAAGAAATAAGCGTTAATTTACGAACCAACGTTTTTGACGCAAAAATCTGTCACACAACAAAATGTTCTATATTAGCTATTTTTCTAACAAGTGCAGAAAATCTATTTTTTCGCACGCGAATGTTGACTGCAAGTGTTAGAAACATTTGTTTTTCTACGATCGCCCGAAAAACATAAAAAAATAAAATTATTAGAAATATAAACCATAACACATTTACACCACATCACTCTAGTTCTTCCAAAACTTTTAACATCTTATCGTTACACCATAGTAACCAACGCATTTCATAGGCAACATTATCAATAGAAACTTTAATTCTATATAGGTGTTTTTGAAATTTGACATTTCTGTACGAAGTAAAATTATTTGCACTAAAAATAGTGTGGAAAATCACATTTTTCACAGGCTTGTAGAACAAATATATTTTTTTGGAAAGAAAAAAATGAGACAGGTTTAATAACATTTTAGTTAAAATTAATTTTTATTTTTGTATAGTTTCAACTGGTAACTATACTTACCCAAAAAAAGACCGTAAAAATATATTGAATAACATTTTAAATCAAATCCAGAAAATCTTTTTTATTTTATTTTTATTGTTATTCCCTGCTCTTATGCCAAGAATTATCTCCGGTCTTTTAATAAAAAGTGTTGTTTCTTTTTAGGTGTAAAACTGGGAAACTTACAGAACGAGCATGAGTTTTTAAAAGCTGAAGATCAATATTTAGATCAAAAAATGTTACTATTACAAACAAAGATGCCGTCAGTTAACAATATTTCTAAACAAAAAAGTAGTTTTAATCCAGAAATCATTAGAGAAGTCCAAAGTTTTCAAAAAGAAACTATGAGGTTTAGAGAAATGTTAAATAAGGTAATTTATTAAAAATATTTGCTTACCTTCATTGTCGATTTAGAGTAAAAACGGGGTAGAAAGTCCTTTAACCAAGAAAACCACGCCTAAGGTATAAAAAAAATGGGACTATTATGGGACCATGCCACGGGAAAAATATTGAACACCTACCGTAATATCTAGGTAATAAACTTGCCACCCTCTGACGTCAGAATACCCCGTACTGACGTCATAATGATTCTACCCCTTTTTTTTGGCTTATGTCTCATAGATTTTATTCATTTTTAAATCGGACCATCTAGAGCCAAATCCTCACCTAGGTACCAAATTTCATTAAAATCGGGCAAGCAGTTTTTAAGTTATGCGCGTTGGCGTTACAGACAGACGGCGAGACAAAAAAGTTTCAAAATCATCTGACCCAAAGATATATATCTTTTTTAAATTGAAGCCACTTCTTTTTATATATTTTGGACCAGATCACCATAGATCACACCACTATAGTTATAGTATACGCGTGCGCTTTTATTGGAACGCCCAAACAAAATACTCTGCCAATTTATAGGCACCTAAGCTCACAGAATTCTACCCCCACCCTTTTTTCTTGGCCTATATTCGGTGGATTTTATTCCTTTTTAAATGGTCAAAACCCAACCTAGATACCAAATTTTATTAAAATCGAGCTGACAGTTTTTAAGATTCAAAATCATCTGAAACGTAAAGATATATAACAAAATCGGGGCAACTTTTTTTTTATTTTTGACACGATCACCATACCTCACACTAATATATGTGTGAGTTGAATTATTTAAATAAAATACTTTTTGTTTTTTTGTTATAATTTGTGAAATAATCAAAATATTTTGATAAATACCATTATAATTTTTTTATTTTTAGGCAAGATTTGATGAATACTCCCACATTAGAAACGTAGAATTTGCCAAACAAATTTCTATGTTACATAGACTAATCCAAAGAATCGAAAATGAAATCGACAAAGCACAAAGTTGTAATGAAGATAATGCAAAGGTTTGTCAAATATACTTAAAAACCTTTTTATGATAGCCTTAAAATGTGACTAGTACTCGGTTGCCAATATTTAAACACTCAGTTACCTTAATTGTAAGGTCACTCATCGTAAAGCAAGCTTTACAGGTAGCAAAGCCTGACTTTGATTTTCTCTTATTGGGTTATAATTCTTGACATGTTTTCCTCGGTTTCGCATTGGCCGCTCGTTTTTATTTTAAAAATGTGGTTTTAACATAGTCTAAATGCCTATTTAAAAATAATAGAGTGTCAAGATACTTTGTTGCAGCATAACTTTATTTCTAAATACATAAATGTATATAGTTTAGGTACTAAAGTTTAACCTACCCTTATCAAGATTTTTCAATTAGAAATCTATTCTTGCAAGACAAAAATTAACCTAAGATATAAATATGTTTGTTTTATTTTTTTTTCTTTTGTTTTATTTTTTTTTCTTTTGTTTTTACTTTTTTTTTAACCCAACTTAATTTGCAATGTGAAAACATACTAATCAATTTCCATATCTCTGATATTTAAATTTATTAATTATAGTCCTATGAACCAAATACAAATAAATGGGTACTTGACTGTACTACTATAGACTTGTCTAGTCTATAGTAGATAGCGAGAGAAATCATAGCCATTCATAATGTTGTAGAGGTGAAGAAGTAATTTTATATGTTTTCCTATTTATTTATTTAGTTATATTTATGTATTTATTTATTAAAACTATATCAACAGCTTACGTCCATTACAGATATCAATTTCAATATATCAAAATATCCTTCTGCATGGCTAATATATAGTTATATTTAAAACAAAACAAAATTAGCGAGAATTCTGCCAATTTAGGTCCATGAAAGGTTACAGTATATTTTTCAAAAAAAAAACGACCTAGGGGTGATACATTTCAGTCGCCCCCTCTTATTTGGTTTAAAAGTTCCAAAACCTTTTCAATCAAATAATAACATAGAGTTTAGATGTTCTAATCATATATACCTATCTAGGTACACCTTTTTTTTAAATATCAAGTTTCTATAAATAAATTAATATACCAAAACTCGGGATCACCATGCCGATAACAACTGGCAAGTTACCCAGAAAGAACACAAGAGTCAAAATGTTTACTATCAATTCTTTACTTGCAGGATGCATATCAATTCTTTAAATGATCTACTCACAAAAAGCACCTTTTTCTTAACATTTTGTAACCCAGTTCGCTTACTTTACAGAAAAGTACGCAGTTTTTTTTTTAAGAAGTCTTCTTCAGTGATATTGTAGCGAGTAACGTCAATAACATGGCGAATTTTTTTTTGTGCCTTTTATGGTTTGTTATTTCTATAACATTCAAGAGTACAGTGAAAATCAGATATAACGACGGCGAAGGAACCGACAAAGGGTCGCTATAACCGGTCGTCGTTATATGAGGACTTACTTTATATGCAATACAATTAACGTAAAACCAACCCAACTACGAAGTCTTCGTCGTAATATGCAACTTGTCGTTATAAGCGGCGTCGTTATTCGCGACTTTCACTGTATTTATTTTTGTGATTGCTAATAATTTTTTTTATATTATCTTCAGTTAAATATTCTTACATTACACGTTTCCACTGAATTTCTTTTGATATTACTTAATACTGACTTTTACTACCAATAAATCATTATCCAGATTTTTATTTTATTTTATTTAAATTGGCATTCCTTAATATGTTAAAACAAAAGAAAATTTATAACAATATTCTTGTTTTTATATAATTTATTACTTTTAGAAATTACCTCAACTCATCCACTGATTACAATGAACCAAATAAATATAAAAGGAAAAATGCCTAATTTTTCGAGATTTACGACAACTGAAATCATTCTTCTTTTAATAAAATCTATTACTTTTAGAAAAGATCTTAACTCATTCCTAAGTATAAATAATGAATTATAAAAAAGAAAAATGACAAAATATATATCTTTTTAATTTATGACATACTGGGATCATCCTTACTTTTATAAAATTATTACTTTTAGAAAGTACCTCAACTGCCAATGTTTTCAGTACTAAACTATTTTAAGGTTATTTATAAAGTAAAGTTTTTATTTAGGAGTTATTCAGAAAAATTGTTGTAATTAATTATTAGATATTTTTCATTTATTCTTCAAGTTACAAAAAACCCAAAAAAAAATTATTTAAACTATTATTTCTTTATATTTACATAAATTTAAAAAAAAACAAATCTCACAAAAATTTTCCTTATTCTTATTTTTAAATGCTTTTCTTTGAACCCGGTATTTTCCTAGTTTTCTTGTTAATTACCGTATTTTAATAATATATCTTGCAATATTTTTATCTTGGGTGAAGTCCAGGGCAAAAGTCGTTTTAAATCTATTCTTACCATACAACTATTTATATTTCCTTCATATTAGCAGCTGTTAAAATCTAAAAAAAAAACTTGTAAATAGATTACCATATATTAACCTGACAAGAGTAAACCTATTTAAAAAGCCGAACTTTATCAAGATTGCAAAAGGTTGTTTTACTGATAAACCACAAATTATTGGATAGATTATTCTATACAAGAATTCTTAAAGAATAGATAGTTAAAAAAAAATTTTCTAAATTACCACGACAAACAAATATTTTATATATTTTCCTAATTTAAAACAATACCCATGAATAGAATAGATTGACAACTTTTCTTTTATTTAAAAAGTCCGAATATAACCCAAAGACTGATTATTACCAACTATTAGTTTACAAACTTACAGTAAGGTATTAAATTAGAAATATTAAAAACACCTCTCTTAAGTAGGGTCTCAGGGTCAACCAATAAGTAGGCATTGATATAAGGATTTGTATGAATTCTATATGGACCTTCATAAACTAAACAAAAATTTTTTGCCACACCTTCAGCTTTATTTGAGCTAGGGTTCGTTTTAAGTAAAACAAATTTCATTCTTAGATATAATGTTGTTAGTTGTAGGTACAAATAGTTCTTTTAGAGTAGAGCTCAACATGGTATCAGGTTTAATACCAAAAAGAACTTCATGAGGAGTGAACCCAGTACTGCTATTTATGGTCTTATTCAAACAATCTTCTATATTCTTAACAAATTTAGGCCATAGGCGATGATTTTCATGACAATAAGTACGATAAAATCTTCCAAGTTCCTTAATATAACGCTCAGAGGGGTTAGAAGAAGCATGTCTTATACTCGAATAAGTTGTTTTTATACCTAATTCTTTTACACGGGACAACCAAAGCTTAGAAGTAAACTGTGAACCTCTATCATTTATAAAACACTTAGTTGGACTCAGAGGTAGAAAGTCTTTTTCAATTCTATTAGGACTAGCTTTTTTTAAAGGAAAAAGTTTAACGTATTTGGAAAAAGTATTCACAAGAACCAAAATGTAAGACACGCCCCCGATGCTAATGGGTAGGGGTCCAAAACAATCTAGAGCTACAAGTTCACCTACTTCTTTAGATATAATAGGATTTAATTTCCCTACATATGTCTGGTTAGGTTTCTTTGCCTTTTGACACAGGTCACAAGATGCAATTAGATTTCTATTTTTTTTATTCATTTTTGGAAAGTAAAATTATTTTTGAGAATACTTATGACCTTAACAACGCCAAAATGCCCAAACTCCAAATGATAATGTAAAATTATTTTCTCTTTTAAGTAGTCATGTAAAGCCAAGGTTTCTTTTTTTTTAAAGGTTAATGTGAACTAAAAGTTCTTTTTCCAGTTTATAAGTGGTTTTTACTCGTTCAATGGTTGGATCAACCTTTAAATTGGGATTTTGAAGACTTTGTATACATTCTTTTCCAAAAAAAAAATCTTTCTTCTGTAGTTCTGGCAGTTTTCTAACTTTCCCCATTAGCAAATCAGAACCCTCAACTTTGAAAAGAGCAATGATAGGTTCATTTATGTTTCTAGAGGTGGTATTCGTAGGGGCATTTTCCCTTGTGTCTTCAGGGGAGGTTAGTGAGTTTTCTCGAAAGATAATCAAAACAAACATCAGACAACATTATCTGATAATGTCTGAAACAGTGATTGTCTTTAAATAAAAATAAAAAAAAAATATTTTTCATTACATATTTTTCTTTTAAATAACTGTAACCCGATCATTTAAATAACTTCAATCCTGGTCACGGCACCACTGAAGTTTAACCTACCCCTATCAAGATTTTTCAATTAGAAATCTATTCTTGCAAGACAAAAATTAACCTAAGATATAAATATGTTTGTTTTATTTTTTTTTCTTTTGGTTTTATTTCTTTTTTATTTTTTTTTCTTTTCTTTTTTTTATTTTTTTTTTTAATTTTTTTTTATTGTTTTTTTTTATTCATTTTTTTTATTTTTTTTTTCTTTTTTTTTTATTTTATATATTTTTTTATATATTTTTTTAAATATTTTTTTTATATACGCCTATTTTCTAACCTAACTTAATTTGCAAAAATAGACCTCAATTTGAAAAAGAACCACGCAACTCTAAGACCATAATGTTATTCATCAATGTGAAAACATACTAATCAATTTCCACATCTCTGATATTTAAATTTATTAATTACAATATTTATTTACATTATAGTCTTATGAACCAAATACAAATAATTGGGTATAGACAAGTCTATAGTAGATAGCGAGAGAAATCTTTAGCCATTCATAATGTTGTAGAGGTGAAGAAGTAATTTTATATGTTTTCCTATTTATTTATTTATATTTATGTATTTATTTATTATAAGTATATCAACAGCTTACGTCCATTACAGATATGAATTTCAATATATCAAAGTATCCTTCTGCATGGCTAATATATAGTTATATTTAAAACAAAACAAAATTAGCGATAACTCTGCCAATTTAGGTCCATGAAAGGTTAAAAAAAAAAACGACCTAGGAGTGATACATTTCAGTACCTTCAGACTGTGTAAAACAACATCTTTAAAATATAACCGAGCCGCCAATGCAAAACCGAGGAAAACATTGAAATAAAATTTCGGACTTCCATTGTCTTTATTTATTTTAAAACACGACGTTTCGGTTAGTAGGTATCTCTAACCATTATCAAGTGTAAACAGTTTACACTTGATAACGGTTAGAGATACTTACTAACCGAAACGCCGTGTTTTAAAATAAATAAAGACAATGGAAGTCCGAAATTTTATTTGTACACAATCATTGTATACGAGTTTTAAACAAAGCGAGGAAAACATGTTAAAAATAATAACCAGAAAATAGAAAATCAATGTCAGGCTTCGCTTCCTATAAGGCTTGCCTTTACGATGAGTTTCCGTAAGGCATAGTGTATACCCACTGACAAAACTCCATTTATTTATTTATTCTGTTTAATATTTTTAAATCTATTTATTTTAAATTTTAGATTAAAGATTTAGAAACTGAAACTCACACTCTAAATCAAGAAATAATGAAAATAATCAAAAAGCTAATTGCAAAGCGGAAAAGACTGGCTGAATCTGATTCTTCGGAATCTAGTGCGAAACAAGTCGAAAGAAATTCAAGAATAAACGGCATGAAAAGTGTAAAATTCGAAGGAAACAATGAGACCAGTCAATAATATTTTAAGACTGAATGTTTAGTATTTGTTTTGTGTTCTAAAATATTTAAGCTAGAATATAATATAGTATTTTTTATATTTTTAAATTTTTTTATATTAAAGATTTTTTGATTAATAATTGTAAAATATTTTTATCTACTACTCATTCTATAATACCTTATTACATAATATGTTTATCTAATCCGTTGTAATAAGCTTATTATGTAACTTGTTTTTATTAAAAAATATGTTTCTTTGTGCATAATGTTGCTAAAAATAAAAACCATTTTAAATACATAAAAAAACAACAAATCTAGTGTGTAAAAAAAGTTTATGGCAATGTTTATTTACATTGGAACGAAACAGGATCTAATCTTAAATACTGGGCAGCGAATTCAGTCCTGTGATGAGTATAAATACTTAGGTCTAAAAATTACAGCTGACGGAACACTAGACAAAGCTATAAAAGATCGAAACGTACAAGGAAGAAAAGCAATAACTTTATTAAATGGAATAATTTGGGACCAAAGTATATCAAAACATAACAAAAAGCTTATATATAACACCATTGTAAAAAGTATTATTACATACGGCTCAGAAGTATGGCCAATCAAAGATAGAACAGAAAAAATGCTTTCCGCTACGGAGATGGACTATTGGAGAAGAGCAGCAGGGAAATCCAAAAGAGAAAGAGTTACAAATCAAAGAATAAGAGAAATTATGACAGTGGAGGAACGTACTTTAGTGGATGATATAAGAACAAAGCAACTGGTGTGGTACGGACATGTACAAAGAATGAATGATGAAAGACAACCTAAACAAATACTACAATGGAAACCAACTGGCCGAAGAAAACGAGGACGGCCAAGGAGAAGCTGGAGAGAAGGAATAGACAGTGAAATAAGAATAAGAGGCCTAGATGATGAATTAACAGAAACGAGTGGAGATTAAGTATCGGAAGACCTAGAACGTTGTGAAACCGATAAATATATATATATAAAAATCATAAATAAGACATTTACTTACCAACTTTTAAACAATGGGTCTATGGTTTGTCTCCACAAGGAGTGACTCCAGTTTAAAGTTAATTTCTTCGCTAACATCCAACTGGTGCGTCCAACACGCAGCCAAAAACATTACGTTGTTTAAGTTTTTGTCGTGAGCAATGTTTTGTAGGACGAATTCTTTCATCTAAAATATATCGTGGTCGTTTCATATGAAATCAACCAGAGGTCGGCAGACCATTTTATGGATTTTGGTACATTTATTCTGCCCATAAAGTGAGAAAAAATTCCGTTTCAAATTTTTCTGATAATTAGTTTTTTACCTCCCTAGCTCGCGCAGCAATGGCTAGAGAAAGTATTATTTTCAAGAAATTTTTTTTTTTTCATATAACGCCGAAAATGTTTTTTTTTTAGTTTATTTTGACCTATCTTAGCATGTCTGCCCGTGTGTGTGCGTAACACGATAGCTCCTAAACCGCTGAACCGATTTCCATAAAATGTTCAGGTAAAGTCGGGCGGCGGATAAAAATTCGAAAGTACAAAAGGTCGAAAGTACAAAAGGTCGAAAAAAATCGTTAATACAAAATATTAAAAATACCAATTTACCGTATTAAGTCGAATTGACCTGTCCAGTCGTGATAGACCCGGGGCCGAGTCTATAAAAAAAAACACACCTGGTCAGGTTGGGTTAGTAACCTAACCGGGTTAACTATCAACTATGTGGTGGACCCGAGGCCGAGGATAGGTTAGGTTACCCATACTCCAACCTGACCCGGTTAGGTTAGTCTATCAAAAAAGAAATTTTCCTGACGAAATCAGGGTAGTTTTTTTTTGTTAACAAACCTAACCTGGTCAGGTTGGGTTAGTAACCTAACCGGGTTAATTATCAACTATCCTTGACCGCTGAACCACCGCGGCTGGGCAGGGCAATTCGACTTGATTAGGTTTTAATCTTTTATTTTTCGACCTTTTGTACTTTCGACCTTTTGTACTGTCGACCTTTTGTACGTTCAACCTTTTGTACTTTCGACCTTTTGTATTTTCGACCTTTTGTATTTCTCGACCTTTTGATTTTCGACCTTTTGTACTTTCGACCTTTTGTACTTTTGACCTTTTATCCGCCGCCCGGTAAAGTCGTGCTCGACACTCTAACGAGCTGTTTAGATTTCAGTCAAAATCCATTAATGCTAACGACAGTTCTTTTACAATTAAATTTTTTTTTTAATTCTAACTTAAACGAAACATCGCATCATGCGGTTTTCG
This sequence comes from Aspidapion aeneum, assembly GCA_963576565.1. Taxonomy (NCBI): domain Eukaryota; kingdom Metazoa; phylum Arthropoda; class Insecta; order Coleoptera; family Brentidae; genus Aspidapion; species Aspidapion aeneum. The sequence goes on from OY755038.1 coordinate 201,493,511, forward strand.
GAATATAGTAGATTACATTTTGCTCAATAATTTGTGTTATAACCAAAACCTTCGTAGAAGCTTTAGTTTCTGAGATATTTACAAAAAACCGTTTTCAAGGCTGATATATCATGGCTTCACTTAAAGTGTGTATAGGCTAGCTAGGGAGGTTTCAGACCCGTCATGGATCTATTTATTTTAATAAAATGTCTAAAATAAAAAAACGCCAATGTATGTACTAACAAACATGAAGATATCTCGAGAACTACTTACACCAGGGTGGTCATATAGGACTTATTTGAAAGATCTTTAAACTACCTTTTGAATGAGTGATAACATGATCGATTTTTTATCAAAACAAAATTATTTTTTTGTTATATTTTAGCTCACACTACTACTATAAGTAGTGTGAGCTATGGTGATCCTAATTTTTTCGAGAAAAAAAAAAGTTGCTCCGATTTCAAAATTTTTTATATATCTTTGCGTGTCAGATGATTTTGAAACTTTTTTGTTTTGCTGTCTGTCTGTCTGTATGTCTGTCTGTATGTCTGTCTGTAACGACCAACCCGCATAACTCAAAAACCGCTTGTCCGATTTTAATGAAATTTGGTACCTAAGTTGGGTCTTGGGCCGTGATGGTCCCATTTAAAAATGAACAAAATCCACCGAACGCAAGCCAAATAAAAGGGTGGGGGTAGATTCCAAAAATTAGAGTTTATGTGAAAATATGGCGTGTGTGATATCAAACAAAAGGTAATTAAGTCTGGAGTTAAAAAAAATGAATTTTAGTTTATTTTTAAAAAAAGGGTGGGGGTAGATGTCAAAAATTAGAGTTTAAGTGAAAATATGGTGTGTGTGATATCAAACGAAAGGTAATTGAGTCTGGAGTTAAACAAAATACATTTTAGTTTTTTTCAAAAGGGTGGGGGGTAGATTAAAAAAAATTGAGTTTAAGCCAAAACATGGCTTGTGTGGTATCAAACGAAAGGTAATTGAGTCTGGAGTTGAATAAAATATATTTCAGTTTTTGATTATATTAGCTCACACTATAACTATAGTACCTAGTGTGAGCTTAGGTGCCCATAGATTGGCAGAGTATTTTAAAAGTTTTTTTTTAATTTTTCAGAAAAATATGTTTTGTTTTCTATAAAAATATAAAAACATCGATCATGTGATTCATCCTCATTCAAAAAGTAGTTTAAAGAGTTTTCAAATAAGCCCTATATGATTATCCTAGTGTAAGTAGTATTTGAGATATACAAAACTATTTATCAGAAAAATTAAAATTGAAATTTGGTATTTTTCAACCTTTTTATAGGTTAAATAAATGTACCAAAAATTATCAAAATCGGTGAGATAAACCTCAATGTTTTTTGGTTGATTTCTTATGAAATGACCCATCGAAGGGAACAATAAAATATAGTTTTTTAGCTTTTGAATACCAAATCGGTGTAATAGCTGTATATTTAAGTCGCTTTTGTAGAGTTTTCGGTGCTTTGAGGGAAGATAAAAAACGTTACTTTTTATCAAGGGGTCTAAACTTTTTTATATAGAATTTTTTGAATTGGTGTAATAAATGTATTTTTGATAGATTTAAACTCTTAAAATTGTATCTGTTGCTTTGAGTTCTTAAAATATTACATAAAGTTGGTTTTCTAAATCAGGGTAAAATTTTCTTTAAAATGACATATCAAGCTCAATATTATATTATTTTCTAATTTCTTTATATTAAATTTGTTTTTTATTTTTATTTTGTTTTTATTTAGTCTATTAATTATTTAAATTAGTTAAAAATACTAAAACTACAAAAAAAAACAATTAAATTGAAATTTTGATAAATTAAGTAGGAAACATTCATCCCACCCAAAATGTAAACTTTTGAAAAATCCATAGATGGAAAACAGCTTGATACATAAAACAGGATCCCACTGTTTTTCTCATCAGTACATGCCTTAATATTTTGGTATAAAAATGCAGCAATTTATATTTCCTATTTTCAAGTTATTTGATCTTTTAATCTAATGTTATATTTGATGCAATCTTAGGTAAGCACCTAGAATTTGACTGAGAAAACATCCTTTACATTTCTTAATTTGCTGTTTCAATTATATTAATTACCTACCTGAAAATCTTTTACATAAGCACAGCAAACTTCATTCACAATTTTTCCAATTTGTGAGGCACTTAAAGACAAAAATAAAGGTTGGGAAGTTTTGCCCAAATTTGACAAAGCCTCACTTTGAACTATTAAAGTTTCAAAAATGTCCTTTTTGGCTTTGATATCCTGAACTACTGAGTATAGCTGGTTGACTTGGTCTTCTAAATCTTTGTTGTAACCTAATAAAGAATGTGTAATTTCATATTATGAAATCAACCAATGGAGGTCTGGACCATCTACCCATAAACGTGTTGCAAAATCTCAAATTTAAATTTTTTTTTATTAGTAGCTTTTTTGGGCTCAAACATGTAGTAAAAAAAGGGTAGTACACTTGATGTATTTTTTTTATAAAAAGAAATTAAATTTCTTTTAAAATACTCTGCCAATATATGGGCCCCTAAGCTCACACTAGGTACTATAGTTATAGTGTACGTGTGAGCTAATATAACTAAAAACTGAAATATATTTTATTTAACTCCAGACTAAATTACCTTTTGTTTGATACCACACAAGCCATGTTTTGACTTAAACTCAAATTTTTGAAATCTACCCCCACCCTTAAAAAAAACAAAAAACTAAAATGTATTTTGTTAAACTCCGGACTCAATTACCTTTCGTTTGATATCACACACTCCATATTTTCATTTACTCTAATTTTTAAAATATACCCCCACCCTTTTTTTTAAAATTAAAATGTATTTTGTTTAACTGCAGACTCAATTACCTTTTGTTTGATATCACACACTACATATTTTCACATAAACTCTAATTTTTGAAATCTACCCCCACCCTTTTATTTGGTTTCTGTTTGGTGGATTTTGTTCATTTTTAAATGGGACCATCTTGACCCAAGACCCAGCCTAGGTACCAAATTTCATTAAAATCGGCCAAGCGGTTTTTGAGTTATGCGCGTTGGTCGTTACAGACATACAGACAGACATACAGACAGACAGACAGACAGACAGACAGACAGACATACAGACAGACAGACAGACAGACGGCGCAACAAAAAAGTTTCAAAATCATCTGAAACGCAAAGATATATAAAAATTTTTGAAATCAGAGCAACTTTTTTTTTCACGAAAAAATTAGGATCACCATAGCTCACACTACTATAGTATAGTATATGTGTGAGCTAAAAATGTTTTTCTTTTAATTTTCCAAAAAGGTTTTTTAAAATATTTTTTCAAAAATTTTTAATTTTTGTCATATTTTTTTCCTCAATGTTTTAGCAAGATCAGTTGTCAACAAATTTTCGGATGGAGAAATGATGGGTTCATGTTAAAAAATATTGGAACTTTTGGACTGGTAAATTTTTCACCTTCTTTAGAGATCAATTATTCCAACTTTTGTCAGTTGGTCATAAACTAATTTTCTAAAATTAGTAAAAAACATAAAATACATAATAAGTACATCAACAACCATCATATAGACACACTGATGACACATTACAACACAATATATTTTTATTATATGTTAGTTTATTATTTTTTATTCTATATAATATATATGATTTTTGGGTTTTAAAGTAATATTTATAGTGTATGTTCATACCCCGTGTTTTGTTTGACTCTGACTTGAAACCCAAAAATCGTTTTGTTTGACCCTAACTTAGTTAAAAGAAACACGGGGTATGAACATACACTATAAATATTACTTTAAAACCCAAAAATATTTTACTTTATAACGATGTTTATAATAATAAAATGTTAAATTACTTAAATGTATTATTTTGTATTAATTTGCAACATATTCTTTTGTTCTTCTGGTTAATCTAAATAAATCAATAAACTTTGCCATACATTTTTACCTATTATACAGATGTGTTTTAACCAGCTCAAAAAAAAACATTGCTAAGAGAGAATTTATCACATTGTGACCAACTTATTTCTTGACCATATATTCTTGTCCCTTCATTCTATCATAGGTATAAGTATTTAAATAAAAATATTAATTTTTACTTACCAGGATCACTAAATTTAATAGAAGCAATCTGTTTCACAAGTTGACTTCCTAGTATGTGCAAACTATTCCACTTCTGCACATTGTTAAATAAATCAGCTACAATGTCTCTTGCTATTCTTGGAGGACCAGTCAGGTTTTTGGATGGGGAGGCACTAAGGGTGTCCCTTACTGCAAGAAAATAGAAACAATTAATGTATTGATACTATATACATAAATCAATAATACTATGCAGAAAAAAGAGAAATTTATCTGTTGACCTTATTTTTTTTTGTTGCATAAATCCGCTTTAAATACAAAAAATTAAAAGTAATGGAGTGTCTGCTTCCCTAACTTACATCTGACTGGAGAAAAGCCTTGGTTTTCACTAAAACTAGCGTTATTTGATTTCATTACTAAAAGAAAACTGGTGTTTTGTAAAGAAAACAGCAAATAAACTATAATCAATCAATTTCTGGATTTCAATGAGATCGCGTCTCTTCTGAGACGGCCTCCCAGCTTTACAAATAAAATATAAATAAACAAATTGCCGCAAAAAAGTAAGGTTAAAGATTTTTAACAAGTCAACAAAAAAATACGTTAAAAGCTCGTTTTGCTAGTTTCCGAAAAAGCTACTGGAAAATTTCGATAGTGAAAGCTACAGAACTTCAATAAAAGCTACAACAATGAAGCGCTTTTAATTTTTTTTTTCGTTGGTCTAGGGAAATTTGAATTGATTCTATTGGCTGTGCTGGTTGTTGACAAAACAAACGTCACCAACAGTTGTCAATAGGAAATTCTGTGGGTCGAGTTTTCGCAGTTTTTCCTACAATTTTCTTACGGGGGAAAAATGTCGACTTGAGACAAAAAGGTAAAAGTGGAGATTTTAGTGGTGTATCGGGTAAGGGGCCCTTTAAGAGCCCCGCGCAACGACTAGGCCATCAAGGTAATGATGGCGTCTGGGGATACGGAAAAGATTGAGGTGTTGACCTCGAATTCGGCCCTTAACATGCACCCGAATCCCAAGGAGCCACCCGGAGTCTACGAGGCTGGGGGCGCAGGCGAATCTGAAGGTAATTGCACTATTTACTACAAGCTATTAATAGATGGTAATAAAACTTGATTCTCGACTTGACCTGAGTTCTGAGGTGAACTCTAGCCTGGACTTTCAAACCTAGGTTCCCTCTTAATGGGAATAAGCAAAATGCTTGTTTTAAAAAGCTGGTTTTTAACACTTTTTAATAGCTGTTTTGCAAGTAACATTTTAGCAGTTTAAATTGTCTTTCTTTCAGTTTCAAAAGTTTTCAGCATAACCAAATGATCTGTATTTTTAGCTGACATGATTAGCAAAGAAACAGCCCCCTTTTTTGATGATGAAACTCACATACAATTTCAACATTATTTGCTTTCTTAAGCTTTCACAGGAAGTGGTGACTTGGTAAAAGCAACAAGGCACAATTTTTACTTTCATTGCTATTAGGTCCTTTAGATGCTAAAAAACACATTCCTGAATTTCCATCTGTCTGTTTGTCATGTTTATTTTGTTGGTAGCATAACTTGAAAATGCTTTACCTGATTTCAATCAACTTTTGTACACACTATCATTGAACATTAGAGCTGATAAGCTTCTCAGCTTTGCTGAGTTACTCATTAAGGAGATATCCCCATAAGGAGTTATCTACAATGAAATCAATAACTTTAAAATGTAATAACCAATTTTAACCAAGTTTTGCACACTTGCTACTAACAAGGGCAAACACTCATACACTTTTCAGATTTTTTTTATTTAAAGTGTTGCTAATTTTTTCAATTAAATAAAAATACTCTGCCAATCTATAGGCACCTAAGCTCACACTAGGTACTATAGTTATAGTGTATGTGTGAGTTAATATAACTAAAAACTGAAATATATTTTATTTGAGTCCAGACTCAATTACCTTTTGTTTGATACCACACAAGCCATGTTTTGACTTAAACTCTAATTTTTAAAATCTACCCCCACCCTTTTTTTAAAAACTAAAATGTATTTTGTTTAACTCCAGACTCAATCACCTTTCGTTTCATATTACACACACCATATTTTCACTTAAACTCTATTTTTTGACATCTACCCCCACCCTTTTTTTTTTAAATAAACTAAAATTCATTTTGTTTAACTCCAGACTTAATTACCTTTTATTTGATATCACACATGCCATATTTTTACATAAACTAATTTTTAAAATCTACCCCCACTCTTTTATTTGGCTTGCATTCGGTGGATTTTGTTCATTTTAAAATGGGACCATCATGGCCCAAGACCCAGCCTAGGTACCAAATTTCATTTAAATTGGACAAGCAGTTTTTGAGTTTTGCAGGTTGGTCTTTACAGACAGACATACTGCACAACAAAAAAGTTTCATCTGAAATGCAAAGATATATGAAAAATTAGGATCACCAGTAGTGTTAACAGTGAAGATCAATGTATTTTAGTAGTATAATAAGTAAGTCTCGATCATATAAAAACAGAAAAGAGGTGTTTATCAAATGGTAAAATTTAGGGGAATTCCCGAGAATTACTTAGTTTTAATTTGTTTTTGTGGTAAATACTAGTACCATTTCATGTTTTGCTTTGTAAAATGGTAAAAACTAAGAAGTTTTTAATTCTTGCTCCCAGAAGTAAGTTTGGAAGGAGAATCTAAGAACAAAATGAAGACACCTTAAAATGTTGCAGTAAAATATGTTTTGGAATCACTTAAAGTGGTTACATTATAGTCAGAAACAAACAACATAGATGTTAGAGCCTAAGAAATATTGAGACTAAGCAGCAGCCACTCATTGGTCAGCTAGATAAGTTTCACAAAAATTCGTAATTGTAGTATTTGTAAATTGCCATAATGCCATATGAAATGCATGTAATTCGAATGTAATTTCTTGTAATGTAAAAGTAATAAAACCATAATGTAGATAATTTAACTGTAATGCAACTGTAATTCAGGTAATGCAACAGTAATGCAGGTAATGAAACCGTAATGCAAGGAATGCAAAGGTAATGCAGGTAATGCCATCGTAATCTTGGTAACGCGACGGTTTATACCATTCTAAAAAAAAATTGACAGATTTGCTCTTGTTGTAGTACATGACTTTACCCAATTTCATATTTTTACTGAGTTTTTTAAAAAGTTACCATCAAAAAACTTAAGAAAATTGCTTGACAAAGAAAGAGTTTTGACCCATGCATTATAGGAACTTTTTATCAGCCATGACCTCCTCTATCACCTGTTGGCCTATGGCCCCTAAGTTATGGGACACCTTGTATACTGTGAAGAACTGGAAAAAAGAAAAGGAAAAGCAAAAAACGTTATTGGATATCTTAACAGTATTATTTTATGAAGCTGAGAGATAAAAAAATTAATATACCTATATGAAACAATGGTGAAAAGCATGTTGGTGTATGGAATAGGAACTTGTCGCGTAACAGAAATATACAACACAAAAATGGAAAGTGTCGAAATGGATGCAATAAGAAGATCAATGGAAATCGAGGGAAGCATAACGATGACATCACTAAAAGACTGCTATGGTACGGCCATGCATAATGGATGAACGACGAAAGATGACCAAAGCAGGACCGAGAATGGCAAACCAATAGGGTGCAGAAAAAATGGGCGTCCTAAACTGGAATTGCAACATTCAATCCAAAGATCAATGAGTCGAAAAAACCTGACAGAAGATTATTGTCAGGATTGAAGGAGGTGGAGAATAGGCGTCGGACAACGTAGAAAAACGTTCTAAACCGAACTAGTAGTAGTATTCCCTCGGGTACAACCAACATTTCTCAAGCACTCCTCTCACTCTATCTGAGGGCACGGCAGTGCCTCGCCAAGTTCGCGCTGCCGTAACATCTTTTCTTGAAACATTTCAGCCCATATTTGACCTATCTAAAACTCTACTTCGGAATGAGCTACGAATCTCAAACTTTGCACAGTCGTAGATCTTCATAAAGTTAACAACCCTCCAAGTTTCATGGACTTCCATAAGGTAGTAAAGTAGTTACGAAATTTCAAAAAACCTCGAAATTGCCACTCACATACTCACTCACTCATGTATAGATCATCAATATTCTACTGTACTTCCAGACATGCTACAAAGCTGAAATTTGGCAGACTGATAGAAATTATGACCAAACCCCTGGAAAAAATCAAAAAACCCCAAAATTCTAATTTACTCCCCTCCCCTATACATGTAAGGAACTATGATAAAACTATAGGAAAAAAATTTAAAAACCCCAAAATTTTAATTTGCTTCCCTCCCCTATAAATGTAAAGTTGTGTAAAAGTAACATTGCCCACTTCTAGAAACGCTTGAGAGCTGAGCTTTGGAAGGCCAATAGGAACTATGATAAAACTATAAAAGAAAATTAAAAAACCCCAAATTTTAATTATCTTCCCTCCCTATAAATGTAAACTTATATAAATTAAGATTCTCCACTTCCAGGAACGCTAGAGAGCTGAGCTTTGGAAGACTGATAGGAATAAAACTATATAAAAAAATTTAAAAACACCAAAATTTTAATTAACTTCCCTCCCCTATAAATGTAAAGTTATGTAAATTAACATTCTCCACTTCCAGGAACGCTAGAGAGCTGAGCTTTGGAAGACTGATAGGATCTATGATAAATTTATAGCAAAAATTTAAAAACACCAAAATTTTAATTTACTTTCCTCCCCTATAAATGTAAAGTTATGTAAAATTAACATTGCCTACTTCCAGGAACACAAGAGAGCTGAGCTTTGGAAGGCTGATAGGAACTATGATAAAACCGTGGGAAAATATAAAAAAAAACCTCAAAATTTTTAATAAGGCATTGCAAAAGTTTTGAACAATATTCCGCATATTTTACTACATACTATAAAACTTAAATATTATCCAAATCCTTTAAAAAAGGAGTGAAATCATAACAAAAACATTTTATGTAAATAAAGCCAAGTACGCGAAAGTGGTATGCCGTAAAAAGAATTGAGATAAAAGTAAAGCCAAGTTCTCCAATACAAATTTCAAAATGAATGGTTCTTACTAGTTTGGAAATGTTTTTCTAAACTTGGCTATGACTCTTAGGCACAGGAATAGCAAAGTTTAAATAGTTATTTTCCAAACTAGTAAGAACCCATTTTGAAATTTGTATTGAAGAACTTGGCTTTACTTTTATCTCAATTCTTTTTACGGCATACCACTTTCGCGTAGTTGGCTTTTTTTACATGAAATGTTTTTGTTATGATTTTTTTTAAATAGTCTTTTTGTTTTTTAACTTTTTTAAAAATCTGTCTACTTAGGTAAGTACCTAGATAATGTCGATTATCAATTTTTGAAAAATCTTTTAAAAAATGTTAAGAAGTCATTTAATTAAACATTTTGTTTTTTATCTTTTTTAAAAATCTGTCTACTTAGGTAAGTACCTAGATAATGTCGATTATGAATTTTTGAAAAATCTTTTAAAAAATGCATATACATAATATTCCAATACCCACGGTAAAATCTACATCAGAATTTCATTAAACTCCAAGGTACTGTCATGGGGTGATCCGTGGTACTGTCAAGAAGAGGCATATTAAACTAAAAGATTATAAAGAAGGGTCCATCTTTTTTTAATTTTAGAAGGTTAAACTGGTTTAAACTTTGTTTTAGTTTTAATCTAAGAACTTTAATTTCCTATACCATTGTAAAAAACCTTGCAAGTAATGTAAGTAATGCAATTTATAATCACTCGTACATAATTTCAGTGCGTTATCACACCCTACACTACATTCAAGTGTTTAAAGTTTCTAAATAATGATTGGTATCATTTCCCATTCGGGGTCAAACTATCAGCAAACTAAAACACATCCTTGTCACCTTGTTTTCATTCGCAAGGTGTTCAGAATTTATTATGAGCTATGAAAGGACAAGGTTTTTGCAAAACTGTGGTGGTCTTCTAAACACTTACCTACCAACACTATGAAAAAATATTTGCTTAATTACCTACATAGATGTACAGACGCAGTCATCAATAATGTCGCAAATATTTACCTAGATCTGACGCACTTATAACGATTTGGCACCTGGTTAATTCATGTGTATAAAGTTAGCAGAACAACTCTGGAAATTGAAAAAATCATATGTTTATAATTTGCCGTAATTATCCGTAAATTAATTGTGGAAACAAAAAATTCGCCGTGCCCGTTTTTAAAAAAAAAATATGGTGTTTTGCGAACTTTATATAAAGTTAGCAGAACACCTATAGAAACAAAGGATTTATCTAAAAAAAATTTAGTTTACAATTTGCCGTTAATTATCGGTAAATTAGTTGTGAAAACAAAAAATTTGCCGTGCCCGTTTTTTTTTTAAATATGGTGTTTTGCTAACTTTATATAAAGTTAGCAGAAAATCTATAGAAACAATGGATTTATCTAAAAAAAATTTAGTTTACAATTTGCCGTTAATTATCGGTAAATTAGTTGTGAAAACAAAAAATTTGCCGTGCCCGTTTTTTTTTTAAATATAGTGTTTTGCTAACTTTATATAAAGTTAGCAGAACACCAATAAAAACAAAGGATTTATCAAAAAAAATTTTGTTCACAATTTGCCGTTAATTATCCGTAAATTAATTGTGAAAACAAAAAATTTGCCGTTCTCGTTTTTTTTTAATATGGTGTTTTGCTAACTTTATATAAAGTTAGCAGAACACCTATACAAACAATAGATTTAATTTAAAAAAATTTAGTTCGCAATTTGCCGTTAATTATCCGTAAATGAGTTGTGAAAACAAAAAATTTGCCGTGCCTGTTTTTTTAAAAAAAATATGGTGTTTTGCTAACTTTATATAAAGTTATCAGAACACCTATAGAAATAATGGATTTATCTAAAAAAAATTTAGTGCACAATTTGCCGTTAATTATCTGTAAATTAGTTGTAAAAACAAAAATTTGCCTTGCTCGTTTTTTTTAAATAGTGTTCTGCTAACTTTATATAAAGTTAGCAGAACACGTATAGAAATAATGGATTTATCAAAAAAAAATATTGCACAATTTGCTGTTAATTATCCGTAAATTAGTTTTTTTTGTAGAAAGTTAGCAAAACCCCTATAGAAGTCATGAATTTATTTAAAAAAAAATTAGTGCACAATTTGCCATTAATTATCCGTAAAAATTTGCCGTCCTCGTTTTTTTTAAAAAAAATAGTGTTTTGCTAACTTCAAAGAAAGTTAGCAGAACACCAATAGAAACAATGGATTTATGTAAAAAAATTTTAGTTCACAATTTGCCTTTTTTATCCGTAAATTCGTTGTGAAAACAAAAAATTTGCTCTGCCCCTTTTTTTTAAAAAAATTGGCGTTTTGTCAACTTTCTATAAAGTTAGCAGAACACCTATAAAAATAATGCATTTATCTAAAAAAAAAATTTGTGCACAATTTGCCGTTAATTATCCGTAAATAAGTTGTGAAAACAAAAAATTTGCCTTGTTCGTTTAAAAAAAAATGGTGTTTTGCTAACTATAGATAAAGTTAGCAGAACACCTATAGAAACAATGGATTTATCTAAAAAAAAATTTGTCGTGCCCGTTTTTTTCACAAAAATATGGTGTTTTGCTAATTTTATATAAAGAAACAAATAGAAACAATGGATTTATCTAAAAAAATGTTAGTTCACAATTTGCCGTTAACTATCCGTAAATTAGTTGTAAAAACAAAAAATTTGCCCGTTTTTTTTTTAAATGTGGTGTTTTGCTAACTTTATATAAAGTTAGCAGAACACCTATAGAAATAATGGATTTATCTAAAAAAAATTTAGAGCACAATTTGCCGTTAATTATTCGTAAATTAGTTGTGAAAACAAAAAATTTACCGTGCTCGTTTTTAAAAAAAAAGTGGTGTTTTGCTAACTTTATATAAAGTTAGCAGAACACCTATAAAAACAATGGATTTATCTAACAAAAAATTAGTTCACAATTTGCCGTTAATTATCCTTAAATTAGTTGTGAAAACATAAAATTTGCCGTGCCCGTTTTTACGGATTTTTGAATTTTCCCTCATAGCTCCAAAACTACAAGAGCTAAAAAAAACTTTTGACTTATTTTTTTAGGTCTCGAAATTTTAGGACATTAATGTGTAATCCCCAGGTCTCTATCTTTTAAAATAACTGAGTTTCCCATTCAATATCATCAAAAATGTACATACAGTGTACTCCGGTTATAACGTACCCTCAAGGGACCAGAAAATATGTACTTTATAAGCGGAAGCACGTTATAAACAATACAATTAATAAGAAGAGTATTATGGCATGAATTATGAAATATGTACAGGGTGTCCCAAATTGGGCACTTTTAGGGGGTTTAAGGTACTTCTAGGGGAGACAGAGAAAAACTGACCACGCATTGCGAGGCTCAAATTTCAAGAGAAGACTTATAGTGAAAACGGCATTTTGAAATATCGTCTTGTCTTTGAGCTACGGGGGCTTTTTGAAAAGTCTGCATTTTGGAAGGGGATCTATAACTTCGTTATTAGTGGAAATTTTGATTTAGAGTAAATTGCAATTTTATAGACTGTCACGAGGAATTCACCCACCAAATTAAATTTTAACTGTCACTTTTAGTTTTTAAGATATGGAATGGAATGGCCTATATTTGAATTAATTTTCGAATTCGTCATTGAATTCTTTTCAAAATGATGTATCATATGTCATAGTTTGATTGAGCGGTTTAGGAGATATTCAGCTTTTTCACTTATTTCTAGTGCGCTTTGATTTCCTGCTGAGGCAGGTCAAGGCACTCCAGTATTTTTATTATTTTACACAGTCAAAAATATGGTTAAAAATATAATTCAGCTGATGGCCCTCAAAGCCTAGTTATAAAAAGAAACAAAAATTACAGACTCAATTGAAATTCGATATTATTAAAAATTATCAATAATCATTATGTCATAGATCAACAGAAAAAATACCCAACCTACTATATAACTATAGTAACTTAAGCTAAACTAATTAACCTTGATAAATACTAATTTATATATCATATTCATACTATTTTACAACATATGTTCAAAATGGCGCCCGTTTTGCCTCAAACACAGACGGCACCGCTTTTTAGTAGATCTAGCCGCATTAATTAATTCAAAATTTTGAATGGATTCGAACGAATTAAGAAGATTATTTTCCAAATCTTGACGATCTTCAGCAGGATGTCTAAACGTCATGTCTGTGATTCTTCCCCATAAATCGAAATCACACAAGGTGATGTCTGGAGACCTTGCTGGCCATGGTATTGGGCCCCTTAATCCAATCCACTGGTTGTGAAAGTTATTATTCAAATGATTGGTAATAATTCCAGCCGTATGCGGTGGTGCGCCATCTTGTTGGAAGTAGCACTGCATGTTCTCTACTAGCGGCAAGTTTTCGATATATGGCTCAACCACTTCTTGTAAAATGTTTTCTAAATACCGCTCTTGATTTAAATTTTCATTATATATATATATATATATATATATATATAGGGGCCAACTATACGTCCTCGATGAACTCCAGCCCAAACATTAAAGCCATAGCGACCCTGGTTGACAAATTCAACAGTTTTGTAGGGATTTTGTTGGGCCCAAGTGTAGTTGTTATATCTATTAAATATACCGTTACTTGTGAAAAAGTTTAAATCTTCCTCGCATTTGTCAATAAACCAATTAGAAAAGTTCATTCTAGGCTGGTAGTCCCGGTCATAAAGCTTATGGACCTTTCTTGTGCGATAAGGCTTATAATTATTCCGTTTAATTGTTCGGTGGATGCCTGTGGCAGCTTCTACTTGTCTCAATGATCGCGAATTATTTTGTTCTAAATCACCAATAATGCCTATCTCCTCTAACTTACGGTCCCTCCTAACGTCATATATTTTGGCCCGCGGTTTTGAAAAAGACCCATACTGAACAAGGTTCCTTTTCAACTTTGGAAATATATCCGTATAAGGTTATTCGGGATACCTTTGAAGATATAAGTTTCCAGCGTCCTGTCTATTATCATTACTTTCCCAGTAACATTTTAACATGTCATACTTTTCATCGTTTTGATACATATTTCAAAATAAAATTAAAAACGCTTTTGTGCAAAATAATTTTATATCAAAGCGTAATGTCAAATTGTTTAAACAAATGAAAACAATGACAAAACGCCAAGACGTAAGGCCAACTTGATTTGCATAGTATAAGACAACAAAACTATAGGTGCATTAAAGTAGGATTTGACCGCAAGGCTTTCATGTCAATGGCGCATGACGTCATTCAACGCACACTAGATAAAAATAAAAAACTTAAATTATCTCCGAAATCGCTTAATCAAACTATGACATATGATACATCATTTTGAAAAGAATTCAATGACGAATTTGAAAATTAATTAAAATATAGGCCATTCCATAAGAAAAAATGCAACTTTATGTCATATCTCAAAAAGTAAAAGTGACAGTTGAAATTTAATTTGGTGGGTGAATTCCTCGTGACAAAGTCTATAAAATCAAAATTTCTACTAATAACGAAGTTATAGACCCCCTTCCAAAATGCAGACTTTTCAAAAAGCCCCCGTATCTCAAAGACTAGACGATATTTCAAAATGCGGCACTATAAGTCTTCTCTTGAAATTTGAGCCTCGCAATGTGTGGTCAGTTTTTCTCTGTCTCCCCTAGAAGTACCTTAAACCCCCTAAAAGTGCCCAATTTGGGACACCCTGTACGTAATAACCGAAAGTACGTTATAACCGGAGTACACTGTATATGGGTTCATAATTGCAAGACAAAGGCGTCATAATTGCAAGGGCAAAGGTTTCAGTAAGTAATTTTATATTTATTTATTTTTCAGATAAGGACAATATTTCTCTGGCCAATAAGAGTATTTCTGATGTAAGTATTAAAAACCCCTGACATATTTTATTAGTAGGTAGTAATTTCCAAAACAGTAAACCAATAAAGATTTTTTTGTTTCTATGTATGTTATGTACATTTGTTTTATCGGGAACTCTTTAAGACCTGTTAAATGTTCTGGAGTTAAAACACATGTACAGCCAAATTCGAAGTTTTTTGACAATTTTAACTCGCCGAGATAGATAAAATCGACAGTTTATCAGCTACGAGGGGTTTTTATAAAGTCTGCATTTTGGGAGGGGGTCTATACCCTTTTTATTTATGAAAATCTAATCCAACTGTCAAGCTGAATTTTATCTGTGAGTTTTAGATTTTGACATATTATGTAAAGGTAGTATTTCTCTCATTGAGTGACCCTCTTTTTATTAAATTTTTGGAATCGTAAAATTTCATTTAAAATGATGTATCACACTCAATATTTTATTACCTTCCTAGCCCGCGCAGCAATCGCTAGAGTAGAGAATTATTTTCGAAGATTTTTTTTTTTTTTTTGAGATAACACCGAAAATGTGTAATTTGGGTGTATTTTGACCTATCTTAGCAATATCGTCGTGATGTCTGTGTGTGTGTGTGTGTGTGTATGTGTATTTCTGTCCATAACACGATAGCTCCTAAACCGCTAAATCGATTTTCATAAAATTTTCAGGTAAAATAGTGTTCGACACTGTAACGAACTCATTAGATTTTTGTCAAATGCTAATGACATTTTTTTGATAATTAAAAAATTTTAAAAATATGCGGTTTTCGGAATATAGTGGATGGTATTTTATTCAATAATTTTTCTTCTAACCAAAAACTTCGTAGAAGCTTTGGTTTTCGAGATATTTACAAGAAACTGTTTTCAAGGCTGATATATCATCCGTCATAGATCTATTAATTTTTACCTTCCTAGCCCACACAGCAATGGCTAGAGAAGGTATTGTTTTCGACGAAAATTTTTTTTTTGAGATAACGCCGAAAATGTGTTATTTGGATGTATTTTGACCTATCCTAGCAATATCGTTGTGATGTCTGTCTGTGTGTGTGTGTATGTGTGTGTCTATTTTTTTTCTGTCCTCAACACGATAGCTCCTAAACCGCTGAACCGATTTTCATAAAATTTTTAGGTAAAATGATGTTGGACACTCTGACGAGCTGATTAGATTTTGGTCAAAATCCATTAATGCATTTGACAGTTTTTTGACAATTAAAATTTTTTAAAAATGCTAACTTTTTAACGGAGCATCGCATCTGTATGCGGTTTTCGGAATATAGTGGACTACGTTTTGCCGAATAATTTGTGTATTAAATAAAAACTTTGTAGGAGCTTTAGTTTCCCAGATATTTACAAAAAACTGTTTTTAAGGCTGATTATCAGAGTTTCAATTGACATGTGCTAATAGGCTACCTAGGAATTTATTTAATTGTGTTTTTATAAGTTAAGTTTTTATTAACGGTCGTTGTTTTTAAGGTTAAAAAAAGATAAGGGGTCATTTCATAAAGAAATAACAATTTTATGTAATATCTCAAAAACTTTATGTGACATAAAATTCAATTTGACAGTTCAATTCTTTAGAAAAAATCTAAAAGCAGTACCAGGGCTATCAAAACGGACGGGCCACGATCCTCCACTTCCGGGGCTGATTTTTTTTTGATGGTTGCGTCACGACACAGGTGGTTGTCTTTAAAATATTGAAGTTGGAATGACGGTTCATGAATATTTGATTTTTAAAAAAATAAAGCCGGTTTTAAGATTGTTTTTACTATATTCTTGAAGAACAATTTTTTTTAAATGTATAGTAGTCCTTAATTTTTCAGAGCCGCTTCATTAGCTCACACTAAAATTAAATTTAAAATAGAAGCGAATGTGACATACACAGATGACAAAGTCAAATACATGTCAAATATAACAGTTGCCATGCGGTACATGGCGGGTAATTTGAATTCAAAATAAGAAATGCTAAATTTTGCAGATTTTAACCTTTTAATCATCTTGCATCCTTACAAAAGTTTGGTGGAATATGGGGATGGTATCTGAGAATATTTCACTGAAATTTCGCCGAAATCTGTAGTGCCATTTTGAAAATATCATAAAAAAACGTATGACCTCCCATATGACCCAATGTAAAAATCAGCCCCCGGAGAACAGCTCATTTTTTCAGGGTCGTGGCCTCTATTTTTGTGTTGGCCTTGGCAGTACATATAGATATACCAAAATTTAATTTTCATACATACACCCTATATCATTATTTTTGAGACAACTTTTTAAAAAAATTTTTTCGTTGGCCTATGCTATTTGTTATGGTAAACAGCTGATAACTGTCAAAAAGTTATCTCAAAAATTATGACATGGAGTTTAAAACCCCTCGTAGATAGAAAACTACGAGGCCTATCAAGAAAATCGAGAACAGTACATATCTACTCGTTTTTATTTATCTTGGTTGGAATTACCTAAAATCCCAAAAAACATCGAATTTTTTCCACCTTGTACATATGTAAAACGTAAATTAATCAATTTATGTAATTGATACCTAGTTGAAGTAAAAAATTACATCAATTACAATAATAGAAATGTTAATTAAGTATCTATTGGAATGTTTGCATAGATAATATTGTTGGTGCTTTCCAAAATAATTTGTAATAATTTAGTACAGTGAGATTCATTATGATATCGACACACAATCTACTATACAGGATGTTGTTGAATAAGACATGGGCCCCCCAAACCTAGGATTTTTTTAGATATTTTCCACATATTTCATTACCAAACACAAAAAATAGTATGAAATATGGAATCATGAGGCCTCGGGCACTCCCAAAGGCATCGGGTCCCCCCAAAATATATTCCTGGGTGCGCCACCGAATAAGATACTACTATGTCGGTTTAGAACATTTTTCTACGTTGTCCGATGCCTATTCTCCACCTCCTATCCTGACAATCATCTTCTGTCAGGTTTTTTTGACTGATTGATCTTTGGATTGACTGTTGCCATTCTAGTTTAGGACTCCCTCTTTTTCTGCGCCCTATTGGTTGCCATTCTAGGGCCTGCTTTGGTAATATTTGGTTGTTCGTCCGTTGTAGATACATGGCCGTACCATATCAGTTGTCTTTTAGTGATGTCATCCTTTATGCTTCCCTTGATTACCATTCTTTCTTTTATGATCTCATTTCTTATATGATCTGTTCTAGATATTCTCATTAATCTTCTTATTGCATCCATTTCGACACTTTCCATTTTTGTTTTGTATTTTTCTGTTACGCTCTATTCCATACAAAAGCGTGCTTTTCACCATTGTTTCATATATGTTAAATTTTACATTATTTTTTATCTCTCTGCTCTATAAAATGTTAAGACACCCAATAACCTTTTTTGCTTTTGCTTTTACTTTTCTCTTTTCCAGTTCTTTACAGTCTCACCGAAGTATACGTACTGCATGAAGATATTCATATCATTGATTCGTTTCCAATACAAAGGTAATGTATCTTGTCCACATTTATTGTTAACCCCCACTTTTGGTATTTGTTTGTTAACTTTCCACCATATTCTCCATGTGTTCTTTATCATTAGCTACAATTATTTGGTCGTCAGCAAACAGTAGTGTGTATATGGTAAATCGGTCGTTAAGTTGTATTCCTATTCCGTGTACTTTACGTTTCCAGTTTTTTAGAGCTACTAGCGATATATATTTTAAAAAGAGTTGGATAGATACAAGATCCCCGTCTTCAGCCTTTTGTTACCAGGAATTCTTTTAAAAGTCGATTTCCAATTTTAATTTTAGATTTTGACCCTTTGTATAGTTGTTTTATCGCTTTTATGTATGTATGATTGATATTAGTTTGCTCTGACACACAATTTTTCTACTGGAACGGTATCATATGCTTTTTGTAGGCCCAGAAAGGTAACATGAGTCTCTATATTTGTTTAAGACAAAAAACATTATCACTACAAGATCTGCCTGCACGAAACCCACTTTGCTCTTCTTCTTCTTGTTCATGAAAATCATTCTTTATTAGATCCTATCGTACAATCTACTTAAAGTAAAAACGGCCACTTCAGGCCTAAATAGGCCACTTCCAGTCGACATCAGAAGTTGAAAATAGAACCGTACCATCGAAAGAGCGTATTCGAGTAATTTTTTAGATCATCGAAAATATCCTTCTCCTAGGTTTTAAAATGTGCGGACGGGTGGGCTGAGACACCCAGTATATGTACATTATATTACTGGTAATACTTTATGAAGGATTTTAATTATGTCCCAAAATCTTTAACCCTAACCTTTTAACATAAATTTTATTATAGTTTAAAATCCTGAAATGTTGCCAATATTTTCATTCTAAATTTTAAAATGAATCTGATTCTGATCTGATTCTTGCCAAAAGCCTCAAAATTTGAAAACACTAACTTTTCAATATTTTTGGTTTATGCTTAGTTTTATTTGCTTTTTACTAGCAAATTTTTTATGTGATATTAAACTTGTGTGATTGAATTTTCTTTCAAGAAATACACTTAAAATGTATTTAAAGACTATTTTGGTAAGCCTTTGAACTAATCTGTTCTGAGCTCCGTTCTAGTGGTAGACATTAAAATTAATAATAATGAGTTTAAAAATGATGTTGAGAATTTTATCTTGTGGTCAATTCTTTTGAGAAAATGCAGTGGTGCGCCAATTTTCGTATTTCTATTGAAATAACTAGTGCAATTTTTTGTAATGTTTTGAGCAACTGACAAACCCAGTGTTAAACTCATTGCACATTTTTCTCCACGGGCTCTCCAAGCTCGTGTTGCACTAGTGCAACAGTGTCAGTGAACCACAAGTGGCGCACTAACTAACTCAAAAGAATTTGCGATTAAATAGATGTTACCAAGAGGCGGAACCTGGCGAAAGAAGGAAAAAGAACATCGATAGAATACACAGAAATAAATAAAACTATAAGAAAAATGATAAAAGAAAATTATAGAAAAAGCCAAGAAATAAAAGTTGAGAGAGTTATAGAAATATGAAATGTCCAAGGCCGACTCTAGGTAGATATGAAATAATTAAAATAAAGGATATGAACGGAATACAGGCTAAAGTTAAAGCTATTCTAGACAGAATTATGCCAAACAAAAAGGGAACCATCGCGAAAAACCATGAAGAAACTCCAAACAAAAATAAAGAACATGAACTAGAACCTGAAATATGCAAAGCGGAAATAAAGAGAGCATTAAAGAAAATGAAAAATAAGAAATCACCTGGAAAAGACGGAGTAACGACAGAAATGCTCAAATACGGCGGTAAAGCTGTAGTTAGTACCCTTCATATTCTCCTGAATAAAATACTAAAAGAAAAAAAAACTAAAAAGAATCCATAACCATTATTCAATACAAGAAAGGCGATAGAAATAGATAAAAACTATCGACCTGTAACACTCCTCAATGTAATTTATAAGCTAAGAAGAAATAGGCATCAAAGTAAACGGACAATACTTGAACCACCTAAGATGTGCTGATGATATTGCCTTAATAACCGATAAGAAAGAAGAACTGATAAAAATGCTGGAGGAACTGAATACAGCAGCTAAAAATATAGGCTTGAGTATGAACTGCACGAAAACTAAAGTCATAACAAACACAGATGAGGATATCACGATGAGAATAAACCAACAGAAAATAGAACACGTAGAGGAATCTATATAACTGAGACAAATTATTAAACTAAAAAAGGAAAACCAAACGGTTGAAATCAAGAGACGAGTAAGATTGACCTGGGCAGCATTCGGTAAATTAAGCAACATATTAAAAAATAAAAAATATCCTCAGTACCTCAAAACAAAAGTGTATAACCATACACACACTTACAAAATGAAACATGGATAAGGTAACAAAAGCCCAAAGATCAATAGAAAAACAAATGTTACATGTAAAGGTAACAGAGAGAAAAAGGAATGAATGGATAAGAAATAAAACAAAAGTAAGGGATGTCAGAGGAGAAGTAGCAAAATTAAAATGGAAATTTGCCGATCATAATATCAGACAGAATGACGATCGGTGGAACAAGTGCATTGTAACCTGGAGACCTTGGGAAAACATAAGAACGAGGGGTGAACAGCTAACCCAAAATGTGTACACCGATTGTGAAAATCCACAATCTTTTGCTAAGATTGTGGTAAGATTGTGAGGGATTGCGAGGGATTGTGGAGGACTGTGCAGCGGTGTCGCGTGCCTGAAGGGGCGGGGGGCCGACAGCCCATCAAAAATTCTTGCGACCAAAAAAAAAAAAAAACAAAGGTCATCATGTCTAGTTTCCTTTGTGCGAGGGCTTGTGAAGGACTGTGCTAAGATTGTGAGGGCTTGTGCGGGATTCTGATGAGGGGTTGTGGTCAGATTGTGACAGATTGTGAGTGCTTGGGACAGACTCTGAAGGATTGTGGGCTGAAGGATTGTGAAAGATTGTGAGTGATTGGGATGGATTGTGTAAAGATTGTGAAGGATTGTGGTAAGATTGTGAGGGATTGTGAAGGATTGTGGTAAGATTGTGACAGATTGGGAGGGATTGTGTAAAGATTGTGAAAGATTGTGAAGGATTGTGAGAAATGTGTACACCGATTGTGAGAGCTGTTCACCCCTCGCATAAGAAGTAGGCGAAGACCCCAAATGGGATGGCCGATTTGAAGAGACATGCAGGAGCTAGATGGATGAAGACGGTGATAGACAGAGAAGAATGAAAGATATTGGGGGAGGCCTATATCCAAAGATAGATCAAAGAAGGCTAAATAGATAGATAGATAGACCAAGAACGATCACAGTTCAATTTTTGATTTTGGGCAAAGGTATTATTTACATGCAGGGTTGGTAATGGTCAATTGACCGCTGCTAATTGACCGGTCAATTAACTTTGACTGCCAGCTATTTGACCGGTCAAATTCGGTAAAATTTGTAAAATCAGTTATTTAGAGCTCTGCCACGTTACCAGGGCTGTCAGATTTTATATTTTTATCCTGGACAATTCTTACCAAAGTGTCGTGTTTGCTCATAATTAGTTTTATTAAGGTCTTAATTGCCGAGGTGTCCCAGACCATCCATTCTGGTGAATTTCTTGTTGGACCAAATTCGATGTTTTCTGAGGGGTTTTAGACACAGACACAGACTATGGGTTTTAGGTACCTATGTCTAGAGTTGCGAGTTTCCCAATATGTCAAATATCTAAACCGCTTCTTGGCACGCCTCTTAGTTTTTCAGCTACAAGGGGATTTTGAAAAGTGCATAGGAAGGGGGCCTATAACTTTTTATTTATGAATATTTCATTTTTGTATAAATTGTTTTTTTTTAAGTTTTTTTTTTTTAGTTAAAAACTCTAATCTATCAAGCCGAATTTTATATGTCACTTTGCTTTGACAGTTTAAAAATTAAAAATATTTATTAACGAAGCATCAATATGCAGTTTTTGGAATACAGTGAAACCTCTCCTTGCGGACACCTCTTTTAAGCGGACACTCCCTTTAGGCGGACAAATTTGTTGGATCCAAGCTTTTTCCTATTTCTTTACATGTAAAATTTACTCCTATAACCGGACACTCTAATAACCGGACGCGGAAAATATTTTACCTACTCGCGTGCGGTAAAGTAGTTACACTGTGTGCGGTAAAGTTACTTTACCGCACGCGCACCACTTAAAAACCTAAGCAACGCATCAATAAGACAGCTTCAATAATTGTTTACATTTCAATTTCATCTAATTTGACATGTTTATTTATAAATTACATTCAAGTTTTTGAAAAAAAAAGGTACTCATAGGTATAATATTGTACCTAACAAATGCGGAAAGTGTCTTTACCACCCTTGACGGCTTGACCGAACTCCGCTCCGTGTCGTTCGGCCAATTGCCGTCGCGTGCGGTAAAGTATTACTTTCCGCATTTGTTAGGTAAATAACTATTACCTATTCGCGTGCGGTAAAGTAATTACTTATGTTTGTTTATTTATTAATTACATTCAAGTTTTTGAAAAAAAAAGGTACTCATAGGTAAAATATTGTACCTAACAAATGCGAAAAGTGTCTTTACCACCCTTGACGGCTTGACCGAACTCCGCTCCGCGTCGTTCGGCTAATTGCCGTCGCGTGCGGTAAAGTATTACTTTCCGCACTTGTTAGGTAAATAACTATTTTGGTTACAAAATTCTGAAACCTCCCTTAACCGGACGCGAACCACTGACAATGGGACGGAGCGCTGCATGACATGGGCATAAATATTATTTAGTATGTTAGCAACAACGCACTCTGCAGCCGGGGAATTACCTCTTTCTGTTTTAATGGGGAGACTAAATACTTCTGTTGTATTTAAAACATATTTTATTCGGCGGGACTACTGTTTTTTCGTTTTATTGTTTAGATAGCTAGTAATAGATCTCTTTGAAATGGCGCCTAGTAAAAAACTTCTTAGTTTACTTCAAAAAATGAAAGGTGTTAACGATTCGGAGAAGGAACATCTATCAGCACAAAAGATCGCTGAAAAATTTAATATCGGAAAAACTCAAGCAGCGAAAATTGGTAATAAATATATATTAAAATTTCGCAGTTCTCTCTCATAAGCGGACACCTCCAATAAGCGGACAAAATCGCTGAAACCGGGAGTGTCCGCTTATAGGAGGTGAGTTCACTTGTAGTGTGCTAATGGGCTATTAAGGTAACAGATCCATCATGGATCTATTTATTTACTTACCTCTTTATTCCCTAAGGAAATAACAATTTTGGTAATATCTCAAAAACTAAAATTGACAGATAAAATTCTGTTTGACAGTTGAATACTATCTATAAAAGAGCAATTTACACCAAAATGAAAATTTGTAGGTTTTTTAAAATACGAGGCCTATCAAGACGCGGTTTTGATATTTGAAGACGTCTCGAAAATCGAGAAAAGTACATATCTATTCGTTTTTATCTACATATCTCGGCGAGAATTACCTAAAACCCCCAAAAAATATAATTTGGCCCACCTTGTATGTATTTATATACTGCAGCACTAAATTTTAGATATAAGTACATCAAAAAAATAAGTGTTTTGTCAATTTTGTACGAGTAGGTACAAATGACTTTATCTAATGATGTTTAAATAATTTTGGGAAATTAAAACACACCTATCTTAAGATAAAATATATACTTTTTGTAAGAAAACAATCCCATTTTCAAAACAGTTCAGTTTTCGGTTGTTAATGAAAGCTAAAACTTTTGTTTTCTGTTTGCATAAGTGAAAATTGTTAAAATATACAATTTTTCGATATACATCTAGGCTTGCCGAAGGTAGAATAGGATATATCTATTGAAAATAGATTAGTTGTGACGTTAATATCAAGGTTGGGGGTCATTGTTTTTTAGATAAATAATATTTTTAATATTACGGTTGTTGAATTAATTAGACTTGAACTTTTATTTAGGAAGTACTTTGTTGATTTCAACTAAATTCCAAGAATAATTCTATGGTCAATTCAGTTTATTTTGATACCACTTTTAAAAGTTGACAGTTAAGTTATTAGTGTGGCTGCATATTGAATGTGATTGAAATAGCCCAGTCATATTAGGTGAAAAAACCCTGAAACTTGGAAAAAAAGGCGCAACTTTGATGTTTTTATAATTATTCCTTAGCATCTGGGACACACCAATGGGTGTACAGCTTTCGAGCTGCTCACGGAAAAATACAAGAGAAACAAAATCATTCTATTCCCGCTTAGCCACGAAAAATTGTTGGTTTTTTTAGTCACGGGTACTAAACTTCACGTTTGTAGTATTTTTGACTTACGCTCCGCTGACTCGACATAAAACGTTGCGACGCCGGAAAAATGCAATATGCATTAAACCGACCTAAGGGACAAAATATGTCATGGCAATGAGGACTGTTTTTCGTTTCATCTGCCCGCCTTTTATTTTTACTCTGGTAGTTTCTTTTGTATTTGTAGATGTCGCCACTTGTGTGAAAGTATACGGTATCGCAGGCATTATTTATTTATTTTTCTTACCAACATCGTAAGACGAGATTCATATACCGTCTCTGTAGCTTTACAAAAGTGTCACATTGACCATGCAGTGTTCTGAAGAGTCCCTTAAGGACGAAACAGTTAACTGTCAGCACTTAATTGGTGTCCATTAGATCTTGGACCCCCGTTGGTGTGTAGCTTTCGAGGTGCCCACGAAAAAATACAAGAGAAACAAAATCTTTCCTATGCCCGCTTAGCCACAAAAAATTGTTGTTTTTTTATTTACGGGTACTACTACTTCACGTTTATAAAAATTACACATCTGTTAAGCTGAAATGTCAAATAAAATAAAAGTGTGCGCATTTGCGCGTATTTTAACACTGTTTTTAACCAGAAGTTAAATATTTTTAATACTACGCTTTTTTGTGTCGTACAACACCGAATTGTATAAAAGTTAAATTCTGAAAATCCCAATGGTGGTCCGGCTAGTATTAACTACTTTCCTAACCTTTACTTAAAGTTGTTTAACTTTAAAAAAACCAAACCTAAATTTTAGTAAATAGTGTTTGATACAAGTGGGGATCAAGCTTAATATTATAAAGTATTAGCATTTTGAAATAAGTTACCTGCATAGTAGCATAAAAATAAAATAAAAAAAATAATTTTTTTAAATATATTTTTAAAATGTTAGGTTAGGTTTTTTCTTAATTTTATACTATAGACCGAATGATTTTGCATGATTTTTACTCTTAAATTTTTTCGAAAAAGTTTTTATTTTTCGAGAAATTCACAAAAAACAGATTTTTAGAACATTTGGGGCCTAATATCTAGCGAAGCTCAAAGAGGCTTTTGGCGGAAAATATGTGGGGATGTGTGCCAGATGCTAAGGAATAACTATACAAAAATCCAGCTTGCACCTAGTTTTATCCAGGTGAATTCCTAATAAGACTGGGCTACAAATCACAACTCATTCCAAAAAATCGACAGTGGATTCTTTATAAAAATGCAGTTAAAAAGCAATTAACGCAAAAGTAAAATAAATACAAATAAAGAAGTTATAGGCCCTCCGAAAATGCTAAATTTGAAAAACTCTCCGTAGCTTTAGGTCGAAACCTTCTTCCTTGATGTCTTCAGATACGGTTTTTATCTTTTAACTTTTTTGGAAATTTGAGCGTACAAGGGAATTGTTGTAACCCGACCACCTCTTAATTTTAACGATAAGCTATATCAATATGTATTTTTTTAGGGCCGTAAGAAATGTTAGTCAAGGAATATCTCAAAAACTAGTTAACCAAAACCAAAACTAAATACTTAACTGCCAAAAATAAATAGTTATTTAAGAACAGATTTCAATGGACATTTTAATAAAAAAAATTATAAATTGGTAAAAATTTTTTTTTAAGTCACAAGCTTTTATAAAATGCACTAAAAATTAAAAAATAATTTTCTAACATTCTAATATTATTATAATAATAAACGCGATGGCCGACTGATGGAAATTTTGACAATGTTAGCACGATAAGATATCCGTATCAATTAAATATCACTATTTGCAAGAATCAATCTAGCAGAAAAATGCAGAGGTACCAAACCCACCCAACCCGACCCAAGATACCCCAGCATTTCTCTGACATAGGTATGGCAATGGCATAACATTGCGGCACATCAAACATATCTTTGATGACCTGCTATGTTGAATATTCTTTAAGTGTTTAGATCACAAATTTAGATTAACTTATGCTTTAATTTGCGGCCATCGCTTTTATTATTATGATAATATTAGAATGTTAGAAAATTATTTTTTAATTTCTAGTGTATTTTATAAAAGCTTGTGACTTAAAAAAATTTTTTTACCAATTTATTTTCTACTTTTTAGTCTCAGCTATCTACTCTATTAAATGAAAATATTTGTTCAATAACAGAACAGAAGAGTTTATTCTAGATTATAATGAAATCGCTGATCGTGAGTTGTTTGGACATTCATTTTTCTATTGGGGGAAGGAGAGGGTGGGGGTAGAGGTAGAAATATATTTTTTGTTTGGGCTGTATTGCCATCGGACCTTTATGCATATACCAAATTTTATAAAAGTCATTTGAAGTGAAGTGTGTCAAAAACGCATTTTTTATGGAAGGTGGTGGGGGGTAGGGGTGGAAGGACATTTTTTAATTATTGTTGTATTGTTATCGGACCACTATATGTATACCCAATTTCATCCAGATCGGATAATGGGAAGTGTGTCAAAAACGCATTTTTCTATATATGGGGGTGAGGGTAGGAGTGGTAGCATTTTTTTTTCAATGTTGTATTGTCATCGGACCACTATGTGTATGCCAAATTTTATCTAAATCGGATAACGGGAAGTGTGTCAAAAACACATTTTTCTATAGAAGGGATGGGGGTAGGGGTGGGAGGATATTTTTTCCTTAATGTTGTATTGTCATGGGACCACTATGTGTGTACCAAATTTCATCCAAATCGGATAATGGGAAGTGTGTCAAAAACGCTTCACAAGATTTGATAGATAGTTAGTTAGATAGTTAGACAGAACATCTGAAGCTAAATAAAAGCTTCTAAAAAAATGGGGTGTTCCATTTAACGAAATACATCAAATTGACGTTGGTTAAACAGTATAAATGTTAAATTTGACATTAATGGTTAAAAACAACGCAAAAAATTTCCTCTATCGACTGGTTTAATATATTATAGTATATTCAATGGTAAAAAAAATAAATGGATCCATGACGGATCTGACACCTTCCTAGCTAGCCTATTATCACACTTCAAGTAAAACCATGATAATATATTAGCATTGAAAACAGCTTTTTGTAAATATCTTAGAACCTAAAGCTCCTACGAAGTTTTTGGTTATAACACGCATTATTGAGCAAAATATAGTCTACTATATACCGCAAACAGTGCTTCGTTAAAAAGTTAGCATTTTTTAAAGTTTTTAATTATCAAAAGTCAAAAAACTGTCATTAGCATGAATGGATTTTGACCAAAATCTAAGCAGCTCGTAAGAGTGTCGAACACTATTTTACCTGTACATTTTATGAAAATCGCTTCAGCGATTTAGGATCTTGTTACGGACAGAAGTAATATACACACACACACACACACACACACACACACACACACAGACAGACATCACGACGATATTGTTAGGATAGGTGAAAATACATCCAAATAACACATTTTTGGCGTTATCTGAAAAAAAAATGTTTTCGTCGAAAATAATACCTTCTCTAGCCATTGCTATGCGGGCTTAATGCGGGGGTGCTATAAGGGGGTGTCGGGTTATAACAGATCACGCTGTACGTATCAGACAGCATTGCAAAGTTTAAGAGAAGGTATATAAACAGGTTTTTATTAATAAATGTTACGACCAAGTGATATCATCCTTGAAAATTAAACAATAAAACATCGTTTATCAATTGTTTTAATTGGAGTTCACGCATTCTCATTTAGACTGCATTTTAATTGCCGTCTAACAGTTAAAAGTTGGTCAACCACTTATCGCATTTTTGCAATGTATTTGCATATTAGACATTCTTTCCCGAGTTCAGACCAGTAGCGCTATTCTTGATTTTTGGGGAATTCTTTTTTCCTCTCAAATACACGCTCTGCAGCGTGATTCTTGATTTCCGGGGAAATTTTATTCCTCTGCGTCGAACAACGCATCTAATTGGTCCACGCAGCTACTTTCTCTCGGTAATGACGCGGATGGCTATATTATTTTCGGTGGAAT
Organism: Aspidapion aeneum; assembly: GCA_963576565.1. Classification (NCBI taxonomy): domain Eukaryota; kingdom Metazoa; phylum Arthropoda; class Insecta; order Coleoptera; family Brentidae; genus Aspidapion; species Aspidapion aeneum. The sequence continues at coordinate 201,522,174 of OY755038.1, forward strand.
TTGTTCCATTGGTCGTTTGTAAGAGATATAAAAACAAACAATTTCATTAATATTATGTCATTAGCGTCAAAAGTGAGAGAAATTGCAGGCGTGGACCAATACCTTTATTCATGACTGCTGGTGAGGTGAAATGAACCCGCGGCCGTGTTGCTATTCTGCATTTTGGGGTCAGTTTTGTTTTGCAGTTTTAATTTTTTGATAAAAGTAGGTAAAAGATTTATGTTATGCCCGTTTCTGACGACGCAATTTTTGTATTTATTTTGATTGCTGCGGTCACGTTTCGGAGTTTCAGATGACGCGATTTTCTACTTTTTTGGACGCGAGTTTCAATCGCAGCGATTTTTGGGATAATAAAAAATTGCACCGTCTGAAACGGGCTTTAATGACCTCCACACTTTAGGAAAAGCTCGCCAAAACAAAATGACAGGCAAAAGTAAGGTTATAAACACCACATCAATTCCCGTGGATTCATTTCCACGTGGAAAATGGTGGTGAACTTAAGTGCATCCGTGAAAGTGACACCTCACGCCACGGCCCAAAGTGACAACTCACGTCACCGCACAAACATTCAAGAACAAGCGTCCAGAGCGTGTATTCGAGGGAATGTTGCTGCGGTCACGTTTCGGGGTTTCAGACGACGCGATTTTGTACAATTTTTGGACGCGAGTTCCATTGAGATCATATTGTCTTTCGATCGTAGCGATTTTTGAGATAATAAAAAATTGCACCGTCAGAAACGGGCTTTAATGACCTCCACACTTTAGGAAAAGCTCGCCAAAACAAAATGACAGACAAAAGTAAGGCTATAAGCACCACAACAATTCCCGTGGATTCACTTCCTCGTGGAGAAAGATGGTGAACTTAATTTCATCCGTGAAAGTGACACCTCACGCTACGGCCCAAAGTGACACCTCACGTTACCTCACAAACATTCAAGAATAAACGTCCAGAGCATGTATTCGAGGGAAAGTTGCTGTGATCACGTTTCGGGGTTTCAGACGACGCGATTTTGTACTTTTTTGGACGCGAGTTCTATTGAAAACATGTTCTCTTTCGATCGCAGCGATTTTTGGGATAATAAAAAATTGCACCGTCAGAAACGGGCTTTAATGACCTCCACACTTTAGGAATAGCTCGCCAAAACAAAATGACAGGCAAAAGTAAGGGTATAAACACCACATCAATTCCCGTGGATTTATTTCCTCGTGGAAAATGGTGGTGAACTTAAGTGCATCCGTGAAAGTGACACCTCATGCCACGGCTCAAAGTGACAACTCACGTCACCTCACAAACATTCAAGAACAAGCGTCCAGAGCGTGTATTCGAGGGAAAGGTTTTATTTCCCGAAAATCAAGAATAACACTACTGGTTGGTCCAGGCATGCAATTTATCTCACTTTTGAATTGTTTGTTTTTATTTATTTTACAAACGATTAATAGAACAAGTTCCACCAAAAATAATATTATCCGCGCCAAAACCGAAAGAAATTAGCTAAATGAAATTTCCCCAGAATTCAAGAATCGCGCTGCAGGATGTTTATTCTTGACTGCAAGTGAGGTGTGCACACTTTTATGGGTGAGTTTAAAATCCCCACCTTACATTTGCTGGTCAGTTTTGTTGTAGAGAGAAGTCAAAACACTTCGATGTTAATGGCCTCCACACTTAAGAAAAAGCTCGCCAAAACAAAAGTAACACGCAAAACTAATGCTACAAGCACCACAAAAATTGCCGTGGATTCATTTCCCCGTGGGGAGAAGGGTGGTGAACTTAAGTTCACCCGTGAAAGTGACACCTCACCTCACGGGTCGTCAAGAATAAGCCTCCAGATATTTGGTAAAAGCTCACGGTCCTTAAATTAATCGGTTGTCTGGTAACTCGGTGTCATGACCGCCGTGACGTCAAAGCTACGTCATAGTTTTCCTAGCAATCAGCAGTCAAACGCTGTTTATAGCGTAATTTCGTCTTTTGCCAGGAAACTTTGTACATTTTGGGTCTTGTCGTTTTGTACGTAGTGTTTATACCTGTTCCGTGCTTGCTATAAATGTATTATACCCTGTTTCCACCAATGCATGCCCACCCCGATTCAAAAAACGCACGTGATGGGCCATGGATTTGCACCGGTTTTAAATGCAGCGTCACATGCGTTTTTTGAATCGGGGTGGGCATGCATTGGTGGAAATAGGGTATTTAAGACTAACTAAAAGAAATTTTAGAAAAAGATGGTTTAGTTTATAATGCAGGATTTTAGCACGAAAGCATCACAATGAGTTCCCTGAACTTGGTTGCTATACAAAGCCTTTCTTTTAGAGGCTTAACTGAGCCTTCACTATCATGGAAAGAAGATTTTAACAAAATGGACAAATGGTTTATAAAATTGCATTTTAAATTTATTAAAACAAATATTGTGAAGCGATCCACTAAATTTATATTTGAAAAAGTTTCTATTCCATATAGATTGGTAAATTTATTTGTATTAAGTATAAGAATCAAATTTATAAATACCAAAAAGCAAAATGAATCCACAATGAAACGAAAGCTTGATGATACAGGGACTGATGAGAGTCGAAAAACAGTAAAAAAGTTAAAGAAAATTATTTTGTAACTATTCTATAATTAGATAGGTTTAGTTTTTTCTTACTTGCAATATGATTTAAAAACAAAACTGATGAGGACCATTCTTAAATTATATACTGGGTGTTCCAAAGTTAATTATATTTTTGTTTTTTTAAAAAACTCGAAAACTTAATGTTCGATTTTTTTATTTGAGCATCTTCAAGAGCATCAAAAATTCTACTAGTTTGCCAGTTTAAACTTTTTTCTATCTTTAATAATAAAAAAGTTTGCAATGTTGGACAATCAACTTGAAACACCCTGTATAATGCTCAAGTAGGAGGGAAGGAATATTAGCGTTACAGTCAATATATTTTTATTATAATTTTTCTTGATATGCGTTAAGAAGGGGCCATTGATTTGAAGTCATTTCAATTTCCTTTCTTTTAATTTATTTGATAAAATTTCACAAAAAAAACTCATTTTAATTACCTCCTACCCACAAAACAAATCAGTATTGCAGTGTTCGGCGAAAAAAGTTAAATTAATATGAACAAGAGTGTCGAATTAACTTAAAGTATTTATAATCGTGTGCTGAATCTGATATTTATAAAACTGTTGGAATTTTTATCATAAATTTTTAACACAATTTGTAATTTTTAAATTATTTGATTTTTTAATAAATTTTGGTATTTTTACGGCATCTATCTTTATTTCTCTCATAATATAACGTATAGGTCTCTCTTTATTGATCGTGGAGCAGGCATATTGCCGCGTCATAGGCTGCCGAGCTCTTATTGGCTGGTAATTACCAGACCACCGGTTTATTTACGGACCGTGGTAAAAGCTCATTTCAACAATTATCGTCGAGCGTTTATTCGAGGGAGAGGAATAAAATATTCCCGAAAATCAAGAATAGTGCTACAGGTCAATTATATTACACAAATTAGGTGTCCACCATAGCTAGCTTTGTTATTATTAAAGATACAAGATAATTTAAATTAGCACACTAGTAGCATTTTTAATGCCATAACAATGGAACTTGGTGTTTTAGAATTTTTGGGAAAACTAACATTTTGTATGTATGAACACGGATAGAGGTCCCAAGAAGACAAATGGACTAAAAATTTAATTTTGCGACAATTAGTCACTCATAAAAAGTTCTTCTTGTTTTAAATGGTTTACAGCCATACTTTGAAAAAAAGTAGGAATATATTAACAGGGTGTTCGAAAAACAAGAAAACCTAAAATAGTACAATTGGGAGTAAACTATTAAATATTTGGTATATATTTTTGTTCTCTTGGGACCTTTATTCATCGACATACATATTTTATATTTTACCAAACAAGTTTTAATACTTGCGTCCCGTAATAAACAAATAAAAATATTACGTGGAATACCTACGTCATTTATTAGAATTATGCCGATTTCATAAATCGAATAAAAATAATGTAATTGTAAAAAGACAAGTTTATGTTATATTTTAAAAACTATAAGTAAGAGATGGAATTTAGTTTCACAATTGGATTCTTTACAGGAAAACCATCAAAAGCAATTTACACCAAAAACAAAAATTTCATAAGATTTCTTCATTCTTCCTGAAATTAACACACCCTTTTCAAAAAGCTCCTATAACTTTAAGACGGTTCTTCATATTAAAAAGTATTTGTAAGTGCTTTTTTCTTAAAATTTGAGTACAACGAAGTAAAGTTTTTTCCAATTATACTAGTTTTTAACAAGACTGTAATGGCCCATTTACGAAATTTACTTAAGTTCTGAAAAAAAAAATGTTTTTAAATATTTCCCAAATTTCAAATATTTTTAAAATAAAAGAATAAAATAAATTTCGCAAAATTACAAAAAAAATTGGAAATTCAAATTTGTATTTTATTTTTAAACAATTTTATCAAATTTTTAAAAATTTGAATTTTATATAAATTTGCTGTTTTTAGGGAAAAGAACGAACAGGCACCATGGCGGGCAAATCAAAAATGGACAAGGACAAGGAAAGAAAAATTGGCCACAGACGAGTGGGTGTCGAGGGGGTCACCTACAAAAAGATCCAGACGAGTCAGATTATGGGCTCCATCCAATTAGGTAAATATTTTCAAAAATTGGCGCCAGTAGAGTTTGATTTTTGTATGAGCCTTAAGGATTGCATGGAAGAACAGAAAAGCTTAAAACCAACGTTGCCAGATTAGCAAAAATTTAAGCCGCTACTCGGTTCGCGAAAGGTCAATTTAGTCAATATTATGTAAATTAAATTTTTGAAAACACTTTTTTCGAAGATATTTTAATCGAAAACTTAATAAATTTTGAATGACATTATTTTCGAAACCCTTAATTTCGGATAACATTTTGTCCGAAAACATTCTTTTCGGTTGACAATTTTTCCGAAAATGTATTTAAAAAAAAAGAATTTTTCGATAAAGTTTATTTTAAAAATATATTTTTTTTTTCGAAAATCTTTCTTTAAGATAGCTTTCCTTTCTTAATTTTGAGAGTACAAAATCGGTGTTATCCTAACCTTCGTCAATTTAAAACAAACGTAATCTAACCGGTGCAGACCCCCCCTGACCTTTTTACTCGATAAAAAATATCCCCAATGGACACGTTAGGATATGTTTGCCATCAATTTAAGAGAGTTAGGATAACACCGGTTTCGATCTGCCCAAAGGCGGGCAGGAAAGCTATCTTAAAGAAATAATTTTTCGAAAAAATATCATTCGAAAAAAATGTTATTCAAAAATAATGATTCCAAAAAACACGTCATGGGAAACAATTGTTTACAAAAAAAAAATGTTTTCGAAAAAATTGTCATTCGAAATTTCGGTTCTCGATCAAACTGTCTTCGACAAAAGTGTTTTTAAAAAAAGGGCAGTGACCTAAACGGAGTGTGATATACAACCAAAATAATACCTTAAAATTCTGCATGTTTCTAAAAGTAAATAATTTAATTAATTTAATAAATTAATTGAATTAAAAATTAAATTTAATATAATTTTGACTTACTTTTACAAACAAGCAGAATTTTAAATTGTTATTCTGGTTTTTAATTTTCGTCAGGTAATAATTGTCGCCCCAAACAATTGTTTCAAGTTTTTACCTTTGGCAACGCTGGAACGCTTTCTACGGGAATAGTGCGTATCGCGGTCTCTTTATTGATACATGTTTTACTCTCTGTTTTGTGTCCTCTTATAGAAATTAAGTCCCCTAGAGGTGGACTTGTTCACGCGGTATAAGGCCTAGTTTATCTTCGTATGACGGCACTATTAAGAATATTTTTTAGAAACCACTGCGCTTCTCCTAGAAAAAGAAAAAGCATTAACTAGTCAGTGATTTAATAGAAGAAAAATATTTGCCTAACAAAATTTGAAAAACTTATCTTTTTAACAAACAACACTAGTGCGACGTTTTAATTGTTCTTCTACAATCAAATTAAATATTTGATTTTTAAACTATTCTTTCTTCAACATTATTTATTCTGTTTTTATGTTTGTTTTTCATTTATTTATTTTTTTAATTAAAAGCAAACATAAAAACAGAGTAAATAATATTGGAGAAAGAATAGTTATTTATACAAAAATTTCAATGGATTTTCAAAAAAAAAACAAATATTTAAAGAGCTTGAGAACGATTGTGAAGAACAATCGAAACGTTGCACTAGTGTTGTTTGTCAAAAAGATAAGTTTTTTACATTTTGTTAGGCAAATGTTAATTTTTTTCGTTTATTTTGCTGTAATCTTATAGCCAAACAAAAAATTAAAATAAATTTTTAACAATATTTTTTACTAAAAAGCAAAAAAATACGCAATGAGCAACTGGAATTTCATGATAAAAGATAACCACACTTTTTCGCATGCAAATAGAATATTTTGATTTTTTTGTTTTGAATACAACAACATCCTGCAATAAGTTTTAACAGATAACTAAAATAATATGAGAAACAAAGAATCCTTTAGCAAAAATTACACATTACCAGTTATTAAAAGTTAATCATTCAGTGAGTTAGTCGGTTTAATTTTTAAATAACAATTTGTTGATTTAATTATGTTATCGCAAATGTTAGAAAATATTATAACATTGGAAAATAAAAAATTATTTTTAAGTTAGAAGTCCAGTGCGTCCAGTGAACAAAAAATAAATTAGTGAAAATTATGTGATTAAAAAAAAACCAAATAAAAAAAGATTATTTCATAGGAAAAATACCAAATCAAGTTTAATAGTTAAATTTAACATAAAGAATACACAAACAACAACATGCAAATCTACTTGTAAATGAATCAGCGACTTAAAGTACCCAAACATGTTCAACTCATACTAAGAAGATGTTTAATTTTACTGATGAATCATCAGGTTAAAAAAGTTATCTTAATTGTTCAGTAAAAGCGGTCCTAACCATATCAGCTGGCAGTCAAGGGCGGATCCAGAGGTGCTTCTCGGGGGGGGGGACACTTTAGGTGACATTCTCTGTTGGTAAAAAATGGTATATATTTTTTTAAGCAGCATTTTATTGAATTAGTCAGTGGTTGTAATTTCGATGATAATAACAATAGACACTTTCATGCGCCGCAGGCAAAAATTTTGAGTTTTTATTAGCAAACACATTACTTTTTACTCATTTTTTGTATATTCAAAAAATTCTCGGGGGGGGGGGGGGGCAAGTGTCCCTAGTGCCCCCCCCCTGGATCCGCCACTGCTGGCAGTAAGTAGGTACCATTAAACATAAACTAAATGCCTATTTGCTTTTCATAGGTCGATACGGGTCAGAAGAATAGCTTAAAAAAAGTTTCTCTACTTTCCCTCCCCCTGTACTCTGCCATAAGTCAATTAAGCTTTTTTTTATTGTAAATTCAAAATTGGGGTTAATTTTTATTTTTGATTTAAATTTAAGAAAATTCTTTGGATTTTGGAACTTTTGAAAGATCTTAAGTTGACGTAGCCGCTTACTTGGTATTTTTGCACTTAAAAGGTAACTGATAATAGGTGTTTTTAAGCTTAGAAAAGAGATGGCGTTGAGAGCGCGGCACCCTTAGGGTCACTGCATCCTGGAAGCCTGCGTCTCCCAGGACGCCAGGCTTTCAGGATGCAGTGACCCTAGGCATTTATCCAAGCTAATACCTTGGGATTCATTTGAAATCCAACAAGCCGGAACACTTGAGGAGGGTTCATGCAAAACCAGACATGTCACATTTTTACCAAAATCGATTTTTTTGCAGATTTCTATTCTTTCGCATGGTTTCTAAGGTTGGCCTTAATAAAATTCTCGCAAAGTGATTTAATTTTATTAATTTATTAAATCCACCGAGTTCAACCAAAACAAGACATATCCACACGAAACCAATGAGTTCCAAGAGGAGGCCTGTGATTGCCTCGAAGATGACAAAGATTTGCATATTTAAATTTATCTCATATTTCCACGGATCACCTAACATAAGGTTTCGTTCTGGATTTAAAAAAAATAAAATACAAAGTTAAATATATTATATTTGTTTCAACATATCCAAACGAATCCAGACATCACCACCAATGCCTCAAACAAAACCAGACATATCCATTGTGGGTTCATGCAAATGTAGACATATCCAATTTTTTTTCTAAAATATTTGCGAAAAACAAGGGTTGTTTTGTAAATATTTTTGTTTAATATGGTTAGAGAACTCTTTCACATCAATCTATTTTTACCGTTTTTTCGTAAACCAAGTGACCTTTCACAGAAGAGTTTTTGCCCTTTTTCTCAGATTTTTGGAAAATAGACATGTCTGCCTTTGAATGAACACTCCGTACTTGTAGCAGTCATTTTTAGAGGCCCTGTCACAGTACAGATGTATATAAGTACGTGACTGACCCGCATTGTGCAAGAATACTTACCGAGAAATTAAATCCCTAGTGTCATATTTGACATAAAACGTGGATTTTTTCCATTAAAATAATTAAACCGCGGTGGCAAAACAGGATTGTAACAATTATTATTGCACTCGCGAACAAGTTTATTAATTACTCAAAAATAACCTCGAATTTTTTTGCCCACCTACAACAGGTTCGAAGAATGGGGTTTTAGCACAATTTTTAACAAAGTGTTAATTTATTTATTTTTGTTCAGATATAAATATATAGAAATACAAATAAAACTAAATAATACAATCACATACTTATATACAGCTGTACTGGGAAAGGTCCTCAAAAATGACTGCTACAAACGTGCCAACATGTTGGATTTTAAATGAACCCAAACGTGTGGCTTTCATAAATTAAGGCTACTGATATTGGGTGCCGCGTCATCTCATTTTAAGCCCAAAAACACCCATTATCATCACCTTAGAATAAATAATTTTTAATTTCTTTCAAAAAAAATGAGGCTACATCAACTCAAGGTAATAGACACACCAGTATTTACTAAAGTGTCTGCAGTGCTAAGTGCTACAATCCTAAGTCTACAAGTCTAGATTTTGGTTGAAGGTTTAACTTATTTTTGCCGTGAATGCAATAGTTTTTGATATTTATAAAAATTGTTCATAAATACCTTGCGATATGGGTCATCTTTTTTCGTTGCAACAAAGACATTATTTCTTCACAATGGTTAGAAATAAATAAAAATAATATAATATTTTGGTTTAAAAATGGTAGCCATATTTAAACCTCCGAACGTCACTAGGAAATGTCGAATAAAAACGGTGTAAGTCAGTGTCAGCTGTCCGCTATATTTTACATGTTAATTTTTTAGACAAGTTAGCGATGATTACACCGATGTTCGATTGTTTTGGTGGATGTGGAATTGAAAACGGGTTCTAATATATCTTGTGCTTTTTACAGTATTTAAATATTGATACGTACTTAATACGGTAATGCATTTACAGATATAGTTTTAAGTTACTTATGTATTATTTAGCTTTGAAATTTTTTGTATATAAGTTTTTTATCAGTCATGGATTATTTCTACTGTTTTTCGAACTTTAAACCACCCCTTAGGGGTGGTACCACAATTTGAGAGTTTTTTTAGCGGGAATCCTACGACTGCACGGACTAAATTTCCAAAAAATGACATTTCGTTACAAATTTTTTATGTGGTTTTTCTATATTTCTAAAGTTAATTTAAATTTATGTAAGATGAAACTCACTGAGAAATGCTTACTATTATATTGCACATTCGGGTGAACCAGATCTTTGCAGCTATTTGACCTGTGAGTATTAAAAAAATACACTTAAACCGGTCGGTATCAAGTCTATAGACTTGATACTTAAACCCGGTCTAAAATGCTAAGTTTTAAGGTCTTAGTAAATACTGGTATTAAGGTTGATACGCACACTTCGCAAAGCGTTGCCGTTTGCGTAACTGGGAAATGCTGTAATCTTATTGGTCAGAATTTTGTTTTCACAGCTCATTAAGTGACTGGGCTTTGCTGTATGAGATACGCACGGGTTGGGTGTCGTAAAGCTACGCGTTGTCGCCCGTACGAATGTCAGCCAGCCCCGTAGGCACAGTATCGAACGCCCGCCTGACCAATCAAATTTCGACATTCACCTCGCCACGAATACGAATACGCGATTCGAAGTGCGTATTTACTTTAAGTATCTAATGGCTTTGCCTTCCGTAAGCTCCAAAATCCAAAGAATTTTCTTAAATTTAAAACAAAAATAAAAATTAACTCCAATTTTAACAACGTTAAATTAACACATTCACAAATTTTGAACATTATTTAAAAGCTGGAATCGAAGGTAGCGACTAAACTTTAAAACTAATGTAAACTTCTGACCGTCTCAATTTTCTGTTTTGGCACCAAGAGGCACACCCATATATAAAACGTGATAATCCAAGGGACCATTCTTAAATTACTTAACGCTGAAGCTAGGGTTGGAGCGGGGGTTTAGCATTACACTCAAAGATACTTCTATGAATTTTTTCGTGAAAATGTGTTACGAAAAATTTTGCAAAACACCATTTTTTTTTTTAAGGAACGGGGACGGCATATTTTTGTTTTCACAACTAATTTAAGATAATTTTTGGTAAACTGTGCACTCAATTTTTTTTAGATAAATCCATTATTTCTATAGGTGTTCTGCTAACTTTATAAAAAGTTAGCAAAACACCATTTTTTTAAAAAAGGGGCACGGCAAATTTTTTGATTTCACGGCTAATTTACGGATAATTAATCTATATATTATAAAACTTTTTTTTTGTATACTGGGACTTTCTACCCAATCAGGATTAATTGCCCAGTTTCGCAAAGTTTAAAGCATTTTAACAATCACAAACATCCAAGTACCTAGCCAGGAATTGAACCAGGACCGCCGGTGTGTGAAGCAAATGTTTCTACCACTACCCGACATATTATTATAAAACATAAAAGGATTAAATTTGAACAAAGTTAAAGTGGCGAATCCAAAATGGCCGCCATCCGTTTCTTTTTTTACTTTGGCATTTCGCAAGGTCTTTATACTTTTACACAGGTTATCTACAGAAAGAAATGTCAAGTGGCTTATCAACCGTTGTTTTTCTTTATTTGTGTTTTTGCCAGTTTTTTTAATTAAATTTGGGCTAAAATACAACTGTCAAAAACTGGTAAAACATTACTTTTTTCATTAGAATAGGAAAAGTCCTTTTTCCAACAAAAATACCAACAACTGAAAGTCTCCGCAATTTTGACAAGGCTGTGATAAAATTGTTTGGGTTGCCTTACGGGTTGCCTACGAATGCCCATCTTTTCGTGTTCTTATTTCAGCTTTATACCAATAGTAATGTCTTTTGATTTGAAAAAAAAAATAAATAAAAAAATTTACTAGTCTGATAAGTATTGTTAGATGAATAAATGCTTTTTGATTTGATTGTTTTGATTTGAAACGCATTTTATTTTGGTTTTTTGTGAAATCCAATCTTAACTATTCTAGAATATCTGCTCTACTAAAAACGCTGACATTTGATTAAAAAATGTTTTTTACCGTCAAATTGCTTTTTCTTTTGCATAGATTAAACCGAAATTCAACGTATCAATTTTTGGAAAAGACCCCTTTCGTTGTTTGTGTGTTTTATTAACGCAAATTTTCCCAAAAATTACACACAGTCGAATTGTGATTAGTGATATTTCGCGTTATCGCGTTGAGATAAACCCACTCACGATAAGATGGAGTTTTGACGTAGAAATAATGACAACAACAAATTTTTTAATGTGCGGGTAAACCGAGTGTTTTTTGTCGAAGTGCGGAATAGTGGGTTTTAAAAAATGGACTCGTTTATGGCACCTTCCTACTGGATAGGAATTAAGAAAGGACAGAGCAATTTAAGCGTAAAAGTACAGAGAGGTGGGTATTTCAAAATGTACAGTGTGTTATACAAAGATCGAAACTTTTACCGTTTTCAGAAAACGCCATAAAATACAGGCTTTTTACAATGTTAAAAGTTGGCCGTTTATTTTTTGATGTTTTATTTAAAAGACCTCGCACACCTTTCATGGGATTTTTTGATTTTGCAAATGATAGGCGGATTAAAGAACGTTTTGACCTCAAACCAATTCTAACAAAAGGTTTTGTGCAATGTAAATTATAAAATTTATCTTTTGTTTTAAATAAAATTTAATTTGATTTTTGATTTAAAAAAAGTTTTTTGCAGTTTTTTTTTTGAACAAGGTACATAACAACAGTTTTAGTCATTACTATGTAGATTATTGTAGATGCACTGATCCACCAAAATCGGACAACCGGAACTGTAATTTTTTTACATAAAACATAATGACGCCTCTTGTTATGTGTTTTTTTAGCTCACACATATACTATACTATAGTAGTGTGAGCTATGGTGATCCTAATTTTTTCGAGAAAAAAAAAGTTGCTCCGATTTCAAAAATTTTTATATATCTTCGCGTTTCAGATGATTTTGAAACTTTTTTGTTGCGCCGTCTGTCTGTCTGTCTGTCTGTCTGTCTGTATGTCTGTCTGTCTGTCTGTCTGTCTGTCTGTCTGTCTGTCTGTATGTCTGTCTGTAACGACCAACGCGCATAACTCAAAAACCGCTTGGCCGATTTTAATGAAATTTGGTACCTAGGCTGGGTCTTGGGTCGAGATGGTCCCATTTAAAAATAAACAAAATCCACCAAACACAAACCAAATAAAAGGGTGGGGGTAGATTTCAAAAATTAGAGTTTATGTGAAAATATGGCGTGTGTGATATCAAACGAAAGGTAATTGAGTCTGGAGTTAAACAAAATACATTTTAATTTATTTAAAAAAAAAGGGTGGGGGTATATTTCTAAAATTAGAGTTTAAGTGAAAATATGGCGTGTGTGATATCAAACGAAAGGTAATTAAGTCCGGAGTTTAACAAAATACATTATAGTTTTTGTTTTTTTTTAAGGGTGGGGGTAGACTTCAAAAATTTGAGTTTAAGTCAAAACATGGCTTGTGTGGTATCAAACAAAAGGTAATTTAGTCTGGAGTTGAATAAAATATATTTCAGTTTTTAGTTATATTAGCTCACACGTACACTATACCTACCTATAGTACCTAGTGTGAGCTTAGGGGCCCATATATTGGCAGAGTATTTTTATATATCTTCGCGTTTCAGATGATTTTGAAACTTTTTTGTTGCGCCGTCTGTCTGTCTGTCTGTCTGTCTGTATGTCTGTCTGTAACGACCAACGCGCATAACTCAAAAACCGCTTGGCCGATTTTAATGAAATTTGGTACCTAGGCTGGGTCTTGGGTCGAAATGGTCCCATTTAAAAATAAACAAAATCCACCGAACACAAACCAAATAAAAGGGTGGGGGTAGATTTCAAAAATTAGAGTTTATGTGAAAATATGGCGTGTGTGATATCAAACGAAAGGTAATTGAGTCTGGAGTTAAACAAAATACATTTTAATTTATTTAAAAAAAAGGGTGGGGGTATATTTCTAAAATTAGAGTTTAAGTGAAAATATGGCGTGTGTGATATCAAACGAAAGGTAATTAAGTCCGGAGTTTAACAAAATACATTATAGTTTTTGTTTTTTTTTAAGGGTGGGGGTAGACTTCAAAAATTTGAGTTTAAGTCAAAACATGGCTTGTGTGGTATCAAACAAAAGGTAATTTAGTCTGGAGTTGAATAAAATATATTTCAGTTTTTAGTTATATTAGCTCACACGTACACTATACCTACCTATAGTACCTAGTGTGAGCTTAGGGGCCCATATATTGGCAGAGTATTTTTAATATTATACTACTATAATTTTAAATTATAATTCTCCGATTTTGATTCGCGTTTAAAATGAGATGTAAAACAATAATAATTATTATTCCTTTTAACTTAGTTATGTAACAGCACGGGCCCTAGAATAACTGGTCCATGGATCTCAATAATATATGTCATAATTTTACGTCACTGGTGGTCCAGCCGATTCTCGTAAACAAAAGTTAGGTAGGATATATAATATATCTTTAATGAACAATAAATATTTTTAGAATTTTTTGAAAAGCAAGGCAATTTTCCAACTGTTTTTTAGTATGTCTTTAAAAAAGGAAATTTTCTACTTAAAGAATGGTTAATTTTTCTTAGCCCGCTTCATTTCTACTTAGACAAAAATAAAAATACGAAGGTAATAATGTGTAAGTAATCCGCTAAGCTACACCGTTTGTTTACTTCCCAAGTCCTCTGTTTACCTTTGATACCAAACGATTATGCTAGGTTGACTTGTATTTTAAGTTTAACTAGTGACGTGGAAAATATGACATATATACAGGGTGTCACATAACTTAGGGGCCATAGGCCAACAGGTGATAGAGGAGGTAATTTCTGATGGAAAAGTTCATTTAATGCAGGGGTCGGTTCGGTTCGGTTCGAAAGAGTTCTTCGTTATCGAGATATAGAGCATTGGCGTCTTTTTAAACTTTTTTCATAATATTTTTTTTTAAAAATGCAGTATAGATATGAAATTTGGTAACGTCGTGTATTAAAACAAAAGCAATAATTTAGAACATCAAATTTAAAAAAAAAAATTATGCGGTCAAATTTATTCAGGAAAAACTATTTTTTTGCTATAAAGTTTTAATTAAGTTCAAAATAAGTCTTTAGGGAAACATAATAATAAAATATAATTGATATTTTTTTAAAAGAATAAGTAAGCAAAAATAAAAAAAATCAAAAATTATTATTTTTTATACATTTTTGGAGGTTATTTTGACAGCCTGTATCTCCTCAATTTGTAATTTTATTAAAAAAGGGAATACCACATTTTTGGATCACAATTAGCCATTTGGGGGTGACAGATTTGCTTTTTTTGTAAAACCCTTTTCCCCCCACTCCTCTTACTTTAAAATCCTATATCTTAAAAACAGATGAGTGTTGACCCCCATGTTATATAAACTTTTTTATCAGAAATAACGTCCTCTATCACCTGCTGCACTATGGCCCCTAAGTTAGAAGACACCCTGACTGTGATGTAACAGCACCATAAACAGACCCTAAAAATAATCAAAAAAGTTTCCCAATCAGTGCTCAAATTTATTTTTTCCAGCATGCGAAAGCAGTTAGACGAACTACGCGAAGCAGATTTCGCATAAGCTGCAAGTATGGGAAAACTACTTTGCGCACGTGTCAGGAACAATATATTTTCTTCGAGTTTGCGGAAAATAAAAAATCTTGTTTTGATTTATTTTACTTATCATTTAACCACACATCAAACTACTTATCATCTGAACTGATGAGCTCTAAACTGACATTGCTTGACGTTTTGATTGCTAAACGAAAAAACCGCATTTAATACAAAGTCGCGTCTATAATATGGTAATTTAGCTTTAAAATAAGTGTGCGGGAAGTAACTTCTTTGCGGTCACTCGTAAAAAAAATTGGAAAGCGTTTCACTACGTCAAAACTATTATAAATATATTTTTTGGTAAATATTTTGATTGGCTATCGATTGGTGTAGAAAACAACTGTATAGATGTTAAAATAAGACGTAGTTTATAAGGGCTTATACAGAAAATGCCGTCGGTTAAAGTACTGCACAGCTTCAAAGCTCTTATACTACATCTACGTCACTGAGCGATCCTCAAAACAGAATATTTTATTTAAAACTTGGAACTGAAGAAGAATAGACCTATTAAGGTCATGTGACCCTCGAGGGGCACACAAGAGGTTGAAATATCCTAGAATCGTATCCAAGCAAAAGTCTTTATCAATGCAAATAATTATAGAATCTTTCTCCAAAGCTGTCATGTTCCTGGCTTGACTTTGACAATTTTTTCTATGTAAATTTGAAACTGTCACCACTATTTATAGCCTGTTTTGGTTTGTGTGCCCTTCAGTGTGACCTCAATCAATCTATATATTGACTATTGCTAATGCGCTTGACAAGTGATCCTCTCCCGTCAAAGATACCAGCACCCAACTATAGGTGTGCGCCGACACCAACCGATTTTCCTGAAATTTTAATATGTTGTAGGGTCATGCAAGTGCACCATAAAAACCTAGGTTATAATTTCGTGGACCTTCTAGTTTAGACACAGGGGCGTATCAAAGAAGCACAAAAATACATGTTAAAATTAAATATTTAGCCCTGAAACGACAAAAAATATATTTTTTTAGACATGCCTTTAAGTTAATGGAATATAAATTCAGCTGTTTTGATAGCTTTATGCAGTGGCGTACCTTGTTACTTTATTTTGTAGTATAAAAATATGCTTTCATCACATTTACTCATTCTTCTGTTGAGATTAAATTATATAGCTAGTAAAATAAACAATTTCTGAACATTTTTATACAGAGGCGTCATTTTAGCTCACACTACTACTATACTATAGTAGTGTGAGCTATGGTGATCCTAATTTTTTCGAGAAAAAAACAAGTTGTTCCGATTTCAAAAAATTTTATATATCTTTGCGTTTCAGATGATTGAAACTTTTTTGTTGCGCCTTCTGTCTGTCTGTATGTCTGTCTGTCTGTAACGACCAACCCGCATAACTCAAAAACCGCTTGTCCGATTTAAATGAACTTTGGTACCTAGGCTGGGTCTTGGGCCGTGATGGTCCCATTTAAAAATGGACAAAATCCACCAAACGCAAGCCAAATAAAAGGGTGGGGGTAGATTTCAAAAATTAGAGTTTATGTGAAAATATGGCGTGTGTGATCAAACGAAAGATAATTGAGTCTGGAGTTGAACAAAATACATTTTAGTTTTTAAAAGAAGGGTGGTATCAAACGAAAGGTAATTGAGTCTGGAGTTGAATAAAATATATTTCCGTTTTTAGTTATATTAGCTCACACGTACACTATAACTATAGTACCTAGTGTGAGCTTAGGTGCCCATAGATTGGCAGAGTATTTTTATTTGTAAAACAAAAAGTTCGCTTTTTAGGTATTATTGATTCCTAATAGTTATTTTTGTACCAAGGGCATAAAGAATAACATTTTGCCCGAGGCTGACTGTTAATGCACGACCTGTCGAGGGCATCAAAGAGGCTAAAGCCCGGTTTCCACCCATGCGTGTGCCCCCCTGATTCAAAAACGCATCACCTCAACACCATCCGATTAGTCTAATATTTTGGTACAAAAATAACTATTAGGAATCAATACTTTTAAAAGCGAACTTTTTTGTTTTAGAAAAAAGAGATAGCGTACGCCATTGTATAAAAATACTCAGCTATATCAATTAATCCTAACAGGAGAATGACTAAATATGATGAAAGCATATTTTTATACCAAAAAATAAAATAACAAGGTACGCCAATGCATGAAACTGTCAAAACAGCTGGATTTATATTCCATTAACTTACGGGCATTAATTATGTCTAAAAAAAGAAATTTTCTTTGTCGTTTTAGGGATAAATATTTAATTTTAACCTGTATTTTTGTGCTTCTTTGATACGCCCCTTGGTCTAAACTAGGAGGCCCACCAAATTCTAACCTAGGTTTTTATGATGCACTTGCATGATTCTACAACATACCAAAATTTAAAAAAATCGGTTAATGTCGGTGCACACCTATAGTTAGGTGCGGGTTTCTTTATTGATTTTAGTATTTCTAAACTTTCCTGTGATCGGGTTACATAAAAAAAACATGGTTTAGGGCAACCCGGTGACGTAGATTTTTTATTCTGATTACAGTTGGCCAGTCAGGTTCAATGACCTTTCAAATTCTATAGGTAAACCCTTCTAAAAGTATAAAGACCTTGGATTGTTCCATCATAACAGTATCATTAGGTCGCATGAATGTTTTATAAAGAAAAATATTTTTGGAAGATTTTCATCTAGGAAGACAAGTTTATTTTATTCATTACGTGGTTAGTTCATTATACTGAAACGGGAAAGGTACTATTTGGCGCGTCCGACTCGGTACAGAGGTCAGTGGCGGCTCGCCCAATGACAGAGGTGAAGCGCTGCTTCACCTCTTTTTTCCAGACTAAATATAATAACAGCCATAAAAGATCTGGTGTTGAAGTTATTGGATTTTTGTCCATTCTGATATATCTATAAAAACAAAGCACTGCCAACATTTTTAGTTATTACAAGATTTGTTGCAAAAAATTATTGCTGACACCCACTTTTTAGTACTTTCTGTGGTTTAAAAGTTAGTAAAATTATATATTTTTTTATTTTAAAGAAAAATACGATTTTTAAAAATGTTATTGATTTATAGGCTTTTTACTATAATTTTTGTAAAAAAAAAATTTATACAATTACTATTATAATCTTTTTATTTAAGAACATACAAGATGGTTTTTGTTATAGGTAACAGATACTGTTCGAGTAGGTATTTGACCATTAACGTATTATGTATTGACGTACATTTTTGAAAAAAACACTTTTTGTCACTCGAAATTTTCGTAGAACGGACTTTACCTCTATTTTTTGAACAGAAAAAAAAGGTCGTGATACCTTGTTTTGAAGGTCTCTTAACTACCGCTACATATGAATAAAAATTTCAAAAATTCGTCTATTCAGATTTGAGATTATGCCTCCAAGAAATTTACGATGGAGTGATAAAAAAAAGTAAATAAGAAAAATTTTAAAAATAAGAAATAAGAATCACTACAAAATGTTCCTTCGATTAAAAATAACGACGTGTTTCGATTTGGTTTCTCGAATTTTTAAAATTTTGTCTTAGAAATGTACATGCAAAACTTTTTTTATCGCTCCATGGTTACTTTGTATGCAAATATCTGAAAAACAAATTAATAGATTTTTGAAATTATACGCCGTTGTGAAGACATTCAAGAGACCTTCAAAAGATATCACTTGACCCTATATTTTTATTACTCTAAGCTTGACCCACTTTTCTATTCAAATTATAGGGGTAAAAATAAAAAAACAAAAGGTGTAAAAAGTTTATTAAAAAAATTGAGATTGCACGAATGTAGGTTTTAGTCAAAAACAGTAAATTAAGCTACATATTAAGAAATAAAAAATAACCTCAAAACGAAAGTATATAACCAATGTTTCCTTCCTGTACTTACCTATGGATCCCAGACCTGGACACACAAAATCAAACATGGATAAGGTAACAAAGAAATACAATACACTACACATACACATAGAAAAATGAATTAATGGATTAGAAATAAAACAAAAGTAAGGGATGTCAGAGGTGAAGTACCAATATTAAAATGGAAATTTTTCGGTCATATTATCAGACATAAAGACGATCGATGGAACAAATGTATTGTAAACTTGAGACCTTGGAAAAATAAAAGAAGTATGGGAAGACCCCAAATCACATGGGCGGACGATTTGAAGAAACACGCGGGAACTAGATGGATGAACACGGTGACAGACAGAGAAGAGTGGAAGATATTGGGGGACTAAATAGATACATAGAAAGTTTTGTATGTGGAGAGAAATATATTTAATATCTACAATTATTCTAAATAATCACTAACATTAAAAATCAAAAAAACACATCGGTTTGTTGGTAGGGTGCACCTTTTTGATGCTGATACTTATTCTAAAAATAAGTTGGTTTGTTTTTGAGACATTCGCGTTTGAAAAATAAGAAATTTTGATTGTATACACAAATATCCCGAAAATAGGCTCTTAAACAGTAGTTAACAGGGGTTACGTTAGGTTTTATCAAAATTTTAATAATAATAATAAAGTAACCAAAGAAAGGTGCAAACAAAATACTATTGTAAAATTTATGAGAACCGTGATTTTTTTAACTAAAAACATAATTATTTTATTCAAACAAATCTTGGTTTTTACTGTATCTCGATCGTTCCTAAAATGTTTACCTAAGCAGTCTACAGTTATTGAATATGTTTCTTTTTTATTTTTAGGTATCCAACATGCCATAGGCGGACTAGCTTCCAAGCCCGAAAGGGACCTGCTGATGCAGGACTTTATGACCGTGGAGACAACGAACTTTCCTAGCGAAGGCTCTAACCTCACCTACGCTCACCACTATTCCGACTTCAAATTCAAGACTTATGCCCCCATAGCTTTTAGGTACTTTAGGGATCTGTTCAGTGTGCAGCCTGATGATTTTTTAGTAAGTATCATCGACCCTTGACTTAAGGCTTACTAACAGCTATCAAATTCGCCAAAACCTGTTTACCACGAACAATCTTACTAATGTCAGGCGTCTTTTCGCAAATGGAACAGTTTGTTGCCGCTATAATCACCTCACAATAAGTTGTTGCTTGAACCGCATACAACGCTTGACTGCCGCGCTCCGCCAGTGTTGCCAGATGCTCAGTAGAAAATTATCGAATCAACCGTTTAAAATTATCGTATATTATTGTAAAAGTTATTGTGTTTAGGCGGAAATTATCGTATTAAAATTGCGGTTTAAATTTTTAATTTGAATCGACTTTTAGATATAAAGAACGCAATAGTTTTAAAAAATGTAAAACTTTTATATTTATTTAACAATATTAAAAAAAAATCAACATTTTATGTACTCCAAGAGATAAACAACAACTTGAGGACTTCGCACCTTAAAAGAAAAATACATTTTTATCACAAGGTTTATCTGTATTGATATTTTTAATTGCCTCTTATTTTTCCTACATTTGAAGAAATGTGTTTCTATAAAATATTTTATTGGGTACTATGAGCTTTCTGGACTAGACTAGACATTTTTAAGAGGACATTTAAGTAGAAGATGCTACTGTAGAACTAAAAGGCCTGTGAATAACAACAAAAATTAGATTGGCAACTATCTATAATAGCGTGTCAAAAAAGTTACTAATTGCAATTTGTTATGTAAAACTCTGAAGCAATAGATACTTCCTCGAAAGCCGCGTATTCATTTGAGGCAGAATTCGCATGCCTCGCCAAACAAGCATACATATGTGTACGTGCCTTGAAGCCGCGTCCAACAACTTTTGATTGCGCGACGCATGGACCTGCGGCATGCGACGCCTTCCGACTTAAATACTTCAAACGAACATTTGAAGTATTTAAGTCAGTCAGTCAATTAAATATTGACGTCATTTGTTCGTCTCTTCGTGGAAAAACTCTTGCTATTGCAAAAATTAAAAATAGGTAAATTATCGTACAAATGGCTACTATCGTAGATCTAGTATCGTACATTGGTTCGGTTCGGTTATCGTACAAAATCGATAATTATCGTACATCTGGCAACGCTGCGCTCCGCGAGTCCTGAACTTCAAAGCGACGATCGGCCCACACCACTTATTCATCGTCTCCGATCCTTGCCGACTTGCTGAAGTTACTTTCTGAATGGAAATATTGCCTTCTTAATGATATGATAAATTGATTTCTCAAGTTTGTTTACTTCGGGTTGAACAAAAAAAAATGCACAAGTATAAAAATTATCATATAATATAGATCTTGTAGAAAAAAACTGCTCTACAATTTTGCTTTTATACATTTTTTTGCTGACGCTAATACTTTCCGAGATACTCAACGCAAAAAAGGCGCAAGGCTCATTATGAAAACTATGATTATTTTCAGAGGCAATTTATGAGCGTTCGGTGGTGGAAGATACGCAAAAAAAATATATGACAATTTTTGTGGAAAATTTAATGGACAGTCTAAAAGGTTCTATAACTTTTTCTCGTCAGAGTTACGGTTTACGTGCAAAACGCAAAAAACCATCATGGTCACCTAAGGGGGGGGGGGGGGGGTTGGGCAAAAGGGGATGAAGCTCGCCCAGTGGGGGGTGGGAAATCTTCGGATCGGTATTTGAGTAATTACTGGGAGTTCACAACCTAAATTTTAAAACCTAATACATTTTTTCTTCTAAAATGTCTAGATTGTCTATACTACATACTAACAGAAGGGGTCGTCGGCAAGGAATTAACTTCTTTAAATAAATGAAAAAGAAAATTCTACACGCGCGCACAATTTTTGCCTAAAAAAACTAGACGACTGATCCTAGCTAGAATAACTGATAGTGTCCGAGAGTGAACCGAGTGTAAATCCAACACGGCCAAGAACCTCCTCTACTCTGTGGCCCAATACATGCATGCATGACAAACATGCAGAATTTATTTTCAATTCTTTTTTTATTTGTCAAACACTAAACAGTGTGTTTAGTGTTTGACAACTAATTAGCAATTTTGTTTTAACTTAATTTATTAGAAAGGTAAACCATTTAGGTTCACTCAACAGTTCTCCCCGCTTTACCTCAACTTTAAATCACAATTTTATTGTTTTTCCAGCATTATTTTCTTTTATTTAGTTTACTAGCTGAAACGGCTTCACTCTTTTTAGTCTTCGAACTAGCATAGTATTAACAAATTGTGAAAGGCTTTCGCGGCCATCGTCCAATGGTGGGTGTGCTTTCGGGCTGTTCGGCCGTCGTCGTTGGAACTCTTCTCGACGTTTCGCCATCTCGAGTGGATGGCATCTTCAGGAGATGTTGACTGTTTGTCGGCTTCTCCAAGACTGGTGGTTAGTCTGTCGCGGGCGCAGGTTATATACGCTATGGTGGGCGGGGCGTATATCAGAGCTGGTCGGTGATTGGTCACATTCCCTTGATTCAGTTTTGTTATTGTAAGCGAGCCGTTTAGTGTTTTTAAGAACCGGTACCCATGTTCTGTTAATTTTAAGAGTTTCTTCAGATCTGTTGAAGTTCTGCTGGTGTTTATGAATTTCGATTGCTTCTCTATAGAGTCTTGGATAGTATGAAGAGGAGGCGCAGAGAACTTGTGTGTCTTCGAATTTTATTCGGTGGTCGGATTTTTCCGTATGTCCGAGTCGACAGTTGGCTTTGTGTTCTTTGATTCTTGTATTTACGGACCGTTTGGTTGTTCCGATGGTGACACTTCCACAGGTATAGCATAGCATAGTATTGTCTGGAAGCTCAGTCGCTTCCACATGCAGATGTCGATTGAATCTATCTTTATGGCTTTTTGTGTAGGTCCTTGCTATAGTATCTGCGACAGTTTCGACTTTTATGTTTCGATAAAGGTTACTATTTCGAACGTACCAAGGTGCTTGTTTCTTAGTACTTTATTGTGAATTCTCTGTACAACCATTATGTTACTCATTTTAGTATAACCTCAATGTGGAATACCATACTGGTTTTAGCATTTCATATTATAAAGCAGTAACTTGTTTTGAAAGGTTGAATTGGACTTCCTTTCAATTAAGCAGATAATTTTCTATACTTTATCTCACTATCTTGTTTTTTTTTTCTTACCATGTGCTTTCCAGCGACATTTGGCATTTACTGCTTCACTAAGATATTTTGCCTGATTTGAATATAACACAAGAATATTGTTATTTGATGTGGTTTTATTTAATTTTATTTGTAATTTTTTGGTTTACTTGTGTGAACTTGCATTTCAAAGTTTTTCTTTTGGTTCTTTAATACATTTTTGTACTATCAATAAACCAGTTTAATCACGTCCATAAAGTTAGCAGTGCAAGGTCAGCAGTGCAAGGATTTTTCCATGCCACAATTTAAGGCTCATTTCAGGCTAATTAAATGCTCTATTCCCAAATTTAATGCTCTTGTAGTTTTAGAGATATTGCTTGCACTGCCAGCTCCCCATAGGAGTTAGCAGTGCAGCATGTTCAGAGCGATGAACTGATAAATTCTACGATACTATAATGATCTATGAATTAAAGGCTAATTAAATGCTCTATTCCCATATTTATTGCGCAAGTAGTTTTGGAGATATTGCTTGCACTGCTAGCTCCCTAAGGGACTTAGCAGTGCAGGATATCCGGAGCGCCAAATCCATACAATCTATAATACAATGTTGATCTACGAATTAAAGGCTAATTAAATGCTCCATTCCGGAATTACATTCTCCCCCCCCCCTTTCTTATTTAAAAAAAATCAAAATCTGTACTGCTAACTTTACGCATGGCGATTTAGGGCCACTAATGGCGAAACATATGAATTGAAGGTGGAACCAACCTCTTCATATTAAAGGCTAATTAAATGCTCCATTCCGGAATTAAATGCTCCCCCTCCTTTTCTGATTTTATAAAAAACTAAAATCTGCACTGCTAACTTTACGCATTGCGGTTTAGGGCCCCTGATGGCAAGACATATGAATTTGAGACGGAACCAACCTCTTCATATTAAAGGCTAATTAAATGCTCCATTCTGGAATTAAATGCTTGCCCTCCTTTTTTGAATTTTAAAAAAATTAAAATCTGCACTGCTAACTTTACGCATGGCGATTTAGGGCCCCTGATGGCGAAACATATGAATTGAAGGTGGAACCAACCTCTTCATATTAAAGGCTAATTAAATGCTCCATTCCGGAACTAAATGCTCTCCCTCCTTTTTTGATTTTTTAAAAAACTAAAATCTGCACTGCTAACTTTACGCATTGCGGTTTAGGGCCCCTGATGGCGAAACATATGAATTTGAGGTGGAACCAACCTCTTCATATTAAAGGCTAATTAAATGCTCCATTCCGGAATTAAATGCTCCCCGTCTTTTTTTGATTTTTTAAAAAACTAAAATCTGCACTGCTAACTTTACGCATTGCGGTTTAGGGCCCCTGATGGCGAAACATGAATTTGAGGTGGAAGCAACCTCTTCATATTAAAGGCTAATTAAATGCTCCATTCCGGAATTAAATGCTCCCCGTCTTTTTTTGATTTTTTAAAAAACTAAAATCTGCACTGCTAACTTTACGCATTGCGGTTTAGGGCCCCTGATGGCGAAACATATGAATTTCAGGTGGAACCAACCTCTTCATATTAAAGGCTAATTAAATGATCCATTCTGGAATTAAATGCTCCCCCTCATTTTTTGATTTTTAAAAAAACTAAAATCTGCACTGCTAACTTTACGCATTGCGGTTTATGGCCCCTGATGGCGAAACATATGAATTGAAGGTGGAACCAACCTCTTCATATTAAAGGCTAATTAAATGCTCCATTCAGGAATTAAATGCTCCCCCTCCTTTTTTGATTTTTTAAAAAACTAAAATCTGCACTGCTAACTTTACGCATTACGGTTTAGGGCCCCTGATGGCGAAACATATGAATTTGAGGTGGAACCAACCTCTTCATATTAAAGGCTAATTAAATGCGGAATTAAATGCTCCCCGTCTTTTTTTGATTTTTAAAAAAAATAAAATCTACACTGCTAACTTTACGCATTGCGGTTTATGGCCCCTGATGGCGAAACATATGGATTGAAGGTGGAACCAATCTCTTCATATTAAAGGCTAATTAAATGCTCCATTCCGGAACTAAATGCTCCCCCTCCTTTTTTTGATTTTTAAAAAAAATAAAATCTGCACTGCTAACTTTACGCATTGCGGTTTAGGGCCCCTGATGGCGAAACATATGAATTTCAGGTGGAACCAACCTCTTCATATTAAAGGCTAATTAAATGCTCCATTCCGGAATTAAATGTCCCCCCTCCTTTTTTGATTTTTTAAAAAACTAAAATCTGCACTGCTAACTTTACGCATTACAGTTTAGGGCCCCTGATGGCGAAACATATGAATTTGAGGTGGAACCAACCTCTTCATATTAAAGGCTAATTAAATGCTCCATTCAGGAATTAAATGCTCCCCGTCTTTTTTTGATTTTTTAAAAAACTAAAATCTGCACTGCTAACTTTACGCATTGCGGTTTAGGGCCCCTGATGGCGAAACATATGAATTTGAGGTGGAACCAACCTCTTCATATTAAAGGCTAATTAAATGCTCCATTCCGGAATTAAATGCTTCCCGTCTTTTTTTGATTTTTTAAAAAACTAAAATCTGCACTGCTAACTTTACGCATTGCGGTTTAGGGCCCCTGATGGCGAAAATATGAATTTGAGGTGGAACCAACCTCTTCATATTAAAGGCTAATTAAATGCTTCATTCCGGAATTAAATGCTCCCCGTCCTTTTTTGATTTTGGGCGCGTGGGGCGCTTTGTGCCATATTTTTTTGTATATTCAGCGCCCTTTTTTCACAATAATACTAGTGTTTTTCGTTCATTATTGTTTTCAACTAATTTTAAGAATTATTTTTTACTTTTAAGTCTGATGTGCTTTAAAGGAAAACGCAATATAACCAAGTTGTCACAATTTTAAAATACAATACAATATTTTTTATATATTTTTGTTACAGTATTATTAACGCTAACTGCCAAAGTTTAATATATTTTTTAGTATTTTTAATAATTAATTATTTTTTTTTCTTCTATCAAACATGCATGGAGCATTAAATTAGCCTTTAATATGAAGAAGCTGGTTCCACCTTCAATTCATATGTTTCGCCATCAGGGGCCCTAAATCGCCATGCGTAAAGTTAGCAGTGCAGATTTTGATTTTTTTAAAATTAAAAAAAGGAGGGAAAGCATTTAATTCCAGAATGGAGCATTTAATTAGCCTTTAATATGAAGAGGTTGGTTTCACCTCAAATTCATATGTTTCGCCATCAGGGGCCCTAAACCGCAATGCGTAAAGTTAGCAGTGCAGATTTTAGTTTTTTTTAAAATATCAAAAAAAGACGAGGAGCATTTAATTCCGGAATGGAGCATTTAATTAGCCTTTAATATGAAGAGGTTGGTTCCACCTCAAATTCTTATGTTTCGCTATCAGGGGCCCTAAACCGTAATGCGGAAAGTTAGCAGTGCAGATTTTAGTTTTTTAAAAAATCAAAAAAGGAGGGGGAGCATTTAATTCCGGAATGGAGCATTTAATTAGCCTTTAATATGAAGAGATTGGTTCCACCTCAAATTCATATGTTTCATCATCAGGGACCCTAAACCGCAATGCGTAAAGTTAGCAGTGCAGATTTTAGTTTTTTAAAAAATCAAAAAAAAGACGGGGAGCATTTAATTCCGGAATGGAGCATTTAATTAGCCTTTAATATGAAGAGATTGGTTCCACCTCAAATTCATATGTTTCGCCATCAGGGGCCCTAAACTGTAATGCGTAAAGTTAGCAGTGCAGATTTCATTTTTTTTTTTTTTAATCAAAAAAGGAGGGGGAGCATTTAATTCCGGAATGGAGCATTTAATTAGCCTTTAATATGAAGAGGTTGGTTTCACCTCAAATTCATATGTTTCAGCATCAGGGGCCCTAAACCGCAATGCGTAAAGTTAGCAGTGCAGATTTTAGTTTTTTTAAAAATCAAAAAAAGACGGGGAGCATTTAATTCCGGAATGGAGCATTTAATTAGCCTTTAATATGAAGAGGTTGGTTCCACCTCAAATTCATATGTTTCGCCATCAGGGGCCCTAAACCGTAATGCGTAAAGTTAGCAGTGCAGATTTTAGTTTTTTTAAAAATCAAAAAAGGAGGGGGAGCATTTAATTCCGGAAGGGAGCATTTAATTAGCCTTTAATATGAAGAGGTTGGTTCCACCTCAAATTAATATGTTTCGCCATCAGGGGCCCTAAACCGCAATGCGTAAAGTTAGCAGTACAGATTTTATTTTTTTTTTAAATCAAAAAAAGACGGGGAGCATTTAATTCCGGAATGGAGCATTTAATTAGCCTTTAATATGAAGAGGTTGGTTCCACCTCAAATTCATATGTTTCGCCATCAGGGGCCCTAAACCGCAATGCGTAAAGTAAGCAGTGCAGATTTTAGTTTTTTAAAAAATCAAAAAAGGAGGGGGAGCATTTAGTTCCGGAATGGAGCATTTAATTAGCCTTTAATATTAAGAGGTTGGTTCCACCTTCAATTTATATGTTTCGTCATCAGGGGCCCTAAATCGCCATGCGTAAAGTTAGCAGTGCAGATTTTAATTTTTTTAAAATTCAAAAAAGGAGGGCAAGCATTTAATTCCAGAATGGAGCATTTAATTAGCCTTTAATATGAAGAGGTTGGTTCCGCCTCAAATTCATATGTCTTGCCATCAGGGGCCCTAAACCGCAATGCGTAAAGTTAGCAGTGCAGATTTTGATTTTTTTTTAAATAATTTTTTTAATGTAATTCCGGAATGGAGCATTTAATTAGCCTTTAATTCGTAGACCAACATTGTATTATAGATTGTATGGATTTGGCTCTCCGGACAACCTGTACTGCTAAGTCCCTTAGGGAGGTAGCAGTGCAAGCAATATCTCCAAAACTACTTGCGCAATAAATATGGGAATAGAGCATTTAATTAGCCTTTAATTCATAGATCATTATAGTATCGTAGAATTCATCAGTTCATCGCTCTGAACCTGCTGCACTGCTAACTCCTATGGGGAGCTGGCAGTGCAAGCAATATCTCTAAAACTACAAGAGCATTAAATTTGGGAATAGAGCATTTAATTAGCCTGAAATGAGCCTTAAATTGTGGCATGGAAAAATCCTTGCACTGCTGACCTTGCACTGCTAACTTTATGGACGTAGTTTAATCTTCCTAACTAAAAATTAAAAAGAAATAACAGTAGTAAAAATGACATTTTATAGAGCATTTTGTACATTAAAACTGTTAAGCTAAGCTAAATTAACTTTAATAATTGCTTTAAATACCTGTCCAAGATGATTTTTAGGTTTCCTTTTGATTTTTTTTGTGATATTTTACAAAGTAAATCTTCAGTTATAATTATAGTTACTCCACATTATGATAAATTGGTGAATACATTTTATATAGGTACAAAACACTAAATTGATTGCGCCTTGTGTTCCGAAAATAAAAATAAAATTATTCGATTAAAATCTGATAAAGAATACTCTTCTAATAGAGAAATAAAAGACGCTTGTTAATTTTTTTAGTAGTTTTTGAGGTATTCCTAGTTTTGGCAATACCCGACACGCGACATTATCAACTCAAGTTCCTAGGCAACAAAGATAAGTAGGTTTGTGTCCAACAAACTTACTACCTATTTCACAGATAATAGCGCAAAATGACGTTTTAGGAAAATTTTACATGTGTACATTTATCTTGATGAAGATCCATAGTATATTTGAATTTAATTTTAATCTGGACATTTATATTTTTCAATACCGTTTAGCCATTTTGACATCAAAATATGAATTATAACATTTAGAAATATACATACCTAATACTAGCCAAAAGAAATTAAAAGGTAAAGAAATTTCAGCTTGCCCTGATAGCTATAACGGAAAAGAATTTGATAAATTTTGGAAATTGTTTCATACGCGGTACCCAAAAGCATCACGGACGGGCTACGAATGAAGGGAATCTTTGTTTCAAAGTAAAGAAAAGCATTTAGTATTTAAATTAATAATAACCGTTCTTTTTAATTATAGATGTCGCTGTGCGACACGCCCCTTCGAGAGCTGTCAAATCCAGGTGCTAGTGGTTCCATTTTCTATTTAACGTCGGACGACGAGTTCATCATTAAGACTGTTCAACATAAAGAGGGAGAGTTTCTGCAGAAGTTGTTACCAGGTATGTTTTCTTTTAAAACCAAAACTAAAATTATTCCAGATTTGGCAGACAGTTTGAGAAATATGACTTTAATGTCTATAACCTTAACATCATAGTTGTCAAAATCTCAGCCTATTTTATGGGTATTTTAAGTTTTTATAAAGTATGTATGGGACAGGGTGTGTGTGTTTTAAAAAAAAATCTAAATCTAAATCTAATTTAACATATGTTTATAATAATTGTCATTAATTTTTTAACATCTTAATTTGCATAATTTTAATTTTTATTTTTGCAAAATGTGTTTTAAAATAACTTTTGGCGCACTCTGTATAAAATTTTTGAAATAATTTTAACACGCGCTGATTAGACTTAAATAGAACACTTAAATTAATACTCATAGGTGGGCACGTAAAGATAAAGAATGGTCCTGTAAGGGTAAAATATGTGGGTTAAGTATGCAGGTACTTATAAAATCGAATGTTTCTGTGATTGCATTTATTTATTTATCTTGTAATAATTGAAAAAAACCGTCAGAAGGTTTAGATACAAATAATTAAATAATATAAAATATTTTGTGGTGTTAATCTTGACCGGTTTTTATTATTTTTGAAGATATCGTAATTTTAAGAAACTTTCTGTCTACATAGCTTATTTTACAAGATATTTTAATTCTGTGGATACATTTTTAATGCAAAAAACGTAACAAAAACTTATGAAATTTTTTACATAAGTCATTTATAGTAAAAGAAAACTAATTAAAATTGTTTTGAAGTCGGGATTAAATTATAAACCAATTAACAAACCAAATCTTATTTTTTATAATTTTCAAAAGATTTTTATAGTCAATTTTATAATCAAATTTGGCATTAGTGGTTAAAAAATTTCCTCTATCGACTGCTTTTTATTTTAAAATTGTACATTTAATAGTCAAAAAATTAAAGGGGGTGTCAAGTTAA
The DNA here is from genome assembly GCA_963576565.1 of Aspidapion aeneum. NCBI lineage: Eukaryota > Metazoa > Arthropoda > Insecta > Coleoptera > Brentidae > Aspidapion > Aspidapion aeneum. The sequence goes on from OY755038.1 coordinate 201,552,352, forward strand.
CAGATCACACTGTACACTGTAATGCACTCATTTGCATGCGTTTAGGGGCAACTTAACGGCTGGCCGTTGAAGGCTTGACTGAACTCCACTTTGCGTCGTAACTATTGCCTGTTACAAACTACTACTACTATATCTTTTTATAATGTCTTTCTACGCTGTCCAACGCCTATTCTACACCTCTTTCAATCCTGACATTCATCTTCTGTCAGGTTTTTTTGACTCTTTGATCTTTGGATTGACTGTTGCCATTCCTAGGGTCACTGCATCACGAAGACGTAGTGTCTTCTCAGGCTTCCAGGATGCAGTGACCCTAGCCATTCCAGTTTAGGACGCCCTCTTTTCCTGCTCCCTATTGGTTGTCATTCTAGGACCTGCTTTGATAATCTTTTCTTCGTTCATCCGTTGTACATGGCCGTACCATATCAGTGGTCTCTTAGTCATGTCATCCGTTATGCTTCCCTCGATGCCCATTCTTTCTTTTATGGTCGCATTTCTTATATGATCTGCTCTAGATATTTTCATAGCTCTTCTTATTTCATCCATTTCGACCCTTTCCGTTTTTGTTTTGTATTTTTCTCTTACGCGACAAGTTTCTATTCCATACAGCAGGGTGCTTGTCACTATTTTTTCATATATCGTCATCCTAATTCTGAAACGTCGTAACTGAACTCAACAAAATTTTACTGGAATAAGAAAAGTTTGCAGCAAATTACAAAGGGTAAGCATTATGCGACTTATAAGAAATCGCAGGAATGACCATTTTATATATTTCTGTTTTGGTTGCAAGGATTTAGTAGCATATAGCTATGCATCATTACTAACCTTTGACGCAAAAATATGAATTTTCAATTTTTTTGTGAGTTACGACGTTTCAGAATTAGGGTGACGATATGCTAAATTTTACATTCTTTTTACCTCTCTGCTCCATAAAATACTATTAAGACGTTCAATAACCTCTTTTGCATTTAGTATTTTTTTTCCAGTTATTTACAGCCTGTTCCGGTCTTCAATCAATCAATCAAATGTGACACCCAAGTATACATACTGATTGCATGGAGATATTGTTTGTCCATTGTCCAGTTTTAACTCACTTGATTTGTTTCCAATACATAAGTACTGTGTCTTTTCCACGTTTACTGTTAACCCCCACTTTTGGTATTCTTCTGTTAACTTTCTCATCATATACTCCATGTCTTCTTTATCATTAGCGACAATTACTTGGTCGTCACCAAACTGTAGTGTCTATATGGTATATCGATCTTTAAATTGTATTCCCATGCCGTGTACTTTACGTTTCCAGTGTTTTAGAGCTACCGCGATATATATTTTAAAAAGAGTTGGAGAGATACAAGATCCCTGTCTTAAGTCTTTCGTTACCTGGAATTTTTTGAAAGTCAATTTCCAATTTTAGTTTTAGATTTTGAATAAAATACAGTTAGTTTTTATTTATTTCTCTTTTCTTTTTATTTCAGGTTATTACATGAACCTCAATCAAAACCCGAGAACCCTACTGCCAAAATTTTTCGGACTTTATTGTTATCAATGTAATAGTAAAAACGTTAGGTTAGTTATTATGAACAATTTACTGCCTAGTACGGTGCAGTTTCATCAGAAGTACGACTTGAAAGGCAGCACATATAAAAGAAAGGTTAGTAGTTTATGTAAACGAAATTAAATTTTACTTCCAAATGTCTCTTTTCTTTCCTATTTAAGATATGCAGACCAAGGTGTACAGTATACACCTTTGCCTGTCTATGCATGCAAACTATTTTGCTCTTTTCCCTACCTCCATATTTTGTTCTCTTTAAGTCACGACAGTATTCGGTTCGTCGGTCGGTCGTCTAGTGTGACGTCAGATACCGGTCGCAGCTCCTGTTGCGGGCATCGCGTAAAATTTGCCTACTCTAGAAAGATTTCAGATCCAAACAACGACACGAATGACGTCAAACACCGAAGCTGCAGACATTGTCAATGTGTGTGTGCAGATGAAATTATGTTTGAAAAACCTTCGGTAGTTTGAAAACGTCTTGATGAGTCAAGATACGGTTTTCACCTTTTAAAATCGTTTGAAAATGGACCGTCGCCAAGGGAAATAAGGTTTTCTCTATCTTCTCTCGAAGTAACATTCTTCGACATCGAGTCGTCACAAACTGGAGACGCATTGAAAACGTGTTCAAAACGCTTTATAAAAACCAAAACGGGAATCATCTTGAAAACGTATTCCGTTTTATATAAAAACGTAGTAACTGACTCATATTGTCTGCGATCATAACCACCAACTATCTATTTTATACACTGCTCCTGTTTTTCTCATGCACACATAAGTTCTTAATAAAAAAATTACCTTAAATTGTTATGCATTGCGAGTTATTTCTGATAATCTAGGCACTGAAATAGCAAAAAACACATATTTCTCACTAATCCAGTCACATTTTTCATATAGCATTTGCTTTTGGGGTGCTTTTACAAACTCCATATTTAAATCTGTATTTATTTTACAAAAAAGGGCTCTAAGATATATTTTTATGGTTAAAAGACGTACCTCATGTAGACCATTATTTTTAGAAATGGAATTTTACCGTTCTGTTGTATCTATATCTTAGAAAGTGTTTGTGTAGTCTATAAAAATACAAAAATGAACTAGATAGACCAAACCCTTATAGCGTACAGAGACTACTAATGCTGCAACTGCCCATTCCAAATTATTTATTGATAAAAAATTTGTTTATATACAATGCAAAAAAAAATTAATTACTTGCCAATTGATATAAGGCTGCTTAACTGTTCTAAAAAATTCAAAACTAAAACTAAAGAGTTTTTGGCATCTAAAGCTTATTGTACATTAGAAGAATTCTTTTCAGGGTTAATGTGCTTTGTATGTATGCAAGCCTAAGGTGCTTTGTATCTTTGTATTAATATGTTAATGTATCTTGTAAACAGTGTCTAGTGTGTTTTGAATAGTGTTAAGCATAGTTTAAACAGTGTCCAAGGCATTTTAAATAGTGCCAAGCGTACGTTTGATTATTAACAAATTGTAATCAATAATGATATATCCGTTTTTACCTTTGTTAACTAATGTTACCTTCTATAAAATTTAAGCTAGGCTAAGCAAGGCTTTGTAAATGTATACATTGTGTTCAAAGAATAAAGCTACTTTTGATTTTGATTCATTGAAAATTTGTTCTAGAGTAGGCGGGTCTGAAAACATTCTAGAGTGGGCAAATTTTACGCGATGCGCGCTTGTTGGTCGACGTGTCAAAACAAGCTGCGGTTTCTGACGTCAGAGCTCGACGACGCACCAAACACTGTCGTGTTTTGACGAAAGCAAAATATTATGTCAGGCAAAAGAATGTATATTGTACGCCTCGTTCTGCATAAAAAGTGTAAATATTAAAGCTCTGCAATACTTATTAAGGGGCAACCACTGCCCACTACACATCAACCTCCCACAAGTACCTTGTTTGGATAACTCTGTATGAGTAAAATCTAATTTTAGGCATCAAAAGATGAGAAATCAAAAAGGTCTCCCACCTACAAAGATTTGGATTTCCTCGACCACCATCCGAACGGAATTCAAATGGAAGCCGACACGTACAATGCCCTAATGAAAACTATCGACCGGGATTGTAGGGTCTTAGAAAGTTTCAAAATTATGGATTACAGTTTATTGTTAGCAATCCATAATTTGGACGAGTATGAAAGGCAGAAAGTAGTAAGTAATATTATAGCTTTTTTACAGCCGTATTTTTAAAGAGTACTAAGTCTATAGATCGGTCTACATATTGGGTAAAATGTTTGATTAATGTTAGTTTTTAATATTTATATAATTGTTTATAAATACAGGCAATATAGGCCATCTCTTTTTTCGTCGTTACAATGACATTGTTGAGTGACCTCAACAAGTGAATTAATATTAGTATAGTTCCCTTTATTTAATGTTTTGTTATTTGTGATATTTCAAGTCAGTTGGCATTGTCAAAAAGAAAATAAAAAGACTTGTCATCAAAACCCGGACTTAAAATCCTTGATTGAAACCCCGACAATAAACCCAGACCTACGACCATTTCTTTTATTGGTCCTTTGAAACAAGACCTCAGCAAACCCTATGGAACCCATAACGAAGACAGAGTAAACTCTGACAGATATTTAAAAACAGACACAACAAATAAAATAAATCAGATCATGATTGAGAGCGAGATTGAAAACAAGAGTAAGACTAGTAAAACTTTAAGTTCAAAAACTTCTAATGCAGAATCAGTTCGAAGACGAGAAAAGGCAAAGGAATAGAAAAAGAAGAGCGAAAAAAGCAGGAAAAGAGAGAGAGAAGAAGCTCTACGAATAATAGAATTGGAAAAACAAGTAAGAGAAATTGAAATTGATTCAAAATCTTATAAAAGCAAAAGCAGAAAGTCAAAAACCGAAGTTAGTGACGATATCTTATCTCAAAAGACGGATGAAAACTACGCTCAAAACTGGGTAAATGAACATAAACTTAAATTCAAAGAAAACTTTGAAGATATTCAACCTGAAAATAACAAATCAAATATTGAACCTGAAAGCACATTAAAAGCTAAAACCACTTGTCAGTCCTGTCGGCTTCCACCAGGAATTTCAAATGTGTGTGACAAATTAGATAACGTAGCAAACGGCCTTCAAGCTGTAACAGCTCCCAGAATAAACCATTCTGATAGACGACATATCGTAGAAAAAGACTTTCCTTTTTTTGATGGAAAACCTGAAAAATGGCCAACATTTTTATATCAATTTAAAAGAATTTCTGAAATCTGCCAATACTCACCAGAGGAATGTTTAATTAAGCTGCAAAAATGTTTGAAAGGAGATGCAGAACAAGCAGTATCAGGATTACTCATGAGCCCAGGCCAAATTTTATAAAAAGAAATTATTTTCCACGAAAAAGCGAAAAGTCATTTGTCATAAATAATCAAGAACCAACATGTGGCTACTGTCACGAGAAACATTTAGTTGAAAAATGTGGTAAAATTGAAAAAGATGACGTTGAAACCAGATGGCAAATGGTAACAAAAAACAAATTATGTTTTTCATGCTTAAGAAGTTCTCATCAAACTAAAGACTGTAAGAAAAAGGAGATATGCTCAATTTAAGGTTGTAGAAGAACACATAATAAATACCTTCATAAAGAAGGAGGAGGTTACCGCAAAACGCCGACTCAAAGAGAAATACAAACAGAAAACAAAAACGAATCAAGAAGAGACAACACAGATGAACCTGGTACTTCTAGAAACATATTTCAACATCGAGCTTTTAATGCACTGGGTCAAAATGATAATAATGTTCTTCTTAGAATGCTAAATGTTAAACAAATTGGACCAAATAATCAATTCATAAATACAAAAGCACTTTGTGATGAATGTTCAACCGTTACTCTAATCGACCAAAGTTTAATAGATAAACTACACATTAATGGAACACCCCGTCATTAGAACTGCAGTGGACAAACGAGGTAACCACGTTTCATGAAAATTCAAAATGTTATGACATTAAAATATCAGGAGATTATCGAGGCGCTGCAGAATACACAATTAGAAATGTCAGATCCATTAAAAACTTGGCATTACCACTCCAAATTATTTCTTATGATAATTAGAAGCATCTTCCACACCTTCATAGTCTTCCAATATCTGACATAAAACATCAACCTATGATTCTAATTGGACAAGATAATTCCAAATTGACAGTGCCAAGAAAAGTCATAGAAGGCCCCGAAAACAAATCTAGGATAGACTATACATGGAACAACCAACAACTCGATACCAAGCCAATGTCTAACTTTTGGGAAATGACGTTACAGATGACGATTTACACAGAATAGTAAAAAACTTTATACTTGATGCTTTCGGAATCACACAGAATGCTAAAACCAAAAACGAAGAAAGAGCAGTCAACATCATGGAATCAACTATCAATTTTGTTAAAGATCGCTATGAAATCGGCCTACTTTGGAAGTCTGATAACCTAGTTCTACCAGAAAGCAAAAACGTTGCTATCAAACGTCTTCAAATTGTAGAGAAACAGATGCAGAATGACACTAATTTTAAAGAAAAGTACTGTGCAAATATTCAAAAATACTTAAATAACAATTATGCCAAAAAATTGACACCTGAAGAAGCTGAAGTAGAGGGTCCTAGAACATGGTATTTGCCACACTTTGGCGTCAAAAATCCAAATAAACCAGCCAAACTAAGACTAGTTTTTGACTGTGCCGCCAAATCAAACGGTGTTAGTCTGAACGATAACCTTCTTTCTTCTGAGATTTAGAGAACGAAAAATTGGATTTTTTGCAGACATACGTGAAATGTTCCACCAGGTCATAGTTAGAAACGAAGATCAAGACTCGCAAATATTTTTATGGCGAGAGGGAAAAACCGATGAACCATTCTCAGTCTACAGAATGGAAGTAATGACTTTCGGTGCCACATGCTCTCCTACATGTGCGCAGTATGTAAAAAATATGAATGCGAAGATCAACGGAAAATCATCCAGAATTATAGAAGCCATAACAAGAAAACATTACGTAGATGACTATTTGGATTCCACTGATGATTCTACGCAAGCAGCCCAAATTATTACAGAAGTACGCCAATTACAAAAACAAGCCGGTTTTAAATTAGTTAGCTAGACTACTTCATCGAAAGAACTAATGGACATGTTGGAAGTTGATAAAGAAATTCAAAAAGATCTCAACCTTGACCATGACAAATCGATTCAAAGAGTTCTAGGAATGTTTTGGGATGCAAAAAATGACAAATTTGTTTTTCAACTGCCAAACAAACTTGGACAAAATATTTTAGAGAGACCAACTAAACGACAAGTGCTGAAAATAGTTATGTCAATTTTCGACCCGCTCGGAATAATAGTAAATTTTGCAATAAGAGGACGGCTTTTGATCCAAGATATTTGGCGAACGGGTATAAAATGGGATGAGTTTGTTAATAATGAAATATGGGAGCAATGGAAACTGTGGATCGAAGATCTAAAATCTATAGATAAGTTTGAAATACCAAGATGCTATTCACCAAATATCCCATTCGCAGAAACAATTCAACTACATGTTTTCCGTGATAGCAGCAAGAAAGCATTTTCGTCAGTGGCATACCTTAGAATTGTTTCTGAAAAAGAAATCGAAGTTTGCATCATTTTTGCTAAAGCTAGAGTGACACCCAATAAACCAATAACCATTCCACGTTTGGAACTTCAAGGAGCTGTGTTAGCAAGTAGAATGGCAAAAACACTAAAAACAGAAATAGATATCAAGATTAATAAAACATATTACTGGACGGATTCTACCACAGTTTATCATTGGATTCAAAATGATGCAAAGAAACTGGGCCAATTTGAAAGTCATCGGGTGGGAGAAATTCAAGAAAGCACAGAAGGAAGTGAATGGAAATGGGTACCGTCAAAACAAAACCCTGCCGACCTTGCTACCAGAACCTACGATGAAAAGGGAAAAACCACATAAATTTTGACTTTTGGATAAACGGACCTGAATTTCTACGAGAAGAAGAATCGAAATGGCCAAAGCAAGACGTTGTGCAAGACCGAAGTGACACTATTGTCTAAGAAAATCACAAAATGTTTAGTGGACTACAAAAATTTTTCAAATTGGACAGATTTATTGATGTATACAGCCAGACTCTACAAGCATCTTAGAATTTTTATTGCTTGTAAATTAAAACGTACATTTGAATCATACACAACATTTGAAGACCTTGAAAAAGCTAAAGTATATCTAATAAAACACTGTCAAATAGAAGCATTCGGTGAAGACCTTGAATATTTAAAATATGGAAGACCTCTGAATAGACAAAGCCCTTTGAGAAAACTATATCCAAAGTTAAACTCCAAAAATTTAATAGTAATCCCTGGAAGAACAAACCTAGCACCAACTTTATCCGAACTTTCAAAAAATCCAATTATTTTATCAAAACGGCATCACATAACTAGACTATACATAATACATTTACATGTAAAATTTGGACACCAAGGCATTGAGACAGTTTTAAATGAAGTGAGAAGAGAATTTTGGATTTTGGATGGAAGATCTGAAGTGAAATCGGTTTTCAAAGAATGTCAAAGATGTAAAAGAGACAAAGCTAAACTTATGGGACAATTACCAAAAGAACGATTGACACCATATGTTTCACCCTTTACATACACTGGAATCGACTATTTTGGGCCATTTTGTGTTTCTGTTGGACGAAGACAAGAAAAAAGATGGGGAGTGATTTTTACGTGTTTACTGTAAGAGCTGTTCATCTGGAAATAGCCCACTCCGACAACTGACTCCATGATTATGGCGTTGAACCGCATGATAGCCAGAAGAAATCAGCCAGTAAAGATATTTAGCGATAATGGCACTAACCTGAGAGGAGCCTCTGAAGAATTAAGAAAAGCGGTAAAAAATCTAGACCAACAAAAAATCCAAAATATTTCGATAAAAATGGAATCGAATGGAGTTTTATACCACCGGCAGCACCACATATGGGAGGAGCGTGGGAAAGACTCATAAGAACAATAAAAAACAGTTTTTATACATTGTTGAAGAATCAAAAACTCAAAGATATGTTGACACTGTTTGCACAAGTAGAAAATATATTGAATTCCAGACCAATTACCAAAATTTCAGTTGATCCAGAAGACTTTGAAGCTTTAACACCGAATCATTTTCTTGGGAAAGAACAATTAGTAAATCCTTGTGAAATATGGAGAGAAATAGGAAATCAAAGCGAAATCGACCCTAGAAAATGTTGGAGAAGAATCCAGATTTTCACAAATCAGTTTTGGAAAATATGGACAAAAGCATATCTACCTACCCTAACGAAAAGAAACAAATGGAATGATGATCAGCAACCGCTTAAAATCGGCGATATTGTATTCATTACTGAAAATAATCAACCTAGAAATGTATGGAGACTAGGAAGAATATTGCAAGTTTTTCCTGGCCCAGATGGACGAGTACGAGTGGCTAAAGTAAAAACACAAAAAGGAGAGTTAACTAGACCTGTCAGTAGACTGGCAAAAAATAGAAGTTTAATCCATTGACATGTGACAGCATTCTGAGAGGAGGCGGAAGAATGTTGAGTGACCTCAACAAGTGAATTAATATTAGTATAGTTCCCTTTATTTAATATTAGTATAGTTCCCTTTATTTAATGTTTTGTTATTTGTGATATTTCAAGTCAGTTGGCATTGTCAAAAAGAAAATAAAAAGACTTGTCATCAAAACCCGGCCTTAAAATCCTTGATTGAAACCCCGACAATAAACCCAGACCTACGACCATTTCTTTTAGACATTATATCCACACAAAACTTATAAATACCTTGAAAGATTTTGGTTTAAAACTGGAAGCTGTATTTAGACCTCCAAACGTCACTTTTGACAGCTGTCATTTTATATGATAATTATTTGGACAAGTTGGCGTTGCCCGAACAGGTTTTGTTCTTCCTTCATGAATATCAGGGGCGAGCTGTCTCTGAAAATTTCCGACTTCGGTTCTTTCAAAACTAACCAAAACTTTTACAATTGGAAAAGTACTGAAAAACTTTAAGTACGGAACTTTTCTATAATTTTTATCAATTTTTTACTAAGAATGTAGTTTTTGGATATTGTGACTTTTTTTCTGTGATGTCATGTTTGTCGAAAAATACTTAATTTTAATTAGTTTTTTACTTTCCTAGTCCGCGTAGCAATGGCTAGGGAAGGTATTATTTTCGACAATCTTTCTTTTTGAGAGAACGCCATAAATGTGTTATTTGGGTGTATTAGCAATATCGTCGTGATGTCTGTCTGAACCGATTTTAATAAAATTTTCAGGTAAAATAGTGTTCGACACTCTAGTAGTAGTATTACTGCGTCCTTCCTTCGCTAAGGAATCTGTCCGGTTAGGACTCCCACTATGGCTCCCTCCTCTCTTCGTGTTCTGCTTTCACATACTCCTTCGCCTGTCTGGCGTTTCTTGTGTTGGTCCATTCCTTTTGTATCTCTTTCTGGGTCCACTCTAACGAGCTAATTAGATGTTGGTCAAAATTCACTAATGCTAATAACAGTTTTTAATAATCTAAAAATGCTAACTTTTTAACGGAGCATCGTATTAATATGCGGTTTTCGGAATATAGTAGATTACATTTTGTTCAATAATTTGTGTTATAACCAAATACTTTGTAGGAGCTTTAGTTTCTGAGATATTTACAAAAAACTGTTTTGAAGGCTGAATATATCATGGCTTTACTTGAAGTGTGCTAATAGGCTAGCTAGGAAGGTATCAGATCCGTCATGGATCCATTTATTTTTATTACAACTTTTTCCTTTATCTTGAGGTATGTTAAGCCATCTCACACCTCCTCCTGTATTTTTCGCTTTAGGATAGTACTAAAATTTGGGACAATTTTATACGGAATCCTATGAACATCAAAAAATGACTTATCGTTACAAAATTTTTATTTCGTTTTTCTTTATTTTTAAAGTTAATCTGAATTTTCGTGATATATAACTCACAGGGAAATGTTTATTATGTAATTCCACGTTAGCATAACTAAAATCTTAATAGTTACTTGAACTGTAAGTATTAAAATAAATGCACTTAAACCGGTTGGGACTAACTCAATAGACTTAGTACTTAGATCATGGTCTAAGTACGGTTTCTTCAGAAGGAGTAGTTAACGTAAACAGATTTTACAAAGTACTAGTTTTGACCCTTTTTGCGGGAATATACTTATTTTAAAAATTCTTAAATTTCATATTTTGATTATCATTTAACTCGCTAAGTGGGATGTAAAAATATATTCGAAAACCCTGTAAAATCGAAAAAGTAGTATAACATTATTCAACAAATGACTAATTTCAAAACAATTTGATTTTCAATATTCGTTTATTTCAGCTGGAACTTGAAGAAATTCAACATACGAAACCAGAGAACGGCATAGCGGATGGGCCTAGTGGGCAATTTTTGACTGCAGAGCGAGATATTGATCAGAGGGACAGAGCAGCAGCATCACATGGTAACGAAAGAACGCCAGATTATCTAGCTTTTGGTCCTAAACAAAACTTTTAGCTTGATATTTTTTTCGAAATTCAGCCTTTAAAATTTTTGTTGTGTGTTTTCTCTCAAAATAAGTACTTACTAATTAGGTACCTCATTGAAAGAAATACGCTATTTACATCTTTTTAGGAAACATACAAAACAATATTTTTTAATAAACATAAAGTCTAAAGTCAACTAAAAGAAAATACAAAATACTTTTATAGAATTTATTTTATTTTTGTTCATGTTGAAATAATTAACCACTAGGTTTGCTGTTTTATTTATTTTTTTAACTTTTATTTGTAATAACATCTTTGACTTCTAAATCAGGGGTTAATTTAAAGAATTAAAAATTATAAAAAAAATTCTAGTAATTGGGCTGTTTAAAACCTCCAATCCAGTTCGGCTGTTTAAAACCTCCAATCCAGTTGGGCTGTTTAAAACCTCCAATCATGGTCAGTGGCAAAATATAAGAACGCTAGTTCTCATGGTATTCACTCAACCTATTCAACTAATTCTATAATTACAAAGGTTCGTTTTGGCACTCTATGTATAAATTATATAACGGTGGAGAATTTAGTGGCATAATGGCAAGGAATAAAATAAGAAAAATAAGGTAACAGAAAGATTTTACCTCAGACTGGATTTAAAGTAAAATCTTCTTGTTATCTTATTTTTCTTATTTTATTCCTTGCCCTTATGCCACTAAATTCCCAAGGGGCGATTGCCAATAATAATAATTTTAAATATCAAAATGCACCTGTGCCAGATTTTACTTTAAACCATAACAACAATTCCAAACCAGGGAAAACTTTAAAGAAGGAAATATTATAAAAAAAAGTTTACTGTGCATCAGCCGGGACTTGATCCCGAAACCGTTGGCTTTGTACGTCAGCGCCCTACCAATTGGGCCACCGAAACACATGATTATACATTTTAAAACCTCCAATCATGGTTAGTGGGACAATATATAAACGCTAGCTCTCAGAATTTTTTGTATATATAACTCAAGGAGCCTTCAGGATAAAAGTTAATAAATTTTATTTGTTTGTAGGTTTGGATAGGAATAAATCAATTAACCGGCAAAGGCTTGTGGCTCATTCGACGGCAATGGAAAGCATACAGGCCGAAGCGGACCCGATTGACGAGGATGAAGATACACCGTAAGTAATAATAATACACAGGCTTTTTTTTAAAGGGCACAAAGGCTTTATCTATTATTTATCGTATATTTTTGGAAAAACCATCAGGCACGTCGATGGTGTTTCCGAAGCACTTTTGGCTATCTTGAAATTTTTGTAGCACACAACCGAACCTAAAACGAAGGCATGACCTGGTATCCCAAAAGGACAGTCTTTGCGCATAGGTAATTATGTGACGGTCACACTAATATTGTATCTTCCTCTAAGCAATTTTTAATGTTTCATAAGGAGGTAAGATAACTGGTGATAACTATGGTTATACCAAATACCTTGGAGCAAAAATACAGGGCATACGCATGCATTCTTAGAGGCAATGCTTGAAGCCAGGACTCCCTTTATCTTCATGTTTTTTTTTTCGGGTAGACAGGATTTCGGTAACTGCGCATGCGTCGGATTGGCTGGTTTTGGAACATTCTTCGTTACGTCACCACATTATTTGCCAATTGTCATAAATTTAGGGTTATGTCTATTATTTTTTTTTCTAAAAAAACTAGTTGACCGGGTAAAAATTTATCAAATTACGGATTAACGTTAATTTGCGAATGCCCGCATATCCACGTGACAGCATTTTACGATGTTATATTGGTAGTAGGATCGTTCCCGTGTGATCTTCCCTACGATATTCAAGAATCTACCTCCAGATCGGAAATTATTTTGAACTACCTTGTAGAAATAATTCAAAACTATTCCATTCCAAGAAATGCTTTGATTAAAAAGAATTATTTAAAACTTTCAGTTTTTGTTAAATTTAGTTTTTACCTTAACTGTCTTAACATCAAAAGCTTTAATCCAAACTTACTTTTAGTGTGTTCTTCTTTATCTTTTCGCTTGTGAAGTTTTAACGAAGTTAAAATCTTTTAAAATTAAAATTTTATTTTAACGAGCCGTGCATTTTAAATTTGCAAAATACTGCTATTTTAACCTGTTTTAACATTTAAAGTGGCCAGCAATAAAAGTCTTACCCCCAGATGCACCGTAAGGACTTAAGCGCGATTATGGGTTTAATCGCGAATAAGTCCTTGTTGCTCACATACAAAACAACAAAGAGGGTTGAATGGATTAGCTAAGCCTTGTTACGGTGCATTTGAGGGTAAGGGCGCGTGTCCACATGAGATTAATCGCAAAATAGTTCTCTCGATAGTTACTTTTAACTTTTTGTCTATTTGAGAGTACTATCGTGGATTTTTTTTTCCAAGAGCTCTAACGGACAACATTTATTTTTTTTATTGGTGAAATAACGAAAAATTTATTAGTAAATAGATTAGTGCAAAACTTTTTGGCCCACCCGCTAGATTTTATTTTATTTATATTTTCTTGCCAGTGTGAATAAGTATAACGCCATAAATGCATATATTTTCATTTCTTTTTTAGTCGTGGCGGGATTCCTGCCAGAAACGGGAAAGGAGAGAGACTGTTACTTTTCATCGGTATCATTGATATCCTGCAAAGTTACAGGCTGAAAAAGAAGTTGGAACACACCTTCAAGTCGATGATCCATGATGGGGTAAGTTACTAGTGAAGGATAAGTGAGGATAGATGATCTTCGGCAAACTTTAACATTTAAAAATTGAGAAACCCGTACGAAATACATGAAAATATGGACCTCACCCGAATTTAATAATTTTTTTGTATGGTATGGTCAAATACGTTGTAGCATAAATACATGTTCAAAGAATCGAAAAGTGAAGCCCTCATAGCTGGCTTTGGAAACAATTGCAAATTTAAATTCGCGGACGCGAATTTTTAGGTGCGCAGGCGTGTGTCTTGTTATGTAGACACACAGCTGCCGTGTGGGTGGAGGCCATCTTTGTTGCTTATTTAAATTTTGCGGTGTTTTGCGTTTGTCGTGTAAAATTATGTTTTTTCTATAAAAACTGGGAAATAATTCATGTAAAACATTGCGGTTTGTGGAAAAATATCCGGGAGAAGTAAGAGAATGCCATTCCATTGGTAACTACTTATTTTTCTTCATAATTTGTTAATAAAGTTAAGAGTGGTTTCTAAATGCTATTAAACACTCTTCATGGTGTCCACAATAAATCTGCACAATTAGTTTTAGAAAAACTACACTTTTAATCCACAATTTGATAAATTTTCACCCAATCAACTAGTTTTTAGAAAAAAATAATAGACATATAACCCTAAACTTTTGACAATTGTCAAATAATGTAGTGACGTCTCGGAGTATGTTCCAAAACGATCAAAACTAACGCATGCGCAGTAACCGAAATCCTGTCCACGCGAAAAAGGAACATTAAGAATTAACGAGGGGTCCTGGCTTCAAGTTTCGCGTGTGAGAATGCATGGGTATGTTCTAACGTATTTGGGTATATTCAAATACGTTAGAGCATAAATATAGGGCATACCAATGTTTACGTAAACATTGGGCATACCCATGCATTCTCACACGCGATGCTTGAAGCCAGGCCCCCATTGAATTCTTAATGTTTCTTTTGCGGGTAGACAGGATTTTGGTTACTGCGTATGCGTCAGTTTTGGTGGTTTTGGAACATACTTCGTTACGTCACTACATTTATTGTCAATAATTGTTACAAATTTTGGGTTTTGTTTTATTTTATTATTTTGTTTCTAAAACTAGTTGATTGGGTAAAAATTTATCAAATCCTGGATTAAAATTGTAGTTTTCTATAATTATTTGTGCAAATGAAATCTATAAACCACTCTTAACTTTAATAACAAATAAGCAAAATACAAATGCTTACCTTTGGAATGGCACTCCCTTACTTCTCCCGGACATTTTTCCACAAACCGCACATATTTTACGTGAAATATTTCCCATTTTTCACAGAAAAAAACATAATTTTACACGACAAACGCAAAATATTGCAAACTGTAAATAAACAACAAATATGGCGTCTATTCACACAGCAGCTGTGTGTCTATGTGACAAAACACACTCATGCGCATTTGAAAATTCGCGTCTGCGAATTTAAATTTGCCATTGTTTTCAAAGCAGACTACAAGTGCTTTACTTTTCGATTTTTTGAACGTGTATTTATGCTCTAATGTATTTGGGTTAGTATTAGACACTATTATTTTTTTTAGTTAAGTGTATATCTAGTTTTTAAAATATAAGCTGTGAAAGTTTGCGTTACATGGGTGTTTTTGCCAACGAAAAAATCATGTACTCCACAGTACACCCGTTTATTTTTTAAGTGCTGAGTAACTGCAACTTTTTCGTCTGTGAAAATTCTTAAAAATGATTCCTAACAGAGTGTGCAGGTGCAGACATCTTTCAAGCTTCGGACTGACTAAAAAATGGGGACAATTTGTGGGACAATATTGTTTATTTCCTTATGCTTACGTTAAACAAAAAGCAAAATATATTTTATCTATTTTTCTAAAATAAACGCAAAAATGTTAGAAAGCGTGATGATGTCAGTAACTTCGAGTGACAGAGACTTCAAACATTAAAAATTCGTATCTTAAAAGGTGGACAAGCATAATAAACCTAAATAAACTATACGTGTACGTATACATCGATGTTACTGATTTGTTAGACATCATCACTTTGACTACACCTCGAAAAATTCCTTTGATATATCAAAAACCTATTATTTTTTATCTCGTTAAACAAAACACAAAAGAAGTATTTCGACTTCAGTTTTAGAACAGCATCAAAGAAAAATTCGAAAAATGTCGGGAGTGACCGCTACTTGAAATACTTAAATTAGCCAGTATTATCACAATATCAAGCTATTTTGCTTAATAAGTTTGTTTTTTTCATTGTTAAAACTACCCATGTAACGCGATTTTTCAAACTTTGACAGCTTATATCTCAAAAATTAGACAGCTTGTTAATTTTTTTAATAGTGTGTACTCCTATAACATATTATAATTTTGTTAAATTCATTGAGGTCCATGTTCCCATTTATGATGTGCGGGGCTCTTATTACTGTTCTGTTTTAATTTTTACCTACTCGCGTGCGGTAAAGTAATTACTTTACCGCACACTGTGCGGTAAAGTTACAAAGTACGCGCACTACTTAAAAACCTTAGCAACGCATCAATAAGACAGCTTCAATATTTGTTTTTATTTCAATTCCATCTAATTTGACATGTTTATTTATAAATTACATTCAATTTTTGGAAAAAAAAGTACTCATAGGTGAAATAATGTACCAAACACTCTTTTAGCACCCTTGACGGCTTGACCGAACACCGCTCCGCGTCGCACGGTGGTCAGCTTGTCGGTTCTGAACGATCGAAATTATTTTGGTTTGTTTTGACAAATTTATGCTGAAAGTTAGGAAATGTCAACTAGCGTTAAAAAAATGTGATTTTAATATAGGTACTGTGCAATCTGGAGATGGTACAGTCGCCTCCAAAAAAAATGTTACATATCGACTTTTTCCTGTTAAGCAAAAAACTTGAAAAATTGATAGGCTATAGCTTTTTTTATTTAACATAGCTTTTTTTATAAAAATTTAACTAAATATATTAATCTTGCTATACTATATATCAATTTTTTACCATGCACTGATATTATTTATCGTAGTCTTATATCCACTATTTTATAAAATAATAAATTTTTATAAAAATTTAACTAAATTTATTAATCTTGCTATACTATATATCAATTTTTTACCGTGCACTGATATTATTTATCGTAGTCTTATATTCACTATTTTCACATACATAGTTTAAAACGGATTGATTTTTATCCTGTGAAACCGGTGTTTTGTGCCAGATTTTAAATAAATTACGTCGGCCAATCCCATGCGCCAACGCTGAAACAATAAATCATAGCTAATACAGCGGCAAGAAGCGGCAGCTGAATGTAGCACCTATACAACCCTTGATACGTGATTGAAATAATAAAGTCACAAACGCAATCGATACGTACCGATCCAGACTTTTTCAGACCAATATATATAATACATATTTAAAAAATTATAATAAATCAATACACAACTTTTATCTAATTTTTTTAACAAGCAAATTGAAACTTTGCAAATGGTTTAATAGTAAAAATTAAAGATACTAACCCATATTTTAAATATACTTGAAGAAATTACCATATAATCTCTGGTTTACCAACTTGGAGCACTTTTGAAAATCGCCTTTCCGCGCGGAATATGTGCGGATCATTATGCAGGCTATCAAACGGCCTATGTCGTCGTCGTATCAAGTGACACCGACTTACTTGATCGATTTTCTGCATTGGGGTCTACTAATAAGGTAATTGGGCACTTTTTTAAGACTTAGTAGTTATGATAGAAAATAGTTCGATATTGAGGTTTCGATCGTTTAAATTAGACAAGCTGACCTCCGTGCGTTGTTCGGCCAACTGCCGTCGCGTGCGGTAAAGTAATACTTTCCGCACTTGTTAGGTAAATAACTATTCCAATGCGAATATCTTAACAACGAATCGATACTTTTTTTAAACACTGTAGGTTGACTTTGTTGAAGTTATTGTTTCTTTTTTTGTACAAAATTGTCATTGAAAATATGGTCATATGTATTGGGGTTTATAGTAAAGGCAGTCTCTTTTTTAGGACACCGTTTCAGTACATAGGCCTAGTTTTTACGCAAACAGATTCAAGAATTTCATGGGTGAAAAGGTGTTCAAAAAGATAGAATCTCGTAAGTACAATATTTTCTATCATTCTGCCCATTCTATATTTAGATTTCAAATAGGTGTTTATGAATTAACGATCAAACTCAATGTTTTAAGAATTTTACCCTTTTGTACTTTGTATTTTTGAGTGCTTGACATTTTCCATGTTAAGTGTTAATGTTCCTAACCGTTTTATGTTAGAAAAAATATCTAAATCATTCTAAGATCGACTTTCATTGCAACCATTTGTACAGTCAGAGTAACTCTTACCCCAAAAGTGTTCCTTTTTAGAAACTCATTAGTACAGAGTGTCCTCCCTTAAGCAGTTTTAAGTTCTTATAGCAGGGCAGGAAACAACATTTCGCTGCCTTAATATTACAGCGTTCAATGACCAAAAGGTCTTAATCTAAAGATAGAATCCTGTAATTATCAGGTAGCGATTTTGCAGAAAAAGTAAAGCTAATTTAAACAGTCATAGGTCCTTTTTACAATGGCCCATTTTATAATCGTCCTTTTAAAGATTCCTTAAGCTTCCAACTATGTCTTATTATTCAAATATGTATTTTTGACAGTTAAAAATGTAAAATATGCTTAAGCCCTTAAGTAGGAAAAAATCTCCAAAGGAACGATTATAAATGACGCCCTAAAAGGACATATCTTTATACAGGGTGTCTCTAAAAGGTCTGTACAAAATCTTACCACATATTCCTGAGGTCAAAATAAGTCGATTTAAAGCAACTTACCTTAGTCCGAAATTGCTCCGTTTCACAGATACAGGGTGGTGAATTTAAAAATTAAAAATCCATTTTATTAAAATTTAGGAACATTTCTCAACGCATTACTTTAAAAATTGGTACTCGGAGGTTTTTTGGGAATATGGATCCCTTTTTACTGTGGCCGTTAGAGGGCGCTTCACAATGCTCTTTTTATAGTTTAAAATGAATATAACTTTTTTCTCAGTGTAACTTTTAACTTTTTTGTTGACAAAATAATTTCCTGAACTTTTTTAAGCAAAAAAGGTACTTTTCATAAAATCTGCTAGGGTGAGCCGTTTTCGAGATATTTTCGTTTTTAGTGTTCGATGCCGCAACGGAATATTGAAATTATTTTGGATCAAAAGATTTTGCTGCTACCTTTAAGGATTAAATTTAGTCAATAAATGAGTTATTATTTTTTTTGCCGTTTAATCATTTTCGGTAGGTATCAGTCACTTTCATAAATTTTAAGACAATCAATTTTTAAATTTACCACCCTGTATCTCTAAAGCGGGGCAATTTTGGACTAAGGTAAGTTGCTGTAAATTGACTTATTTTGACCTGAGGAACATGTGCTAAGATTTTGTAAAGACCTTTTATAGACACCCTGTATTAACATTGTTAAAAACTGCAACACCGTCATTAGCGCCATCTAAAGATTAGTGGCCCAGGGACTGCCCGTAAACTGACATTGACTTTTACGCACAGGTTTATTTAATTTAAACTATAAATTGACTTTTATTAAATAAACGTTACTATCGCAAAACGCTTTGTTGCCGACCTACAGAGTTTTAAATTTCCAGATTTATTTATATTATGTTTTTAATGCTTCTGCAGTTTTTTAGTTCTATATCTCAATGTTGGCAATGACATAATGAATTAAAAAACATATTGGTTGTGTAGTTTTTTTTGTTTCTACTACCATTATCAATTAAAAAATGTATAAATAGTTTTTTATATATATGGTATACGACTATTTAAAAAATATATTCCACCTACTAAACGCAGTCCATAGGCTAGTTAACTATAGAGAACGCTGATGTCTTACACCTTAGTACCTCTGAATTACCCAGACAAACTACTGAAGATTTGTCTTGGCAGTTCAAATGACGCTAGTAAATTTTGTATTTAATTGATCACCATATTTCATATTGTAACTAAATTCTAAACCTTAGAAGTAGACTGACATAATTCTGATGTGTGTGTATTTTTCAAAAATGCTTCACGTAGTGGATGGTCCCGAAATTAAGGGCAATCATCGTAAATTCCGCACCTTCGTATCCAGCTATATAGGTAACGTTGACAACACATTTATTAATTCGCAACATTCGACATTGATCCTGACGTCACAAATAACTTTCTTCAATTTCATCTTAGAAAATTCTGGATAGAAGCCGTTTTAAATATACGCGTATTAGGGAAATTTGGTTAGCCTTTGTTTGTTTGGGATCGTGATTGTAAGGCGTTTGTGGCACAAACATGAAGGCATACGCACTATATTTTGCTTACGTGAAGGATAATACAGACACCTGACATAAAAGTAAACGCATATCTTACACCATCAAACCTGACGTCACAGATAACTTTCTTTAATTTTACCTTGGAAAATAAAATTGTGGATAGAAACCATTTTAATTATACGCTTATGATGTAGATTTAGTTAGGGTTTGTTTGTTTGGCTCGGTGATTGTAAGGCACTCATGACACAAACATAAAGGCCCAAGCACTATATTTTGCTTGAACGTGAAGCATAATACAGACACGCATATGCTAGATAAGCCTACACCACCATCAAACTAAAAGATTGCTGCCTAAACAGAAATAAATATCTTTGTTAGTACAGGTTTCGACAATTTTGACTACATAGAAATTGAAACTTAAACCAATAACTCGTAGAAAATAACTTTGTCAACCATATAGACAAACAAAAAAATAAAACAGGTTTTAAGGTTTAACTAGGCTGTTATTTTAATATCAATTAAAGTAAAGTATGTGACATATCAGGTTCAATGTTGAATATTTTAAGTATACTACTTTTTTGTGCTTTTTTAGTTGCAATGTTTGTGCAGTTTTTTATTTGTGATGCAGCTTTTTTATTAAAATTTTTAAAAACTATAACATTAGCTGAATTCGGCAATCGTGTTTCTTTCAAATTTATAAATGATTATAAAAATACTAGTGATTTATAAATTAATTACTATTATTATTAATTCCTATCGAATTTTGATGTGTTCTTGCAATTGCTTAATCTCCAAACCGTTTTTTGTTTTTGGTGTGCAATTAAAAGGTACTAAAACTGTTTTCATTCAGCCATTTACCATTTTTATCATTATTTTCAAAAAGAATATCATTAACAATTTAACATTTTTTAAAGCTATCTCTAGTCAGTCCGGTAAGTAAATTTACTGAAATGTGTATTTCTATTTTATTCTTTCATTTCCTCTCTTGACTTCTTCCTTTTACCTAAACTTTTTAAATAGAATATCCCTCAACATTTAAACGAAAAGTGTTTGCTTGCATTCTGTGTAAATTTGTTTTTCTTTTACGGGTTTATTGTTTTGTGTTGCATGGGAGAGTAATTTTATTAAGTAATTTGGTTTTATTTTTATTTCGTAATCCTCGTGTCTATTTGCAAATAAATTTATTAATCAAACCAAGAAGGCAATTTACGCAAACAAATATAGCGCTTCTCAAAAAACCAAAAAATTCCCGAGAAACGGGTCATCATATCAAAATGCAGTTTTCTTGAAATTTGAGTGGGTAGGCGGGTAAAAAGGTTTTGTTTCTCTCGTATTTTTCCTGGGTTAGCACGAAAGCTTATTCTCACGGGGTTTCTACCTGCTTTTCCACAAAAATGTATTTGATAGGTACTAAAAAATTAACGTTAAAGGCGAAAAAAAACGCAATGAGCGTTATTCTGACCTAAAAGGCAATGTATTGTCGAAGGTCATGTGTCTTTTTTTAATCGATCTTTTCATCGATCGCTATAATAGTTTATTAATCGCCTGCTCTTGTTCTAGTTTCACTCATATTTTGGTAGATGGCGCTACCTGCGGGAGTAGACAAGTTTGTGTTCTCACTACAAAAGATGAGAGACAAAACCGTCTACTTAAATTTGCAAGCAGTGTTCTGAGGAGTCCCGTAAGGACCAAACAGTTAACTGTCAACACTTATTACCGACTACCGACGGAAAAATACGAGCGAAACAAAAGTAACATTTATTACCCGCTTATCCACGAGAACTTATTTTATTAAAATACAGTGTCATTATGCATGTCAGCAAGTAATTGGCTGAAAACTTTCGCAGGTTAGTTGCAAGTAAACACGAGACTTTTCCAGATCGTATACAGGGTGTTCAATTTCAATTCTTTAATCGAAAATTCACGAGTGCATGAGGTGGCCAACCGCGCCCTACTATTGAAAGGGCGGCGGGTATGCTTGTCATCTATGTGAGTGTACAGCGTGTCCCATTTTCGATGGGATTAAATTGGAAACTCGGTTATTATTAAAGATATCGATTTTCTGATTGCACCTTACCGTGCTCTTTTTTGGAGCCTTTAAAAATGGTGTAATCAGATTTTTGCTATACCCCGTGGTTTCGCTAATACAGGGAGTTTTTGAAAAAATTGCATTTTAATTAATTCCTTGTATCTCGCTTATTTTGCAAGATATTTTTATTCTGTAAAAACCTTTCTATGGCAACTTTTTTAGAGAAAAATAATGACGTTGTCAATTTTTTAAAATATTGTTTAGTTTTTGAGATATGGTATCATAAAAAAATTAAATACGGACCTGGATTTTTTAAATTACTATTTTGATTGGTTCCATGCTATTATTACCTTAAAATGATAAAACTTTAATATTTTTTTTATTTAAGGTTAAAAAAAACAATTTAATATTTGAAAAAAAAATTATAGTCCGAACCTGGAAATTTCCAAGGTAATCATAAATTAAAAATTGCAAGACACACTAGTTGAACGATTTTTAGTTTTTCTGTTTTGAAATGATAATTAAAAGATTTATAAATAAAGTAAAAAACGTTAAAAAGTTACAAACATAATATCATACTAATTATTTGATGGTAGCACTGCAGGTCGTGAAATTTACAAAACAAAAGCGTGGAATTGACACTGTCATTTTGGGCTTACAATTATTTTAAACTGGCTAGAAATCGCCCATATCCAGATTTTGAAAAATGTGATATGTTTGACTGCTTCATTCAAGCAACAAAATCCCAATATTTAAATGGCAGAAATATTTTTATGTAAAATGCGTTAAGAAAAATTACTCAAAAATGCCAAGAATGTCTTGCACATAATGGTAATCAGAAAATTTAGTTATTTTTTGTCATTTGTTTTTTTTTGTATTTTTCGTAGACTTTGTTTCAAATAAATCTGTAAATTAACTTAAAACCATTTTAATATGCTAGTATCAAAACAGTTAAACTAAAAATTGCTTAACTAGCTATTTTTAATTTATATTTATGTTGGAAATATCCAAGTTCGGACTAATTTTCTTTTTAAATATTAAATATTTTTTTTTGCCTTAAAACAAAAATTTTTTAAATTTTTATTATTTTGTGATAATACTAGCATGAAACCAATCAAAATAGTAATAAAAAAAATCCAGGTCCGTATTTAATTTTTTTATGATAAATACCATATCTCAAAAACTAATCAATATTTTAAAAAGTTGACAACGTCATTATTTTCTTCTAAAAAAGTTGCCATGAAAAGGTTTTTACAGAATAAAAATATCTCGCAAAATAAGCGAGATACAAGGGATTATTAAAAATACAATTTTTTCAAAAACTCCCTGTATTAGCGAAACTACGGGATATAGCAAAAATCTGATTACGCCATTTTTAAGGGCTCAAAAAAAGAGCACGGTAAGGTGCAATCAGAAAATCAATATCTTTAATAATAATCGAGTTTCCCATTTAATCCCATCGAAAATGGGACACGCTGTACTTTCGTATTTTATACGTTACCTAACGCACTTGGACTTTCTATATAAACGAATTGAAGTTGTGCACCTGGTAGAACAAAGATGGAATGCATTCCGACGTGTGGAGCGTCTTTATTTTTAAACTGCGACCAACTGATCAACACAAACTTGCCTATTTTAAAGCAGCAGAACCAAAGGATAGAAACGACGTTCATCGTTTGGTTGTGAATCCGACATCTAAATATCGATTTACCAATTTTTCCAGTATAAGTTATAATTCTCCAGTTTTTAATGACCGTTGTGATAACGCATATATTTTCCGTTAGACAATTGAAACAAATTCACACCAAGTGTTTCGCTAACTAAGTTTGGGTGCTGAATATAAAAACTGGCATTGACGTACAAAAGTAACACGTCGCCGTAGCATGTATTAAAAACTGACCACGTAGAAATGTTTAAAAAGTTCTGATCTTTAAATTTGACTACACCACCATTAGGAGATATGTTAATGGAATACGGGGTTTAAATTGACTTTCATTATGTGCTTTTTTTCGATAAGGAAACATAATCTATTACTTTAAGTCTATGTTTTGCACGAGCGGACAGAATCTTTGAATAAAAAAACACAAAAGTCATCACTGTATACCAATTTTATAATGCTATTGATCAAGACACATCTAAAATACATTTTAAAGGTTCCCTGTTTTACTCTATTTTATATTTTCAGCACTAAAACATTCGCCTTCCAAACGGAAATCGCTGTCAAAACCGCCAAGGCATGAAGAATTGGACAGCAATAGTAAGTAAATTTTTAATGTGCAGGATTTTATTATATTTAACATTTACCTGTAGAAAAGTTTTCGTTTTTAAACCAAAAGCAAAAAGGGCTAAATCACATATATTTGTGTTTTTGACCTTACATTTCTTTATTATTTTTTAAAAATTATAAATTCAATCCAATATTTTGACTCTTAATTAGCTTTTCATGTCATCTGGCAAACTCGTCGCTAACTAAAAATGATGTTCAATAAGTTTAAATAAATAAAATATATTAAAAAAAATTATCCTTAAATTCATTCTGAATTCGGCCCTCTATTGGCGGAAAAAAAAACATTTTGTTTTCAAAGTACTTTTAAAAACAGGGGGTTAGTTTTTGTCCACATCCCGACTGCCAGTAAAGTCAGTATCACCTGCATAACTTGCCTAAATGTCGGTAGTCGACAAGTTAAAATCGTGTTTCTTAAACTGGCAGGAAGGTGGATGAAATAAATTATTTTTGGTTGAAACTTAACAAGTTCAGTATTATTTTTAACATTCATCGAATCTCGCTTCTCATGTTTATCTTATCTCTGTCGCACGCAGCCGTCACTAGTCCAACAGACGGAAACATCGCTGCCTCGAAAAAAGTCTCCACCGCAAGTCAGCCAGTGACGAACGTGTCAGTCACCACATCGTCGGTCGTCACCTCCCCTCTCAATTCCACCCCCACTTCCGTCACGTTCCCTCCTGCCGCTTATCCCGCCGTCCTCGTAGGTCCGACAAAGGCGAAAGTGCCGCCGCCAGTGCCCCCTAGGGGCGCGCCGAAAAAGAAGGGTGAAGTGGTGAACGGAAAAGGTGCGCAAGCGGCTCTTCCGAGCCGCGATTATGTGTCGCAGTGTTGCCGTTGTTGTTCGCCCGCTTGTGTACATTGCAGGTCGCCTCTACTGCATGCTAGATCTAGGACAAATAGTAGCTGTAGTGGTAGTAGTTTTAGCAACCGAAGTCAATTGACAACGCGATCTGGAGCTAAACCATTTTTGTTTTGTGATGTTAGACCGCAGAGTAGTTGTAGTAGCAAAAATAGTCAATCGAAAAAACCGCAAAAATTAAATTATTTTCAGCGTGACCAAGCCAGTCCTATCCTGCATCCTTTGCAACCAATTTGTGATAAACGCAGCTCGTCCTCGGGAATTTCAGTATTGGCTAAAAAATTAGATCCCAAGCTAGATTTCAATTTAGATGTAAACCAAGATATTTTGTTTTCTGTTAAGTACACTCCCAAAAAAAGTTATGGACAGGTCCAATATTTTAATTTTTTAAAAAGCCCCCGTCACAAGAAGGAAGAATTTGTGTAGATTTTATATGGTTTAAGATAAATGTTTTCCTTTACCTCAAACTTGACAATCAAATGCCCCATTTTTTAATAGTGGTTTTCCTACTTTTAAAACAGATTTAAAATAATGTCGATTGACAACGTCACCTAGAATTAAACAAGTTTTGTTGTGTAAAAGTAGTTCACAAAGGAATAGTTGTAGTAGTAAAAAGCCAATTCGCAAAACTGCAAACAATAAACACCGAAATTTTCTCATTCTGATTTTTATAGTATTAGAACGAAAGTTTATGGTTGTAATTGACCAATATTTAATTTTTTCTACCATGCATGTTTTTCCTCTCAGTTTGCAATCCTCCTAAAGAAGAAGTTACAAAGATTACCCTCTTGGTCAAAATTAGTAAACAAGACACCTGATTAAACAATCGACAAATCCTTACTTCAAAAAAAAAAATCAACAATTCTTGCCTTAACATTCTTTTAATTTTAATCATGGGTAGAAATGTTTTAAGTATTTCCAGCATGTTTGTCTTGACCTTTATTGAGAACCCTTTCCTAATGTTTCTGTGTTTCTTGATCTCCCTTATAAATCAGGCATCCCTTTGCTGTGTTGTTTATAGTTTTTTTGTCATCGATTTATCCCACTTGCTAGACAGATCCACGTCTCGGCTGCTACTTAAAACTAGGATTATCTTGTATGATGAAGAAGCAATGAGTATTTATTTATTTATTTTTTGACAAAAATTTGTTGTTTTGAATGCCCGGGTTCTGTACTTGGGTCTACAAGATCTCTCTAACACTAATACACTGAATGTGCAAGAACAACCGTCAACCAAAACTTTATGTTGCTTCTTTATTCATCTTCCTTTAATTCTGCACCCAAGTTATCAGCTATTGCTGTGGCTAGACAGTTGTTAACAGTAGCTTTCTCGCTTGTACCCGCAGGTATTGCATGTAGTACGCCTCCCCCCACTTATTCCGAGGGAAGGGACGGGCGCAGTTCGATTTCGGGACCCACTTCGACCATAATTACGTCGTCGACGCCGGCCCGAGGCAAACATCACAACCATCATTATGCGCAGTCGCATCACGTGGCCGTCAGGAGTGTCAAGGACGACGCTGTGAGGTAAGTAGCTGAGGTTTGTGTTTGGCTTTAACGATATTGTCAAAGGACCAATGGCACTTCGACCAAATATGTCACGCTCTTTTTGTAATGATAAAATAAAAATTAAATCCGAAAAACAATAAATTTCTAATTAAATTTTTATTTTATCAGTCCATGTTAAATTTGAAAGTTTGAAGGCAATTATCTCAAAAACTAATGGATAGATTTTTGAAATTTTTACATGGTTGTAAAGATATTCAAGAGAGCTTCAAAATAAGGTATCACTAGACCCACTTTCCCTATTCAAAATATAGGGGTAAAGTATACCATTCGAAGGGGGTTCGTGCTACAAAAATTTCAAGATAGGCAAAAAGTGTCCCCCTCAAAAACTAAATCGACGTGTCCGAGGATTTTTCGAAAAAATATTCTAAATACCCAAAAACGCCTCTGTTTCGTTTTCGTTGGGACACACTGTATAAAAACCCAACTACAATAGTTATAAGTAAAGTGCCCAAAATAACCCTGAATTAACATGTAATTTAATTAAAAATTGCTAACGGTCCCCAAATGTATTAATTATTTATTAATACACCCTTTGGTACCTACCAAAATTTTGTGGGCAAAGGCCCCTCATCTCTAAAGTCAAAAAAAGGTGCAACGCACGCTACTGGATTAGCTTAAAAAACAACGCCTGAGATTATCGTCGATAGGCTCTTTTAAATACAAATTAACGTGAGCGGTGAACGATCACACAGTAACTTAGTTGATACTGAATGGAAATATTCCTCTCTTTCGAGCTGAATTTTCCCTTCAGAAGGATCTCCTTTTCAGGCTGAAACTCCTAGACCAGCCCTTGTTCAGGGTCAGGTCTTAGGTATAGTGATGGACCCCTTGTTCAGGGTGAAAACCAAAAGTTGAACC
Source organism: Aspidapion aeneum (assembly GCA_963576565.1). Taxonomy (NCBI): domain Eukaryota; kingdom Metazoa; phylum Arthropoda; class Insecta; order Coleoptera; family Brentidae; genus Aspidapion; species Aspidapion aeneum. Next base: position 201,580,015 of record OY755038.1, read on the forward strand.
GTGTAATGGTTCATTATTGCAGTTTGCCGATCGGTTTTTATAGGTAATTAATGCCTCGTCAGCTTAATCGATAGGCATTAATGACTTGATTTTCTTTTAAAGAAAAACAGTAAATTATTTAATTACAATATTCCATTGAGTAAAAATATAGGTATTTGAATAATTATCATTTAGTTATTTAGACTGTTTCACAATATAATATTTATTTTTACTAAGCTTTTCCTTTTCTAAGATATCATTTAAACTGGTCCTTAGAACGGGGTAGCAGTAGCCGTATACATCGATGTTACTGCCATGTTAGACATCAAGTAATGATCTTTACTTTTCGAGTCTCAAATTTATTGGTTCAAATTACAGAAAAAACCTAAGAGAGTTGCTTTATAAAAGGGAGATTAAAAAAATAATAAGTAAATATTATTTTTTTTTTCAAAAATCAATGAATGTCCTATTAATTTTTAACCAGCTTGCTAAAATAACAAAAAACTTGATAACAAATTATCTACCAATAAATATGTGTCGATTTTTAACAGCTGTTGTAAAACAAGAAAACCAACAACAAAAAAAAACAAAAAACTCCCGAGGTGTACAAAGCAAACACAAAGTTTTACATACTTACCTGTGAAGGTCTTCTCTCTTATGATGTAGCTGCATCTCTACCACCTACTAAGAGACAAAACCGTTCTTTACCTTTCTAGATTAGTGGTTAGATTTTTGTCTCAGACCCGAGGCTACTCTAGCTGATACTGCAAATTGGGAGTTGGTTTTCTAAAGTGGGTATCCACATTTAATTTTTCCTTTTCAGTTTTCACCACCTTCATTTCATCGCCTTTCCATCCATTTTGGTTGTATCGTACTGATGATGTCTAACAAAGCAGTACCATCGATGTATACGGCCACTGCAACCCTGTCCTGAGGACCCGCCCTAAAATTAATAAATTTAGTCTTTGACCACACCAACTTTTGTTTTCGCCAATACGACTCCTTATGCAAAACTTTAGCTTTAGACCATTGAATTCTGTGATCATTTGATCATGCATGATCCTCTAAACCGGATTTTTCAATATCTCCTAATTGGGTACTTTTTAGTCGTTCATTTACTTCAACCTGAACAGGGCGTTTCGTTTCACCTACATATAATTTACCACACTCACACGGGATTTGGTAAATACATTCCTTATTATTTGAGGGATTTTCTGGTTTTGTTTTAGTTACAAAACTCCTTATTGTATTTCCCGATGAAATTACTGTTTTAATATTATAGTGTTTGCCTATTCGACTTATATTTTCTGAAATCCCTTGAACATATGGAATGTTAATAACACCCAACGGATTAATATTTTGAGAATTTGCTACAATTGGTTGGTTTTTCATTTTAGAGATCGTTGAGTTTATTAATTTCTATGAATATCCATTCTGTTGTAAGTCCTTTTTAATGTTGTAGACTTCTGTGGTTAATTCTTCATCATTACTACAAATATTTACGGCTCTTAAATACAAGCTTCTTATTTTGTAGCAACAGAATGATTAGACTTAAAAGCTAGGTACTGTACCGTGTGTGTAGGTTTAATAACATCCAAAAAAAGACTTAGCAACAACCTAGAGACCCTGTATGTATGGCATATTTTAACTGTATGTATGGCATATTTTAAATCTTTTGTAAAAATATGTCATACATACAGGGTCTCTACAACAACCAAACGCCATTGACAATATTTTCTTTTTTAAATAAATGTTTATATTTTACAGTATTACAGACATCAGATTAGAATCTCGCGCCAAGTCGTCGCTGAGCGTAGAGTCGTCAGGGGGCAGTTCGGTGGGAGGCGGTCATTCGTCGACATCGGGAGGTCACTCGTCGTCTCGGCACGCACTCGAGTGGACGTTGCCGCACTCTGTGGAGGGATCGACGCCTACTTGGACCGAAGGTACACCCTCATTTACAGAATCGTCAAGTAGCGGGGACATGGGTGAGTGATATGGCTTTGTTGGTTGATGTAAGCTTATCTTTGGCAACACTGTTGCAAAGAAGATACTAGTTGAATAGGAGGTGTGACCTTGTTTGTTTTTGGCATACAGGGTGTTTTCACTTTTGGCCACCAGCCAGCCGTATTATCAAGGAAGCAGGAAGTCACTCTGATATAGTCTAAATTATACGCATTTTTAATGACGTCACCAGGTGAGAAAAAAACGTATGGCGTAGATATTTTTTATATTTACTATCGTTGTTGGGCTCAATTTTGTTACATCTGCGGCTCGTTGTATCACATTCTCAAATTGAAGTGCGATTCCATTTCGGACTTGTTCCCTTTCCAGTTGAAAAAAGTCAATATATTTAAAATTATCAGCTGCGATTGTGCATTATAACTATTATATTTGTTTCTCGGCATTTTACAACTTTTAAAAATAATTTTCGACAAGCTGACAAACTCATATTTTTGATTGATAGTGACGGATAATTCACATAACCAATTACCTACCTATTTAAAAAATAAATTAATTATAGACAATACTTTTTTTTAAAGTTTATTGTCACCGCTGTTTATAATATACTAAGCAAAGATAAACAAAAATGACGTCATTACAAATGCGTATAATTTGGACTATATAACATTTTACATAAAATCCAGTTGCGTAACCTTCCCTGTTTGGTACCAACGGTGCTTTTTTTATAAAGCAAAAGTGGAACACTGTATAATATTTTTTAAATTAAAAGTATGTGTTTTTGTCCAGTTATTTAAAAAAAAAACAAGTTTCAATATTTTTTTATAATAATGATGTGACACAACTCTAAGAGCAACTGTGTATAATTAAAATTATTTCCGCTAGTAGATATTTTCAAATTCGTAGAGCATCCCTCCCCCCTACGTGGGAATTCGTGATACATATCTAAGAGAGGAAAAAAAACCGGCAAAGTAAAAAGCTCATTACGGAAAAATTTCACTTTCATAAAATTCGATTAATTATCTGCCGGGGTATAAGCCTTTTCTTTGGCTTGGCAGCAACGCTTATGCTTCGGGGGCTAATGAACGGATTTTTTTATGAAAGTAAATTTTTTTAAATTAACACATAAACAAATAATCTTCTATTAGTTCCCGTAATGAGTTTTATACGTTGACCACTCTTCCCTGGGTGTATGCTGTGATTGATAAGCAGCAAACATGTAAAACCTGAAACTAATAATAAAATCACCCGTTTCCATTAAGGACACTGATCGTAAAGACAAGCTTTATAGGAAGCGAAGCTAACGTCAGACTTTCTATTTTTTGGTTATTATTTTGGACATGTTTTCCTCAGTTTCGCATTGGCGGTTCTGTTTTATTTTGATGATGTTGTTTTGCACAGTATGAAGGTACCTAAACTATATATATTTATGTAATTAGAATTAAAAAGTTATGCTGCAAACTATCTTGAAACTGTATCATTATTAAATAGATCTTCAGACTGTGTTAAAACCACATAAAGCTTGCTTGACGATGAGTGACCTTAGTTTCCATACTTAGACCTGGCATTTGTTTTTGCATTGGACCTAAAAATCTAAATTAGCCATTTTTTAAAGCTACTTATAAATAAAGGAAATTATAAATATATTAAAATTTGGGCTTGTTTTATGGATATTAACCTAACAATGACGGCCGAAAGTAAGTTATTTTATGTTTTTAGTTTGTTGGAAGGGCATATTTATGAGTTATTACAATTTATTGTCATAGATTTAAAGAATATAGTCCCAATAACTGGCTAAAATGTGTACATATAGTCTAAATTATACGCATTTCTAATGACGTCACCAGGTGAGAAAACACGTATGGCGTAGATATGTTTGTCAATGTTTTTTGATTGACAGTGACGGATACTTCACATAACCAATTACTTACCTATTTAAATCATAGACACTACTTTTTTAAAAAAGTTTATTGTGACCGCTGTTTATAATATACTAAACAAAGATAAACAAAAATGACGTCATTACAAATGGGTATAATTTGAACTATAGCACTTTCCTATATTAGTATCTTCTTTGCTCTCAACTCTATAAAACTTAAATTGAACTAAAATTAACAGGCAGTTTAACAAGTATAATTGAAATGTCATAGTTATCAAACTTTCAGAGAATCATGAAGCAATTTTAAGTTTTATTAAAAAATATAACACATGAGTTAATCTAGCAATTGTAGTAGAACAAATAGCATGGAGCTTAAGAATGTTTAATTTAATTCTCTACATCTTGCGTTCGTTATACTAAAATATAGCATATTTTAAAGATAGTTTTTTTTAAATTAATTTAAATAAATGTAGCCATGACGGATCTGACACCTTCCTAGCTAGCCTATTATCACACCTCAAGTGAAGCCATGATAATATATTAGCCTTGAAAACAGGTTTTTTTGTAAATATCTCGGAAACTAAAGCTCCTACGAAGTTTTTGGTTATAACACGAATTATTGAGCAAAATATAGTCTACTATACTCTGAAAACAGTGTATTGATACGATGCTCCGTTAAAAAGTTAGCAGTTTTTAATTGTCAAAAAAACTGTCATTAGCATTAATGGATTTTAACCAAAATCTAATCAGCTCGTAAGAGTTTTGAACACTATTTTACCTGAAAATTTTATAAAAATCGGTTTAGTGGTTTAGGAGCTATCGTGTTACGGACAGCAATAATATACACACACACACAGACAGACATCACGACAATATTGCTAGGATAGGTCAAAATACATCCAAATGGCGTTATCTCAAAAAAAAATAATACCTCGTCTAGCCATTGCTACGCGGGCTAGGAAGGTAAAAATATAATTATTCTATTTAGAGCAATATTTAATATTACCCAAAAAAGGAAATATTTTAGAAATAAATCAAGTTTAAAATTATGTTTTTTTTGTTTTGTTATTTAAAATATTGCAATTTTATTAAACATAACCACATTGTCTACTTCCCCTAAGGCATCTATGGCCTTTCTCTACTCAGTATGTTAAACTTAGTGTAAACGTAAACTCTCTGGGAATCCTTCCAGTTTGTACAAATAAACCAAAGCGATCTGCAAAAACGAACTCAGTTTTTAATAAATATTCTAAAATTTCGGATCAAATTCTTTTTCAAAAGTTAGATCGTCGAAAGTATTCTAAAGCTGTGTGCAAAAAGTAAGGCATATTATTTGTTTCGCTTTTTTGCTAGATTGACTAGAGTATTATTTACAAATTACATTTTGGCTTTTGTAAAATGTTTTTGTATGTGTGTTATTATTGTGCTTATACCCAATTTGCATGAACAGGTAATTTACGTATAGCTTGTGTTATGGCACTATTTTTACTGGACCGCAAAATTTTTTAAAAACACCTATCTCTAAGTAAAAAAAACTATCTAAGCTTCGAGAACCGATTTTAAGTTTGACAACACTGTCAAACTATAACGAAATTCTTGAAGATTGTATGAAAGATCGCACGAAAACGGTCCTTTACCAATAGCAGCGTAAAATGCTGTCACGTAATGAAGCGGGAATACCCGAACTCACGGCGGAATAGCCCCGAGCTTTCACCGTAAGCAACGATAAGTTGTTGAGCGTTCTCCTGCTTTAGCGCAGCAGCTCTATCGCCGAGGAAACTTTGAATAAGGTGAAAACTTCGGCCGAGTTGCGATTTTTTCTACGACTTAATAAAGTCAATCCCCTGACACAAAATATACAGGGGGCTTAACTTAGGAAAGTTGGTGTCAAATTCTGACATAAGGAATGACACTCGTTATTTTTGACATTGTTCTCGTATTATTTTCTGGACTATGTTCTCGTATTATTTTTTGGACTATTATGCAACTTTTAAATTTAACATTTGTTTTTTGCATGCACTTGCATAAACCCCTGTAAAAAGGCAAATATAAAGAATGACCCCATACAGGGTGTTTCCGTATATTTCCACCAAGGTATCCTGCGCTTATTATAAGAGATAGACAAAAAGTGTAAATGCAACAGTTATATTTATTTATCCTAAACCTTCAGAAATTGCTATCTAACGAAACAAGTAAACATCGTGTTTGTTTTTTTGCAACATTCATTTGTTTTGATAGATAGCATTTTCTTGCGGTTCAGGTTAAACCCTACAGCTTTTGCATTTACACTCTTTCTATATCTCTTGTAATAAGCGCAGTAGACCTTGGTTGAAATATAAGCAAACAGCCTGTACAGCGACGTTATGAACTTTGTTTTGTCTTAAACTTATACACAGATTCACCTTCTAAAATATTGACATTCAATTATGTAACACCCAAGCATTGTTTACGACCTTTAAGCAACAGTTCGTGAGTTTTGCTTGACATCACGTTTAAATTGAGTATATTTAAATATTAAGATGTCTCCAGGCTGTCCCACTACGCCGCACAAGCCAGGCCACGTCAAATCCTCAAAGCACTCGAGAACCGTTGAGAACGCCATCAACTGCCTCACTACCGAAATGGTAAGTCAAAGCCCCAGACATAGAAGAAAATAAAGTTCGCCGATAATGCCCTTGTCACACTGGGCAATGCAATTTTAGGCCCGTTTCTCACTAAGTAACTTTTTCATCAAATGCATGCAACTTTTGCAACTCTTTCACTAGGTGCCATTGTCTAAGAGATAGAATTTAATAAAAGTTGCATGAATTTTTATACTTGCCAAATTCTTGGTTGAAATTCTTTGGGAAAATAAATAGAATACTTGTCAAATCTGCACGGACTTTGATAGCCCCAATCTGAAAGAGAGAACATAGAAATAGATAAATAAATAGAACAAACGTGAATTTTAGTACCCGTGAATTTAAAAAATCAAACAAGTTTCGTGGCTAATCGAGTAAAAAGAAGTTTCTCTTTCTCTCATATTTTTCCGTGGTTAGCTCGAAAGCTTAACCTCACGGGGGTCCAAGATCTAATGGACACCTAATAAGTGTTGACAGTTAACTGTTTTGTCCTTATGGGACTCCTCAGAACACTGCTTGGTCAATGTGACACCCTTGCGAAGTTAATTAGACGGTTTTGTCTCTAATCCTATGTTTATAGTGAGAAAACCCTCGCAAGAAGCGCCATCTACCGAGATCGATTGCAAACAAAAACAAGCCATCCGTTTAAGCCGAATAAAACTAACAAATATTAATATAGAGATTTCTATTTATTTTTTTACTTCCGTGGTTCTTTGGCTCTGTGCAAAATATTGACTAAATATTAGAATATCTATGCTGTGTATTGCACAGTGTGACAGGTCAGTTGCGCTACCCTACCCATCTTGCAGTTGGTAAAGCAGGTTTTTGTCCCCTTTAATGGTCAAAATTTTAAAATTAATTTAGTAATGACAATATTACTATAAATTCTTATTACTGGTCTTGGTAAAGCATAAAATTTGACCACTAAAGGTGTCAAAAATCAAGGATCATTTTGGTCGGCATTGAACAGTTGCGTAGCTTACATTTGGTAAAAAAAGTATAGAACAATAAAATTTAAAACAAAACGGTATAAGTAAAAAGTAATCTACAGTGCCATTAGTTTTCGGCAGTTATCGATTAGATGGCGCTATTTCTTTTAAATGTTTAAAAAAACTTGAGTAGCCAAAAGTTATGACAGCCAAAGAAGCAGCCATAACGTATATCAAACTCAATCGTAAAATGTAGCACGTATACCGAAGTTATTTTCTTTTTTTTATCGTTATATTTGTAATACTACCTTTAAGTATCAATTAAGGTTCAAAACTAGCAATTGCTTACCAAAATGTTCCTATGTTGGATTGAGAACTCCATCGCTAACCCTATGGCCATCAGGTTAAGTGATTTTTGCGGTGGATTCCTCAAACCAGGTCCAATTTCATTCATTTCACAAGCGCTAAAATAATTCATGAGAATTTATTTAATTTTCAAGCTATACCAACATAAAATATTTAATAAATAAAATTTGTTTTAAGATCATTCCTCATTCATACTACACCGCTCGCAAGCAACATGTGTAAATCAGTTGTTATTACACTATGCAGAAAATTATTCGATTTTTTTCATCTATAAAACTAAAAAAATGCTTTTAGAGGAATTTAGAAACTTTTTGTCGAGGTGTCAAAAAAATATGCAGTATATTTACATTGCCCAATATCGAAAAAAGCGTTAGTCCCAATTTTATAAAAAACAAAGTTGTTCTTAATAAAAAGTTCTGCATGCCATGCAGAACGCTTAGTATGCAACTTTTTTTGAAAAATTAATAGCACAAAATTTTTCCAAAAGTGAATATTTATTAAATCCGACACAAGTCAGATAGTTGAGGATGTATATAAGTGGCACCGCATCATAGCTATGGTAAACCAAATTTTGTGGCAAAATCTAAGTAAAGAAGCCTCAAAAAATTGTTGTTTCACTGTGTACCTGCAGTGTGCCGCTTTATATGTCTATAATAAAACACCGAGACCTTTTAAAGGAGAGATAAAATAGGTACTTACCTAATAAATAAAGATCCGAAACATAAAAGAGAATCCAAAATTATATTAAAATGTGCGCAAATATTAATTTAGTTGCAAAAACGGTAATTTGTTTTGTAAAAAGTCGGTCCCAAGTTGTTTGACATTAAAACAGTCAAAACAACAACGAATAGAAAACGTCAAATCCCAGCTAAATCAATATGTTCGTCACAACCAGACAAGAGTATATATGTTCCTTTCTAATAAAATCGTTTAGAAGAAGACATAAATAAAAAGCAAGTAAAATAGTAAGCTAATGACTAATTAGTGCAGTGCCTCATTTTGGGAATCAATACCAATAAAAAAAATTACAGGAAGTGCGGGCCACTGTATGTACCCCTCTACCCTTCCCGCCCATCACGGTTTTGATGACGCGGTGCCACTTTAATACAACATCAAGTATAGGTTACATTTTTTAAACTCATTTAAATCTGAAACAAAACCAATTATCGCGGCATTTTAACAAATTGACAGCCGTTTTGTCATAAAGGTACGGATATTATCTTTTGTTCTTCGTAAGAAAGATGTTCTGTGTGATTTTACAGCTATCTACCACCTACAATTTGACTGCACACACCTGCTGGTTCCATTACCCTGGGTGTAAAGCTTTATTTTTAGCCGATACCCACATAATCTTTTGATTCGTAATTTACAGGTTTTAAGATTTAGGTTGGTTAAAAACATTTTCTTATTAAATTTCGATTTGAGTGCATGTCATTTAGAAGATAAGTCCTAAATTCCCCTAAAAAATCTGCGGCAACGTCGTCCGTGTACACAGCTTGACTGTACCCCAAACCACCCCGTCAGCTATTCCAAGTGCATGCTTTTTGTAGCGTCATCTATACATTTACAATGTCATTTTTTTATTTCATTATATTCTTTGAACCATATAAGAATATTTATGTTATACAGTATCCCCCATAATGTTCGCAACATATGGGAAAAAATTTATTTGTGAGATATGGGAAAAAATTTATATACGATCAATCCTGCTTGTTGAATATCCTAAAAAGACATTTTTTACATTTGTCACATGCTCACTGTCATGGAGGAAAATTCAAAAAATTAGGCATGAAAACCCAAAAAGTGAGGTTAAATCGCAAAATATCGAAAAAAGTTATTTGAAAAAGTGTTTAGAATGTCATTTTAGGGTCCTCTATGAAATTTGGAGGAATAATATTACAAAATAAGAAATACCCTATTTTTGACCCTAGCCTTATTATGAATTAATTTTATACAGATTTTATTATTGAAATAGTTTAAGTAACGCAATATTTAATGGATAAAGGTAAAATCATTCCAAATTCTTGATTGAAGTCGTTCATAAAAAATAAATAAAAATATCCGATTAGCACATGTACCTTTCTTGTTGCAATGGCCTTTTTTTAACATTTTGTAAGGTTTCCGTGAACTTAGTAACTTAGTATTAATACCACAATAGAAAAAAGCCTCATCATTGATATTATTTTATATATATATATCAATGACGTTGTCCTTTTCCATTGTGGTATTAATACTAAATTTACGGAAACCTACAAACTGTCAAAACAAAAGGCCATTGCGACAAGAAACGTACATGTGCCAATCGGATATTTTTATTTAATTTTTTATGAATGACTTTCATAAAGAATTTGGAATTATTTTACCTTTGCCCATTAAATATTGCGTTACTTGAACTATTTCAATAATAAAATCTGTATAAAATTAATTCATAATAAGGCTAGGGCCAAAAATAGGGTATTTCTTATTTTTTATTATTATTGCTCCAAATTTCATAGAAGACCCTAAAATGACATTCTAAACACTTTTTTCAAATATAACTTTTTTCGATATTTTGCCATCTAACCGCACTTTGTGGGTTTTTATGACTAATTTTTTGAATTTGCCACCATGACAGTAATCACGTGACTAATGTCAAAATGTCTTTCTAGGTTATTCAACAAGCAGGATTGATCGTATATAAATTTTTTTCCCATATCTCACAAATAAAAAATTTTCCCATATGTTGCCAACATTATGGGGGACACTGTATATGGGGCTTTCCATATCAAACCGACCACCTATTGCATTTAAAAATTTTGATTTTAATAAATAAAACACTTTTTGATTTCCCATGAGTACCGATTACACTGAGATAAAAAATTTGAAAAAATTTTGCGAGTCCTTAAATCTACAGGGTGTTTTATCTTCTTAATTGGCCAACACATATCTATGGTTTATGATTTTGTCGTTGCAAAAAAAATATTACTACTGTTTAGAAATAAGAACAAGGGGCTTTAAGAAAAAATATTGAAAATGACAAATAATGGCATCAGTGACCTTAGTAGAAGACAATAAATTTAAAAAATCGCCATTTTGAAAAAGTGACACCTTCGATTTTTTATTTTATTTTGAAAACAGATGCTCCAATATCATGTCTATTGCCTTTAAATTTTAAAAGTGCCCACGCGAGAATTATAAATGCCAAAAGATGAAATTGAACTAAATAGTTATACTCAAAAAAAACTATACAAAAGCGATTTAAGCAAAAATTTTATTTATAGAAACATCAATGTTATAGCCCCCCTCCCAAAACGCAGAGTTAAAAAAAATCGTTTTCCTTTATAATACTGGGCACTGGAAAGTGAGGGTCGAGACTTCTCAAAAAGGAATTCTACTTAGAAAAATGTGCCACAATGTTTGTGGCTGACAAGGTTTTAAACGGAGGATGGCCAAGGCCCGTCTTGGCCCCTCAATGTGATACCGCTGATGTCATATGCAAGGGGGGGAGGGTGTCACAATGAAAAAAAAAGATTTTTTCTTAAAGCAAAACAACTTTCTTTAATCGAATGTATATTGATTCACACCTCGAGCGCCAATAGGACTGCTGGCTTGCCCATATACATATAAGTACGGCCAAGGCCTCCGGACACTTAAACAAGGATTTTTCGTTTTGCCATTTATACTAAATTGGAGCATCTTTTTTGAAAAAAATATAAAAAATCAAAGGGTTCACTTTTTTAAAATAGCGATTTTTTAAATTTATTGTCTTGTTCTAAGGTCACTGATGCGATTATTTGTCATTTTCAATAATTTTTCTTAAAGCCTCTTGTTCTTATTTCTAAACAGTACCAATAAACTTTTTTGCAAAGTTCGTATTTCTTCAGGAAAAATCATAAACCATAGATATGTTATGCCCAATTAAGAAGATAAAACACCCTGTAGATTTAAGGAATGCAACATTTTTTCAAATTTTTAAGTACAGAAGGTGGCCGGTTTAATATGGAAGCCCCATCTTTTCCTAGTAGCTTGGATCTTACTGTGTATACAAATTTCTTATATGGCTTTGAGAATAGTTTGCGCATTTTGCAGTATATACTAATTTGCTAATAGTTGTGTCATTTTGGTGATTTTTATGATTTTCGTAGTAGGTAAGTGGAATTTTGATTTACGAGCGTTACTTTATAACTTATTTATTATTATTTAATTAATTAATTTACTTCATCCCTCATTTTTCTTTAGTTTTAATTTCGTTGCTGATGCTTGGCTTTACCCAGATAATCATTTTATGCTTGTGTTTTATTTATGTAAAAACTATATTAAAGTTATGGAAAATTATAGATTTTATTTAAAGTTATTCTTTTTGGACGTGGTAAAATTTCCCTGCTAGTATTTTTATTTTTAGTTTCTTCTTAGTTTAGTCTAAAATCATTTATTTACGACCAATGTAAATTAAACAACAAATTAAATTGCGAGTTTATTTTGCTAAATTTCATTAAGCTAACAAAAATGTTGAAAATAACATAATACTTCACCGCAATAACTTTTACAGAATTGATTGTTATTTTTTTGTTTATATTTGCTATTTGTGTTTGTTGTATTGGCCGTAAATAAAAGTATACAGACAGGATCATTCTAGAAAGTTAATCTCCCAATTTTCTTCCGCCCCAAACAGCTAGCTGCTAGTGCTTTGTGGTCGAGCGCGTTGCTTCTCAGTTTGCCTGCATTCACGATGCGTGTTGGATGTACGCCTATTTGCAAAAATTAATCGGTCGGGCGGAAGAAAATTGGGTGATTAATTTTATATGTACCTAGTAGAATGTGCCTGTCTGTATAGTGTTATTTTTATAACGTAACAGATGCTTTTTCGGGTATTAATCAAATACGTCGATTTTGTTTGCGAGGGAGAGAGACACTATTAAGACTATCTTAAAATTTTTGTACGACAAACACCCGAAATAGCCTCTAATACCTTTAAAAAAGAAACACCCTGTATACTGCTGGGTCATCTCCACGTGTAATGATAATCCCATGATATCATGTAGTTATATTATATCGGTAGTGTTTTAACGACCTAATGTTCTGATTTTTGAAGTAACGATTTGAAATAGGTCACAAAAAAACCTTTGTATTTTGTATTACAACTTAGTTTATAAAGCAAAATAAAAAATAGTTACATAATGTAACACAAATTTCTGGAAAACGGACATATTAAAAATTCCTTTTGAGGTAAAAGTACAAAAAGTGCATATAAACTACGGTTTCCAATTTTAGAGATTGGGATCCCGTTTTGAGATCCCGGGATAAAAAAGTAGATCGCGGAGTCCCTGGATTAACCCCAATAATATTTCTTAATTTAACAACAGCAATAGAAGTTACAAAAATGCTGAAATATAGCAAATAAAAGAATGTTATGCTTCAGAAAAAAGCAAAAAAATTTAAACTTAAAAAGTGAATAATATAGTTATACAACTAGAAACTACAGAGAGATTTTCTGTATTATTTCTAAATCCACGGATTTTTGGTACTAAAATCTTTCGGAATCCCGAGATTTCGGGATCCTGAGATCTCAAATTGGATTGCAATACTAGTGTAAACTCGGAATGGGACCTGTATTGAGACATTGTAAAGCATGGCTTATCATAGAACTGTTCCGTTGTAAAACGTGTAGCCGAATTAGATTAAGGTTTTAGTGTTGTCTAAGGGTGATGGCACAATTAATAATACAAGCCATTAAATATTAATAACTAGTGAAAAAATAGTGCAATTACAATAGTTTAGGCCTCAATTCATGTGAAATTATCAGAACATATCTTACCACAACGTCAAAAGCGGTGAGTTTCCATTGGCCAGATACAAATTACAAGCTGCAAAATACGAAACTTTCCGTAGGTAATCGTCATCGGTCCTTAGCTTGTATTTAGTGTTTTTATTATAAGTTACATCAACCAAATTAATCGCAAACAAATTTTAAGCGGGACTCAAATTATAAGTGGGAGAAGAGGCACACACAAAAATTACACAAAAAAATGTCAGAAAATCAGGTCTAAATTAATTATTTTTTATTTCAATTTTCATGAGTTTATATCTCGCGCTATTTAAAAATCAAGCTACCAAATTTCTTTGGACAACACTGAAACAATAGTTTTTTCTATTGTTCAAGTAGGTGTTTGCAGGAAGTGACTATTGGCATTATTTCTGACAAACCCTTCAAATCTTATTTAAATTTATTCGATATTTAAATTTTATTTCCTTTTAGCACATTTAATATTATTGGCAAAGTTTATCATTTCAAAATATTAGCCCACTGGTAGTTTGTGAACAAAGGGGTCAACCGAAAGTAACTTCATCATATGCAAACACTTATTTGGGATGAAATACCGACTTTTTCATTTGTATTGTGTCCGTCAAATTTATACCCATTTTGTAATGACGTCCTTTTAGTGGCAAATTTTATTTAATATTTAACAAACAAAAATTTAAGTTTTTGTGGAAAAAAAAAGATTGTTTTTTCAGGTTCATCTTTATTTTTTTTTTTCTTTACGTCAACTAAGCCGACGCGTTTCGAAGCCTGGCTTCATTATCAGAGCTTCTTCGGCATAAGTCCTTGTGCCTTGATAATGGAGCCAGGCTCCGAAACGCGTCGGTTTATTTGACCAAAACAAAAAAAATTAAGAAGTTAAGAATCTGAAAAAACAATGTTTCCTATCCACAAAAATTATGATGTCTCTTCTAAACTTTTCTACAGAAAAATATTAAAGGTACGTTCCCTATGATACGGCAGACGCTTGCGTCTATGCTGCAATGCATAGGAAACATTGATCTTAACAAAGAACAGACAGTTCACATACATATTTTTAAGAAGGTAATCAAAAATGACGCCGTTGCAACTGGATATAAATTTGACTTTATTATTTGATCCCTATTTTAAGGTAAAATTATTATCATCAGGTCACGTGGCACTAGTCAATTTTCCCAAACTATTTCAAGGTTATCTTTGACAGATCGAGAGAGTGCCTATTATATTAGAGTACGTGCACGCAGGAAAGAATAATTGCATGAGCACGTCTCCTTAGATAGTCAAAGGTGTACACAGACGATTCGAAGAAAATTAAGTAGATACTTAAAGCTAGTTTACACAGTATATCCTAAAACAAAACAATCAAATTTGAGGAAGGTCTAGCAACATAATGTCATGACTCATATACATTGTTTCACAAGATGTATAGTCCGCAGTTTCTTGTGTGAAAAATTCGTTCTCACCACTATCAAACGGCACGCTTTTTTCGCGGCTTCTTTAGAGGGTAGTGTAAACTAACTTTAAGTATCTAGTTTCAATGTCTAAATTTAAAACCCTTGGGCATCTTAATTGTTTTAAATGAGCATTCTAAAAGGTCTAAAATTTATAAAACCATTTTGCACTTATCAACCTATTTATCACCAACCAATTAAATAATCAATTTTCAAAAATCAGGAACAACTCAAGAGCCGCGTGGAATTGGATTACAATTGAAAAAACAAAAAAGAAAACACGGAACCGTGTAATGACAGACTGATGCCTTATAAGCCTATAATACCAAACATCTTACACTCTAGGAACAATTCATACATCAACATTTATTCGTATACGATATGGCAACTTACTTTAATTACAGTGCTAAAACGCACTAAATTTTGATGTAAAGATTGGTCCTTAGTATTAAGAAAAATGCAACTTCAACTAATTATTAAAGTGTGATAAAATAGTCTTGTTTTGGGGGTGCATTTTTTAAATCATATATAGTTAATTGATTGTACGTTTTACTTTTTATGGGGAAGACTATTAAAAGTTTGACATAAAAATTTCGTTCGCTTACTTTATTTTCGTGTTTTTTTAATGATGGCCGAAAATTAATGCATGTTCTAAAAAAAGGAAGGACCTGACTTAGAACCATGTGTCACTCCTGGTAGTTTCAAAGTAAGGTTTAAATATTCAATATCTTTAAATTGTTATATGTACTAGGTGGCCGATAATTCGCGGCAGGGTTTAGTTAGTTAATATCTCTTTGCCTGTAGCATTTTTTAATCATTTATGGCTTAGAAGATAGAAAAACAAACACAAGAGAATATTCTGCATCAGTGTAGGTTTTAATGATTTTATTGCTAAGGTTCCTTCGACCGATAGGATCATAAAATGCTGTTACATGGACAGGCAGGTATACCCGACTTCACGGCGGACTAAGGATAACCACACGCAAACCGCGGCGGTAGATGGTGGCGCGTAACGGCGCGGGTGGTCATAGCATTAATGAAAATTTGCGCGATTCCCGCGAGGTTAGGCGGATACCAGTGCCTTGTCTGTCATATATTTCTATATAAACTAAGAGCCGCGATCGTCACCTACCGCGTTTTGTTGGTAAGCTTTCTCCTTCTTTAGCTCAGTGCGCATACGTTGACTTTGTGTTTGACAATTGAACCAATGAGTATATGACCCATATAGAGTGCCAACCGGCGAGTGTTGCAACATTGAGGGGCAGATGGCGCTGAAATAAATTCGTCTAGTGCGCAATATTCAGAGACAACTACTATGATCTAATGGCATTTGTATGAGAGGTATGAACCTCGGAACTCGCACATATGGGTTATATACTCATTGATTGAACCTATTATCCTTGTCAATACATATACTCTGGAGATGTGGGAGACGCTGGTTTTCTGCGGAGTGTGGACCTCAGCAAAGTAGGCAAAGCTGATGGTATACAACAGCGTCGTTCGAAAGTGACGTTGAGAGGATAGTTCCGTAGTAAAATCGTAGATGGCGTTAGTAGAATTCGGGCACGCCCACCGGTCCACGTGACAGCGTATTACGCCGCTATTGGTATAAAAACCATTAAAGAAAAACTCTTGAAGAAATCAGGGCACTATAAACAAAGACAATAAGAGCTGTTATAAATGAATTATACAATTAAAAAAGCTCATTAGTAAAAAAGTAAAAAAGCCATAAATAAATAAAATAATTGAAGAATCAAAGAAATAATAACTAGCCAAAACCCCATCAGATTAGTAGTTTTTCAAAAATTTTAATTAAATTTTTCTAAACAAGCAAATTCATGTGCAAAACTTTTGTTCTAGATGCTCTTACTTCACCTGAGCGATCAAAGTTGGCTGATACAACGCTTGCGGCTCCCCACATTTACAACGACTCGTGTGTTTGTCACAGTAACCACTGCGATTTTTTCGATGTTTCTCTATTACTTTGTCCAATAATAAGTTGTAGTTGATCTTTAGAAACATATCACATTACTTTTTATTTATGATAATTCGTATACGATGTTTTACTTTGTTTGCATTAATTCAATTGCAAATTTAATTTTTGACCGCAACAAAGAACTTACTGACAGAAAAAGGAAATATTAAATATATTGAAAAGAAAATTCCCGTCATTGGGAACTTTTTTTATACACATGGCGCGTGTCAAAATTAGAAACTGATAGGCCATTATTTTCGAAAAAACTGGCGTTTACTGATTAAAACAAAATACTTACTTTGTATTTGTGCTTTAGGTCAAACTATTCGATTCGACCCCCTCTAAGCTGACGATCTAGGTAGGTTGATAAATATAAATCACACCCAGATCGTCAGACTTCAACTGACCGTGACAAAAAAAATTCGATCCAAAAATATCGATCAAAAATTGATATATGCCTTAAAGATCTCAAATGACAACTTGATCAATACTTAACTAAATTATATTTAATTAAAAAGGAAAAACCCCACCCAAAACCTTTTTGATCGTGGTGATCCATGGTTTGGGAGTTATAGCAAAGTAAAAATGGTTATTGTGTATAAAAACTAGTTATTATACGCCACTTTTAACAATAGTTTAAGTACTAATATTTGTTGTCAATGCTTACCCAAATTATAGTTTATGGAAAAGGATAAGCCCCACATAAAACCATTAAAAAACCTTTTTGATTTCGAAACATCCGTGGTTTGGGAACTATGACCAAGTAAACATGGTTTTTTGTACCGTCACACGGGGTGGATCGGGACAGCGCAGTCAATCGGGACAAAACCTGTTTTTTTGCTATTTAAAAGGCCCCTGTATCTCAAGGTCAATGTTTTTAGGTTCAATAATATTCAAAACTCATAGGCGATATCTTAGTGAACGCGTTTCTGCAAGTCGCCGGCCAGTTTGCTTTAGCTTTTTGAATGGAGCAGCACGCAAAAAACCAACAAAATATTCGCGGTTTTTTGTTCTTGTTTTGTTGTTTTATGAATAAACGACGTTCTGGTTTCCGGTTTTTTTTTTGCAAAATAAATTTTTAACCTCTGTCCCGACTGACCTCATTACAGGGGCTAACACTGAAAAAATTGGGGTGTCCCGATTGACCCCATATGCGGGGTCAATCGGGACACCCACTAAAAAAAATATATAAAATCACCTGTCAAAGTGAAAGATATGTGTGGCATGTCATTTTAAAGCTCCAACGGTAAGCTATCATATAGTCTATAGTTTTTTTAGAAAAAAAGTTATTTTAAAAAATATCTGAAAATCGTCCCGATCCACCCCGTTTGACATATGAAAATAATTGTTATCAATTAAACGCCACTTTTAACAGTTGCTTAAGTACTACTTCTTATCGGTCCTAACCCAAATTATAGTTTATTAAAAAGAAAAAGCACCACCCAAAACGATTCGTGGTTTGTCAGTTATAGCTAAGTTAAAATGGTTTTCGTGATTAAAATAAGGGTTACCATGAACCGCCATTTTTTGCTTAAGTAGCTTAAGTAAATACATATTCATAAAAAGTAATGTGATTGTTATAAAATTTGTTAAAAATTAAGTGAAATATTTATCAAAATTTTTTTGCACTCGGTGGTGGATCCCAAGCACCAAATTTGGGGTTACTAAAAATGCCAAAACTAATTTCATACGTAATATCCCGGTAATTCTTTAGTTTAAAATTAGCTAGAAGTAGCTCTCATTACGCTTTAACGTTCTGATGTGATAATATTTTATGTTTGTTTTCTTGTGTTACGTTTTTGTTTGTTTTAATTTTTTAATAGTCTTCCTCATTACCTGCAATTTATGTTGTACATTATGTAAAAAAAAACCATTGTTATTTATTTGTATTTAATTGTTATTACTAGTCTCTTTCCTAACAAAATTGTACACATTTTTAGCTTATTACTTCTTAAAATGTATAACATTTTGTCTTTACTTATAACTTCTATATGTTTGTGTGTTTAATTCAAGAGCAATATAATACAATGATCGAAAATCAAATTCTAAAAGAACCCTTTTAGTTTTAGTTATCGTTTCATATAACACAACATAATTTTATATGTGAAGAATGGCCATTACAAAGTGTTTTTTTTTCTAAAGTGACTACCTGTGTTTAGATATAAAGTGTTAATTTTTACTCCTTGGAAGGGCAAGTATACGAAAAATAGAGACAAAATACTCAAGATTTTTTTATAAATAACCGGCAGTATAACATGCGTAGCCCATCGACGTCTCCCCTCTCTCTAACCTCCAAATATCATCAAAATTACGTTTTTCGAAGATATGGGGACATAAAAAATCCCCCTTGCCTTTCTAACTTTCAGACAAATACAAAGTATGTCCACGCATAGAGAAAAATTTTAGTTGTGGTCAATTTGTCCTTTTGGGACCTCTATCCGAGGACATACTGAAGTATCAAAAATGATTTTTACTGAAAAAATCATTAATCGTCATTATAATATGACAAATTTTTCCCTAAATTTATCATCTATCTATGATGTTTAGAAACCCCATATAAATTAAAATTCGCATATCTCCGAGAGAATTTGATCGATTTGAAAAAAGTAAACGACTCTAGATTAATGTACAAGGTGTCTCATTAAGGATGGCAGCCGGATTTATCTCAGAAACTGCTATTGCTACGACGGAAAAAAAACTTATACCCAAAATTGGGTCTTGCCAATAACATTTTTATGCCTTCCGGTGGAAAAGTGAGATAGAGATACATGTTAGGGGTCTAAATTATGCAGAATTTTTCAAGAAATATGAATATGGTATAGTTTACGATTGTTAACCATAGTGTTTCGTAAAAAAATCCAATTTTTTAATTCGGGTGATGTGATTAGTTTCCTCAAGCGGGGAGCTACAAAAACTAAATTATTTTGGCGGAATTCAGAAGGCCAGATTTTGTTATAATAGTTTTTTTCCCGGAGTCGTAATCATGGTAGTTTCCGAGATAAATTGGGCTGTCATCCTTAATGGGACGCCCTATATATCTAATATCAAAACTGCTGATTTTTGGAGGTTAAAAATGGCAGATGCCGATGCGATACGAATGAGGAACTTAGTTATTTTAAACTTTAGTCTCTCCAAAGGTATATCCGAAAAAAAAATCCTGTGGAGCAATTTTTTTCCTATTCGCGAAGATTTATATCTAAATGGCTCATCCTTGAAAACTTTAAATAATTAAAACAAAAATCTTTAAGGGTGTTTTTTAGTAAATTGAAGGGACTTTGTAAGTGATATCACTAAACACATTCCATAAGCATTTACTAGCTAATTAGCTTTCATACAAAATCCATCATTTTGCTTTATTTCATATTTTTAACATTGTTTTAAAAAATGTTAACTTTATTTTGATTAATCCATGCTTCTTACCCAGCTTTTTATTTTTTGTTGTGTCTGTTTTCTTTTAAATATTATTTATATTTATTAATTTTTTGTTTTTATTTTTTTTATTTCTAGTACACATCAGAAAGACATATTGTATTTAAGCAGATTAAAAGCAAGCATCATACATACATTAATAGTCGATCGATGAGCTGATCTGTTACTAAAAAACATGGTGAAAGATACTAAAAATCAATAAACATATGTGTTTCTGGAAATCTACCTTTAGATACATCTGGACTTTTTCCATTTTCAAAAAAATATAAGGAACAAAAATCGAGTATGTGAACGGAAACAAATTTACTGCTTTTCTTTTCAAAAAACATGAAGAATAATGTTTTTAATGTTCTTTTACTGATTCAAAATATCGAAGGTAGAATTACAGAAAATTATAGTTTTCTGTAGTCAGCGAACCATGCTTTTGTGTATAGTTAACAAAACTCATTTACAAACTTAAGTTTGTTAAAAAATGACATCTATAATATCATGTTATTGAAAAAAATTACTTATAGAATACAAGGCAAACATTATTAGCGCAAAAGTCGACAATTTCAAAGTTCAAGATGTTGTAAATCTTGACTTTTAAACGAATTTAATAGAAACCTAAACCAAAAATCAAGCTTATCAGAGAATAAGGGGTTAAAGAAAATTAATTTTTACTTATGTGTGGGACCTTGTAGTTTTAGCAAGAAATTAAAGCGATAACTGGCGGCGAAAACGCTCTCTCTCTTTTTCCTTCTTTTGTAAACTAACCTTAAGAGAGAGAGAGAGAGAGAGAGATAGAGCGTTCGTGTTTCTTTGGTTAGCCCTTGTGCCATCTATCAGTTTTGTGTCAATAGAACAAAGGCAACGCGGTTTGCGCCATCTATAGTTTTTATGCGAAAACCTTATAGGATTGATTTTTAAGCTTGAAGGTCTCGAATTATTAATGAGTTTTTCTTATTCAACAAATTGGTTATTTCTTTCTTTAAAACCGAGAATTTGGTAAAAAGTGTTTTTCTGAGCAGAATTACTAGATCAAAAGGGTGAAAACACTTTCTCTCAGATTCTCGCTTTTTAAATTACCAATTGGTTCAACGCGAAAAATGCATTATCGTTATTCATTTTAAGTAAGAGTTTATTTTGATAGACAAATTAAAAAGTTTGACGTTTGTGTTTTGTTTGAATCAAATTTGTCAATTCGTCTATCAATAGAGAACTTACTTAACAAAAGTTGGGATAGGCAATGTTTTTTAATATATTAATTACGTATCTATTAAAATTATGTCTGTGGTTTTCCTAACGTGTCGGTGTTTGTACATTCCAAAAATAATGATTAACTGACTTGTATTAATCCTCTTAAACTAGAGTTTAGAAGTGCTTTTAGATATAATTTGACAATTATTAATATAGTTAATATATTACTTCTAAAATACCCTGCTCTATTTAATATCAGAATCTATTTTTCCGTGGAAAGCTCGAAAGCTTAGGGGATCCATATCTAATGAACACCTATTAAGTGTTGACAGTTACCTGTTTCGTCCTTAAGGGACTTCAGAACACTGCATGGTCAATGTGATACTTTTCTAATGCTAGTGACGGCATATGAATCTCATCTTACGATATTGGTAAGAGAAATGAAAATATAATGCTTGCGATACTGTATGCTTTCACAAAAATGACGACATCTACAAATACAAAAGAAACTACCAGAGTAAAAACAAAAGGCAGGCAGGTGAAACGAAAAACAGTTCCCATGACCGTGACATAATTCCTCAGGTCGGGTCAATGCATTTTACATTTTTATCGCCTTCACGACGTTTTATGTCGAGTCAGCGGAGTGCCAACCAGAAATACTACAGACGTAAAGTTTAGTATTCGTAAATAAAGATACAACAATTTTTTGTGGCTAAAGGCAGGCGCCTTTTGTTTGTACTCTGGCAATACGGTATCGCAGGCATTATTTTTTTAATTATTTTACCAATATTGTAAGATGAGTATATGAACCGTCTCTATAGCTGTACAAAAGTGTCACATTGACCATGCAGTTTTCTGAAGAGTCCCTTAAGGACGAAACAGTTAACTGTAAACACTTAATAGATGTTCATTAGATCTTAAACCCCCGTGGGTGTACAGTATTCGAGCTGCCCACAGAGAAATACAAGAGAAACAAAATCTTTCTATGCCCGCTTAGCCACGAAAAATTGTTGTATCGGAAATCTTTTGGTGAAGGTGATATTTTTTGCAAATAATACTTTGTATATCTTATACTGAACATTACACAATCAATAGATTAGTTTTTGTCAAATTATTTCTAGAATACCCTATTATCCATAATCTTATTGTATTATAGTGTAAAAAAATGTACTTTTGTGTAATTTAGCTCAAATGCGAGTAATAATCTTTACTAAAAAAAATCTCTTCTTAATCTCTTCATGTGATTCATAACAAAAATGTATGTATGGAGTATTTCATTTGGGGCATTTCTGGGGCGTTTACTTTAAAGGGAAATTTAAAAAATACAAATTTGCCTTATTGCGCTCAAATTTGAAAAAAAAAATAACGATGGAGACTTAATAGCTATATTTTGGGAAGTCTATAAATTTTTTATTTATGAAATTTAGATTTTGGTTTTGGTTGTTTTTTATAGTTTTTTTTATAAATATCAAAATTTCCTTTTAAACAAGGCGATGTATAATAATGTAATATCTTTTTGTAATTTTTGAATATTTTTATTACCTCTTTAATTTTGAATCATTTCAAAGTTTTAAAAATAAAAATATACGAAAACTAATAAAAATATAACATTTATATAATCAATATAAAAAATGCAACAAATATTTTTATTCCATAAACAAATACCAACTTTATGTAATATCTCAAAGACGACAGATGAAATTCAGTATAAAAGTTGAATTTCTCATACAAAAATCTATAAAAAATACTCTGCCAATATATGAGCCCCTAAGCTCACACTAGGTACTATAGTTATTTTGTACGTGTGAGCTAATATAACTAAAAACTGAAATACATTTTATTCAACTCCAGACTAAATTACCTTTTGTTTGATACCACACAAGCCATGTTTTGACTTAAACTGAAATTTTTGAAATCTACCCCCACCCTTAAAGAAAACAAAAACTAAAATATATTTTGTTAAACTCCGGACTCAATTACCTTTCGTTTGATATCACACACGCTATATTTTCACTTAAACTCTAATTTTTAAAATATACCCCCACCCTTTTTTTTAAATAAATTAAAATGTATTTTGTTTAACTGCAGACTCAATTACCTTTCGTTTGATATCACACACGCCATATTTTCACATAAACTCTAATTTTTGAAATCTACCCCCACCCTTTTATTTGGTTTGTGTTCGGTGGATTTTGTTCATTTTTAAATGGGACCATCTCGACCCAAGACCCAGCCTAGGTACCAAATTTCATTAAAATCGGCCAAGAGGTTTTTGAGTTATGCGCGTTGGTCGTTACAGACAGACATACAGACAGACGGCGCAACAAAAAAGTTTCAAAATCATCTGAAACGCAAAGATATATCAAAATTTTTGAAATCGGAGCAACTTTTTTTTTGTCGAAAAAATTAGGATCACCATAGCTCACACTACTATAGTATAGTATATGTGTGAGCTAAAATAACATTTTACACCAAAATAAAATTTTCTAAACAAAAAATGTATAGATCACTTCCCAAAATGCCGACTTTCTAAAGAGTCCCCGTAACTTTGAGTTTGAGGTACCCAAAATTGCCTAGAATGTAATCCTTGTACCTATGAATTTTGTATGTAAATATTAACTAGATCAATTTTTGTTAGCTTAGTTTAGAATTTTATTATTTTGATACTATATGTGCTAGGCAAATTTTTATTTACTTTGTAATTTTATCGGTGCATTAGGTAACAAAAAACATAGTGGATTTTCAGTCATAGTGGCAAGACATATTTTATTTTTAATGGAACTTAGTAGGTGAATCCAGACAGTCTGATGCGAAAATTATACAGTGCCCTCCAATCCTGCTTGTTGAATATCCTAAAAAGACATTTTGACACAAAAAATTAGGCATGAAAACCCAAAAAGTAAGGTTAAATCGCAAAATATCGAAAAAAGTTATTTGAAAAAAGTTTTTGGAATGTCATTTTAGGGTCCTCTATGAAATTTGGAGCAATAATATTACAAAATAAGAAATACCCTATTTTTGACCCTAGCCTTATTATGAATTAATTTTATACAGATTTTATTATTGAAATAGTTTAAGTAACGCAATATTTAATGAATAAAGGTAAAATGATTACAAATTCTTAATTGAAGTCGTTCATAAAAAATTAAATAAAAATATCCGATTAGCACATGTACCTTTCTTGTTGCAATGGCCTTTTTTTTAACAGTTTGTAAGGTTTCCGTAAACTTAGTATTAATACCACAATAGAAAAAAGCCTCATCATTGATATTATTTAATAAATAATATCAATGACGTTGTTCTTTTCCATTGTGGTATTAATACTAAATTTACGGAAACCTAAAAACTGTCAAAACAAAAGGCCATTGCG
This sequence comes from Aspidapion aeneum, assembly GCA_963576565.1. Lineage (NCBI taxonomy): Eukaryota > Metazoa > Arthropoda > Insecta > Coleoptera > Brentidae > Aspidapion > Aspidapion aeneum. The sequence continues at coordinate 201,604,931 of OY755038.1, forward strand.
ACAAGAAACGTACATGAATCAATCGGATATTTTTATTTAATTTTTTATGAATGACTTTAATAAAGAATTTGGAATTAGTTTACCTTTGTCCATTAAATATTGCGTTACTTGAACTATTTCGATAATATTTTTCCCATATGTTGCGAACATTATGGGGTACACTGTATTTTTTATGCTTTAGAAAAGAGGTATTTACCTAACAAGTGTGCAAAGTGGTATTTTTCTGCTTGCAACGCTCAACGGCAGTTGCACGAACTACAAAAAACAGCAAGGGCAGAAAGACACTTTTCGCACGTATAAGTTATAAAAAAATTTACCTACTTCCGTAAATATTGCATGTATTCGTAAGTGGGCGAAAATTTTTTTGGAAAATTTACAAGTTGTTATATTCCACACTTGATTTTGTCAAATGTTAGGTAAATATAGAAACTTAAATATTTCATAAAGATTTTTTCTTAACTAAAAAGTATTACATATATAATTTTTTTTTATTAAAAAAAAAGTGTTTAAGTTGTTTAACCCTGTAAAAAAGAATTAAGGAAAAAATTCCTAAAAAATGTTTAATGGCAATTTTTTCTATAAGTCCAAAAAATACCTAAAAAAAGAAAATACAAGTTGAAATTTGACTTTTATACCAAACATCGTTATAGATCAAAACTCGCTATATCCGTAAAAAAATTTGCGAGTTTTTTCGTTATTCTAATACTTTTTATAGAATCAGGGCTATCAAAACGGACGGGCCACGATCCTCCACTTTGTTGACGTCACATCCGGGGCTGATTTTTTTTTGATGGTCACATCACGACACAGCTGATTGTCTTTAAAATATTGAAGTTGGAATGACGGTTCATGAACATTTAATTTTTTTTTAAATAAAGCCGGTTTTGAGATTGTTTTTTATATTCTTGCAAAACAATTTTTTTTTAATGTATAGTAATCCTTAATTTTTCAGAGCCGCTTCATTAGCTCACACAAAAATTAAATTTAAAGCAGACGCGAATGTGACAAACACAGATGACAAAGTCAAATACATGTCAAATATAACAGTTGGCATGTGGTACATGGCGGGTAATTTGAATTCAAAATCAGGAATACTAAATCTTGAAGATTTTAACCTTTTAATCATGTTGTTACCTTACAAACTTTTGGTTGAATATCGGGATGGTGTCTAAGAATATTTTACTGAAATTTTGCGGAAATCTATAGTGCCATTTTAAAAATATCATAAAAAAACGTCTGACCTCCCATAAGACCCAATGTAAAATTCAGCCCCGGGAGAACAGCTGATTTTTTCAGGGTCGTGGCCTCTATTTTTGTGTTGGCCTTGGTCAAATATAACAGTTGGCATGCGGTATATGGCGGGTAATTTGAATTCAAAATAAGAAATGCTAAATCTTGAATATTTTAATCATCTTGTACCTTACAAAAGTTTGGTAGAATATCGGGATGGTGTAGAATATTTCACTGAAATTTCGCGGAAATCTGTAGTGCCATTTTGAAAATATCCAATGTAAAAGTCAGCCCCCAGAGAACAGCTGATTTTTTCAGGGTCGTGGCCTGTATATTTTTGTTGGCCTTGATAGAATATCTTAAGACTTTACTGCTGGAATCACCTATTATACGCTAGTTCATGAACTAGCACGCAAAGTATCGTGACTGTGAACCGATACGTAACGTTTAATTCTGGAATATTCTCCCAATCACCTCTCTTCCGTCTCTCTCACTCTTTTGTCTTTTTTCTCTCAGAAAATTTGATTTCGAACCTTAAATTTTTATGAGAGATGCAAAAACACCAGATGTGAAAGACACCAAAGTGAGGCAGTTGAGGGTGTGATCCAGGAATACATTTTGGCATTTGTTCGTAATCACGTAGTATGTCCCAGTTTGTGCCTAGTTCCGAATTCATCATTTGAAGATCTGACAATGGTGGCAATTCTTAATTATTTGCTTTCAAAGATTAAAAAATAACCTAAGATGTCATCTTGTCAAATAATGTCATTGTTGTTGCACGAGGAATTGTCTTTATTGTCAGATCTGGTTAAATCATAAAGAATTGCTCGACTCCCCCCAATGCCAGTGGACAAAGCATAATGACCGAAAGATGGGGATACCTATGGATCTAAAAACTGTATTAATTTTCTTTTTAATATAGACATCATATACTATTATATTTTATACTTATTTTATATTATTAGTCAATTATATTTTTAAAAAGTTGATTTTAAAAGAAGGGCTGTAGAAATTAGAATGTTTTTATGGTATGTTTAAATTATTAGTTTGTTTCTGGTATTTTTAGATTATTCGTTCTTGTACTTAAATTTTTTAGGCATATATACTAATTTTTTGATTTTTGGTTTTTATCACCAAAAGATTTGTGATTATATTTTATACCCAACTCGTATTATATATGCAGAAAACTATGGCGATCCTCTGTAACGCATAAATATGGCATTCTTGATAAAATATTTAGCTGTTTTATAGATTTGATTTTTTGATTTTACAATTAACTGCTGTGTATATATTTTTTAAATTTTGTACACGCATAAAAAAACTATTTTTATTCAATTTCATTAAAAATACGTTTTAAAAACTGAATAAAATTTTTGCAAATTTCATATTTCTCTTCATTAATGAGGTCGCCATATGTTTTTTGTGACTACCCGGTTATTAGCTGTGTGTTACAGGTTGATTAAATATTCAATCAAATAGATTTATTTGTACCAGGCGGCGGTTACACACACGGCGGATTTTTTCGAAGCGGATAAGTAACCGTCGTTTTGCTGCACTTACAATAAGCGGTTTTTTGCCGTAAGAGCGCCAACCATAGACCTATAATAAGAATGGACTGAGCACGTCGCATAAGCGCAATGCTGGCGAAGTGATTCCAGAGTGAGATGGGGCTAGTCCGGGCAAAACACGGACAATAACGCATTTTATTGTTTGGGAAAGACCTCTTTTTTTGCAACTGCTGTGGAATCTAGAAAGGAGTTTAATACGAGATTTGATTTAAAAACCTACTTAAATTTAATTTAAACTAGTCAAATTTAATAACTTATCAAAAAAATTATAAAATACAGGGTGATCAATTAAAAAAAATATATATACCTTAAAAAGCGTTAAAAATTCTGCTAGTTTTCCAGTTGAAGATTTTTTCTATCTTTAATAATAACAAAGTTAGCACTTAACTTTTGCCCTGCCCTGCCAGTACGAAAATATCTGTTGCGACCTATTTTTTCTTGTAATTTGACCTACCATTACAAGTTTTACAAGATTTTTTATAGTTCAAAATTTTCTTGGGTCTCCCTGTACATTATTTATAGTACCTTTTGGTGTTTTGTGGCACCTTATAGGTGGTGACCTAAATAAAGGTCTCGAGGTAGGCATTTCAGACATGTAAACTTAATGTCCCAGTTATATTATATTAAATTTAAAAAAGACTAGTTTAAATTAAGTTTAAGTATATTTTTTAATGAAAACTCGTATTAAACTTCACCTTTCTAGATTCTAGAGCAATTGCAAAAACTTCTTTACTTTCTATAAAGTCGTTTTTCTAACTCAAAGCTTCGAATTAATTAAAAAAGAGGTCTTTCCCATACAATATAATGCGTTTTTGTCCGTGTTTTGCAAGGACTATCCTTATCTCACTCTGGAATCAATTCTCGAGCATGAGGCTCAGTCCATTCGTAGTATAGGTCTATGGCGCCAACGCAACTATAGGTTACCGTCGCTGCCCGTGTGGTGGCGTACGTGACCCTAAATGCACAGTGCGATTATTCTACCGATTCTTTTATTGCTCTTAGCCCGTTTTATATGTATCGGGTAAGCCAAAACATGTTGCAATAAATTTTTTTGTTAATAAATTTTTACATATCTCTGACAAAATAAAAAATGTCCCGTAATATTTGTTGAAAAAATGAGTTTACAAATATTTTAATAAACTAAGTATTAGCTACTAAATCGGTTAGGCACTTTTTGAAAACCCAAAAAGCCTTTTTAACCTGAATATCATGGTTTGATCTTAACTTAGTTAATAGAAACCGATTGAAAATTATGATCAAGTATTTTGATTTATTAGGTATACGAAAAATACTTGACTGATTTGATAGTTGACAGTTTGTTGAATTAGACATGAAACCGGTTTGTTTTGTTAATAGCATCAAAAGAAATGAGGGTAAATAACTCGTTCGCCATTTTACAAAACAATATGGAGGAGATTTTTTACAACAAAAGTTTGTTTTTTTAATTCGTGAAATACTAGAACAGTTATTAACAAATAGATTTAGTGCAAACTTCTTTGTTCACCCGGTAAATGGCAAGGTTTTTGTACTGTGTTCTTGAATTCCATGCCCGTGAGATCTTTTCACTTGCTCTAACCCAGGTAACAGGTGAGAGAGAAGATAATGTACTCACTATAAAGTCTGCTGTGTGTGAACCGCCTCCGCCATTAGTGTTTTGACAAAATAGAGCAATACGTTTTGACAAAACTGTAACAATTCTAAATACAAGTATTTATTGGCCAAAAAATTAAATTTAATAATATGTAAGTACCTTACATACATAATAAAACATGTTGTTGAAATATTATTGTAAGTATTGAAAAAGTTTGGAAAACTACCTGTTTACTTGCTTGGGTATATATGCTTTTGAAATATACAATTTAAACAATTAACTAGTTTTTTATTCAGTCCTTCCTTAAAATTCTAAATCAAAAGCATGTTCTTGGAATACGATAATTTTTTAATATGTCTAATATTTCTTTAATTTTTATTTTAGACGCATTTATGAACATTGTGAAATGCCATTTCACGGTAAGATAAAAGGGCAGGAAGGCCGATATAAAACACCAAATTTAGAAAAGGTTTTCCCGATAAAGCTGGACTTTAGTCAGATGAAGGATGCTGGCTTCCTTCGCCATCCAAAAAAAAAATATGTTTGAGAAGGGTATTATTTATAAATTTACTTATTTTATTCTTAAGTACTATTAATTTCATAATTTTTGAGACATTTTTTCGCTGGCCCTTGCTGGATGAAAATAAACTTTTAGTACCACAGAAAAAACGCAAAATTTACCGATGGATGCTTATGGCGCAAAACCTTTTATTTTCATAGAAAATGTGATAATTGAGATCTAAGTGTGACCGAACCGAACCCCTAAAATGGTGATTTAAAGATGGCTAATTTACAAATTTATCGTTTGGGAAAAAACGTAAATTTTTCTTTGTTATCGTTCGGGATGGAACATCTGTATCCCATATGGGACACAGCAATTTAAAGGTAATGTTATACCTTTTAAAAAATGAGGTTAGTGTTATTTTTTTAAATTTTGTTTAAATTTCTTAAATAATACCCTTGTCAGTCTATATTTTAGTTTACTGAATTTTAAAATAAAATTCTAGAAAAACTTAATTGTTTAACCATGATATTTTTTGAAAATTAGATAAAAGCTAATTTTTTCAAAAATATATGTATGATTTTTGATTCTGTGATTTCAAATACTATAAAAAAAACTATCTGTAGGAAGAGAAATGATTACCAAATAGCCAAATATTAGTTTATACGTTTTCAAACAAGTGCACTGGAGTTGATTTGAGTCTCAAATATTAATATATTTTATATAGATTTTTTTATTTTGTACCAACACATTTTTAGTAGGTAGTTAGTTTAATAGAAAGTGTAGTCTTATTTTTTTTTCAAAATATATTAGTTTTCTAAAATATTCTTTGTATTATTAAACTGCATTGACTTATGCCTTTATCAGCAACCGTTCACCAGGTAAAAATTGTAAAAAATATTAATGTCTATAAAGTTAGCAGAACAACTTGGGAAATCGAAAAAAAATTATATGCTCATAATTTGCCATTAATTATCCGTAAATTAGTTGTGAAACCAAACAATCTGACGTGCCTATTAAAAAAAAAAAATGGTGTTTTTCTAACTTTATATAAAGTTAGCAGAACACTTATAAAAATAATGGATTGATCAAAAAAAATTTAGATAAAAAACTTTATATAAAGTTAGCCGAACACCTATAGAAAAATTGGATTTATCCAAAAAAATTATAGTGCACAATTTGCCGAAAACACAAAATTTTCCGTGCCCGTTTAAAAAAAAATGGTGTTCAAGCTAGCAGAACACCATTTTTTTTTTAAACGGGCACGGCAAATTTTTTGTTTTCACAACTAATTTACGTATAATTAACGGCAAATTGTGCACAAAACATTTTTTAGATAAATCCATTATTTCTATAGGGGTTCTGCTAACTTTATATGAAGTTAGCAAAATACCATTTTTTTTTTTTGAAAAAGCACGCACTCAAAATTTTTGTTTTCACACCTAATTTACGGATAATTAAGGGCAAATTGTGCACAAATTTTTTTCAGATAAATCTATTATTTCTATAGGTATTCTGCTAACTTTATATAAAGTTAGCAAAACACCAAATTTTTTTTTATATATAAAGTTACCAAAACACCATTTTCCTTTAAAACAGGCACGTCAAATTGTTTGGTTTCACAACTAATTTACGGATAATTAACGGCAAATTGTGCACAATTTTTTTTAGATAAATCTGTTATTTCTATACGTGTTCTGCTAACTTTATATAAAGTTAGCAGAACACCATTTTTTTAAAAAACGAGCACGGCAAATTTTCTGTTTCCACAAATAATTTACGGATAATTAACGGCAAATCCTTTCCCTTGTAATTTGGAAACGGGTCATCATAGCAAAATGCGGGTTTTACCATTATTCTTCCCTTGAAAACGCTCTCTGAACAAAAGTTTGTTTATTTATATATACTTGAAATTTAAATAATGCGCTTACTAAGGTAGTTTTTTGTAAAATTGCTCAGTCTAGCCCTATTTTGGCTCCAATAATCAATTAACTTTTACAAATGGTTTTTGAGTTGAAAATGACTTAAAATGTTGAAAAAGTGGGTAAATAAAATACCGATGTCAACAAATACAAAATCCCTCAGTGTTAGCCATTTTATGTATTACATAATTATGTTTAATAATGGTGTTTGCAATGGTCTAGCATGTGCACATTCCGAAATATGTTTGTAATTTTAACTATGCTGCACGCATATACATAATATTCCAATACCCACGGTAACTGCCCATTCGTGATGCAAACATGAAGGCCTTGGGGTCTTCAAGCAAAAAAAAACCTGATTGGTTGCTTTCATCATTAAGTTAAAATGTCCTGATTGTTTATACTTTACACATGCATATTATTTTATTCGTGTATTCATCATGTCAAATCATCGGCTCACAGTTGACAAAAACTCTATCTATGTAAATTTGGTATCTGTGCATTTTTCGTACCTTTATTTCTGCATGTTTGCATCAAACGCCAACCATTGTGCAAGCGCGGATTTGAGTGGGGGGGGGGGGGTAATTAACCCCCCCTAGAAAAAATAATATACACTTTTTCTTAATAAAATAAGGGAAAACGGGAGAATTACCCCCCCCCTAGAAAAAAAATTTATATTACAAAATAAATTTTTGTCGACTATTACCCCCCCCCCCCCTAGATTTTGACCCTGATCCGCGCTTGCCATTGTGTAAATAGATAACAGGGAGTATTGGAATATTAATGGCTGCACGCCTGAGATCACGCAAGCGAAACGTAGTGGCCCGTTTGTTGTAATAGGCCTGATTAGACGTCAGTCCACCTTTCAAGACTAGTTCAGCCACGGATAGGTGATCCGTGGTTCAGCCTTTACTTGATTATGCGCACGGAGGTCGAACTTCTCTAAAAGCTGGCCAAAAAGGATAGTTTCGTTTGCGGTATTTTCAATCAAACCTATAAGGAAATTATTTATAACACTTTAGTACACTAGTTAGCCTTGAAAAAGATAATTGATAATTTGTCAATTGTTTGCAGCGTCCTGTCAAACTTAGGTTATGGTTTTTTATTAGCGTTATCATTTTCACCAAATAAATATTTTAATAAAGTTTGTGTTCGGCTGGCTCTTTTAAAAGTGGACTTACGGTTTTAATTAGCTATGGATAACAATAACCAGGGTATTTAGTAACCTATATTTAAAAGATTTTGATTTTTTTGCTTATTGCATAGCGCTAGTGAATTAAATTGTGAAAGTCTGATATATTTGTCACATCACTATTCCAAATTTTTAATACAGTCGAACCTCTATAACTCGAACCTGAAGGGACAACCAAAACAGTTCGAGTTATGGAGAGTTCGAGTTATAGAAATTCGAGTTAAAGAGGTTTAAATACGTGTAAAAAGTGAAGGGACCACTGGAAAGGTTCGAGTTATAGAGAGGTTCGAGTTATAGAGGTTCGAGTTAGAGAGGTTCGACTGTATAATAATATTTTTGTTAATGATTTCACCATATTTCCGACTACAGATATACCCTAAAATATTCCTTACGATTCTGAAAAAAGATATTAAGAAAAAAATCTTGCACAAATTTGCACAATTTTTTATAATTAATTTTCGAAATTTTGGTTTTTTTTCTACATTGGTTAAAGGGTTTGCACAATATTTTTACTGTATATTTATTAAAACACTTTTTTTAAATTGCATAAATTAATAAAAATTTACGAAACATTACCTATATTACTAAAAATTATTTTTTTATTTTTTTAACCAGATAGTCCAGGAGAATGGGATTTTTAATTTTAATGATAGAGATAACTGTGTTTTTTAATTTTAAGGTCCAAAATTAGGACTTTATTTTTTATTTAGGAAAACTTTGTTCTAGTTATACAAAAATAAATAATGTATAATTTTTTTATTTCTTTGTTTTAGATCGAAATTATTTAACTTTGACACAAGCAATTGTTCGAAATAATTCAAAGCTTTCCCGAACAAAGTAATAATAAAAAAATTTCTAAATTGCAATCAAAACTATGTGAACTAACAAGAAATCAAAATTTTCCCAATGAGTTTAGGTCAACTTGTAATAATCACATAGAACTAAAGAGAGGTTTTTAGAAAAAAATAAAGATTGGCTTACAACTGTCGTAAAATTTTTAAAAAAATATTGTAAAAGGACGCAAAAAATTAACGTTTAGTTGTAGTGAGCGGTCCAAAAGACGAAAAACAGAAGAACTCCGAGAAAACTCAACACCACAGGAGTTAAGTTATGCAGCTCAAATAAGCTTTAGATCGTGTGGTAACCTAGGTGCATCAAAAATTCTAAAAACTATTAGTAACGAACCTAAGCAAGCGAAAACTTATAAAATCAAAAACAATCAAGACAATTCACATTTGGAGTTAAATGCTGATAAAGCTATATCTTTAATTGTAGACGCTAACCTATCTAAACATCAGTATAAGCTCATTAACACACAAGCGGGACAAAAAAAACATTCAATTTTGGTCCCGCTGTACATAAAAAAAGGTATTTTAGAACATAAATATTAAAACATATATCTTAACCTTTTTTTAAATCCTATTTTTAAACGATTGGAAAAAAAACGAATTATTTTTTAAATTAATCTTATTAGTAATAATTGTTACATCCTGTATATTAATATATATAGTAAAAAAATGCAACAATAAAGTATATTTATCTAAAACACGACATTTTAAACCTGTAGTAATAATTTTTATGTCTTATTTCTGGTAAACCTTATTATGGCCAGCTTTTCTAGAAATTCGACCAGTGTGATGCGTGCGCAAAAACAAGGGGGTAACGAGCAAGACCAACAAAAAAAACATGAGCAAATAAACGATCTCAGCCACTTCTGTGTCGTTAGCCGCAGTAAATTTCAATTAACGAGTTTTAACGGTTTTTATACATAACCCCTAATTCCACGTGTTTATTTAATCGTGTTAAAAGGCGTTCTATGTTAAAAGGTGGTTAAAGGTTTTTTTTAAGATTAATAATAACTTAGATTAATAAACAGTTAGTCTGAGAATAATAATGAATCAGCCATTATCAACTTTGGATCTACCGAGGTCCACTATATTGAAACTTCAAAGTTGTGGTCTAAATTATATGAATGAACTGGGGCCTTCTCAGATGGAATCTCTCAATCTAAAAGATGTCAATACAGGTAATAACAACTAAGGTCACTCATCGTCAAGCAAGCTTTTGCCTTTACGATGAGTGTCCTTAATAACAACTACTTACAAGTGTTTTGATATATAGAGGCAGGTCTATCAAAATGGACGGGCCACGATCCTCCACTTTGTTGACGTCACATCCGGGGCTGATTTTTTTTTTGATGGTCACGTTACGACACAGCTGATTGTCTTTAAAATATTGAAGTTGGAATGTCGGTTCATGGATATTTGATTGTTTTTTAAATAAACATGTTTTTGAGATTGTTTTTACTTTATACTGGCAGAACAATTTTTTTTTTAATGTATAGTAAACCCTAATTTTTTATAGCCGCTTCATTAGCTCACACAAAAATTAAGTTTGAAGCAGAAGCGAATGTGACAATCACATATGACAAAGTCAAATACATGTCAAATATAACAGTTGGTACATGGCGGGTAATTTGAATTCAAAATAAGGAATGGTAAATCTTGAAGATTTTAACCTTTTAATCATGTTGCTTCCTTACAAACCTTTGGTGGAATATCGGGATGGTGTCTGAGAATATTTGACTGAAATTTTGCGGAAATCTGTAGTGCCATTTTGAAAATATCATAAAAAAACGTCTGACCTCCCATAAGCCCCAATGTAAAATTCAGCCCCGGGAGAACAGCTGATTTTTTCAGGGTCGTGGCCTCTATTTTTGTATTGGCCTTGATAGAGGATAGAGGATGAACCTCGCGCTAAACTTTTATTGAAAAAAAAAATAAAAGAGATTCAGGAAAAGGAACAACGAAAAGGCCGTATCTGCATGGGTTAAAGCATGGATTGCTAGTCGATCTACTTTGGGTGCTTTCGAAAAACTTTTAGGAGAACTTGCAGCAGAAGATCCTGCGAGCTATAAAAACCATCTTCGAATGACAAAGCAATATTTTGATATTCTTCTAGTTTCTCTTATTTAAACAACATTCTTTAAAACTCGGTCTGCTACTTTAAACCATGGTACTTTTGGGGTGTATACTTCATTTGCACCGGCTCCGGAACGTTGGCTTTTTTTAATTTTTATCAATTCCAAAGCATATGTGTTTCTTAAGGATCATATTTTTGCTTTTACTTCACTGCAACTTCAAAGCCTTCAATAGTCATTATTTTACTAATTTTTTGGGAAGCATTATCTCGACTATCTTTGTTTTTATACGAACTACTGTGTACATCCCATAAACAAGGAAAACATTCATAGCCTTCAAGAAACTGTATGGTCAGTTCTGCTGACCACTTTTTTTAGCCATATTAAGCTATAAAAACAAAAATAAACAAAATTTTTAAGCTAAAACACAATGAAAATAAAAAATGTAAAATAATGAACTTAAAACTGGCGAGCCGACGTGCAAGCACTTGTTTAAGGCCGCTTGACATGGTGCATGACGCGCTGCAAATTTGCAAGCAAAAAATTTCGGTCAAATTGTTGCCTGCAAAAAATCTTCTTTTCGTTTGACATTGTGCATGGCCATGCATGGATTCCCCAGAATCTAGGTAAAAATTCCCCACTTTGCATGCAAGTACAGTTTGCATGCAAAAAAATGGCACCGGACCGATAAAAATGGATTGCCTGCAACAATCAGCTGGATTTGTACTGCGCATGCACCTGGGCAAAATTTCATACATTTGTCTGCAAATTTTATTGTCATGCACCATGTCAAGCGGCCTTTAAGGGCTTGCCTTTAAGGCCGCTTGACATGGTGCATGACGCGCTGCAAATATTTGCAAGCAAAAAATTTCGGTCAAATTGTTGCCTGCAAAAAATCTTCTTTTCGTTTGACATTGTGCCTGGCCATGCATGGATTCCCCAGAATCTAGGTAAAAATTCCCCAGTTTGCATGCAAGTACAGTTTGCATGCAAAAAAATGGCACCAGACCGATAAAAATGGATTGCCTGCAACAATCAGCTGGATTTGTACTGCGCATGCACCTGGGCAAAATTTCATGCATTTGCCTGCAAATTTTATTGTCATGCACCATGTCTGCGCGCATGCGTCACCACTGGCGCCAGCAAATTCAGTCAGCTGCAGACTTTTTGATACATGCATGCAAAAAAATAACTTGTGTGCAAGTCGGTGTTTACACTTGCAAATTTAACTTACTGGCGCGCCAGTTTTTATTGGCGCCAGCAAATCCATGCATGTGTAAACTCTCCTTTATTCAGTATAATTCAGATAGAATCGTTCTTGAATAGACAGATAATGAAAGAATCGAAGGTCACCTACATTATTGCTGATTTAAACAACTGTAGGGTCATTCCATGGAATTTCACCCATTTTTTTTGTTGGTAGCTGCATATGTTCATTTTTACAATGGACTGACTAATAATAAAAATGTGTACTTTTTATTTTTATACATTACTTTGTAAAATCAAAATGCATCTTTCACTATAACTGAATTCCACAAAACCTGAATTATTAAAGAGATCAAGAGCTAAAGTAAATATAAATATCAAAATAGAGTTGAATTTTAGGTTATGTGTTATATACACAGAGTCCAAAAATCGAACAAAATTTGACAAAAGACTTTTTTATCTTGTCTATTATGTGTCATTATGATTTTGTAAATTGACTTTTGCTTTTTTGCTAAAAATAAACTTATGGTATTTCATCGCCAACTACTCCTCTGGCAACTATTGCCGACATAGTCAGATTACTAAAAAAATAGAAAAGTTAATTTTTTGACACTCACTTCACGAACAAGACTTCGGTTTGAAAGTTGAATGGCATTTCTTCGCCACGTCACACGGCAAAGGAGTATGTGATGGTGTGGGAGGAACTATGAAGAGGTTGGTTGCAAGAGCTAGTTTACAGCGACCAACAGATCCAATTTTGAATGTACCAGATATGTACAGGCTTTGTGTGGAAACCATTTCTGGAATAAAGTATGTATGAAGAAGCAAACAGCAAAATATGAAATAGTTATATTGTTTTGAAGGATTATAAATTAGATGAATAAAATTACCCGTTTGTTGAATAATTATTTTTATTACATTCTTACAAAAACCTTTCTAGAAACTTACAACATCATCATGAAAAAAGAATGATTTTTACTTTTCCAGAATTCTATTACATCCTGGAAAGCAAATTCCTTGAACAATTTTTTAGGCTGAGGCCATCATTACCTTGCCAAAGAGTAGCTCATTATCCAAATTGTGTTTCTCCATTCATAGGCGTAGAGAGGACCCCCCTCCCCTTTTTGCTAACTTTAATATTCTCATTCTTTCAGATAATTTCCAAGAATTTTTCCAAAAGTTTTATGATTTTTTCAAAAAGTTCCTGAAAAAAGCTTCAAGATTTGCATTATTTCACATTGATTTATGGAAACTTTCCGAAAACTTCATAATTTTTCAAAGAAATTTCGCTTGCGGCGCAATACCTATCTCCAAGATTTGCATTCTTTCACATTGATTTTTGGGAACTTTCCAAAAAAGTCCACATTTATCTTTGACAACTCAAACCACCCTAAGAAAAAATCCTAGGTGCTGCACCACTGAGTTTTCTTATTATGCACATCGTGTTGGGGGTAGATTCTCAGGGGAGAAAAATGGAATGTATTTTTCATAGGTAAAGAGGAAAACTTACGGTTTTGTTTCTTCTTAGCAGCTTGACGGCCGTCCTCGACGTTCCATTAATCCAACAAGCGTATTAAGGAGAGGTTTGAAGAAGGATAATTTACACTCGCGTAAATTATATTAAAATTAAAAATAATAAAAGTAAAAAAAAAGATTCTATTTTGTATATCGTTCGCGCCGTATGTATGTTTTTGTGTAGGTATGCTACGATCGACGTTTTATTTTGCACTGATTAGGTTTTTATTTGAGATTCTTTCTTTGGAGAAAAGACACAAAAAATGATGCATTGATTTGCAGTAAAAGGTAATATACAGAGCGACGCGAATATAACTATAAAATAAGAAAAACTAAAGAAAATAGATTTCTAATAACAAACCCACAAAAAGGGCGCAGGGACTGAACACATCGTTTTTAATTTTTTTAAAAAAGACGTAATGCACTTATAGGTCTTTCAGATAAATTTGAATTTTCTCGGAAAAATTTGGCCCCTCCCCTGGGACAATTCCTGGCTATGCCCATGTCTACATTGCTTTTGAACAGTTTTAGGTCATATATGTAACTCTTGTTGGTATTTTTCACAGTACAGTTAAAATTTCATTATAGCGTTGAGAACAACGATGGACAAAAAAAATCATAAATCAAAAACAGGAAAAATACCCTTTTCAGTTTTTTGTACGTTCAATCATTAGATATGGTTCTACGATTCTGCAAAATATAAATGTAATAAAAGAATCTCTTTCTTAGATAAAGCGATTGAGAAAATGGACTTTTTCAAATTTGTTACAGGGTAATACAACTTTTAACATTTGCCAAAGGAGTAGTTGAGATTCAACTTTGATTTTTTTAGCTCACACTACTACTATAAGTAGTGTGAGCTATGGTGATCCTAATTTTTTCGAGAAAAAAAAAGTTGCTCCGATTTCAAAAAATTTTATATATCTTTGCGTTTCAGATGATTTTGAAACTTTTTTGTTTTGCTGTCTGTCTGTCTGTCTGTCTGTCTGTCTGTCTGTATGTCTGTCTGTCTGTATGTCTGTCTGTAACGACCAACCCGCATAACTCAAAAACCGCTTGTCTTATTTTAATGAAATTTGGTACCTAAGTTCGGTCTTGGGCCGTGATGGTCCCATTTAAAAATGAACAAAATCCACCGAACGCAAGCCAAATAAAAGGGTGGGGGTAGATTCCAAAAATTAGAGTTTCTGTGAAAATATGGCGTGTGTGATATCAAACGAAAGGTAATTAAGTCTGGAGTTTAAAAAAAATGAATTTTAGTTTATTTTTAAAAAAAGGGTGGGGGTAGATGTCAAAAATTAGAGTTTAAGTGAAAATATGGCGTGTGTCATATCAAACGAAAGGTAATTGAGTCTGGAGTTAAACAAAATACATTTTAGTTTTTTTCAAAAGGGTGGGGGGTAGATGAAAAAAATTTGAGTTTAAGTCAAAACATGGCTTGTGTGGTATCAAACGAAAGGTAATTGAGTCTGGAGTTGAATAAAATATATTTCAGTTTTTGATTATATTAGCTCACACTATAACTATAGTACCTAGTGTGAGCTTAGGTGCCCATATATTGGCAGAGTATTTTTATAAGCGTTTAAACAACTTGTGACTTTGAGAGACTTCTTAAAAACGTCGAAGATAACGCCAATTTGACGAATTTTTGGCTTTTTTGGACAACCTTTATAAAAATAGAAAATATTCCGGGTCAATTTGTTTTTATTCATTATCATTTTCGGGATCTCATTAATCATCACATGCGCTTGGTTCGGTTCTGTTCATTATTTTCTTGTTTGAAATCATAATTTTGAATGAATAAAAATTAAGCCAAATTTCACAATTTTTCATATTTTTGTGCCTCCCTATAGAAGAACGGCAAATGAAAAAAATTGAAATGCTCAATTTTTAACATCAATTTACTTTAACTAACAATATATAATTATTTCAATTTTTTTTTAAATATGCAGCAACTAGGATTGGGTGAATTTCCATGGAATGACCCTGTAGTGTTTTCGCTCGCAAATTTGAATATGGCATCGTGTTGTCTTTCGCCGAAAGATGGTGACAGTGTTTGAAAGCGGATAGTTATTTCTCCTTTTCTCTCCAGCAGTTCGGTTTTAAGTGATTTATCCAAACAAAAGTCATTGTCCGAAAAGGACCTGACGTCGGTACCACGGCAACCAATGAACCGAACCAAGCCGAACCGAGCCGAAGCCATTCTGGCGTTTTTAAAATGCAGTTTTCAGCAGCAGTTCTTTTCCTTCATTGCACATCTCGAAGGTTTCTCTGCTATAAAAAAGAAAACTCTCTAATTCAAATAAACAAAAATTTTATGATCATAAAGTTAGCACCATCGCGACCTGTGATGCCAGGTCTCATGCTTTTGCATGAGATCTCATGTTTTTCAGCTTACAGAGACTGACTGACCAAAACCTGCCCGGACCTGGTTCTGCTAAGAAGAAAAAGATTTACAAACAACATTTTAAAAAAGACTGGAAAAAGTTACCCGGGATTCATTGGGTAGAATGCACTAGGAAGTGAACATTGATGCGTGGTAAAAAGTGCCTGCAATAATGAATGAGCACCATGCTATAGGCAACAGCGACAATTCCGAATCTCATGCTTTTTTTGGAAATCTCATGCTTTCTCGAAATATTTCTCATGCAATACTTCTGTGGGACCTGGCTACACTGATCGCGACTAGGTGGATAATTTGCCGTTAGTTAGTTGTGGAAAAATTAATTTTGTCGCTCTTATTTTTGACCGTTTTTTAGGGTGCTTCGCTAACTTCATATGAAGTTAGCAAAGCACCCTTGTCAAAAATAGCTTTAGACATGACCTATCGAAACCGAATATGGTGGATAATTTGCCGCTAATTAGTCGTGAATTAGTTGTGGAAAAATTAATTTTTTCGCTCTTATTTTTGATCGTTTTTTTGGGTGCTTCGCTAGCTTCATATTTTGGCACCCATCGCAAATCGAATCGCTACTAGGTGGATAATTTGCCGTTATTTAGTCGTGAATTAGTTGTGGAAAAATTAATTTTGTCGCTCTTATTTTTGACCGTTTTTTTAGGGTGCTTCGCTAACTTCATATGAAGCAAATTTTTCGCGACACTTCTTTGTGACGTAAGCCGAATTCTCATATGATTACTTTGTTATTTGTAGTTCATAGTTATAGTTTTTGCAAAGTCAGTTGAACAAAGGTTAAAGCCGACCATCGGCATATTCTTTAAAGAAAGTGACATGGGCGGCGGTAGATATACTCATGAAAATTATTTGATTTAATTATGGCGTAAACTAAAGAAATAAAAATAGATAATAAAACTTTCTATTCCTACGATTGACGTACAAAAAACTGAAAAGGGTATTTTTCCTGTTTTTGATTTATGATATTTTTTGTCTATCGTTGTTCTCAACGCTATAATGAAATTTTAACTGTACTGTGAAAAATACCAACAAGAATTATATGACCTAAAACTGTTCAAAAGCAATGTAGACATGGGCATAGCCAGGAATTTTTTCAGAGAAAATTCAAATTTACAAAAGTACCCTTCTATAGATACAGGATTTTAGCTTCGATTCGGTCAGTTGTATATTAAATGTTCTAAGGCAACATAACATATTGACCGTTAAGCGGACAGAACCGAACTCTTCTGTGTAAGGCAATACCTACCTACTGTTTTAAGGTATGACGGAAAAATCGAAGGTCGCCTTACTTTAGGCACGGATCACCTTAGGTGATCCGTGCTTTAGGCTCGTTCAAAGCAGAAGCAGCTGCTGTTATCCCGCAAATCAAATCATTCCTAATATTTTTTCCCGAAAGATGGTGGCAGTGTCTGAAGCTAATCTATATGTTTCGTAATTTTTCCTTAAAGTCGTGTGCATTAAATTTAGACAAAAATTTAGAAGGTTGTCCTTTAGTCATTGGACTCCACGGTTTACAAGTTTCAGGAAATCTTTCATTCGGTTTACTGAGGCAATCCTTGGTTGCGTTTTAGTTATTGCGCCAAACTCAGACATGCGAAAGCAAGCCAATCAAGAATCAGTAATGATATAAAGTACCCTACCCTGGAGGGTCGGGGGGGCTTCGGCCCAAAGCACTCTCCATCCTAAGCGAAGAGACGGGGGAGCAAAGGCTCTTCAAAACTTAAAAGAGTTTAAACGTTATCCAGGATTGTGAAAGATTTGTGAGGGTTGTAAACCCTGGAAATTATTTAAATAAAAGTATTTTATTTGTTTTTTTTTTAAATTCAAAAGAACTGTTTTTGGTTTTATGGGTCTTTTTAGTTGGAGGTTTTATAGCTGGGTATTTGGTACTCGGGGTACTTGCACTTTTTGACGATTAACAAAAAGTAATAACACCGACTTAGTTTTTTGTATCATCATATATCGTGTATTTACATAATACTGCAGTACGGTAACTTCCTTTTCGTGAAGCAAACATTACGAAATATAGCAATATCAAGCACACATATTAAGTGAGCATAAGTTTATCTTTCTCGCGGACCAACGTGCGGAACTACTATAGGATAGACTTATGTAGATTTCTCTGTTAATGTGTATCTACTATCTATCTATAATGTTATTAATAATATCAAGTGTCTTCAATTTTTGTTAAATGGGAAAAAAGTGGCGCTAATTTAAGCAAGTTCTCTTGGACAATACAATTAATGCTATAGACATTACCCTGGCTAGGATCAAAACAAGTTCTTCGTGATTTAAAAAATGGAAAAATTCCGATCAGGTGATAATTTCTCTCTTTGTTGAAAGTTATTTGTTTTTTGATCACCTGATCATTTTGGCAAAATTCATGCGCGCTTTGCACACGCTGGGAGTTTGAAGCGCCCCCCTGTATTTGACAGGAGAATGAAGAACCACTGCCGACAAGAGCTGAAAGAAGTCACACGTGTTTTAAGATTAAGACCAAAATTCCAACCACAAGAAAATCCGCGGTGCCGCGAGTGAAACTGTGGAACTGCTGCTAAATTTTTCCTTTGTTTTAGTTCAATAAACGTCTGTTTTCCCAAACGGGGTGAATTTAACTTTGGGTAATTTTTTTATGAGATCTCTACTTCTCCCCCTTCTTTTTTTAAATAAAACTTTTATTAATTAATATGTACATAGTAATTTTTTACATCGTAACATTAAATATACATAATAAATTCTCTAAAAGCAAAAAAATATTTTATCTATTTTTTTCTTTTATTTTAAACCTTTGAATTGTGATCATCAATTTAAATTCTTGCAAGTCAGCATGATAACTCTTTTCCAGCGCATAAAATATGAGGGCTGAAACAATCCATTTGTAAAAAACTTCCATTGGTGTTTTTATTTTATTTTGTAGTAGGTCCCCCACAGAATTGTATTTGTTTATATCCACCTTTGTTTTTTTTAGAATCAATTTTTGTACCCAGTTCCAGATATCAACTATTTTATCACACACTTTTATACGATGAAACAGTGTATCTATTTGTTGGCATTTTTTACAAACATTGTCATTTGAGAGCCTGTGTTTTGCTAGTTTAGCTCCTACCGCATAAACATCGTTGATCGCCCTATAAACACTGGATTTCCATTTGACCGGAATTATTTTGTTTTGAAAGTTAGCTAAATTTTTCCTTTGTTTTAGTTCAACAAACGTCTGTTTTCCCAAACGGGGTGAATTTAACTTTGGGGTAATTTTTTTTATGAAATCTCTAGTCTTCTCCCCTTTGGGCACAGCCATCTAGTCAATATTTAAAATGTAGTACTTGCGTACTGAATGAACATTTTTCGTACTGAATTCAGTACAATTGTACTGAAATGGCAACACTGCTTCTGCCTTGAACCAATGAGTATTTGAACGAGTGTAAAGTGACCTTCGAGTTGTCCGCCACACCTATTTTAGGTAGGCATTCCAAATAAATTTTTTATTCAGTATCATCATCAATCAATCAATTTCCTGGCTTAGGTATATCGCAAGTAAATAATAAATATAAATAAGGACTTAGTACGCTTTCCTAAGGCACGCCATTAGAAATGTATGATTCCAAAATATCAGGATTTTGTTTTGGCAGAAATAGTTTTAATTTAAAATTAAAGCCTTTATGCCACACTTTGTCGAATGATTGTGCTACATCTAGAAAGAATGCAGAACAAACTTCTTCTGGGGCTTTTTCTAATATGTTAGTAATTTTGGGCACTCCCCTTCTATCGTGGAAATCTCGAAACCCAAATTGATATAAGATGGAATAATTTCTTGTCTTTCTATGACGTTTTATTCTCGATAGTGATGGCTTTCCCGATTTTGGAATTATATTACCTGCTAGATGCAACTTCCCACAATTAAGGTACAAACCTAACTATAGCATTTTTTGGGGAGTTGTTTTGTAACTTCCCGTGTAATAAGATCATAGTCTGGAACTTTTATCGAATTAGTATTTTGTTTGAACTTCGTTAATATTTTATAACACTTTTTCTTAAAAACTTATGACATTTTTATAACAAAAGAAAAAAAACAAATAAAGAAATTTAAAACTGCTTTTTTTGGTATGTTTGACTACATCTAGACACATGTAGATAACAAAAATAGTAAATGCTTTTGTCCAATCGATTGACCTTCCATCAATTTTTTGCTGCTTGTTTTATTATCATTATTTATACATTAATCGTGTGAGCTTACATGCCCATAAATTGGCAGAGTATTTTAACCCCATGTACCAACCAAACTTAAAATAAAATCTCCCTAAACCCATAAAAAGCATGTCGGTTTTTTCTATGAAAGTACAAATATAAAAAATTTTGTTTAGTTAATTTCCAGGGCTTACAACCCTAACAAATCTTTCACAATCCTGGATAGCGTTTCAACTCTCCCAAGTTTTGAAGAGTCCATCAATTTTTTGCTGCTTGTTTTATTATCATTATTTATACATTAATCGTGTGAACTTACATGCCCATAAATTGGCAGAGTATTTTAACCCCATGTACCAACCAAACTTAAAATAAAATCTCCCTAAACCCATAAAAAGCATGTCGGTTTTTTCTATAAAAGTACAAATATAAAAAATTTTGTTTAGTTAATTTCCAGGGCTTACAACCCTAACAAATCTTTCACAATCCTGGATAGCGTTTCAACTCTCCCAAGTTTTGAAGAGCCTTTGAGCCTAAGCTCCCCCGTCTCTTCGCTTAGGGGGAGAGTGCTTTGGGCCGAAGCCCCCCCGACCCTCCAGGGTAGGGTAGTTTATATCATTACTGATTCTTGTATTAGCTTGCTTACGCATTTCTGAGTTTGGCGAAACAGCTGAAACGTACCAAAGATTGCCTCGGAAACCAATGAAAGATTTTATTAGACTTGTAATCCGTGGGGTCCAATGACTAATGGACAACCTTTTAAATTTAACGCACACTACTTCAATGAAAAATTACAAATCATACAGATTGAGCTTCAGACGCTGTCACCATCTTTTGGCAAAAAATATTACAAATATTCTGATTTGCGGTCCGACAAACAACAGCAGCTGCCTTTAACGAGCGTAAAGTGACCTTCGATTCGTCCGTCACATCTGTTTTAGGTAGACATACCAAATAAATGTTTTCCAGTATCATCGGGAAATGTTGCTAAGTAAATAATACATATAAATAAGGGCTTACACTGAGGCACGCCTGCTTTAATTTCTCTTAAATTTAAGCAATCTTCCTGTTTTACTCTGAAGTCTGTCATATATATTAAAAATGTATGATTCCAAAATATCAGGATATAGTTTTGGCAGAAATAGTTGTAGTTTAAAATTAAAGCCTTTATGCCCACATCTAGAAAGAATGCAGAATACACTTCTTCTTCTAGGGCTTTTTCTAATATGTTAGTAATTTTGTGCACTTCGTCTATCGTGGAAATCTCGAAACCCAAAATTGATAAGATGGAATAATTTCTTGTCTTTCTGATGAAGTTTTATTCTTGATAGTGATGGCTTTCCCGGTTTTGGAATCATAATAACTGCTAGATGCAACTTTCCACAATTTAGGTACAAACCTAACTATAGCTTTTTTGGGGAGTTGTTTTGTAACTTTCTGTGTAATAAGATCATGGTCTGGAACTTTTATCGAATTAGTATTTTGTTTGAACTTCGTTAATATTTATTTTGGTTATGTAAACTAAATATGACCTTCGAATTGATGAGGTACCTTCAAATGAAGGTTTGCATATGTTGCTTCATGAGGATCAAATGGTTTTTTTCCAAATCGCTTGCAAAAATATCTGTTTTCTCTTTGTGTGCAGGACTTTATAGCACTTTTTCTTAAAAATGTATGATACTTTTATAACAACAGAAAAAAAAACAAATAACTTTAAAACTGCTAATTTTTTTTGGTATGTGTGTAGGGTTACCAGATGAAAACGTCTCGAACCAGGACCAGCCGTCAAGAAAATCCGAACAAAATCCGGATGTCAAAATTTTTTCGATTTATTCAAAACTTCAAACAAAATTCAAAACTTACAAAAAAATTAAAAGTTACAAAGTGAAACAAGTAAATAACATAATATACCTACTATTTTATAGGTACTCTTCACTGCTTTATATTTTATTCAGCAGCGTTAAATTTTCAGGCAGAAATATAATATGGTAAAATTCTGAGCAGCTCATATTTCTTAAATTGTATGAACTCATGAGTATTCCTTTTACAGAAGATAAAAGCAGCCTATTTCTTTCTTTGGTCCACTGGGTAGCAATGAGTGAAAATATTGTCTCTACATTGGCATTGTGCGATGGGATTGCGAACAGAAATTTGGCTGCTTTTAGTAACTGGGAAAAAAATTCTTCAGAAATACTTTCATTAAAATATTTTGCCAATTTTACGTGGGTAGGTAGATTGTGGTCATCAGAAGTAAAACTGTCTGATATGTACTTTTTTAAATTACAAAATTCATCAAAAAATTTAACGTTATCTATTTCGACTCCTTTTGTTATCAAATATAGTAATGAGGGCCTAACGTCACCATCCCAATCACACTTGGTAATATCATTCAGGCTTATCCATTTAAAATATTAGAATTCTTTAAATGGTTTGAGCCAGTTTTTTAAGTATTGAATCGAATTAGTATACAAATCAAAAAACTCTAATTTAAGTTGGTCACATTCGCGTTCTGAACCATTTTCAATGCATTTATTTAAAATTTCGCGCACTTTTAGAGGAATGAATTTGTTAGCTGCTCTTTCTTCCAAAGTAGAAAGAACATTTTCTAAAATTGTCATTCTTTCAACCACAGAAGTGTTTTGACGTTCAATTCTTTCTATATTTGTGTGAAAAATAGTCATTAAAGACTGAATAAGGAAAAGATAGGCTTCTGAAAAATCGTTTTCAAAAAATGATTTAAGTATATTGGGAGCATCTTGGGATAAAAAAATATGCCTTAAGGGGCTTCGAACATTTTTAAAACCCTTTCAATAGCGGGAAACAAAGATAGCCATCTAGTCTTCGATTGATTCAACTCGTACAGTATAAATACTGTACTATGCTTTCTATATCAATTTTTAATTTATCACAGCTATAGTGCACTGCATTATTAATTACATGAGATGAACAACCTACACCAAACAAATTTTGATTACTTTTGGATTTTTATTTGTTAAAAACCTTATTTTGTCCTTTCCTAGCCATGCCACCAAAATATGTACTGCAGTTATCTCCTGAAAATGCTACGAATTTTTTTCTAAATTGTTTGTTTTCAGAACATCTAAAAGTAGATCAGAAATTGTTTCTAAAGTTTCATTTGGAGCGCTTCTAATGTCCATGTTTGGAATCAAAATATTTATTGCTCGCGTCCGTAGTCACACCAGTAAATGATACCTTGTTTATTCCTGAAGAGTCAGTTTAAGAGTATATGGTCAGATTTATTTACAATTGCCTCTACCTTAGCACAGCTAACTTTCTTGGCTATAGTCGAATCATGGTATATTTTTTTGTTTAACAAAAACCAAAAATATACAAGTAAAAAACCGACGTCGTTGTAAAAAAACTATACAAACATAAATTAATACTCAATTATAAATTTACCTTTCTTGTGCAATCCATGGACATATAAGGTTGATGATGGCAAACCGTATGGAAAGCTATGGTTGCTTCAGCGGCTTTTATTGGCTTGGTTCACAGAGCACGGATCCGCGAACCGGCTCTTTGAAAATCCGAGAGTCGGTTCTCACAGCTCAATATAAAGATCCGGATCTTTGAACCGGTTCATTCGCAAACGACCCATCATATTACAGAGTATAACGGCTTAATAAAGCAAAAATGTGGCTATTAGGTATACAAGCATAAAATTTGGTACACTAGTTCTTAGGACAATTTTAAGCGATTTGAGTCGAGTCCCCAAAAAATTCCTCCATAAAGTAGGGAGTTTCCGCCATTTTTTCAAAATGGCCGACTTCATTTTTTAAAATTAGGAACATTCTTTTACTTTAAATAAAACTTACTAAAATTTTACACCAATAGAAAATAGCGTCCGACGACTACAGTAGCTCTTTTTCAAGATGGCGGCCAACCTACATAAAAATCTAAACTAGGCACCCAACCATAACTTGTGATACCTTGATTTTGACTAATTTTGGGTCGAGATATCCATTTCTTGTGATAAAAATATCACACATGTTGCCATTTTGCTTTCGGGCGCCATTTTTTCAATATGGCGATCCTAAATTTGATACATTCTTGAACTTATAGCTTATGGTATATCGTTTTATAGGTATTTCGACTTCCCAAATCCAATTTTGACAACAAAACAAACGTAGGAGCTGCCATTTTTATTTTGGAGGCCATTTTAAATATGGCGGCTTTCAATGTACAATATACGTTTGTTTTGTTGTCAAAATTGGATTTGGAAAGTCGAAATACCTATAAAACGATATATCATAAGGTATAAGTTCAAGAAGGTGTCAAATTTAGGATCGCCATATTTTTATCACAAGAAATGGATATCTCGACCCAAAATTAGTCAAAATCGAGGTATCACAATTTATGGTTGGATGCCTGGTTTAGATTTTTATGTAGGTTAGCCGCCATCTTGACAAATAACTACTGTAGTCGTCGGACGCCATTTTCTATCGGTGTAAAATTTTAGTAAGTATTACCTAAGTCAAAGAATATACCTAGTGTGTTTTTTGTAAAAAATAAGTCATTTTAGGATATGTTAAAAAATGAAGTAGGCCATTTTGAAAAAATGGCGGAAACTTCCCACTCTGCTCTGGAGGAATTTTTTGGGGACTCGACTCAAATCGCTTAAAATTATCCTAAGAACTAGTGTACCAAATTTCATGCTTGTATACCTAATAGCCACATAGCTTCCGTTATCCTCCGGACTATTTATAGGCTTTTAAAAATAAGGAGTTTCTAAGCCACTAAAAAAAATGTCAAAAATCTAAAATGCCCGCGAAATGTTTCGCGTCATAACTTAAAAACCATTCGTCTAACGAAAAAATATATAAAAGCGCTTTTGTATAAAATTTTATTGTCTTCAGCTATTATTTAAAACTTTTTTTTCTAAAATGTACAGGAACCAAAGGAAATATCCTATTATTCTTTCAGTTTAAATTTTTTCTTTAATAAAATTTTCTTGATTTTGGTTGATAAAATGTTTATTTTTATTTTTTCTCGATGCTAAGGCTGGAGTATATTTTCTTAGAATTGGGGACGGTTGTAGGACTAGAGTTGCCAATCATGCCGTATTTTTCGGGTTTCTCCCGTTATTGAAGTTTTTGTTCTGCGTCCCGGGCAAAGTATTAACGGGACGCCATTTTTCTCGTTTTTGGAGCTTATTTAATAAACACTGCCTAGTGCGACCAAAGATATCGTTGTTTACCAGATTTAATTATGATTCTTAAAAGATTTAAAAGACTGGTTAAGATTTTGCAAGGAATTTTATTCTAAAATTAAAAAAGATTTTTGCGCGGTCGGCTAGTAAATATTAAGTATGTTCGGTTAATTCATTTTGACACCTTTTTCCATGGGCGTAGTCAGGGTGGGGCAGGGTGGGGCACTTGCCCCACCCTGGCTTGTCTCCTGCCCCATCTTGTCTTTAGCTCATTTAGTAAGACGTTTTATCAAGGTTTATTCCCAATCCTCGCAAGTTAATATTAAATTAAGTTTAGGTTATTTGATTGTACATTTTTTTGCTTTTCTGTCCCACCCTAAGCGAGACCCTGACTACGCCCATGCCTTTTTCAATCTCATTTTAGCTGTTTAAATATTTGTATTTTTTTTAACACATGTCCCGTATTTTTTCTGCTTTTATTTTTGCATCTTTTTTTAACTTATTCAGTATAATTCAGATAGAATCGTTCTTTAATAGACAGATAATGAAATAATCGAAGGTCACCTACATTATTCCTGATTTAAACAACTGTAGGGTCATTCCATGGAATTTCACCCATTTTTTTTTTGTTGGTAGCTGCGTATGTTCATTTTCACAATGGACTAATAATAAAAATGGGTACTTTTTATTTTTATACAGGGCGTCTCAAAAAATACTAATAATTTTAAAAAACATTACTTTGTAAAATCAAAATGCATCTTTCACTATAACTGAATTCCACAAAACCTAAATTATTGAAGAGATCAAGAGCTAAAGTAAATATAAATATCAAAATAGAGTTGAATTTTAGGTTATGTGTTATATACACAGAGTCCAAAAATCCAACAAAATTTGACAAAACTGACTTTTTTATCTTGTCTATTATGTGTCATTATGATTTTGTAAATTGACTTTTGCTTTTTTGCTAAAAACGACAAGTATCTATCTCTCATCACTAAAAATAAACTTATGGTATTTCATCTCCAACTACACCTCTGGCAACTATTGCCGATATAGTCAGATTACTAAAAAATGAGAAAAGTTCATTTTTTGACACTCTATATCTCAGAAAGAGGTTGATAAATTTTGTTTCAAATTTGTAGGATGGCTAGTGGTTATCTAAGGAATCAATATAAATAAAATGAAAAGGGGATACCTAGCTAGAACAAAAAAGTGAAAATAAGAGCGAAAAATTGAGCGGTTTTGTATAATTGTTTTCTGAAAATTTTTGCTAACTTTAATATTCTCATTCTTTCAGATAATTTCCAAGAATTTTTCCAAGTTTTATGATTTTCTCAAAAAGTTCTTGAAAAAAGCTTCAAGATTTGCATTATTTCACATTAATTTGTGGAAACTTTCCGAAAACTTCATAATTTTTTAAAGAAATTTCGCTTGCGGCGCAATACCTATCTCCAAGATTTGCATTCTTTCACATTGATTTTTGGGAACTTTCCAAAAATTTCAACACTTATCTAGAAAATTTTTTGACAACTCAAAACCACCCTAAGAAAAAATCCTAGGTGCTGCATCACTATGTTTTCTTACTATGCACATCGTTTTTATTTTTTATAAAAAAGACGTAATGTACTTATAGGACTTTCAGATAAATTTGAATTTTCTCGGAAAAAATTTGGCCCCTCCCCTGGGACAATTCCTGGCTATGCCCATGTCCCAACAAACATTTAAAGTTGTAACGACGAAACTCCAACTAGAAAGAATTTCTTAAAAGTAACCGCAGCGTACTCCCGCTACGTCTCAGTATACCATACAGCGACGTGTTAATTCCCTAAGTGGGGAACCAATTTCTGGTTATAACTACTTGGCCAAGTGTTTAAAGTCACTGTAGTAACAACTACACTACTACGTCGTAGCCAGGTACCTACTACGTCGTAGAGGCTGTTTTTTTTCCGTAATGGCATAAAAGTAGCGATGTAGTTGCAAATAATATAATCGTTTCTTTTTGGTAGAATTGTTACACAATATGGTGGACACAACAGTAAACAGACTCGCTAAGTTTTTTTATTTGGTTATGGCCATAATAATATGTACTATGTTATCCAAAAGTATGAGAATTTACGAGCAGCATTTCAACACTTATCTAGAAAATTTTTTGACAACTCAAAACCACCCTAAGAAAAAATCCTAGGTGCTGCATCACTATGTTTTCTTACTATGCACATCGTTTTTAATTTTTTTAAAAAAGACGTAATGTTCTTATAGGACTTTCAGATAAATTTGAATTTTCTCGGAAAAAATTTGGCCCCTCCCCTGGGACAATTCCTGGCTATGCCCATGTCCCAACAAACATTTAAAGTTGTAACGACGAAACTCCAACTAGAAAGAATTTCTTAAAAGTAACCGCAGCGTACTCCCGCTACGTCTCAGTATACCATACAGCGACGTGTTAATTCCCTAAGTGGGGAACCAATTTCTGGTTATAACTACTTGGCCAAGTGTTTAAAGTCACTGTAGTAACAACTACACTACTACGTCGTAGCCAGGTACCTACTACGTCGTAGAGGCTGTTTTTTTTCCGTAATGGCATAAAAGTAGCGATGTAGTTGCAAATAATATAATCGTTTCTTTTTGGTAGAATTGTTACACAATATGGTGGACACAACAGTAAACAGACTCGCTAAGTTTTTTTGTTTTGTTATGGCCATAATAATATGTACTATGTTATCCAAAAGTATGAGAATTTACGAGCAGAGGATCAAAATTCGAGTGCGATGCAAAGTTTTTTGTATAACATGCATTATATATATTGCAAAAAACCGGTGCGCCCGTAAAATTGAGCCCTTTTTTGGTAGCTGATGGAATTTTTGTGTTGTGATTTTGGAGGTTATGTTTTCATAATCGACAGTTAACTCCACCAAATGGTGCTTAAGAAGAGCATTTTTGGTAAGCCTAAACTAATTTGTTTATAAAATAGTATAGCTCTTTAATATGAGTTCATAAAACGACAATAAAAATGTTAAATTTTCTTTCTTACAAAAAAACATGGCGTCCCAAACTATATTCCCTGATAGTCGAAAGGGTTACTTGAAAGTGAGCCTAAGTTACGGCAACGTGTCACGTACGACTTCTATGTCGGCGTTCCCTTTTAGTTCAAGATAACACACTCGAATTTCTACTCCTTCGTTGCGGCAACGTATTATTAACTAGCTTTCGACACTAGAAAACGTCTATAGAGTGATAGGAACCACGTGATAAGTAAAACTACTACCCTCAAATTATTGGGGTGTCGCCACTTGTCATTTGCCGTTTCTGCCAACAACAGCACCACTGCTTATAGGTTATGTACGAGCGTGAATTTGTAGTAGGTTTTAAAACAAAAACAAGATAAATTAAATTCCATTATAACAATAAATAAAGAGCCAATTAAAAGTGTTTTTCAAAAATGTATGTTGCAGTCGAGAGCATGATCCCTATTCTAGAATTTTTAGAAAGTGTTGATCGAGGAACTAAAAGAACGTAGTCACATCAATGAAATCAACTTATTGTTACTTTTTCTATTTACGCATTGCTCTCACAATTCGTATGTAGTATTTTGTATTGTTTTGAAGCATTTTCGCATTTTCAATATTCAGTAATTTTTGTAATAATTTCTTTAGCTTTGAGACTTGTTAGATCGCTTAGAAATCCGTATGTAACTTGTTTTTTATTAGCCGGAAGGTTACCGCAAATTGCAAAAGTTCCTAGATAAAAGTTTATTTTAGGGGCCGTGCATAAATTAGATACCCTTCATAAGGGTGTAGATGATAGCCGAAGCGTTACATATAGTGGGGAAGGTGATGTTGCGACAGCGTTACGTAAATTTTTTTACCGATTAGTTTTAAGGTTTCTTTTTAATGTTCCTCATTTTGTTACTATTTTGTTCATATTTGTTAGTTTTTTACTTTATCATTATCATTATAGCAATAAACTAAAAATAAAATATTTTATTTTGGAAGAGGGATATATAAACTTAAAGTCCAACTCAACATATTAAATGAATCACAGTGAAACACGACACGTCAGCACAAAAGGGTGGCGGCACAAGAGGGAGGTGCCACAGCACAAGCCACGAACGACCGTAAAGACAGTACAAGAATAGAATACTAACAACAAGTGCGTAAAAGATTAAGGATGGAGATTAAGCATGGACCAGGGATTTCTTAAAATCCGTGTGCGTACTCGATATACTTTGGATCAATATTTTGCATTTTGATTGTTTTGAAAAATGGTCAAGCAGACCAACAATGAGGTCGAAAACATGGACTGCTCAAGGTAGTTAAAAAAATATTTGCAAATTTATTCCTAATATTCCCATATTATAGAAGGAGCCACAAAAAGTAGGGTTAAGAATGGACGCGACCAAGATGCGACTTCAAAAAGTCTACGTTTTCAAAGTAGAAACAGGAAGTAGACTTTACTTTAAAAGATCGACATTAAAAAAAGTCAAAGTAGTTGCGGCTTTAAAGTTGATGCAAAAAGTTATTTTGTTTACATTCTTACATCAGATGTTACTATGATGACACAAACTTTTGTGGTAAAAATTAAAGTTATAATGTAGTTGTCGGATACACTTGTTTGGGACTCCAATGAAGCTTAACTTTCTAGTGGTAATTAAGTAGGATATAAAAGTCAGGGCGACTACGAAATAACGACTAAAAAGAAAGTAAAACTTTAGTAACGTCCTATTGTGGTAGAGAAGACTATCAGAATCGACTATCAAGAAACAATCCTAAGAAGTAGTTTAGAGGGTCGTTTTTACGAAACATCTACTATTTCCTGAGACTAAATAGTAGTCAGAACTAAAAAGTAACAAATTTTCGTTGGGACCACCACATTTCTACTATAAGAAAGTAGCAAAGCCTTTAGAACATGTGGCCGCTACTATAAATGTTTGTTGGGGTCTACATTGCTTTTGAACAGTTTTAGGTCATATAATTCTTGTTGGTATTTTTCACAGTACAGTTAAAATTTCATTATAGCGTTGAGAACAACGATAGACAAAAAAAATCATAAATCAGAAACAGGAAAAATACCCTTTTCAGTTTTTTGTACGTTCAATCATTAAATATGGTTCTACGATTCTGGAAAATATAAATGAAATAAAAGAATCTCTTTCTTAGATAAAGCGATTGAGAAAATGGACTTTTTCAAATTTTTTACAGAGTAATACAACTTTTAACATTTGCCGAAGGAGTAGTTGAGATTCAACTATGAATTTTTTTTATAAGCGTTTATACAACTTGTGACTTTGAGATACTTCCTAAAAACGTCGAAGATAACGCCAATTTGACGAATTTTTGGCTTTTTTGGACACCCTCTATAAAAATAGAAAATATTCCGGGTCAATTTGTTTTCATTCATTATCATTTTCGGGATCTCATTAACCATCACATGCGCTTGGTTATGTTCGGTTCATTATTTTCTTGTTTGAAATCATAATTTTGAGTGAATAAAAACTAAGCCAAATTTCACAATTTTTCATATTTTTGTGCCTCCCTATAGAAGAACGGCAAATGAAAAAAATTGAAATGCTCAATTTTTTACATTTTACTTTAACTAACAATATATAATTATTTCAAATTTTTTAAAAAATATGCAGCAACTAGGATTGGGTGAATTTCGATGGAATGATCCTGTAGTGTTCTCGCTAGCAAATTGGAATATGGCATCCGTGTTATTTTTCGCCGAAAGATGGTGACAGTGTTTGAAATCGGATTCTTATTTCTCCTTTTCTCTCCAGCAGTTCGGTTTTAAGTGATTTATCCAAACAGAACTCGTTGTCCGAAAAGGAACTGTCGTCAGTCCCGTCTTCGGGCGAGCTGACGGCAACCAATAAACCGAACCAAGCCATTCTGGCGTTTTTAAAATGCAGTTCTTTTCCTTCTTTGTACATCTCGAAGGTTTCTCTGCTATAAAAAAAAGAAAATCATAATTCAAATAACCAAAAATTTTTTGTCTTTGTTTTAGCAGAAACGAGTATGTTTTAGGCTAGCCATCAGTTCGAATAATCAATCAGTCATGGTGTTCGAATGTGTCTAATAGAGCAATTTAGGGGAGACTCGGGCTTGTTGTCCAACTTTTTGAATCATCAGGATCTTGAATCAATTGAAATTGATGGTGTATTTATTGTCAAACTATTTCTGCCAAAAGAAGATGATCTTTTGGAATCATACGTTTCTAATAAACTATGACACAACGGACTTCAGAGTAAAACAGGAAGATTACTTAAATTAAGAGAAATTAAAGCACACGTGCCCCAGGGTAGCGTAATAGGCCCTTCATCTTATCAATTTGGGCTTCAAGACAAGCTTTCCACGATAGACCAAGTACACAAAATTAATTTTAAAATAAAACTATTTCTGCCAAAACAATATCCTGATATTTTAAAATCATACATTTCTAATAAATTTTGACACAACAGATTTCAGAGTAAAACAGGAAAATTACTAAAATTTAAGACAAATTACAGCAGGCGTGCCTCAGCTGTGATCCGTGCCTCAGGGTTGCGTAGCAGGCCCTTATTTATATTTTTTATTCACTTGCAATATACCACAGCCAGGAAATTGATTGTCACATAGCAACATAGAATATTTATAAGTACCCTTCGATAGATAAAGGATTTTAGCTTCGATTCGGTCAGTTGTATATTAAATGTTCTAAGGCAACATAACATATTGACAGTTAAGCGGACAGAACCGAACTCTTCTGTGTAAGGCAATACCTATCTACTGTTTTAAGGTATGACGGAAAAATCGAGGTCGCCTTACTTTAGGCTCGTTCAAAGCAGAAGCAGCTGCTTTTATCCCGCAAATAAAATCATTCGTAATATTTTTTCCCGAAAGATGGTGACAGTGTCTGAAGCTAATCTATATGTGTCGTAATTTTTCCTTAAAGTGGTGTGCATTAAATTTAGAAAGTTGCCCATTAGTCATTGACTCGCGGCTACAGACTAAAATGCAATCTGGCTCCTTGGATTTCGAGGTTATGTTTTAATTTTTTTGTTTTTGTTCAAATAGCCTGGGAGTGTTTATAGCTTGAAGTCCCTTCCAGTTTTAAAAATTAGTCCGTGTTTTATAATCATCATCATTTATATATCATAATAAAAATGTACTTTTCAAGTAGTATTTCAAGTATTTATTGAATAAAATCAGTTTACAACTTTTAACAAAACTAGTTACTGATTAAGTTTAAAATACATTTGATATTTTCATAGCACAAAGAAATAAATCTTGTGTGTGCTAATTTGTTTTTTTTTATATTTTTAAGGCTTAAAAGTTATAAAGACCTATTTAATCTTCAAATTTAACAATTTTAAGTTCTAGATTAAAATAAATAAATAAACTATTTGTTTTTTTGTAACACTTAAAAATTACAAGTATCTTTGAGATCTTAACTGCATCTAACACTAGTTACAAATAAAATTTTTTAAAAAATAAATGAAAATGAAGTAATTAAAATTAATAATTATAAGGAATTTAGACTCAATTTTTATAGAACAGAACTTCCTCAAAGACGTTTTATTTTCCACCAAAAATCAGCCCAAAAAGTCAAGAAAAAAATTGTTTGCAAAACCTATGCCAGAAGAGACAATTTTAATAGCAAATCAATTGTTACATTCTTGATTCCTAAAAATAATAAAAACGAGGGGTCATCGGCACCCTAAAATTTTGTACAGCGTCCAACAGGACTTGGGTCCTGTCGTGTACTGTTGGGTCCTGTTGAGTACTGTTGGGTACTGTCGTGTACTGTCGAGTACTGTTGGGTCCTGTCGAGTACTGTTGAGTACTGTCGTGTACTGTTGGGTCCTGTCGTGTACTGTCGAGTACTGTTGGGTCCTGTTGAGTACTGTCGTGTACTGTTGGGTCCTGTCGTGTACTGTCGAGTACTGTTGGGTCCTGTCGGGTCCTGTTAAGTACTGTCGTGTACTGTTGGGTCCTGTCGTGTACTGTTGGGTCCTGTCGTGTACTGTCGAGTACTGTTGGGTCCTGTCGAGTACTGTGGGGTACTGTTGGGTCCTGTCGAGTACTGTTGGGTCCTGTTGAGTACTGTTGAGTCCTGTTGAGTACTGTTGGGTCCTGTTGAGTACTGTCGGGTCCTGTCGAGTACTGTTGGGTCCTGTCAGGTACTGTTGAGTCCTGCCGAGTACTGTTGGGCCTGTCGAGTACTGTTGGGTCCTGTTGAGTACTGTTGAGTCCTGTTGGGTCCTGTCGTGTACTGTTGAGTCCTGTTGGGTCCTGTCAAGTACTGTCGTGTCCTGTTGGGTCCTGTAGATTACTGTTAAGTACTGTTGTGTTCTGTTGGGTCCTGTCGTGTCCTGTTGGGTCCTGTAGAGTACTGTTAAGTATTGTCGTGTTCTGTATGGAAAAAATTATAAAATTTTAATAATTAGAGACATAAAAAGGCGAGGGGCCATCGGCACCCTAAAATTTTGTACAGCGTCCAACAGGACTTGGGTCCTGTCGTGTACTGTTGGGTCCTGTTGAGTACTGTTGGGTACTGTCGTGTACTGTCGAGTACTGTTGGGTCCTGTCGAGTACTGTTGAGTACTGTCGTGTACTGTTGGGTCCTGTCGAGTACTGTTGGGTCCTGTCGTGGTACTGTCGGGTCCTGTTGTGAAATTTGTACAGTACTGTTGAAAGCTGATGACCCCTCGGGATGAACGGTCAGTTAGGTATATGGTTTCCACTGAAATGATTTAGCTTTTCGAATTTTTATCTATGTTAATTGATAGTTGGGAATCCAAATAAAAAAAACACTTTTTTCATACTGTTTTTAGCGCATAACCCGAGAAGAGCAAAGAAAGGTGTTACCCGGTTTCCACCTATGCATGCCCACCCCTATTCAAAAAACGCATCAGGTGACGCTGCATTTAAAACCGGTGCAAATCCATGGTATATCACGTGATGCGTTTTTTGAATTGGGTTGGGCATGCATTGGTGGAAACAGGGTATTAAGAAAATTGGCCAACATAAAAATAAGATCACGCAACCCTTGATTTTTTTTTATAACTGCGCATGTCTCAGACTTGTGTGTCGTAACGTAATTGATTGTTACGTCTCTCGCGGAAACACGGAAGGTATACTCAGTCAACTAGGTTAATCTTGGCCACGAAAAATGTGAATTTAGGTACCTACATGTATATTTTCATCCAGTGGCGTATATAGAAAAAAGTTTTGGGGTGGGCCCCAGACAGTTTTGGGGGAGGCCTCAGACCCCATTAGGCCGCATTTTTTGCTAATTGATGTCTGTATCAGATAACTTTTTTGTTTATTCACTGTAAAAACTAATTAAAAAAACTTTGAAATTAATCATCATCAGTTTGATAGTCCACGTATTTTATAAAAATTTTAGATAGGTATGGAAAATCAAGCACCTTTTTTGCTAGAGCGAAAACCAGTACGCGTAGACTGTCGCGGTCTTGGCCACGATAGCGATCATGACGATTAAATGCGTTTAGGCATACAGCTGCGATCGGTTGCCACCATTAACGTATTATGTTAATGGTTGCCACCGTGATCGTGATCGCGACAGTCTGCCAGAGCCTTTATTATTTTAATTTTACAGCCAAAACAGCCCTGGATATATTGAAGGAAGAAATCACTCTGGGGTGTATTTTAAGTTACAATAAAGAATTGGACAAAGTACTAATCGACGAAATTGTTCCTAAAAGATTAGTTGAGTTGACAGGACTACCTGGATCAGGAAAGTCGCAAGTTTGGTAAGACTACTATCCTATCTTAAAAAACAAGTCTAAAACTAATAAAATACAGGGTGTTTCATTTAAAATAAGAAACATTTGACACTTGCCATATTATTTAACAACTTAATTAACGTGTTCATCGGTTCAGTCTCGGTCGGTAGCTATAGGCCGAGAAGAACGTGTGTTCCTTCTCGGCTATAGATTCAGTCGTCTCGGTCGGTAGTTTAATTTTGAGAAATCACAAAACTTCTGATTATAAACTGAAACACTGCAATAAGTGAGGTCAGCCCGAGGGTCAGCCACGTTACGTAGAAGGCCTGGTTACAATGCCTCCAGTGCCGCCCAAGACGCGATAAGATGGTCCGATGTAACATATCGCACACCCGCTGAAAAAGAGTCGCAACTCAAAAATCGCCGTTATTGAGATAAACCTGCCGCCATCATCGAAATAACTTGTACTTTCTTCCATAAATGCGTCACATTTATGTTTCGACAATTGACCGCGAGATGGCGATGTGACTCTTTTATTTTGTCCAGTCAGGGCTATCAAAATGAACGGGCCACGATCCTCCACTTTGTTGACGTCACATCCGGGGCTGATTTTTTTTTGATGGTCACGTTACGACACAGCTGATTGTCTTTAAAATATTGAGGTTGGCATGACGGTTCATGGATATTTGATTTTTTTAAAAATAAAGCCGTTTTTGAGATTGTTTTTACTTTATTCTGGCAGAACAATTTTTTTTAAATGTATAGTAAGCCCTAATTTTTCATAGCCGCTTCATTAGCTCACACAAAAATTAAGTTTAAAGCAGAAGCGAATGTGACAATCACATATGACAAAGTCAAATACATGTCAAATATAACAGTTCGCATGTGGTACATGGCGGGTAATTTGAATTTAAAATAAGGAATGCTAAATCTTGAAGATTTTAACCTTTTAATCATGTTGCTTCCTTACAAACCTTTGGTGGAATATCGGGATGGTGTCTGAGAATATTTCAGTGAAATTTTGCAGAAATCTGTAGTGCCATTTTGAAAATATCATAAAAAAACGTCTGACCTCCCATAAGACCCAATGTAAAATTCAGCCCCGGGAGAACAGCTGATTTTTTCAGGGTCGTGGCCTCTATTTTTGTGTTGGCCTTGGTTGACGTCAAATCCGGGGCTGATTTTTTTTTGATGGTCACGTTACGACACAGCTGATTGTCTTTAAAATATTGAAGTTGGAATGACGGTTCATGGATATTTGATTTTTTTTTAAATGAAGCCGTTTTTGAGATTGTTTTTACTTTATTCTGGCAGAACAATTTTTTTTAAATGTATAGTAAGCCCTAATTTTTCATAGCCGCTTCATTAGCTCACACAAAAATTAAGTTTAAAGGAGAAGCGAATGTGACAATCACATATGACAAAGTCAAATACATGTCAAATATAACAGTTGGCATGTGGTACATGGCGGGTAATTTGAATTCAAAATAAGAAATGCTAAATCTTGAAGATTTTAACCTTTTAATCATGTTGCTTCCTTACAAACCTTTGGTGGAATATCGGGATGGTGTCTGAGAATATTTCAGTGAAATTTTGCGGAAATCTGTAGTGCCATTTTGAAAATATCATAAAAAAACGTCTGACCTCCCATAAGACCCAATGTAAAATTCAGCCCCGGGAGAACAGCTGATTTTTTCAGGGTCGTGGCCTCTATTTTTGTGTTGGCCTTGGTCCAGTTTAGCTTAGGATGCTTTCCTTTACAGTGTCACTTATGACTTTATAACAGCGTGAACGTGGAGTTTCATCCTGAAAAGAGTCACATTTCGAGTTGTGAAAGTTTTCGTGTGAACTATTGGTTAAATC
This sequence comes from Aspidapion aeneum, assembly GCA_963576565.1. Classification (NCBI taxonomy): domain Eukaryota; kingdom Metazoa; phylum Arthropoda; class Insecta; order Coleoptera; family Brentidae; genus Aspidapion; species Aspidapion aeneum. Next base: position 201,641,932 of record OY755038.1, read on the forward strand.
TGACCCATATAACAAGTAAAATACTGTTATTTTTTGTGTTGTGACTGTTTTTCAAATTGTTCAGTATACTTAGAATTAAGGAGAATAAGAAAAAAATCTTTTGAATTTATTAGAAAATAATCACATTCCCAGTTGTTATTCAACATTTTATAACTCGTTGTAAAAATAAATACAAAGTTTCTTCTGTATTTGTTTTCTCTTTAATTTTATATTACTTACCATCCTGCGTGACATCCTGATTTACAACGTCATGATGCCTTGTTCTAAAAAAGTGTCACAATATCGGGTTTTTGTCTTTTTTTTTACTAAAAACGACAAAAATCATTTTTTCTGAGAAACGTACTGCACCAATTACATTGAGTTAATACGTTCCTGTTGATATAAAATAACATGTTAACTCGTAATTTGTCATTCTTTAACAGCGATTTTCTCAAAACAATGTTTTTTGAGTTGTGACTATTTTTAGCGGGGGTGCGATATATTGATCGTGTTGCATGTAAAAGAACCCCGTCAAAAAACATTCCGTACTGGCTGATGCCCGTGAATCATATGTAGGAGAAACGAAACGCCCTCTTCAAGTTGGAGTAAAGGAACATCACAAACGGTACACATGATTTAGATGATATTGCTAAATCATAGGCATTTATAATGCAGAACAAAGAAATTTTTAAACAACAAGTAAAATTAAAGAAAGAAAAATAAGAAAAAAGTTTTTGCTTCGGCCGGGACTCGAACCCGGGATTTCTTGCTCTCTAGGCAAACATTCTAGGATAGGAAGGAGCCGATTCTCCTAGTGTAGCATCTAGTTCAGCTTTTATTTCCGTTGGCGATAACCCTTTGATATGAAAATATTTTATCACGGCTCTTATCTCGTTTTTTTCCATCTTTTAAAATTGACACACTGTATAAACTTTCAAAATAAGTAGGACACAAACTACTTGACGCACTCACTTTAAACTTCGAGCGTATACTGATCACAAGCAAGGCTAACAAACACGTTGGAACACAAAAGCAAATCGGGCCTGCTATAGGCTAGGCCGGAAACTTTTCATCCCATCCTTGTAAGTAGCCTGTAGACTCGATTGTTTAGTTTACGCTTAAAACGGGTAGACATACTTACTAACCGAAACGTCGTGTTTAAACTAAATAAAGTGAATCTAAAATCCTACCTTTTTCAATGCATTTTAAGTTATGAGGCCGGCAAATTGTCCGAAGTAGTAGTAACAGCCAATAAATAAACAGGACGCGATGAGTTGACACATTCATTTATAATGAATTAATGAAACTGTAGATTAGTTAACGGTCAATGGCAAAATTGTATTGATGTATTTTTAAATTTTATCTTTTCAGCTTCCAGCTATGTATCTCGGTGCAACTTCCAAAAAATCTGGGTGGTTTTGGAGGCGAAGTCATTTATATCAATAGCAAAAAAGGATTTTCGACGCGCAGAGTCAAACAACTGGCAAACAATTTTATCGATAGTATCAGATCGTCCGGAATAAGTTTCGATATGACAGATGAAAGCTTATTGGATCACATTTATGTTGTAAATGTTTACGATTTTGCTGAGTTAATGGCTTTGGCAATCTATTTGGAAACGTTTATACTTGACAAAGAGGTAGGCTGATTTGTTTGCCTCCAACATATAATGCAGTGCTGCCAAATCAGTACTGAGAAAATCCTTAGCTATCTATCTTTTTTACTAATATTTCTTAAACCAAAATTAAACCGTTCTATTTAGATGAACCGGCTTAAATCCGTTGAAATATATGATGCAGGTTTTGCTTCAAAGCCTGTCGCCCCGGACGCACTTTTCTATTAAGCCTCCGTGATTGCAAATCGAGGGCGGGTTGTGATCGCAAATCACTAGCGCTAAACAGCGCACATTATCGAACATTAGTTAATTTAGGTTTGGTTAGGTAATTTTGGTTTGGTTATGTCCCATTGGTTTGGTTATATTTGCTGTCATTTTGGTTAGGTTTGCTGTCATTTTGGTTGATACTTTATATTTTATAGCTGAGCGAGAGGTTCATAACTTGTGCTGCTGTACAGTTCCCTTTCCTTTTCTAATAGGACTTAGAAAGCAACGCTCGGCATGAGAGAGAAAAGTGCACCCCTGCCCATGCCCGCCCCTTTTTTCTCGTTTCCTTGTCTGTTTGTCTATATTCTAACATACGGCATCTTCGACTCCTAAATCTAGCTTTGAGAACCCTGTATATAAATGAGTTAACACGTCGGTCTTTAAACTTCACAAAGGAATTCGGGGTTGGTGAGTTATAAAAAGTAATAAATGTCACAACAGTGTTAAAAAGGTTGAAGTTACCACTTCGGCTTTTGAATTTCACAAAGAAAGTTGGGCTGGAAGTTAAACAAATCAACAAGTTGCACATTTTTTATAGGGTTTTCATCAGTTCCAAACCCAAAACCTTTGAGAATGTTAGAAAAATAATAAATACGTTTGAATTTTTTTTACCTACTACTTTTTAACTGTAATGGTAACCCCGACGTATGTCCGTCTCTTTTTCTCTAATTTAAATAAGTTGTCTATTCCCACGGTGGATAGAATAGACCGGTGTTCGGATCTTATATATATATATATATATATATATATATATATATATATATATGTCGAATTTTTCACGTCACTGGTGGTCCAGCTGATTTGTGTAAACAAAACTTAGATCTGATATGAACAACGGAACAACTTATTTTTAAAAAAAATTTGAAAACTAAGGCAATTTTCCTACTGTTTTCTAGTACATCCTTATAAAATGTAATATTCTAGACGTATTGTCGTTATTTTTTTTAGTCCGCTTCATTTTTTATTCCACAAAACTTAAACTACAAGTCAAAATGAATGTGATCATTTAGTATCAAAGGTGAATCGAGGACTATTGGGTAGTAAACAAAGATGTAGGTCAGCGGTTGATTTTTGAAGCTGAAACAAACACATTATTTTCTGCGAATTTTAATTTTTGTGTAAAGAGAAATGAAGCGGCGGGCTAAAAAAAATAACGACTGGTATGTCTGAAAAATATTATTTTATAAGAATATACTAAAAAATAGTAGGAAAATTGCCTTAGTTTTCAAAACATTCAAAAAATTTAAGTTGTTCATATCATATCTAACTTTTGTTTATGAATATCAGCTGGACCACCAGTGACGTTAAAATGCGACATATATTTATAAGATCCGAACACCGGTCTACTCTATCCATCGTGATCTATTCCTAACACGGGCCTTTTTTTAGTCCTTTTTAAAATCAACGACCCATAATATTTTCAGATTAGGCTAGTTATTGTAGATGGCATAACTAGCCCGGCCAAACATGTAGAAATAAGCAAAAGGACTCAAGCTTTATATCAATTTCTCAACATTCTGCAAAATTTGGCTAATCAACATGAATTTGCTGTAAGTATTATATCGATATTTATTTGTGTCCCTGCCATTTCTACGTTTGGCTTTTGTGAGTTTATAATTTGTGATAAAGAGAAATGTTGACTTTCCATTTGTAGGAAAAAGATTGCGCGACTTTTGGTGGTTTTAATTTTATTATGCAAATCTATTGTTAAATAATATTTAATAAAAATCACATATCTCATCTACAAATAAACAATAAATTCACATTTTTGCTTTATCCCGAATGATAATATTAAAAAGCTGTTTTTGGGAAGTTTTATGCGTTTCTAGGGGGGGATATAAAAAACCAAACCCCATTGCGAACTTCGATTTTCGAGAGAAGTCTAAAGGTGAAAACCGCATTTTGACATAACACGTTGTTTTGAATATACGGGGGGTTTCTGAAAAGTCTGCATTTTGGGAGGGGGCATATACCTTGGGAGGTTTTTATTTATAAAAATTTCATTTTAGTGTAAATTGCTTTTTTATAGATTTTTTTGAAAAAAATCCAATTCTCAAATTGAATTTCTCTTGTCACTTTTAGTTTTTGAGACATTAGATAAAATTCTTATTTATTTATGAAAAGAACCCCTCTATTCCTTCATTTTCTCTGTATTTCTTTTATACTTTGAGTTTTTATTGAATTGATCAAAATAAGAAAGTAATAAAAAATAAGGAGATAACTAAAAAATTAAAATAAAAAACAATAAAATAAAATATATTAAGTGTGATACGTCATTTTCATTAAGAAAATTTCACGCTGAATCCAAAAATCGAATAAAATAAAACTTTTCTTATGGAATGACCTTATTCCATTAAAAATACCAACTTAATGTAATCACCTTTTTTAACTTAAAACCTCCCAAAATGCAGACTTTTCAAAAACCTGTCGTTGAATATAAAGGCTCGCAAGTGGGGTTGTTTTATTTTCTTTCTTTTCTCCCCTAGAAACATTTAAAAACCACAAAAACATCTAATTTGGAAAACCCTATACATTAAAGGCGATAGTTTTTGGTTGGAAGAATTAGTAGTCAATTAAAGTTCTCCACCTACAACTCGTATCAAACCTAATCCTAAATTAATACACAATGGCAGAAAGCTGGAACATCTCCGTTACATAATCTACTATTTTTAGGTAGTTTTGACCAACGACTTTACAACACGTATTGCCCAAGATACGGCGTGTATTATTCCATCTCTAGGCGATTCGTTTTTTCATCGAGTTAACACTAGAATTATCCTTTCGAAAATAAACGGCGTTTTTAAAGCAGAACTAATCAAAAGTCCAGTAAAGAGTCCAATAACAACTGCGTTCGCCTTATAGGTAGTGTTCTTAAAATGGCACTTTGTTCAATAATTTTTTTTAACGATTAGGGCTTAGAACTTTCGTTTACGACATACAGGCAGATGATATTACTAAACAAACGTGGAATTTCGTACCCGTGAATTTAAAAATCAAACAAGTTTCGTGGCTAATCAGACAATAAGGAATTTTTGTTTCTCTCATATTTTTCCGTGGGTATCTTGAAAGCTTAACCTCACGGGAGTCCAAGATCTAATGGACACCTAATAAGTGTTGACAGTTAACTGTTTCGTCCTTATGGGACTCCTCAGAACACTGCTAGGTCGATGTGACAATTCTTGCGAAGTTAATGAGACAAAACATTTGATAATTGGATGACGAAGTTAATTAGACAAAACCGTCTAATTAACTTTGCAAGAATTGTCACATGGACCTAGCAGTGTTCTGAGGAGTCCCATAAGGACGAAACAGTTAACTGTCAACACTTATTAGGTGTCCATTAGATCTTGGACCCCCGTGAGGTTAAGCTTTCAAGCTACCCACGGAAAAATATGAGAGGAACAAAAACTCCTTTTTGCCCGATTAGCCACGAAACTTGTTTGATATTACTAAAATTTTTAGATTTTTATTTGTTAACTTTTAAGTCTATTGACATATTGAACATTTTTGGCAGAAATGTTGTTAAACTGTCGCTGTTAACGCATAGAGCGTGGATGATTCACAAAATGTATTTATATTCGTTATATTTTTGCACATTAATAAAAATCATTTCTATAAAATAATACTTCTGTATTATTTGTTCTTTAAATCTGGTTTCACATAAAATATGTCTTAAATATGTGTAAAATTCATAATAAGCTTCATTTAATTCTACTCAGAACATGTTTTATTTGTATACAGGGTTCCTAAAGTCGGATCTAGGAATAGGATTTCTATATAGAATTGACTCGATTGACAAGGTATCTCATTAACAATACTCTCGAAAAAAACGATATCACATGTTTGTTACTTATAGTGACATCTTTGCCAAAAGCCCCGAACTGACTAAAATTGGTAAAACCTAATGCCGCGTCGTGCAGAATTTTTACTTCTAGCATACACCACATCTGCGATCAGCTGGAAATTGGTTAGAAAAAAAAAACAATTTTTAATAAGGTTTTTATAAATTTCAAAAAAAAATCGATAAAAAAGCATTTTTGTAAGCAAACCTAAAACGTGTAAAAATACAAAATCAGAAAAATAATGAATTTGGATTGTATTACCTACAGCCACTAATTTTAAACATAAGTGGCAATTAAACTGTAGTGGCAACCCCGGCCTATGTTCGTCCCTTTTTTACTCGTGTAACTTTCTGTGTCTATACTGGAACACACGACCTTTTGCCTTTAAGCCAATTTAAACAAGATAGACCACTAACTAACGTAAATATTAGACACAAGTTGAAACGCACTATATTTCGCATTGTCATTGTGTCATAACTGAAACTGCATGCAATCTGATAGGTCAAGTTTATGATTTAACAGGTCAATATTAAAGTCCCTGTATGTTGACATATTTGGATATATTAATATATCCAAATATATCAACAAACAGGGACTCTAGTCATTATGTGCCTGGTTGAAATACGTACGGAGTTGTAAACCAGTTTATACAAGGTGGCCTAAAAATATACCGACAAACTGTAGGGGGTGGTAGAGGCCATCAAAACAAACATTTTTTGTCCAGTAAACATATGTCAGCAAATGAGCAATTTGGGCTCTAGAGCAAAAAAACTGTTTTTGGTACTTTTATTTTGCGCAGTAATTGAATTGTCACAATGGGACAATATTATGTGGTTTGAAACAAGTGGAGGGGCCTGGGCCCCCCTGGTCCCCTCAACGAGCCGCCTCTGGTTGCCATGGGTCGTGTCTCCATCTTCGTTGCTGGTTCAAAGGATATCCATCACATAAAACGGAAGATTAGATCTTATCTCAGTTTCTTCTCTCTCTATATTCCCCATCTAGTAAACACGTCAATGAGGAGAAACAAATATGTAACGTTATGCTTGGGTCAAATGGCATTTAAGTAGGATATTATCCACAAGGACATAAGTAGCAACTATATAACTAGTTTGGGCATGACCAAGCAAATAGCTTATTTTTTTTAATTGAATCGGTGAGTGAAAGAAGGGTCCAACTGATTGGAAGAAGGGTCCAAAATCGTTTTTTTTTTTTGGCAAAAAGTCACATTCCCGGTTAGATAATAAATCTTATTTGTCTATAAAACAAGTCCAACTAGCATATGGAATAATTTTCCTGTGCACAACGACGCTAATTTTTTTTTCCTTTTTGAAATAATAAATTTTTTTCGTTTCCTGTAAAATGTGTATTTCTGCGCTTGGACCCTTCTTCCATTCACCGATTCAATTATAGAGCTCAAAATGTGGATAGTGCCCCTCGTACCAGTTCTGTATGGAATGGAATACAAATAAGTCGTTTAACATCTATAATTTTATTTTTAAATTTAGTATAACATACGTATATAAATTCGACGATTATAGAAAAAGTGGAAAAACGAGTATATCAAGTAGAAAAGTTTTGAAAAAATGTGAGAATTTGTAAAACAGTTAACAATATTATAAATTTAGTGTTTCGCTACAATAGTGCGTAGTTAAGCTACAAGAAAAACATTTCAACAAGATTAACAAATATCTTATTAATTTAAAATTGGTTATAGATGCCATAACTTGAAGAAAAAAAACGGATCACTTTAATGACATGGCGTCCAGCTGTTGTAACAGAACATGACCTTCCATAAGACAACAAAAATTGTTTGGGTAAGGAAGGTAACAAACCCTCTTTTGACGTTCACCCAGGCTTATTCAAAAAGGCAAATTATTAACCACTGTTGCAACAGAACAGACATTAAAAATTTTTTTTAAATCCTTGGACACGTCGATTTTGTTTGTGTGGAAGAAACTTTTTGCGATCTTGAGATTGTATACGCAACTTTATTTATCCTTTTTTAAAATTATTTTCCGTCTTTTAATTAAACAAGTAAAGCCAATACAAATTTACAAATTTGGCACCAAGCTACAACGCGCATATAAAAGACAGGACTCTTGCTCGTTGCCGGGTTTGAATCAAGTCCATGTGTAAAGTTTACTAAACTAAAAACTCAATATTTCTACTTAAAACTTAACATAAAATTATAATTATATAACTATTCAGTGAACAACAAACTAGTGTTTCCCTGAAACGGTAAAGAAGCAAGAAGAAGCGGGCCCGCTAGCTGGAAAACCCCGTCGAAGATTCCTTCACTGTAAGCTCAAAGTAGGTTTTGTATGGCGCTCAGACTGTCTGTGTAATTGGGAAAGTTGCCTGTAGTATTTACAGTCCACCAAAATATTCGAATAAATATATATAAATATCATAACAAAAACATTTCATGTAAAACAAGCCAAGTACGCCAAAGTGGTATTCCGTAAAAAGAATTGAGATAAAAGTAAAGGTTCTCCAATACAAATTTCAAAATGAAAGGTTCTTACTAGTTTGGAAATATGTTTTTAAACTTTGTTATTCCAGCCAAACTTCTTTATGTTCAATTTAGCAAAACATTTCGAAACTAGTAAGAACCTTTCATTTTGAAATTTGAAAACTTGGCTTTACTTTTATCTCAATTCTTTTTACGGAATACCACTTTCGCGTACTTGGCTTTTTTTACATTAAATGTTTTTGTTATGATTTCACTCCTTTTTTAAAGGATTTGGATAATATTTAAGTTTTAAAGTAGTAAAGTATGCGGAATATTGTTCAAAACTTTTGCAATGCCTTATTAAAAATTTAGAGGTTTTTTTTTATATTTAACTATAACTATAGTTCCGTGCCATGCAGTCCATCATGATTTTCGGAAAAGTATAGAAATCTTTGGGACTGTATGAAGGATGGTTTAACAATACGACGTTTTGTTAGGTTAAAAATTCAATCGTTGTTTGTGCTTTGTGCGAACTTGCATTGCCTTGGTGGAGGATGGCTCATCGTTCAGGTGATGTACCAATCGGCAGTAACAGTCCTTTGATCTTCCAGAGAAATTGTTGCCACATGACCTGCTTTTGAGACAAATGTCGCTAACATCTTTTTGGATACACTTCGAGAACGGATGAATTTTGTTGGCTTTTCTTCATCTTGGAAGACTCAAACAGACGATTGACGTTTATTTTCGGGTTCATATGAGTAAATTCACGATTCATCACCACTGACAATGCTGCACACATTTTTCGAGTTTTCTGCCTCAAGAGTTTTCTGACATAAATAGACCTTCTTTCTGTTCTTCGGTTAACAGATGCGGTATCCAGCGAGAAACTAACTTTCTTACCTCCTAATTCTTTATGCAAAATTTTTCAAATTGAGGTCTTTGAAATCCCCAATGAAGCCTCAATCTCGCGATATGTCACATGTCGATCTTCCGTGATGAGCATGCGCACAACATCGATGTTTTCCTGGGTGACAGCCGTTTTTAATGCACCTGGCCTTGGATCAGCGCTAAGTCCCAAACTTTTAAAAAGAGGAGGGGCAATTTAGATTTTTTGAACATGATAATAGAAATAAATCACACCAGCTTCAAAAGTCATATGGCGGACTTATAGGAAAATATTAGAAGAGATGTGCGCGATATTGCAGTATATGCAATTAATGGAAATATGTCTTACGTAATCTTTAGAATAAAAATTAAAAGAATATCTGAAGATCACAACAAAGAGTTGGTCTTCCTCGCAAAAAAAAATTGATGTGTCTGAGGATTTTGTAAAAAATTACTTTAAATAGCCGATAAAACCTCTGGTTTAAATTGCCAAACTAAAGCACCGTCTTTAAGAATTGATGCACCGCACCATCCAGCATCATTAAATTTTGACAATAATTATATTATAATTATAACGAAACTAAATGCACACTATATTAGTGAGAGTATAAGCGACCAATGAACTTCACATAAGTCTATCTCATTGCTTGCATTGTCAAAGTGCGCAAAAGCGCCAAGTGCCAGATTCGTTGGTCGCTGCAAGTAAACAAAAATCGTGAAGCAGCCCGCCTGATCGTCTGTTTAAAATTCAACAAATGGCAGAGCATTATATGGGGTTAGCGCAAAAACGCTTTAAAAATTTTGGTTCATTGGACTTATAGAAGATTTGAAAATTCTGAAAAAGCATTCCAAAGAGCAAGTACCACATAAACATTGACAATAACAAACCACTCAATTTCCATTTTGATTGATTGCCCATAATTTCTTCGTTCTTTATTCTGTCATTATTTTGCGAAATTCTTTTCGCATAAAACCTGAGGATTTAGGTTGCAAGCTTGTAGAATCGCTGTACAAATTGGGACAAGTTTAGAACTTGTCCTGGTTGCTTGTCTTGGTCCATTTGGATGTAGTCTTCTAAATTATGTGTACTCTCTAAAAACATAATCCACATCAAATTTTTGCCTTTCTAGCCCATGCAGCAATAGCTAAAGAAAGTATTGTTTTCAACGAAAAAAATGTTTGAGATAACGCCGAAGATTTATTATTTGGGTTTATTTTGATAAGCAATATCGTCATGACGTCTGTCCGTGAGTGTGTGTATTTGTGTATGTCTGTCCGGTCCAGGATAGCTCCTAAACCCCTAAACCGATTTTCATGAAATTGTCAGGTAAAATAGTGTACAATACTGTAAAGAGCTGATTAGATTTTGGTCCGAATCCATTAATGCTAACGACAGTTTTGTGACGGTTTAAAAATTGAATTTTTTTTTTAACGTAGCATCGCAGCAATATGCGGTTTATATAGTAGAACATATTTTTCTCAATATTTTAACCAAAAACTTTGTACGAGCTTTAGTTTCTGAGATATCTACAAAAACCTGTTTTCAAGGCTGTATAGCATGGAGTTTACTTGGAGTGTGCAAATGGGCTAGGAGGGTATCAGATCCGTCATGGATCCATTTATTTAAAATTGCTTCTCCGTTTTCCGCATGTTTTTTCTCGTACAGGGGTTTTAGAGAGTTTTAAGAAAAGCTTAAAGGTAAAAATCGCATTTTAATAGACATTTTGGGTCGCGTATTTCACACTTCGTTACCGTTATTGTGATTACTGAGTCTGCGCATTAGCAACTTATTCCTTTTTTATTGTTATTTACGATAAAGCCGCCCGGTACTTACAGAGGCCGTCCTTTATTGTTACCGTTATTTTTTAAAGTTAGTTTTGCATTGTTTTTTTTTAAATGCAGTCGAATTTTTAGCTAAAATTCGGTTGTAAAAAGCCATAAATCTAACAAAAATAAATTAACAATTATAAATAAACAAAAAGTTGAAGGAATGTGAAACTACTAACTAACTAATCCTTATTAAAAATAACTGTAACAGCTGTCACATCTGCTGTTATTTTAACTGACCCAAAAACACTCTTATATAACAAGCCGTTTTTACGCTACGGGGGTTTTTAAAAAGTCTGCATTTAGGGAGGCGGGCCTATAATCTTTTTAAAAATTAAAACTGTAAATTGCTTTTTTATATATTTCTAAAGAATCCAACTCTCAAATTGAATTTTTACTCACTTTTAGTTTTTGAGATAACACATTTTTTTATATTGGTTGTTTTTATCTTATATTTTAAGTTGTTAACTGGTTTTAAAATATTGTAAAATTAGGTATAATAAAAATATAAAAAAACATAAACAAAAAAAAACCAATTCCAAAAACCTTTTTTTTTCATTTGTATTTATTGTATTAAGGGAATATACAGATATATAAAGATTTGACAGTTAGATTCTTTCTAAAAAAAAATATGAAAAAGCAATTTACACAAAAATAAAATTTTCATAAATAAAAATGTTATATTATAAACAGCTTGCTATATCAAGATGCGGTTTTCACCTTAAATCATCTGTATAAAATCAGGGCTCGCAAGGGGGGGTTAGTTTTTTCTCCTGTAAAAATACTTGAAACCCGACAAAACATTGAACTTGGGACACTCTCTACCCCACCTCTTTTTGTATTGTGTGTGTGTCAGTGGCGGCTCGTGACAGTAAAGTTTGTGAGTTCTGCCGATAGGGTATAAAAAATGCTATTTTTTTACCGTCTCCAGATCACGTGCGTTTGGCATCTTCTAAATAAATAAATGCGCCCGCAAACACGCAACGCTGAGCCCACCCGCCCGGAATTGCACTGGAACTGCAAGTTTTGCAGCTCTATTTTTGCCTAGATTTTGCTATCTAAACCCATTAGCAAGTGCGGTGCGGGGCGAAGGAAGGGGTTCCTAGCCGAGCACAGATCTCGTTAGCCGCCCAGCTACGTTGTGTTGCAATTTAACAGCGCAACAATGCCAATAACTTAATTTGACCGACTGTGAAATACGGCCTTCGGCGACGGCGCGCGGCGTCATACTCAACACACGGTGGCTAGAATATAACGGTGTCACTGGTGGTCCAGCTGATTTTTAGAAACGAAAGTTACATATGATATGAACAACTTATATTTTTTGATATTTGTAAAAACTAAGGCAATTTTCGTATTATTTTTTAGTATATTCTTATAAAATAATATTTCTCAGACATACCAGTCGTTATTTTGTTTAGCCCGCTTCATTTCTCTTTACACAAAAACTAAAATTCGAAGAAATGAATGTGTTCGTTTCAGCTTCAAAAATTATCCGCTGACATACCTCTTTGTTTACTACCCAATAATCCTCGGTTCACCTTTGATATTAAACGATCACATTCAGTTTGACTTGTAGTTTAAGTTTTGTGTAATAAAAAGTAAAGCGGGCTAAAAAAAAATAACGACAATACATCTAGAAAATTACATTTTATAAGGATGTACTTGAAAACAGTAGAAAAATGGCCTTAGTTTTCAAAAAATACAAAAAATATTAGTTGTTCCGTTGTTCATAACAGATCTAACTTTTTACAAAAATCAGCTGGACCACCAGTGACGTGGAAAATTCGACATATATATATATATAAGATCCGAACACCGGTCTATTCTATCCACCGTGTACTCAACACACGTACGCGATTTGAAGGCCACCGGACCGAAAATATACTGCTATTCCAATAATTTTAGTAATAAAATAATTATATTAGAAAAATAGCAGCGGCTGAAAAATAGTCAAATAATATGAAAATTTTGGGGGTTCTGCAGCCCTTATGCATTAGCCGCCCCTGGTGTGTGTTATTTACCCAAGGACACTAAAAGCAAATAATTGTGTATAAACCTCGTGATTAAAGTACTATTTGATCCCTCGACGAATGGTGTGACAAACTTTTCGCCCCAGGATAAGAAGTGCCACTTTTATCCCTTGGTATATAATATACTATTTTGAAATCAAATATCAGAATTTGGGTTGAACTTACTAAAAAAGGGAAACAAATAAGATTTTGTGTGTATATGTTATGCCTCGTTTACATGCGCCTACTTTCGCGGCAGTGAGATGGAAATTGGGCAGAAATGTATCCAGCGGCAGAATGTAAACAAGTTGCGTAATTTCGTAAAGTAATGTCCCGTTCAGTTTCAAAAACAAAGCAGTGAAAATGCGGGAGGGTTGAAAAATTCAAAAATATTGAAAACTCCAAACCTATAACTCGTTAGGTGTCAATTTGAAGATATGGTAACGGACTGTAATTTTAAAAGAGGAATAGTTTAGTCCTTTAAACCACAAGTCAAGTGTCTAAAATAATGCGGAAATCGACTTATTAGACTTTAGAATGATGTCACTACAAAAACCACGTGGCATGCCTTTTCTCAAGAGCTTTGTGGGCTGTTCTTTCTGGATGGTTTTTAAAAATGGTCAAAAAATCACTGCGCCTCCACTGCAGGAAAATCTGAAATGCGCCGGAACGAACCCGAAAAACAGATGCGAAAATACCCGAAATGAGGCATTTAACACGATCAACACCAATCGATTTGAGTTTTTCATACCTTTGACAGTGGGAAAGAAGAATTATAGAAATCGGTTGATTGGCTTGGTCGGATTAATACCCTGAGAATTTTTCGTTCTTGTATTGAGACACCGCACACATGCATATGAAGAAGTTTTCTGAATATTTATGTATGATCTTTGATGGCTTAATGAAAGAGCGTTGCGTACAGAGCAAGAGATCCGGGTTCGAGTTCCGACCGAAGAAACTTTTTTATAATTCTTTCTTTCATTTCACTTGTTGTTTATGGTTTTAGGTCAATCGATTTGTTATTTACAAACTTCAAAATTAAACGAATATAATTATAAAAAAAGAATGGAAAAATATTACGCGCGGGAGTAACAAACAAAAGACATTATGTTATTAATCTGTATTGACTGTTTACTTCAAATACCTTTAGTTTTTGTGGGCCCTATTTTTTTTATCAGATAACATCTATTTAAAGGAGATGATATAATTGATGTGATAATAAGTGAAACAGAAACTGTCCAGTGTGTTCAATTTCAGTTTTTTCATTTTTATTTTAAGTGTGCAAGGCAGAGATAGCCAACCGCATGCTCCAATAAAAAGGAAACGAGCGAATAGCTGGCCATACACACAGAGGTTGATCCGTCGGTTTGGAACGGCACAGATAAGTCCGACCGTTTTGTCCGCAACGGTTTAAAATTGCTGCAGTCCATTAACACAAAAAAAAATCTTTCGAATCGATCCTTCCTATCGGTCTGTGGTAGACATAACCGCGCGTTAGTGGGCCAAAACTTAAGATTTATCTGCCGGTTAAACCAAAACTGTGGAATTTCGTCAAGTCGAAAGTTTTATGCGGCACGGTATTTTAAGCATATGGTATGTAAAATGTTTGTTCTAAAAAGAAGCAGGCTCTGTGTATTGGAATGATTATTAATATGAAAATAATGCATAGTGGTGTAAAAAAGAGACGTTCCAAGTGGGTTTAAAGTTATTTGCTTAAGAGGAAACTATTTAGCCATGACCTTCTATTAAAAGTGTTTATAGAAAATGATCCAGACAATTTTAAAAATTATTTAAGAATGGATATTAACACGTATGACCTTATATTAAATTTGGTTGGATCTTACGAAACAAGATACCCAAATGAGAGAAGCCATTGGATCAGAACAGCGATTAAATGCTGCACTTCGTTTCCTTGCCACGGGAAGAGCATATGAATATCTAAAATTTTCAGTGGGAATTTCTGCACAGGCACTTGGTTATATCATTCCGGAAACATGTGCCATAATATTCAATAAATTAAAGAGAGACTATATGAACGGTCTGTTATCCCTGGCACAGTGTAAACCGACAGACAAGTCTGCGCCGGTTAAAATATCGAGCGCGGAACCCACAAGTTTCGCCCGCCGGTCTGAACTCACAGATAAATCTATGCCGGCTATAACTGGCGCGTGGAATGTGCACTAATTGAAAGACAAATCCGCCAGTTTAAACCGCGCCGTTCCAAACCGGCGGATCAACCTCTGTGTGTATGGCCAGCTATTGAAAGACAAATCCGCCAGTTTAAACCGCGCCGTTCCAAACCGGCGGATCAACCTCTGTGTGTATGGCCACCTAATGCATTGCGCCGATGTGATAAGGGAGCGGGACTCATTTTTCTATCTAACATACATGCCGAGCGCTGGATTCTAAACCCCACAAGAGAAGGGAAGAGACCTGTACGACAGCACAAGTTATCGCCAACTGAACCTTTTCTTTAGTTATAAAATATAGATAAGTATGAAACAAAATGACAACAAACATAACCAAACCAAAAGGACATAGCCAAACCAAAAGGACATAACCAAACCAAAATGACCTAACCAAACCTAAAGTAGTTAATTTTCAATAGTGTGCGCTGTTAAGCGCTAGTAGTTAGCAATCGCAGTTGGGGTTTGGAACTCGCGCTCGATTTGCGACCACATATGCTAGATAGAAAAATGCGAGTGACACTGACTATCATTGTCATGTACTTTCTAGTTCTATAGCTTGTGCATGCAAGTACTGGAATTCACGTAAATACCCTTCGATAGGCTAGCCGGTTCGGCTTTGCTCACACATTTAAGTAATTTGTCGAAATTGAAGTAAGAAATACTAGGAAAAACGATGCACCGGACTCTCCTGGGGCTCCACTTTTTGACGTTCGAACGCCTCAATCACCACAATTTTCTCACTTTTCTAACTTTTCTCGGAGAACGTGTTTTTCGAAGTGTCTTGTTCTGCCGGTTGTTTTCTGCGCACACTGTCGGCGCTGCTTGTCGCCCCACGTGTAGTGCCGGTAAAATTATATGCATTTTAATAGCGCGAAAATTTAAATGAATTATTCGCGCAGAAAAAAAGGAAAAAGAAAAGAAATAGGTAATTCACTGCTTGCACCAACCCAGCTTATCTTGCACACTTTTCCATAAAGGAATTCAAGTTGTACATCTGTTATACTGTTACTTTGTTGCAAAATCCTGTAAACTTGTGTAATTAACTTACTTGGGGTGGTTATGGCAGGATAGTTTGGTGGTGGTTTTATCCAAGTTCCATCAGCTCTCTTCATGTGTCTCCTATCTGAAGCAAACTCTTTCAAAAATTCACTAGCTGATATTACTCTAAAATATCTGAAACAAATTATGAAGCAACTATAAATATCTTAAGAATTTCCTTTTTTTACCATATTATTTTTCCATTACCATTAAAACATGATTTGTTTTTTAAATATTAAGATCAGGTATCATTAAAAACAACCAAATTTACCCAAGGACACTAAAAGCAAATTAAGAAATCTCTAGAATAAATTTAAGCAGAATGGTGATTTATATCATAAGTTTTTTTGTTAAAATCCCTAGTTTAATTTTTTTTTTGAAAAATAAATAGTTTTTTTCCTTAATATTTTAGCAGGATGGAAAAAAAATCATGTTGAAAAAAAAATGTTGTCAATAAAAATACAAACAAAAATAAAGTCAATTGGCAGAATAATTTTAAGACATATTTTTTTACATGGTTTAGGGTTTTGTATTTTTATTAATAAAGGTGGTAAACTTTACACTGTTATTGTTCTCTAAAATGTCAATTTTATATATTTAAAAGAGTTTTATAATTTAATTTAAAATACCTTTCAAATAAATTACAAATCATTATTGTAGTGCAAGAAGTTCTTACAATATATTTATTCTCAAAAATAATTTAAAAAACATACTAATACTCAGTAAGCCCAATAGCTGTACTAAAAACAATTGAAATCTCCAATTTCAAAAGCAACTGCCTCGTTAAATTTGTTATGGTTTTTGTCTTATGTTTACCTAAAATAGTCTGGCTTCAAAATATGATCATTTCTAAAAGTCTCAGTCACATACTTGTGAATGTATGTTGGAAAAGGCAATTCTGAGTCAAGATCATAAACTAAGCATTTATCTGGTTCTGGGTGATATAGAAGAATCACATGATAATCCTAAAAAAAATAAAATAAATAAGACTTGACATTTTAATATCAAAAGTTATCTTTTATTATACTGAATGTGGTTCCAGCACAGTTTTGTTTAAAAAATTGCTTTTCATAAGTGAAAGAACAATGATAAAAAAGTTTATAATTCTTGCCAGTGTTTCATTCACTATTTAGAGGATATTGTTATTATGTTTGTAAACTGTATCTTTATAAAATAAAGGATCTTTTAAAAAAAATTCAAGCTTTATGTAAAAATATTTTGTTAAAGGATACCAAGTACTACTATATCCAAACTAGAATTTTGTCATTTTTAAAGAACCCTTTGCAAAGATATTACCCAAACAACAAGCTGATCCTCATCTTTTCCTGCTCTTTGTCTCCAAAGGGGCACAGTTCTACTATGATTAGATATAAAAACAACAAAGCACTTGTTTATCTCACTGGGGTTTGATTTGGTTACTTCTTCAGCTAGCTTGTAAACATTTTCTTCACTGCAAAAAAAAAAGATTCATTTTGGAGACTATTAAAAATGCTTGAAGAATAGCTTTAGGTGGTGGTTGGCATTCCAGAGTTAAATTTATTCATTGTATTTTTTTAAGTGGATAAAAGAAAATCTTACCAATAGCAAGACACATAAGAACAGTCACTCTGCTTCGAAAACAGATGAATTACAGACCTTTTGGGGCCTTCCGGACCAATACTCTTTATTAGTGGCACATTATTGGTTTTTCCTGCTGCTTCCATCATTGATATTTTTCCCTATCCAATGATTTTATAGTTCTGCATTCAAATTATATAATTAGAGCCATTCGGTTTTCCGAAAAATTACCTTATAATATTTTGATAGGTATAATTTTTATGAAAAAAAACCAAAAACTCCTTGAAAAATATTAATAAATAAAAACAAGATTAAAGATAGGCAAGCAAGATGGCAAGATTTGAAAATGGTTGGTTGGTTGACATTTTGGTTCCAAGACTTATTTTAATCACGTGATCTTGGCACTTGTGACTCTTTTGAATGGGCTTTCAGTTTAGGGAATTTTTTATTAAAAAAAAAAGAAAACAGGAATGGGTTAATAAAAGTTTAATTTTCATGGGTATGGTGTACTGGCTGCAGGTCGAAGTCAACTTGTTTTCATGATTTGTATGGAAGATTGGCCGCTCTTGCCGCAAAATCATATTTTTTTACTGAAAGCTTGTCCAAATTGAGGTCGCCAACGAAAAAGAGTACGAATTTTGTCGCTATCTTCGCGACTGAATGTTTTTTGTATATGTCAAAACTCAAAACATTCCATTTTCGCAGAAGTGAAAGTCGGTAAAAAATCTCATTTTGGTTAAATAATTTTTGTTTTTTCCATTATGGTTTTCCATTAAAACGTTCTTGTTCTTTTTTGAGTGTTGGTAAATGGAAGGTGGCAACTTGCTATTTTACGTTTGTTCAGCCCATAAAGAAGCACCCATAATCACCCTCTCCGAAAATGACACTGTTGGTAAGTTTTCCATGATTTTTTTCTACTCAACAATACTCTACAAAACAACAACTTAAATAGGCACAATAGGAATTTTTATGGCAAAACATAAAGATGTTAAAAACCAGCTCCATATCCGTGATTTTCAAGAGTTTTTCATATATTATTGATTTAAATTGGGTAATGACCTTCAGGTTTATTTTTGTGTATGATCAATTGCCTTCCCAAAAAGGAATGGTTTTATAGTTGTTGGACTGTTGGTGTGTGTACCGGTAGAGAAACTGACTTTACAAGGTATTCATACAGCTTTTATTTGTATAATTAATTTTAAGTAAGTACAGTTAAAACTAAGGGCCAAAGAAAATCAACTTTGTGGCTTGCTTTTCAACAAGACAAAACCTTAGAAAAAATCTTGCTGGTAAAAATATTTTTATGTGTAATTAGTTTTATCTTACAAGGACACTAACAAAAAACCAAGGGGTAAACAACTTAGAATATTACCTCACATCAAGGGGGTAAAAACTGACTCAAAAGTTTTACATGTATTGCCAGCAATGCAATGTAAATATTCGGGTAACATCAAGAAATGTGTACATATAGTGCCATAATACCATGCTAATTTATAATATGTGTAATGCAAGGTAATGCCATGGTATAAGTTGTTTTACCCTTGCCTCACATTACCCATATAAATTAGCATGGCATTAGAGCAATACAGGTACAAATTTTTTGACATTACCCCAAGATTTACATGGCATTACTTACTGGAAATACATACTTATACAAACCTTGAGAAAAACATGCAATTTTTAAACAATTACCTTCTTTTTTTTTAGTTATTGTCACCTAAATAAACTTAAATATGTTATACAATAAAAGAAAAATGTTTTCTTTTTGCGTCCAAATCGTTGACCAAAGCTTTTTTGCTATTTTTTAAATTATTTTTCAAAAACAAAGAGAGGGATGGGGTGCTGGGCAGTGTGGATTGCCACAAATTGTCTTTTGATGATCTAGTTCACAGATTTTGTATGTGCAAATGCTGTTACTTACCACTATAGTGTTCATAAGAAAATTACATGTATATTGGTAAAGAAGGGGTTTTGAAGCTAAATAAATCAGTGGTTTAGTTCCCAAATGTTGTAAGAGCAAAATATGTTACTTTCCACTACTGTGCATAAGGAAATTTATGTTAAAATTAATATCTTAATTAATGTAATCAGTACCTAAAACTAATTAGCAATTTTGTTTTACTAGGAAGAATAAAAAAAAGATTCAAAACTAGAAAAGAAACAAATAAATCTTCTTAAATCAGCTGATGCAAAGTAAACATATAGCTGCAGCATTGCCAGATTTCCAAACAATTACACACCCTACTTTAAAACATAACCAGATTAAACCTGAAAATTGACCCAACTTAATAGGAGTATCCAAGGCCTGCTGGTCTTTTTTTTACCATACTTACAAACCATACTTTTTTGTGGACAAACTTGAGGTGGTGGACTAATCTGGCTGGATGTAAAGTAATCTAATGTAACTTGAGCTTAAGTGTGTTAACGAATACCTCTTTACATGCTTTCTAATATAATAATTATATAATAAGTAATTTGGAAACAGGGTGATTTCATAATTTAAAATAACGCTAGAGGATACACAGGGTGGCAACTTTAAATAGAACTCTGCTCTGCAGGTTATTATTTGGTTTTCTGGAAAAAAAACAAAAACATGTCAACTAAGTTTTTTACAGACTTTCTTTCTGATGCTAAATATTTTTGTTGGTCTACTTTCATAAAAAAAAATTTCAGATGAAATGACACCACCAGGTACCACATACCTTGAAAGCTTATAAAAAAAGAAAAATAACAATAATTTATTTTAACATGATTGTGTCAAATAAAATTATTTTTTACTTGTTCTTTCTTTCCCAAATAATAGTTTTTTAATTGAGGTACTACATGTGAACAATTATTGATGAAATAATTTTTTGATTTATAGCAATATCGTATTGAAAAATTGCAACCCTTATCACTAACTTTTATGTTTAAATATGTTTTAAACTTGCCTAAACAAACCTTTAGTTGATAACAAATTAAGTACTTTTTGAGCTGTTTCTTTAACTTTGTAATTACAAATTCATTGGCTGAATGCCAATAAGCCCACAATTGGATTAATGTAAAAAATTTTGGATTAAAAAATGATCTACTGAAAAATTTATTGAGTGCTTAAAATCCAAACATTTTGCAGATTTTAAACATAATTTACCAAAAAATTTACGTAAGGTGAAATTAAATTCTCATCGCAACAATATCATTAGCTAAAAAAATAAATGAATACTTTATATTTCATTTGGATTTTATGGTAAATTAGTCTAAACTGTTTGATTTTATTCCTTGATCCAAAATTTTTATTTTTATGATTTTATTTTTGAGAACTAAAATTAGCACTATAAATGTACTACTACTACTATGTCATTTTAGAAGAAGTTTTTCTATGTTGTACATTTTGGATTGACTGTTGCCATTCTAGTTTAGGACACCCTCTTTTTCTGCACCCTATTGGTTGCCATGCTAGGACCTGCTTTGGTAATTTTTTGTCATTTATCTGTTGTGCATGGCCAGACCATATCAGTTGTCGTTTATTGATGTCATCCGATATGCTTCCCTCGATTCCCATTCTGTCTTTTATGATTTCATTTCTTATATGATCTGTTTTAGATATTCTCATTGATCTTCTTATTGTATCCATTTTGATACTTTCCATCTTTTTTTGTATTTTTCTGTTACGCAACAACTCTATTCCATACAATAGCGCGCTTTTCACCAATCCTTCATTAAATTTTACATGCGTTTTTATCTCTCCGCTCCATAAAATACTGTTAAGTCATCCAATAAACTTTTTTGCTTTTACTATTCTTTTTTCCAGTTCTTTACAGTCTGTTCCTGTCTTATCAAATGTGACACAAGTATTCATACTCATTGCATGGAGATATTGTTTGTCCATTGTCTGGTTCTTGTTCACTGTTAACCCCCACTTTTGGTATTCTTCTGTTAACTTTCTCATCATATACTCTTCTTTATCATTACCTTAAGGTCGTCAGTAAACTGTAGTGTGTATATGGTAAATCGGTCATTAAGTTGTATTCCCATGCCATGTACTTTACATTTCCATTTTTTTAGACCTACTGCAATATATATTTTAACAAGAGTTGGAGTGATATAAATGTAATATACCTAATTTAGGTTTTATATTTATTTCCAAAAAAAACTATATACCTAATAAATTGCCCATTAGTGTCAGGCAAAAAATATTTTTGTTTATCCAAAACCTCGAACTAACTTAGGTTTAAGCTCCCCATTATACAGAATGTGTTCTCTCAGAAATTCACTTGATTTAAGCTTCTTTAGGATAAAATATTTAAAACTATCTTTTAGTTTAGTGTATTATCAAAATTATCACCGCCCGGTCTGCGCGCCGGCGCCGGCCTGTTTGTAAGTTAAATCATTAGGTACATTATGTGCAAAGGAGTCCTCTTTACTTTTTTTGACTTTTTTTTAGATTATTATACAGTTATTTTAAGAATGGTTATTTAGTTGATAAATTTTTGTAATCGATTATTGGAACTTGGTTGTAGATTGCACAATAAAATAAAAAATCAATAAAAATAAAAAAGTTGTATTTTTTATGAGAAAAATAATATTTCGCTAAAGTGTTTTTACCATTGTCGCCTGGAAATGACTGAATCATCTTTCATGTGTTTGTGTGTAGGTAATAATAATTTAATAGTCAAATAGCAAAATTTAATTTACAAAATGAAAATTAGACATCCATTGATCTAGAAGGCAGGTGGCCAATTTTTCTTAATGTGTAGTGTTAAATTTAGCATTTTGGTATGTTGGTGTTAATGTTTGAAGTTGTGTTGATGTGCAACGGCCAAAGTAAAGAGTGTCAAGTGATTTTAACCGTTTGAAAATTGTTGTTTTTGTTGGCCCTGCCACTATAAAAATCAGTGAAGTTTGCGGGTTTGTAATAGGTACATAAATAATATTTTATTCAAATTAAAAGGGGTATTTTGTAATGACTGATATTTGGATTTAAAGAAAGCATTGTCCCATAAATATTCAGGTTTTTCCACAATAAATGTACCTACATAAACCTACATAACCCCTATTTGCTCCATTAACAATAATAATAATTTTTTACTGTGGTTTTATCATAGTTCCAACAGCCTTCTAAAGCTCAACTCTCTAGCATTCCTGGAAGTGGCAATGTTACTTTTACATAACTTTACATTTATAGGGGAGGGAAGTTCAATAAAATGTTGGGCTTTTTTTATTTTTTTCTATAGTTTTACATTTATAGGGAAGGAAAGCAAATTAAAATTTTGGGGTTTTTAAATTGGTTCCTATAGTTTTATCATATTTCCTATCAATCTTCCAAAGCTTAGCTCTCTAGCGTTTCTGGAAATTGGCAATGTTACTTTTACATAACTTTACATTACATAGGGGAGGAAGCAAATTAAAATTTTGAGGTTTTGAATTTTTTAATAAGGCATTGCAAAGTTTTTGAACAATATTCCGCATATTTTACTACTTTAAAAATAAAATATTATCCAATTCCTTTAAAAAAGACGTGAAATCATAACAAAAACATTCATGTAAAAAAAAGCCAAGCACGCGAAAATGGTATTCTATGTTTTTGGGTAAGTATTCCGTAAAAAGAATTGAGATAAAACTAAAGCCAAGTTCTCCAATACAAATTTCAAAATGGAAGACTCTTACTAGTTTGGAAATGTTTTTCTAAACTTGGCTATTACGGCTCCAAATGACTCTTAGGCACAGTGCTGAATTGAACATAAAGAAAGTAATAGCAAAGTTTAAAAAACATTTCCAAACTAGTAAGAATCATTCATTTTGAAATTTGTTGGCTTTACTTTTATTTCAATTCTTTTTACGGAATACCATTTTCGCGTACTTGACTTTTTTTACATGAAATGTTTTTCTTATGATCCATATTTTTTTCTTCAAATTTGAGTGAGCAACCTCTGAAATAGATTCTAAAACTATAAACTAGCAATTCGTGGATTTATTTATTTTGTTTCTACTTCTTCACTCCTGATAAACCAGCAGTTTCGCAATTATTTAATTTTAATTACTCTAATTCTATTGTGCCTAATTGTGTTGCTGTGTTGTAAGAACTCTTCAATTATGCGGCTCGGCTGTCTAAAATTAAAACAAGTTGTCTGCAGTTTCATCAAAACCGAGAGAAACTCAATTTTCTGTGTTTGTAAAAAGCAAATGAGTAACTAAATCATATCAAGTATACTTTAATGTTTATTATTTAATTGTTTTTGTTTTAAGCAGCCCTGTAAGTAGGTATATGTACAGTCGCCCGCTTTATTAATGTCATTTTAAGCCTGGAATTTTAGTAAAACTGCTACAGAAAATCGTTTAATAAATCAAGATACTTATTGTAAACCATGCGGTGTTGTCAAACAACAAACTAGCTTCGTTCCATCAGGCCGTTTGACAGTCATAAAACCGTCCGAAAAATCCTATTTACCTTCCAGGTCGACGTTGTACCTGTACTGTTATCGGACAGTCAGTTTTCCGTTTCATAAGGCCACTTAAACTGGTTTCGGACTCCTCTGAAATACAAGGATTGAAGACAGACATTAGAAATGTTTGCTCTTTCTCTTTTCTTTGTCTGTGTTTATCATATGTTGCACTGGAAAAATTGTATGTAAATTCTCATCCACTTCGTGACAACACATTTCTATTTTATATCACCTGAGATAAAAATATAACATAAAATTACATTAAATTTACATTTGTCTGAGAAAATTCAAAAAACAGTGAATAACCCAAAAAATTAAAAAAAAATGGTCAAAATAAATTGAGTTTCACAACCAATTTTAACACATGACAAAATGCCGGCTAAGCCACGTAAATATACAAATATTTTTTAAATTTCCAAAAAAAAATGTGTAACTTCTGCAGCATCTGTTGATTTTTTGCAAGCCTCTTTTTTGATTTCTACGGGACTACGGCGTGTTGTAGGTATACCACATGGAAAAAAGCTATACTGACCATGGGGTAGCCTGCTTCGAAAAAAAAGCTAGTTGAGCAGGTGGTTGGATAGGAATAAAAACATAAGGGTTTACCCTGATCGCAGCAAATCCCGGTGACCTGTGAACTAAAAGTTAAAAGAAGAGGGGTAACACCGGATCTGAAATGTTACACCAGATTCGGCGGAAGAACAAACGAATTCGCTTTAAGGCATCGACATTAAGGTCATTAACTATATATACCTACCAAAGTATAAGTTACAAAATGTGATTTTCCTAACTTCTTAGAAGTAACACGATCTCTATTTCCTAAAAATAAATAGAATCACAAAATCTTTGTGATATTAAGGTTTTCTATATTATGTAGGTAATTTCACAAATATTTTGTAAAAATCAAATTACAAAATACAAATAAATAAATATATAAATTTCACATACGTGATATTAGAAAAAATAAATATTTTTTCACCGGTTTCGCCCAAAAATATGTGCCAATGCAAGTTCGTTTTAATTTTTGGTATATTTAGTGTATTAGGCACTTAGGCAGGTGTTCTGTGGTCTGTAGTGGTTTATAGTTTGTGAATATAAATTAAATTAATGTAATTTTATCTGCATTTGAAAGAACTAAAATTAAAAATGTATTCTGATAATCCTATGTAATTTTATAAAAAATATGTAATAAATAAATCTTTTTAATTACAATTTACATACAATAAGCAATTTTGCAAAGTAATTCACAAATCTCTTTTTTGTAGAGCTCCCGAATTCATACATTGCCTTCGATCTACCTTTACGTGAGACGGTGAAACCTACCCTTTCTCTTAGTCACGTGACTTTCAATTTAACTCTCGCGCATATGATCACATGCCTGAAGTAAATAGATCACTACGCCAACAGCATCCGTTTTTTGGACAGTTATTTGGTCGTTCCATCTAACCAAAACCGTTTTAAAACACTCCTCGTACTGCATTGCGCGCGCTTTAAGATTTTTCGGACGGTTTCATGACTGTCGAACGGCCTGAAGGAACGAAGCTACTATTTATTTTTATTCTACAAATGTTGGTAAAATAAGAGGACATTAAAAAAGTGGGCGATTGTACTAATATGATTATTCCGTTAATCGATAACGTTATTTGAGTATGTTTTCATTGACGCGACGATTGTAAATACGGTACCGATTTCAATTATGGTAAACGATAAACACTTACCGATTGCGTTTGTTATCGAATATTCTACCGATTCTTAACGATTACCGTATTATTTACGTTTACTGGTTTACCTTTAGGCAAAATATAACATTAGAGTAAAAGCTACAGTGAGCACGAAGATTCTGCTTAGAAAGAGAAATCAGCAGGTGTTTGGATAAAAATAGAAACAACTTCCCCTTTTCATCCCTCTCGAGTCATGCGCCGCCTTTTATAAGCCGCCTCCAATGAATTTTATCGCATTGTTTTTGGTAGGGATAAATATATTGTTACGGGTTCCCAACGACAAGTAAAACTCGCAAATGTAAAAAAAAACGATATGTCAATTTATTTCGACAATTATGTACAAAAACACGCACTTAAACTTACTAATAACTTGCTAATAATTCACTACTTTAATCGGCCTATTAACTTCGTGTTAATATCTAACGATCACTACCGTTCGTTATCTTTGACTGACTGTCGATGCGCGACGTCCGGCCCTATTTATAGGGTCGTCTCTCTTTCGCGAACTCTCCATCAGTTTTCGACGCCTGGAAAATTCTCGTATTAATGCGACCGCAAGTCTCAGACTAATAATACAACCTTAAGATAAGTCAACTTAATACTACACTAAACCTAAATAAATTCTAACTATAAAATTTAAATAACTTAAATTTGTACCAATATATTTAATTGCCTAGTTTGGGTGTGGTCTATGACTCAGTTTCTCGTAGATTTTCGAACAGGAATGTACCCATTTTTCATTTATTATTGTCTCTTAACATCGCGTTAAATTAGGCTACCATATCCTACATATAAAATATATTTTTTACACTGCTGTTGTCAAGGCGATTCAATAGCTGACAAAATTTTCATCCTGATTTGCACGATCTATAATTTTTTCACAAAATTCAATCCTTAAAATATTGTCCGCAGGAAACAGTTCCTGCGATTTTTTTTTAACTTGTAGGCTTTATGTCCATGTATTTTTAAAATATTTCGAATGGTTCTGGGAGGAATAACATCAGGTATCTCTTTGGCAATGGCTGAACTTGAACAAGGAGGGAGTACTTCAGCCGCAGCACAAACGGCAGTTTCTCGCTGTTGCCTTTGTTCCTACATGTTCTTACTATAACGGACCTCATACTAAGCAATAAACAAATTTATTACATCCCAAGCAGAGTTTCCTGCAAAATACCATTTGAACCTTTGAACCTTTTCTTTATTATAAATAAGCAAGGTTTATAAAAACGCAATTCTTACCACCTTCTCGCTTCGCAGATTTAAAAGAAAAGACAATCTCGATTCCGGAACGCCCTGATATCCCTAGTTCAGCTCTTGTCTACTTGCCTATGATTTCTCCTCTTCTTTAACTTTTAGTTCACGGACCGTAACATTTGACTGAAATCGAGATACACCCTTATGTTTCTATTTTTATCTAAACACCTAAATTAGTTTTTCTCTTTCTAAGCAGAATCTTTATGGGCACTATAGCAATTACCGTAATGGTAAGTTTTATTTTTGCGCATTGCGTTTTAAAATTTAAAACTTGCAAAACTTTTGATAAATATTTTTTTTTATCATTGCATGATTCTTAACTAACTTAAAGCCCGGTTTCCATCTATGCGTTGCCACCCTGATTCAAAAAACGCATCACGTGACCGGACATGGATTTGCACTTGTTTTAAATGTAGCCTCACAGACGTTTCTAAATCAGGGTCGCGCATTGGGGAAACTGTAGACACATTGTTGTATTATCACATCAAATTGAAAACGATATTACATTTTTCTTATTTTCAAGGAACTCTGTATATATATTCCAATTCTTCTTTTAATTCCAAGCAATATTTTGTACATATCGAATAATCGAAAATATTGGACTTTTCAAATTGCCGTTGTATGTTTTTCTGTCAAAATTTATCGTTTTAAGATATCAGGCAAAAAGAGTTTTTTAATGTACACTATTGCTCATATGTAGAGCAACTTAAAAAAGTAAATAATTTTCTCTTTGTTCGCTCTTTGTAATTTCATTTGTTTTGCAGAGGGATATTACAATGATGAAACAATTTTAATGAATGCAAAATGTTTAATTTCCAACAGCCTATAAACATAATACTTAAAGATATTCGAAAATGTGTGGTCCAAAAGTAGAGCAACCAAGATTTATTTTTTTCTTAGATATAAAACTGTAAATATTTTTAATATCTAGTACCATAACCTTTGCTCTTGATGACTGCTTGACATCTCGTCTTCATTGATCTTATAAGTTTTTCAATGTAGTCTTCGGAAATTAAATTCCAAACTCTCTGAATTTCTTCATACAATTCGTTCGTATTTGATAGCTTTTTCGTGTGAATTCTTCTGTCAATTTCATCCCATAGATTCTCTATCGGGTTTAAATTAGGGCTTTGAACTGGCCATACCATAACATTGACTTTTTTATTAACCAGTCTTTAACCAACTTTGACGTGTGCTTTGGGTCATTGTCATGTTGAAAAACCCATATTAAGCTCATGTTATCCTCTGCCCAAGGTAACATGTGGTTTTCTAATATATTCTGATAAACAAAGCGATCCATTACTCCATCAATTTTTAAGAGCGGACCCATGCCAAACCCTCCAAAACAACCCCAAACTATTATACCACCACCGCCATGTTTAATAGTTGGTCGTATATACTTCGGGTTAAACCTTTCATTTATTGGTCTTCTTACCCAGCAAACACCGTCGGATCTAAACAATTTAAAACGACTTTCGTCTGAAAATAGCACTGTTTTCCATTTTTCGTAGGACCAGTTGACATGCTCTCTTGCAAATTTCAATATTGCTTCTCTGTTTTTTTCTAGAAATAAAGGGTTTCTTCGCCGATTTTCTTCCATATAGACCAGCTTCCTTTAGCCTACGTTTTATGGTGCTGACAGATATTGAAACCGCTCCTAGCTGTTGTTTAATGCGAGAAGCGTTAATGAATGGATCTTTAATTACCAGCCAGCCTTTTTATATTTCTATCAAGTACAGCATTAGTTTTTTTCTTTCTACCACTTTTAAGTATTCCTTCCAAAGTGCCTCTTTTGTTATAATTAAAAATAGTTCTAGAAACAATTGGTTTGTTCAAGTGTAGATCTTTCGCAATTTTGTTTTGTTTTTCTCCTTTTCTTAATTTTTTCGAAACTTTTTGTTCCACTTGAAGTGATAAATGCACACCTCTGGGCATTGTTAATCTTTAAACTTTAAAATACACTACAACCAGACTGAAAAGCGCGAACACAAATGATAAAAAATTAAATATTAAATTTGGTTGCTCTACATATGACCTACCCAAAAACCAAAAAAATTATCAGTAAAGAATGCAGTCTCACAAAATGAACAAAAACCTTGTCATATTTATTTAAAAAAAGTTGCTGTACAGCGTGTCCCATTTTCGATGGGATTAAATGGGAAACTCGTTTATTATTAAAGATATTGATTTTCTGATTGCACCTTACCGTGCTCTTTTTTTGAGCCCTTAAAAATGGCGTAATCAGATTTTTGCTATACCCCGTAGTTTCGCTAATACAGAAAGTTTTTGAAAAAACTTGTATTTTTAATAATCCCTTGTATCTCGCTTATTTTGCGAGATATTTTTATTGTGTAAAAACCTTTTCATGTCAACTTTTTTAGAAGAAAATAATGACGTTGTCAACTTTTTAAAATATTGTTTAGTTTTTCAGATATGGTATTTATCATAAAAAAATTAAATACGGACCTGGATTTTTTTATTACTATTTTGATTGGTTTCATGCTAGTATTATCATAAAATAATAAAAACTTTAACATTTTTTGGTTTAACGTAAAAAAAAATTTTTAATATTTAAAAAAAAATTAGTCCGAACTTGGATATTTTTAACATAAATATAAATTAAAAATTGCTAGATAAACAATTTTTAGTTTAACTGTTTTGATACTTAGCATATTAAAATGGTTTTACGTTAATTTACAGATTTATTTGAAACAAAGTCTACGAAAAATACAAAAAAAAAACAAATTATAAAAAATAACTAATTTTTCTGATTACCATTATATGTAAGACATTGTTGGCATTTTTGAGTAATTTTTCTTAACGCATTTTGCATAAAAATATTTCTGCCATTTAAATATTGGGATTTTGTTGCTTGAATGAAGCAGTCAAACATATCACATTTTTCAAAATCTGGATATGGTCGATTTCTAGCCAGTTTAAAATAATTGTAAGCCATTCACAAAAATGACAAGTAAAATGACAATGTCAATTTCACGCTTTTGTTTTGTAAATTTCACGACCTGCTGTGCTACCATCAAATAATTAGTATGATATTATTTTTGTAACTTTTTAACGTTTTTTACTTTATTTATAAATCTTTTAATTATCATTTCAAAACAGATAAACTAAAAATCGTTCAACTAGTGTGTCTTGCAATTTTTAATTTATAATTACGTTGGACATTTCCAGGTTCGGACTATAATTTTTTTTTTCAAATATTAAATAGTTTTCTTTAACCTTAAATCAAAAAAATATTAAATTTTTATCATTTAAAGGTAATAATAGCATGGAACCAATGAAAGTAGTAATTAAAAAAATCCAGGTCCGTATTTAATTTTTTTATGATAAATACCATATCTCAAAAACTAAACAATATTTTAAAAAATTGACAACGTCATTATTTTGCTCTAAAAAAGTTGCCATAGAAAGGTTTTTACAGAATAAAAATATCTTGCAAAATAAGCGAGATACAAGGAATTAATTCATTAATTAAAACAAAAGATTGTTCGAAAACGCTTTCCTCGAAAGTAAAATTATTCCAAAATGTTTTCTTTAAACAGAAATTTTTCGAAATCATTTTCTTCAAACGGAAAAAAATTTTAGACCTAGCTTGCCAAACTTAACACAACTCAAATAGTTCGACTAATGGGGTCTTTTTTATCCAAAAAGTTGCGATAACTACCCGAAAAAGCCTATCTTTAAGAAAAAGATGCTGTATAGTGTATAAAACCAAAATTAAAATTGAAAGTCGGAAGTCAAATGTTGAAAGGAAAATTAAGCGAACTTGTCAACAATGCTTATTGAATAAAATCAGATGGATTGTGCCATATTTATTTAAAAATCTACATAAATCATTGCCACATTATTTTTGAATTCGTTTGTACATTTTGTTTTTGCTTAGCATTAAAGTAATAATTCAAATATCGAATAACATACAGGATGTAGTAGATGTATGTGTATGTATGATATTTGAAAATGTAAAAATTTTGATTTAAACTTTTTTCTATACCTTGTATACTTTTTAACCAAGATCGACCGTTTTTATACTTATCAGCGACGCTGTGTACATATTTTGAATTATTTTGGTTCATACATCTTTTTAAAACACAGATGGTTTTTAGTGCTTGAAAATAAACCGAAATTATTGCTTTTCTGATTTACGCGCGCTAGTTTTAATTCTTAAACCAACCGGTCGTGGCGGCGATTTATTTTCGGCAACTCAAAAAAAAGAATCATAAAATCTGTGTTAAGAATTATTGGCCTTTGCAGTATTTTAAGGCCAGGTATGCAATTTTACCTTTATTGTATTGTTTTAAACACCAGTATATAATATACATACTTAGGTCTTTACCGGGTGGCGTATTTACGTTTCCGTACTCATTTCGCGTCGGCGCGGTTTTGAAATAGACACGGAAATGTTACAATATATTTGGGTTCAAATACGTGTTGATTTTAAGAGTTTTGATCTCGAAATGAGCACGGATCTGTAAGAGAACATCGCTCATTAAACTATTACAAAAGCGTATTCAACTGTCAGGTTAAAACGCTAACATAACGAAAGCTAATCAATCAAATCTAACCGAACCGAAGCAAACTGAACCAATAATTTTTTTCAAAAAAAAAACTTTCCTGACCTCCGAACCGAAACGAACCGAATTGAACCAAACCGAACCGAACCAAAGCAAACTGAACCAACAATTACAAAAAAAATTCCTGACTTCTTTCCCAGGATCCTGAAGGGTGTGAATAGTGTTGTAGTTTAGTTAGGTTTAGTTAGGATCGGTTCGGTTCGGATTCACATCCTCTAGGATCCCGGGTAGGAACTCAGGAAAGTTTTTTTTTGAAAAAAATTATTGGTTCAGTTTGCTTTGGTTCGGTTCGGTTAGATTTGATTGATTAGCTTTCGTTAGGCTAGGTTTTTGAAACTTTCTATTTTCATGTGGTTAGAAATCAAGTGAAAATCATTTAAATCATTAAAATTTATTAATAACAGAACAACATCTGTTGTCGTAGTTGCCGGTGTAAGACAATGAACACTGAACTTTGCAGGTATAGTTAATGGAAGAGTGTTCTTTAAACTTCAAAGAATTTCAAAATCTTGAGTAATATTAGTTCAAATACTTTTAAACTGCTCCATAATTTTCATATTAACAAACATATAACCTCAAAATCAAACTAATAAACAACGTAAATCCAATTTAAGTTTCAAATGTGCACTAATAAGTAAACCCCTGCGCTGCGTAATTCAATACAAATCCGTGCCTTGTTCGAGCCTCGGCGCCTTAAAATCAACACGCATTTGTAACCAAATATGTTGCAACATTTCCGTGTCTATTTCAAAACAGCGCTGCCGTGAAATCAGCACGGAAACGTAAATACGCTACCGGGCGGGCCAACTTTCGAACTATATTACCGATATTAATGGAATAAACTGCACTTCGCAGAAAATTAAGCAGGGTTTTAAGCAAAAACATATATTTTTTAAATTTGTAAAAAAGCTCATTAACATAAATTTCTGCCATTTTGAAATAAAAAATAGCGGACTGAATTAAATTTGGCCGTTTAAGAGCCTCGTTTATAATATACAGTAAAACATCCTTTAAGCGGATGTTTCGTCGATTTTGTCTGCTTATTGGAGGCGTCCGCTTATGAGAGAGAACTTCGAAATTTTAATTAACAATTTCGTGCTGATAGATGTTCCTTCTCCAAAACGTTAACAACTTCCATTTTTTCACGTAAACTAAGAAGTTTTTTGCTACCCAACTGAACAATAAAAATAAAACACAGCAGTCCCGCCCGTCGAATAAAATATGTTGTAAATACGACAGAAGTATTAAAAAGAGGTAATTCCACGGCTACAGAGTGCGTTGTTGCCAACATACTGCATAATATTTATGCCCATGTCGTGCAGCGCTCCGTCCCGTTGTCAGAGGTTCGCGTCCGGTTAAGGGAGGTTTCAGAATTTTTTAAGCAAAAAAAGTGTCCGGTTATAGGAGTGAATTTTACATGTAAAAAAATAGGGAAAAGCTTGGTTCCAACAAATTTGTCCGCCTAATGGGAGTGTCCACTTAATAGAGGTGCCTGCAAGGAGAGCTTTCACTGTATAAATAAAAATTATTATTAGTTATCTTTCGAAAAACTCTGTCTCCACCGCGCTTAACGTCGGTTCAGTCGTTTTCGAAATATTAATTTTTATTTCAATCACTCTTTTACAGATTATACGATTGCCTTGCCAATTCTGTATGCATTCATCTTGTAAATTCATTATTAGTTCTCAAGATATTAGTCTCCTTTTAAATGATTGTTTGCATTTTAGACGTTTTGCATCTCTGCATTAATTTCGATTAATATCTTTAAATAGCGATACAATGTTTGAATCAAAAGTAAATATTTAGTAAATGACTAAACCGATCCTTCCCTCACAAATTAAAAAAAAGTTTTGAAATTTATCGGGAACATAAAAATAAATAAACCTCTTTGAAGGGTCAAGTTTGATTCCATCCGCCATCTTGGATTTAAAGATTGCGGTCGGTTTGGTTTGTGATCTTTCAAGATAAATCACTCTTTACCATGGCGTTTTTATTTAAATCGGCTTGGTAAAAAATTATTTATAAGCAAATTAATGCAGACAGAATTAAAAATCTGTAAAATTATAGTTTAAAAAAAGAATAATTTTTCCAGACCCACCAAACTGATTTCAATAATTCGGACATGGTTGTGCATGGCAGAAATAGAGCTTTACTAAAACTTTAAAAAAAAATCAAAATTTCAGAACATACGACGAGTCTCTTTAAAGGGTCAAGTTGGATCCTGCCCTCCATTTTGCATTTTACGATGGCGAACAATAAAGTGCAGTTTATCCCATTAAAATCGCTGGTTTAGTTCAAAAGTTATGTAAGTTATCAAATTTCTTAAACCGCTAAGCCGATTTTGATGAAGTTTTCAGGAAAAATACCGCTTAATCTTTTATTGACCTAATTTTTTATTTGGTTTTTTATTGTAACTTTTGATGCTGTCTCAGAACCAATGGTAAATTGCCGCCCTCGAAAATAAAAAATATTCTCATTTGATATTCGAAAAAGCAGTATACATACAAATTTAATTGATTTCTTTCTTTAAATGATTAATGTTGACAGAAAAAAAAATTTACGGCCATTTAAAAAGCCCCTGACTGTACAAGTAAAACTGTAGATTTCTTGCACAGACTTCAAAGAAGTCTGTGATTCCTTGGCGTAGTCAAGAAATTAATAATACCCAAGATGTTAAATATATATGTTTTTTATTTTCGATTTTTAATTAATTTATTTACAACCCAAAATGTTTGCATACAATTTTAGCATTTGTAAAATCGAAAAAAATATCGATTTTTGGCTAAAAAATCTACAATATTCCTTTGTACCATTACTCCTGGGACACCCTGTATTTGCAATTAGTTTTATGTTCAAATTTTTGGCAAAAGATCAGATGTTTACATGAATTTTCACAAATTATACAGCCCATAAATTTGAAGAAAAAAAATGGTTTTATTAGAGATTTATGTCTGTCATGTAACGAACCTCTGTAATGTACGCCATGACTATAAATAGAACACAACCACGTACTTATATACATCTGTACTGGAAAAGCAAGGACTATAGACATAAAGGACTGTTTAGTTCCATTTAACCTGTGTTAACAAATTATGCGGGGTGAGGAGAGCGGCGTGACGTCACCACTTGTGCTGAATCCTTTGTTTACGTTCGTTTGGATTGTTTGAGTGCAGTGCTACTAAGAAAAGACATAATAAATAAACATTTTCACGTTTGGTTTGTTAACAGTGTGTAAAAATTCGATTCAGGACAGAGAAGAACGTTTGTTTACAGAGTAAAAAAAATGGCCACGATTTTCTCAGCAAATGGGCTTCTTGTTTAATAATATCTATTAAGAAAATTACAAAAGATTGTGAATTGAAAAGGAATATTTTTCTAAATGAAATAGTATTATTTATATTAATATTTTTAATTTATTGTATGTATCTGTACTTTTCTTTTTTTTTGTAAAAATGTAATAATAAAGACTATTTTATTCTATAATTCCCATTTTTTAATTATCTATTAAATAATTTCTAACATGCTTTAAAAAGCGGTGGGAATAATTAAGCTCAGTTATCTCTATTTGTTTTTTGTCTATTTGTTAAGAACAATATTTGTGCTTTTCCTTTTTTTAAATAAATCAATAAATTTTTCGTCTACCTATATTTCCGTTTTTAATTATTATCGCAAATTATACAGGGTGTCCCATAACTTAGGGGCCATAGTGCAGCAGGTGATCGAGGAGGTTATTTCCGAAAAAAAAGTTTATTTAACATAGGGTCAACACACATCTGTTTTTAAGATATAGGATTTTTAAATTAAGAGGAGTGGGGGAAAAAGGGTTTTGCAAAAAAAGAAAATCTATCACAGACAGCTGAATACTCAGCTAATTGTGATTCATGTGATAGGTACTCCTTTTTTTGATAAAATTACAAGTTACGAAAATACAGGCTGTCAAAATTACCTCCAAAAATGTGTAAAAAATAATAATTTTTTGTTTAATTAATTTTTGCTTACTTATTCTTTTACAAAATATCAATAATATTTTATTTATTATTATGTGTCGCTAAAGGCTTAAAAAAATATAAAAAAAAACATCGCGTTTAATATGGCATTTATAAAAGTTTACTGTACCAAAAACATAGTTTTTTGTAAAAAAAATTGACCGACTAATTTTTTTCAAAATAAATTTTATTTTAATTTATTGCTCTTGTTCTAATACACGACTTTACCAAATTTAATATTTTTACTGCGTTTTTTGAAACAGTTATTATCAAAAAAGTTTAAAAAATTGCCAACTTTGATGCTCTCTATCTCTACAAAGAAAGAGTTTTGACCCATGCATTATAGGAAATTTTTTATCAGACATGACCTCCTCTATCACCTGTTAGCCTATGGCGCCTAAGTTATGGGGCACCCTGTATTGGTACTACGACATTATGTGTAGTTTTTTTTTCACTGTAAATATTTAAATTTAATTTATTTAACAGATATTTCAAATATAAAATAATTTATCATTCTTTTATTTAATGTAAAGACAATATTTTTAAATGTACAATGCCTTAATTTTGCATAAAATTTAATTCGCATAAAGAAAATAGCCCTAAAAGCACATAAAATCCAATATAACAATAGGCGCGCTTTCTGTCCAGCACAAGTGGTGACGTAACAGCGAGTTTGACCTTGAACATCGATTGCAGACAGATTCGGCAAACTGAGCAATCTTGTCTAGTGTATAATCGTTGCTGGAAAAGGGCCTTTAAAAATGGCTGCTGCAACCGTGCGGGCATGTTGGATTTCAAATAAATGGCTTGGAAAAATTAAGGCTACTACGCTCTCAGCGCCATCTGTTTTCTAAGCTTGAAAACACCCATTATCAGTTACCTTAGGATAAATCGTCGCCTTAATGCAGAACTATTCTATGTCCAGTTTTCCCATTTTTAGTTTTTTTGCGAAAACTTATAGCTCCAAGCGCGCCTTATATCAATGAATACACAGTGTATTCATTGCTTATATCTAAGGGATGAAACGTTCCCACCATCCCCGACCAATTTAAGCGGTGATACCTCGACCCGCGCGCTAAGTCCAACTAAAAAAATGTTTTCCTGTAAAAACTTAATTTTGTGATAGTTCTGCATTACGGCGACCAAATACGTTTTAATGCCAAATAAGCGGCTACGTCCACTCAAGAAGGGACTTATTGCAATAAAGCCAGGCTGTAATAGCAGTGCCAGGCAGTAATCTGACAGTTTCACATTGAAAATGAACAGTTGATCTTTCAAAATTATTGACATAACAAAGTCGAATTTAAGAAGAAGGCGTTTATTTTCCTTTAATAAAGGAACGCAGTATTTATTCTAGTACTTTCCTTTTCTTAATGTATTTGTAAAGGTGAAAAACTATACTAGTAAATACTCCTGTACCGCTCAGACATACTGCAGTAATTATCTTGAGGAGATAGTTCCTGCCAAAGGTCTCAAAGTTACTGCAGTGGTGGCACAGCGGTAAACGGGGTGCATTTTCTGATCTGATGCGGTATGCTGTTTCTCACTTATACAAATGCTTTAAGGAAGCGAGAGGACTGGTAAATATAACTAGGCATAAAAAGATCACAAAAAAAGACCAAAAGTTGCAAAATTCAAAGATTTTTTAATTAACAAAAAAGAGCAGTCCCTTTCAAACTTTATTAAAAGCGTCTACTGTTTTAATCCAAACCATACATTTGGGTTCAATTGAATCCAATATGGCGGATCGCTTGTAGCAGTATTTTTCCATTAATGGTTCTAATACGCGTTAGCAGTACAGATATATTTCAGAGGTACGTGGTTGGGGTTTATTTGAAGCCAATATGCCGGAAAGCTTGTAGCAGTCATTTTCTATTAATGGTTTTAATACGCTTTAGTAGTACTATCGTCCACTAATTTAATGTCATGAAAATTACTTACACTCGTCTGGAAAGGCAGGCATTTCAGCAGATTTTAAAAACAGCTAGCGAAAATGGTTTATTACATCGTGATACTTATTTGAAACCATGCGGTGTTGCCAAATAATGCACTGTTTCTTTGTATTCTACAAATGTTAAAAAAAGATGACATTAAAATAGTGGGCGACTGTACATTTATATAAGTACATAGACTCAATTATTGATGAATTATTCCGATATTTTTATGATTAATTTTTAAGTACTTATTTAGTTTTTACAGATAACGCTTTTATCTATTTAACAAGTAGATAATATTTTGTAGTCATTTTGGATAATAATATAAAAAGTTTTAGGTTTTTTTTTATTATTTTGCCTGTTTTCACGCTTTTTCGCTAAGAATGCATGGACTTAAAAGTGAAGAATGAAGATCTAACATCATTTAGCGCACTACCTAAACGAACCCCGCACACTCGGACACGCTTGTTGCAAAAAAAATAAAC
Organism: Aspidapion aeneum; assembly: GCA_963576565.1. Lineage (NCBI taxonomy): Eukaryota > Metazoa > Arthropoda > Insecta > Coleoptera > Brentidae > Aspidapion > Aspidapion aeneum. Next base: position 201,679,986 of record OY755038.1, read on the forward strand.
CAGTAAAAATTTTGCAATAAAATTTTATTCGCCTTTTTTGTAAATAAACTAGTCAACAGCAAATAAAAACTTTTAAAGTGAAATTTTTTACAATCAACTGTGTCACAAATTAAATATTGTTTACTTGGAAATTATAAGACATTTAGCAAGTATAGAGTGTTCTGATTCACAACATTTTTTATTTCTTGAATATTTTAGTTTAATATACAGTTGTTTTTGGTGTGGGTGATTTAAAGTGGTTTTGGATATTTTTAGCATTTAGGGTGAGTTGTACTATCAAACTAAATCTGTACAGTATGTCTCGGCCTTATGTGCGTTTGGCTTTTTTGAGCTTATTATTTGTTACAAGCAAAAGTATTAAATTAACTTTTGTAGGAAAAAAATCAGCACGTATTTTGGTCTTAAATCTTATTCATCTTAAAATCTTCAAATTCTTCCTTAGGGGACAACAAAAAAAATTATTTGAAAAAAATTTGATTTTCCTTAAATATTTGAAATTAATTATTATTAATAAAATAAATATAATATTAAACAAAAATACTTCAAATTGACATAAACGTTTATTTATTGTCGTTATTTGAATCCAGTCATATCACACATTTTATCTTGCTCATAGGGTTTTGCAGCTATTAGGAGAAAACTATAATAGGGATATTTTTAAACTCCTAAAAATTTTGCCAATGATGATAGCCCTTATGGTTATTTATTAAAAGATAAAGGAATGTCAAGTGGATACTGCGCAGCCACATAACCAAATGTATGTCAAAAATTAATAAACTAGTAATTTTTCTTTATTTTTAATTCACAGGCTGGTACTAAAATTTGCGTTTTTTAGTATTGTTCGTTTATAACACCGCTGACCGACGCCGTGAAGGCGGTAAAAAAGCAAACAGCGTTGACCCCACCTGAATGGCAATGTGTGTCATAAACAATGAACTTGTAACAAGTTCATTGGTCATAAAGGTCTGGGAATATATTCTCTCGATCGATAGCTTATTGCTTCCATGCCTGTTGCCTTAGTTTCTCTTGTACTTACATATTGCAGATGTCGCTACTTGTAAAAGCATACGGTTTTGGGCAGGATATTTCTCTTATTCAAACAATCAGTAATATTTAAAACTGTCTACTTAGCTGTCTAAAATTGCAAGGGTGTCACATTGACGAAGCAGTTTTCTGATAAGTCCCTTCCGGACGAAACAGTTAACTGTCAACACTTAATAGGTGGCCGTTAGATCTTGAACCCCGTGGATGATAAGCAGAGTTGCCAGATCAGTAGGTTTTCATTAGATCGACTGATTTTAAAGTAGGCCTATTGATTTTGTTAGGAAATCTGCTCATTTTTGTAAACAAATTTAGTTTAAGAATTAATTAATAAATTGAAACAAACGACTCATATTTTTCCAAAAGAACCGGATGATCTAGTGAAGGGTTTAAAACAAAAAAGACAAAGGAAAAACAGATTTCAAAATTGGTCCAAAAAGTCGATATTTAGACCGGCCTTTAGATTAAAAATCCGGCTCTACTGATTCTTCTAGCCAATCTCCTGTTTTTTTTTGAACCAAGATCTAATTTTTTAAAATTTGACTCGGCAAACCTGGTGATAAGTTTTCGGAGCTAGCCACGGAAAAATACAAGGGAAACATTTTTTTCTACCCGATTTGCCCGAATTTTGTATTTTTTTTTGGTACAAATGTCAAAGTTTTATTTTACTTATGTACATATACAGGGTGTCTAATTAAGTGTCCCCTCGCAAACAAAATCGACGTGTCTCGGCATTTTTAAAAATTTTTAGCAGTTCTCGAGAAATCCCGGGTGGAAAGTTTTAAATTAGACACAGTGTATGTAATTTTTTATTTTTTTTCTTCTATTAATATTGATTTATAGGAAAAACAAAAAATGTCAAGTTTAACATTTTTTATTTATTTTTTTTATTTGGATAAAAAAGGTAAATTTTAAATTTCTCGTGCAAAATGTTTTTTTAATAACTTTTTTAAATCACTCTCTGTAAAACTTTTACCACCAAAAACGGAGATTTAGGTTCACCGCAAAATAAATCAAAAATGTTTTTGTTAGACCTTTAAAAAAATTAATTTTTTTAAAGTAATATTAATTGCATTTTATCAGACTCGTTAAACAACCAAAAAAATTACTGCAAAATTAGTAAAATTTTAAAGATTTTTGTTAGACCTTTAAATTAATTTTTTAAAAGTAGTATTAATTGTATTTTATCAGAATCACTAAACAACAAAAAAGACGCGTTTAAAAAAAAAGTGTAATGCAAAATAGAGATCTTTTGTCTTCAGGACTCATATTTTTGAGATATAAAGTCCGACCAATTTCGGCACGCAATCCCTACACTATTGAGTACTCAGTAAAATTTTTATAGTTTCATTTACATGTTTTGATTCAGATTTCTTTAAATCTGTTATGGTTTCCTTAAGAATTTTTCGTTAGGGCAAAACCTTGTATAATATCGTTCCCATACCTGTCATTTTTAACTTCACGAAAGATTCGTATTGATTTTTTTTATCAATGACATAACACAATATAAATTTACATCAAAAATAATACTATTGTGAAAGTCAAAAAATTTGCATGCTGCTACCTTTTATGGAAAAAGCTTGATAAAAACTGGTTTTGTTTAAAAAGCCAGTCCTTACACATATGCATATATTCTATATACAGGGTGGTCATTTTTAAACAACCTAGTCTTTCTAACAAAAAACAATGGAGTAAGCAAGTTTTAGACTATCCCAAATCGATTGGTTAGGGATCACTTAATTTTAAGTCGCCGGGTGTTTGCCTCAAATTTGAGTAAGAGCGCCTGTGGGACGTCATAAAGCCAAGAATGCGAATTTTTTCATGTTTTTTCACAAACTTTTACTTTTGCCACATTAACTTTAAAGAAAAATTGTATAGGTTATGATTATTTGCATTAGAAAAATAATTTAATTGTCGTTTTAATGAGCTTTGTATCTCAAGAACTAAAAGAGATTGTTATTTTAGTAAATATTAAAAAAATTATAAAAATTCAAGATCGATTTATGATGGATCACTCAAGGTTAAGACACCGGGTCACCTCCAATTTGAGTAGGAGGGCCGATATGATGTCATAAATCCAAAATGGCGGAATTTTCCATTTTTGTACAAACTTTGACTTATCTTATAAGTTTCGCTAAATTAGTTTAGAAGAAAAATTGTAAATAAAGTTATAATTTGCAAGAATTAATATACTAAATACTTTAAAACTAACAAAAACATATTAACAATTTGGGTAAAAAATTGTTTATATTTTTTTATATTAATTTTTACCTTCTCCTTAGCCCGCGTAGCAATAGCGAGAAAAGGTATTATTTTCGACGAAAAAATTTTTTTTTAGATAACGCCGAAAATGTGTTATTTGGGTGTATTTTGACCTATTTTAGCGATATCGTCGTGATGTCTGTCTGTGTGTGTGTGTATATTATTTCTGTCCGTAACACAATAGCTCCTAAACCGCTAAACTGATTTTCATAAAATATTTATCAGGTAAAATAGTGTTTGACACTCTTACAAGTTGATTAGATTTTGGTTTTTGGTTCATTCAGTTTGTTGACAATTAAAAATTTTTAAAAATTATCATTTTTTAATGGAGCCTCGTATCAATATGCGGTTGTCGGAATATAGTTGATTACATTTCGCTCAATAATTTGAGAAACTTCGTAAAAGCTTTAGTTTCTGATATATTTACAAAAACTGTTTTCAAGGCTGATATATCACGGCTTCACTTGAAGTGTGCTAAGCTAGGAGGATATCAGATCCGTCATGGGACAATTTAGTTTTTTATCTCTTTATATATAATAATTGGTGTTCTATTGCAAACAAAAAAGGTACTTACAGTTTTTCTGTCTAACTAATTTAGCACAACTTATAAGCCAACCTTTGTGAATAGGCATGAAAATGGCCGCCATCTTGGATTTACGACGTCACACCCGCCCTCCTACTGAAATTGGGGGTAATCACTCGGTGACTTAAGCGGACCTCACACGATCAGTATTACTGACAGTATTTTTATATATGTCTTTGTTTATAACTTTTGACAAACAAAGACATATATAAAAATACTGTCAGTAATACTGATCGTGTGAGGGCCGCTTTAAAATTGTGTGATCTATTACCAATAAATCTGGGTTAGTTTAAAAAAATCTTCCACAAGTACTCCACGGGATTCCATAGGCAGCTAAACTGTATTCCAAATCGGATCCGGTCAAGTATGGGACCAATTTTGTTGATGTTGTTGGCTCGATATTTTTTTTTAACCTGGGTGTCCTTGTCTATGGCCTACATGGCTATATAAAAATAGTAGTGTGTGTGGGTTTTTGATAAAAAAATTTTGATGTGACCACTCTGTATATGCATGCATACACATTATACAATTTTTAATATTTTTAAGTGCTAAAATGCTCCTTGTTGTTTTAATCAGGTTTAAGTTGTTGGGTAAGCAATAATTTAATACACAAACAAAACGGTTACTGTTATATAAAACTGCAGGAATTGTTAAATAAAAATAAATTTTCTATACAGAGTGTTATGTCTTATGGCTTATTTTTTATGAAAACTTTTGGTTACAAGAAAGTAAGATTTTTGGAGAAAATTGATAGACTCTTTTGTTGTTAAACAGATCAATAAAACTTAGATTTTTTATTTGGATTTTGAAGAAAATTATGGGAAAATACAATCCGAAAAAATCAAAATTTATGGGAAAATTAAAAATTATATATACATATTATTTATGCAACAGAATATTTTAAAAACAAAGACATTTCGAGCAACTGTTTAAGGAACTGTTTTTCTTTAAGATAAGACCTCCCTTTTAGTACACGTTTTAAATAAAACCCTGTATATAATCTTAAATTTCTATTTTTACTTTAAAAAACTAATCATAACACTATGCTTTTAAAGTGACCGTGTGATTGTGTTTTGCTTGGCTGATTTTGCTTAAAGAGTTTTCATGTTAAACATAAAATTCCTTTAATTGTTTGGCTTGACATCCTTGAAGTTAGCAGTGCAAAGTCTGCAGTGCAAATACTTTATGTTGAAAAAATTAGTGCTTATTAAGAGTACCAATTAAGCCATCTTTCCAATTTTTATGCTCTTAAGGCGAGTCTTTATTTGAAGCATAAATCGCATGACTCGCTCCGAGGCCGAATGAGCATTCGTATGTTTACGTTCCTTCAAGGCGCGGCAAACAGCATTCGGTTGTGCGACGCATGGACCTGAGGCGTGCTACGTCATCCAATTGAAGCGAGGCATGCGAGTTTTGCCGCAAATTAATACCCGCCTTTATAATTTTGGAGTTATGGTCTGCACTGATAACCCCTCCTTACAGATAGAAGTGCATTAAATTAAGGTGGTCTAGAAGGCGGGAAGAAGGTTGGTCTGTAGAAAATGTGATTTTTTACACATTTCTGCACAACTAAATAAAAGACCTTATTATTCTTGATAACTTTATGCAGTACAAAGAAATGGAAGTGTTTGAATAGCATTTAATTTTTTAGAGCATTCTTCTTAGACCACTTTTATACAAAGTGTTTTAAGTAAAAGGTAACAGGGGTTTTTTGGTATTTTTCTGGCGAATTTGTAAAAACACGCTCGGACGGCGGATAAAAAGTCTAAAGTTCAAAAGGTGGAAAGTACAAAAGGTCAAAAGAAAACACAAAAAATCGCTATTTTGGCCATGCCCTATTTTTCTCAGGATCATACAGGGTGTGAATCTGAACCGAAAAGAACCAAACTGAACCGAACCAAACAAGCATAGTTTTCCATAACAAAAACTTACCTGACTTGTTTTCTGGGATCCTAGAGGGTGTGTAATGTATCGGAACCAAACCAACATATTAAAAAAAACCTTGTGTTTTTTCCCGGGATCCTAATGGGTGTAAATCCGAACTGAACCGAACTCGGATTTTTAAATATGTTGCTTCGGTTCGGTTCCAGAGCGAGATTTTGCTTTGAAAATTATTAGCGAAAATTGGGAAGAACAGATGACCCGCTTAACAGGTCTAATATCAACTATCCTCGACCGCTGGACCACCTCGGCTGGGCAGGGGAATTCGACGTGGTTAGGTTTCAATCTTTTTATTTTTCGACCTTTTGTATACTTTCCACCTTTTGTTTTTCGACCTTTTGTACTTTCGACCTTTTATCCGTCGTCCGTAAACGTTACCCCTATAGTTTGAATAGGGAAAGTAGGTCGTGATACCTTGTTGTAAAATTTCGAAAATCCATGGATTTGTGTTTGGGATATTTGCCTCCAAATGTCCAAATTTATTTAGCGATAATTTTTTTTTAATAAAATTAGAAATAAAGAGTCATTGCAAAATGTTCCTTCGATAAAAAATAAGTCGACGTGGGAATTTTTTAAATTTTATCTTAGAAATATACATAAAAAACGTTTTTTATCGCTCTAATGTACCTTCGGGGGCAAATATCTCAAAAACATATCGACAGATTTTTGAAATTTTTACACGTTTGTAGAGCCATTCAAAAAACCTTCAAAACAAAGTATCACTCGACCCACTTTCCCTATTCAAAATATAGGGTTTTTATAAGTTTACCCTTCGAAGGTATGTACTACTCAAATTTCAAGATAATTAAAAATTGTCCCACTTGAAATCAAAATCGACGTGTTTGGGCTTTTTACAAATTCGCTCGAAAAATATCCAAACACATATATGTGTTATCATTTACTTGAAACACCCTATATGGTGTAGACTATAACTCGTAAACAAAAAATTGGGAAATTAGCAATGGATTGGCACTTGATTAGTACCAATTTTTCCAATCATAAAATCTACGCACTGCTAACTTTAAGGATGTGTTGTCTTGTGTTGACTAGTTTATCTTGTTCCAGACCGCTTCCGCCTCTAATTCCACCATCCCCCCCTCCCACGACACCAGCATGAAGCCCAAGTGTGCGGGGTGCAATGAAGCCATCATAACGGGCGAATACACCACCGCGATGGATCGCGAATGGCACTCACAGCATTTTTGCTGCGAACACTGCAAACAGCCCTTAACCGGGAAGAAATACGTGCCTCACAACGACCACCCTTACTGCGTGCCTTGTTACGAGACCAATTTTGCGTACACCTGTGCCAAATGCGACCTCACTATAGGCATAGATTCTAAAGATTTGTCTTACAAGGATAAACACTGGCACGAGAAATGTTTTGCGTGCAACAGTTGCAGGGAATCCTTAGTCGATAAGCAGTTTGCTACAAAAAATGAAAATATTTACTGCGCAAGATGTTACGACGACCAATTTGCCTCGAAATGTGACGGCTGTCATCAAATATTCAAACCCGGCACAAAGAAAATGGAATACAAAAGTCGTCAATGGCACGAAAAATGCTTCTGCTGTTTCATTTGCGAGAACCCCATCGGTGTGCAAAATTTCGTTCCTCGCGACGAGAAAATATTTTGCTCGCAGTGTTTCGAAGATAAGTATGCCACTAAGTGTGTGAAATGCACAAAGGCCATCATTAGCGGAGGTGTCACTTACAAAGGCGACCCTTGGCACCACGAGTGCTTCACTTGCACGAATTGCGAGAAAAGTCTTGCCGGTGAACGCTTCACCAGTCGAGACGATCGTCCTTATTGTGCCGAATGTTTTGGTCTACTATTCGCCAAACGTTGCTATAGTTGTAGGAACCCCATCACTGGTTTAACCGGCACCAAGTTCATTTCCTTCGAGGATCGCCACTGGCACAACGATTGTTTCGTGTGTTCCGGCTGCAAAATCAGCTTGGTTGGAAAAGGATTCATTACTGATGAGGAGGATATCATCTGTTCAGAATGCGCTAAAAGAAAATTGCTTTAATAAACTTAATTTTTTTAGTTAGATTTCCCTTGTCTTAAACATATTTTGCTCGCGGTCTTTTAAAGATATAAACGTGATTAAACTAAATAATTATTGCTTTAAGGCTACCCGTTTTATATTTTTTTACTAAAATTTTGCTTTATTGTGTCCTTATTAGTATTGTTTGTAGTATTTTTTGAAGATTTAAGACTAGGCTCTCTTGAAAGAATTCTTTCTAGCATTTTGACTATTTTTCAAATCTTGTTCTCTTCGTGTAATATAACCACACAAATTGCGAGATTAATTTTGCCGGTAAACGGTTCACCAGTCGAGACGATCGTCTTTATTGTACCGAATGTTTTGGTCTACTGTTCGCCAAACGTTGCTATAGCTGTAGAAACCTCATCACGTTGCTATAGCTGTAGAAACCTCATTTAACCGGCATCAAGTTCATTTCCTTCGAGAATCGCTACTGTCAACGATTTCTTCGTGTGTTCCGGCTGCAAAAATAAGCTTGGTCGGCAAAGGATTCGTTACTAATGAGGCGTATATCATCTGTTCCGATAAAAGAAAATTGCTTTAATAAATTAAATTTTTATAGTTAGATTTTATAGTGTCCTTAATAGTTTTGTTTGTAGTATTTTTGAAGATTTAAGACTAGGCTCTCTTGAAAGAATTATTTCTAAAGATTTGACTATTCTTCAGATTTTATTCTTTTTGTGTAATATAACCACACAAATTGCGAGAAAAGTCTCGCCGCTGATCGCTTCACCAATCGATACGATCGTCCTTATTGTGCCGAATGTTTTGGTCTATTGTTCGCCAAACGTTGCTATAGCTGTAGGAACCCCATCACGGGTTTAACCGGCACCAAGTTCATTTCCTTCGAGGATCGCCACTGGCACAACGATTGCTTCGTGTGTTCCGGCTGCAAAATCAGCTTGGTTGGAAAAGGATTCATTACCGATGAGGAGGATATCATCTGTTCAGAATGCGCTAAAAGAAAATTGCTTTAATAAATTAATTTTTTTTAGTTAGATTTCCCTTGTCTTAAACATATTTTGCTCGCGGTCTTTTAAAGATATAAACGCGATTAAACTAAATAATTATTGCTTTAAGGCTACACGTTTTATATTTTTTTTACTAAAATTTTGCTTTATTGTGTCCTTATTAGTATTGTTTGTAGTATTTTTTGAAGATTTAAGACTAGGCTCTCTTGAAAGAATTCTTTCTAGCATTTTGACTATTTTTCAAATTTTGTTCTCTGTGTAATATAACCACACAAATTGCGAGATTAATTTTGCCGGTAAACGGTTTACCAGTCGAGACGATCGTCTTTATTGTGCCGAATGTTTTGGTCTACTGTTCGCCAAACGTTGCTATAGCTGTAGAAACCTCATCACTAGTTTAACCGGCATCAAGTTCATTTCCTTCGAGAATCGCTACTGTCAACGATTTCTTCGTGTGTTCCGGCTGCAAAAATAAGCTTGGTTGACAAAGGATTCGTTACTAATGAGGCGTATATCATCTGTTCCGATAAAAGAAAATTGCTTTAATAAATTAAATTTTTATAGTTAGATTTTCTAGTGTCCTTAATAGTATTGTTTGTAGTATTTTTGAAGATTTAAGACTAGGCTCTCTTGAAAGAATTATTTCTAAAGATTTGACTATTCTTCAAATTTTATTCTCTTTGTGTAATATAACCACAGAAATTGCGAGAAATGTCTCACCGCTGATCGCTTCACCAATCGATACGATCGTCCTTATTGTGCCGAATGTTTTGGTCTATTGTTCGCCAAACGTTGCTATAGCTGTAGGAACCCCATCACGGGTTTAACCGGCACCAAGTTCATTTCCTTCGAGGATCGCCACTGGCACAACGATTGCTTCGTGCGTTCCGGCTGCAAAATCAGCTTGGTTGGAAAAGGATTCATTACCGATGAGGAGGATATCATCTGTTCAGAATGCGCTAAAAGAAAATTGCTTTAATAAATTAATTTTTTTTAGTTAGATTTCCCTTGTCTTAAACATATTTTGCTCGCGGTCTTTTAAAGATATAAACGCAATTAAACTAAATAATTATTGCTTTAAGTCTACACGTTTTATATTTTTTTACTAAAATTTTGCTTTATTGTGTCCTTATTAGTATTGTTTGTAGTATTTTTGAAGATTTAAGACTAGGCTCTCTTGAAAGAATTATTTCTAGCATTTTGACTATTTTTCAAATTTTGTTCTCTTTGTGTAATATAACCACACAAATTGCGAGTTTGTGTGGTAAATGCTTCACCAGTCGAGACGATCGTCTTTATTGTGCCGAATGTTTTGGTCTACTGTTCGCCAAACGTTGCTATAGCTGTAGAAACCCCATCACTGGTTTAACCGGCATCAAATTCATTTCCTTCGAGAATCGCTACTGTCACAACGATTGCTTCATGTGTTCCGACTGCAAAATCAGCTTGGTTGGAAAAGGATTTATTACTGATGAGGAGGATATCATCTGTTCAGAATGCGCTAAAAGAAAATTGCTTTAATAAATTTAATTTTTTTAGTTAGATTTCCCTTGTCTTAAACATATTTTGCTCGCGATCTTTTAAAGATATAAACGCGATTAAACTAAATAATTGCTTTAAGGCTACACGTTTTATATTTTTGTACTAAAATTTTGCTTTATTGTTTCTTTATTAGTATTGTCGGTAGTATTTTTGAAGATTTAAGACTAGGCTCTTTTGAAAGAATTATTATATATAGAAATTTTGTTCTCTTTGTGTAATATAACCACACAAATTGCGAGTTTGTGTGGTAAATGCTTCACCAGTCGAGACGATCGTCTTTATTGTGCCGAATGTTTTGGTCTACTGTTCGCCAAACGTTGCTATAGCTGTAGAAACCCCATCACTGGTTTAACCGGCATCAAATTCATTTCCTTCGAGAATCGCTACTGTCACAACGATTGCTTCATGTGTTCCGACTGCAAAATCAGCTTGGTTGGAAAAGGATTTATTACTGATGAGGAGGATATCATCTGTTCAGAATGCGCTAAAAGAAAATTGCTTTAATAAATTTAATTTTTTTAGTTAGATTTCCCTTGTCTTAAACATATTTTGCTCGCGATCTTTTAAAGATATAAACGCGATTAAACTAAATAATTGCTTTAAGGCTACACGTTTTATATTTTTGTACTAAAATTTTGCTTTATTGTTTCTTTATTAGTATTGTCGGTAGTATTTTTGAAGATTTAAGACTAGGCTCTTTTGAAAGAATTATTATATATAGAAATTTTGTTCTCTTTGTGTAATATAACCACACAAATTGCGAGTTTGTGTGGTAAATGCTTCACCAGTCGAGACGATCGTCTTTATTGTGCCGAATGTTTTGGTCTACTGTTCGCCAAACGTTGCTATAGCTGTAGAAACCCCATCACTGGTTTAACCGGCATCAAATTCATTTCCTTCGAGAATTGCTACTGTCACAACGATTTCTTCGTGTGTTCCGGCTTCAAAAATAAGTGTGGTTGGAAAAGGATTCGTTACTGTTGAGGAGTATATCATCTGTTCCGAACACGAATTTTTACAGTTAGATTTCCCTCGTCTTAAACAAATTTTCCTCGCGGTCTGTCAAAGATATAAACGCGATTAAACTAAATAATTGCTTTGAGGTTACATATTTTATATTTTTTTACAAAATTTTGCTTTATTATGTCCTTAATAGTATTGTTTGCAGTATTTTTGAAGATTTAACACCAGGCTCTCTTGAAAGAATTCTTTCTAGCATTTTGACTATTTATCAAATTTTGTTGTCTTTGTGTAATATAACCACACAAAGTGCGAGAAATGTCCCGCCGGTGTTCACTAGTCGAGATGATCGTCCTTATTATGCCGAATGTTTCGGTCCAGTGGCTTAACCAGCACCAAATTCATTTCTTTCGAAAATCACCATCATCACATTGGCTCCTAAACCAGCTTTGCTGGAAAATGATTCATTACTGTGTAGGAGGAGATCGTCTGTTGACTGTTGCACGACAATATATTAGAAGAAAGTTGCTTTGGCTATTTTGTCGTAGTTGGATTTTATTCGTCTAAAACATATTTTGTTCGCATTCTTTTAAAGATAACACTGCACACGCTTCATGTGCAATTTTGCTTCTTTGTGTGTGCGTATTTTGCGTAGATTTTTTGAAGATTTCCAGGCTCTCTTGAAAGAGTTCTTTCTAGTGATTTGACAATTTTTTTATTTTTTTGCTTTTTTTATTTAAGGAATCGCATATTTTTGTTAAAAACTCTTTAACAAATAACGTTATTTTTAAGCTTATAGTCACGCTTTTGCTCATTTTAGTTTTAAGTTATTATCTGTGCCATTAATATTACTGTTTGACAAAGAAAATGGTTTTAGTTGGTCTGATTCTTTAGTTAGAACTGATAACCTAATACTATTTAAAATACATGTACTAACAGGTGATAAGGGAGGGCAAGAAAGAAAAATATCGTTTTTTGGTCAGTTTTTAGGTAAGAGGACTGGGAAAATTATAAAAGAAAAAAATCCTACAATGAATGCACAATGAATTTTTTCAAAAATATCAAATTTAAGGACATACCGGATGTTCAAGTAATCATTAAACACAATATTTCTCAGTGGAAAATAGTTGTTTTGCAATTTAACTATAATATTTGAAAAAATGCAAGATAAGTTTTTATTACATATTCCAATTTTTTGTTGTTGTAATTGTGTAAAAATTTTACCTTTGTTTCTTATGACTCCAAAAATGGTTTCAGAGAAATTCAAAACTTTGATACCCTGTTTCCTAAAAACAAATTTTAGACCAACAGTTATTTAAATGTGTTCCTTTTGGCCTCTACTTTATACCTATTTCAGTCTATATTTACCATATAGCTAGTAGGGAGATATAGATGGCGTGCCTATATGAACTGTATGCCCGAGAAAAATGGCCAACAAAAATAAAATCAAGTAACCCTTGATTGCATTTTTCACTACTGCGCCTGTGTCAGACGTGTCTGTCGCATGGTGATTGGTTGTTACGGCTCTCGCACTTGCGCAAACACGGACGATGTACTAGGCGCAGCCAACTAGATTAATCTATGTTGGCTACATAAAATGTGACTTTGGTCACCTATATCCCTGTCCTAGCTAAATGATATTTACTTTAAGTTATTTCAAGAAACTAATACCTAAATACCATGACGTGTCTGGCATGTGCGCTTGTTTTTATATAACTTTGTCAGTATTGACAAGTGACTTTGAAAAAAAGAATAAATCTAGAAAATATTAAATTTTATTTATGACCACTAATTGAGTTTAAATAGATTTTTGCAACTCAACACATTTTTCTATTTTTAGATGTATTTAAAATTGAAGACATTGATTTAATTAAAAATGTTTATTGTTAATAGTACGACTGTTTACGTTTTATTATTATTGCTACGTTTTCATGGGTATTGAATGCATTATCAATATGTCTTTAAAATTTATGTTGCATGTGTTTTCATAATAACTTTCAATTTGATCTGAAAACTGTTTGAAAATTTTGATATTTACCAGAAGTTACATTTCAAAATTGCCAAAGTAAATCCCGAATATATTTATCTTTCTTTATAATTAAATAATATAAAATCGTTAAAAAAAACCAACGCCTTTTTCACGAAAACGTAGCTTAAGTTGCATTTTTACACTTATTCAGTTGTTGTACTCGAACTAGTTTTTTAATTTTGAAAATCTCTTACATACCACCGAAGAAAATAGGGACCTGTTGCATGTCCCATTTCTTTCTTATCTTATATTTGAGGCATGCGCAGTTACCTGGTTTGAACCTTATCCTTTACTAAAGGATAATGTTTGACCTTACTTGTGTTTGAATAACGCAGGTTACTAGTTCCTTTATTTAAAGACAGTGTTGCCGCGCATGCAACGTAATGACAATTATTTCAAGAAATGCCAATTATAGATTTTTTTTAAACTGGTAGATATGTGTTGTTTGGCAACAGTGTTCACCAATACCCAAAAGTCATCAATGTTTTGTGAAGTGCCTAAAAAAACACAAGTAAACACAGACCTAATCCCATATTTTAATGTTTCCTGGTGGTTTTTCACTGGTATAGTCTAAATTATACGCATTTGTAATGACGTCACCAGGTGAGAAAAAAACGTATGGCTTAGATATTTTTGCCAATCAATGTTTTTTATTTGACAGTGACAGATACTTCACATAACCAATTATACTCCATTTCATAATTTTTGAGATAACTTTTTGACAGTTATCAGCTGTTTACCATAACAAACAGCATGGGCCAACGAAAAAAGGTGGTAAAAAGTTGTGTCAAAAATAATAATATGAACTGTACCTACCTATTTAAATCATAGACACTACTTACTACTTTTTTTAAAAAGTGTATTGTCACCGCTGTTTATAATATACTAAACAAAGATAAACAAAAATGACGTCATTACAAATGGGTATAATTTAAACTCATATTGTTCTTTCAGTTTTTTCCTAGTTGTTTTCGGAACTTTTTAATTAATTTTGCCTATAGAACACAAAACAGGCTTTTGGATAAATAATTGTGTCTGCAAAAGGTCAAAATTGGGCTTCTAAATATCACGTGACATCTCTCATATAATGTCACATTTATCAAGGATAAGGTTCGCTAAAGGAGGGCGTGCAAAGGTTCCCTGAGAATGTTTTGCGGATGTCACGATATTAAGCAGTTTCTGAGGTGTATAAGCTTCGATACACACTTAAACTTTTCACCCTTTTGAACACCATTTTACCATATACGTAATATTCCAATACTCCCTGTTACCTATTTACACAATGGTTGGCGTTTGATGCAAACAATCAGAAATAAAGGTACGAAAAATGCACAGATACCAAATTTACATAGATAAGAGTTTTTGTCAACTGTATGTACAACGTGTCCCATTTTCGATAGGATTAAATGGGAAACTCGGTTATTATTAAACATATTGATTGTCTGATTGCACCTTACCGTGCTCATTTTTTGAGCCCTTAAAAATGGTGTAATCAGATTTTTGCTATACCCCGTAGTTTCGCTGATACAGAGAGTTTTTGAAAAAATAGCATTTTTAATAATCCCTTATATCTCGCTTATTTTACAAGGAATTTTTATTGTGTAAAAACCTTTTTATAGCAACTTTTTTAGAAGAAAAAAATGACGTTGTCAATTTTTTTAAATATTGTTTAGTTTTTGAGATATTGTATTTATCATAAAAAAATTAAATACGGACCTGGATTTTTTTTATTTCTATTTTGATTGGTTTCATGCTCTTATTATAACAAAATAATACAAATTTAATATTTTTTTGTTTTAAGGGAAAAAAAAATTTATATTTAAAAAAAAAATTAGTCCGAACCTGGAAATTTGCAACATAAATATAAATTACAAATTGCTAGTTGAATGATTTTAGTTTAACTGTGTTCATACTTAGCAAATTAAAATTGTTTTACGTTAATTTAAAGATTTATTTGAAACAAAGTCTACGACAAATACAAAAAATAATAACTAATTTTTCTTTAATGATATAAATGTTCAAACTGATTGCCATTATATGTAAGACACTGTTGGAATTTTTGAGTAATTTTTCTTAGCGCATTTTGCATAAAAATATTTCTGCCGTTTAAGTATTGGGATTTTGTTACTTGAATAAAGCAGTCAAACATTTTTCAAATTCTGGATATGGTCGACTTCTGGCCATTTTAGAATAATTTTTGAGTGAGCTATTTACAAAAGTGACAAGTAAAATGACAATGTCAGTTCCACACTTTTGTTTTTCCATGTTAAAGTGATTTTCAAGAGGTGCTTTGCTACCATCAAATAATTACTATGATATTATTTTTGTAACTTTTTAACGTCTCAAAACATAAACTAAAAATCGTTCAACTGGTGTGTCTTGCAATTTTTAATTTATATTTACGTTGGAAATTTCCAGGTTCGAACTAAATTTTTTTTAAAAATATTAAATATTTTTTTTAACCTTAAATTAAATAAATATTAAAGTTTTATCATTTTAAGATAATAATAGCATGAAACCAATCAAAATAGTAATAAAATTAATACAGGTCCATATTTAATTTTTTTATGATAAATACCATATCTCAAAAACTAAACAATATTTTAAAAAATTGATAACGTCATTATTTTCTTCTAAAAAAGTTGCTATAAAAAGGTTTTTACAGAATAAAAATATCTTGTAAAATAAGCGAGATATAAGGGATTATTAAAAATGCAATTTTTGCAAAAACACCCTGTATTAGCGAAACTACGGGGTATAGAAAAAATCTGATTACACCATTTTTAAGGGCTCAAAAAAATGGGCACGGTAAGGTGCAATCAGAAAATCGATATCTTCTTCTTCATTCTATATCGTAAGGTACCGTAGGCAATAATACGTACTATATGGAAATATTATGCATAAGTCTTTGAAAGCAACCAATCAGGTCTTTTTTGCTTAAAGACCCCAAGGCCCTCATGTTTGCATCAAAAATGGGCAGTTACCATGGGTATTGGAATATTATGTATATGCATTTTACTTACAATCATTAGGCTTATATTGTGATTCACAAGAAGAAAATTTTAAAATGCTCACAACACCCAGTAGTAAGGCCGGGAATCGAACTTAAACTGATCGTGTGGCTGTGTACAGCGTGTCCCATTTTCGATGGGATTAAATGGGAAACTCGGTTATTATTAAAGATATCGATTTTCTGATTGCACCGTACCGTGCTCTTTTTTTGAGCCCCTAAAAATGGTGTAATCAGATTTTTGCTATACCCCGGGATTTCGCTAATACAGGGAGTTTTTGAAAAAATTGCATTTTTAATAATTCCTTGTATCTCGCTTATTTTGCAAGATATTTTTATTCTCTAAAAACCTCTCTATGGCAACTTTTTTAGAGCAAAATAATGACGTTATCAATTTTTTTAAATATTGTTTAGTTTGTGAGATATGGTATTTATCATAAAAAAATTAAATACGGACCTGGACTTTTTTTATTACTATTTTAATTGGTTTCATGCTATTATTATCTTAAAATGATAAAACTTTAACATTTTTTTGTTTTAAGATTAAAAAAAATATTTAATACATTCTTTAAAAAATTTTAGTCCAATCCTGGAAATTTCCAACGTAAATATAAATTAAAAATTGCAAGACACACTAGTTGGATGATTTTTAGTTTATCTTTTTTGAAACGTTAATTAAACGATTTATAAATAAAGTAAAAAACCTAATTATTTGATGGTAGCACAGCAACTTATGAAAGTTACTTCAACATGGAAAAACAATAGCTCACTCAAAATTATTCTAAAGTGGCTAGAAATCGACTATATCCAGATTTTGAAAAATGTAATATTTTTGACTGCTTTATTCAAACAACAAAATCCCAAGATTTAAACGGCAGAAATATTATTAAGCAAAATGCGTTAAGAAAAATTACTCAAAAATGCCAACAATGTCTCACACATAATGGCAATCAGTTTGAACATTTAGACCATTAAAGAAAAATTAGTTATCATTTTTTGTAATTCGCTATTTTTTTTGTTTTGTCGTAGACTTTGTTTCAAATAAATCCTTAAATTAACGTAAAACCATTTTAATTTGCTAAGTATCAAAGCAGTTAAACTAAAAATCGTTCAACTAGCAATTTTTAATTTATATTTATGTTGGAAATTTCCAGGTTCGGACAAATTTTTTTTTAAATGGTAAATATTTTTTTTATTCTTAAAACAAAAAAAAATATAAAATTTTTATTATTTTGTGATAATAATAGCATGAAATTAATCAAAACAGTGATAATAAAAATACAGGTCCATATTTAATTTTTTATGATAAATACCATATCTCAAAAACTAAAAAATATTTTAAAAAACTGACGTCATTATTTTCCTTTAAAAATTTTTTTACAGAATAAAAATATCTCGTAAAATAAGCGAGATATAAGGGATTATTAAAAATGCAATTTTTTCAAAAACTCCCTGTATTAGCAAAACTACAAGGTACAAACATCTAATTACACCATTTTTAAGAGTTTAAAAAAGAGCACGGTAAGGTGCAATCAGAATATCAATATCTTTAATAATAACCGAGTTTCCCATTTAATCCCATCGAAAATGGGACACGCTGTACAACGTAGACCAGGATATTGTAGCAATTTTATCTATAATTTGTTATAGCAAATACAGGTCTAATGATTGTAAATAAAACGGTTTTTGTTATTTTAATAGTAGGTTATTGTATATCTTTTTTCTTAAGCTTTGCTGTTTTGATTAATTTTTTACAAGGCTTTTTATTTTTTTGATAATTTTTAAAACAAAGCTTTTAAATGACAAAATTTTTACACAATTGAGCTAATATCATTGTTTTAGTATTTAACAAACTGTTTAGTGTTATGTTAAAAAGAAAATTCGCCAAAAATGACATCTATTAAAAGACATACAGTTTTTTGCATTCCCAAAAGTTTATTGACTAATAAAAATTAACATAAATTAAATTTTTATGTATTAAAATGTACTTATTATAGACATTCTAAATGGCGCAAAAAATCCACTATTTTACTACGTTAATAACTTCAAATACAAATTAGAATAAATTGGTTCTGTTAAGCAAATTTGTATAAAAAATGTGCAATATTCGTGAAACTGAATGAAATATGAAACCTCATTGGTTTTGGGAAACTTTAAAACTACCTTTCATTTAAAAACTATTTAAGATACAGTCAATAACGTTGCATCCTTGTTAAATACATTATGTTTAATTAAATAACGTTTGTAAAATGGTTTACTATGTGAAAAGTCTTTAGCTTAAAAAAATTACATAATTTTTGGTAAACAGTATATTTTGCAACAAACAAAACTTTATAGGCCGGGGCCATAGCGTCTTTCGTGGGCTTTTTGATGAAGATTTTACAGCACCTGTTTTAATCGATTGCTAATGATTCCACCAACACTACCTGACCTGTTAACAGACCCAAAATTATCTCAGTCAAAAAGTAGGTTAAATATTTTTTCAATTCTGAACAGTTTAAGCTACAGTAATGAAACTTGGCACGTACACCGGCATTCACGTACTTAGTCTTTAGCTGTCAACAAAAATTATATATTTTGTCCCTATGAGGCGCCAGGAGGCACAACTTGTTTTTAGATTTTAGACCTGTAGGTAATTGTATGAGCTACAAAATCCATAAGATATAGTTACGCAGGCGTAATAGTTTTGAAGATATAATGCACAATCTAAAAACACATTTTGCTCCCTTGCGCCCCCTGAGGGCAAAATATATAGTCTTTTTAACAGACAAAGAATAAGTACGTGAAGGTTGATGTGCGTGCCAATTTTCATTACTGTAGTAATAACACACAACCGTTCAGGATTAAAAAAATATTTTGACACCCTAACCTTACGTTTTGACTGAGACAATTTTGGGTCTGTTAACAGATCAGCAAGTGTTAGTGGGATCATTAGAAATCGATTAAAACAGGTGTTCTTCATCAAAAAGCCCACGGAGGCCAAATTTTGATGCTATGGCCCCGAACTATGGTCTGGGTATTACGCTACTACTAAGAAAATTCAAACCATTAAAAAAAGGGGGTTTCACTATAAAAGAAGTGTGTTAAAATATCGATTTTTCATTTTTGACTTTAAAATAATGACATTTTTATTTAACTTGCTTTGTAGACCCAATTTGGCGTGTGTCCTTTTAGTCATAGGATTTGTTTTGGATTGAAGTCCCATTTAAAGTTTGCTTGATCCTTTAAATAGTGATATTTTTTGCACCACTCTGTATAAATTATACTTTGTTAATTTTTAACATTCCTTATATTGTGTGCTGAGCTTTTCTATAGTTACACTGAAATTGTTTTTTAAGATAATAGTTTTACATATTACCTAGTTGCAATATTTAACAATTTTAATTAATGTAATAATATTTTTAAAATCAATTAAATGCTGTTAACAAATATATATTTTTATTTTCTGTAGCCGTCATGAAGAACAAAAACATTTATACTTTTATATGTTGATAAAAAAGTAAATTCAACTGTCAAAAGAAAAAAATGGAAAAAGTTGCAGTGTGTGCGATGGTATAAAATCAAAGAAGTAATTCCTACTATAGTTGATATTGTATTAAAGTGACACCGCATCATCAAAACTTTGATGGGCGGGAAGGGAGTAGAGGGGTACATACAGTGGCATGCACTTCCTTTATTTTTTTTGATAATTGATTCCCAAAATGAGGCACTGCACTAATTAGTCATTAGCTTACTATTTTACTTGCTTTTTATTAAAATTATCTGGTTGTTACGAACATATTGATTTAGCCGGGCTTTGACGTTTTCTATTCATTGTTGTTTTAACTGTTTATGTCAAACAAATTACGACGCAGCTTTTTACAAAACAAATTACCGTATTTGCAACTAAATTAATATTTGCGCACATTTTAATATAATTTTGGATCTTTTTTTATTTTTCGGATCTTTAATTATTAGGTAAGTACCTATTTGATCTCTCCTTCGGAACATTAAACCCCGAGCGGCACACTGCATGTACAAAGGGAAACACTAATTTTTTAAGTCTTCTTTACTTAGATTTTGCCGCAACATTTGGTTTACCAAAGCTATGACGCGGTGCCACTTTAATACAATATCAACTATAATACTCAAGATGCGTCTTTTTTGATCCCCGAGAGAAGAGCGTTGTACTTATTCGGTTTCGAACCTACGCAAGGTAGCATCTCCACCTTATCAGGGTAGGCACGTATCAGCAATAAATATTGAATGGTATGGCTGGCATTCCGAGTATTGAGAATAGATGGCGCACATTATAAATAGAACAGTTGTCAAATCTGCGCAGATTGGAGGAAATGGGAACAAATTAGAGAATGATTGAAATAAAGCCAGGCTATAATAGTGCCAGGCACACTTTTGACACCTTCATATTGTAATATCAGCTGTGATCTCTCAACACACGGGCTTTGTTTACTATATGAACCGGAATAATTAGTGCCTTCTTTTATTAATTGAAAATATACGACGAAAGTTTTAAATTGGACTTTGGTATGTCAATTTTGAAGGATTAACTGTCAGTTTTCAATGTGAATGTGTCAAAATAGTGCCTGGCACAATTATAGCCGATTTTTCAATAATTCTCTATTGAAATTTTGTCACACATTGACCGGTCATGTGAACTTAACTGGACGATTGTAGTTGCATCATCGGGTTTCCATAAAACAAATTGTTTAAGGCAACCCGGTGACGTAGATTTTTTAATCTAATTCATTGATTTCGAGGTATAATTACAGGCCAGTCAGGTTCAATGACCTTTCAATTGGAGAGCATTACTGGAAAAGTTGCCAAACGCCAAAACCTAAATTTTGCATTATAAGTGCCAAGCGCCTTCAATCAAATATATATAGATGCTGGTAAAAGATCCAGGCGACACAAGCACTCTAGCTCCCTCTGTTGACTATCGAACCAAACGACAAGCCGATGTAATATATTTGATTGAAGGCGCTTGGCACTTATAATGGAAAATTGTGTTTTTTCTAGTAATGCTCTCCAATTTATGTAGGTAATAGTATAAAGACCTTGAGGCAAGACCAACTTTTCTTTTTCTAAGCCTTTGACTGGCACCTTTTTAAAAGCGATATTGAACTAGATGGTAAAACATTGAAACCATTGATCCCAATTAAATTTTAAACTTTTGGCAAATGCGCTGGGTAATAATCAAAAAGCCCACGGAGCTTACAATACAATTTACAGATTAAATTCGTTCTTTTGGATATTGCCAAGTTTTACAAAATAAAATAGATCTTGAAGCTAATTCACTTACGTTAAAGTCTATTCAGTTAACAGGGTGGCCATTTGAAAACGAAACAGAGGCAGTTTCGGGTATTTATCACATGTTATGGAAAAACCGCTCAGACACGTCGATTTTGTTTGCCAAAGGAAATCTTGTTTTAAAGGCTTTGGATTATCTTTACCATAAGGTATTTTCTTAAAGATCAATTTTTTATTATTATTATATACGTTATTATTATACGTCGTTATAATATAATTTTTTTTTGATGCTTAAAATTACCCCTTACATAAAAATACCACAGAAGCCCCCTTTTTAAAATTAAAATGTGTCAAAAAGTCGAAATTTAAAAAAAGTAGCCTAAAAAAATAGCCTCTTGCAACTTTTACACTAAGCAATTATCTTGAAAACTAATTAAACGATTTCGGAAAAAAGTACCTCGCCAACAAAGCCCTTTAAATTGCGGTGTTACTCAACTCATGTTCTCTATCTTTATAAAAGGGATGAAATCACCCCTCTTAAAGTAGCCAAAACATGTCCTCCTTTCAAACAAACTTGACGTATCAGAGCATTTCGGCTGCCCGAAATTAAAACAAAGTAACTGACATTTTTGGAAAATCGAGTTTTTTTTGTAAATTTATATAATCGTAATCTTACGCACATTTTAGTATAAGAATTTTCTAAATCGGTTTAGAAATACCGAAGTTATGATATAATTTAGACCACGTTACTCCATTTACTCCTATGCTTTTGCAAAACTTTATATTGATTTTTCTCGGTTTTGATAAATCTGCAGTTACTTTGTTTTAATGTCGGGCAGCCGATTTTTCCAAAAACATGAAATAAATACGAAAAATGCGTATGTATGCTTTGGCTAGATATTTAAAACGTTAATATTTCCGAAAGTGTAAAGGATATTGGATATTCGTTAAAGAATAAAGCCTATATTATAGTCCTTGCCGTAGGCAGTTACACTTTATTGATAGTATCAAAAAAAATTTGAAAAATGGCATGTTTTGTGGCAGGTGAGTTGTTTTTATCTGTGCATTTTTGTTGTCAACCTACAGTCAGCATAGTTTTTACCTTTAATTTTATACAAACATAACATGTTTACTTTTTAATATATTTCGGATTAGGAAATATGTTTATTTCATGTCAAAGTCACAAAAGTGTAACTGCGTGGCCCAGATAAAAGCAACTACATGGAAATTTCGGAAACGGTAAGAGATACGAGTTTGTTTAAATGAGAAAAAAGTTGCGCTATTCTAAGCCCAATCAGGTGCTGTATCAATATTAGAGATATCTACAGGGGTTACTAAAATATCGAGCAAAAACTAAAAATTGTGTTTTGCAAACAAATTTAATGATGTTTGGTATATTTAGCCGTTTTTTCCGGTACGGAAGAGTTTTTAAAAGTCTGCTGTAAATTGCTTGTTTGTAGGTTTTTTAAAGCTGAATGCAATTCATTTCATTTAGGGCCTGTACTTAAATTACATTAAGCTCTAGGGTGGGAGGGGGGTTTGGCATTGCGTTACACTCAATGTTTTTTTAATGTGTTTTTTCTTGAAAATGCGTTGCGAGTGGTGGAGGGGGGGTCATAAATCCTGAATTTTTGCGTTACGTAATTTAAGGACGTTCCCTTAAGCAAAAGTATGTGAGAAGTAAGTTTTTGCATACTAAAGAAATTAGAGTCTATCTAATAATCGACGATGCAGACATACTTAAGATAAAGAACGGCCCCATTGATATAATATTTATGGGTTTGCTTTTCTAAATAAACGCCTGGAACAGGTACATGCCTTCGACGACCTTTTCAGTCAAAGTTTGAGTGCTTGTGTAGTGTGTGTTTAATAAAATACTGGTGAGTAGATTCTCACAGGGGTTACCATAATTACCCTTTACCTGGCATATTTTCGTGTATAAAGTCAATGATATGCCTTTATATCCATATAAATAAAACTGCGTAGTAAGTGGTAACTTGTAAAATTAAAACCATAATTAACGTGCTGAAAGTGATCCCTCTGTTTCCTACGCATACATAGATCTTTACGCCACGTTTAAATGCTAGTACGCATACACGTAGAGCTATAAGACGTGTTTAAATGCGCTAGAACGCATACATAGTACTTTACGCCACGTTTAAATGCTTTTCTTATTCATGGTGAAATTAGAGTGTCACTAAGCACAGAATTGTACTAGTGGGTGACAGACACATAGTACGTTTCTCTTAGATAGTTAATCAATCATTTATTTATCTTGCTGTGAAGTATTTCTTCAATTAGAAACACGTCGTATTTCTTCAATTAGAAAAACGTCTATTATTGGCTTTATTGATTCTTTTAATAAAATCAATTGAAGAGCACAGGGAAAAAACGTGCAAAGTTATTTTTTCTAAGAAAGTGGGTTATATATGCCAAATGATGTCTTAAGATGTGTTCATATATATATATATATATATATATATATATATATATATATATATATATATATATTATTATCTGGAATATTCAAACTGGGAAAAAACAGGCCGTGTCACAAGATATTACTAATAATTCATTTTGCCAACATTGAAAGAAGGTGCCAGTTTTAAACTTTCAAAATGTTATATCCCCAAACCAACTAAGAGTGAAGAGTGTCACGTCACTAGCCATCTGTCTCGAGTTAATTAAAACTAAAACGGATTGAAAACGAAGCCCATGGTAATCCGTTTTAATTTTAATTATTATATTTATACAACGCATTACTTTAAAAATTGGTACTCGGGGGTTTTTTGGGATGCGAAACCTAAATATGGATACCTTTTCACTGTGGCCGATAGAGGGCGCTTCACAATGCTCTTTTTATAGTTTAAAATGACTATAACTTTTTTCTCAGTGTAACTTTTAACTTTTTTTGTTAAGAAAATATTTTCCTGAATCTTTTTAAGCCAAAAAGGTACTCTTGTTAACATGTGTTTTCGAAATATTTCCGTTTTTAGTGTTCGATGCCGCAACGGAATACTGAAATTATTTTAAATGACTATTTCACTAGAGTGTTTTACACTGGCAAAATGTCATAGCAACGGCCAGTTTTCAACTGACTATATTGTTCTCAAAGCTTTATTCAAGTTTCTTGCTTTTCGGCAATTTCGATGTTTAATTTTTAAATTCACCACCCTGTATCTCTGAAACGGAGCAATTTTGGACTAAGGTAATTTGCATTAAATTGGCTTATTTTGACCTCAGGAATATGTGCTTAGATTTTGTACAGACCTTTTAGAGACACTCTGTGTATTATTTTTATAAAAATAATCTCACGTATAACTTTGTGTTACATCTGGAAAACTAAAGGTGACAGATAAAATTTAGTTTGACAGTTTTATTTAGCGTTAATACAAGCAATTTATACCAAAATAAACTTTGAGAAATAAAGTATAGACCCCAAACGAAAACTCACACTTTTCAAAAAGCCTACCAGTGCAACAAAGGGTTGATATATCAAAAATCTTGTTTTGAAATTAGAGCATCGCAAAGGGGGGTTGGTTTTCCTCTATCTCCCCTAAAAGTAGCCTTTCCCACTTAAAGGTGACCAATTTGAAATAAATACCCTGTATGTAGTTTCATACGTTGTCCGACTTATTGTCCCCACTGGCCTTAATTTTTATTAAAACAAATTAAAATACATAGGTACCTACTTTAAGATAAGAAAGTTTTTGCAACAATATTTAGCAAATAAAAATTATTTGTGATTTACTATAATATTAAATGTAGATCGTTTATTATTGTGCGTCAATTTTTTATTTTGAATTCTGTTCTGTGATTTTTTATAAATAAATACCTAAAGTATCTATAGGTAAGTAATAATTCAAAATAGGTAAGTTTTTGCGTTTTGGGTGATTCCAAACAATTTTAATAGCGGTCTGTCCGCCTGTCGACAAAAAAGTTTCAAAATCATCTGAAAATCATTTTTAACAAAAAAGTTTCACGGGCAAGACCTCAGAGGTAAAGGTAGCTCGGGGACGCGTTTCTGCCTCATTAGGCTTCATTCAGCCCGAGCATAACCATAAAATGGAAGGAGATGAAATGATGATGTGGGTAACTGAAAAAGAAATATGAAATATGGTGTTTACTGAGGAGAGACCAACTGTCAATTTGCAGCTTCGGTCAGGGTTGCCTCGGTTTTGAGGCTAATTTTGACGTCGCAACGGAGACAGATATAATCTGCTCCCAGAAAACAGCCTGAGCCCTGGATTTTATAAATTTGAAGGAAGTTCACGAGGTATAAAGTCTTAACAAAAAAGTTTCACGGGCAAGACCTCAGAGGTAAAGGTAGCTCGGGGACGCGTTTCTGCCTCATTAGGCTTCATTCAGCCCGAGCATAACCATAAAATGGAAGGAGATGAAATGATGATGAGGGTAACTGAAAAAGAAATATGAAATATGGTGTTTACTGAGGAGAGACCAACTGTCAATTTGCAGCTTCGGTCAGGGTTGCCTCGGTTTTGAGGCTAATTTTGACGTCGCAACGGAGACAGATATAATCTGCTCCCAGAAAACAGTCTTGCCCGTGAAACTTTTTTGTTAAGACTTTATACCTCGTGAACTTCCTTCAAAATCATTTTTCGTGAAATCAGAGCACCTTTTTTTCTTATTTTTGACACGATCACCGCATCATGGCTCACATTACTATAGTTATACAGGGTGTTTCAAAATTCACTAACATAATTTTAATGTTAAATTCCTTGAGTGATTTTAAGACAAAAAGTTTATATAAACATAGGTCTACAAACGCTTAGTTTTCGAGGTACAGGGTGTTAAACATTTGTGTTTTTATAGCTCCTGCAGTTTCGAGATATTTAGCTCAAATTTGGCAATTATATTTATTCATAGGCACGATACTATTGGGCATGCCAAATAACTTTTAATTAATCTGTTTATTTTGATATACTCGCCATACCATACTAAAGCATTTTTTTATTTCATGATACAGCCTAGAGTGCAACAGCGATTTTCTTTAAAACGGTTAATAATGCAAAAAAATTGCAAGAAACAAAAAAGTTTGCAAATGAAATAAGTGGCTTCCAACGAAAAAAAAATCCGGGGAAAAGACGACCTGAGCCCTGAAAAAGTTTTACCCTGTAGATATTTACTATTATTTGGCACGTTTTGTAGTGTATTATTCATAGCTAAATATACTTGCCAAATTTAAGCTAAATATCTCAAAAACTGCATAAGCTATAAACAAAAAACTATGAAACAAATTAAACTTTAACACCCTGTATCTCGAAAAAAAAGGGGTTTAACGCCCTATGTTTATATGAAAATTTTAAAATCACTTTAGGAATTCAACCCTAAAATTATGTTATTGAATTTTAAAACACCCTGTATAGTATACGTGTGAGCTAATAATAATTTGGTGTAGTTTATAGTCAACTCCGAGGCACATTAGGACCATATACGTAATATTCCGATTAGGACTCGGAGTGGAGGGCCTTAAAGTTGACGACGCGACGCACATTTTTCGTATCTGGGGGCACAGCAGTGCCCCGCCAAGTTCGCGTAAACTGTAAACCACCTTTTCTTGAAGCATTGTCGTACACACTTCGTAGCAGTCTATGAAGTCGTAAATCTTCATAAAATAAACTACCCCTCAAAGTTTCATGAACTTCCATAGAGTAGTAAAGTAGTAAAGTAGTTACGAAGTTTTGAAATTGCCACTCACTCATGTATAGATCATAAAAATTCTTTTGTACTTCCAGATGCTACAAAGCTGAAATTTGGCAGACTAATAGAAATTATAAACCCTTGGAATTAAAACCCCAAAATTCTAATTTACTCCCCTCGTCTATACTCCCAGAAACGCTAGAGAGCTAAGCTTTGGCAGACTGATAGGAAAGGTGATAAAACTATAGGAAAAATTTAAAAAGTCCAAAATATTAGTTTGCTTCTTTCCCCTATAAATGTAAATTTATGTAAAATTAACATTGCCTACTTCCAGAAACGCTAGACAGCTGAGCTTTGGAAGGGCGATGAGAACTATGATAAAACCATAAAAAAAAATAAAAACCCAAAATTTTAATTAACTTCCCTCCCCTATAAATGTAAAGTTATGTAAAGGTAACATTGCCCACTTCCAGGAAAGCTAGAGAGCTGAGCTTTAGAATGCTGATAGGAACTATGATAAAACCATAGGAAAAAAAGACATTGCAAAAGTTTTGTATTTCCGCCTATTTTACTACTTTAAAACTTAAATATTATCCAAATCCTTTAAGAAAGAAGTAAAATGATAACAAAAACATTTCATTTTAAAAAAATCAAGTATTCCAAAATGGTATTTCGTAAAAAGAATTGAGATAAAAGTAAAGCCAAGCTGTCCTATACAAATTTCAAAATGAAAGGTTCTTACTAGTTTGGAAATGTGTTTCTAAACTTGGCTATTACGACTGCAACTGACTCACAGTGCTAAATTAAACATAAAGAAGTTTGGCTGTAATAGTAAAGTTAAAAAAAAACATTTCCAAACCAGTAAGAACCTTTCATTTTAAAATTTGTATTGGAGAACTTAACTTTACTTTTATCTCAATTCATTTTACGGAATAGGTACCATTTTCTCGAAATTGGCTTTTTTTACATTAAATGTTTTTGTTATAGTTCTATTTTTTACAAATATAAAAAATTATTTTTCCTGCTTTAATTTTGCTATAAATATATAAAATGAAAGAATATTTTTCTTACCACGAAAAGTCTGGGCTGAACTTACAGTCTGCTTAGATTTTAAGGCGTCGCGCGTCGGTCGGTCTACATAAAATAAAAGCACATGCTAAAATGTTTTAAGCTTTTCATTAGTTTTCGAAGTTGATGTACAAACCTAATTATATTGCCAACCAAAGAATTGAGGTCTTTTCAATGACTTGTTTTAAAACTAATAAGAGGTTTTTATATTTTACTATATTTTGTTTTACAAAACGGGTAAAAAGCAGGTTTGGTGACGTCAAACTTGATATTTTGAGATTAAAATCGCTCAAAACTAGTATTTTTTTCGATACCATTTCTTAGTGGTTCAAACCAACGAATATCAGACACTACAATTTAATTGAAATCAAACAGGTTATTGTCTTCCTGCACTATTTTTTATTTCTTTCAAACAAATCGTTTCGACATGTTTTGTGAGTATAGTAACTCACATCTTCAGGAGACATTACATAAAAACAAAATTAGCACATCATCGTAAAAACTGGTTAAAAACTTAGACTAGGTACTTAAATGGTTACTGTTGTGATGACATTTAGAAGATTCTTTTTCAGAAGAAAAGAAAAAAAGCTTTTCAACAATCTACCTATTCATTTTGCATTAAATTTTTTATTAAATTCTAAGATTAAATTCAAAATGAAAGTCGTTTATTTTAATTTATTTTTTTTTCTTTTCTTATTTTGAAAAAGTCGAAAACAGTTGTGTTCTTCAAAACTTATTCCCTAAATTATTAATTTTATATTTTACAGAATCCCTTCAACAAAAAATCGAGTATTACCTGGACATTCCTGTGCTGAACCAGAGAATACAGGGTTGGGCCAAAGAACCAAATGGGCGGGACTCAATACTTAAGAACTGTTCCGTGTGCTCCAGTGATAATGTCAATTACTTAGAGGTAGGAAAACATACTTTTTTAATACCTTTGTCGAAAATGCCATTTTGCGCACTGTCATGGTGGTACTACATTTTATTCGTTGGCGGTTTCGCTGTATTTGGCCAAATTAGCAAAAATCTCAAACATGCCAAATATATTTGCTTATTCACAAACTAGTAAACAAGATGGCCATGTTAGTTTAGGTTTTATTTTCACTTTCAAGGCAACACGCGTTAAATAAGACAGTAGCACAGCAAGCAAGCTAACTGGCGAAACCAAGTGTGGACGGTAAACGCAAATATTTGGCTTATTTGACTTCTTTGATGTTGATTAAAAACCGACAATTCGACGGAAACGCGTGTCTAAGCGCTATTTACCGTATTTTTACAAATAAAGCATAAAGCAAATGCTGCACACGGGTTCAAAAAAACTTAGTCAAGTTAGCGGGCATACCAGGTTTATATTATTAAATTTGTGACAATTTTTGTGGCGCCATCTATACAAAAAACCCACGCTTTGTACTATTTTAACGCTTTTTGTTTATTGATTTGAAGTTAGTGCGCATTTGTTAGCAACGCTCCCGCTAGCAGTGACCCTACTTGTAACGTCTTGGCAAACCACGGTGGATAGAATATACCGGTGTTCGGATCTTATAAATATATGTCGAATTTTCACGTCACTGGTGGTCCAGCTGATTTTTAGAAACGAAAGTTAGAGATGATATGAACAACTAATATTTTTTGATTTTTTTGAAGACTAAGGCAATTTTCTTACTATTTTTTAGTGTATTCTTATAAAATAATATTTTTCAAACATACCAGTCGTTATTTTTTTTAGCCCGCTTCATTTCTCTTTACATAAAAACTAAAATTCAAAGAAATGAATGTGTTCGTTTCAGCTTCAAAAATTATCCGCTGACATACCTCTTTGTTTACTAACCAATAGTCCTCGGTTCACCTTTGATATTAAACGATCAAATTCAGTTTGACTTGTAGTTTAAGTTTTGTGTAATAAAAAATAAAGCGGGCTAAAAAAAATAACGACAATACATCTAGAAAATTACATTTTATAAGGAAGTACTAGAAAACAGTAGAAAAATGGCCTTAGTTTTCAAAAAATATTAGTTGTTCCGTTGTTCATAACAGATCTAACTTTTGTTTACAAAAATCAGCTGGACCACCAGTGACGTGGAAAATTCGACATATATATATAAGATCCGAACACCGGTCTATTCTATCCACCGTGTTGGCAAACTGCAGTATCACTGGCACATATTAGATAGGCTAGATTTGTGACAAGTGTCACTTGTTTTTTATTAAAGGTTTGTTTGTCTGCTTGTTTTCGTGGTTTTAAATCACTCGCTGCGGTTGTACATTAAAACACCGCTCGTTCAAAAAACTTTTGAGCAATGTAGTTGTATAAACTAATAAATTAAACCAAGTATTTGTCATATATGTAGATAGAGAAGCGACTCGTTTTGACTACTGCGCAGCCTCAAATAAGGTCGACGGAAAGTTGGCCGCCATTTTTTCCTTTCCCAGCGCATTCGCCAATAGCTTAAAATTTATTTGAGATCAATGGTTTCAAAGTTTTACCGTAAGTTTAGTTCAATGCCAGCTCCGTTTAAACTCTCTCAAATCATGCTCATCATAGTTGGCCTTGTTTAATTAGCGAAAATTGGCGAATTCATATCCTCTAGTCCGCGCAAGTTTGAGTGTTCTATATATTTTTGTATTTCTATGGTATTTGTAGTAGTCAAATAATTTAGTAACTTTTGACTGGTCTCGAAACCCGCATACGCAACATATTGACCCTTCCTCGTAACCTGAGCGTCACGTGTCTTCCGCACTGTTGTAAATCTGATTTATATTCTCGCATAGTCTATTAGCTCAGAAACAATACCATATATTGTACCATTGATATGTTTAATTTTTGTTGCAAGTGCAAGTGTGGTAGGTAGGTATGGTTGATCTTTATATCAATTTGTTCAATTTTTTTGGGTGGTAAACTTTTTAAGTAAGTAATTTACTTACTTATGTAACATTCAGTTTTGTAATGGGTTTGGAATGAAATAGGTAATGATATTTTATTAGTTTATGAAAAAAATAAAAACCCGTTAAAAAACATAATTATAATAATTGTCATCCTTGTTTATTAGGTCAAAGACAATTAAGGTGATCAGGATAGTCTAGGGTAGCTTATATTTGTCCAGATTTCAGGTTAGCTTATAATAGTTTGTTATAATATATAGGTTAAATTAAATTAGTTCAGGTTAGTTTTTGCGACATATACAAAGTAACCCGTTAACACGGTCTTCGGTAGTTTTATTGCTCACTTTTTCCATTTTATTAAATGAAATTTTTTTGTAATCGTCTTAATTTTCAGGTATTTTATCGAGTTGATATTCAGCCGTCCATTGTGCAAGATAACCCAGAGGATGAAAGCGATAAGTCACTTGACAAAAACGACTGTAGTTTAAGCAGAATAATGAAATCAGAAGCCGGGACTTCGCGACAAAATATGATGGACGAAGAGCTAAGTCTTCAAGGTAATTAATGCAAAATTTAGGCAGACATTATAGAACCAGGGGCGTGCGGTGAAATTTATGACAAGCAAAGCATTTTTTTTAAATTGTTTAGTTTTATTTTTCTATCGTATTTAGTTTTCTGTATACTTTCATTTGTTGCTTTAGCCTAACGTTATTTATGATACCTATTTATCTTTTCATTAAAACCTTCTAAAGAAACCTTTTTGTTAATCAAAAAACCCACTATACAATCACACAACTGTATAGTTTTGGCCGCTGCAATATCCTTAACCGAAAACACATAGTGAAACAATGCTTCCCTTGCTTACATGGACCGCACGCCCCTGTATAGAACCAAAATTTTGTTACAATCAGCGTTTTGTTCCAAACTGGGATTTAAAACCGATCCAGCCTGACGAAAAATGTCCCCAAACACAGCATAACATTACTCCGCAATGACTTTTCAACGTTTAAACAATTGGATTAAGTATCTAACAATTTAGAAGTTTGTAACTTAATACAAATTTCGCCAATGGTAATGCTCAAGTACATGGAACTTAAGGATAGTCAATGGTTTTGGAATTGCTGTTAGGATTATGCAGAAGACATTTGCTTCTACGTAATATAGACCTTGTTATAGCAAGTTCCCGTAGGATACTTTTATTCATAATGGTTAGCCTGTCTTTGCAACACATCAGATCTTTTGTCACCATTTTGATACACGGTGCACTTGAATGAGGTATAGCTTACATGAAAATGTTCCAAAAACTACTTTCACTTTTTGAATATGGACTCCTTCCTGACTTCAGAACCATATTCATATAAATCCTAGCAATACTCTTTTCGAAATTTTATAAATTTTTTGCCTATTTTCTAGTTTTCAGGGTATATCTAACGGTTAAGTTTTAACAGAACGAGTACCTTTTACCCAGTTTGAACCAAATTTTGATATTTAACTACAGAGATCACCAAAATACATTTTTGTATTTTAAATAATATTTCCTCTTCGTTAAAGAAGCCAGAAATGCAATTCAAAATAAAAACAATTAGAATTTCTTGTTTTTTGAAATAATTCCAATGCATTAGAAAATAAGGGTATACACACAAAAAACCTCGTTCCAAAATCTGTGCTTTCTTTATTTACACATTTTTATTTTGATAGTGAAGTAAAATTGCTGGGCTAAACTCTTAACCACCATCTTCACTTTGTTGTTTTGTTGACAAGATACGTCAAAAAGTGTAAAAATGTTTGCAAAATATCTGATTCTCCATTAATTTACAAGCGAAAAATTATATACGTTTCAATTTCAGTCGTGATATATCTGCTTTTCATATGAGACCTTGTAAGTGGCGTAATCGATGCATAGAAAAAGATGATGACAATGAGTGCGCAAAAAGTTAATAACATTGACAATAGCTCAAGCAAAGTGGATAAAGTAAAATCTGGTCCAAAGTCGGTCAGCCTCATTAAGGTATATAAGGTCCTGAAAGGGTCGGTCTCCTCGGTTACATGGCAAGGGGTATTTTACCCGGTTGGGAAGGATTAACTTATATATATTTATCGGTTTCACAACGTTCTACATCTTCCGATACCCAATCTCCACTCGTTTCTGTTTGCCCATAATTCATCATCTAGGCCTCTTATTCTTATTTCACTATCTATTCCTTCTCTCCAGCTTCTCCTCGGCCTTCCTCGTTTTCTTCGGCCAGTTGGTTTCCATTGCAATATTTGTTTAGGTAGTCTTCCATCATCCATTCTTTGTACATGTCCGTACCACACCAGTTGTTTTGTTCTTATATCATCCACTAGAGTACGTTCACCCATCGTCATAATTTCTCTTATTCTTTAATTGGTAACTCTTTCTCTTTTTGATTTCCCTGCTGCTCTTCTCCAATAGTCCATCTCCGTAGCGGAAAGCATTTTTTCTGTTCTATCTTTGATTGGCCAGACTTCTGAGCCGTATGTAATAAACTTTTTACAATGGTGTTATATATAAGCTTTTTGTTATGTTTTGATATACTTTGGTCCCAAATTATTCCATTTAATAAAGTTATTGCTTTTCTTCCTTGTACGTTTCTATCTTTTATAGCTTTGTCTAGTGTTCCGTCAGCTGTAATTTTTAGACCCAAGTATTTATACTCATCACAGGACTGAATTCGCTGCCCAGTATTTAAGATTAGATCCTGTTTCGTTCCACCAATACACATATACTCTGTCTTATTGATATTAACCTCTAGTCCCCACTTATTGTACTCTTCTATTAGTTTTTGTGTCATATATTCGAGGTCGTCATAATCCTGAGCCACCACTATCTGATCATCGGCGAAACATAAAGTATACAAGGTGGTTTCATCCAACGGAATTCCATTGTTTTGGCATTTTCGCTTCCAGACTTTAAGGACCTGTTCCAAATATATCTTGAAGAGCGTAGGCGAGATACAGCAACCTTGTTTAAAACCTTTATTTACTTGAAAGCTTTTGGTTAGTTTTGCTTTTATTTTAACTTTTGCCTTACTATTGCGGTATAACTCTTTGATGGCCTTAATTAGTTGTACGCTTATGTTTGTCTTTTCCAACTCTTTCCAAAGTACATTTAGTGGTATACTATCATATCCCTTCTGCAAATCTACGTAAAGCTGATGCAGCTCTTGTCCGTATGCCAATAACTTGGGTTATACAAAAGAGATGATCTGAAGTCGATCTACCCGCCCTGAAACCAGCTTGTTCTTCTGCCTCCATATCTTTATATTCGCTCTCCACTTTATTTCTTATTATTTTGCCATATATTCTGCTTAGCGTACTAGTTACAGATATACCTCTATAATTGTCACATATATCTTTCCTTCCTTTTTTGTGTATTGTGGATATATATGACGTTTTCCACTCAGTTGGTACTACAGCTCCATTTAAATATCTTTGGAAAAGATTCCGTAATCTCCAAAACAATTCTTCAGTGCCATATTTAATAAGTTCAGCTGGGATATTTCCGGGTCCGGCAGATTTACCGCTTTTTAAGGTTTTGCACACGTTTTGACCTCAGATATTGTGAGGGGTACTGGAGATCCCATCGTTCTAATGATATTGTCTCTTTCGTCTTCCTTGAATTCTGCTCTATCTTCAGTTAAAAGTTTTTTAAAATGCTCATCCCATTCTTTGTCTGGTATTGGTGAAATAATATCTCTGCATGTTTCTTTTTTGATCGATCTTATAGTTTTCCAGCTTTCGGTACTTCTCCTACCTCCTAAGTAAGAATCTATTTTCTGGCACTTTTGCATCCATGATTGATTTTTCTTATCATTGATCATTCTTCTCACCTTTGATTGCGCGATTTTGTATTCTTCTCTGCTTCTATCTGTCTTTTGGGATAAGTATGTGTGATATAATTTCCTTTTTTCCTCTATTTCACTTTCAATCTCAGCATCCCACCAGTATGGTTTTGTTCTTTTAGGAGTTTCTTGTGTGTGTGATACATTCGTATTCCTCATCTGGGGTTTCACCTGAACTTGAATTAAGTTTTTCATTCAGTCTCTTTTTGTATAAGTTTTTTACGCTGTCATATTCTAGGCTTAGTAGATTATATTGACAGTGATCAATTTCCTCATTCACTGTATCATCAAGATTTTGTTGATGGAGGCTTCGGCCTTGATAAGGAAAGAGAATTTTGGTCTCCAGAAAATAGTGATCACTTCCGCATGTTGATCCACGCTTTGTTCTGACATCTTGAATTTTTAGTTTTGTCTTTTGTTTAGTGATAAGATAATCAATGACGGATTTCAGGTTTTGTGAGGGTTTGGTCCAGGTATATTTGTGTATTTTCTTATGTTGGAAAAAACCGTTTTGGATTTTTAGGTCTAATTGCTCACATACTGTGATAAGCCGGTTTCCATTGTCATTAACAACATCTTCTCCATATTGGCCAACTGTCAGATCATTTACTCTGTTACCTCTTCTACTATTTAAATCTCCCAATATTACAATTTCTCTAGATGTACTTACTGCTGATATTTCATTGTGGATTTCTTCAAAAAAATTGTCTTTCACGGCTACATTTGCATCGTCATTATACGCATCGATTCCAAAAATCGTAAGTCTCATTCCTTTTATTGTTATATTCATTCTTATTAGCCGTTCATTTACTGCTTCCCAGTTGGTGATAAATTTTCTAAATCTTCTGTTGACCAAAAAGGATTAACTTTAATGTGTATATAACTTCGCCGACTGTGCAGCCTCAAATATAGTCTAAATTATACGCATTTGTAATGGCGTCACCAGGGGAGGAAAAAACGTATGGCGTAGATATTTTTGTCAATCAATGTTTTTTGATTGACAGTGACGGATACTTCACATAACCAATTACCTACCTATTTAAATCATAGACACTACTTTTTTTAAAAAGTTTATTGTCACCGCTGTTTATAATATACTAAACAAAGATAAACAAAAATGACGTCATTACAAATGGGTATAATTTGAACTATAGATTGGTCGGCATTTTTTCATAGATTTAAAGTACAAGCTCTCTCTAGAGGTCGCTGTGGTAACAACCATAGTACAAGGCGTCACCCCTAGTGGTTGCTATAATAGCGTAGTACAGGCCGCCACCACTAGTGGTCGTGGTAACAAGCAGTAGACCACCGAATGTTCCCAGCGCATTTGCCAAAATATCAAAATTCAAATGTTTTTTTGAAATTAAAATCAATGGTTTTACTAGCATAATATTTCACCATGGGTGTAGTTCAATGCCGCTGTCTTTCAAATCAAGTTGGCGTTGCTCAATCACTGTTAAAATGCAGAAATATTTGTTCTATTATCCGTGTAAAAATGCCGGATTTTAAATTTCTTCAGTCTGCATCATAGAAATAGAAAAATACATAAAACGCTTGTCAAACCTGCGATGACTGGAGAAAATGGCACGGTGGATAGAATAGACCGGTGTTCGGATCTTTTATATATATGTCGAATTTTTCACGTCACTGGTGGTCCATCTGATTTTTGTAAACAAAAGTTAGATATGGTATGAACAACGAAACAACTAATATTTTTTGAATATTTTGAAAACTAAGGCAATTTTTCTACAGTTTTCGAGTACATCCTTATAAAATGTAATTTTCTAGACGTATTGTCGTTATTTTTTTTTTGCCCGCTTTATTTTTTATTACACAAAACTTAAACTACAAGTCAAACTGAATGTGATCGCTTAGTATCAAAGGTGAACCGAGGACTTGGGAAGTTTAACAAAGATAAGTAAGTCAGCGGATTATTTTTGAAGCTGAAACGAACACAGTATTTTCTTCGAATTTTAATTTTTGTGTAAAGAGAAATGAAGCGGGCTAAAAAAAATAACGACTGGTATGTCTGAAAAATATTATTTAATAAGAATATACTGAAAAATTGCCTTAGTTTTCAAAAAATTCAAAAAATATTAGGTGTTCATATCATATCTAACTTTTGTTTACAAAAATCAGCTGGACGACCAGTAACGTAAAAATTCGACATGTATATATAAGATCCGAACACCGGTCTATTCTCTCCACCGTGAGAAAATGGGACGAAATTAAAATCCGCCATTTTTTTTTACAGATTGAGCAAGGTTGACTTTGACAGGCATGATTTGAAGCGGATGCATTGAACTAAACTCGTGGTAAAACATCATAAGGAATCACTGATCTCATTTAAAGATATTTAAAGGAGCGTCACT
This sequence comes from Aspidapion aeneum, assembly GCA_963576565.1. Lineage (NCBI taxonomy): Eukaryota > Metazoa > Arthropoda > Insecta > Coleoptera > Brentidae > Aspidapion > Aspidapion aeneum. Next base: position 201,717,471 of record OY755038.1, read on the forward strand.
GCTGATTTTAGACAGCGACCTCTAGGGGTCGTGGTTTACACCACGCTTGTAAGGTTACTGTGTTCTGAAGCCTGGCGACGCAGTTTTCGCGATTCAGTGATCCTATAAGCTTGCTCACCATAACGACCGGGTGTACTTCAAATCTATGAAAAAATGGCGGTCAACCTTACGTCGCCCTTATTGAAGATTGCACAGTAGTCCAAGCACCAGCTTATTATTTTTCTATTTCTATGGTTCGCACAGATTTAACAAGTATTGTATTGTTTTTCTATATCTATCTCTCACTTGGATCACAAGACTTAATTAAAATAAAGGGTTAAAATCAAACCCGTCTTGAGGTTGAGAGATATTTTACGATCGCAAGAGAGCTTTAATGGGCCCATCAAGGTATTTTTAGGGACACACTCAATAATAAAAAAACCCTTCGAAATATAATTACTAATATTTTTAGACATGGAAGTCAAAGCCTGCATTGACTTGGTACAAAAAAATGAATATTTTTTCGACCTTAATTTTCGAAGTTGCCCACTAGACATGGCAATTGAATACATTGGTACCCAATCACTGGAATATGTAAGTACCGTATGCTTTAAAGGTTCATTTCCAATCGTGTTCGTGGCGTTTGACTCCGCCAGTGTATAAATTCTTGAAATGGATGAGAATTCATATCTCTCAGTCAGGACCAATAGAGATCCTGAAATCTAGTGAGATCGCATGCGCAGTTCGAGTTTTACCCGATTTTGAGGGAGTACTCCTTATCACTCATTCAAGAATTCATACACAGCGCAGGAGTCGTCACGGATTTGGGCATTTTTAATTATGTAGCGTGCCAGCGTTCATAGTGTTGGTAACACATGCAGATTGCAACCTCTTCCGTTATGTTTGTAGTAAACAAAAATGTTTTCGCAATATTTTTTATTTAAAAGAAAATTTACTGCCAAATAATATAAATGACCAATTCTTGCTACATTGTGTCTGCAATTATAAGCCTTTTTATGCCAAAAGTGACAAGAGATGTAAACAATGAAATTGCACGTGTCGCTCACCGGATGCAATAGTGGCACAACTCAAAATTTTGCAGTTTTGAGTTAATCTGCATAACATACTTATTGTTTAAAGTATTTTTTAAAAATATTGGCACATAGAAAACTCGCTAGTAATCCGACAGATGGCACAAATGTCACAATTGATTTTACCGCATTTTTGCCACGTGCTACGGCCAACACCGGCACAAAAGTTTAGTACGTCGACAGCCGCCGAGACGCTAGCCCTACCAAGTCCACTTTCAATCCCTGACTCTGCATGCGCAGATCTACCAATATTATTTACCTCATGTATTAGAATAGATGAATACAGGGTGATTTTCACTTGAATGATTCTAACCACATGAAAATAGAAAGTTTCAAAACCCTAACCTAGCAAAACCTAATCAAATCTAACCGAACCGAACCAAAGCAAACTGAACCAATAATTTTTTTCTAAAAAAAAACTTTCCTGACTTCCTGCCCCGGATCCTAGAAGATGTGAATCCGAGCCGAACCAAACTGAACCAAACCTAACCTAACCAAACTAAACTACAACACGTACTGCTAATTAGGTTTAGTTGGGTAGGGTTAGGTTTGGATAGGTTCGGTTCGGTACGGTCCGGTTCGGATTCACATCCTCTAGGATCCCGGGTAGGAAGTCAGAAAAGTTTTTTTTTTGAAAAAAAATATTGGTTTAGTTTGTTTTGGTTCGGTTCGGTTAGATCTGATTAGGTTTCGTTAGGTTAGGTTTTTGAAACTTTCTATTTTCATGTGGTTAGAATCATTCAAGTGAAAATCACCCTGTACATCTATTCTAATACATGAGGTAAATAATATTGGTAGATCTACGCATGCGAAGTCAGGGATTGGAAGTGGACTTGGTAGGGCTAGCGTCTTGTGATCAGTGTACATGTGGGTGCGTGCAATAGTGGCATATTTTATTTAGTCCGGTAAGTTTATATAATTTTGATGTGTTTGTTATGACAATAATGGCACATCTTTAAATGTGTCATTATTGCATGTAAAAAGATATGAAAAAAAGAGACTGTTGGTGGAACATTTCCAGTTGTGCCAATATTGTTAGCATTTTTTATAAATTTGTGGTTTAAGGCGACAAATTCGATTCAGCCAATTTTTTAAGCAAAAGACAACAAGGCAAAATATTTAAATATCAGTCAATAGGTGGCACTAAACTCCATACCATAATTTTTGAGATAACTTTTTGACAGTTATCAGCTGTGTACCATAACAAATAGCATAGGCCAACGAAAAAAAGTTGTAAAAAGTTGTCTCAAAAATAATGGTATAGGGTTTACATATTAGAGTCCTAGGGACACCTATTCGGTTTCTAAATTGTGGGCCTTACTAAAATTTTAGGGATGACAAAAAAACAACACATTTTGAGTTTGACACTGACGTTAATTTTTGCCTAAAAACCCAAGTGGGCGGCTAGTTTTTCAATAGCAACAGAAAAAATAAAAGAATAGAGTAAATAACAAAGCCTATTTTTTTTGTCAAAAACCAGGGGATGACATTTCATCTTATAAATAGAAATAGAAAAAAGTGTTTATTTACTGTGATAGAAAATACCGATAATCCCGAAGAAGACTTAGCGTTGATATATCTTATTTGACTTAGCCACAATAGGATGGAACACATAATGTTACTATGAGCCTGCCTCCAAATACATCCAGAGCAAAATATATTTAAAGACCTTCCGATATCATTGATCCAGAATATAAAAACAAGGATCTCCTGATCCACAGATGCTGCACAGGATAGGAAGCCCCCTTGGTGTTCTGTGATAAGAAGTAAAGTTTTCGGCAATCATTGTAAATTAAATATAATAAATAAGTTGTTTTTATTGTCGTACTTTATTTTTGTTTCCACAACCTCGTAGAAAAAATATTTTACCAAACTCCATATAGCCCTGACTCCATATCATAATTTTTGAGATAACTTTTTGACAGTTATCACCTGTTTACCATACCAAATAGAATAGGCCAACGAAAAAAAGTTGTAAAAAGTTGTCTTAAAAATAATGATATAGGGTGTACATACTTAACGAATGTGTGTGCGTCTTCCACACTGGTTAGGTAAATTACTATTTCCTGCGACCACATATGAAAATGTTGGATTTTACACGATTTGCATCCTCAGAAAACATTAAATTTAATCCGTGTGCAGAAGTTTTTTCGCACATGTGTTACAAGTACTTTCAGTACTTCGGCACATGTATGGAAAGTGTTTCACAATACTTTTTCGCACATGTGTTGCAAACTACTTTCCCACACGTGCGGAAAAGCAGTTTCATTTGATTTACGCAAAATTAAACACCAATTTTTACAAAAATTAGTATAGTTCAACAGTGTTCGTAGGAAAAATAGCGTCCATAACTCGACAGAAAGTAACTATCTCACGCTCGTGTGAAATTTGTCACTTTCTTCCCTTGTTATGTAATAAATAAATGAAAAGGGCTTTATTTTCAACTCAGCGAAGTTAAGCACAAGCTTCTGTTAACTGAGCAATATACTAATTATCAAAAACTATCTTATAAATTGGTTCGTAATCCCGTGATTTTGTTTGTCCAGCCCTTAAAAAAACGTTTTGTAAATAGAAAAAATTGTATGTCTTTAAATATATACTTATAATCATTTAACTTATATTAACTTATATTAAACGATATTTTATTTTTTCAAAATATCTGAAAATGTGAAAGGCCGGGTCATGTGATTTTAGTTAAATTTTCTCAATCGAATTGACTTGCCCCCGGTATATGGGGGTGGCGCTTCAGTCAAGAGGTTGATGGCTCTTGTCTGATTTGGTGTCCTGCATTAAATATAAAATTGGGCACGCTTTTGTAAATTCTAATAGATCTCTTCTATAAAAAACTAGTTGAAACATTATTTCTGTTCATATGCAAGATTTTTTAAAAATCTTCAAACGTATCTTGTTAGATTTTTAATTTTCTTTTGTACATTTCCAAAAAGTACAAAAATCGAAACAATTTCGCTACAGTTTTCTATAACACAATTAGGCTACTGAAATGCCAAACATTGTTTTGAAATATTTGTTGTGTTTTAGCCACAACTTTTTTTAAATTTTTTGAATAAAATGATTTCGCGAAAAACTGCTAAGATACGGTTGTTAAAAATGCTTTAAAAAACTACCCCTCAAAATTTCGACGCCTTCCGCTTTCTCGTTTTCTATTTCTATTAGAACAAAGATTTGGGCAAAAAACGCGATATCAGTGTTGTCAAATGTTAAGTTTTCGGACGAAGTTTGCCCCCTTAAGAAGTAGGAACATCTTTTTTGTGCCATTATTGTTAAAGTTTGTTCCTTTTTCCTAAAGTATTTTTTTTTAAATACAAAAATCAATAGTGGCACATGTATTTTATTTATTTTTTTGTTAATAATTTAAGGTAAGCTGGTCTAACATTGACATGGGTGATACATTGACACTTCTTTTAAAGGCGGTATTATTTTACTTCTAGTTTGCTTTTTAAATTGTCTATGCATCCCCACGACACCGCATGCTATCCCTTTCTCGTTCGGAGCAAGTCGCGCGGCCGCCGTCGCTCTTTCAGTCTAGACTAGAGCGTGACATGGTGAGTCAGGTGAAAAATCGCGGCCTGTTTTGTTATAAAAACTTTGATAATTTTCATCTTTTCATGTAACTTGTACTACCAAAAAAGGTTAGTTATTTTCATGAATTGATTTTTGGTTGATTTTTGTTTAAGTTATAAGTAGTTTTCCTTATTATTATTTTTTATTCAGATTTGTGTTTTAGGTTATGTTTGACAGTGTCAATGTTAGGTCTCCGTCTAAGATTGACACGTCCACAGATTAGGTAAATAAGTATAAAAAAAGATGGGACACTCATTCTATGCCACTTTTTTTAGTTCCTGACCTATCGAGCGCGGCGCTGCAATCGCCCAGCTGGCGCGGCGGCGGACGCCGCCAATTTTAAAAATTAAATTTTGATTGCACCAAAATGTTTGCATTGTTTCATATCAAAAATGAAACAATGCAAATATTTTGGCAGTAAATTCAGAAAATAAAACTACATTATGTATGTGGGTAGGTATTTATTATAAATAACTTATTTAAAACTTTATTAAAAGTGTTATATTGAGCGCACGCTACCCCACCACTCTTGATAAGTTGTACAGCGTCCACCGCTTCTCAACTGCACACAGGTGCCAGTCCCCGCTACTCCTTTCTGACGCCATATATTGCCTATGTAAATTAGATATAAGGTAACTGTTTTTGTGATTGAATAACGACAATATAATCGGTAGTTGTGAAACATAATATTTCTTTCATTTATCGCTATCCTTGGATATTACAACTGGCGACGATAACTTGATGCGAATCTAAATATTCGGGCAGAACTGTGAAGTGCCGTAAAAAAAAAAAAAGCCAACATGGCGCCGAAGTTCGATGAATTTAAAGACAGTGAAACATGTTGGGCAATATATCAAGAGCGTCTTGATCAGTATTTTGTCGCGAATGATATTTCGTCAGAAGAAAAGAAAGTGGCTACCCTTCTTAGCGTGATCGGAGTGGAGAATTATAAACTTCTTCGAAATTTATGCCACCCAAATTTACCGAAATCAAAAACTTACGATCAATTAGTGGCTATGCTAAACGCGCAGTTTGGGCCACAAGTTAATGGGTGGAGAGAGAGAAGAAAATTCTTTGAAGCTCAACAAGTGACTGGTGAATCAGTATCGAATTTTTACGCAAGAATAAGAAGCTTGGCCATTAACTGTGATTTTAAAAATGATTTGGAGAAACATATGCGGGACAAATTTGTTTGTGGCATGCAAAAAGGCCCAATCTTTGACAGACTATGTGAAGAAAAGTTAGATGAAAATGTTGAAAACCTTAAGAAAATAGCTCTGCAAAAGGAAGATAATGAAAATATTCAAAATGGAATCCATTACGTGAGAACAAACAACGAAAGGAAACGAAAACCCTACCAAAATAATCATACAAGATCACGCCGTCAGTACAGCCAATCACCAGTTAACACAAGCGATGACGCTGGTGACGCACGACGCAGCCGGCCAATGGGAAGTCCAGCGTCATCTCATTATCGATCGAGCGCTAGCCCCAGTCCACAAGCAATGCGCAGACCATCTCAGCGAAACCATATGAGATTAACCAAAACAACAACAAGACGTCGGCCAACCCCGACAAGAATGGTTAAATGTCAATGTTGTGGGGCCAACCACTTGCCACCCTGCAAATACAGAAATTCAGTTTGCGATGGATGCGGCCGAAAAGGCCACTTGAATAGGGTTTGTGATAACACAAGTGAAATAAATTTTGTAAACAAGCAAGGGTATGTAGAGAACCGTAGTAATAAGCTCAAAAATAAAGAAAATTTATCAGACGTCTTAAATTATGGTAGCATATTTTGTGTAACAAAAAATAATTCTAATTCTTTAAATTCCTTTATGGTTAAAGTCAAAATTAATAAAAAATTTCACGATTTTCAATTGGATTCAGGGTCAGAGATATCGGGCATAAGTATAGAGTATTTTAATAAATATTTTCAAAACATGTACACATTAAAAAGAAATGACTTGCGGCTATGCACATATAATGGGGGATTATTTTCTCCAGAAGGTTTTATAGAAGTTGATGTCGAATATTTAAATGTATGTAAATGTATTAAGTTGTATGTTGTAAAGGGTGGTGCTGCCAGTATCTTGGGGCGTGATTTCTTAAATAGCTTTAATATGCAATATCAAATAGTACAAAATGTTAACAATGTAAAAGTATCATACCAAAATGACATAGAAAAAATTATACATAAATTTCCGGAGGTTTTCACGAATAAATTAGGAAAATTTAAACATTCCAAGATATCCTTAGAATTAAAGGAGGGTGCTAAACCGATTTTTTTAAAGCCTAGGCCCGTCCCACTGGCATATAGAGAGCAGGTTGACGAAATGATTGACGCAATGGTAAAAGATGAAATTTTGACACCAGCCGAGACGAGTGAATGGGCCACACCTGTTGTCATCGTTATCAAATCAGATGGGCGCCTGCGCATTTGTGGTGACTACAAAAGCACAGTGAACAAATGGCTTAAAGAAGAATACCATCCAATGCCTCTGGTAACCGACATCTTTGCTGGATTACACAATGGTGAGCATTTTACTAAACTAGACTTAAACCAGGCTTATAATCAGTTTGAATTGGACAATGCGGCCAAAGAGATTCTTAGGTTAAGTACGCACAAAGGAATTTTCACTATTAATCGCATGCCATTTGGAATTACCCCAGGTAGCGCAAAATGTCAAAAATATATGGAACAACTATTCCAGGGGTTGGAAAATGTTTCTATTTTTCAGGATGATCTTCTGATTACTGGAATCGACAAACAAGCCCATATTAAAACGCTAGAGAAAGTCCTTCAAAAACTTAAAGATGCCGGGTTGACCCTACGGAAAGAAAAATGTTCCTTCTTCCAGGATTCAGTAAACTACCTGGGCCATAAAATTAGCAGATTTGGACTTCATAAATCAGAGGACAAAATCAAAGCTATCATGGAAGCTAGCCCTCCAGAGAATGTTAGTGAAACCAGGTCTTTAATAGGTATGATTGTGTATTACAGTAAATTTTTGCCTAACTTATCTAGTATCCTTAAACCTATTTATGACCTACTAAAGAAAGAGGTCACATTTAAATGGAATAGTAAATGTCAGGCTGCGTTTGATAAGATTAAAGAATTGCTGCAGTCCGATCTGGTACTCTGTCATTTTAACCCTAAATTACCGATTGTCCTAACAACAGATAGTTCTGACTACGGGATAGCTGCTGTGTTATCCCATAAGATGATAGATGGATCAGAAAGGCCTATAAACTTTGTATCAAGAACGTTGACGAAAGCTGAACAGCAGTATAGCCGAACCGAACCCTACACAAAGAAAGTTGTGCAATTTACTTTGGGTTAATTAAATATTACCAATTTTTAGCAGGCAGATTCTTCACGATCAGGACAGACCATAAACCCCTCATAACACTCTTTGGGGAACATAAGGGAATTCCCAAGATGTATGAGAACCGGTTGCAAAGATGGGCAGCATTCTTATCAGGATTCAACTACAAGATAGAACATATAAAAGGCAAGGACAATATCATAGCAGATTATTTTTCTAGAAAACCAAGCAAAACGGAAACGCAGCCCGAAGAAAACGTAAGTTACTTAAATTTTACTAGCAAAATCGACAACTGGCCTTTAAATAATGATGACATCAGACTGGAATCAGAAAAAGACAGTCAAATCACACAAATTATTTCTTGTCTTAGGGAAAATAAGTGGCCAGATAAAATGCCAGATAATTTAAAAGCTTATTTTAACAGACACGAAGAACTTTTCGTAGAAAATGGCATCCTTCAACTAGGATTAAGAATCTGCATCCCAAAAATATTAAGATTAAAAGTACTGACATTATTGCATGAAGGTCACAACGGCATAGTTAAAATGAAAGCAACAGCTAGAACATTTGTATACTGGGAATCACTGGATAAAGAAATTGAAGAAATCACTAAGAACTGCGTCCCTTGCAACATGACCAAACAATCCCCAGCAAAAGTACCATTAAACCCATGGCCTTTGGAAAATAAACCATTTTCAAGAATTCATATAGATTTATGTGGCCCAATAAAAAACCATCAGTTATTAATAGTTATAGATGCGTATTCCAAATGGCTGGAAGTTTTTCCCATGAAAAGCACCACATCAGAGCAAATCATAGATAGATTGCGAGAGACTTTTGCACGTTACGGAATCCCCAAAACCATGGTGAGCGATAATGCTATTAACCTGAACTCTGACCTCATGGAAAACTTCTGCAAATTAAATGCCATCAGGCACATTACATCGCCACCAGGAAATCAACAAAGCAATGGACAGGCTGAAAATTCGGTAAAATACACTAAAACTAAACTAAATATTCTTTTACAGGAGCCTGAAAGCCAAAATCTGCCACTTTCAACTTTGATTTCCAGAGTTTTACTAACCTACAGAACCACAATTCATGCCAGCACGAATGAAACACCGGCCAAACTAATGCTTGGCAGAGAACTAAGGACAAGACTTTCAATAATTCGAGAGGATCCCCTTACAGATCGTAAGAAATTTTCAGAAATTTTAGACGAAAAAGTTAAAGAAAGCATGGAAAAAGCACAAAAACGTCAAATTAAATATTACGGGGGAAAGGATAGAAAAATTAAAGTGGGAGATCAAGTTTTAGTAAAGGATTATCGCAGAACCAATAAAGTCGAATGGACCAGAGCAATAATTACCAAAAGAATCGGCGAAGCAAGTTTCCTTTGCGAACTTCCAGGAGGTAACATTTGGAAGCGTCACTCCAACCAAATTAAAATATGCCAGTGGGATGAGAAACGTGTAAAATTTAACCCTGATATAACTATTTTTAGCGCAACCAATAGCTCCACGACGGTTTCAGATGAATCTTTTACATCAAACTATTCATTTTCAGAACAAGTTGATGTTTCTAAAAATAACTCTGTTTTACAGCACGAAGTCAAGTATTTGCCCTTGCCCATTGACACGAATTCTTCACAGAATTTTAACGCCTCATCTAATGACCAAACTGTACTTGCATCACCACCTTGTTGTACCCTAAGTAAAAACAGTCAGGAATGTAATTGTAAGTATACATTAGAACTAAGTAACCAGTGGCAAACTACCTCACAAAATGACGAAAGCAATAATACACTGGATAATTTATCGGTAAATAGTAGTTTTCATGGGTTTACAAGCGACGACTGTATCGAAGGCACGGACAATAATAGTAAAAAGTTGAGTGACTTTTCTGAGTCGTCCTTCGAATCAGTTGTAACTTTAGAAAATCTCAACGCATCTCAAAAAGGGAGTAGCAAAAAAATTTTTAAAGAATTGCCAGATCTGGCAAGCAGTTCACAAAGCTTTAAAAAGGGATCAAAATTAGAAAAACCATGTTTATCTGAACAAAAACAATCTAAAACAGTTGGTAGGGGGGAGAAATATATAAAGGGATCTTTACAAAAAGAAAATACTAAGCTTAGAATAAGCTCTAAAGTAAGCCAAAGAATAAAAAATGTTCCATTGAAATTTAAGGATTTTATTGTAGATCTCCCCTAGTATTTTACAGATGTAAAAAAATTAATTACCCATACCTACTAATTGAATATTAATCAAATACAAAATTTTATGTTGACCGGTACATAGTGCTTTTATAGATACGTGATAATTTGATGACTAAATAAAATATAAAAAAAGTACATATCTTTATGCTATAAGACAATGTTCTGTTTTTGCTTGAATATCGATTTTCCACTTGTTTACGAATACAAAACATAAATATTTACTTTTCTCAAAACAAACACAGCTGATCTGTGTATATACCTACATAGGTAAGAAAGAAGACTACAAAAAAAAATTCGCCGATTTATTTATCTCTAATCTAAAAATAAGTTTATCTACAAAACCTATTCGGTTTTAATATTTAGTTTACACAAATAAAAAGTAGCTAAATAAATAAAAATAAATCTCAACCAATATATCTTAAGCATAAAAACAAATACAAAATATGCAATTTAACTTTGCTTTCACAAAATAAAGTAAATATATACAGATATATAAACAAACTAAAAATAATAATAAAACCCAAAACATATTGTTCATTTCAACAAAATACTGCCATCAAGTTATCACACAAGTGACATAATTGTAATCGATTTTTTTTTTATATATCAAATTAGATATGATCAAATCTTAGAGGGGAGGTGTTATATTGAGCGCACGCTACCCCACCACTCTTGATAAGTTGTACAGCGTCCACCGCTTCTCAACTGCACACAGGTGCCAGTCCCCGCTACTCGTTTCTGACGCCATATATTGCCTATGTAAATTAGATATAAGATAACTGTTTTTGTGATTGAATAACGACAATATAATCGGTAGTTGTGAAACATAATATTTCTTTCATTTATCGCTATCCTTGGATATTACAAAAAGAAAATTAATTAATTTTTTATTGTATAATTCAACACACTAAATATGTAATACCAGTATTATAATTAATCTCTCTTAATAATAAACATGTGAGTTCCTTACATATATTAGGGGGCTAGCTCAGTCACAATATATCATATTTTATATAACACTTTTGTCCAGAGGTGGTTCGGTTGCTAATTTTAGTACACCATATTTGCCCAGGTAGAATATCCTAGGTCACGTAGTGAGTGCTGCTCTCTTGATCAGTTACCTACCTTAGCATACACACCAAATTACCCTAAATGATCTATCCCGCTGTTATAATTGGTCTCGTTTTTGAAAATGTGAATTGTGAACACGAGCCCCACTCTATGTGCATGTCAGTCATGTCTCCTTTGGAGCAGCTGGAAAAACATTACCTGAAACAATATAAAATTGTAATATACAAACAATATTCTTTCTTCGGAATGTTATAATTCCTATTTACCAAAAGTGCTAGATAAGCAAACCGAACCCAGCCCAAGGTTTGAAATTTATAACCCACAATCAGAGGATAGACATCAGCGTAGCTAAGGGGGGCCTGGCCCCCTCTGTTGGATCTCAGGCTGCCCTTATGTATTGCAGGGGTCCCCTGGATCACTACTATTAAAAAAATACAGATACAATATATGTGTATCACAGAAAGCATAGACGTAGGCCGCAGCCCCCTTCAGGCTGGCCACGCCGATGAAATTGGGCCTTTTGTTAAAATAAACCATGCAAATTTATTTTATAGGTTATGTTATATACTTGAGATTATTAACAAATTCTTGAATTTTTGGCTGGCCGGTAAAATTTGGTTTCCTAAATACCAAAAATGTTGGTAAAAGCCGTAAAAATTGCAGTAAAAAACGAAAAAATGGAATTCCAGAAAATTCGAGACCGATCAGCTGGTTTCTACCGAAAAGATGGGCAGTAGGGGGTTGGGTAAGGATGAGCGGGGATCTACGGTGGCGCCGCCATCGACTGGTAAGTGAAGCTCGAGTGACCAGGCCCTGGACATGTCAATCTAAACCTCTATTTAAGATTGACATCATCACTATTATACTGGTAAAATCTTTACACGTCTTTTTTTTCAGATGCCAAGAGTTAAGAAGACGAAATGTCCTGGATCTCGAAAATATAAGGAGTACAGTGATGAGATCATGCAGAGGGCAGTAACAGAGTGTCGAGATGGTGGTACTTTTAAAAGGGTGGCCGAACGATATGGAATTAATAGAACTACATTAATGAACCACGTTAAGGGCTACAAATGCAAAAAAGTTGGTCGGCCAACAGTCTTAACCCATGAAGAAGAAGAAATGCTCGTACAGACACTCATTCAGCTGGGCGACTGTGGTTATGGATTAGACCGGCTGCAAATTCAAAGATGCGTGCAAGACTACCTACGTAGGTTAGATCGACCAAACCCGTTCAAAAATGGCTTGCCTGGTTTAGACTGGTGCCTTATGTTTGAAAACCGTTGGAAGGTAGTTCTAAGTCGTCAGTTGCGCAAAATCTACCACGAAATCGTGCTGTAGCCGGCACCAAAGAAGTGATGGATGATACGTTCGAAAAGCTCAAAAATGTTATCGAAAGACTGGGATTACAGAACAAGCCTGAAAATATTTTCAACTGTGACGAAATTGGTTTCCAAACTGATGCTGGCATTCAAAAAGTCATGTGTCGAAGGGGCTCCCGTAATCCAAATAAGCTAGTGGGAAGTGTAACCAAAGCGACCTACACTGTGCTTATGTGTTGCAATGCGATAGGTGACTTTACCGATGTTCATAAACTATAAAGGCCTTCACCTGTACTCAACATGGTCTGTAAACGGACCTGACGGGGCTCTGTACAACTGTTCTCCATCGGGTTGGATGGAGGCAGCACAATTCCTAGATTGGGTCGAGAAGGGTTTTGTCAAAAAAACTTCGCAGATTGAGGGTAACAAGCTATTGGTCCTTGATGGCCATAATTCACACATTTCATTGGAACTGATAGAAATGGCCATCCAGAATAATATTGAGATATTCTGTTTACCGGCGCATACTTCCATCTACTGCAACCGCTCGATGTGGGGGTGTACAAGTCAGTCAAAAATACATGGCGACTAATTCTTCGTGACTTCTATCAGGAAACGGGTTATAAGAACGTCGACAAATTAGTATTTCCTTCCTTAATGAAAAAATTATCTGAGTCAGGGTGTCTTTCTAGAGCTAATGCTGTGTGTGATTTTGAAGGAAGCGGTATATTTCCTTTATCTAAAGATAAAATGATGCGCAAAGTTGAAATTGCGGAAATAGTCAGTGAACAGGAGCCAACAGTCAACCCACCACTACAGCAAGAGCCAGAGCTGCAAGAGGCAAACGAACCTTCGACATCCAAAGAGATTTTACCCTTAGAAAACAGCATCAATAACGGCGCTGTCAATGGCACAACCTCAGAGCTGCTTTCTTTATTCACTTCGACGTCTTCTAGCGCACATAATATGACAAAATCACTAATGTCCCTCCTAAAAGTACAAAACAAAAACAAGACTAACCCGGGAAAACGTTCTTGAGTCAGCAGAAAGTTTGCAGAGAGCCTGACAAGCGCAGAAGTAGTAGAACGACTACGTTGTGATAAAGCAAAAAAGCAAGCCAAGAAATCTATGAAGAAAGGAAAAAAAACGGTAGCTGATCTTCCCAGCTCTAGCTCTGAGAGCGAAACATCCATGAATCTCGAAAGTGACGAAGAAGTCCAAGACATACCTGAAATCAATGAAAACGCGGAACAGGTACAGTGCGACCCAAATCTTCAAAACCAGACCGTTGAACAGGGTTCCTGGGTAATTTCAAAATATGGTAACTCTTACTATGTGGGCCAAATTTTAGTAATAAAAGGAGACATGGCTGAAACTATATTTTTGCGTAAAAAATAACTATATTTTGTGCACCCTAATATCCCCGATATCGACCACATCAAACTAGATCAGGTTATGCAAATTTTGGAATCACCTGTCATTCAAAGAGGCAGACATTATTTTAAACTAGCAAATTTTTTGCCAACAATAATGGTTCAGTAATAAAATATTGTACTGTTTAAATTTAGTTTTAGTTTGTTTCTTGTTTTTGCATCCAAATTTAAACTTAATTACATTTTGAGTTGAATTTGCCAACATTTTTTTGTATTTTTCAATATTTTAAGGCAGTAAAGTTGACTTTCATTATCAGGAATATTTTTTTTTATTTTGAAACGTTTGTTCCTGGTATCAATGTTACGCCATCCCTAAGTAACATTGCCACCAAACGAGATAACTGCAACTTGCTATATGGTGTCAATGTTGTACTTATGTGGGGGTAACATTGACACTTGGCGATGTTTTTAAAAATGTTTTTTTTAAATCACATTTCATGTTCAAATTGCACAATTCGCACAAAAAAAATAAACAACACCCCATGGGTGCTCACAAATGAAATAGGAATGCAATATTGTTTGAAAGAAAATTTGTGCAAATTTTTATTTAAAGTGGTGTCAATGTTTGCCACCTTTACCTTATGCAAGAAAAAATATTTTTTTTTTAAATATATTTCTTGACCAGTACTAAATATATATAAAAAAAATTATGAACCAGGTAAAAAGCTTATTTATAAAAAAAATTAAATTACTATGCATAATTTACAAAATCTTTATTTCCTGAAAACTTAAATTTTTTGAATGTGCCATTATTGCATCCGGTGAGCGATGTGTGGTATACTCGCCACCTTTTTAAGGTCATCTTATTTTGCCTACATTTGTAGAGTACAAGAAACAGTACATTGTTGGTCAACACCGCCTGGTTTAAAATAAGAATCATGATTTACTAAATGATTTTCTGTAATTTTAAGATGACATAAAAAAAGTGAGCGACTGGACGTAGCAAAAGTGGCTGCACGATTTGCTAAGCAGGAGGTGCTACATTTCCTTTTTTACTTTTACTCTCCGAGAATATTCTGTGATTTTGAAAGTTCGCGGACGTTTGATTTTTAATCTATAACTGGATTTTTACTGCGATTAGGTACTAATAAAGTTTTTTTTAATAATCAAAGTTACTTACTTCAAAAAGGAAACCGGCTTTTCACTCCCATAAAACTCGTTTTTACAAGCAACGCATCGTGTTCCCATTTTTTGTCAAACAAAAACAATTTCAAAAATATACCGACAACATTGATAAGCACTTTAATGACATATTATCACAAATGACAACCTCTTTGAAGTATTAAGTTCACAGAATACCACCGGTGATTAGAACTAGAGAGTGAAAGTTGCAATGCTTAGCATTCATTGTATGTACTCACTCAAGCTCTTTAAATTTTTGCCGCAGTATCCTATATACGTAAATGTATTGCCGTGGTGCAGCCCACGAGAAAGACCGGCCCGGGCGCGGAAATATCACGTGACCGTAGGAGTCCCACAAAAAAACGCCTCACCGCCCGCTGTCATTATAAAACATGTGTGTGTTCAGTTTTGGTATGTTTGTTTACGTCGATTTTTTTTTTAATTCGGGCACGAATTTTATGTGAATTTTATCAAAGTTATTAAAATAACGCAGCCCACGAAAAAGACTGTAGTGGGCTGCGTTAAAATAATTAATGGCTAATGAGTAAATTATAAAGAAAATACCTATAAGATAAACAATGCCGCGAACGTGTATTTAGTGTTGTTCCTTGTCGGTCCAACTATAAAACTGAAACCTAATATGTTGCAAACGGGAAAGAAGTGGTAAAAGATAAGATCTTGGATAAGATTGATCAAGTAATAGACATCCTTAGTGACATTTTCGATAGTGAGAGTGAAAAATGTGTTCAGTTGTCATTTCTTATTGAACAATTAGGTCTCTTGAAAAGGTAACCTGAGAATCGAAGATATGGTGGATACACTTTAATGTTGAAGTTGTTTATCCAGTTATCCAGTGCATACAAATCAATTTACAATTCTAAGGTAATATGTCTTCCGCACCCTCGCAATATTAAAAAACTGATTTGTCAATATTGTTAACAGATAGTAATCTCTCTGGTAGTGTGAAATATTTTAAAAGTAAGATACAGCTTTTAAAAGAACATGAGTTGGTAGTTAACTTACACTTTATTGAAATAGATATTAAACTTTGTGCTGGGTAATTTTTCAAAAAATTATTGACGACCACTACATTCAGTTCATTGAATGGGAAAACCATCTCACTTATTCACAAAATCACTTGTTTCTTTTTAATAAATTATTGTGAAATGTTTTATAATGAAAATTTTTCTTCAGATAACTCTAGCGAGTGTTTTTGTGAAGAAAAACTATTGTCAAAGCTTGAAAAAATTAGTTTAAGGGCATGTAAAGTTTTTTAAAATAATTTTATTAAAAAGCACAATGATTTAGTATCTGCTAATAAATTTTTGAATAAGAACTTAAAGATGATGACAGTCAAAGAAAAATGAAAAAACTAAAAGCTTCGGTTTGATATGTCCAATTTTGAAAGACTTGTATAGATTTGAAGTTACTAACGATATTATGTACCTAATATATGTACCTAAAGATATTAGAGTGCAAATTTTGTATAATTTTTTATTTTATAGATTCAGTTCTTTTGTCCATAATAAACACATATATCAGCAAAATATTTTTTTAAATTTTTGCCTATAAAAGAACAAAAATTTTTTGCTAATTTATTTAAATTGTGACTCCTAAGATCACGTGACCGCCGCGCGCCGACTTGCTTATAACGCGCCATGGCCGGTCTTTATCGTTGGCTGCGTGCCGTGGCCGTTCCAGTTACTTCGTATATAATTAATTTTGTGAAACCTAACCTTGGGCAGGGGTCGCCACATCCCTACGCCAAGATGTGTGTGTGTGTGTGTGTGTGTATGTATCCATGAATAATAATAATTTTATTTAAATATTTAATTTTTTAGAGAAAGATTCTGCTCCTATACTTACACAATGATTCCGCCGATTTTTCACAAATGATTTTACAAAACATTCAAAATGCGGAGTTGAGGGAACTTCTCACTAGAAGTTACTTTTGTCTAGGATGGCCCGTCTCAGACGAAACATATCATGATGCCTTAAGGTCAGTGTGAACATATCATGATGATATCTTATGGTTGGATCAGTTCACATTTTTTCTACAACAAAGGTCCTAAGTTGACGCCATGACCGTCTGACCAACCTATTTCTATTGCACAGTATTGAACAAAAGTATATAATTATACAAATGGAATTTTAACTAAAAGTAATAAGTAAATTTATTTAAATTGTTCATAGTAATAAATAATACGTACACCATTATACTATATAACTACATTATATGGCAATATCTTTATATATCTTATTCCTCAAAAAATTGATAAACTTCACTTTTTACATGAACAAAAATATATAGACAAAACATTTTTAGAAATTCTTAGCTATATATTTTAGCACTGGACAATGAGTTTAGTTTAACAGAGTGAAGTCGACAAATGCATTTTTCAGCTTAAAATTAATAATTAACTTGTATAAAATGTTGTATTTATGTATTTTTTATTGTCGTAAGAAAATAAGATCTAACTTTCTTAGTTACGGCTTTATAACATAAAACGAAAAGCAGAAAAATGGAGAAAAACTGTTCGTCGATATACTTTTGTCCATTACTTCGAATGAAATTAGTACTTATTTTGATTATATCAAAATTTTTATACAATGTGTGCCACTGCGGCTTCTGGACAGGTTTTGAAGAAGGTTTTACGAAAAAGTTCCCTTATGTTTAAAAATGAAAAAAATTATCATCTCAGAATTTGTGCAAACATTAGTTGTTCGAAGTTTCAAAAATGCTTTCCGATCTTGGGGTTTCCTTGATCTTTTATTTTGTTTTTGTCGCTCATTCTCTCCGCCCGTCTGGTCGGTCAGAGTCCTGGCTACCTATTCTCGTACTTGAACGATGTGATAATTCCCATCATATGCTTTGGCCAATGCCAAGATTTAATTAGCTCAGAACCGTCACGTCCTATACGAAAAGACCTCCATTGCTCAAGCTTCTTCTATTATACGATCCGACCGAGAAACGTTAAATTTAGTCGGTACGGGGCAGGAGATGCGATTTCACTTTATACCATTGGTCAAGACAAGTTCTTTTGCACAACACGCGACACTCAGAATGTGATGTGGATGGTCACATCGTTCAAGTACGTGAATAGAGCCTTTGTAGCTTTTCAGCCCGTTCCCAGTTTCTCCAAGAACGACAAGCAGGAAAAGTTTTTACAGAAATTGTGTAATAGCCATAATTAATTCTCTTGGGCGTAGCATCAATATGTGAATATCACAAATAAACAATATTCTGGGGTTTCGCCAAGACTTTTGATGATGTGTGCCTGCAATCTCGTCTACCCTATATTTTTATGGCCTCATAGGCAAAGCGTTTAACTTTAAAGTAAGTAGCGAGATTGCAGTGACCCCGTGAGAACAAGACCTTCATAAGTAAATATCTTTTCCACTATTGAAATGTACACTCGAAGGGAGGCATCCTTGTTTTAACGCAATTGGTTTCAGAATCAACCGGACATTGACACTGTTTGTTCAAGAGTATTTAAAAAAAAATTTAACATCAATTAATTTCCTTTGAGCTAAATAAATTTGTTTTTTTTTTTAAATTTCATTTTATTATCTTTTGATGAATCAGTGTATTCTTTTATTCATAGTAAATTGAACATAAAATTTGCAGAACACAAGCCAAGGTGTGGTGGTTTCTTGATTTTTATTTTTAGATCATTTTTTTTTGGTAAGAAATTAAATGGCGCTTCCTTTTTTGATATCTTCTGAACCACCCTCCCTCCCTTTCTCCACTGTATACAAGTTACCGGGCATGCCATGGTCTTACCAATCTGAAAAACACAGTTTTGTCTTTAAATTTTTGTTCAATTACTTAAGACTGTAATTTTGCTATTTATATTACATATAACAAAGGAAACATACACATAAACAAAGGAAGTGTCGTGTTTCAATCCAGGTTGAAACACCGTTTCAGGGGATTAACAGCCGGGTTTGAATCGTTTCAGTGGCGCCCAACGTGGGGCATTTGTTCATTCATTAAATGTTTTTTTGTACTAGGCACGCCTTAGAAAAACATGTGGATCTTGCAGTGTTTAAGGATCTGGTCACTAAGAAATCAGCATGTGCCTTATGTATTATTCCTATAGCGGACACATTCAGCGTTTTCGCTAGCATTGGTGGAAATATTTCGATAAAGGATTTTTTGAAACTGTAAGTATTTGCTTAAAGCTGTGAAAATAAAAGGGGAGGCAGTAAATATTTGTGGAAGTTATTTTCTTAGTCAGCAAACATCGACAGAATTGTTCATTGATCAATTCCAAGCAAATTTTTCTATATGAATAGTGCGGGTTTTCCGATGGGTTTAGGCGCAAAATTTAAAAGAAGATATGAATATGAGGAACTTATTTTCTTAGTCAGCAAACATCAACATTCTAGAATTGTTCATTAATCAACATATGAAAAGTGCGGGTTTTCTAATGTGTTTGGCCGCAAAATGCAAAAGAAGATATGAATACGACGAACTTCTTTTCTTCTTTTCGTAGTAGTAAACAGTTTTACTAGTAAAGGGTATACTTACAGTTTATATCATTATTTTTGAGACAATTTTTTTCAACTTTTTTTTGTTGGCCTATGCTATTTGTTATGGTAAACAGCTGATAACTGTCAAAAAGTTATTTCAAAAATTATGATATGGAGTGTAAGTTATCTAAAGAAAATAATCCGGCTAATATCTAAGGATGGCCCGAGATGGCCAATATGTCTGGCAAGTGGAAAATATGATATGAAATGAGTGCCCTTATTTTCTTGGTTCTGAAAGTTTATGAGATGATAGGTTGTAATAAGAAAAGCCTAAAATACAATCTGGCTGTTGTTTAAAAGCTTGTCAGACATTTGATGCCCGTCAATTTGACACATTCGATTATGATAATGTTTCTTAAACCCACGATTGATTATTTGGCTTATTTTAAGACTTAAAGTTCTTATGCACGCAGGTATGCAAAAGCTTCTTTGCCGATTTACAGTTTCTTCTCAGTTCTCACAGTTTTAAAGATATTTAGCTTAAACCTAAAACCCAAATTAAGCTACAAGCATGCTAAGTAACATATGTAATTCGAATCTAAAAGAAAATATTTTTTCAGCGAGAATGCTCCTTTTTCCCTTTCCCCTGAACCTGATGCGTTATTGGAAGAAAAACAGACTTTTTAATAATTTTAGTTTAAAAAATGTTGAGACACACTTCCAAGAGGAGATCAAAACAGAGAACGATGTTGTGGAAATTGAACGTCAACACGAAAGTACATTAAACGAAGATTTTAATTATGAACAGTTTCAGTTGATGATGGCTGATGGCTTAGGTAAGATTTACGCTTCGTCTTGCAAGTTCTACGCCAAGTACAGGGAATCCAAATGGAGCACTTTTGGGGGTAGTACAAGGCAAATGGCGCGCCCTTTTCGCAAAACCACGATTTGTCCGTACACCATATACCAAACTGATGCGCGTGCCCCTTAGGATGCAAGTTTTAAATACATCGTGGACCCACGCTTTTATACCCCTTCCGAAAGGTGGTTCTGCTACATGTTAAATGCAGGTCTAACTTTTCAGCGCAACAGTCGTGGTCGTCGTAAGTTGAGTCTTGTATAAGATTTATGCTCGCGCCATCCTGACAGACACAGCACTTATAATAGAATCCTGGGTTATTAATCCTGGTTCTTCGGCGGGCTGCGTGTCGGCTCCTGGACTACACCTGCGTATATTCTCGATTTTCAAGGTCAACTTGGTATTTTTGCATCTTTGTTCGAAACGCGAACCTAATACCTTCTGCATGTGAACGCGACGACCACACCACGGCACTACCCTGCCGCCTACTTTTAGGGGTAGTTATAGGCTGTTTCCGTATATTTCAATCAGGGTCTACTGCGATTTTTATAAGAGATCAAAATGAATAGATCTTCCCTTTCTGAATTCAAACATATACAGTATGTCCCCCAAAGTTGGAATCATATGGAAAACTTTTTTATTATTAATTTTAAGAAAAAAAGTTATTCTTCATAAAAAGTTCTGCATTATCTAAAACCTAAAATACAGTCATCAAATATCAAATTATTTCACTGGTATACGAGGTTTCTCAAAAAATATGAGTTTTGCTCAAAAGTAAAGTACCTTTAACTTTGACAATATCGAAAAAAGTTGATCAGAATTAAAAACTATGCTCAAATATGTAAGTAGATCCATTTAAATTGAAACTTAATGTTATTTTATTTTTTACTAATATTTCTGTTTTGAATGAACATGTACCTCTTGTGATTACGAAACACATAATAACCTTTTAGTTTTTCGATGTTTTCTAATAATGTTGCAATTAAAACGCGTAAGAAATGCATATTCATTTATTTTGCATATTTAAAGGTACTTCACTCTTGAGTAAAACTTATATTTTTTGACAAACCTCGTATACCACTGAAAAAATTTGATATTTGATGACTGTATTCTAGGTTTTAGATAATGCAGAACTTTTTTTCCTAAAATTAATAATAAAAAAGTTTTCCATATGATTCCAACTTAGGGGGACATACTATGATATATTGACATTTGGTCTAGCCGTTGCTGAAATACTGGCATTTTAAAAATCTAACTATATTCATTAACAAAATTGCAACAACTGATGGCAAATATTTCAAAAACAGCTGGGGCAAATGTCAACAATCCATATATTTTGGGATTTAGAAAGAAAAGGTCTATTCGTTTTGAGTTTAATATGTAGGGTGTTGCATAAGAGATGTACCATACTTATATTTTTTTATTACTTTGCGACATTCATTTGTTTTATTACGCCGCGTTCTCATTAGGGAGCGAACCCTACAGGGTGATTACAGTAACTGATACTGTATCTGGTACTCTTAAAAATTTCCTAGTGTGGGCTGGTTCGCGGCTTGAAGGGTGCTCGCGAACCTAGTGTGTAACACTTCCACATTAGCAAATATTGATACATTATCGGTTAAGCACGCGGCTTTCGATAACAATTTGTGGCGGTTCAGGACAAATTCTATCACCAATATTTACTGAGATCTTAAATCTTAGCACATAGACCAGGGTGTAAGTACTAAATCTATAGTCTTGACTTCGACCGGTTTAAATGTATTTTTTAATACTTACAGGCAGTGGCGTATATAGAAAAAAGTTTCGGAGTGGGCCCAAGACAGTTTTGGGGGAGCGCCAGAGACCCCATGAGGCCGTATTTTATGCTATAATAACTTCGGAGGGGGCAGCCCCCCCTTTATATACGCCACTGCTTAGAGGTCAAATAACCGCAAAGATTTGGTTCACGCGCAATAGCATAGTAAGCATTTCTCAGTGAGTTTAATCACACAAATTCAAGTTAACTTTAGTCTCGAATTGTAGGGGTCGTTTAAAGTTTAAAAAACTAGAAATAAACCAGCTTTGATAAAAGAAATTATATACAAAAGTTTTTACGCTAAATAATACATAGATAACTTAAAACTGTGTCTGTAAATACCGTACCGTATATTATCAATATCTAAATATTGTAAATTAGCAACATATCTACCAAAGCAATTAAAAATCGTTTTAATTATCGTAAGTCTAAATAATTAACGTGTAAAATATAGCTACAGCTGCTACTGACAGTCCGTTTTTATGGAACATCTCCGGAGACTTCTAAAAAAACCTACATCCCCTAGTTACGTTTGGATTTTTAAGTATGGCTGCCATTTTTAAACCAAAATATATTTTTTCCTTCCTAGCCTGCGCAGCAATAGCTAGAGAAGGTATTAGTTTCGACGGAAATTTTTATTTGAGACAACGTCGAAAATGTGTTATTTGGATCATGGGCGTAGTCAGGGGGGGCAGGGTGGGGCACTTGCCCCACCCTGGCTTGTCACCTGCCCCATCTTGGTTTTAGCTCATTTATTAAGATGTTTTATCAAGTCACAATACTCGCAAGTTAGTATTAAATTAAGTATAGGTTATTTCATTGTACATTTTTTTACTTTTTTGCCCCACCCTGAGCGAGACCCTGACTACGCCCATGATTTGGATGTATTTGGGATCTTAGCCATATCGTCATGATATTCGGTCTGTGTGTGTGTGTGTGTGTTTGTGTCTGTCCGTAATACGATAGATCCTAAACCGCTGAACCGATTTTCACCAAATTTTCAGGTAAAATTGTATTCGACACTTTAACCAGCTCATTAGATTTTGGTCAAAATCCATTAATGCTAATGACAGTTATTCGACAGTTAAAAAATTTTAAAAATGTTAACTTTTTAACGGAGCACTGCATTAATATGCGGTTTTCGAATTATAGTAGACTACATTTTGCTCAATAATTTGTGTTATAACCAAAAACTTCGTAGGAGCTTTATTTTCTAAGATATTTACAAAAAACTGTTTTCATGGCTTTACTTGAAGTGTGCTAATAGGCTAGCTAGGAAGCTATCAGATCGGCCATGGATCCATTTATTTTTATTTATTTTTAATTTTTGTGTGGATAAAATGTTATTGATACAACAAAAGAGATGGCCTATGTTGCAAGGTTTAATAAAAAAATTATATAAATATTAAAAATTATTGCGTCCAAGGGAAAAAGTAAGTTAAACCTTTAACCAAAATCTAGAATTTTAGGACCTAGGACTTTAGACCCTTTAGTAAATATGGGTGTATAAAAATAAGGATCAACAATCATTGAAAACAACAACTGATCAAAGGGAAAACACAGACATCAACAACAATAACCATCAAATATCAATATAAAAATCAACAGTTACAAAATACTAACAGAAAATACTGCAATTAAAAATCTAGAATTAAACAAATTACTTCAAAAATACAGTGAAGTTTTTAATGATCGCATTGGAACAATAGAAGGCTACAAAACATCCACATTAAACCAAACACTATTCCAAAAGCATTTAGACCACGACCAGTTCCTATTGCTTTACAAGATAACGTCAAAGCCGAACTTAACCTTTTAGTGAAAGAAGATTTACTTGAACCTGTCAACATCTCAACCGATCCAATCGAATGGGCTAAACCCGTAGTGGCAGCACTAAAATCAAATTGTAGTATTCGACTTTGTGGAGATTTCTCACTTTCAATTAATCCACATGTTATCAAATACGAATATCCTATACCGCGACTTGAAGATCTTTTATCCAAACTAAATGGAGGCAAATATTTTTCTAAATTGGATTTAAAAAACGCTTACATTTAATTAGAAATTAATCCAAATTCTAGAAAATATTTAATTATTAGCACACACCAAGGTTATTACAGATACAAACGTTTACCTTTTTGGAGTAAATTAAGACAAAAAAACAAATGTAGCTGGTTCCAAAACACCGTAACTTTTTTGGGACATTGACTATGAGTGCTTGCAACAAACAACTGATCATTTGAAAGCCATTCAAGAAATGCCACATCCGACAAACATTAGTGACCTTCGCTCGTTCCTTGGCTCCATAGCATATTATAGCCGTTTTATCGATAAACTACATGTTGTTTGTACACCTCTTTATGAAAAACTTAACAAAGGTGCAGCTTTTTTCTGGAGCAATGAAGATGAACAACTTTTTCAGAAACTAAAATTTATTTTGACTTCTTCTGACACCTTATTCCATTACGATCCTAAATTGCCACTAATTGTCACTAGTGATGCTAGTTCCAAAGGCCTGTGCAGTACTTTTTCACAAATTTCCTAATAACCAACTTAAACCAGTAGCCTATGCATCAAGAACCCCTAAGGACTCGGAACAAATCTATGCAGCCATTGACAAAGAGGTACTTGGACTAGTTTTTGCAGTTTTCATCACTACTTGTATGGAAGACGATTTATGCTTTTAACAGATCAAAAGCCACTTGAAAGAATTTTAAGTAAAGATAGGGAGACTCCAAAAGTAGCAAGTAAGAGATTACTACGTTGGGCTGTGATTTTAAACAGTTACGACTATAATATTGCATATCAACCTGGTAAAAATAATGGACCAGCAGATGCTTTGTTAAGACTTCCTCTTTCCAATACGGAAAATTCACCAGAAGAGGCTGCTTCTTCAAAAACGGGTTCGACTTCATAATTTGCCAATAACCAAAAACGAGTTAAAAGCTGAAACAGAGAAAGACAAAACTTTTCAAAAAGGATTCAAATTTATTCAACATTATTGGCCAAAAAAATCTCAAATACCAGAACAAATATTGTCATTCTATGAAAAACGAGATGAACTTTCATATGAGGAAAAAAAATTATTATGGAAAGGTACAATCTGTATTGCCAAATTACCACCAGAACCATGGTCAAGGGTTCATATTAATTTTTCCGGCCCTTAGGGTAAAATGTGGTTGATCGTAATTGATGCCTACTCGAGATGGTTAGAAGTAATGCCTATGCTTAATACCACAACAGAAATAACTATTTCCAAATTAAACAACATTTTTTCAAGACTTGGCTATCCTAAAATAATAGTTTTAGATAATGGTGGATAGCTGACATGATTACTACACCGTATCATCCAAAAACAAATGGTATTGCTGAACGAGCTGTCAAAACTTTTAAGAAACGAATGTCATCAAGTAAATGAATGGATAAAAAACAAGATGATGACGACTTGAAAGTTTTCTTTTATCGTATCGTAATACTCCGCAACCTTCAACTCGAAGACGTCCAAGTCAAATTACGTTTGGGCGCCCTTTAAGAATAATATTTGATCAACTTAAACCGGATAAATTTAAAAACATGGATTTGTAACAACAAAACAAAAGAAAAGTCATGATAAAAAGGCACACGATAAAGTTTTTAAAAGAGCAGGAACCGGTTTGGGTAAATAAACCAATTGGCGAAGGTTCCGTGGCGGGTAAAATAATAAAACAAACTGCTCCCTACTCCTATATTGTTGATATTGGTGGAGATTTTAGAAGAAAAAATGCAGAACAGCTTAGACCCAGATTGATATCACAAGATGGCAGACATAACCAGGCTACGTCAACTCATGTTTTGGTAAAAGATCTGGCAGAAAAACTGAGACCCAGATTAATATGAAAAGATGAAAAACATAACGAAGCTACTTGCTACCCACATTTTGGTACAAGGGCAGACAACTTCGATTGATAATTCAACTCCACCAAATATAGAGGAACCTGTCATTAATACCGCGCAACTTCAATTTTACTCTGCTACGCCATTTTCACCTTAATCAACGTCTTCGTTAATACCTTCAACTTCATCGGAACAAAGTCAGTTTACACCTGAGCCTATTAGAAAGAACTTCACTAGGAATCGAAAGAAACCAGCCCGCTACATCGGTGACCAATTAGCTCCATTTCGTATGGGAAGAAATGTAGTATTACAGTATTAGTGCCTTCCTATTATTATGTTTACTGTTGGTGACAGATTATTATGATACAACTTTTCAATAACTTTTCTTCCACTTGCCATACTACACTTGTCAACTGCTGTTTTTTTTTTAAATTGTGTTTTTGCCAGTTTTTTTTTAAATTAAATTTGGCTTAGCGTTTATCTCTACTGTTTAGCGTCTTAAAACATTACTTTTTCGAGAAGTCCGAGAATTTATTTTTCAGCAAAAATACAACAAAAAATAACAACAACTGACAGTCTCTACTATTTTGACAAGGCCGCGATAAAATCAGGGTTGCCCTTCTATTTCAGCCAAATTTTCATCTTTTTCTTGGTAATGTCAAACGCATTATGTACCCACTTTTTTATTTTGGTTGGTTTTTAAATCCAATATCTAGCTCTTCTATAATCTTTGCCTGATGTGGATTATGATTTTTAGGCGATCGTGACTATGACAGTTTTGAGTATGATGAGCATGAGCATCTTAAGAATAAAATCGGATATTCTTTAAGAGGTCCACCAATGGACGTAAACGGATATAATGAAAAGGACAAGAAAATAATTGAAAAAATCTTCCAAGTGATACTCACGGAAAGCAGTAAGTGAATAGACAGACAGGTCCCAAATTTGATTTTTTTGAGG
Organism: Aspidapion aeneum; assembly: GCA_963576565.1. Taxonomy (NCBI): domain Eukaryota; kingdom Metazoa; phylum Arthropoda; class Insecta; order Coleoptera; family Brentidae; genus Aspidapion; species Aspidapion aeneum. The sequence continues at coordinate 201,744,575 of OY755038.1, forward strand.
GGTTTCAGGTATTTCAAGGGAAGAACTGCCTCTACTTGCGAAACTCGATTTTCAATCAAATCTTTGTATAGCAAGTTTTTTTTAAGCAGGGAATTTTGAAACGTCTGCATTTTTGGAGGGGGCCTATAATTTTTTAATTTATGACAATTTTAGTTAGGTTTAAATTGTTTTTTTATAGTTTCTATTTAATAAAGAATCCAACTGTCAAATTAAATTTTACTTGTCACTTTTAGTTTTTGAGATATTAGAAGTTGGTATTTTTCTTATGGAATGGCCCTTTTATTATTCGATTTTTTAAGTCAGCGCAAAATTTCTTTTAAAACGACGTATCGCACTCAATATTTTATTTTTTAATATCTTTATTGTGTTTTATGTTTTTGTTTTTTACTTAGGTGTACCTCTTTATTTTTATTTAATTTTTCAATTTAATAATTTTAGAAATCATCGAAGCAGTAAAAAAATTAGTACCTATACAGGGTGTCCCAAATAAAAGCAACTACATGGGGATTTCGGAAACGGTAAGAGATACGAGTTTGTTTAAATGAGAAAAAAGTTGCGCTATTCTATGCCCAATCAGATGCCGTATCAAAATTAAAAATATCTACCGGGGTTTTTAGAATATCAAGCAAAACCTAAAAATTGTGTTTTTTGAAAAATTGAAATATCGCCGCCATCTTGCAAACAAATTTAATGAAATTTGGTAGTTTTGTATAAGCAACTACGGCCAATTGAATGACGTTAACAATTTTTTTCTAGGCCTTCTAGTTTTTTTGAAACCATAGCCAACTTTGTTATTTCTTATGACCGCCATATTGGATTTATACTTCAATAAATAGAGCATAAAAGGAGGTTTGCAACCGTGTATAATAAGCCTATCTTTGGATGACGGAAAATTATTTAAAAAATAGTTTTTCACTTAGTTGGCTGTGAAACAAATGCCGTAGTTCTGTTTGTTGTCATACCTACGTAACTACCTCTCAAAACTTTTTTATTTATTTGATTTATATGTAAATCTTTAAGGACCTTATTTTTTAATTTTTCTCTGGCTAAGAAATAATACAATTTCTTAAAATCTATCTTTTATTTCTGAAACAAAAGTTTGCATTTAATATTTAATTTAAAATAAAACTAAAAACCGATAACAAAGCATTGAATTAAATAAGCAAATGTTCGAAAATTTCACCGTTGTTATTCATGCAAATCCTGCATCGATGAATTAGAGACATGCATGCATCTTTAACCATTTGTTCAGGAATTTCTTCTATGGCTTGAACAACGGCTGCCTTAAGTTCTTCTATCGTATTATGAGTAGTAGAATAAACTTTATCCTTTAAGTATCCCCAAATACAACAATCAAGAGACAAAGTTTTGACAGATAGTTACGTAGGTATGACAACAAACGTAACTACGGCCTTTGTTTCACAGCCAACCTGGTGAAAAACAGTTTTTAAATAAATTCACATTTTCCGTCATTCAAAGATAGGCTTATTATACATGGTTGAAAAGCTCTTTTAATCTTTTAATGCTCTATTTATTGACGTATAAACTCAATATGGCGGTCATAAGAAATAGCAAAGTTGGCTATGGTTTCAAAAAAAGGCCTAGAAAAAACTTGTTAACGTCATTCGATTGGCCGTAGTTGCTTATAGAAAACTGCCAAATTTCATTAAATTTATTTGCAAGATGGCGGCGATATTTCAATTCTTCAAAAAACACAATTTCTAGTTTTTGCTCGATATTTTAGTAACCCCTGTAGATATTTTTAATTTTGATACGGCATCTGATTGGGCTTAGAATAGCGCAATCTTTTTCTTATTTAAACAAACTCGTTACCGTTTCCGAAATCCCCATGTAGTTGCTTTTATTTGGGACACCCTGTATAAAATAAAAACAATGAATATAAAAACATAAAAAGAATATAAAGAAATAGAACGGTCATTCCATAAGAAAATAACAATTTTATGTAATTCTCAAAAACTAAAAGTGACAGACAATATTTATAGGCGCCCTCCCAAAATGTTGTCTTTTCAAAAACCCCTTGTAGCTTCAAAAAGGTTTGCTACTTCAAGATGCGGTTTTTATCTTTAAGCTTCTTTTAAAAATCGAGCCTCGCACGTGGGGGTCCCTTCTCTCCCAGAAACACATGAGACTCTCCAAATGTAACGTGTCATTTTTACGTTTAAGACAACGTTACATATTTGTTTATTTAGGTAAATAATCAAGGCTCTTTGATTCGTCTTTCTGTAAGAGCTAGGTTTGGAGGTTATATAGGGTCTAGGAAGTTACCTTAAAAGGAGGCATTCCATCGAATTACTGTGGACACTACGCACATCGCATTATCTGGACATCGTAATTGGAATTTAAGATCACAGGCTTCGGGAAAATCACATAAAAATTTTGATTGTTTTGTTTTTATCTGTGGAATTTTGTGATTCTCTTGTCGTCATGAAAGTTAAACAGCTGTTATGCTGGGGAAGGGCGGCGTTGCCGCATCACAAATGGTTTCAGTAACAGGGAGGAGACATTTAGATAAACAGTTCATTCCCTTACGTTTATTCTCGAGGATATTGGGACAATCCGAACCCCATATTCTTCACGGATTAGCTAGTTTTGATAGCACGAAAACATATTTAGGTTCACGGTTTGACCAGGAACAACCGAGGCTCCGCCACTTTGATATCTTTATTAATTTGATAGGGAAAGGATAAAATAAATACGAGTTATGCACTGTTGTAAATGGGAGATAAACGAGGGATAAAAACCAAGACTAAAAGAATAAACGAAATCGTGTGAGTTAACATCTGAACACTCTTGTGCCTTTAAGCAATAGTTCAGTGTGTATTTTTGGGTTCAGGTTCAGAAACAACTTTATTACTGTAGAAATGTTTTACAAAAATGGCGTTAAACCATATGAATATTAGAGAAAACATTTATAAAGAGCGAAGGAAACTTTTGACGAAGACTGTAACTGGAGTGCAACTAAATTCTGCGCTCAGTATAGCTTTACTCATATGGGAATTGGTTGAGTGTTCGAATATTAATAATGTGTATGGAGGGTGTCTCGACGTCCTTGTTATAAAAATTTCAACCGTGGAAATAGATCCGACAACACCTCAAGGTTTGTTTTACGTACTTCCTATCCCCTTGGTCGGTGCTGCCCCCTATATACCTGTATAGGACTATCGCTGTATCTCCTCATTGGTTACTTTGAAAACCCCGGGTTTTTCTTCCAGGCTTGCCACTGAATGTAGAGATTTATTTTTGGCGGAAAAGTTTTTTATAAATAGGTTTGCATCCTTTATTTGAATTTCACCGGGAAGATTAGGTTGGTACTATTGCGTTTTACCGTCCCCACTCCCCACCAAATTTACAAAACGGTTTCCGGCCACTGCATTATTCTGGTATTCTCGACTAAGTGCTTTGTCTCTCTTTGCTAACAAATTTGGTTGGGTCGGCAACAGGCTCTGGGATCGCCATTGTTTTTGGTTTTGGCACTGCAGCGAATTGTAGGAGATATCCCAGAGACTGTGAGGAGTGAGCCGTCGTGTTTTAGGCGTAATCGAAAGTGACGCTCGCACCCTTTTGAGGGGAATTTAAGTCGGCCCACGCCATTTTGTACGGGGAAAGAGCAGCGGTAAGTTCGATTTTATTTTTTTTTATTTTTTTTATTATTTGAGTACTCTTCAAGATAATATTTGCCTCCCAAATTGTAATTATTTTTCGTGGGAAATGTACTTTTTTTTGACAAAGGACGTGGGGAATTGTTGGCGTTTTTATATTTTTCTTTTAACCACGTGTTGGATAAAAACTATATATTGTTTTTCTCCTTTGTCTACAGCCCTGTCAATTCCAGCGACGGGACAGTTGGGCTGGACGCTGGTGAGAAGCCGGACGGGCCAGTTATAACCCTGAGAAAGGTACGTTAGGATTATTTTAGTTCATCTGTTTAAATCTACTTTGTTTTATTGAGTCGACATGGGGTCCTCGATTTAAGTTACTGTGTAGGGGAACTTCGTGCAAAATTGACGAATTCCAGGAAACTGAAACATTTCATTTTCCACAGGGTTTTACGCTCGGGCAAGAACCAACACTTGAGACCATGTGCTGCCCTAGCGTGATGTGCTAAGCGGCAGTAGGGGAGGCGCGAGCAAACCAGAACAGCAGTAGCAGCGAGAATGCCTGGAGAAACACCACTTTTCCAGGTTTACAGAAAATAACATAGTAATTAGAAAATAAAAACAGGACCAAGGTAGGAGTTTCCTTCAATTTCATGCAAACAACCATTTTTTTGATGTAATTATTTTTCTCCATAAATTTTATAGTATAATTTCAACATTGCTTGTAAACGCAAGATAAGGTATGACGTCATAGCCCTGGTTTTGCGGCATATTTACTAAGTTTTCCTTCATTTCATTTATTTAAGGCAATCTCTCTTGTGAAATTTGGATCGTCTTGCTACTTAGGCCCTGACTTGTTCCACTACATTTCATTAATTTTTTTCCTATTTCATGTTTTTGGTAATACTCCAGTTTTACCTTTTAAAATAAATGAACCGAACAAGATGAACTAATTTTTCTTGTGTTATTTGTACAACCCGATGACCAACTTTGCGGAGACAAAAGAGAGATGAGATTATATTTTTATGTAGCGGTTTCGTTACACATTTTTACCTCATGGGGTGGATCTCGAACTGGGTTGCTGTCTGTCTCATTCTACCCAACGTAGAATGATGACAGCAGATATTTGGTCTAGATCTCCCCTATGATGGAACGATTTTGGAAGTATATATTTTTTTTAACAAACATTCATATAATTGAGTCCTACGCTACTGACTCAGATGTAGGTACCCTATCACCTGTTAAAGGAGTCCGTCTACCTGTAATGTGCTTCTAGTTTTGTCATCATAATTCAATCTTTTAGAATTTTATTCTGTCTATTAGTCAATTTTTTTTGGGTTTTTAATTACACAAATACTCTGGAAGCCTCGGAAGTAAGTAGAATTTCATTGTTTGGCTGCAACGTTTGGGTTGAACTGTATTTTATTTAAGATCTTCTTTGTAAAACATTGGTATTAAATAATGTGGCGCACTTAAAATTTTCTTATTTCTGAACCCCCCCTTCTCCACTGTATAAAAGTTACCGGGCATATCAATGTTTTACCTAGCTGGAGAATACAGTTCTGCTTCCAGATATTTGTTTAATTATTCAATGGTTTTGTTGTGTCACAAAATGGCGGCAACGTCTTCAAGCTGCCACAAATGTCACACAACACATTTTAATAGGCCACAAATTGGCGCCCAAATTATTTTTTTTACTTTTTTTAAGGCCACACAAACACGTCGAATTTGGGACACCCTGTATATAAAATGAATATTAAATAACTCATTCGAAAATATGCAGAAACTTGCATATTCTTTTAATCTGTATTAATCTAAAATTCGTTTTATTCAAAAAACTCAAATATCATAAAAAACCTCTCAATTTAGATTAAAATATCATTGTTTAAAATGTAAACGGTGGAAAATACGTTCAGTACAAAAAATACTAGCGATATAGGTAAATTGATTCACACATTTTCTAAAATAGATTGCTGGAGATGCTTCCAGGAGAGATAGAGAAAACTAGACCCCTCGTTGCAACACCTATTTCAGGAAAAGTTAATTTTGACGTAAATTGCTTTTTAGCTATCCATACCGTAACTATCGGGTTAGTCAAAAAATACTTGTTATTTGTGTGAAAAAAAACTACAAATTCGGCACAAATATTTTGCTGTACCCATGGATAAGGCAATTAAATTTTCGTGTGAGTGGGGAGCTGCAAGGGAGCAGTAGGAGGGTTTAAATACTTCAATCATAATAACAGCTAGCGACAACAAAAAGTTTTTGAGACATAAAAAATATTTCCTATTTTTAAAATAGTCCTATGTTACGAACCACAGCAGCTAGCGAAACGTGGTTTTTAAATTTAGAATAAAAGTTACTTTTTCAACAAAATTTACCATAACATCAAAGTTTGGCAGTCATAATTTTTGAAAGAAGAAAATCGTATATATCTCAAAAACGACAGCAGCTAAGGTAACGTAGTTTTCAACAAATTGACAAAAATAAAGTTACCTTAACACCCAGAAGGACTAGGACTATTTGTGTCTACTGGCGTCAATTTTTTATAGTTTTCACTTTTGGTTTTTCAGATATGTATATCATAAAGTTGGTATTTTTTATGGGATGAACTCCTTTTTAATCGATTTTTGAAATCACCGTAAAATTTTATCTAAAATCAGTGAAGTATGCTCCAGTCAATATCAACATAAAAAAAGGAAAACAATGCTTAATTAGGATCCTTAAGAGTAATTTATCTCTAAATTTGCAACCCTAAAATACCTGTGCTACTACCGTGGGAAAAACTACCTTAAGGAAGCATTTTTTGGGTATTTAAATTGTGTACTTTTGTAAAGCCAACCAAATTCTCTGCAATCTGAGCGCAACCCTAGCTTCCTAGGTTTATTAGTTGCAGAGATACGTGCAGTCAAATATGTGAAGATTTTTACATAAAGTAAAATTTTTACCGGTAGTGTCATTTTCCACGCCACGCACACCGGCTAAACTAATCGCCCTAGAGAAAAGTGATAAAATGGTTCCTCTACGTATTATAGTTGGAGGCCACAACGTGTTTCGTCGGCTTTTTGATAAAGATTTCTTCCTGTCTTAGTCAGTTTACTAATTAGTAAGAGCTACGGCAGAGGTTCGGTTGTACCATAGACGAATGACTGAGAAATAATTAGTATACTGTGCATTGTACTAAATAATTATGGAATCTATAGTAGGAGGCCATCGCGTGTTTCCAAGGCTTTTTGATAAAGATTTTATTGCACCTGTCTTAGTTAATTACTAATTGGTGAGAACCAAAACTGCCTAAAAAAAAAAGAACATGAGACACAAAAAGTACGGAACCCACAGGCTCAATTTCAGAATAATAATGTAAGGAGGTTCTACAGGAAAGTAGGAAAGCACAAGAAAGGAATTCCGGCCAAGACGTGCCACAATGCTCAAGCGTACAGATGGCACAGTAACGGCTTTCAAAGTCGAAGTTCTAGATAGTTCGAAGTGCTACTTTAATGAACTACTAAACAGGCCAAGTCAAGAAGATCCCAAAATTACTGTATTGTCTACGGCAGATGTTAATATCGCACCACTATCCATGGACGAGACAATTAGAGCCAAAAATAAACTCAAAAATAAAGCGGCAGGCCGAGATAATGTCTTGGCACAAAGTCTGAAATATGGAGAGGACGATGTAACCAGGCAAATACATAACCTCGTGCAACAAATTTGGATTCAAGAAATCATACCCGACGAATGGAAGTTGGTTGTTATCATCCCACTTCACAAAAAAGTGGACCAAATGCAGTGTAAAAATTACCCAGCTTTTGCTCTACTAAGTGACGCCTACAAAATCTTCTCCAACATTCTCCTTCAACGGCTGGTTCAGAAGTTGAAGATCAACAGCAGCTATTTACCATACGTCAAATTCTAGAGAAATGTTGGGAGTTGAACAAAAACTTACATACCCTGTATGGACTTTAAACAAACATATGACAGTGTCATTAGGGTAAAGGCTGTGGGAAGCTATGGAACAACTTGGGATCCGCAAAAGCTGATTCGACTGTGTAGAGGCTGCCTATAGAGGGCAAAGAGTTGCGTTAAAATCGAGGGGTAATACAGCCAAACATTTCCTTTCAACATTGACCTGAAAGAGGGGGATGCTTTGTCGCCAGCACTATTTAACGCCGCACCAGAGAAAGCGGCAAGAACAGTGTTAGTGAACGCTAAAGTATTTAGTACAGGTGGTCCTAAACTAATTTTGGCATACGCGGATGATATAGGTGCAGCAGGAGAAAACACGGTCAGTGTTAAGGAAAACTTTGTAAAAATATAAAAAAAGCCAATAGAATAGGTCTCCGAATAAATGAAGGAAATACCAAAAATATGCACGTCTCCCGCAACCTTAGGCGAGACAGAGTCAGACAAAACGTCACGATGGATGATTATAACTTTGAGCATGTGCGAAACTTCCAGTACCCGAGTGCAGTGCTAACGGCAAACAATAGTATGCATGAAGAAATCAAACATCACATCGCACAAGCAAATAAATGTTCATTTGCAGTGCAAATCCTGCTAAAATTTGTCTCACGAAAGGCAAAAAACGTAAATATCAAACACTATTATGACCAGTGGCAACCTACGCCAGTGAATCATGAACGCTGCGCATTATATATGGCGCCTGCCAAGATCCTGACACCGACCGTTACAAAATGAGTAGCAATGAGGGCTTGCTGATATATCAAAGCCCAGGTATAATTAAAGAAATAAAGTCTAGCCGATTAAGATGGGCAGGGCACATACAAAAAAGTCAAAACGATTGAATAGTAAAACGGGTATGGGAAGAGGCACCACAGGGAAAAAAACCACTGAGAAGATCCAAGCTTAGATGGAGAGATAACATCAACAAGGACATAGGTATACTTGGAGTAAGCCAGCAAGAATAAAGGGAAGATGGCTCAGGACCACTCCTTTAGGTAGAGACAAAAAGTCAAGGCAGTCAAGATCCACCCTGGGTTGTAATGCTACGGAGTAAGTAAGTAAGTAAGTAAAACTGTCTGCCCTGTTAGCAGACATAAAAATGCTAAAAAGGTAGAATATCAAAATATAAATATTAAAAAAATTTTTCTTTAAGGTGGTCTTTTAAAAACTTTTTAAAATTGCAAGATTTTTGAGCTTCACGGGAGTAGCACAGGGATTTCAAGGTTGCAAAGTTGGATATGAACTGTCCTCAAATATCCTAGCAGCATGTAAAAAAAATCGTACATACATGCGCATTTGCAATGTTGAGTGCTTTTATTGACTGGCCTAAGTAATGCATATTTTTTAGATAATATTGCAGAATTCCAAGACAAAGTCGAAATCGCCTTTATATATAATTGCACAACGCCTCTTCCTACGGAAAAAATTGCAAGAGCAAAAAAATATTCTGACTACAATCCAAACACCGATATGAATCCTGTGCCGATTTACGTGCTCAGGAAATGTCGTGGATGCGAGGACCCCTGTCGAGTTTTTATCGACGATTCTGGCAGGGTCTATAGCTCTTGGAGGGATTATTTACAAGGAAACAAATTGGACGAATGTGAGATGATTTTGCCTCTCAACGGAAGGTAAGCAAGAATGAAAGTTCGACGTCTTATTATTGTGTATATTCAGCTCTTTTTTTCCATCTTTTCGACTAGTCTGGCAGGGTCTATAACTCTTGGAAGGACTATTTCCTCACACAATTGCACAAGTGAGAGATCATTTTGTCTCTTAACGCAAGGTGAGCATGTAGATATTCCGCTCTCTTCAATTTTCTTTTTATTTTATCGAATAATCTGGCATGGTCCATCCACAATTCTTGGAGGGACTATTTACTGAGAAACGAATTGGACGAATGTGAGACGATTTTGCCTCTCAACGGAAAGTAAGCAACAATAATTGTTCTACATCTTATGATTGTGGATATTCGGCTCTGTTTTTGCATCTTCTCGACGAGTCTGATGGGGTCTGAAATTCTGGGAAGGACTATTTCGTCACAAATAAATTGCACAAGTGAAAGATAATTTTGCCTCTTATTAAGCTCTCTTCAATGTTGTATACGAGTCTCTCCTTATAGAATAGTCTGGCAGGGTCTATAGCTCTTGAAGGGACCATTTACTAAGAAACGAATTGAACAAATGTGACATGATTTTGCCTCTCGACGGAAGGTAAGTAAGAATGAGTGTTCGACGAGTCTGGCAGGGTCCATACCTCCTCTTGGAAAGACTATTTCCTCACACATAAATTGCACAAGTGAGAGATCATTTTGTCCCTTAACGCAAAGTAAACAATAATAACAGCTCTCTTTTCATAATTCCATAATTCTTGGAGGGACTATTTACTGAGAAATGAATTGGACGAATGTGAGACGATTTTGTCTCTCAACGGAAAGTAAGCAAGAATAATTGTTCTACGTCTTATGATTGTGGATATTCGTGGATGTTTTTACATCTTCTCGACAAGTCTGGTAGGATCTAAAGCTCTCGGAAGGACTATTTCGTCACAAATAAAGTGGCCGTCGTGGTGTAGTGGTAGCAATGTTTGTTTCCCACACCGGCGGTTCGGGTTCGATTCCTGGCTAGGTACTTGGTTGTTTGTGTTTGTTTAAAAATGCTTGAACCTTGCTTGAACTTTGCGAAACTGGGCGATTGATCCTGATTGGATGGAAAGTCCCAGTATAAATAAAATAAATAAATAAATAAATTGTACACGTAAGAGATAATTTTGCCTCTTGTTAACGCAATGTTTTAATGGCTCTTGGTTATTTTTAGGACACTGTTTAATTTTGAACGATCGCGCCTTAATGATTTAATTTTTAATTAGGTTTACTTCAACATTAATTAGCAAGTAGTTTTGGTTCGGCAAGGGCCTTAGGTTAAGTATGTGTATGACTGTGCTAAACGATTATAGCATTCTATTTTTCCTTCTTTCTTGCTTGTTGACTCCATACAAGGTAGGTATTTGTATTTTAAATGGGTTGAGTTTGAATTCTAATATGTACAATTTGAATGTACAAAAAACATCTTTTTTTATTTTCTGGTTTTTCTATCCAACGGTTATGAGTCTTATTTATTCTTTAGCTCGGGTTGAAATTAAATTTCAAAACATAAATAAAAATAAAATAAAAGGTTTTGTAGTTCAAAAAATATAACTAAGGGCGTGGAAACGAACCAAAGTTTACCCCTTGAAGGAAGTGCGTACGACAAAAGTTTCCAAGGTCCCGCGTCGCAAACAAAATCGAGTGTTCGAGGGGTTTTCCAAAAACGTACAACAAATACCCCAAAAAACCTCCATTACTTTAATAAAAAACACCCTGTATATTATAAATGTTTTTTAGATACGAAGTGCAAGACTATAAAATCCTACTAGAAAAGCACTTGTCTCCAGCCTGTCATTTAGGCACAAAAGCTCTCCAAGTAGGCGATATAGCGTCCACGGTAGCTGGGCTAACTACAGGTAAATTGACAGGACGTTAATAAATTTTTGTTTAGGGGTAAGGGATATAATGGTGGCACCAGAGACATGGGTGACATCACCGAAGTCCCTTTTTTATTGTGACTAGTCTATTAAGTAGTTGGCATCGGAGAGGAATTTAGGGGAAGATAACCACAAAATGACCGATTGACAGTTTTCAATGGCGTCCCCATAAAATTCGGTTGCGTACTCGTCGAAAAGCTGTCTATTCCCCTTCGACGTCTCTGATTTGCCTACAAATTCATTGTTTTAACATAAAAATCTATAGTGCTTTAAACAATTGAAGAGCTTCCGACAAAAAGATGAGAATCCAAAAAGTGAAAACGTACAAAAAACACATTTTTAAATTTTATAATACTTTTTTCCAAAATGTTGGTAGATTGTCACAAAATAACACATATTATTTTAATAGGCTGAAGATGTTAGTTCTAGGTAGAAATAACTGTTTTTCTACTAAATAATTTGCTTGAAAAATACGGCTTATTTTTCTGTCAAGTGACGGTATTGTATGGGGAAAGAAGATGATAGTCCACGAAAGGGATCGATATTTTAAAATTGTCTTGTAGCATACTTGCCAATCTTCACTCCTACGTCGAATTCTATCATTATACACAGCTTAATTTTTTGTTGTTAGAATAAGTAGGAGGCCTAGAAGGCATAAAATTAATAATATTTATTTATTTATTTATTTATTTATAGGTGAACATCAGGAATACAAACAGGTTTAAACCCAAAAGAAGTATCTACAAAATTACATTGAATATAACATAACATATGTAAATTCATGATCTATGTTGTTTTTACAAAAAAAAAAAATCTATAATTTCTTAATCTACACTCAAAATCAAAATAAAACAAATTAAATTAAACTTAGAGTCTTGGATTGCTATGGACGTTATTTCGCAATAAAAACTTGACATTTTTCTTAAAAGTAGTTAACGACATATTATAGAAATCCAGTGATTTATAATAAATATTGCCGACACTGGCTATTCTACACAGGGGCGAATTTTGTGAGCAATTAGTTTTTCTGAAGGGCACAAAAAAAGCTTCAGTTGCTCGAAGGTTAACTCTAGGCACATTAAGTGAAAGAAGAGATAAAATGGCGGGAGCGTTATAAATTGAATTCAGAATTCTATATAAAAACATTAAATCATTTATTGTTCTTCTAGCAGACAGCGACAGAATGCCAAAGTGAAGTCGAGCTCTATCGAGGTTATCATCTTGAATTTGAAAATTGCTTTTATAGGAAAGGAACCTTATAAATCTGTTTTGAATTTTTTCAAGTCGGTCAACATAAACATCATATTGAGGATTCCAAATGACACTGCCAAAATTAAGTTTGCCTAATACAAAAGCATAGTACAGGCAAATTATTGCTTTACTATTGGTAAAATCGGCACACTTCCTAAAGATATACCCCATCAACCTAGATGCATCCGAAGCTATGGCGTCTATATGTATGTTGAACATTAATTTTGAATCAATTATAATTCCCAAATCGCGAATATAATCAACTTTAGGCAGTGTTGTATTATCTATTTTGTAATTAAATTGAAAAACTTGCTTGTTCCTTGTAAATGTTATTGATTGACATTTTTTTATGTTTAAAAACAAGCTATTTTCTTTACAAAATGTTTCTAGTCTATTAAGATCGTTTTGAAGCTTTAAGCAGTCTTCAATTTTTTCAATTTTTGTGTAAAATTTTAAATCGTCAGCAAATTTTAAAAACTCCGAGTACTCAAAGCAGGATTTTATTTTATTTATGTAAATTACAAATAGGAGGGGGTCCAAATGGGATCCCTGTGGGACGCCTGAGGTGGGGGTAAAGGTCTCCGATTGGAATCCCTGAAGTGATACATACACACTCCGATCCTTCACGTAAGAATCAATCCACTCAAGGACACTGCCACCCACACCGACTTCAGCTACACGTTTTAGTAATATATTATGACTAATTTTGTCAAATGCTTTGCTAAAATCGGTGTAGATAGCATCAACCTGAATCTGGTTGTCCATCTGGTCGTGTAGGTAGTTGGTGAAAGTAAATAGATTGGTGTCAATTGAACGACCTTTGAAAAAACCATGTTGCTCCAACCCGATAATATTTTTGGATAAATTAAATATATATGGGTATACTAATTTTTCAAAAAGTTTTGCAACTATTGAGAGTTTGCTTATGGGTCTATAGTTAGTTACCTCTTTCTTAGAACCGTTTTTAAATATAGGAACAACAATCGCAGTTTTCCATCGAGCTGGAAAAATACCAGTGGAAAGTGACCTATTATAAATTAATAATAGTGGTTTTGCAATAAAGTCTACAGTTTTTTTGTAAAAAATCGGAGGGACTCCATCAGGACCCGCCCCCTTTTTAACATTAAGTTGAAGAAGTCCCTGCTTAATTTCAGTCTCCATCAACATGATGTTCTGAAGACCAATGGTGTTTTTTTGACAACTGATATATGAATAATTAAAGGAATGTTTTTCAGGCTCATATACACTACAAAAGTATGACTTAAATAAATTACTAATTTCCTTTCCGTTACTAGCAACTTGATTGGTCCAAGATATTTCGTTTGGTATACTGCTGACAGTCTGCTTTTTTATTGAAGCGTAGTTCCAGAATCTACTTGGATTAGTAACCAAATCCTTTTGAACAATAAGCTAAGTAAATATTTTGAGCATCGTAACTTGGTATCATCCATTGTATCATCAGGTTCAATTTTTTTATTATTTGACTCTTATCTTTATCGTTTAAATGCAAAAAACATTTGTATCCTTGCACTTACAGTCCTTGCCCACTTGCTTGCCAGTTTTAGTTTTTAGCCACATCCCTAATTCTTCCATTCGATTTTCTTTTTTTTGATTTTTCATTCAGTTTAAATAGCTGCACTGACCACTGCGCTGCCTACTTAACTCAAGCTTCTGACTTAACTAAATCTAAACGAAAAGCTTTTTTTTATTTACTATTTTTGTTCAACTTTGACTGAGCATTAATTTAATCTTATCTTTCTGAAATAAACTCACCTTGTCGTAAAAGGACTTTCATCTTTTTTGCCGAAAAACTCACAAAGGTTTTCCTCTTGAGGACTATGATCTTTTTTCACGCAAGCCAAGTTTGTTTTTTGATTTTTTTTAATATGACAAAGATGTCTATTCTAATAATTTTTATTTTCACACGATCAATTATATTATCAATATTTTTATATGCGTCTTTGTTTATACCATTTAAAAGACAAGAAAAAGCACGAAAATATTGTCAATATTATTGATCGTTAATAGGTAGAACAAAGATCAGAAAATTTAAATTTATCAAAATCTAAAATTTGAAAAAAATGGGCTCTCATCTTTTTTCCCGCAAGCTCTTCTTTCTTGTATTATGGTATGACAACCGGAACTAACTTAAATCATCACACTGGAGAATCTGACTCATTAGCGTAGCGCCAGCGATCCAAAGGGGGGGGGATTAAATGTGTAAATTAAAAAGTTTGTACAAAGATTTTCGAACAAGTTTATTAACAGTGCACAAAATTTTTTACCTTGGAGGGGGGGATTAACCCCTAATACCCCCCAGCGCCACGCGCCTGCTGACTACTATTTTGCTAGTAATTCTAAACGTAAATTTATTGTAGTGCCAAATAGTCGAGATTTCTATCCAGTGTGGAACAGCCAAACAGAATAAATTCGATAACGAATAAATGTTGGGAAAAACGCTTGGACATGTCGATTTGTATTTTTAAATGCGAATTTTTTTCCAAAAAAAATATATATGGCGTGTCATGTGACAGTGGCCAATACCAACTTCCTTATTTTAAATGCAATGCATGTATATTATTTATTTTTTGAATTCTTCAGAAAATTCTAGACTTAATTCGTGTACAATGTCCTATACCTAAGTAACCATTTTTGAAATATTGACAGTTCAAAAACAACAATTTCCAATTTCGAGGCCGAATATTTCCGGTTTAACCGGAATTTCCGATTTTCCGTTAAAACCGGATGTGGTCCGGAAAATAAGGATAGGGACATATAAGCCGTTTTTCCATAGTTCTAACCGTTTTCGAGGCTGCGCGAGTGGAAATCGCTCGAGGTGGTAAACTTAGTGGGATATTAAGGGCCATTAACTCTATAATTGTGCCAAGTTTCAAAACTATCGGACCTTCTGCAACCTCAAATGTATATACTGACTGGCCTAACAATCCAATATTTTTAGCTCACACATATACTATACTATAGTAGTGTGAGCTATGGTGATCCTAATTTTTTCGAGAAAAAAAACGTTGCTCCGATTTCAAAATTTTTTATATATCTTTGCGTTTCAGATGATTTTGAAACTTTTTTGTTGCGCCGTCTGTCTGTCTGTCTGTATGTCTGTAACGACCAACGCGCATAACTCAAAAACCGCTTGGCCGATTTTAATGAAATTTGGTACCTAGGCTGGGTCTTGGGTCGAGATGGTCCCATTTAAAAATGAACAAAATTCACCGAACAGAAACCAAATAAAAGGGTGGGGGTAGATTTCAAAAATTAGAGTTTATGTGAAAATATGGCGTGTGTGATATCAAACGAAAGGTAATTGAGTCCGGAGTTTAACAAAATACATTTTAGTTTTTTGTTTTTTTTAAGGGTGGGGGTAGATTTCAAACAAAAGGTAATTTAGTCTGGAGTTAAATAAAATATATTTCAGTTTTTAGTTATATTAGCTCACACGTACACTATAACTATAGTACCTAGTGTGAGCTTAGGGGCCCATATATTGGCAGAGTATTTTACAGGTGGAGTTTTCATAGCAGCAGCAGTCCCAGCCATCGTCATCGCTCCTGCTGTCCTTATAGTCGGTGGTGTAGTGGGGGGTATTGCTGGACTGTGGGGCGTCGGCCGAAGTATTCACAATTTAGTGGATAGAAGCTACCATAAAGAGGTAATCATGACCTTTAACAATTAAAATAACTTAAAATGCAGCCAATCATGCACTGCATGTAAAAGTGGGATGCCTGGTAGTGATCACAAAATAGAAAAATTAATAGAACGCTTATCAAACCTGCGCAGACTGGAGGAAACGTAAAGAAACTGAAATCCGCCATTTTTTCACAGATTGAGCAAAGCCAACTTTGACAGGCATGATTTAAAAAGCAGTGGCATTATACATTACACTAAACTTAATGTAAAATTTCATATGGAGCCACTGATTTTAATTAAAGATATTTGACACAGCGTCACTGCCAGGAACATACACAAATTTTCGGAAAACTTCCACCTATGTATGTTGTGTGGTGTCAATACAAGAACGGGAAATTGTCAGGATATTAACTCGACCAACCAAATCAACTGATTTTTTATACTAGATGTATAGTGAGTTGGGGTCCTTTGCTCCACACTGAATTCTTAACGGCGAAATAAAACTACGTTTTTAGCAAAAATGCAGTCTGTATTTCTTACCCTTGCCGCGTTTCGGTCTTAGCGACCATAATCATAAGGGCTTAAACAAAGTGTCGAAGAAGTCCTTATGATTATGGTCGCTAAGACCAAAACGCGTCAAGGGTAAGAAATACAGACTGCATTTTTGCTAAAAACGTAGTTTTATTTTGCCGTTAAGAATTTAGTGTGGAGCAAAGGACCCCAACTCACTATACATCTAGTTAAAAATGCTCCATCTAGGAGAGTACCACAATGCAATGATTTTTTATTATTCTTCCTTCGCACTGTCAAAGGTATGAAAACTCAAAATAGACGTAAAGTATCAAGTTTATTTTAAGTTTTCATACCTTTGACGGTGGGAAGGAAGAATTATAAAAAAATCAGTTGAATTGGCTTGGTCGAGTTAATACGCTGACAATTTCTCGTTCTTGTATGGAGACACCACACAACATACATAGGTGGAAGTTTTCCGAAAATTTGTGTATGTTCCTGGGTGGCTCAATGAGAGAGCGTTTGCGTACAGAGCAAGAGATTCCGGGTTCGAGTCCCGGCCGAGGACACTTTTTTATGATTTTTCTTTCTTTAATTTCACTTGTTTATGGTTTTAGGTTCCTGCATTATTTGCAATTTGGTATTTGAAAGAAAATAAAGGTTGTTATTGAATAAAATGCTAATTATAAAGGAGGCTGGTTCGGTTCTGGAGATATTACGAATTCTATAAAAATTAAATGTATTTTTTTTTAAATTATAAAAATTCTCAGTTTGTTCTTTATCTTGCTTTCTGTCAACTAAACGGTAAATTTTAGATAAAGGCCGCAAGATACGTAAAAACTACAATTTAAAAAAAAAGACACCCTATATAGTCCACAGTACATTGGTCTATTTTTTAAGTGATTTTGGGACAATGTTGCCATTTACCTTGAAACACATTTATAAAGTCACATAAAAAAAATTACTTAACAGTAAATAATTAGTAACCGGAAAAAAAAATTTTTGTGGCTTAAAAAATGTGTCTGAAACTCAATAGCAACATTGTACCAAAAGCGCATGCTTCGTTTAGTCAGTCCGAAGTTCAAAAAATTTCACTCCGTTAGGAATCGCTTTCAACAATTTTCTCAGAGAAAAAAATTGGGCGTCTTGGTAAAATAAAGCTATGTGGGTTGTCTTAAGATATGGTAACATTTGACTCAATAGTTTTCAAAAAAAACATTGGTCTATTTTTTAAGTGATTTTGGGACAATGTTGCCATTTACCTTGAAACACATTTATAAAGCCACATAAAAAAAATTACTTAACAGTAAATAATTAGTAACCGGAAATTTTTTTCTGTGGCTTAAAAAATGTGTCCGAAACTCAATAGCAACATTGTACCAAAAGCGCATGCTTGGTTTAGTCAGTCCGAAGTTCAAAAAATTTCACTCCGTTAGGAATCACTTTCAACAATTTTCTCAGAGAAAAAAATTGGGCGTCTTGGTAAAATAAAGCTATGTGGGTTGTCTTAAGATATAGTAACATTTGACTTAATAGTTTTCAAAAAAAACATTGGTCTATTTTTTAAGTGATTTTGGGACAATGTTGCCATTTACCTTGAAACACATTTATAAAGCCACATAAAAAAAAATTACTTAACAGTAAATAATTAGTAACCGGAAAAATTTTTTCTGTGGCTTAAAAAATGTGTCTGAAACTCAATAGCAACATTGTACCAAAAGCGCATGCTTGGTTTAGTCAGTCCGAAGTTCAAAAAATTTCACTCCGTTAGGAATCACTTTCAACAATTTTCTCAGAGAAAAAAATTGGGCGTCTTGGTAAAATAAAGCTATGTGGGTTGTCTTAAGATATGGTAACATTTGACTTAATAGTTTTCAAAAAAAACATTGGTCTATTTTTTAAGTGATTTTGGGACAATGTTGCCATTTACCTTGAAACACATTTATAAAGCCACATAAAAAAAATTACTTAACAGTAAATAATTAGTAACCGGAAATTTTTTTTTCTCTGGCTTAAAAAATGTGTCTGAAACTCAATAGCAACATTGTACCAAAAGCGCATGCTTGGTTTAGTCAGTCCGAAGTTCAAAAAATTTCACTCCGTTAGGAATAACTTTCAACAATTTTCTCAGAGAAAAAAATTGGGCGTCTTGGTAAAATAAAGCTATGTGGGTTGTCTTAAGATATAGTAACATTTGACTTAATAGTTTTCAAAAAAAACATTGGTCTATTTTTTAAGTGATTTTGGGACAATGTTGCCATTTACCTTGAAACACATTTATAAAGCCACATAAAAAAGAAATTACTTAACAGTAAATAATTAGTAACCGGAAAATTTTTTTCTGTGGCTTAAAAAATGTGTCTGAAACTCAATAGCAACATTGTACCAAAAGCGCATGCTTGGTTTAGTCAGTCCGAAGTTCAAAAAATTTCACTCCGTTAGGAATCACTTTCAACAATTTTCTCAGAGAAAAAAATTGGGCGTCTTGGTAAAATAAAGCTATGTGGGTTGTCTTAAGATATGGTAACATTTGACTTAATAGTTTTCAAAAAAAACATTGGTCAATTTTTTAAGTGATTTTGGGACAATGTTGCCATTTACCTTGAAACACATTTATAAAGCCACATAAAAAAAATTACTTAACAGTAAATAATTAGTAACCGGAAATTTTTTTTCTGTGGCTTAAAAAATGTGTCTGAAACTCAATAGCAACATTGTACCAAAAGCGCATGCTTGGTTTAGTCAGTCCGAAGTTCAAAAAATTTCACTCCGTTAGGAATCACTTTCAACAATTTTCTCCGAGAAAAAAATTGGGCGTCTTGGTAAAATAAAGCTATGTGGGTTGTCTTAAGATATGGTAACATTTGACTTAATAGTTTTCAAAAAAACAAAAATTGATTTACCACTTTTTAAGTGATTACAATATGTTGCTATGGTCGAACATACTAAAATGTGATATGTGACCGAGATAACAAATTATTAGTTTTTGAGTTATTTTTGTTTTCGTGTTCACACGAGTGACAAGTGTATCACACCAGTGACTTTTATAAATATACTTAAAACAAAAAAATCAAAAATCAGAAATATTTTATTTCAAAGAGTTAAATTATTTATTAAATACAAGTATACAACCAAATAAAAATAAATGGATCCATGACGGATCTGATACCTTCCTAGCTAGCCTATTAGCACACTTTAAGAGAAGCCATAATATATCCACCTTCAAAACAGTTTTTTGCAAATATCTCAGAGACTAAAGCTCTTACAAAGTTTTTTGTTATAACACGAATTATTGAGAAAAATGTAGTCTACTATTTTCAGAAAACCGCATATTGATGCAACGCTCAGTTAAAATTTTAGCATTTTTTAAATATTTTAATTGTCAAAAAACTAGTATTAGCATTACTGAATTTTGACCAAAATCAAATTAGCCCGTTGACAACGTGTCACTATTACTGTATTTCACTATTAGTAAAATGCCTCCTTGTGGTATTTAAGGAACAGTTTTAAAAATAAATATTTTACTATTTACTCCTTAGGGAATTTCCTTAAATTACGTAACGCAAAAATTCAGGATTTTTGACCCCCCTCCCCCCCTTGTAACGCATTTACAAGAAAAAATACATTTAAAAAAAATTTGTGTAACGCAAGGCCAAACCTCCCCTCCCCCCTAGAGCGTTACGTAGTTTAAGGACAGGCTCTTATATTTGTAGAAACACGTGTGACACTTATCTCGGGCAAAACGTTAAATCTATTTTAATATCACAAAAGCTGAAGTATATAATCCATTTCACTTTACATCCTTAAACTGTACCTTTGGTGCTGCCCCGTTTTCAGGTAAACCAGATAGGTAAAGTAAGCAGTCATGGCATGCAGATTAAAAAATAAACCTGTGACTGCATGTGATCACGCCAGTGACAGTAAAATTAATTACAGGTGGATTTTTTGTAGAGACTAAAAACTGATATCAACAAATATTTTTTAGAAATTAAAATTTTTAAGTTTTGGTCCACTTTAATAATCCCCAAAATTAATTTTATTATCTCGAAATATTTGTTTGTATTATTCAAATCTATTAACTTTGCAAATTACATATCACTTACTTCCATGGAGACATTTTGTGGAGACTTCATTGCTGCTGGAAAATGTTAGCCTTTGGGGTACACTAACTATACACTTATTTTGATTTCAAAAGAATAAGTGGTTTTAAATATACAATCCAATTATATGCAATGTTACCATTTTTCAAGAACAACCCATTTGCGAAAATTCAGCCTGTGTTACTATATCACTTAAAAAATAGACCGGTGTACTTTGGACTAATAGTTTAATATTCGGTAACGAAGCGTTTACGAACTTTTTGTATTGAGTAAAGAATATTTAAACATTGGCCACACATTTTTTAAACCCCTTTATGTTTCGTCTACAGTCTATACATTTCGCCAACTCCGAGGCGAGAGGCGCTTATCTAAACATTGTTGCCGGATCATTGGGTTTCGTCGGCGCTGGCGCGAATATGGCAGTATCTCAGTTGGCTGTCAGAGGCTACAATATTGGAAAGGTGAGTGCAAGAAAATAAATATTTTGTTAATTTGTTGGAAATATTCACCAGTATTTACTAAAGTGCTACAATCCTAGATCTACAAGTCTAGATTTTGGTAAAAGGTTTAACTTATTTTTCCCGTGAATGCAATAGTTTTTAATATTTTTATATAAATTGTTCATAATTACCTTGCGATAGGGGTAATCATTTTTCGTTGTAACAAAGACATTATTTCTACACAAAGTTTAGAAATAAATAAAAATAATATAATATTTTGGTTTAAAAATGGTAGCCATATTTAAGCCTCCAAACGTCACTAGGAGATGTCCAATAAAAACGGTGTAAGTCAGTGTCAGCTGTTCGCTATATTTTACATGTTAATTTTTTAGACAAGTTAGCGATGATTAAACCGATGTTCAATTGTTTTGGTGGATGTATAAGCAAACGGATTCTAATATATCTTATGCTTTTTACAATATTTAAATATTGATACGTATGTAATATGGTAATGCATCTACAGATATAGTTTATGTATTATTTAGCTTGAAAATTTTTGTTTAAAAGTTTTTTTATCAATTATGGATTATTTCTATTGTTTTTCTTTATTTCTAAAGTTAATTTGAATTTATATGAGATGAAACTCACTGAGAAATGCTTACTATCATATTGCACATTAGGGTAAACCAAATCTTTGCAGTTATTTGACCTGTAAGTATTAAAAAAATACACTTGAACCGGTCGGTATCAAGTCTACAGACTTGATACTTAATCCCGGTCTAAAATGCTAAGTTTGAAGGTCTAAGTAATTACTGGTGATTATGTTTTATGTATATATAAAAAAATAAAATATTGAGAGTGATACGTTAAATACGTTTACGCTGATTTGCAAAATCAAATAAAATAGGGTCATTCCATAAAAAAAAACAATTCCAAATTTATGGAATAACTCGAAAGCAAGACTCAGTTTAACAGTTGTTGCCAAATACAAAACTATAAAAAAAGAAACTACACACATTAGACAAGTCGAATTGGCCTTAGACAATAAAAAAATAGTAACAGAAATTAAACTATTGGGGTGGGGTTGATTTGGGTGGGGGGAATGAAAAGCATATACATAATATTCCAATACCCACGGTAACTGCCCATTCATGATGCAAACATGAGGGCCTTGGGGTCTTTAAGCAAAAAAGACCTGATTGGTTGCTTTCAAAGACATATGCATATTATTTCCAAGTAGTACGTATTATTGCAATACCTACGGTACCTTACGATGCAGAATGCATTTGAAATAGCAATATCAATGGGTATAAGTCTATCCTCTTTGCGGTCCTTAAGATAAAATGTCCTGATTGGTTATACTTTTACGCATGAATATTATTTTATTCTTGTATTCGTTACGTCAAATCATCGGCGTACAGTTGACAAAATCTCTATCTATGTAAATTTGGTATCTGTGCATTTTTTGTGCCTTTATTTCTGAATGTTTGCATCAAACGCCAACCATTGTGTAAATAGGTAACAGGGAGTATTGGAATGTTACGTATATGATGAAAAGGGCAAAAATGGTGAAGCGATTTCCGGAAAAAGTTGACGTTGAGGAGAAAAAACATAACCTTAAAAATACACCCATAACAGTAGAGAGCATACACAGAGCTTTTAGTTGGAATGCAAAACAGCTATTTTTGCCTCAAGTGGGAAATTAATAGTATAATAAATTTTTTTACTGATTTTGTTAGTCAAGGTGTTATTAAGAATCCGAGTGATGCCACTCTGGCACCCTTGGGCGTTTTAAAAAATCCGGCGGCCATTTTTAAGTGAAAAAATTAGAGAAAAAAATCTCTGAACTAAACATACCAGATTATATCAGTATATTTTTTTTCCGGGGGGTACCCCAACGGAGGGTGGGATGACTGTATGAAAAAAATTGATCTGTTAACATAGGCAAGCAATACACAGATTCTAGGATTTTTGGGCCCGCTAAATCCCAATTTGCAGTTAAAACGAAATTGGGGGTAATTTAAAGAAGCGGGGGGGATTTTATGGTATTAGGGTAAAACTGTTTATGTGGAGACTTAACGAACAAACTCAACCTTATTAGAAAACTTACTAATGACTTTTGGGCATGAGCCTTCATTTTGAAATATTCAAGATGGCGATCGTGGGCAAAAATTCATAAAAGAAGCAGATGCATGTGATATATAAAATTTATATTGATGATCTTGCATATCTGGATATAGATGGAAAAATCACAATATTTAGATAAACTATCCATCATATAGTTTCTCGAGATGTGCAAAAAATAGGAGCATGGTGCGATAGTAACCTTCTCTGCTTCAACATAAGCAAAACTAACATTCTCTCCTTTCGTTCAACAATAGAATCTATAAGCATAGGGAATCAATCAATTGACCCTAAACCATTTGTAAAATTTCTGGGTCTAGTTGTTGATAGCAAACTTAACTTTAATCAGCATATATATCTTCTTAACTCTAAATTATCATCTGCATGCTTTGCTATAAGTGTAGTTAAGCGAGAACTAAACTTTGAATCAGCCCGAGCTACTTACTTTGCCTTATTTGAATCCCAGATGAGATATGGGATTGCATTCTGGGGACTTTGTTGTGTCACCCTTTTTGAGTCAGTCTTTATTCTACAAAAGCGAGCAGTACGCAAACTATTTAATGTCAATCCTCAAGAACATTGTAGGCCACTTTTTAAAATTGCAGGGATATTAACGTTCATTTTATTTTGGAGACAGTCAGCCTGGTTCATAAAAAGAAGCTTCAAGAACCAAATACTCAAACTGGTCGTTACTATACAACTCGTCAATCTGGGAACTTGCCACTTCCAATACCTAGGCTAGCTTTGACAAAACATTCATTGATTTACGAAAGTATAAAATTATACAATCATTTACCCATCGCATTTAGACAAACTCAAGATTTAAAAGTATTCAGAAGGTTAGTACGTAATTGCTTTGAAACAAAAGCTTACTATAGCTGCAATGAGTATTACACAGATGGGCTTGATACATAATTTGAGTAACTGTGATTGTATGTCTTATATTTTTATTATATTTTTTTTTATGTAACCTGAATTTTAATTTTAGATTAACATTTTTTTTTTTGTAAGTAGTTTCGTTCCAACTTTTTAATCGATTGATTGTGCTGTTGTAATTGTGTATGTGTGCATATTCATAGTTGTCCATATTTTACTGAAATTTTAAAATAGTTGGGTACAATTTTAATTTATATTGACTTAAACATGCTCGTTCGAATTTTACTAGAATTGCGCTTAACTTCGAACGTTCTCAATGGCCTAAAAGGGGGCTACTCTTAATTATAGATTGTGTGTGATTATGCGACTAGACAATGTTGTTTTTATTAGTGCTGATTTATTACTATTTACTTTAGTTTTAAGTTCTTGCTTTGTCAATAGGAATGAATTCTTCAGACAATAAAGCTTTTTTGAATTGAATTGAATTGAATAACTTAATTATATGGTTGTTGAGTCCGCTGAATCCAAATCTGTTGTTAAAAAAATATTCGGTGGTAATCTGGTGAAGTGGGGAGGTATAGTAAAACTGTTTGTGTGGAGACTTAACAAACAAACTTGGTGGTTGATGCCCAAAAGCCATTGGTAAATTTTATAACGGGCTTGAGTGAAGCTGTCAAAATCTGCAAAAAAATTTGATTAAAGTGTGTTCGTTACGTCTCCACATAAACAGTTTTATCCTAATTTTATAACCCCCCCCCTCACCACCCGCTTCTTTAAAGTACCCACTTTTTTTTAACTTCAGATTTGGATTGACCCAAAAACCCTAGAATTGGTGTATCGCTTGTCTATGTTAACAGGTCGATTTTTTTTATAAAATCATCCCCCCTCGGTTGGGGTACCCCCCACAAAAAAAATAGTGCCGAATTTCGATTCCAGCGGCCAAATACCGACTAAAATAATGTGCCACACACCTATGTTTGGTTCAGGTATTTTTTTCTTCAATTTTTTCATTTAAAAATGCCCGCCATCTTGGATTTTTTAAAATGCCCAAGGGTGCCAGAGTGGCATCACTTGGATTCTTAATACCTATAGAGCATCTCGGCTAACAAAATTGAAAAAAAAATTCTTATACTATCAGTTCCACCTTTTTTTGTTTTCCTCCAGACTATTTAGACATATAGAGGGTATCTCATAAGTAGCGGAACACCTAATTATCTCGAACATGTTTCAAGCAAAACTTTAAGGCTTTATGATTTATTGACCAAAGGGTCACCTTAAATTTGATATTGGCGTATCATTTGAGGGTTAGTTTGAGGTCAACCTAGTTTTTTTAAATGAAAACATTTTTTTTGTAATTTTTCTTTATGATTAAACCCTTGACATAATTTCCACGCCGTTTAACGTTAAGAAAAAAGGGGTTGGGATTTCCCTTTAAAAAAAAGTTGTTTGACCCCAAAATAACCTAGCAAACATGGATTACAAAAAAAGTACTTGGCTTCCACTGCAGCCCATAACGGCAAAATACTACGTAGGAAGTACTTAATTCGTATCAGGCCAGCATATATATTTTAATACAGAAAGAAGCATGTACTTTTAAAGCAATGTATTTTCTGTGTTTTTTAAGTACAAAAAAAATTAAATTTTTTTACGTTTTTTAACCTTTTTTTTACAAAAAAACCTGTACTTTTAAAGCGATGTATCTTATTAACTTTTTAGTACAAAAAAAACTACATCACTTACGTATCATATTTACAGAGACTGATGGAGAGAAATATTTGAACAAGATGCTAGCCCTACCAAGTCCACTTTGAATCCTTGATTTCGCATGCGCATATCTACCAACATTATTTACCTCATGTATTAGAATAGATGAACAGGGTGATTTTCACTTGAATGATTCTAACCACATGAAAATAGAACATTTCAAAAACCTAACCTAACGAAACCTCATCAAATCTAACCGAACCGAAGCAAACTAAACCAATAAGTTTTTTCAAAAAAAAAAAATTCCTGACTTCCTACCCGGGATCCTAGAGGATGTGAATCCGAACCGGACCGTACCGAACCGAACCTATCCAAACCTAACCATACCCAACTAAACCTAATTAGCAGTGTTGTTGTGTTTGGTTAGGTTAGGTTTGGTTCGGTTCGGTTTGGTTCGATTCGGATTCACATCCTCTAGGATCCCGAGTAGGAAGTCAGGAAAGTTTTTTTTTTAAATTATTGGTTCAGTTTGCTTTGGTTCGGTTCGGTTAGATTTGATTAGGTTTCGTAAGGTTAGGTTTTTGAAACTTTCTATTTTCATGTGGTTAGAATCATTCAAGTGAACATCACCCTGTATTCATCTATTCTAATACATGAGGTAAATAATATTGGTAGATCTGCGCATGCGAAGTCAAGGATTCAAAGTGGACTTGGTAGGGCTAGCGCCTTGTAATAATTGATCATTATATAAGGATCATAGAGAAAATAATAAAAGAGTGCTTAATTCTATGGTTCAAAAGCGTCAACAAGTTAACGCTAGCGCCACCCTTGGCTACTGGAAGAATTAAGAATGCGCGGGCGGGCTCGGCGGGCTTTTTAAATGATTTTTTTCTTAGTAAAGGTGCTATTTTTGAGGTCAGGCTAATTTCATGTATGCAAAAAGAATTTGGATATCAAAAATATATTAATTTTAGTCATGTAAACCTGTAAGATATCCAAACTTTTTTCGCATACATAAAAATTTGCATGACCTCGAAAATGTAATACTTAAATAAAAAACTATGTTTTTTAAAAAATGTAATATTTATTTTTTTTAAAATGAGTACTGTTTTAGAAAAATCTAAAAATATTTAACAAATATAATGTTTTTTCTTAAATGTATAAACTAGGTATTTATATTACAAAAAACTGTGGATTTTTAGAAAACTTAAAAATAGTTAAACATGTACCACCTAATAATACTTAATAAAACCAATATTTAAAAAAAATAAGAACACACTTTTACAGTCTTCAATTTTCTAATTTCTAGGTTTATGTGGAATTGCTCAAATGTTGTAATGTAATTTTCATATATTCTTCACAATATCCATTCTCCAATCCATTTTTTAATAATAAAGGTGGCCACATAATGATGTTATCCCATTGTTGATTGTTGCGTTGGATAACTAAAAAGCAAAAAAAAAAGCTGCCAGGGGACTCATAATAGTAGGTATTTTATACAGGTGTTAATAAAGTATGTCGCCAAACTTCAGAGGATTATCTTGAGTGATTTTAAGAAAAAAACTTTGTATAACCATGCTTAGTTTTTGAGATATGGGTTATTAAAATATTAGTTTTTTGTTTGCTTTTTATTTATAACTTGTGCAGTTTTTGAGATATTTAGCTCAAATCTGGAACATGTTGTTGTTGTTTTGTTACAAGGCATACATCATTAAGCATGTCAAATATTAGGAAAAACTACAGGGTGATATTTTTTTGCGGTCATGCCCCCTTTTTTCTTCAGAACTTTTTTGCAGTAAGTTAATGGCAGATTTAAAAATGTACAATGAATTCCTTGTTTTATTCAGAAATTTTTTGATCTGCAATATTTTTATCTCTAACCTTTTTTCAGAAAAAAAAACAAAATAAAATAATGCAGAGTACAAATTTTCCTTTTTTGTCTTTTCTTGGAAACAGAGTTACAAAAAATTGCAAAAGATCAAAAAGTTTCTGAGGAAAGGTGGCTGTTGCCTCCCCCACCCCAATAAGCCTTCATGTCGACTCTGTCGGAAATATGTGTTTAAATTTTTAAGGCAGATCTTAGCTCTTGAAGCTCTGCCCTAAGTACACTTTGGGCCTATTCTTAAATTATGTAATTGACCCACCTCCACCCTCTGTACAGAATTTTCAAGAAACAAAATACATTAAAAAAAAGTTATGTATAATACAAGGCCAAACACTGCTACCCCTTTGAGCATTAATTTTGAACATATAATTATTATGTTAAATGGCATTATGTATTTTAAGAATAGGCCTTAGTATGGGTGTGGAAAGGGACAGAACTTATTAACCAATATTTCTCTATTACTTACCTAAATGAAAAAACATTTGCAACCAAGCAGTGTGTACTCAATGTGATTGTAATGATCCATACAATTCCATAATGTCTGTGTACCTAAAAAGTAAAAGCACTAGCTAGAATTATGTTCAAACCCTAAACTAAAAGACAGAAGCCTAAGGATTTTTAGACCTATTCTTGGGTGCACTACTGACTAAAATATCTACTAAAACTAAAAATGGAAAATGCCGAAAAGGCAATACATCAATAATAATAAAATTATATGGACAATGACCCATAAGAAGGTGCTGATCTACGGGAGGGGAAATTCTCCCCCCCCCCCAAATCTCAAACTATATTAAGTTTTTACATACAGAATACACATCCTGGCCACAATGCAAAACTGTTTTATGCAATATTTATTATGATATCTACCCCCCCTAAATAAAGTTCCTAGATCCACCCCTGCCATAACTGAGGGGTGAACAGCTGAAAAAAATTTGTACACCATCCTACAGGACTTAAATAAATTCTTGGTCCTGTAGTGTATTTTAGTGTCCTGTGGAGTCCTACACAGTCTTGTTTTGTATACCTGCTGTGGACAGATGATCACCCCTCCCGAACACACAATACACCAATACTAAGTTGACACATTTTATCTAAAACCAATGTATATGTTCAGTGTCAATCTGTATATATATGACCCTAACTTCAATAACATAAATTATCTTTCTTACCTTGTCTTAGTCACAAAACAAGACCAGTTTTGTCTGATAACACGCGCTTTAACACAAAACAGATCTCCTTTGTAATGAAAAAGTTATTTCGTAGCAAAATTTTTGCATCCGAAAATTCCAGAAAAACAAACCAAGAATTTGAGGTTAGGTTTGACTCGACTGCGTTTACAATATACTTGTAACTTGCTTTTAAAAATGACTTGCAATTTGTAATATGGGTAGAATACCTGTATTATTTATTTATTTTTTTGGTTGCAACTTCTATTAACATTGATTGATGAATGTTACAGATGTTCATACCTATGCAACAACGAATAACAGCAATTTTTATTTAAACAGTATAAATACTGAATTAGGATATAAGTCATTGTTTTATAAAGGAATCAGATTGTATAACAAATTACCATTAGACATTAAAAATTGCAAATCAAATAATATGTTTAAGAGAAAAAAAAAGAAGTACTTGTTGCCTAGTCAGCCTCAGTGGCGTATATAGAAAAAAGTTTCGGGGGGGCCCAGACCTTATAAAGACGTATTTTATACTATTTTATATTTGTATTTATGAAATATGTGGAAAATATCTAAAAAAATCTTAGCTTCGGGGGGGGGGGGGGAGGGGGCCTGGGCATATATACGCCACTGATCAGCCTGATTGTTTAAGTAAACCCTTGGTATCATATTATATTATATTATATTTTTTTATTTTAGTCTTATTTTTTTGGTGTATTTTAGTATAGTAACCTTTTCTCATAAAGAAATATGATAGCAATGTTTTTTTTTAAGGATAGGAATAAAAACATTTTACAGTACAGTGTAAGTACTTGAGAAAGCTGTGTGTTACTAGATTATTCTTTTAGTAGGTAGGTATAGTTAGTTCTGTTGGGAATGATACAGGAATGCTTGTAATGATTTTTCGGTATTATTAGAGAAATAAATATAGCCATGCTATAATTGTGCCAGGCACTATTTTAACACATTTACATTGAAAACTGACAGTTAATCGTTCAAAATTCATACCAAAGTCGAATTTAAAACTATCGTCGGTTATTTTCAATTAATAAAAGAAGGCACTATTTATTCCGGTTCATATAGTAAACAAAGGCCATGTGTTGAAAGATCACAGCTGATATTACAATGTGAAGGTGTCAAAATTGTGCCTGGCACAATTATAGCCTGGCTATATTTCAATAATTCTCTAATAATACCGAAAAACCATTACAAGCACATTCCTGTATCATTCCCAACAGAACTAACTATACCTATACCACGGATCACCTACCTACTAAAAGAATAATCTAGTAACACACAGCTTTATCAAGTACTTATACTGTACTGTAAAATGTTTTTAATCCTATCCTAAAAAAAAACATTGATGCCATCTGCTTTCTTTATGAGAAAAGGTCACTATACTAAAACACACCAAAAAAATAATATGGAGACTAAAATAATAAAATATAATATAATATAATATAGTACCAAGGGTGGTTTACATAAACAATCAGGCTGACTAGGCAACAAGTACTTCTTAAGTTTTCTCTTAAACATATTATTTGATTTGCAATTTTTAATGTCTAATGGTAATTTGTTATACAATCTGATTCCTTTATAAAACAATGACTTATATCCTAATTCAGTTGAATAAAAATTGCTGTTATTTAACCTGGCTTTATTTCAATAATTTTTTTTTTACGGTGCGCACTCGCAAGGAGATCCCTATCACGCTCGAGAAGCGGCAAGTGCGCGGAAATGTTGGTGTATGTTGGTTTTGAAAAGGTTCAGATTGTAACCTGCAGGGAAAAGTGTCACAGGAAGCTTATTCCAGAGCGATGCTGTTCTCCAGAGATATATTATCCATTATGTAATAATAAGAAGTAAATAGTTATTAGTATTATGTTTGGATTTGTTTTGTTATAGAAATACTGGTGTATGTATTAACATTTAAATGTATTTTTTATATTTATGTTTGTAATTTGAAATAGCATGATTTGCTAATAAAGATTTATTCAATTCAATTCAACATAGTAAACCATTTCTAACAACAAATGGCATTAGGAAAATATTAAGCGTTATGTGACAATTTTCTCAAAGTTTTACGTAATTTATGAACGACCCCAATCGAACAGAATAAAATTAGTTTTAAACACAAATAGAAACATAGTCCGCGATTGCAGGGCTGTGCGCTACTGGAACTTGTTGGCTGCGCGGCCCTATCTTTTCGGCAGTCTCTTTTTTGTCTCTGATAAGGATCTTTAACATTTCTTTTAATATCAGATGAGGACATTTCCAAGGATTATGGAACATTCCACACCAATTTAACAACAAATAAAATCATTCACATTCTTAAGCTTGACATTCATTAGTGTACCTGTAAAATGTTGACTAGTGTTTGCCATCTAGTGGCAAGCCCAGCAAACATCAACTTGTCAGTGTTTTTGTGAATATTTTATTTTCACAGTAAAATATTAAATTTTTTTGTACTAAAATAAAGTGCTTTAAAAGCAACTGTTTAAAAATTCTTTTAAAATATGTTTTTACTGTTATATTAATTTTGCAGTAAAATTTTTAAACTTTTAATAATAAATTAAATGTACTTTAAGAGTGCCTTCTTCAAAACGTTATTATAACGTTTTTTTGTAAATATTTTATTTTCACAGTAAAATATTTTTTTTTGTACTAAAATAAAGTGCTTGAAAAGCAACTGTTTAAATATACTTTTAAAATGTTTTTTTGCCATTAACGCTGGGTGCACTTGGCATTCTTCAAAAATAAAGTATAACTTTTCGTTGTATTAAAAATAAAGTACTAAAATGATGCATTTTTTGCACTTGTAAATTAAATGCAAATTAGACAATACAAAAATAATATAAATAATGCACATCGTTGGCGATGCCAGCAGTTACCAGCAGTTAAAGTACAATATTAGTAAAGTACCAGCAGGTCGATGTTTGCTGGGAACCTACAAATAATGTGTCAATGTCAAAGTCAAGATGACACTAGATAATTATAAGTCCAAAGAGTTTTGCTTATAACATTTTGAAAAACTACTAGTTTTCGTGTTATTTAGGTGTACTTATTGGACACCGTGTATATAAAATGGCGCTTCTCCTTCGCTAGAGTCCTTGTATTTTGACATATTTCGATATCAAATGTGTCAACATACAGGGACTCTATCGTTCGCAAACTTTTAGAAATCGATTGCGTAGTAGTTTATTTAAGGATACTTATCGTAAGGTATTGCTTTACGATAACTGACCTTAAGTTTATCCCCTCTCCCCACGCTTATAGTTATTGAAAAAATATAGATAATTGTATTATACAGGGTGCCGGCGCAGTTGTCAACACCATAGGCGTCCTAAACCTCGGTGCAAGTGGTGCTAGCGTGATAAACTCCGGGTATGACGCGATTAACCAATGGCTAACAGAGAACAGAGCCCCATCTGCACTGACTATTGTACAACTAAGTTCTTCCATCTTGTTCTTTGGGCATGCGGTGTACAACTTCAAACCCGCATCAGTCATTGTTGAGGAGAGTCAGGCTAGGGTTTTGAAGGACTACAATGATTCGTTAAGAAGTAACAGACACAGGTACGTTGTTTTTTTAAATATTGACAAGTCAAAAGCGACAATTTCCAATTTCGAAAGCGGTTAGAACTATGGAAAAACGGCTTACATGTCCCTATCCTTATTTTGAATTATCTATCGATGTGGTCGTTGATGTCAGATATCAGATAGATAATTAAAAATAAGCATAGGGACATGCCGTTTTCCATAATTTTAACCGTTTTCGAAATATTTCGCCTAAAATTGGACATTGTTCAACAGAATGAACCAAGCTGTTATATTACAGTGCTGAAAAAGAGATACCTCCTTTACGTTAAAAGTGAAAAAAATGTCCTATTCGTGCGCAGAAAATGCACTTTTTCGCATTTATTTGCCTGCGGAATGATACTTTTCTGCATTTTACTTTATTTTTTATTTAACAAAATACAATTTTTACTTTTTATTTATACTTTCTAATAAATCAGAGACGACTGAAGGCTCGTAAGAAAAACGTTGTACCTTACACATGCGTAAGGTGACTTTTAATAAGTCAATTAATTTTTTTAAATTATAAATGTCAAAAAACATTTCCCTAACTATAGTTGAGGATGTATATAAGTGGCACCGCGTCATAGCTATGGTAAACCAAGTTTTGCGGCAAAATCTATGTAAAGAAGACCCAAAAAATTGTTGTTTGACTTTGTACCTGCAGTGTGCCGCTTTATATGTCTATAATAAAACACCGAGATCTTTTAAAGGAGATATAAAATAGGTACTTACCTAATAAATAAAGATCCGAAACATAAAAGATAATCCAAAATTATATTAAAATGTGCGCAAATATTGATTTAGTTGCAAAAACGGTAATTTGTTTTGTAAAAAGTCGGTCCCAATTTGTTTGACATTAAAAGAGTCAAAACAACAACGAATAGAAAACGTCATAGCCCGGCTAAATCAATATGTTCGTAACAAAACCAGATAAGAGTATATATGTTCCTTTTTAATAAAATCGTTTAGAAGCAGACATAAATAAAAAGCAAGTAAAATAGTAAGCTAATGACTAATTAGTGCAGTGCCTCGTTTTGGGAATCAATACCAATAAACAAATTACAGGAAGTGCGGGCCACTGTATGTACCCCTCTACTTCCTTCCCGCCCAACACGGTTTTGATGACGCGGTGCCACTTTAATACAACATCAAGTATAGGTGTCCGACCTGTGGGTAATTGTATAGATTACAAATTTAGTTACAAGACCTGCTTGTGCAGATGCAACAGTGTAAAATATATACGGTGTTTCACGAACATCGAAACAGAGGCCTTTTTGTGTATTTAGAGTGCGAATTTGGAGAAACGCTCGGACACGTCGATTTTGTTTGCGAGGGGGACACCTTTTGGCTATCTTGAAATTTTTGTAGCACTAACCCCCTTATAAAGTATACTTTACCCCTATATTTTGAATAGGGAAATTGGGTCTAGTGATACCATGTTTTGAGGCTCTCTTGAATATCTTTACAACCTTTAAGAATTTCAAAAATATATCCATTAGTGTTTGAGATAATTGCCTTCAGTCTTTCAAATTTAACATGGACTGATATTCAAGAGAGCTTTAAAACAAGGTGTCACTAGACCCACTTTTCCTATTCAAAATATGGTTCGTGAAACACCGTGTGGGATAATCTAAAAACACATTTTGCCCTCTTTCGTCCCCCAGGGGCCATGTATTTAATATTTGTTGACAGTTAAAGAATTGTTCCTTGGAGGCCAATATGTGTGCCAAGTTTTATTGCTCTAGGCCAACCGTTCAAAATATTTTGACATCCTAACCTTGCTCTTTGGCTGAAGTATTTTTGGGTCTGGCAGTGTTGGTGAGATTATTAGTAATAATCGATTAAAACAGGTATCATAAAATCTTCATCAAAAAGCCTACGGAGGCCAATTTTTGACGCTATGTCCCAGGACTACAATTTATATTCATATGTAATTTTGTTTTAGGAAGTACAGTGTAAAATATATACGGTGTTTCACGAACATCGAAACAGAGGCCTTTTTGTGTATTTAGAGTGCGAATTTGGAGAAACGCTCGGACACGTCGATTTTGTTTGCGAGGGGGACACCTTTTGGCTATCTTGAAATTTTTGTAGCACTGACCCCCTTATAAAGTATACTTTACCCCTATAATTTGAATAGGGAAATTGGGTCTAGTGATACCATGTTTTGAGGCTCTCTTGAATATCTTTACAACCTTTAAGAATTTTAAAAATATATCCATTAGTGTTTGAGATAATTGCCTTCAGTCTTTCAAATTTAACATGGACTGATATTCAAGAGAGCTTTAAAACAAGGTGTCACTGACCCACTTTTCCTATTCAAAATATGATTCGTGAAACACCGTGTGGGATAATCTAAAAACACATTTTGCCCTCTTTCGTCCCCCAGGGGCCATGTATTTAATATTTGTTGACAGTTAAAGAATTGTT
This sequence comes from Aspidapion aeneum, assembly GCA_963576565.1. Taxonomy (NCBI): domain Eukaryota; kingdom Metazoa; phylum Arthropoda; class Insecta; order Coleoptera; family Brentidae; genus Aspidapion; species Aspidapion aeneum. The sequence continues at coordinate 201,779,399 of OY755038.1, forward strand.
CCTTGGAGGCCAATATGTGTGCCAAGTTTTATTGCTCTAGGCCAACCGTTCAAAATATTTTGACATCCTAACCTTGCTCTTTGGCTGAAATATTTTTGGGTCTGGCAGTGTTGGTGGGATTATTAGTAATAATCGATTAAAACAGGTATCATAAAATCTTCATCAAAAAGCCTACGGAGGCCAATTTTTGACGCTATGGCTCAGGACTACAATTTATATTCATATGTAATTTTGTTTTAGGAAGTACAGTGTAAAATATATACGGTGTTTCACGAACATCGAAACAGAGGCCTTTTTGTGTATTTAGAGTGCGAATTTGGAGAAACGCTCGGACACGTCGATTTTGTTTGCGAGGGGGACACCTTTTGGCTATCTTGAAATTTTTGTAGCACTAACCCCCTTATAAAGTATACTTTACCCCTATAATTTGAATAGGGAAATTGGGTCTAGTGATACCATGTTTTGAGGCTCTCTTGAATATCTTTACAACCTTTAAGAATTTCAAAAATATATCCATTAATGTTTGAGATAATTGCCTTCAGTCTTTCAAATTTAACATGGACTGATATTCAAGAGAGCTTTAAAACAAGGTGTCTCTGACCCACTTTTCCTATTCAAAATATGGTTCGTGAAACACCGTGTGGGATAATCTAAAAACACATTTTGCCCTCTTTCGTCCCCCAGGGGCCATGTATTTAATATTTGTTGACAGTTAAAGAATTGTTCCTTGGAGGCCAATATGTGTGCCAAGTTTTATTGCCCTAGGCCAACCGTTCAAAATATTTTGACATCCTAACCTTGCTCTTTGGCTGAAATATTTTTGGGTCTGGCAGTGTTGGTGGGATTATTAGTAATAATCGATTAAAACAGGTATCATAAAATCTTCATCAAAAAGCCTACGGAGGCCAATTTTTGACGCTATGGCCCAGGACTACAATTTATATTCATATGTAATTTTGTTTTAGGAAGTACAGTGTAAAATATATACGGTGTTTCACGAACATCGAAACAGAGGCCTTTTTGTGTATTTAGAGTGCGAATTTGGAGAAACGCTCGGACACGTCGATTTTGTTTGCGAGGGGGACACCTTTTGGCTATCTTGAAATTTTTATAGCACTAACCCCCTTATAAAGTATACATTACCCCTATATTTTGAATAGGGAAATTGGGTCTAGTGATACCATGTTTTGAGGCTCTCTTGAATATCTTTACAACCTTTGAGAATTTCAAAAATATATCCATTAGTGTTTGAGATAATTGCCTTCAGTCTTTCAAATTTAACATGGACTGATATTCAAGAGAGCTTTAAAACAAGGTGTCACTAGACCCACTTTTCCTATTCAAAATATGGTTCGTGAAACACCGTGTGGGATAATCTAAAAACACATTTTGCCCTCTTTCGTCCCCCAGGGGCCATTTAATATTTGTTGACAGTTAAAGAATTGTTCCTCGGAGGCCAATATGTGTGCCAAGTTTTATTGCTCTAGGCCAACCGTTCAAAATATTTTGACATCATAACCTTGCTCTTTGGCTGAAGTATTTTTGGGTCTGGCAGTGTTGGTGGGATTATTAGTAATAATCGATTAAAACAGGTATCATAAAATCTTCATCAAAAAGCCTACGGAGGCCAATTTTTGACGCTATGGCCCAGGACTACAATTTATATTCATATGTAATTTTGTTTTAGGAAAACTTTTAATAGACTGGTCAACGAGACTGTCAAAAACCAAGGATGCGCAGTCAAAGGCCGCGCCGAGGTGATATCGACAATTCGCAACATTCCCAACAAGGACGAGGTTTTTGCCGCACTTACTCGCAATAACAAACGAATGAGTCAAAATGGCATTAGGTATTCCGCAGAGGGAGGAAATATTAAATTAAATTCGATAGCTATAAACATGAACGAGTTTCTCGGACTAAACAATAAACAAGCTGAAAGCTATTTTCTTAACTTATCAGAAAAAACTCCAACGGCGAATTTGGCCAAGCCATCAACCGGCTTTACTACCGCTGTTAAAAACATACTGAAGTTTGTCAATGTTGACGTTTCAGGTGCCAATTTGGATAGTATTTTTATGTACGGTCAAAAATTGCTGGTGTTTTGCAGTTTGGATGTTCGGAGAATGGTTATGGAAGCTTTACATTTTGTTTTAACAAAGGTGTCAATACCCATTGTACAAATATTAAATGAAATTTTGCCTAAAAATCGGGTGGCGCTAGAAGTAATAGGTATGGGATTGAAATTTTTTAGCAAACTATCTGATGAGTTAGAAGCGAAATATCAGTTATATAAAAGGACTAATGATATAAGATATTACGACCCCATTTTTGACAAAATTGACGTTGAATATACTAAACGCATCGTTAGGTTTTTCGAAAAGGCAGTCCGAAACTGTTTCTCCGGGAGAGCCTTAACTGCTTGGGCCATAAGAGAATTTTCAGAATTCATTGCAACATGGATTAGTAAAAAGTGGTATGACTATAAGGAAGAAAAAGAAAGAAAAGAAAAAAGAGAAACACATTCAGCTCAAAGCCGATCAAGAGCTACAGTAGATTGTCGTGTGTGTGGTGGCTACTATTTTGTTCCACAAAAATAATGATATATACTGCATTATGTTTCGTTTTTAAACCATTTTCAGTGTCTTATCCAAAAATTTATTAGAACACCGCAGCCGTTTACACAGGTCTTATGGGAAATTTTTGTCTCGGTGGAATTGGCTGTAATTTTAGTGTGTTATAGTAGGCTATATTACTAAAAAAAATGTAAGTAAAGTTAAGTTTTTGTATGTAAAGTTTTTGAGATATAAACGGTCTAAGTTCATTAAATGGTCGTTTTTGTATATGTTTTAATAATAATAACTCTTACATCTTGACCGAAAAAAAATTATTGATCATAAAAGTTACTTAGCAAAGGCCTAAAGACGAAGTCACTTAAAGTGGCATTCTTTTCAATTCATTAAGTACTATACGGGGGGTAGTAAAAAAATCAACTTTTTTATATCAGCACTACTACTTAATTTTGAATTAGCACATTGTATATTGGTATAAATTAATAGTTTTGCACGACAAAAATGAATTTTATAAATATTTTGTATTAAAACACAGCACGACGACCGTTCTAAATCCATAAAAGATATGCTATAGATTTTGGTATAGGCGAAGGGTCTATTAAAAAAAAATTATCATTCTTTTTGCTCCTAAATTATTTTTGTTTTATTTCTGGAAAACGGTTCGGTCAATTTTGATCTAACTTTAGCTGCTTACTTTCGTAACCCCGTGTCATACTAGGAAATTTTTTTTATTTTTTTTCTGTGTTTAGTTATAAAGATATTAATTTTTATATTTTAAACTATTCTTGGATTTACCAAACGGCATCATAAAAAGAGGTATTTCACCTCCAATTTTTGCTGCATATGCTAAAACTATAAAAACAAATAGAAGCTAAAAATGGAAAAAATATATATATAGGGTAAGTTAAGAAGAAAGCTTGTTTATTGCATTAATTTTTAGTACTAATGCAGAGCTTATTGATAAGTTAATACTTAAGTTAGAATTTATTAATAAGTTCTCTTCGATTAATTTCTTTCGATCAAGATGTAAGAGTTATTATTATTAGAACATACACAAAACCGACCATTTAACGAACTTTGACCGTTTATATCTCAAAAACTGTACATAGAAAAACTTAATTTTACTTACATTTTTTAAAGGTTTAAATACATACCCTTAGTGTTAGTGTGTTAAAATTTCCAGAAATATATTTTCGGAAATATTTTCTGAAACATTGGAAATATAGGAAATATTCAAAAAATAAGAAAAAAGGGAATAATAATTTATAAAATCATAACAAAACACCGGAAAACGCAGAAGGCTTATACATGAACACAAATCAGGAGTTATTCTTTAAACAAATATACAGAAATAAGGTCAAATTTGTACAACAAAAATATTATTCTTGACACACTACACTATTCACTAGTCGAGCAAGAGGTATATCTTCATCGCTGTCATCAGCATCACACTCAATAACATCGTCTTGCCAGTCAACTTAATCAAAATCTTCAATAGTATCGAAAATAAAAATTGTTCTATAGTAAGTTTAATGCTTATAAGGCCCTATCCTTAAATTACGTCACGGTCAAGGGGGCGGTATTGGCCTTGCGTTACACCCAATGTTATTTTAATGTGTTTCTTCTTGAAAATGCGTTACGAGGGGCGGTAGGGGTCAAAAATCCTGAATTTTTGCGTTGCGTAATTTAAGAATGCTCCCTAAGGTTACAAAATATGAAAGATAATATTTTTAAAAATATTTCCAATATTTTCGAGACACCTTCGGAAATTTCCATTTCCAACGGAATATTTCCATTTACATCACTACATACCCTAATGTAACATACTAAAATTATTGCCAATTTCACCGAGACAAAAATTTCCCATAAGGCCTGTGTAAACGGGCGTGGTGTTCTTTATTATATTATTTTGTTGAATTTCCCGCGCTTACTGGAATAAAAATTGATTGATTGAACATTTTCAATATTTATCAGAAAAAACTCCAACTGCGAATTTGTCCCAAGCCATCAACCGAATTCACTGCTAGTAAAAACATATTGAAGTTCATCAATGTTGACGTTTCAGGTGCTAGTTTGGATAATATTTTTATGTATGTATGCTCAAAAACCTTTAATAGACTGGTCAACGAGATTGTCAAAAAACAGTCAAGGGCCGCGCCGAGGTGATATCGACAATTTGCAACATTTCCAACAAGGGCGAAGTTTTTACCGCACTTACTCGCAATAACAAATGAATGAGTCAAAATGGTATTGAACTTTCATCTGTCCCTGGTACTCCCCAGAAGCAAGAAATACTAAATTGAATTCGATAACTATAAACATGAGAGAGTTTTTGGGATTGAACAAAAAACAAGCTAAAAGCAACTTATCAGAAAAAAATCCAACGGCGAATTTGCCCAAGCCACAACCGACTTCCCGACCGCTGTTAAAAATATATTGACATTTGTCAATGTTGACGTTTCAGGTGCTAATTTGGATATTTTTATATATGGTCAAGAATTGCTGCTGTTTTGCAGTTTAGATATTCGAAGTATGGTTATGCAAGCTTTACATTTTGTTTTAACAAAGGTGTCAATACCCATTGTAGAAGTATTAAATGAAATTGTGCCCAAAAATCGGGTGGCTATTTTCAGTGCTTTATCTAAAAATTTGTTATTTAATTTCTTCGTCTGCCGCGCGTACTGTAATAAAAATTAAGTTAAAACATTTTCAATATTTTATCAGTAAAAACTTCAACTGCGAATTTATCCAAGCCATTTACTGAATTTACTGCTATTAAAAAAATATTCACGTTCATCAATGTTGACGTTTTAGGTGCTAATTTAGATATTTTTATGCACACTCAAAAACTGTTGGTGTTTTGCAGTTTGGATATTCCAAATATGGTCATGGAATCTTTACATCTCGTTTGAACAAATGTGTCAATACCCATTGTAGATTTATTAAATTAAATTTTGCCCAAAAATAGGTTAGTGGCAGAAGTAATAGGTATAGGGCTGGAATTTTTAGTAAACTGTTACAGCTAGCAGCAAAATCTCGGTCCTATAAAGGAGTAATGACCAAAATTATTACAATCCCGTTTTCGACAAAGTATACGTTAAATGTACTAAAAGAATCGTTAAGTTTTGTTTGTTTCTCTGAGAGAGCCGTAACTGAATTAAACAGAACATGGATTAGTAAAAAATGGTACGTCTTTAAGGAAGACAAAGAAAGAAAATTAAAAAGAGAATCGCATTCAGTTTAGAGCCAATCAAGAACTAGAGTAGAATTAGGAGTCTGTAGTGGGTACTATATTGTACCACAAAAATAATGATATCTAGAACATTATATCGAGCTTAGTGGAATAAAAATCAATCTAAAACCTATGTTATTGTAACCAACTCCAATGACAGATTTTCAAGCAATCAGCTTACGAATTCTATTGTGCCAATTTAAATAAGTATGTTTTAAGTACGGTCAAAAATGGTTAGTGTTTTGCAGTTTGGATTTATTTGAAATATGGTTATGGAAGCAGTTGAGATGTTTTAGCAAACTAGCTGTTGAGTTAGGAACAAAATATCAGGCATGTAAAAGGACTAAAATAGACGTTAAATATACTAAAATAATGGTTAAGATCCCGAACGGCATGCATCATAAAAGAAGTTTTAAAACTTATTTGCAACATGGGTTAGTGAAAAGTAATATGATTATAAGGAAGACAAAGAAAGAAAAGCACCTTTTCGCACCCTAAAATATCTACAGTATTATAAATCGTTTTCAAACGATTTTCAGTACCAGATCTACAAATTTTGTTTGGTTTTGAGTAATCTGTCAGAACAAACTTGAGTGACAGATTTAACCGACATTCACTTATGCCGAGTTTTATACACGATCAAAATAAAATTCAAAAAATCTTGGTTTATGATTAAACTGAAATATTTTATCACTTGCCATTGTCCACTTTTTTGTAATTTGTGGTAAGTATATTAAAATTTTGAAAAAATCCAGACACAAATGACAGACTTTTTGAATAAAATAAAAATTTTGTGAAATTTTTGCCAAACCTTATTTTGTTTTTACAAACGTGCATAGGATTTTCCTGATTACAATACAATACAGGAATAGTCGCACTATATTGGTATCTTGCGTAGCCTCATGTCTAAGAATGGTGATTCAACTATTAAGTAGTTTAACAGGAAGTTATCTGTTCTCTTTTTTGTCAAAAATACTTATTGTATACCAGATTTTTAATTTTTTATGTGTTATTGTAATTCTTGTTATTATTATTATTATTACAATAATTTCACTATTTTATTGGCGAAAATAGCGAGATTTGTTTACCAGTTCATTGTTAGCCAAATTTATGACTAACTATTCCTAATTTCTAGCTGCTTAATTTTAGGCTGTTTTAAATTAGGTATCCACCATTATTAGCTTTGTAGGTATTAAAAATATATTTTTTTAGAATAGGTGTTATCAAATTAAATACCAATGTTTATTAACTATACAGGGTGTCCCATAACTTAGGGGCCATAGTGCAGCAGAGGATAGATGAAGTTATTCTCTGCTTGTAAGATATATGACATTTGAAGTTAGAGAAGTGGGGGATAAAATGGTTTTACAAAAACAGAACATCTGTCACACTTAAATGAGTCCTTGGGTAATTGTGATCGAAAAATTTGATATTCGTTTTTTTATAATATTACAAATATAGGTTGTCAAAATAACCTTCAGAAATGTATAAAAAATAATAATTTTGTATTTTTTTGAAATTTTCTTATTTATTGAAAAAATGATATTGTATTATTATGTCTCCCGAGATACTTATTCCTAGTAAACAAAAATATCAAAAATACATTGCATTTAATACGGCATTTATAAAAGTTTATACCAAAAAACTTGTTTTTCCTAAAAAAATTTGACCCCAAAATTTTTGCTCGAAATATTGCTTCTACTCCTATACACGACTTCACTAAATTTCATGTTTTTACTACGGTTTTCAAAAAAATTATTACCAAAAAAGTTTAAGAAATCGCCAACTTTGATGCCCTTGCGTTATGTATACTTTTTTATCAGAAGTGACCTCTTCTTTTACCTGTTGCCCTATGGCCTCTAAGTTATGGGACACCCTGTATAATTGGTGTTTAAAATAAGTTGTTTTGTATTAAAAATTAATTTGTTCATTTAAAAAATTTATAGACATTTTTTCCTGAATGCCAAACTAAAATAAATGTGACTGGTACGTGTGCAAAGTGTTTACAAACTATTGTTGAGGCACGTGCATAAAGTATTTTCCCGCACTTAAAGCTCATCAGAACTCCGCTTCGTCTCGTTCGTCTAACTGCTTTCGCGTGCGGAAAAACATAACTTTGCGCACTTTTGTATACACCATATTGTATTACCATATTATAGTCGCGTTTTTGTGTCAAATGCGGTTTGTTCCGTTATCAACCAAAATACATCGTCATAAAACGCTTTCATGTATGTTTAGAGTTTCAAGTAGTCGATATTTTGTGTGTGTGTGCGTTTTGGTTAATTTTTTTATAATTTAATTTTTTTGTTTTCCGCACACTCGAAGAAAAGCAATTGTTCCTGAAACTACAATTTTTGCCATCTTAAAGAGCATTTAAAATGCTACTAGTTTGCTCATTTAAACAATTTTGTATCTTTAATTATAACAAAGTTAGCAATGCTGGACACTTAATTTGAAATAGTCTTTATTTAGATACAGTTGAACTTCGAGAATAACTCGAACTTCGATAACTCAAAATCTTTGATAAGTCGAACCAGACTGTTGGCAATGGCGCGGCGTCAAGGTTAAGACATATATGTAATTTGGTCTTGATAACTCAAACTACGATTAGTTGAATATCTTGATAGCTCGAACATTGTATGTGGCGCCAACTTCGATAAGTCGAATTTTCTGAGAAAATCCCCTAATCGTTCTAACTTGTTTGTGTAACTTGTTTTCGATTTGCTATACATTTAGGAATTGTGTGTACGTTACTATGTCATAAAAAGCTACTTTTTTTCGGTAAAATAAATATTGGTATTCATACATATGTATAAGAACAAAAATTATGTATTCACATGTATTAGAGGTAAACGTTTTTAATATAGACTTGGTTGTATCAGAATTATTGCAAGTATACCAATTATTACCTTAAAAAAACACGTAAATTTTGATTTACAAAAAATACGAAAACGCTGACACATGGTTGTTCGAGTTATCGAAGTTCGACTGTATAAGACACATGTTTTATATTTTTTTTCAAGGGCCTTGAAAGCCTTCAAAGGAGCATTTGAAAAAAATAGACTGATGTAAACTGCAATTAATGCTTCTCAATTAGTGTCTATAAGAATTAGGGATAACCGCACAAGGGGTAAAATTGTTTTAACTTGTTAGATTTAGGACATTTATATTTACCACAATATTTTTAAAATAAATCCTACGCTTTTAAAGTTTGTAGACTATGTTTTTGTAACTCCACGTAAAACCAAGTAGAACAACCATGGATTCAATTAGGGTCACTCATCATAAAGCTTGCCTTTGATTCAATACCTTGCCAACAAAAAGCGTATTTTATCATCTTTTTGTTGTTATTCCATGCTACAAAAAAGTTTTTTGTAGAAAAATACATATATTTAAGGGAGAAACAATGCTGCATTTCATGCTATCTAGTTTTAAAAGCATGTAAATTGCAAAATTATAAATTATTCTCTCTTATTACCTCAAATATCTCAAAATTGCATTAAAGTAAAGTTTATAAAATAAAATCTTATATTTTTTATTAGTAGAATCAAAATTCAAAATTATTCTGGAAATGGAACGTCCTTAAATTACGTAACGCAAAAATTCAGGATTTTTTACGCCCCCTCCCCCCCTGACAAACATTGAGTGTAACGCAAAGCCAACCCCTCCCCCCATTCCTGTAGCGTTACGTAATTCAGGCAGGCTCATGTGTATTTTTGAAATCAGAACGAAAAATTCTATAAAATAATACAAAATTACTGTTAAAACTTTGAGATATTAGTAGCGAAAGCTTGAAAAACAATTATACAACATTTATATCAAAGTTTTTCTCTAATTCTTAATCGAGTTAGATAAGGGATAATTTATGATTAACAGCCCTTACTCTATTAGCTTAGAGGCCTTTATATGCACTTTTCGTGTTAATGAAAAGTTGACTTTAAGAGCCCTTACCTTTGGGAACACACTTCTACTTATTAGACATCTGTCAAACTCATGCCAAATACAATATGATGGGTCAAACATGAAAAACAGAAGAATTTAGGAAAATTCACAACTTTTTTTTTGCTTAACCGATCTTTTTAAAATTAATTTTATTTTATTTGAATTCCAGAGCACTTTCATAAAAACTATTAATCACTTGCATTTTTAATGTTTCTGTATCTCAAAAAAAATTTGAAAAAAATGTTTTTTTTTCGAGTTTTTTGCCTTTTATAGAGAAACCGCTATATTTACAAAAAATCACAGGATACAAGAAAGATGTGTAGCCATAGTGGGTTTAGCTTTTACCATAAGTAAAAAACTTTTTGAGTTATGCTCAAAAAACTGGCCTGAGGGTACCCCAAATTGTACTTTTTCATGAAAGTTTCAAAAGTGGAAAAACTGCTTTAAAGTTAAAAGGCTCTTATTTTTTGTAGTCTATATTCTGTCAAATATGACGGTTTATATACGGATGATTTTGCACCAATGTTTTCCCGACTATTTTTGCTATTTTAGGGCAACCTCTAGGAACCTAAAAGGCACATCGATGGAAAGGTAATTTAAAGCACTACAAAAAAATACCGGACCATTTTCTCTTGAAATTACTGCTTTCGTCAAAAACCTAAATTACCTTTCCATCAATGTGCCTTTTAGGTTCCTAAATATTGGCCTAAAAAATAGTCGGGAAAACATTGGTGCAAAATCGTAGGTCGGACTTATTTAAACCGTCATATTTGACATGATAGGCTACAAAAAAAATGAGCTTAAGTTATTTAGAATGGTAATGCCTTTTAGTTTGTAACATTATTTCCACTTTTGAAACTTTCATGAAAAAGTAAAAATTTGGTGTCTAGGTGTACCCTTAGGCCAATTTCGTAGTTTCTTTTAACATAACTCGAAAACTTATTAATTTATGGTATTAGTTAAAACCCACTATAAATACAACTTATCAATACACGGTGGATAGAATAGACCGGTGTTCGGATCGTATATATATATGTCGAATTTTTCACGTCACTGGTGGTCCAGCTGATTTTTGTAAACAAAAGTTAGATCTGTTATGAACAACGGAACAACTAATATTTTTTGAATTTATTGAAAACTAATGCCATTTTTCTACTGTTTTTATAAAATGTAATTTTCTAGATGTATTATCGTTATTTTTTTAGCCCGCTTTATTTTTTATTACACAAAACTCATACTACAAGTCAAACTGAATGTGATCGTTTTATATCAAAGGTGAACCGAGGACTATTGGGTAGGAAACAAAGAGGTATGTCAGCGGATAATTTTTGAAGCTGAAACGAACACATTCATTTCTTCAAATTTTAGTTTTTGTGTAAAGAGAAATAAAGCGGGCTAAAAAAAATAACGACTGGTATATCTAAAAAATATTATTTTATAAGAATATACTAAAAAATGATACGAAAATTGCCTTAGTTTACAAAAAAATCAAAAAATATTAGTTGTTCATATCATATCTAACTTTCGTTTTAAAAAATCAGCTGGACCACCAGTGACGTAACAATTCGACCTATATTTATAAGATCCGAACACCGGTATATTCTATCCACCGTGTTATCAATATACATGTTTTGTATCTTATGATTATTTTGTAAAATCAGCAGTTTTTATAAATGTGCACTATAATCCAAATAAAATAAAATTAGTTTGAAAAAAATCTGTTTAAAAATAAAAAAGTTGTGAATTTTTCAAAATTCTTCTGTTTTCCATGTTTGAATAGAGTACCTACCATCTGTGTCTAATTATTTTAAAAAATTTAATTTAAATAGTAAATAATAAGTATGTCTAATTTTTTTGTGTTATTAGGTTTTCTCTCGTTCGTCTCGAAAACTAGCCCTGGCAACATTTATATATTGTTATCGATAAATTTGTTTCTCAATGTTAATGTTTTGACTCGAACTCCATTAAATCGAAAAGGTCAACCCTCAATCACCCCTAGAGCAGAGTTTAATAGATAATAAATTCGTTGTCAATCGACAATACAAACAACAGCGATTTCAGGTCTTTTGCTTTGGAAAGAGAGAGTTAATAGTAGTTTACATAACAAGCAAGTTATGATAGTCATAACACGCTAATATGAAATTTAAGACGCGAGCCGAAGGTTTCTTAAATAACTGACACAAAATTTCGACATTTCGTGAAAAAAATTAAATGTTTGAATAACATTTTTAGAATTTCGAAAATCATCAGTTCTAGCACATTTTGTAAGCTCTATCTTTTGCAAAAATATAATTTAAGTTAGTAGTGAATTATCTTTGTAATCTTTTAAATTGAAAAATCAAGGAAAAAAACTGTTTCTTTTTGCTTGGAGGGCAGTCAATTAAGGTAATCCGTTCAACAATTTTTTTATATTCTGGGACAGGAACATATTCAAAATCTGTGGTTTCTACAAAATTGAGGTCAAAAACAGAGATTGGGTGCCATTCTAATAATATATTTTTGTACTGGAAATTCTTATGGTTGCTATACCGTGGTGATTGATTTAGCCGTAGATTAGCACATCTAGCTTCGAGACTAGAAGTTAATCAGATTTTTTTTTTACTTTTTCGTCGCTTATCTACCGGGTAATTCAGGGTGACTCAGTCCTTTTTACCTTCCTAGCCCGCGCAGCGATGTCCAGAGAAGTTATTGTTTTCGATGATTTTTAGCTCACACGTATACTATAACATAGGGCGAGTTCGTAAAGGCATCGATGAGCTCATCGATGACAACAATCAAGTTTTTAAATTAATCAGTGCAATTCGTTGAAATCCATCGGGTTCGTAAATTATCTGATGAATTTCACCAAGGCACCAATTGATGGCATCAATGCTCACCGACCCTGAGAGTCGGTGAGCAATCTTCGATGAATGTCAATTACGTCAAAATCAGCTGTTTTTTGTGTTTTTTTTTCGGCTGTGTAATTTTATATATTTTTTGTTGTTTTTTTTGTTAAATCCTCCACAGTGTGGTAAACAAAGTTTCGATGGTCATCTTAAAAGATATAAATAGTGACTCAAGACTCGGATGATGAAGATCTGGCGTTAATTTCAAATTCAATTTCTTTATTTATATACGAGTTAAAATTTTTATAAAATCATTTACATTTTCCAAACTTATTATTAATTTATTCTAAAGAGCAGAAGAACTTAATCTCGAGAGCCCTTTACCATTATTATTTTATGCTAAATTTATATGCTAATATGACTTTTTAAAATAAATGAGTTTTAGTTGTTTTAAATTAGAGTAAATTTTTCAAGTAAAATTCCTCATCCTAATCCTAACCTAATCTATACAAAGGCACAAAAGCCTACCTTAACAAAAGCTTTAAAAAAAACTTTATAACATTAAAACACTTATAAAATATGAAAAAACAAATCCTGTTTTTTATTTTGTTTTTAAAATTTTGATATCATCAGACCGTGGCATGCCAGGATTAAGGGTTACGTTGAAAATGTTGTTTCCATGTATTAATGCAGAGAATCTTTTAGAAAATAAATCAAAATCGAAAAAAGCGAGGTTCAGATATCTGATTCATCGCGTTCTTTTTTATTTTCTGGTGTTCATCGGACTCACCGAATGAAAATGTCAAATGAACGTCAAACGTCATATGTCAAAAAACCGATGTAATCGGTGAGCAAAATTAGATTACTTTACAAACTCGCCCATAGTAGTGTGAGCTTTGGAGATTCTGTCAAAAATAAAAAAAAAGTTGCTCCGATTTCAAAAATGTTTATATATCTTTTCGTTTCAGATGATTTTGAAACTTTTTTGTCTGTATGTCTTTCTGTAACGACCAACCCGCATAACTCAAAAACCACCTTGGCCGATTTTAATGAAATTTGATACCTAGGTTGGGTTTAGGCTCGAGATGGTCCCATTTAAAAATAAATACAATCGACCGGACCTAAGCCGAAAAAAAAGATGGGGGTAGATTTTAAAAACTAGAGTTCTGGTTAAAATATTACTTGTGTGGTTATATTAAAGGTAACTGTATTAAAAGTGGTGCTACACTGGGGGGGGGGGGGGGGGGGAATCTCCAATCGGACGCCACACGGGTTGCGGATAGGGGGTTATTTTCGCGGACCAAACTGGGTAAAAATTATACATTATACATTAATCGTGTGAGCTTAGGTGCCCATAAATTGGCAGAGAATTTTTTTCAGATAACGCCTAAAATGTGTAACTAGGGTGTATTTGGACTTAACCAGGGAGATGAAATTTATCATTCCTTGACTTGAATGAACCTTAGAAATTTCTCTCTGTCCGTGAGTGTGTGTCTGTCCGGCCCAAGATTATAAGATTTTTACAAAAAAATAGTGTTTGACACTGTAACTGTACTAATGGCAGTTTTTTGACAGTGCTAACTTTTTAACGGAGCATCGCATCAATATGCGGCTGCAGAAATATAGAAGAACACATTTTTCTCAATAATTTGTGGACAGGAGATCCGTATAGTGACTGGACTCTTTACGGGTCACTGTCGACTAACAGTACCCATGCACAAAATGGGAATAACCGAAGAGACCGAATGTAGACTTTGTATGGAGAATGACGAAACAGTAAGACATGTACTGTGCGAATGTCCGGCTATTGCACCTTTACGTCAAAACACTTTCGGTAAACCTCAGATTGATTCAGAAGATCTGAACAGTGTCTCACCCAAACTGATAGCTAACCTTTTTGGAGGATTAGGCATAGTGGTGAGACCCACTAGTGGTCGCAGTGGAAGGGCTGCAAGGCCCACTCACATATGAATCATCTTCAACCACAATCTTCGTAGGAGCTTTCGTTTCTGAGATATTTACAAAAAACTGTTTTCAAGGCTTGGAGTGTGCTAATCGGCTAGGAAAGTATCAGATTCGTCATGGATTCATTTTTGTCTCCATTTATAATAGGCCAGTCAGGAGCGAAAAAAAGATCCCAAGCTTGCAAAAGGTGGTGTAGTCGCAATTTTCACATGTTGTTCACACGCAGCCAACGATAAAGACCAGCCATGGCGCGTTATAAGCAAGTAGGCGGTCACGTGATCTCAGGAGTTCCAGGATTCTTATTGTATTGCTTAATATATTATCTGTTTTTACACAATTTAAATAAATTGACAAAAATTTTTTGTTCTCATATAGGCAAAAATTGAAAAAAATATTTTGCTGATGTTTGTGTTTATTATAGATAAAAGAACTGAATCTATAAAATAAAAAAATTATATAAAACTTGCACTCTAACATCTTCAGGTATATTAGGTACATAATATCGTTAGTTACTTCAAATCTATACAAGTCTTTTAAAATGGACATAACAAACCTAAGCTTTAAGTTTTTTAATTTTTCTTTGAGTGTGATCATCTTTGTCTGTGTTCTTATTCAAAGATTTATTAGCAGACACTAAATCATTACGCTTTTTAATAAAATTATTTAAAATAACTTTACATGCCCTTAAACTAATTTTTTCAAGATTTGACATCAGTTTTTCTCCACAAAAACACTCGGTAGAGTTATCTAAAGAAATTTTTTTTATATAAAACATTTCACAATAATTTATTAAAAAGAAACAAGTGATTTTGTGAATAAGTGAGATGGTTTTCACGTTCAATAAACTGAATGTATTGGTCGTCAATAAATTTTTGAAAAATTTCCCAGCACAAAATTTAATATATATATATATATATATATATATATATATATATATATATATATATATTTCATCAATGTGTGTTAACTACCAACTCATGTTCTTTTAAAAGCTGTATCCTAATTTTTAAATATTGCACACTACCGGAGAGATTGCTATCTGCGATATTTCACAAATTAGTTTTTTAATATTGCGAGGGTGCAGAAGACATATTACCTTAGTTTTGTAAATTGACATGTATGGACTGGATGACTGGATAAACAAAGATGAAGCCAACATTAAAGTGTATCCACAATATCTTCGATTCTCAGGTGACCTTTTCAAGAGACCTAATTGTTCAATAAGAAATGACAATTGAACACATTTTTCATTCTCACTATCGAAAATGCCACTAAGGATGTCCATTACTTGATCAATCTTATCTTTTACCACTTCTTTCCCGTTTGCAACTTTCATTTCAATTGATTAGCTCTTCAAGTGTATCGGTGCTATCCAAAAATAACTCCAACTTTTTTGGCAGTTTGTTTTTGGTATGGACACATTGTTAACATTTACAAAAAATTACAGATTTCCCTAACTAATTAGAGATGCTAACAGTGATGGATTGTTGTTCAAAAATGTCATCAGGCACAGGCAGACTGTGTCACGTTTTTGGGTAAAAATCCAATTTTTGTTTATTTTAGTATTAGAACAATAAAATTTTGAAATGTCCTCAATATTTGATAAAAATTTTGATTTCTTATGTTTCAAGACTTTCTTGTATTGCAGTTTCCAGTTGTTGCCTCTCGACATCAGCTAATCGAACAGTAGATACAGGTTGCCTACTGAGGTATTTCGGAACATTTTCAACACTATCCATTTACAACACACTTATCAAACCAAATAACCTGCTCGTTAGGAAAATGTTTGATGCAAACTTGTGGACGTTTTAAGATACTTAAATCATTAGGAATTTTTCGCAACCAAGTTTTATGCATTTGTTTATCCACTGGCAAATTAAAAGTTGACACATATTCGGTTTCAGTTTTATAGTTGGACCGACAACCAACAACACTACACGTTCGCGGCATTGTTGTCTTTTTCGTGGGCTGCGTTATTTTAATAACTCTGATAAAATTCACATAAAATACATGCCAAAATTTAAAAAAAATCGACGTAAACAAACATACCAAAACTGAAAACACACATGTTTTATAATGGCAGCTGGCCGGGAGGCGTTCTTTTGTAAAGGCCTTCACACACACAATTTACGTAATCCGTAGCATGGCGCATAGCGGGCTTTCAACCAATCAGCGATCGAATAGCAGCGGCCATATTGGATTTACGTAAGAAAAGTCCATAAGGTTGAACTTCTTACGCGTTATGTTTTTTTTGTGTATGATCGGCTTAACTCTACGGTCACGTGATATTTCCGCGCCAGGGCCGGTGTTTCTCGTGGGCTGCGTTGTTTACATTGCAGTCGTAAAAAAAATTGAGTTTTCGACCTTGGGGGGGGGGAGGGGGGGCTTCCCCGCCATATTGGATTTAGTGTGCACGAAAATGTTTTTTTTTAATTACTTGATCCCTGTAAATTTTAGAAAAAAAAGTTTGCTTCAGTTGTTGCATGTTTTTTTCACACTAATTGTTTTCGAGTTATGACTCTTAAACATTTCGCCGTCAATTTGGATTTTGACCAATTTTTTTATTTAGTGGCCTTTACCTTCGAAACTTCTTATTTTTGAGAAAATCTGTAATTACATTAAATAGACCAACTAATAGCTTATAAAACAGGACATCATTGAGTTCCTTGGGTAGTACCTTTGCTAAGATACGAACCCTGAAGTGTTAGCAGGACACCGGTTTCCTATGTTTCAACTGTCAGCCTGCAATGTAAATCTGCCAAAATACTTCCTGACACTAATATTTCATGGCTTTATTCCAATAAGTCCCTATTAATACTCCAAGTGACTCATTAAAAAATTTAAATTTGAGGTCGTTTCCCCATTTTTTATTTCTTAATCAAGAAAACAAAGAAAGGAGATAGCCATCTTCCTGGATCACCTGATGGTATAGATAGCAATAACCATGAATATTGACAACGCTTGAATGCTATAAATTAAAATCAAACGATGTCAATACAAACACAAAACCAGGGGAGATTTTTCTAGGTCAGGTCAAGAGTGAAACTCTGTGAAATCAATGGGCAAACATAGCGGTTAACTCTGATAATACGTTTCCCCGTTTTGTTTTATAATTTATGCATGTCGGTACATAAATGGAAAATGATAGGAAAAAATCATTTTTGGTCTATTGTGGGAATGGTGAACTTGAAAATAAAGGTGAGTTTTTATGGATCATTTAATTTATTGTGGGACCTGTTTTAAGAATGTAAGATTCGAGATATTCTTCTTGGATCCTTACAGTGGTCTATTAGCTTACACATATACTATACTATAGTAGTGCGAGCTATGGTGATCCTAATTTTTTTCGAGAAAAAAAAAGTTGCTCCGATTTCAAATTTTTTTATGAGTTTCAGATGATTTTGAAACTTTTTTGTTGCGCCGTCTGTCTGTCTGTATGTAACGACCAACGCGCATAACTAAAAAACCGCCTGCCCGATTTTAATGAAATTTGGATGGTCCCATTTAAAAATGAACAAAATCCACCAAACAAAAGCCACATAAAAGGGTGGGGGAAGATTTCAAAAATTAGAGTTTATGTAAAAATATGGCGTGTGTGATATCAAACGAAAGGTAATTGAGTCTGGAGTTAAACAAAATATATTTCAGTTTATTTAAAAAAATGGGTGGGGGTAAATTTTAAAAATTAGAGTTTCAGTCAAAACATGGCTTGTGTGGTATTAAACAAAAGGTAATTGAGTCTGGAATTGAATATATTTCAGTTTTTAGTAATATTAGCTCACACGTACACTATAACTATAGTACCCAGTGTGAGCTTAAGTGCCCATAAATTGGCAGTGTTTTTTAAGAGTGAGAGAGTGAATTTTCGTAGATTCATTTTGCCAATACGCCCAACTTTTTCCCCTGCGAAAATTCTTAAGTGTTTCCTAACAGTATTTCCATTTACTTTTAAACATTCTTTAAACAACAAAAAATGTTACTTTTTCATCTCGTAATTTTAATATGGGGGACACGGGCGTCAAATCATCTACTTTATAGGACAAACGTTTGATCTTAAGATTTAGACGGCTGAGTGCCTGAAGGGGAAAAGACTAGAGATTTCACAAAAAAGTTACCCCAAAGTTAAATTCACCCCGTCTGGGAAAACAGACGTTTATTGAACCAAAACAAAGGAAAAAAATCGGTTACACGCTTACCTTCTTTCATTTAACAGCAGTTCCACAGTTTCATTCGCGGCGCCGCAGACTTTCTTGTGGCTGGAATTTTGGTCTTAATCTTAAAACACGTGTGAAGTGGTTCCTCATTCCCCTGTCAAATACAGGGGGGCGCCTCAAACTCCCAGCGTGTGCCAAGCGCGCATGAATTTAGCAAAATGATCAGGTTTTCAAAAAAGGAAACAACTCTATCAACAAAGAGAAAAATGATCACCTGATCGGAATTTCCCCAAACCATCAAAGGCTTTCAAAGGCCTGGCTAAAGAGCCCAAAAAATATAAAAACAAAAGACAAAACCCAAGGTCAGCCCCCCCCAAAAATTCAAATAAAAACTAAAACAAAAAATAACTGGCAGCATTAAACAAGGTTTAATAAATTTTTTACAGCCACTAAATTGACATTTAACACCTGTGCACTGTTGGGAATCACTCTCAAGAATTTTTGCAGAGGAAATAGTTGTGCTAGTAATGTATAAATTATGTTATCAAGTTTTAAAAACAACATTTTGATTTTTTATGATTGTAAGTTTATTTTTATTTTATTTGACATTATCTGAAACACTTGTTGTTATTTTAAAAAGTCCACCCTTCCTCAACGTTAAATTAAAAAAAGTTTTACAATTTTTAGGATTTTAAATAACAAAGCACCGATGTAGAATGGCAGAAACAAAATCGCCAGACAGATCAGATCTAGTAGCCTATTGGAGCGTGCCACTTTTAGACGGAGTACATACTGTTGAGTTTGACCACGGAACTACATCCGGCAAGAGAGTACTTAGGATTGACGGCAAGGTACAGTGATTCATAAAAACCCGGATACGTTAATGGTGATTCACCATATTTTGGCATGCAATGTTAGAAAAACTTGTGAATACAAAAGTTTTATAATTTTCTCAGTTTTTTAGAGAATGTATGGTTTCAATTTTAAAAATATATAGTTTGTATATATGTTGCAATAGTTTTTGACAAATAACACTTGTAAAGATGGCCGTGAGTGCTGCGTTTAACAAAACCACTCTCTCCAAAATAAAAGACTGTTGGACTCCGCAGACTCATCTTTATCTCATAAATGTATTTTGATTAAAGTTTTTACTGAGTTTAATGAATAAGTGAACTGTCGTTACCCAACATAAACAAAAATCGATGGAGCTTCCACGCTTCTCAAAGTCCCTCATCAAGAAACTTTGTGTTTTTTCTAGAACAGAGCATGGAAAATGTTTTGTTTTTTTGAAAAAGACATGAATTTTTATTCAAAAACTTATTTAGCCGCTCCAGTTTTCATTCATTTTGGTTACGACAGTTCACAATTAGGGCGAAAATTTGTTAGACACTGCGTTTGATTAATAGATTTTTGCGTTTATGATGGTTACCTTCAAGTACCTATTTATCCCCACCTTATATTATTAGCTATGTACTTATTCTTGAAATCAAAAGGAAATGTCCAATTGAAAAATTAAATAATATACAGGGTGTTTTATTTAACTCAAAATTTGATGACAATGACACAAAATGATAGAATCTCCATATCTGGTCGTGTTTTTTTAGGAAGTTCTAAGAAGAGAATGGATGTTCAAACTAGTAGGCGACATAAGATTTCATCTGGGAAAACAAGAAACGAGTTGTGAACTGCGAGTCGATCCGATTCCGAAATTCGACTTTTCCTACAGTTTATGGGTTGATGGTATGCCTGCGGAAAAATACCGCGAAAAATATGAAAAAACGATACAAACTTGGAATGCCTTAGTAGACGGGAAAAGACATCGCATTGCTATTGGTAGGAATTTATGTTTGTTATGCTACCAATAAGATTCGTGCCAGTAGTGTTACGTGACATAAAAATGGCACAAAAATACTCTGCCAATCTATGGGCACCTAAGCTCACACTGGGTACTGTAGTTATAGTGTACGTGTGAGCTAATATAACTAAAAACTGAAATATATTTTATTGAACTCCAGACTTAATTACCTTTCGTTTGATACCACACAAGCCATGTTTTGACTTAAACTTTAATTTTTCAAATCTACCCCCACCTTTTTTTGTAAACTAAAATGTATTTTGATTAACTCCAGACTCAATTACCTTTCGTTTGATATCACACACGCCATACTTCCACATAAACACTAATTTTTTTAATTTACCCCCACCCTTTTTTTAAAAGTAAAATGTATTTTATTTAACTCGAGATGCAATTACCTTTCGTTTGATATCACACAAGCCATATTTTTACATAAACTTAATTTTTGAAATCTACCCCCACCCTTTTATTTGGCTTGTTTGGTGGATTTTGTTCATTTTTAAATGGGACCATCTCGAGCCAAAACCCAGCTTAGGTACCAAATTTCATTAGAATCGGGCTAGCGGTTTTTGAGTTATGCGCGTTGGTCGTTACAGACAGACATACAGACAGACAGACAGACAGACAGACAGACAGACAGACAGACAGACAGACAACACAACAAAAAAGTTTCAAAATCATCTGAAACGCAAAGATATATAAAAAATTTTAAAATATATAAAAAATTTTGAAATCGGAGTAACTTTTTTTTTCTCGAAAAAATTAGGATCACTATAGCTCACACTACTATAGTATAGTATATGTGTGAGCTAAAACTAATTGTACTACGGCTGTGGTCTGTGTTGTACTTCTTAAATATTCACTCTTCCCCGTCTTTAAACTTGGATTTATTAAAACCGCAGCTGCTTCTTTTAGTGCCCTAAAGGCACCATAAAGGTTCCAGTGTGAATACGTCCATTGCTTCCAATGTAAAGGTCCAAGCCCAATTAAAAATACAAGCGACTAAATACAGGTGTTAGACGCCCTGTATACATTTGGTCAAACTTTTTTATTTAGTTGCTTTTTTAGGAATCAAACAAGTTTCGTGACTAATCGGGAATAAAGGAGTTTTTGTTTTTCTTATATATTTTTCCGTGGGTAGCTAAGCTTAACCTCACGGGGGTCCAAGATCTAATGGACACCTAATAAGTGTTGACAGTTAACTGTTTCGTCCTTATGGGACTCCTCAGAACACTGCTTGGTCAGTTTGACAATTCTTGCGAAGTTAACTAGACGGTTATGTCTCTAATCATAAGTAAATAGTGAGAAAACTATCGCAAGAAGCGCCATCTACCGAGATACGAGAGAAACAAAAAACAAAAGCAGGCGAAGAAGTGCTATTACATATCGATCAATGAAAAGATCGAATACAAACAAAAGAAAACAAACTATAGTCCGTGACCTACGACAGCTCTTCTGTGTTTCAGACCGGATTAACGCATATTGCATTTTTACCCGTCATCAAGACACGTGAAGGTCAATCAATTTTTAAGTCAAATACTAAAAAACGTGGAATTTCGTACCCGTGAATTTAAAAATCAAACAAGTTTCGTGGCTAATCGGGCAAAAAGGAGTTTTTGTTTCTCTTATAAATTTTTCCGTGGGTAGCTAAGCTTAACCTCACGGGGGTCCAAGATCTAATGGACACCTAATAAGTGTTGACAGTTAACTGTTTCGTCCTTATGGGACTCCTCAGAACACTGCTTGGTCAGTTTGACAATTCTTGCGAAGTTAATTAGACGGTTTTGTCTCTAATCATAAGTAAATAGTGAGAAAACTATCGCAAGAAATTCCATGTTTGTTAGTATTTGGCTTAAAAATTCCGTTCGACACATATATATACAGGGTGTTAATAAAGTATGTAGCCAAACTACAGGGGGCGATTCCTGGAGTCATTTTAGGAAGAAAAGTTTAAATAAGCATAGGTCCGAAAATGCATATCCAGCAAGATACAGGGTGTTAAACTTTGAAAAAAAAATTGTTTTTTGTAAATATCTTCAACATCGTTCGCTTGATTTCATTGAAAATTGGCAGAGATATTTCTAGTAGAAAGGGCCTACTTTGGCTCTAAAGAAGTTGCAATTAGCAAGTGCAGTGGCGTACCAAGGATGACCTTAGCAAATACTTTGTTAAAAAAAAGTGTACGCCAATGACTTTTTTGACATTTTTGTATTGTCCAATTCAAAGTACATCTTTTATGTCTCTTGTATTTTTTTCACTACTTGCTCTGTTTTCGAGATCAAAAATTAAAAGCATTTTTCTACAAAACAAATTTTACGGTGGTATAACACTCTTTTAAAAGTGATTTCTCTAAAATTTTTATTTAGAATTTGAGGAAGCATTTACAATTCATAATCAAACAGGTTATACTACAGAAGTTGCTGAAAGTGCCCTCCATGGATTGTCGAACACGCTGAAATATTCCCGGTGTTTGCCTTATTTGATCACAAGAATTAACTATCCTTTGTCTTAATTCTTCCTCATTGTTGAGTGGAGTTTGGTAAACCAAAGATTTTAAATGTCCCCAGAGGAAAAAATCTAAGGGATTTAGGTCTGGTGATCTTGGTGGCCATGACTGTGGACCCGCTCGACCAATCCAATGTCCTTCGTAATGTGCATTCAAAAACTAACGTGCGACAATGCTAAAATAAGGCGTGGCACCATCATGCATGAACCACATTCCTGCTCTTACTGCCAAAGGGACATTTTCTAAAAGCTCTGGTAGCTGAAATTCAAAAAAAAAACGGTAGTGGTCACCATTTAATCGCATTGGCAAAAAATGGGGCCCGATAAGGTTGTCATTTACAATACCAACCCACACATTTACTGAGAACTGTTGTTGAAAATTATCTTCAATTACTGCATGAGGGTTTTCGTCACACCAGACATGATTGTTATGAAAGTTCATAATCGCATTTCTTGAAAAACAGGCTTCATCCGTAAATAATATTTGACTTAAAAACCTGGGAGATGCCTCTTGTTGTTGGAGAAACCAAGTGCAATAGTTTAAACGCTGGGGGAAATCAGTAGATAGCAGAGCTTGAACACGCTGTAGATGGTAAGGGTACAGCTGGTAATCTCGTAAAATTTGCCATACAGTTACGTGATTTATGTCTAATTGACGTGCAATTTTTCTCGTACTTGTACCAGGATTTTGTTCAATTTCATGCAATACCGCTTCTTCTTGCTCCACCGTTCTAAGTACTGCAGGCCTCCCTACAGCATCCCTTCTCTCAAACGTACCTGACTCGCATAACCGTTCATGTATTCTTACAAATGTTTGTCTGTGTGGTAGAATTCGGTTGGGATGTCTCTCTGCATAAATATGTCTTGCCTCTCTTGAATTACCTTGGGCCATCCCATAAACAAAATGCATTTCTGCCATTTCTGCGTTTGTAAATTGCACCATTCTCTAGCATACGTAACTTTTAGAGCTAATTAATCAATTAATTAACACATTTAATTAGCACGTAAAAAAATGAAACGTACTTATACGATATTGTTTATCGTTGTAATGGGACTTTGTCAAATTTTCGATATTGTTGATTGTTACCATGGGACTTATCAAATTTTGACAGTTTTGTTTTTCTTTCATTCCACGACATTCCATTTTTTCTAAAGTCGTATTTTTAGTTGTGCTGTCTGAAAACTTAAAATGGCAAAAAAATTACTGCCGTACAATTAATTTTTATTATTATTGGTTAAGGTGTGCACCTAGACGCCGCTGGACTTAATAAATTTATTTTAATTTAGACTTTTGCACCTTAACAAAATACTAGTTCCCAATTTCCCCTAAATTTTGTAAACAAAAATTACCCAGAAAAGACTTTTATTTTTTTTTAACCGTAAAATGTTTTTTCCAAATAAAATGCTTTTTATTTTTTTATCTGGAAAACCGAGCAAGTAATAAAAATAAGACAAAAGACATAAAAGATGTATTTTTAGTTGGACAATACGCCAAAAATACAAAAATCTCAAAAAAGTCATTCGCGTACACTTTTTTTTAACAAAGTATTTGCTAAGGTCATCCCTGGTACGCCACTGGACTTGCTAATTGCAACTTCTTTAGAGCCAAAGTAGGCCCTTTATACTAGAAATATCTCTGCCAATTTTCAATGAAATCAAGCGAAAGATGTTGAAGATATTTACAAAAAACAATTTTTTTTCAAAGTTTAACACCCTGTATCTTGCTGGATATGCATTTTCGGACCTATGCTCATTTGAACTTTTCTTCCTAAAATGACTCCAGGAATCGCCCCCTGAAGTTTGGCTACATACTTTATTAACACCCTGTATATATATATATATATATATATATATATACAGTGAAACCTCCCATAAGCGGACACTCACGGTTGAAACCTCCCATAAGCGGACACTCACGGTTCCGTCGATTTTGTCCGCTTGTTGGAGGTGTCCGCTTAAGAGAGGGAACTGCGAAATGTTGATATATATTTATTAACAATTTCCGCTGCTTGAGATTTTCCGATATTAAATTTTTCGGCGATCTTTCGTGCTGATAGACGTTCCTTCTCCGAAACGTTAACAACTTCCATTTTTCCACATAAACTAAAGTTTTTTTACTAGGCGCCATTTCACAACACAGCACAGCAGTCCTGCCGAATAAAATAATGTTGTAAATACGACAGATGTATTTCGTCTCCGTATTAAAACGGAAAGGGGTAATTCCCCGGCGACAGAGTGCATTGTTGCCAACATACTACATAATATTTATGCCCATGTCGTGCAGCGCTCCGTCCCGTTTTCAGAGGTTTGCGTCCGGTTAAGGGAGGTTTCAGAATTTTCTAACCAAAAAAAATTGTCCGCGTCCGGTTATTAGTGTCCGGTTATAGGAGGAAATTTTACATGTAAAGACATAGGCAAAAGCTTGGTTTCAACAAATTTGTCCGCCTAAAGGGAGTGTCCGCTTAATAGAGGTGTCCGCAAGGAGAGGTTTCACTGTATATATATATATATATATATATATATATATATATATATATATATATATATATATATATATATATATATATATATAAGATATGAACACCGGTCTATTCTAGGCACCACTTGTCTTGCTTGAAATATATGATGTCACCAAAGCTGCTGGGGCCAAAATAAACCTTATTTCTACTAAAATTTTAGATAAGGCAACCTTAGACATTTTTATAGACGGCCAAAAAACAGATGCTGATGTTGAATTTATTGAAGAAGGATCACAATACACCTTTAAATTGAACGATCAGTCAGCAACAATCAGATCAGCGTTAACTGAGGGAGAAAAGCAAAATAAGGTTGTGTTTAGGTTGTATTTAGATGATAAACTAATCAATGATGATTGAAATATTAATAAAATATTTTTTTACAAATGACTGAATATTTTCTTGTAGATAATGGAATTTTTTCTATACCTTTTGATAAAAACTAGTATATTTCTAACTATGTTTGTGCTTTCCCCATAAGTACTAGGTACTTGAATTACACAGGGTGGGCTATGTATATAAAGTTAGCAGAACAACTGTGGAAATTTAAAAAAATTATATGCTCATAATTTGCCCTTAATTATTATCTGTAAATTAGTTGTGAAAACAAATAAATTGCCATGCCCGTTTTTAAAAAAACAATGGTGTTAACTTTGTATAAAGTTGCACAATTTGCCGTTAATTATCCGTAAATTAGTGGTAAAAACCGAAAATTTGTAGTGCCCGTTTTTTTTTTAATGTGTTCTGCTCATGTTATATAAAGTTAGCAGAACACCTACAGAAAGAATGGATTTATCAAAAAAAAAAAATTGTGCACAATTTGTCGTTAATTATCCATAAATTAGTGGTGAAAACAAAAAATTTGCCGTGCCTGTTTCTTTTTTAAAAAACGAGTACGGCTAATTTTTTGTTTTAACAATTTTTTTTAGATAAATCCATTATTTCCATGGGGGTTCTGCTAACTCTGAATAAAGTTAGCAGAACACAATTTTTTTTTTTAAAAAGAGCACAACAAATTTTTTGTTTTCACATTTAATTTACAAATAATTAACAACAAATTGTGCACAAGTTTTTTAGCTCACACTACTACTATACTATAGTAGTGTGAGCTATGGTGATCCTAATTTTTTCGAGAAAAAAAAAGTTGCTCCGATTTCAAAAATTTTTATATATCTTTGCGTTTCAGATGATTTTGAAACTTTTTTGTTGCGCCGTCTGTCTGTAACGACCAACGCGCATAACTCAAAAACGGCTTGCTCGATTTTAATGAAATTTGGTACCCAGGCTGGGTTTTGGGTCGAGATGGTCCCATTTAAAAATGAAGAAAATCCACCGAACACAAGCCAAATAAAAGGGTGGGGGTAGATTTCAAAAATTAGAGTTTATGTAAAAATATAGCGTGTGTGATATCAAACGAAAGGTAATTGAGTCTGGAGTTAAACAAAATACATTTTACTTTAAAAAAAAGGGTGGGGGTAAATTTAAAAAATTAGTGTTTATGTGGAAATATGGCGTGTGTGATATCAAACGAAAGGTAATTGAGTCTGGAGTTAAAAAAATACATTTTAGTTTAAAAAAAAAGGTGGGGGTAGATTTGAAAAATTAAAGTTTAAGTCAAAACATGGCTTGTGTGGTATCAAACGAAAGGTAATTGAGTCTGGAGTTCAATAAAATATATTTCAGTTTTTAGTTATATATTAACTCACATGTACACTATAATTATAGTACCTAGTGTGAGCTTAGGTGCCCATAGATTGGCAGAGTATTTTTAGATAAATCCATTGTTTCTGTAGGTGTTCTGCTAGTAAGCAGCACACCATTTTTAGCTCACACTACTACTATACTATAGTAGTGTGTTTAGCTCACACTACTACTATACTATAGTAGTGTGAGCTATGGTGATCCTAATTTTTTCAAGAAAAAAAAGTTGATCTGATTTCAAAATTTTTTAGATATCATTGCGTTTCAGAAACTTTTTTGTTGCGCTGTCTGTCTGTCTGTCTGTAACGACCAACGCGCATAACTCAAAAACCGCTTGCCCAATTTTAATCAAATTTGGTACCTAGGCTGGGTCTCGGGTCGGGATGGTCCCATTTAAAAATGAATGAAATCCATCGATCACAAGCCAAATAAAAGGGTGGGGGTAGATTTCAAAAATTAGAGTTTAACTTAAAACATGGCTTGTGGTATCAAACGAAAGGTAATTGAGCCTGGAGTTGAATAAAATATATTTCAGATTTTAGTTATATTAGCTCACACGAACACTATAACTATAGTACCTAGTGTGAGCTTAGGTAGGTACCCATATATTGGCAGAGTATTTTTTTTAACAGGCACAGCAAATTTTTTGTTTTTACAACTAATTTATGGATAATTAATTAATGGCAAATTATGAGCATATAATTTTTTTAAATTTCCACACTTGTTCTGCTAACTTTATATACATGGGTGGGCTGGCGAAAAGGCACCAGAGGCCACTTTGAGTATTTAGAGTAAGTTTTTTATATACATGAATTTAAAAAAATGTAAAATCATGATTTTAAATGCAAAAAAACTAGGAAAAGAATTGATAAAAATAAAAAAAAGTACAGAATTAAAAAGATTTTAATTCCAGATTTCAATTTCAGGGGTAACTTACAGCAAAAATTAAAATAGGTAACAAGTGTTAAGCTACCTTTACAATCAATTTCGAAACAGCTTACTGTACGCTGAACATATTGGTTTGTTCAGGATCATTTACATGCCAGTTTGATGTTTGCTTAAGCCAAAGTGGAATTTACACACAAAAACATCAAATTGAATGATCATTTACATGCCAGTTTGATGTTTGCTTAAGCCAAAGTGGAATTTACACACAAAAACATCAAATTGAATGAACTTATGCTCGGTTCAGTTCGAAATTGGTTCTAAATGTAGCTTTAGGTGGCACCTCATTGGAAAGATCTTTTATTGTTCTTTTAACTACTATACTTTCTTAAATTTTAAGTAACTTCTTTTCCAGATATTTTTGTTTAAAATCATTATTTTACATTTTTTCAAGGGGTGAACAGCTCGTACAATCGGTGTACACATTTCTCACAATCTTTACACAATCCCTCCCAATCTTACCACAATCCTTCACAATCTTACCACAATACCTCACAATCTTTCACAATCTTTACACAGTCTGTCCCAATCACTCACAATCTTACCACAACCCCTTACACTCTAACCACAGTTCTTCACAATCCCTCGCAAAGGAACCTAGAGACATGATGACCTTTTTTTTTTTGGTCACAAGAATTTTTCATGGGCTGTCATTCCCCTGCCGTCAGGCACGCTACACCACTGCACAGTCCTCCACATCTTACCACAATCCCTCACAATCGCAAAAGATTGTGGATTTTCACAATCGGTGTACACATTTTGGGTTAGCTGTTCACCCCTCACATTTTTTAAACACAAATATCTTAAAGACTAACTGATAAATTTTTGATACAATATTAACACTTCAAAAAACCTTTTAAACAAGGTATCACTTAACTCACTTTCCCCATCTAGGGGTTGATAAATAGAGATAACCTAATATCACAAGAAAGTGTCCCCCTTGCAAACAAAATTGATGTGCCTTGAGGATTTGTTCAAAAACTTGCTTTAAATACTCGAAATAGCCTATAGGACTCTGACAGGATACCCTGTATATCAGGGTATCCAACAAAACTGCTGTATTTAAGTGAGAATGTTGCACAAGTAAAAATCTCAGGAAATAATTTGAAAAATGGTAGGTAGTCGATAAATTTGTGATTTAACTGACTTTGACTTGACTATAGTATAAAAAAATAGGACACAGTACTTTTAAACATAGTTATTATTATTTGCTTAAGCATTGCAGAAAAGTTGTTAAGTAACTCAAATCTTGAGGTTTTAAACAAAATAAGTTAAAATAAAAGCCTCAATAATTAATAAAGACTTTGCTATTTCTGCCCAAACTACATTTTGTTACTTCTAAAAGTTCTTGAATTTGAACCTCCAAAAGCAAGCAAGCAAATTACTTTCTCCATTATCCCATCCAATTTACAAGTTTTTGAAAATAGTTAACCATGAATGAATAACAGTGAGATAATATCTGAAACCTCTGATTGATGTGATATGGTATGTTATCTAAATAATCAAACCACATTCTTTGTGTAAGAACTTTTTTTTATTAAATAAACAACTCTTAAGCAATACTGCTAGCGTTTGATGCTATCCTAGGCCACAAGTCAGCACACTCCTTAGCTACAGGTCCGGTAATTGCTGATCCCTTCATTTCCCCTTTGTTGTTTACTATAACTCCTGCATTGTCTTCAAAATAGATAAAAACACCATCCTTCCTGCGGAATGGTTTACGCTGCCTGATAACAACTGCAGGCATTACCTTTTTTCTGAGTTCTGGTTTACCTTTTTTGACAGTGGCTACAAACATGTCTCCTGATCCTGCAGCAGGCAATCGGTTCAAACGACCGCCAATACCTTGCACTGCAATGACATATAAGTTCTTGGCCCCTGGAAATCAAAAAATATCAAATAAAAAGATTGTAAGACAAGCTAAGATATTGGCATTTTAACTAGGTACAAGATACAAAAACAGTTTTTATTTTCTTATGCATTATTCAAGGCAGTCCCTAAGGTCTTATCTAAGGCATTAACCCTTCAACTTTGTCTTTTAAATCTTTTCTTGGAAGTTATTTAAATTTTATGCAAGTACTTGGCACAGAATTCACAAAGAATAAAACTTTGACTTGAATGTGAGACAAATATAGTACCTGATAGTTTATGCATTCAAACTTGTGTAAATAAACTTGTTTGTAAACTACAATAGGTTATGTTTTGATTGGGAGACGAGTCTAACGATATTTTAAAATTTTGCCAATTTTAAGCATTCCCTGCATTAAAAACTGAAGAAAATAACTTACCAGTGTTGTCTGCACAGTTAATAACTGCCCCCACAGGCAAACCAAGTGAAATTCTGAACTTGGCTCCCGCGGAACCACCACGTCCTAAAAACAAGAAAAACACAAAAATTACCAAAAAATACCGACTTCACCATTTTTGTAATAAATCTCTGTACACTTCAGATTTATTTAAAATTAAATTCCTTCACTGATCACCTAAATATTTGCAAAATTTTAATTATTTTTTGCTCTTACCTCTTTTGGACATTTTGGCAAACGAAAAAAGAAACAAAAAGAAATGTAAAGTGACAAGTGACAGAATCACAGCACTGCATGAGATCACAGAAAACCCAGTTTATTGAAAGCACTATTCCACAAAAGCTAACAAAAAAAAAGAATCAGCTTCCTTTTGAGAAAGCTGCCAAGAATTTTCTGAAAGCGTATTCGTTCACCACAGCTAGGTTTTGTTGTTTGGTTTGTTTTTTTTCAAAAACTCAAATTTTTCCTTGACAAAAAACTAAATAGTAAATCAAACCAAAAATGCCCACTGCTCCCCCTATCATAGATAGACTGTCCATTGAGTTAGGAGGTAAAAATCCTTTTTATCCTTTTACAACAGAATTTTCAAGTGTAATCAATTATTATATAATTATTGTGCATTGTTCACTTTTCAGCTCAAGAACCCTGGCCTAAAGATGTAAAACTGTTTCAACCATATGAAGTAGAACAAATTCTTTTGCCTGACAATGCAAATTGCTTAGCTGTTCAGGCATTTTTAAAAATGTGCCAGTTAGACTATCAAGTTGAACCTAGGGCCAATGCTGAAGCTATGTCACCTACAGGAAAAGTAAGTATGTAAGGCTAGTCATAGTCTATACACAAGTGTATAGAGTGGACTTTTTTAACAATGTTTGAACTTAATTTTTAGATATGTTGAGTTTTTTCATGATTTTTTTAGGTTCCTTTTATTAAAGCAGGTCGATTTTTACAATCAGAATTAGAAGGAATTGTTCAATTTGTAAATGGAAAGGGAATTTCTCTAACTGAAAATTTGGATCCTGACCAGAAATCTGACCTAAGAGCCTATATGACTTTAGTTAGAAATGTCATTGAAGTAGCAGAGGTAAGAAATATTTGATTGGGGAACATCCTTAAATTACTGAGAGCCTCAAAGGTCTTGTTTGCATTGCTCACTAACTAACTAAATAAATGCAATACTAAAAATACTACAGTCATTTGGGGTAACTTTGAACCACTTTTTGCAATAAATTTAAAATAGCACAACAATTCTGGTTTTTACAAATAATCTAAGGTAAAAAAGTTATTTATTGAAACTATTAGAGAGTTAAAAACAAAAAAAAAATTATAAATTATATTTTTGTTTAATAAATTTTCTAAAAATGTGTGGTTCAAAGTTAGCCCCCCATTTGGGGTAACTTTGTGCCATGGCTTTTTTCCCTAAGAGCATAAAAATTTTCTTATTTAATGTTTTTTATATTTTTATTATTATTTTTTCTTTTTTGGGAAGGGATAAAAATTTAAAAACAAACTATACATATATACAAGAGTTATTTAAAAAAAACCAGCAAAATTTAATTTTAATTTTTAATCTTTTAATTTAAAAAACAAAATTTACACTAAAGATACATACATATGTATGTATAAAATCTCCTTTACCTAAAATAAGTTAGTAAGTAAAATTTACCTACATTCTAGTAACCGCAGTTGCTTGCTTTTTTACCCACAAGGTCATTTAAATCTAAAGTTATTTCTTCTCTTTGGTCACTTTCTGATCAATATCTTCTTTATCTTTCTGTAATTCATTATATATACTGCTCATATCATTTATATTAACATCATTTTCTGTACCTTTCTGTGATCTGTTAAATGAACTGGATTTTTTCTCACCCCTTGTTCTTCGTTGACCTCTTCTGAATGTTCCTCCCCTTGTTTTTGTTTCACATTTCATCTTGTTGTCCTTTACTTTGTAATATTCTATCCAGCTCAAAGTTACCCCAATTAGGACTAATATTAAGTACAGGCCCAAATTTTAACAATTTCTTAAAAAACCAGTAAGATTTGAGGTGTAAATTTATGTTTTTAAACAAAAAAATGCTGAAAGACCTAAAATAAAAATTTACATCTACTTACTTTTGAGTAATTTCACTAAAAACAAGCACTTTTGTGGGTGTACAAAAGACCGGCCGCATCGGAGGCAAATTATTATAATGCTTTGTGTCAAATATTTTAAGGTACAGTAGAGACACCTTAACCAAAGTTCCGAAACTGAAATACTAAATTTAATTTCAGTGCAGAAATCTTCCCATTTAAAAAGATATAATAATTTAGGTTTCTAATGAAAGCAAAAATTTGAAGTGGCGCAAAGTTAGACCCCATGGCTCAAAGTTACCCCAAGTGACTGTAATGCAGTCATATACAGGGTGGGCCACTGAAAACTTATAATGGCTATAATTTTTAAAGCAAAAATGATTTCAAAAAACTAAAAAAATACATTTTTTTTTAAATCAAGGCGGAATACAAATAAAATACTTTTTAAACCACCCTGACCCATAGAAGTTTTATGGTAAACTTAAAACTTATGGTAAAAAAATGGATCCATGACAAATCTGATACGTTCCTAGGTAGCCTATTAGCACACTTCAAATGAATTCCATGATATATTAGCTGTGAAACAGTTTTTTGTAAATATCTCAGAAACGAAAGCTCCTACGAAGTTTTTGCTTATAACACAAATTATTAAGAAAAATATGATCTATATTCCGCAAACCGCAAATTGATGTGATGCTCCAGTAAAAAGTTAGCATTTTTTAAATTCTCTATAGTTGAGGATGTATCACAGTCCATATCATTATTTTTGAGACAACTTTTGACAACTTTTTTTCGTTGGCCTATGCTATTTGTTATGGTAAACAGCTGACAACTGTCAAAAAGTTATCTCAAAAATTATGATATAGAGTTTATATAAGTGGCACCCTGTCATAGCTATGGTAAACCAAATTTTGTGACAAAATCTAAGTAAATAAGCCTCAAAAAATTGTATAAAACACCGAGACCTTTTAAAGGAGAGATAAAATGGGTACTTACCTAATACATAAATATCCGAAACATAAAAGAGGATCCAAAATTATATTAAAATGTGTGCAAACATTGATTTAGTTGCAAAAACGATAATTTGTTTTGTAAAAAGTCGGTCCCAATTTGTTTGACATTAAAACAGTCAAAACAACAACGAATAAACAACGTCAAATCCCAGCTCAATCAATATGTTTGTAACAACCAGACAAGAGTATATATGTTCCTTTCTAATAAAATCGTTTAGAAGAAGGCATAAATAAAAAGCAAGTAAAATAGTAAGCTAATGACTAATTAGTGCAGTGCCTCGTTTTAGGAATCAATACCAATAAAAAAATTACAGGAAGTGCTGTATGTACCCCACTACTCCCTTCCCGCCCATCACGGTTTTGATGACGCGGTGCCACTTTAATACAACATCAAGTATAGTTGTCAAAAAACTGTCGTTAGCATTAATAGATTTTGACCAAAATTTAATCAGCTCGTTACAGTGTCGAACATTATTTTACCTGAAAATTTTATGAAAATCGGTTCAGCGTTTTAGAAGCTATCATGTTACGGACACACACAGACAGACATCACAACGATATTGCTAAAATGGGTCAAAATACACCCAAACAACACATTTTCGGCGTTATATCAAAAAAAAAAATTCTGCGCGGGCTAGATAAGGTAAAAATAGTGAAAAATCAATCTTACAAAAAAAAATTGTTCAGCATAAATTACAAATAGGTGACTGCGGCGACTCAGTGAAATTCAATTGAAGTATTTTTCAAACCACCTCAACCTACCTCTAAGTAATACTCCACCTGTTGCATTTCTTTGGAATGCTAAGAGAAATGCTGAACATTGGTGTTGAAAATTCGAAGGTAGATTTAAAAAATTATCTTAAAATTAAAAATAAAGTAGAAAAGAAATTGAGCAAAATTTTTATGACCATCGCTTAGGATATTTGATATACTTTTCAAAGAGATGCCACAAGTAAGGTACATAATTCTATTCAAAATCTAGAAGTCAGTGGGAGGTGGTGCTTGAGGGGTAGGTCGCGGTGGTTTTAAAAATACTTCACATAAATCTCGCTGGGTCGCTGAACTCCCCTATTTATAATTTATGCTAAACAATTCATTTTTTGTGTGAAACCAACAGAAACAACTACTCCGAGGGAAAATACCCCTACCGGCATTGAATTATACTGACGGTTTGATGCTTTCGTTGGGAACTTGTTAAAACTGTTTGGTTTTTACTTTCTCCAACGTCGATCACAAGGATACGAATAATTCCCGTCTGGAACACGTCCTGACAATCAGGAACAAGTGATCCATGCCAATCCACGACCGGTTTCGGCCTTTTGGGCCATCCTCAGGTGAATGTAGACGTTAGTTCCGTGTAGAGCATAAGTTGTGTAAAACCAACAGAAACAACTACTTTGAGAGAAAATACCCCTACCGGCATTGAATTTTACTGATGGTTTGATGCTTTCGTTGGGAACTTGTTAAAACTGTTTGGTTTTCACTATCTCCAACGTCGATCACAAGGATACGAATAATCCCCGTCTGGAACACGTCCTGACAATAAGGAACAAGTGATCCATGCCAATCCACGCCCGGTTTCGGCCTTTTGGGCCATCCTCAGGTGAATGTAGGCGTTAGTTCCGTGTAGAGCATAAGTTGTGTGGAACCAACAGAAATAACTACTCCGAGGGAAAATACCCCTACCGGCATTAAATTATACTGATGGTTTGATGCTTTCGTTGGGAACTTGTTAAAACTGTTTGGTTTTCACTATCTCCAAAGTCGATCACAATAATACGAATGATCCTCGTCTGGAACACGTCCTGACAATCAGGAACAAGTGATCCATGCCAATCCACGACCGGTTTCGGCTTTTTGGGCCATCCTCAGGTGAATGTAGGCGTTAGCTCTGTGTAGAGCATAAGTTGTGTGAAACCAACAGAAACAACTACTGCGAGGGAAAATACCCCTACCGGCATTGAATTATACTGATGGTTTGATGCTTTCGTTGGGAACTTGTTAAAACTGTTTGATTTTCACTATCTCCAACGTCGATCACAAGGATACGAATAATCCCCGTCTGGAACACGTCCTGACAATCAGGAACAAGTGATCCATGCCAATCCACGACCGGTTTCGGCCTTTTGGGCCATCCTCAGGTGAATGTAGGCGTTAGCTCCGTGTAGAGCATAAGTTGTGTGAAACGAACAGAAACAACTACTCAGAGGGAAAATACCCCTATCGGCATTGAATTATACTGCTGATTTCAAACGGGAATCATTCGTATCCTTGTGATCGACGTTGGAGATAGTGAAAACCAAACAGTTTTAAATTCACTTTTTGTTTGTAAAATTGATTTTTAGCAATTTTTTTATATATAAAACTTTTATGATCATCATTTAGAATTTTTAATAAACCGATTTTATAGAAACAATATTTTTTCTTTTTTGGTTTAAAAACTACAGCGATTGTAAGTGGCCCTTTTCTTAAAATTTGGAAAATCTTACTAAAACATTAAGGAAAAAATATTTTTTTTTGAAAAAAATATTTTTTGAAAAAGTAAATCATGTGGTATCGCCAAGGCACAAAAGTACTATTGACGCCCTCTTATGGAAACGATAAAACGACTGTTCATACAAAAAAGTTTTTATATCCAGCTTTACATCTGTTGGGTGGACAAGGAAACCTACAACGAGGTGACCTCCGTGAGAAACGGGTCAGTATATCCATGGCCGCTGAACCACTTTCAAAACTGGGAGAAATGGAAGCAAGTCGTCAAAAAATTGAAGGCTTTGGATTGGTACCACAAGAATTACTTTGAAGTATTGCAAGAGGTTGAAAATTGCTGTGAGGCTTTAACTGTTAGGTTGGATAATAAGCCTTTTTTCTTTGATCAAGGGTAAGTTTTTTGTTCTTTATAAGATTCATAAAGGTTCAAAATGAAGTCAATACCTTTATGGTGTATTCATAGTTGCTTTTTTCAAAGTGCGTTAAAAATATTTTTTTTAGTTATATAGTATCTCAAAAACTAAAAGTGTTAGATTTTTTTATAAAAAAAAAATGGGCGCCTCCTTGTTTGAATTAATTTGTCAAAGTTACGTAACTCTAGCTGCTATTGTTTTTGCGATATATATATATATATATATATATATATATATATATATATATATATATATATATATATATATATTTTAATTATGACTTACGAACTTTGAGCCTACGACAAATAATTTAAATATGAAAACTGCGTTTCGCTAACTGCTGCGGTTCGTTATAATTTAAAAAAATATATATCCTAAAAACTGTTACTCTGACGAACTTTGACGTTCTTAATATCCAGTACCGGCCAAAAGTAGAGAACCACCTAAAATTGTATATGAATCTGCACCAACTATCAAGGACAAGTGGTAAATTTGAAAACTTCAGTCCAGGTATCAGTTTACGTATTTCGGCGAGTTTCGATACAAAATCATGTCTTTTAAGTTTTGTATATACAGCTGGAATAAAACAGTAGATAACTTTTAAAGACTTTATTGTTTCTCAAAGTATTCTACCCGAAAACTAATGCTTTTTTGCATACGCTGAAAGCAGTTGTCAAAGCTGTAATTTCACTCGTTTGTTGGCACTGTTAAAATTGCATTCTTGTAGGCGTCGACTGCTTCCTCTGGCGATTGAAATCTTTCACTACGCAGTCTCTTCTTGATTATCGGAAAAGTATAGAAATCGTCAGGACTGTATGGTGGGTGGTCCAACAATTCGACGTTTTGTTGTGTTAAAACATCAATGTTTTTTTGAGCTTTGTGCGAACTTGCATTGTCTTGGTGGAGTATGATTCGTCATTCGGGGTTCGTTTTTCGAAGCTCAGCGATGACTTTCGGCAAACAAATGGTGATGAACCAATCGGCAGTACCAGTCCTTTGATCTTCCAGAGGACAAATGTCGCGACCATCTTTTTGAATACACTTCGAGAACAGATGACTGTTGTCGGCTTTTCTTCAATTTGGAACACCCAAATAGACGACTGACGTTTATTTTCGGGTTCATATGAGTAAATCCACGATTCATCACAACTGACACGTAAAATGCTGTACACGTTGTTCGAGTTTCCTGCCACAAAGCGGTCTATAGTTTTCTGACACCAATTGACCCTAGCTTCTTTCTGTTCTTCGGTTAACAGATGCGAGTTTTTTTACGATCCCAATACTACCGTCCTTAAGAAGAATGCCGCACGTAGAAACTTGACGTTGTGAGAAAAACGGGTTTAAAGTTTTGTACTTTACGTGAAAAATTGGAAGTTGTTAACGTTTCGGAGAAGGAAGATCTATCGGCACGAAAGATCGCTGAAAAATTTAATATCGGAAAAACTCAAGCAGCGGAAATTGGTAATAAATATATATTAAAATTTCGCAGTTCTCTCTCATAAGCGGACCCCTCCAATAAGCGGACAAAATCGACGAAACCGTGAGTGTCCGCTTATAGGCGGTTTCACTGTAGTA
Source organism: Aspidapion aeneum (assembly GCA_963576565.1). Lineage (NCBI taxonomy): Eukaryota > Metazoa > Arthropoda > Insecta > Coleoptera > Brentidae > Aspidapion > Aspidapion aeneum. The sequence continues at coordinate 201,817,476 of OY755038.1, forward strand.
TAAATCTTAAAAACGACAGTAAGCTAGAGTAATGGACGTGCCTCCTATCCTGGTGCCTAGGATTTTTCCTTTTTTCCCCCTGTCCGTGATTTTTTTTATCTTTTGTGTACTTTTTAGGCCAACAGAACTAGACGCTCTTGTTTTCGGCCATCTTTTCACAATCTTGACAACACCTTTACCGAAAAACGACTTGGCCGAAATATTAAAACGACACCCTTCGTTGATTAATCTTATTGAACGAATAGAGATGAAGTACTTCAATAAGAAAGCTAGACATGTGTAGTGGGAGAAGGTAAGGGAAAATTGGTTTGTAAAAAATATAAAAAAAGTTTGCCTTCTGTCAGTTTTTTCATATTTTTTAGAAACGCCAAATAAGGTCAACCCGTATAAGTTATCCCTTACTATGTTGAAAATAAAAAAACTTTGTTCTAAATTTTGTTTAAAAATTACATCACAAGAACTACTTACACGAGGGCCAGCTTATTTAAAATGTCTTTAAATTACCCTGTAAGTAAGGTTATTTACCTTTTTTTTTTTAATCTTTAATTTATTTTTTCCATTTTTTTTTAATGGTTTTTCAATATTTTAGCAAGATGGGAAATTACAAATACAAATACATAATAATAAACCTGACACTGTTATTTATTGTTTCTTTAAATTGTTTTGGGTTATTTAATTAAATTGTTGAATTAAATTATATGCAGTTTTATAGCACCGAGATATTCGCATTTTATTGTTTATTTATCTAAAATATTGGGGACAAAACGCCAAAATCGACCCAATATCAATATCGATAATAATTTTGCGATTCACAACAACCACTTCGTAATAATTAGTCGAAAAAATCATTAAACTGTAATTTTTAAAACTTCAATCTAATATAATATACTAAAAAAAATTATGAAAAATATCGATATCAGTAAGGGCTAGATTTTGGCTTGATTACTACTGAACCTAAAAACTACGTACCTATTTCTATAAACGTTAAATTATGTGATTTATTAAGTGGTAAAACTTGGTTATGAACTAGAGATGCATTTAATTTTGAAAGAAGTTATTTACAATTGTCCAAAATGAAAAAATGCAACTTTGATTCAAAACCAAACACGTTAAAAATTGATGAAATGTGATTAAATATTGTAAATAAAACAAAATATGCACAGGATCCACATTTTGTTCTAGTAAGTTATTTTGTTTTCAATGCAATATAAAATTTATAATTCATCATCTAAATAAGGTCCAAATCCTACCCAAACAGAGTAAAATTTTAACCAAATTGCAACAATATTCTCCGCTGAAACTAAAAAAACCTAACTGAATAAAGTTTCAGGGAGAAATACAAGTTTCTTAAAATAAGGTAAGCACATATACTAATTGAGTCAACATAATGCTAATTCTTAAACTAATAGACACTTTAAAGAAAGGCAACAAGTTAACTGATGACAAATCATATCATAAGTATATGCACACTTATCATTATTTGGTAAAAATTTGACAGTTTGAAGCTGATCCGCAGTTTCTCTTCTTGCCGCTCACTTTTATTTTCCTCTTTCTCTAATAGAAAGAGATAAAGATAAAATTTATCTCTCCATCTTTTTCTATTAGAGCAAGGGGGAAATAAAAGTGAGCGGCAAGAAGTGACAGAGACTCAAGCCTAATACATGGATTAGTATATCGTGACAGAAACCCACAGAAGTGGAAATTGAATTTATTCGCTGTATAAGTTCATTGGTTATTGAACGTTTACGTAACGGATAAAGAAGCCGTGCATAGTTTTGTGTATGATCAGCTTAACAAGAACATTTTAAGTGTCTAATATTAGAAACCTATAGCTGAATCTTTCATCTCCACCCTAACCTCGTCCCAAACAAGTTTTTGACTCGATAATATCAAAAAATATAAATTTTTAAGTATTGGGGCATAATTAAAAATACAGCGACTAGATACAGATGATTAGAGACTCTGGATACATTTGACTGATGTCTGGTGTGAAACAATTGTCAACATATATTGGGCCTTAGTCACTTGTATCTAGTTGCCAGAGTTGGGCAGATTACTTGAAAAAAGTAGTTAATATAACTACCAACTACTTCCTCAAAAAAGTAGTTAAATTACTAACTGCTAGTAGTTAGTAGTAGTACAACTTTTTGTACGGAAAAACGTGCTGTTAACTACTGCCCAACTTGTTTGTATTTTCATTTGTTTCTTTAAAATTCAGTATATGGTTTGTATTTTTGCATAAGTTACCATCACCAATACCCCTGTTAAAAGCTTAATATATCACTTATGGTTTTCTAATGAGGAAATGATTTATATAAAGTCAGTACGGAATGACACTACAATATCAGAGACTTTAAGACAAGTTACACTACGTATACTGCCATGTTTTGATACTGGTTTTGATAAATAAATTGTTACGAATATGTAATGTTATGCTTAAAGACTCTACTAATTATAAAACTAAAAATTTTCAAATGCCCGTTATTTTCCACTTTTTTCCAAGATCACGCCGTATTTACCATACGATAAAATATATAACATTTTTTATATATTTCAATTTTTGGATAGTGCAAGTGGCAGAGCGACGGTCGGCGCGTAGATCCAAAGGTTCCGAGTTTGAATCCCGGTTGAACAAAAACTTTATAACTAAACTGTTGAAACATATATTTTCTTTAAGATGATGATTTATCAATTTAAAATAAACAAATTATTGTTTTAACGGCAAAAGTGGAAAACGGCATCTTGAAACTACAAAATGATTTGCTTTGATTAAATTAATTTTCGAATGGCAGTTACTTAACAGTATAATAATCGATTCTTTACGCTTTTTTTTTTCGTATAAGTTCATTGGGTTTATTGTTATGTGTAGGCAGTGTAACGTTTGTTTAAAATGTTTACAGTATTATTTCTAACGGACTTTTTTATTTAGTCCAATTTAAATTTTATAAAATCGATTAATTGAGTACTGTTTAATTGTCGTTTTTTGTTGATGTCATTGTTTCAGGGCCTCTAGTTTTACTCAAATAAATACAGGCATCAACTAAGACAAATACCACAGAAATGTCAAATTAAACCTGGTCTAGAAAATCTAACTTAACTACTATGACTGTATGCTGTGTTAGTGTAGGGTCCGCTATAGATGGAGCTGCCCGGGTGCGATACAGATTTCTTCCTTCGTCTGGCCAGCAGACACAAGATGGCGGCTATCACGCAGAGCATCAGAATCAAGCCGGCTATGCAAATGCCGATTGCGAAGCTGCGTTGCGAAATACATATGGCATCTTCAGGGTACTGAAACAATAAAACGTTAATTATTAATTTTTAATAATTGAGGTTCTTTACAAAATAAGTTTGAGATACCAAAATATTTTTAGCAACCCCAAATTAACAGATTTTATAAGGAATTAGTATTTTTTTGAAATTTGAGATTTTGGTTTCTATATAATTTAATGTTATTGCTTTTATAATTGGTCTGAACCGTTGGTTAGTATTGGTTAGTAGTCACATGTTACATTGTACGGATAGTGGCTTTTACTTGACGTTCAGTGCGGGGCGACAACAAGTCATGACACATCCTGTTTAGTGTTCCCTGAGTATTAGAGCTGCGAGATATTCGAGAGGAGAACGACGACGAGGGACCGGTTAGTATACGGGTGCGAAAATGTTTTTTTTGAAAAAACAACGTTTTTAAAAAACTTTTAAAAATTTTTTCCATTGCTATTAAATGGAGGGTTCAGAAGCCAATCAGTGTAAGTCAGTGTAACTTTCATTTGACATAACACGCAAGTCAATATTTCTATAATCAAGTGATAGCAGTTCCAGAACTGTCAAAAAGTGTAAGGGTAAAAAAAAATTTCGATTCAGTATTTTTTTTAAATGTCCCATATCTTAATTGATTGTTTTTTTACTTACACTGATTGGCTTCTGAGTCCTCCAAATATAACAAAAATCTGCTTTTGAAAACGCAGCTTCGGTAATCCGGTTTAAATAATAGGGTTTTGGTGTGTCGTTGAGAAATTATTGAGAAGGGAAGATCTTTTTTTTTGGTCATAAAATGTTTTTGTCGATAAATTTTTAAAGTTTCAGCAGCGAAAACTGATATTAAAAGGCTGCTGGCAAGAGCAGCAACTGTTTTAACTGCTGTTTAAAAGTTTCCCTCCGGCTTGCTGTATCCGCCCTAAACAATAATTCGTATTATTGCGTACTTCTCTATCTCCTCTGAATTTAAAAAGCAACCAATTGGATTAGTTAACAGTAAAAGTAGTTAACTACTTTTTCCGTAAAAGTAGTTGTACTCTGATTACTTTTTTTGCAGTAAAAGTAGTTAACTACTTTTTCCGTAAAAGTAGGTGTACTCTGATTACTTTTTTTCTCCTAGTAGTTATACTCGATTTCTTTTAGCTCTGCATAAAATAATCGCAAAAAGTACTTGAAAAAGTAGTTAAGTACTGGGTTTTAACATTTTAGTAATTTAGCTACTTTTGTGGAGTTTGATCACTTAAAAATATTTATTTACTAATAGTCTTAACTACTTTTGCAGAATTTAATTATTTTTTAAAATATTTAACTACTATAGTTGATATTGTATTAAAGTGGCACACACCGCGTCATCAAAACCGTGGTGGGCAGGAAGGGTGTAGAGGGGTACATACAGTGGCACGGACTTAATTTTTTTATTGATATTGATTTCCAATACGAGGCACTGCGCTAATTAGTCATTAGCTTACTATTTTGATTGCTTTTTATTTATGTCTTCTTCTAAACGATTTCATTAGAAAGGAATATATATATGCTTTGACATTTTCTGTTCGTTGTTGTTTTGACTGTTTTATGTCAAACAAATTACGACCGAGCTTTTTACAAAACAAATTACCGTTGTCGCAACTAAATAAATATTTATTTGCGCACATTTTAATATAACTTTGGATTCTCTTTTATGTTTCGGATCTTTATTTATTAATTAAATACCTAATTCATCTATCATTTAAAAGATCTCAGCGTTTTATCACACACATATAAAGCGGCACACTGAATGTACAAAGGGAAACACTAATTTTTAAGGCTTCTTTACTTAGATTTTGCCGCAAAATTTGGTTTACCATTGCTCTGGCGCGGTGCCACTTACATACATCCTCAACTATGGTAGTAATCAAGTTCCTCAAAAGTAGTTAAATTATTAAAAGTAGTTAAAACCATGTACTTAATTACTTTTTGCGATTATATGCAGAATAAAAATAAAAGTCAAATGCTACCGTGGACTGACTGACCATTTAAGTTTACTACCTACATATGGCTTTTAATCAAAGTAGTTAAATATTGAACTACTAACTACTAGTAGTTAGTATTTTAACTACTTTTTTAAGGAAACAGTTATATTCCACTACTTTTTTCAAGTAATCTGCCCAACTCTGCTTGGCACCAAGTGAAAAAGCGTTGTAATCAAGCCTAAAGTCTGGCAACCCTACTGAGTATGCAAATCTTTACTTTTATTGACACAATGAGCAAATGAATGCAAGAGGGCCTCTTTTAATTTTTAGTAATAATAGCACGGATCACCTAACAAATAGGTGATCCGTGATAATAGCTTGTAAAAATTAAAATAAAAATATTAAGTTTTTTATATTGCCGTCTCTAAACTTTATTTTATTGCTTGTTAAAATTAGAAGGTTATATGGTAATAATTTTATATTTAAAGGTCATAAGACAGGTCTGGCTATTTATGACATTTTAACAGGATGTGTAATGTATGGTAGGCAAATGAGTTCCTTCCGACCTTCTATGCGGTTGGCTTATGTCAGTTTACAATTCGTGATCCTAAAAATTTTATTCAGCTTGTAGGTACCAAATTTTATTAAAAAAACATTTTTCAAAAAGATAAATTTGATTTTGTTATGAAAATTAATAACTTAAATAGAAAGAAAAAATATATACTTTAATTTAAATGTTGACATTTGCAATTGTATTTTTTGACTTGACCTGTAGATTTAAAAAAATTTATAATTGTTTTTTTTTCTGAATGCAGCAATACTGCGCAAGTAAGATCTAGTTTTTGGAATAATAGTAAATAAACATTTTGTGCTAATACATAGCTCCAAAACTATAAAGGTCAGATACACGGTAAAAAATTTTGTCTACAATGAAAACACGTTCTTTTCTTGAATAAATGGTTTTCCCTTAAACCAATTTGTTTTGAATTAAAATATTTCTTTTTAGTTCAAGGCAGCGTTTAATCTTGAAATGAGACTTTATTTTTCTGCGTTGATTGTTTTGTTTCAGTTTACTACATTTTGTAACAAAGCAAATTCTCTTCAAATAAGTAATATTTTGCTTCCAGAGAAAACGGTGCCTTAGAATAATTCAGTTCCAATTTTATTAAAACAATTTTTGTTTCACATTAAAATAAAGAGGTAAGACATTTTTTGTGCAATATTAAGAAAATATTCTCTTGGTGAAATGGTGAATAGGAAAGCACAAATTATTTTACTTCAAAGCTTTGATCCAAGACAATTTTTTTTACCGTGTATAAAGTGCGTCGATATTGCTGAAATCCGAAAAAAAAATCTATAATAATTTTAGAAAATCGACAGAGTAAGTCAAAAGTTTATGTATATGTGTGTAAAGGTTTATGTAAATGTTATGTAAATGTTTGACATTTACAAATTTCAAAATTTTAATTGACGTAGATGGTTTTTATAACTTTTATCAACATACTGATTTAATAATAAGAAAATCAAATTAATTTATTTTTGCATTTTTTTTAATATGTGCTTTGGCGCACCCTGTATAACAAACTGGCAAAATCCAAACAAAAAGAAGATACACCCTATATCATTATTTTTAAGATAACTTTTGACAATTTTTTTTCGTTTGCCTATACTATTTGTTATGGTAAACAGCTGATAACTGTCAAAAAGTTATCTCAAAAATTATGGTATGGAGGATACATATATCCTGTACATATACTACAGGGTGTCCCTCCCAGTCTTCTGAGCATTAGGGTTTCGCTCTTGTTAAAAAACCAACGGCAATGGCTTACAACCTCTTAAAAAATGAGAAAATGAAGATGTTTTTATAATAGAAAAAAAAAAGTAAAGCTGTCTCACACTTTAATATATGGACTTTTTGTTAAAAGAATTTTGCAATTTACAGATAAATAATCATTTGAACCTAAGATGACGTAAAAGCACACAATGAAAGAGAAAGCATATTTGGCCAGGAATAAATTTTGTACATATATTCGCAAACTATCACCGAAAAAGAATCTAAAACATGAATGAATGTTTAACAAAACATGTAAATTTTAAAGATGATACTTGTCTGCTTAATTGTGCAAAAGAATGAAAATCTGATAAAAAACAATGGGTGAAAGCAAACGTGCTTCTAGTTGAGCATCACAACAATAATTTCTTAAATACATCAAGGCACTATTTTGTAAAACCCTGATGATCAAAAATACAAGCTCTTTTCTGACTTTTCTATGCATCTCAAAAAGTTGCATAGATCTTAAGCCCGTTTCAGACGGTGCAATCTTTTCTTGTTTCAAAAATCGCTGCAATCGAAATAGATGGAACGCGCAACGAAAATTGGATCGTCTGAAACCCCAAAACGTGATCGCAGCGATCAAAAGAATACAAAATTGTATCTTCAGAAGCGGGCTTACCTAATGCTCACCTCACACTGCAATTGAATGTAAAAAGTTGCACCTACTCAAGATCCATGAAAACAAAACTGGTTCTATTTTCTTCAGAAAGTTGCATGCATCCTGGGAAATCTTTAGTGACATTTAAGTTACCAACCCAAATATTTTTGGTGATTAACCTGTATATATTATTCAAATACGTTAAAGCATAAATATGGGGCATACCCAAGGAGGTTGACTGAGGTTGCACCTCGCTGGGCATACCCATGCATTAAGACACGCGATGCTTGAAGCCAGGACCCCTATTTAATTCTGTGTTCCTTTTTCAGGTGGACAGGAATTTGGTTACTGCGCATGCGTCAGTTTTGGTGATTTTGGAACATACTCCGTTACGTCACTACATTATTTGACAATTGTCGAATGTGTAGGGTTATGTCTATTATTTTTTTCTAAAAACTAGTTGGTTGGGTGAAAATTTATCAAATTGTGAATTAAAATTGTACTTTTTCTAAAACTAATTGTGCAGATTTATTGTGGACACCATGAAGAGTGTTTAATGTCATCTATAAACCACTCTTAACTTTATTAACAAATTATAAAGAAAAATACAAGTGGTTACCTATGGAATGGCACTTCCTTACTTCTTCCGGACATTTTTCTACAAACCGCACATGTTTTACGTGATTTATTTTCCATTTTTCACAGAAAAATATAATTTACCACGAAAAAAGCAAAACATCGCAAAAGGTTAATATGGCCTCCACTCACATAGCAGCTGTGTATCTACATGACAAAACACACGCATGCGCACTTGAAACTTCGCATCCGCGAATTTAAATTTGCCATTGTTTCCAAAGCCAGCTATGAACGCTTCACTTTTCGATTCTTTGAACATGTTGTATTTATGCTATAACGTATTTGATATCATTATACAGGGTGTCCCATTATTTAGGGGCCATAGTGTAGCAGGTGATAGAGGAGGTTATTTCCGAGAACAAACCTTATATAACATAGGGGTCAACACACATCTGTTTTTAAGATATAGGATTTTTAAAGTTAGAGGAGCGGGGGAAAAAGGGTTTTAGAAAAAAAAGAAAATCTGTCACGGCCAGCTGAATACTCAGCTAATTGTGATTCAAAAATGTGGTATTCTTTTTTTTGATAAAATTATAAGTTAAGAAGATACAGGCTGTCAAAATAACCTCCAAAAATGTATAAAAAATAATTTTAAAAAAATAATAATTTTTGCTTACTTATTCTTTTAAAAAATATCAATAATATTTTATTACTATGTCTCATTAGAGAATTGTTTTTATTAACAGAAAATATAAAAAAAAAACATTGCGTTTAATATGGCATTTATAAAAGTTTATACCAAAAAACTAGTTTTTTTGTAAACAGAATTGACCGACTAATTTTTTTCAAGTTAATTTTTATTTCAGTTTATTGCTCTTGTTCTAGTACACGAATTTACCCAATTTCATAATTGGACTACGTTTTTTTAAAAAGTTATCATCAAAAAAGTTAAAAATATCGCCATCTTTGATGCTTTGTATCTCAACAAAGAAAAAGTTTTGACCCATGCATTATAGGAACTTTTTTATCAGAGATCTCCTCTATCACTTGTTGGCCTATGGCCCCTTAGTTATGGGACACCCTGTATAAAAGTAAAATTTTCAGGAGAACCAATTTAAAGTTGCAATTAATTTAATTTATCGATTTATTAAAGTTAATTGCTTTTTTTGTATAGAAGTGGTTAGGTATCATAAAAAAACAGGTTTTTTAATAGTATTTGTCTTATTCTGAATGAATTTAAACTTTTTGCTTTGATAATGACACAAAAAGTTCTTTTAGTGTCACTTTTTTACTAAATGTGGTGCAAATATTGTTCTCTTGCGAGCTAGTACTAAAGTGTCACAAGTGTCATCCTCTCGGGTAATACTGAAAGTTTACATGTGACCAGTGGCGTGTCGTATAGGGGGCCAGGGGGGGGGGCGAATGCTCCCCCCGCCCCTTTGCGCTTGGCGCCCCTGGCGTCCTTTGAGAAAAAAATAGAAAAACTAAATTTAACGCAAAAACTAATGGTGCCCCCCCCCCGAACCGAACCAAACCGAACCCCCCCCCCCCCCGCCCTTTTATCCACGACACGCTACTGCATGTGACACGTTTCTACAAGATAGAGAACATAATGTTTAGAATTGATTGCAATTAAAATACTCTGCCAATCTATGAGCACCTAAGCTCACACTGGGTACTATAGTTATAGTGTATCTACGTGAAAGCTAATATAACTAAAAACTGAAGTATGTTTTATTGAACTCCAGACTCAATTACCTTTCGTTTGATACCACACAAGCCATGTTTTGACTTATACTCTAATTTTCCAATCTACCCCCACCCTTTTTTTTTAAACTAAAATGTATTTTGTTTAACTCCAGACTCAATTACCTTTCGTTTGATATCACACACGCCATATTTCCACTTAAACACTAATTTTTGAAATTTACCCCCCCCTTTTTTTAAATAAACTAAAATGTATTTTGTTTAACTCCAGACTCAATTACCTTTCGTTTGATATCACACACGCCATATTTCCACTTAAACACTAATTTTTGAAATTTCCCCCCCCCCTTTTTTTTAAATAAACTGAAATGTATTTTGTTTAACTCCAGACTCAATTACCTTTCGTTTGATATCACACACGCCATATTTTTTCATAAACTCTAATTTTTGAAATCTACCCCCACCCTTTTATTTGGCTTGTGTTCGGTGGATTTTGTTCATTTTTAAATGGGACCATCTCGACCCAAAACCCAGCCTGGGTACCAAATTTCATTAAAATCGGGCAAGCGGTTTTTGAGTTATGCGCGTTGGTCGTTACAGACAGACATACAGACACACAGACAGACAGACAGACAGACAGACAGACAGACAGACAGACATACAGACAGACAGACAGACAGACAGACGGCGCAACAAAAAAGTTTCAAAATCATCTGAAACGCAAAGATATATAAAAAATTTTGAAATCGGAGCAACTTTTTTTTTCTCGAAAAAATTAGGATCACCATAGCTCACACTACTATAGTATAGTATATGTGTGAGCTAAAATGAATTTTAAAATTTTTTGAGTGGTGACAGTATTCTTCCGGATGAGCGATATGTAAAACTAAAGCGCAGAAAATGTCCACAATATTTGCAATTTTAAAAAATTTACAATCAAACAAAAATTTGTTTGCAATACCCGATTAAACAATTAGTAAATAGTGAGAAAATCTAGGATTTTAGGTTCTTTATATTGGCAAACAATTAAATTTCTTGATGCACAGTCTAAGCACGTACAAGTTTTAGTACAGCTGACATCGAGCATTAAACAGACAGTTGCATGCAAGATTAGTGTCCCTGAAGGCCGCTTGACATGGTGCATGACAATAAAATTTGCAGGCAAATGTATGAAATTTTGCCCAGGTGCATGCGCAGTACAAATCCAGCTGTTGCAGGCAATCCATTTTTATCGGTCCGGTGCCATTTTTTTGCATGCAAACTGTACTTGCATGCAAACTGGGGAATTTTACCTAGATTCTGGGGAATCCATGCATGGCCATGCACAATGTCAAACGAAAAGAAGTTTTTTTGCAGACAACAATTTGACCGAAATTTTTTGCTTGCAAATATTTGCAGCGCGTCATGCACCATGTCAAGCGGCCTTGAATGATGGACTATAATTAAATAATTTGTTTTTTTTAATTTTATTATTATCAATTTTATCAAAAAGTTGCATGCATCTTGGGGGAATTTTTTTGTGAGATTTACGTTACCACTTTTTTGTTGACTAATAATTAAAACTATAGCACTTAAAGTCTACACAATGTTTTTAAAAACTAAACAAAAAATAGTTTGCGATTAAAAAACAAAAAGTAGGGATTTTATATATTTTTATCTTGGACAAAAATTACAAATTACAATTCTAGCTGCTTGGTGTAAATATAGCCCTTGAGCTTCACGTATCAAACAAAAAACAGGGGGTAAAATTAATAAAACATTTAAAAACAGGGCGGCTGTCTACTAAAGCCGTTTTTTTTTAAATAATTTTATGACCAATTTTTTTCTATTTTGGAAAAAAATTCTCACTTTTTATGAACTTTTTTATCAAAATTTGTCACCTAAGCTAACCTAACCTATTAAATTTTTATGACTTTTTAATAACTTAAGCTTTATAAAAATTTCCAAGAAAAAGTTTTAATAACTTTAACTGATCAAGTTACAAAAAAAACTAATAGGTATTTCCGCTTTTTTATCAGAGCATTTTGCTTTGGTTTTAAATTGTTCAAGCCAGTAGTAAGCTGAGCGATTTTCTCAGACAGATTTTTGAGGCTTCTGTCTGAAATGTGAAATTCTATGACCATGGTATTTATGACCACTTTCAAATTATGACCGGTAGCCGCCCTGTTAAAATATGAATAAAAGTTTCCATTTCGACAATTCGTCCTTATTTTCAATTGTCGAAGTTAAATTACTAAAAACCACAAGAAAATACCCAATTCCCAACTGATGGGTACCCAAGGTTATATATACTATACTAAATTCTTCATGTAACGTGTTTTTTAAATCTAGATTTATTAACAAACCATATTTTGTACAAAAAAGGTATTTTGGCAATTCTGTAAACAATTTCTGCTCCTGCGTCCTCCTTGTACCAATTTTACTTTGATGATTCAAATGTGAGTAGCTCTTGCAGCCCTTTTACTATGATCCCCAGTGGTTGTATTGTGGCTCACTTTCGAGTGGTTCGGTTAAACACTAATCTATGCCTAGTCCTCCAAAAAAGTGGGCCATCAGTTTGAGTGAGATATTGTTCTACTGAATCAATCAGGTGTTCGGTATGTTTACCGAAAGCGTTCTTAGGTAAACGTGCCATCCGGACATTCGCATAGTACATGTCTGCCTGCTTCATCATCGTACATACAGAGTCTACATTTGGTCTCTTCTGTTAGTCCCGTTCTGTGCATAGATACTCTAAGCGCCGGTACACACACGCGTTTTTCTGCAGCGCGACGACGCAGCGTTACCGCAATTGCGGTCCGTGAGCACGGTTAAGCGGCAAACGCGCGTTCGTCTTGCGTGCATTCTTCAGAAAAACGCGGTAACGCTGCGTCACCGCGCGGCAAAAAAACGCGTGTGTGTATCGGCGCTTAGTCAACAGTAACCCGTAAAAAGTCCAGTCAGTATCCGGATCTCCTATCTGGTACAAGGTCCTTTAATGAACTCTTTAGAGTAAACTAGTTCTGGTATATTTATCCAGTATAGTTGGAAGCAGTTTTCCATCATTACACCGTGTTGATTTAGCAGAATTGTATGCTATCCCCAAGACTGGTTCGGGGCCGAAAAATTCGGCAGATGCAGCTTTCCTCACATTTTACTTTATTATAGAGGCTTTGCTGAGATCAAGGTAAACGCAATTCGCAAGAAATCGCTACTTTTCCTTTTCAACATCACTATTACATTAAAAATACTTGGTTTTCTTTTTAATACGTGATCATCTATGGGTAATAAAACATTTTTCCATATGTTATGAGATAAAACAAAATTAAAGAACTGGACATTCGTGTATTTTCTTACACAACAATTCAAAAAATACCAATTATTCCAAGAAAGGTGTCGAATATTATTATTTTTATTCAGACACCAAACTTAAACATGCGTTTATGCGAAGAGCGTTCCGCATCAACATACTACTTCCTGTTGAGTAACCAAGAGAATCCGTGATAAAAATTATTCAATTGATTCTTTTTCAAGACAAATCGCATACGGGTGAGCCCATACACGGAATATTACGTAAAGCTTCCTTTTTTTAAAGATTTTTTTAAGGGATGTGTCCAATACAATAATTTTTCGCTTCTCGCGTGATATGTTAGTAAGCTGGGTAAGGCTGATAAATATCTAGGGTTCATAGCTCTATATGTGGTTTACATATACAGGGTGTTACCAATTCCGAGCGAGACCAAGATTGAAAAGGTAGCAAATGACCCCAACAATATCCCAAAAAATTTTGACGGTTCATGTGCCGAAGTGTGTATTATTTTTAGTCGATGTAAGGACAAGGACAGGATTTTTTCAAAATTTAATGATTATTATTCTTTTTTTTTCTGTCTAGGTTTCGTCACTACTTCCAAAAATATGCTTTTCGTTAATCAAACGGGCAGTGCTTTTTGTAAATAGTATAGTTTTAAGTTCATTATTTTACGGTCGATTTTTATTTTATATTCGCTATGAATTATCCTGAATAATTTTATTTTATTTTACTATTTTTATCTTGCACCTAATTATGTTTCATAAGGTTGCTTTTTGATTGATTTAAATAATCCGTCCCCTTAGGGTAATTATTTGTGTCCAATCTTACGGAACATGTATTTGTTGAAAATCTGACCTAACTTAAAAACAATTCTAGAAGCAAGTTTAGTAATTCGAACAGGCCTTTGGACTTATTTAAACAAAAAGCTTATTTCATAAAAATTCGTGTTTTCTTACCGTGTATACGGAATTCATAATTTTTAAGTGGGATCAAAAAAACAGTAACTTTGAAAATGTTTTTTTTTTATTTACGCATCTTTCTTGCATCTAGTCATTTTTTTGTAGAATTGGCAGTTACTCTATAAAACACGACCAAACACAGGGCTTAATTTATTTCGGATACAGACAGTGGCAGATCCAGGATTTCCAGGGGGGAGGAAAGTGACAGCAAACAACAAAATATTTTCTATAAGCCGTTTTTGATAGATCTGAGGTATGAAATTTAGTATCTAAAGGAAATTTATAGCGCCACGCCGCACGGTGGTCAGCTTGTCGGTTCTGAACGATCAAAATTATTTTTATGGTTTTAGTTTTGACAAATTGATGCTAAAAGTTAGGAAATGTCAAATAGCGCCTCCAAAAAAAATGTTACATATCGATTTTTTCCTGTTAAGTAAAAACTTGAAAAATTGATACTTTGAGAGTGTGTACGTAACTAGCTTATAGCTTTTTTTTATTTAACATAGCTTTTTTATAAAAATTTTACTAAATTTATTAATCTTGCTATACTATATATCAATTTTTTACTGTGCGCTGATATTCTTTATCGTAGTCTTTATAGTCACTATTTTCACATACATAGTTTAAAACGGATTGATTTTTATCCTGTGAAACCGGTGTTTTGTGCCAGATTTTAAATAAATTACGTCGGCCAATCCCATGCGCCAACGGTGAAACAATAAATTATAGCTAATACAGCGGCAAGAAGCGGCAGCTGAATGTAGGACCTATACAACCCTTGATACATGATTGAAATAATAAAGTCACAAACGCAACTGATACGTACCGATCCAGACTTTTTCAGTCCAATATATATAATACATATTTGAAAAATTATAATAAATCAATACACAACTTTATCTAATTTTTTTAACAATCTCAATACTATACTAAATTCTTCATGTAACGTGTTTTTTAAATCTAGATTTATTAACAAACCATATTTTGTACAAAAAAGGTATTTTGGCAATTCTGTAAACAATTTCTGCTCCTGCGTCCTCCTTGTACCAATTTTACTTTGATGATTCAAATGTGAGTAGCTCTTGCAGCCCTTTTACTATGATCCCCAGTGGTTGTATTGTGGCTCACTTTCGAGTGGTTCGGTTAAACACTAATCTATGCCTAGTCCTCCAAAAAAGTGGGCCATCAGTTTGAGTGAGATATTGTTCTACTGAATCAATCAGGTGTTCGGTATGTTTACCGAAAGCGTTCTTAGGTAAACGTGCCATCCGGACATTCGCATAGTACATGTCTGCCTGCTTCATCATCGTACATACAGAGTCTACATTTGGTCTCTTCTGTTAGTCCCGTTCTGTGCATAGATACTCTAAGCGCCGGTACACACACGCGTTTTTCTGCAGCGCGACGACGCAGCGTTACCGCAATTGCGGTCCGTGAGCACGGTTAAGCGGCAAACGCGCGTTCGTCTTGCGTGCATTCTTCAGAAAAACGCGGTAACGCTGCGTCACCGCGCGGCAAAAAAACGCGTGTGTGTATCGGCGCTTAGTCAACAGTAACCCGTAAAAAGTCCAGTCAGTATCCGGATCTCCTATCTGGTACAAGGTCCTTTAATGAACTCTTTAGAGTAAACTAGTTCTGGTATATTTATCCAGTATAGTTGGAAGCAGTTTTCCATCATTACACCGTGTTGATTTAGCAGAATTGTATGCTATCCCCAAGACTGGTTCGGGGCCGAAAAATTCGGCAGATGCAGCTTTCCTCACATTTTACTTTATTATAGAGGCTTTGCTGAGATCAAGGTAAACGCAATTCGCAAGAAATCGCTACTTTTCCTTTTCAACATCACTATTACATTAAAAATACTTGGTTTTCTTTTTAATACGTGATCATCTATGGGTAATAAAACATTTTTCCATATGTTATGAGATAAAACAAAATTAAAGAACTGGACATTCGTGTATTTTCTTACACAACAATTCAAAAAATACCAATTATTCCAAGAAAGGTGTCGAATATTATTATTTTTATTCAGACACCAAACTTAAACATGCGTTTATGCGAAGAGCGTTCCGCATCAACATACTACTTCCTGTTGAGTAACCAAGAGAATCCGTGATAAAAATTATTCAATTGATTCTTTTTCAAGACAAATCGCATACGGGTGAGCCCATACACGGAATATTACGTAAAGCTTCCTTTTTTTAAAGATTTTTTTAAGGGATGTGTCCAATACAATAATTTTTCGCTTCTCGCGTGATATGTCAGTAAGCTGGGTAAGGCTGATAAATATCTAGGGTTCATAGCTCTATATGTGGTTTACATATACAGGGTGTTACCAATTCCGAGCGAGACCAAGATTGAAAAGGTAGCAAATGACCCCAACAATATCCCAAAAAATTTTGACGGTTCATGTGCCGAAGTGTGTATTATTTTTAGTCGATGTAAGGACAAGGACAGGATTTTTTCAAAATTTAATGATTATTATTCTTTTTTTTTCTGTCTAGGTTTCGTCACTACTTCCAAAAATATGCTTTTCGTTAATCAAACGGGCAGTGCTTTTTGTAAATAGTATAGTTTTAAGTTCATTATTTTACGGTCGATTTTTATTTTATATTCGCTATGAATTATCCTGAATAATTTTATTTTATTTTACTATTTTTATCTTGCACCTAATTATGTTTCATAAGGTTGCTTTTTGATTGATTTAAATAATCCGTCCCCTTAGGGTAATTATTTGTGTCCAATCTTACGGAACATGTATTTGTTGAAAATCTGACCTAACTTAAAAACAATTCTAGAAGCAAGTTTAGTAATTCGAACAGGCCTTTGGACTTATTTAAACAAAAAGCTTATTTCATAAAAATTCGTGTTTTCTTACCGTGTATACGGAATTCATAATTTTTAAGTGGGATCAAAAAAACAGTAACTTTGAAAATGTTTTTTTTTTATTTACGCATCTTTCTTGCATCTAGTCATTTTTTTGTAGAATTGGCAGTTACTCTATAAAACACGACCAAACACAGGGCTTAATTTATTTCGGATACAGACAGTGGCAGATCCAGGATTTCCAGGGGGGAGGAAAGTGACAGCAAACAACAAAATATTTTCTATAAGCCGTTTTTGATAGATCTGAGGTATGAAATTTAGTATCTAAAGGAAATTTATAGCGCCACGCCGCACGGTGGTCAGCTTGTCGGTTCTGAACGATCAAAATTATTTTTATGGTTTTAGTTTTGACAAATTGATGCTAAAAGTTAGGAAATGTCAAATAGCGCCTCCAAAAAAAATGTTACATATCGATTTTTTCCTGTTAAGTAAAAACTTGAAAAATTGATACTTTGAGAGTGTGTACGTAACTAGCTTATAGCTTTTTTTTATTTAACATAGCTTTTTTATAAAAATTTTACTAAATTTATTAATCTTGCTATACTATATATCAATTTTTTACTGTGCGCTGATATTCTTTATCGTAGTCTTTATAGTCACTATTTTCACATACATAGTTTAAAACGGATTGATTTTTATCCTGTGAAACCGGTGTTTTGTGCCAGATTTTAAATAAATTACGTCGGCCAATCCCATGCGCCAACGGTGAAACAATAAATTATAGCTAATACAGCGGCAAGAAGCGGCAGCTGAATGTAGGACCTATACAACCCTTGATACATGATTGAAATAATAAAGTCACAAACGCAACTGATACGTACCGATCCAGACTTTTTCAGTCCAATATATATAATACATATTTGAAAAATTATAATAAATCAATACACAACTTTATCTAATTTTTTTAACAAGCAAATTGAAACTGTGCAAATGGTTTAATAGTAAAAATTAAAGATACTAACCCATATTTTAAATATACGTGAAGAAATCATCATAATCTCTGGTTTACCAACTTGGAGCACTTTTGAAAAGCGCCTTTCCGCGTGAAATAAGTGCGGATCATTATGCAGGCTATCAAACGGCCTATGACTTGTCGTCGTAACAAGTGACAATGAGTTAGTTGATCGATTTTCTGCATTGGGGTCTACTAATAAGGTAGAGTTGGGCACTTTTTTAAGACTTAGTGGTTATGATAGAAAATAGTTGATATTGAGGTTTCGATCGTCTAAATTAGACAAGCTGACATCCGTGCGCCGCGCCGTAGGCGAAATTTTTAAAAAAATTACCTAGAATTTGTGAGAAGTTTTAAATAAAGGATGCTGCTAAACTAAAAAGAAAATTATGAGTCGGGAGGGGCGGGCGGGCCCCCTGGATCCCCCACTGGATACAGAAACATCAAAACCGCAGCCAACGATAAAGACCGGCCATGGCGCGTTATAAGCAAGTCGGCGGTCACGTGATCTTAGGAGTCCCAGGATTCTTATTGTATTGCTTAATATATTATATGTTTTTACACAATTTAAATAAATTAACAAAAAATTTTTGTTCTTTTATAGGCAAAAATTGAAAAAATATTTTACTGATATATGTGTTTATTATGGATAAAAGAACTGAATCTTTAAAATAAAAAATTATACAAAATTTGCACTCTAATATCTTCAGGTACATAATATCGTTAGTAACTTCAAATCTATACAAGTCTTTCAAAATTGGACATATCAAACCTAAGCTTTTAGTTTTTTAATTTTTCTTTGACTGTCATCATCTTTGAGTTCTTACTATGGTTCTTATTCAAAGATTTATTAGCAGACACTAAATCATTGTGCTTTTTAATAAAATTATTTTAAAAAACTTAACATGCACTTAAACTAATTTTTTCAAGCTTTGACAATAGTTTTTTTCCACAAAAACACTCGCTAGAGTTATCTGAAGAAAAATTTTCAATATAAAACATTTCACAATAATTTATTAAAAAGAAACAAGTGATTTTGTGAATAAGTGAGATGGTTTTCCCATTCAATTAACTGAATGTAGTGATCGTCAATAATTTTTTGAAAAATTACCCAGCACAAAGTTTAATATCTATTTCAATAAAGTGTAAGTTAACTACCAACTCATGTTCTTTTAAAAGCTGTATCTTACTTTTTAAATATTTCACACTACCAGAGATATTACTATCTGTTAACAATATTTTACAAATCAGTTTTTTAATATCCGATGGTGCGGAAGACATATTACCTTAGAATTGTAAATTGTCGTGTATGCACTGGATAACTGGATAAACAAAGATGAAGTGTATCCACCATATCTTCGATTATCAGGTTACCTTTTCAAGAGACCTAATTGTTCAATAAGAAATCACAAATGAACACATTTTTCACTCACACTATCGAAAATGTCACTAAGGATGTCTATTACTTCCATCCAAGATCTTATCTTTTACCACTTCTTTCCCGTTTGCAACATATTAGGTTTCAGTTTTATAGTTGAACCGACAAGGAACAACACTAATTACACGTTCGCGGCATTGTTTATCTTATAGGTATTTTCTTTATAATTTACTCATTAGCCATTAATTATTTTAACCCAGCCCACTACAGTCTTTTTCTTGGGCTGCGTTATTTTAATAACTTTGATAAAATTCACATAAAATTCGTGCCCGAATTAAAAAAAAATCATACCAAAACTGAACACACACATGTTTTATAATGAGGCGTTTTTTTGTGGGACTCCTACGGTCACGTGATATTTCCGCGCCCGGGCAGGTCTTTCTCGTGGGCTGCGATAAAAACTGTAAGTGGTAGTGCTACTCTTATGCGAACTTTAACATATCGTCGGTCTTCTCACGTCTCATTATAACAGTTTGGATGATTTTATAGGAGAGCGATTTTAAATATTTTGCGTTGTTTTATTTTAAATAAGTCCTGCAATTTACGACCATTCAAATTTATGAGGAACTCTCATAGTATAAAATATTGAGATACGCCCATTCGTGAGATGAAAATATGAGGCTTAAGCTGTCTATTTGCGGTATTAACTCAATTTGCTAATTTTATGAGATACGCCCGTACGTGAGAAGACCGACGATATGACGGAAATATTCGTTCTAATTAAGCCTCAAAGATCGCGCAACATGTGTAAAGATTAGTTCTTAAACGAAGTGACCTGTGCTGTCCCATATTGAAGTCTTTTTTCAACTGCTCTAAGTGCGAATTATTTTAGATGATTCAGACCACTTACCTTTTCGCTAAAGACAGAGTCATCCAGTCCAGCTTTTGCAATCTCATTGGCCTCGTTAACGTACAGTCCGCTGTAAACTTCAATTGTAGCCGGGGTCCCTTCCGAGTCGTCTTTGGCTTGACGTTTGTGCAAACGCTTCATGCCACTGCTGCCACCTATCTCGTTAGTTGACAGACCAGAACTTAAGCAGATTGGAGGCTGAAACAAAGGAGAAAAAATTATTATGTAAAACAGCAGATGAACCAATAACTTAATAATAATAATTATGATAGTATTTTTTTATGGGGATACGATCATTGGCGGATCTAGGCGTTTGCAGAGTGGGCACCTGCCCGCGAAGCCAGGCGCCGCAGGGGCGCCAAAATGTGCCCGAAATCGTAGAGTGATACAACGTTATGGCGTATTTTAACTGATTGATTATTATTCCTAATTTTATAGGTTCTTTTATAAACAATGTACACCGACCTGTAGTGTATGAGGACTAATGATTGCGCCAAACACACTAGAGGGCGCGGTCATAAACCGATTATTCTACAGTATATCATGGTTTAAACCAATAAATAAAAGCGTTCATAATTTTTTACTACTTTACTATGTCGGTTTAGAACGTTTTTCTACGTTGTCCGACGCCTATTCTCCACCTCCTTCAATCCTGACAGTCATCTTCCGTCAGGTTTTTTTGACTCATTGATCTTTGGATTGACTGTTGCCATTCCAGTTTAGGACGCCCTCTTTTTCTGCGCCCTATTGGTTGCTATTCTATGACCTGCTTTGGTAATCTTTCGTCGCTCATCCATTGTACATGGCCGTACCATATCAGTTGCCTTTTAGTGATGTCATCCGTTATGCTTCCCTCGATTAGCATTCTTTCTTTTATGATCTCATTTCTTATATGATCTGTTCTGGATATTCTCATTAATCTTCTTATTGCATCCATTTCGACACTTTCCATGTTTGCTTTGTATTTTTCTGTTACGCGACAAGTCTCTATTCCATACAACAGCGTGCTTTTCACCATTGTTTCATATATGTTAAATTTTACATTCTTCTTTATCTCTCTGCTCCATAAAATACTGTTAAGACAACCAATAACCTTTTTTTGCTTTTACTATTATTTTTTCCAGTTCTGTACAGTCTGTTCCTATCTTATCAAATGTGACACCCAAGTATACATACTCATTGCATGGAGATATTGTTTGTCCATTCTCTAGTTCTAATTCACTTACTTCGTTTCCAATACATAAGTACTGTGTCTTGTCCACGTTCACTGTTAACCCCCACTTTTGGTATTCTTCCGTTAACTTTCTCATCATATACTCCATATCTTCTTTATCATTTGCTACAATTACTTGGTCGTCAGCAAACTGTAGTGTGTATATGGTAAATCGGTCGTTAAGTTGTATTCCCATGCCGTGTACTTTGCGTTTCCAGTTTTTTAGAGCTACTGCGATATATGTTTTAAAAAGAGTTGGAGAGATACAACATCCCTGTCTTAAGCCTTTCGTTACCAGGAATTCTTTTGAAAGTCGATTTCCAATTTTAATTTTAGATTTTGACCCTTCGTATAGTTCTTTTATCGCTTTTATGTATGTATGATTAATATTAGTCTGCTCTAGCACTGTCCATAATTTTTCTACTGGAACGATATCATATGCTTTTTGTAGGTCCACAAAGGTAACATGAGTTTCTATATTTCTGGCGCTCCTTTTCTCAATTACTTGTTTAAGACAAAAAACATTATCACTACAAGATCTGCCTGCCATAATTTTTTATAATATTATTATATAGAATTTAAAGTTCTTTAAAAGTAAGAAACATTCATTTATTAGGACAGTTTAAAAAATAGTCGTTATCAAATTTGATACTAATGTCGCTATTTGACACATGGGTTAAGATAGAAAATTCGGAATATTTTAAGTCCATCCCACTAATGAAACAAAACTAGTACATATGGCGGGCCAGAGAAAAATCCATGCAATTTACAGAAAAAGTAAAATGGCATAGTTTATTATCACAATAAATAAAATAAAAAACCTGAAAAAGCGAAAAAAGTTTTGTCCAACCGTAATTTAAAGTGGAAAGGTCACTTTTTAGTTAATCGTTTAATCCAAAAGCAGTTAGATTCATAATCAAAATGTCCGTAACTGGTACAACAATATTAATGACCAGCAACCAAACATCATCTCCTCATTCTCATGTGACCCACAAATCATTGTCTGGTAATTTGCCATTAATTCGACACACCTTCCCATCTTATATTATACATCATTATAATGAACTATTATAGCTTCAGTAAGAATATTTTTTTTGTTAGTAGGGCCAATCCCTACCACTGTTACAAGAGAAAATGCATTTACATGATTGGTGCTTAGAATTTGTCGACGTAAACGATAGATTCTAGGTAGTTCTTGTTTTTCTATATTTCTGGCACTCCTTTTCTCAATTACTTGTTTAAGACAAAAACATTATCACTACAAGATCTGCCTGCACGAAACCCACTTTGATCTTCTTCTTGTTTATGAAAATCATTCTCTATTAGATCTCTAAGAATCCTACCCTACAATCTTCTTAGAGTACTAGTTACTGAGCTTCCTCTGTAATTGTTGCAATCCAGCTTGTTTTCTTTTTTATGTATTGAGGATATGAATGCAATTTTCCAATCATCAGGTAGTGGATGTCCGTTTATGCATTGATTGATAATATATGTGAGATTATCTAGTAGTTTCTCTGATTCATATTTGAGCATTTTAGCGTATATTTCCCCAGGTCCGCTAGCTTTTCCAGATTTAAGCTTTTTTACTTCCTCTCCATGTATTTCTATGTCTTCTCGGAGAGGCTTACAAATATTCTGTCCATTGTTCTGGTTTGTGATCCGAATGTTTACTTTTTCATTTTGAGTTTTTTAACGTAGAAATGAATTTCCATACTTCAGAACTCTGCCTACTTCCTACGTGTGTATTTATATCGTGGCATTTGCGCTCGAACATTAAATTTTTTAAAATACAGAAATTTCTCACCAAATAATAGTTTGTATTTTTTTGTTTTAAGAAAAAGTAACATTGTTCGGAGAACAACTGAGCATTATTGACTTATAACAACATAGTTTAAACTAGGTAATTCCGAAATTTCCATCCCATTAAAGCATACACGAAGACACCTTAACCGTATATTATCTCAGATTTAGTAGAGTCCCCGGGGCAAAGTCATGACCTCTTGCTTCGATAATGCTTGGAGCCAATCCCATCTTTATTTTAACGAGCTGACATCGAAAAATATTATGCATGGTCACTAAAGGCACATGGTTAGGCTAGCATAGCATAGTGACCTAGAATTTGCTTGTTGCGATGTCTTATTTAGATATATGTATGTAGCAAATATGGAAATATCATATTTTTAGAAACGGATCTGGACATTCTTATACCGGCGATATATTTGTATATGTATGATAATTCACATAACAAAAAAAATGTAAAAGTACACGAAAATGTTTCATGATGATTCATATGTGAGTGGGCCTTGCAGCCCTTCCACTGCAACCACTAGTGTGTCTACTGTGGCTCACTTCTGAGTGGTTTCTCACCACTGTATGCCTAATCCTCCAAAAAGATTAGGTATCAGTTTGGGTGAGACACTGTTCAGATCTTCTGAATCAATCTGATGTTTACCGAAAGTGTTTTGACGTAAACGTGCAATAGCCGGACATTCGCACGGTGCATGTCTAATTGTTTCGTCATCCTTCATACAGAGTCTACCTTCGGTCTCTTCTGTTATTTCCATTCTGTGCATGGATACTCTTAGTCGACAGTGACCCGTAAAAAGTCCAGTCACTATACGGATCTCCTGTCTGGTAAGTCCAATGATATTCCTGGCTCTCTTTTGACAAGGTCTTTTAATGGACTCTTTAGAGTGAGCCAGTTCTGGTATATTAATCCAGTAGGGCTGCTTCGGGGTCGAAAAATTCGGCAGATGCCGCTTCCCTTGCTGCCTGGTCTGCGGCCTCATTTCCCTCGTGCCCAGAATGCCCTGGTATCCATGCTAATACTCCTCACGGTTCTCGATCGATTTTTATTGTCCTGTTGGTCCATTCGTGATTAGTAATCCACCGGGCACACAGTTCAATAGCTACGAGTTCGGCCTGAAATATAGTAGTCAATTGGTCGAGACTATGTTTAATCTCGACTTTTTCTTGGATGATAACAACTCCAGATCCAACACCTGATGGCATTTTGGATCCGTCGGTATACCAGAAGCTATCATTGTTTGAACAATTGCTCCTGTTCTTAACCAGTTCTTCCTCTCTGGGAGTATAATGTTGTATAGCTTTCTGCTGTTGCATCCAACTCCTGTTCCCTAATTAGGGCTGTTGATATCACTTTGTTTGCCCTGCCATCCTGGTGGTTGACCCTTATTCTATAAGTTGCTCTTCGTGCCTCCGCCTCTAAGAAAATGTCAAGCGGAGGTAAGTTTAGTAAGCATTCAAGCGCAGTCGATGAGCCGAAAATGTTTAGTCGTATAAATAAATGAGAGCAAGTGGTCCAACAAAAATTATCCGACACAGGTTTTTACTAGTTTGAAAATGTTTAAACTTGGATATTGCTGATTTTTTGGCTGAATTGCCAGAATAATTACGGATTCAACTTAGCTCAATCTTAGCTAATTTCATAGGCAACACTCATCCTTTACCATACGAGGAAACTGAAGACAGTTTTACTACTCTCTTCCAAATAGTAATAACATACAGTTAAGAAAAGGATAAATGAAAAGAAGCTAGCTCGGAATTCAACGTTGGCAATTACTGATTTTCTCCTTGCTTGATTTTCTGTGCCCAACTATCTTTTTTCCCATAACTATCACAATAATTGAAGCTTTTAACTTACCTTAATCTAAGCTAACTTTACTTATCGATAAAAAAAATTACACGTAAGGGATTCATAGTAAAAGTATAGTAAATATTTCTCCAGTACCATACGTAGAAATTGAAGATATTTTTCATACTTTCTTCTAAATAATAACATACAGTAAAGTGAATATATTTGTAAAAGAAAAGAAGAGGGCTCAGAGGTCAACATGGCGAATTCGTGATCTTCTCCTTGCTTGGATGTCTGAGCCGAAGCATCATCAAAAATTACTCGTATCACAAATTACTTTTTTGCATGGGCTATCAGGATAATTAAGACATAAGCATCTTTTAAACAATATACGAACAAGAGTGACTCGTACTATACAACCTCCTCCCCATTTTTGACGGGTCTATCAGGAAAAATTTGGCTTCAACCGTTGATTAAATAATCACACCGAGGCCATGCCAGTTAACAATGTATTTAGTGCCTCCTCCTTTTTGGGATAATATCAAGAATTTACAACATACTAATAGTAAAAGTGTAGATAATACTGAACTCGTCCTATACCATACGTAGAAACTGAAGATATTTTTCCTACTTTCTTCTAAATAATAACATACAGTTAAGTGAATAAATGGGTAAAAGAAAAGAAGAGAGCTCAGAGGTCAACATTGCGAATTCGTGATGTTCTCCTTGCTTGGATGTCTGAGCCGAAGCATCATTAAAAATTACTCGTATCACAAATTACTTTTTTGCATGGGCTATCAGGATAATTAAGACATAAGCATCTTTTAAACAATATACGATCAAGAGAGAAGCACCTCCTCCCCATTTTTGATGGGTCTACCAGGATAATTTTGGCTTCAACCGTTGATTAAATAATCACACCGATGCCATGCCAGTTAACAATGTATTTAGTGCCTCCTCCTTTTTGGGATAATATCAAGAATTTACAACATACTTATAGTAAAAGTGTAGATAATACTGAACTCGTCCTATACCATACGTAGAAACTGAAGATATTTTTCCTACTTTCTTCTAAATAATAACATACAGTTAAGTGAATAAATGGGTAAAAGAAAAGAAGAGAGCTCAGAGGTCAACATTGCGAATTCGTGATGTTCTCCTTGCTTGGATGTCTGTGCCGAATCATCTTTCGATTATTAGTTTAAGTGCATATTAGGAGAATCGTGAACGATGGACACTCCTCGAGCCCTACTGACCAACATTCAGATTTTACGATAACGACCTTTGGCAACTGTAAATGTATTATTCGTGTAGGTCAGGAAGGATTTTTATTAATCGCTTAAATAAGATCTGAAACACCGTTTCAAAACTCCTATATATAAGTAAAATTAATATAAAAAAAAATCTAATGGGAGGGTTTGGTTCAAAATTTGAAAGTAAAAAATAAGTAGACGTGTCCTGGGCTTGAATTTTAGGGCATGTTCCAAGTCCGCAATTTGGAAGGATTTATAACTTTTTTAAAAATGAAAATTTTGTAAAAATCTTTTTTATAGTTTTTAAAAAATTATAATTGTAAATGTCAAACTAAATTTTGAGATGTAACCGGAAAAACCGGAATATCAATGGATCTAACTTTTGATGTAACATATCTTCAATTCTCAAATATACCAGAAACTCTGTAACCAAAATGTGCAACATTTAAAAGAAAATTTTACTAAAGGTTCAGGCACGCCTCTTTTGGGATTCCGTCAAACAGTTTTTAAAATAAGCATAATAGCTCTTTAGACGGGTTTTCTAAACATATATGCAATGTTAGTATTACATATATTTGCAATTTATTTAATATTTTTAATCTGTACTTTTAAACAATGATCTATATATATATATATATATATATATATATATATATATATATATATATATATATATATATATATATATATATATATACAGTCGAACCTCTCTAACTCGAACCTCTATAACTCGAACCCCTCTATAACTCGAACCTTCTAAGCGGTCCCTGCACTTTTTACATGTATTTTAACCTATGTAACTCGAGTTTCTATAACTCGAGCGCTCCATAACTTGAACTGTTGTCCCTTTAGGTTCGAGTTATAGAGGTTCGACTGTATATATATATATATATATATATATATATATATATGGCGAGGCACTGCCGTGCCCTCAGATATATATATATATATATATATATATATATATATATATATAACTTTAGAGTGAACCTTTCAGATCAAAAGTTCTTATGGGCCCAACTTAAATTAATGACCAGTTTTTAAAATACAGGGTGTAACGCCGCGGTTAGGGGTGCTTTAGTCATAACATTAAATTTATTTGGAGGCAGGCGTCCTAGTTGCACATAGCTATGATAAAAGCCAGTTGTTGTTATTGACTATTGGTTGTTATTAAATTAGACACCAATTGTTATAAAGAATACATTAAATTTAAAGTCAAAAATTATTAATACAAAATCGTAGATCCAAAGTCTAGCATGGTCTTAACATTCAAATTAATTACGAAAATGCGCTAAAATTAACATTAGCCAATACCATAGAGTCTATCTACGAACAACACAAAATTGTCTTCGCAAATTAAAATGATAGACTAAAAAAAAACGTTGTAGGACATACAATATTGTGAAATTAACTCAATGGTAACACATAAAAATTCCGTAAACATAGTAAATTTACTCCAATAGTCTAGATCTCGTCAAATAATAAATGCACTATCAAAAGTTCAAAATCAATCTCCATCTTTTCATCTTTACTATAATTACTAATCCATATTTACGTATAAAAGTCTAATAATTTAATTGTCTACAGCAATTAAATAAACGGTAATATTTTCTTTTTAAATCAATGTTCAAATAGTTTAAAACGTAATATTTTCCATTTAAATCAATGTTCAAATAGTTTTAACTTACTTTCTGTCATCGAATCACTAAAATATATTTTTTATTCTAGAGCAAAAACTCTAGATTTTCTTGAAGACTACATTTTTATATAAAATGGTTAACTCAACTTTTACTAATTCACTTTAAATTTAACTGTTTACTATTTTTCACCTTTGGCTGCAACTTTAACACTGGTACTTTAATAATGCCCGGATATAATTCAAGAAATCGAATTTATAGGCGATCCTCTCTTGTTGATCCCACAAATTCTTATGACGAAACAGGTCAATGTCTTTTTCAAGCTTTTGTGTATTAGATCGAGCCAGTATTTCTAAATATAGCCCTAATTAATGAATACAATAGAGTCGTGTATTCATTGCCCCCTAATATGAATAATTTCGTAAGACGCGGACAAAACAGGTAAAAATTGGGATTTTTGTCAACTTCTTTTCTGGCTCCTTTAATTAATTTCATTTGTAATTTTGCGATCGAACGAAACAGTGCTCTCCAGTGAAAATAAGTGTTAGGGTTTTGACTTCAGCTTGTTTTATGTGAGTCTTAATCAATTTTATTTTAACTCTTTTTTTTTAAATTTGGTTTAAATATTACTTTGGCATCGCCTGGTCTCTAAATATTTTTTAATTTATTATTTTAAATTTAATATTTTAAATTTTTGGTTTTTATTATTTTATTTTAAAAATAATATTTTTTTGTTGTTGTGATTTTTTACTTTCTTGCCAGTTTTGGAATATGTTTTTAATATTTTTTAATTTAAGTTTTAATGAATATTTTTCTTTTTCTTAAAAAAAAAATAATTATTATATATTTCTTTTTTAATTTATTTTTTTTTTTAATTTGAATTTTAATGATATAAATTATTTTTTTTTTACTTATTTATTTTTCAACGTGTTAAATATTATTATCAACTAAACGGAAATCTTGAAACTTCTCATATTTTTGATAAAATATTTTTATATTTTATTAAATAAACCCCGACCTTTACAAGGGTGTTAAAAGTTATAATGTCCAAGAAGCATTATATCTCTTTAGACGGGTTTTCCAAACACGCAATGATTTATTTATTATTTTCAATCTGTACCTTTAAAACATTATCTACAGGGTGTTTAAATAAATATTAGTTAAAAGTTTTAATGAGAAACAAGCATTATTACGTTTTACAGGGCACGGCACAGATGTACAAAACGCTTCAATATTAATCGAAGAAAAATTTTAACAACTTTAAAATAATTTTTCAGAGATTTTTTAAATAATGTGATAGTCCTACACAATTTTAAATTGTTTGTCAATGTTTTGTTCGTCCCATGTATTTTATTTTTATCTTATGAGAGAACATTGTTTGTCTTGGGAAGTTTCAGTGTTTTTATTATTTAGTAGTCCTTGATGATGGCCCAATAAGCCGAAACTAGTCGACGAAAATAAAATAGTTAGTAGAGGAAGACAGAGATTTTTCTTCTTTTTTCATTGCTTCAATATTAGCTCACACTACTACTATACTATAGTAGTGTGAGCTATGGTGATCCTAATTTTTTCGAGAAATAAAAAAGTTGCTCCGAATTCAAAAATTTTTATATATCTTTGCGTTTCAGATGATTTTGAAACTTTTTTGTCGCGCCGACCAACGCGCATAACTCAAAAACCGCCTGCTCGATTTGAATGAAATTTGGTACCTAGGCTGGGTCTTGGGTCGTGATGGTCCCATTTAAAAATAAACAAAATCCACCGAACGCAAGCCAACTAAAAGGGTGGGGCTAGATTTCAAAAATTAGAGTTTAAGTGAATATATGGCGTGTGTGATATCAAACGAAAGGTAATTGAGTCAGGAGTTAAACAAAATACATTTTAGTTTTTTTTAAGGGTGGGGGTAGATTTAAAAAATTAGAGTTTTAGTCAAAAACATGGCTTGAGTGGTATCAAACGAAAGGTAATTGAGTCTGGAGTTAAATAAAATATATTTCAGTTTTTAGATATATTAGCTCACACATACACTATAACTATAGTACCTAGTGTGAGCTTAGGTGCCCATATATTGGCAGAGTATTTTTTAATAGTATTTAAACATTGACATTTTAAAAAACTAATAAATACTCTATCTGTAATAGTAACATTTCGTATATGTTTGGAAAACCCGTCTAATCACTTTGAAAACTATCTATTTCAAAAACTGGAAATTAATTTAATTTGGGCCCATGACAACTTCTGATGAGTAAGGTTTAATCTACAACATACTAAAGCTTGTTTTTCATTAAAAGTTTCGACTAATATTTACTTAAACACCCTATAGATATTATCATAAATATTATGTAATAGTAACATTGCATAAAGCTATTATGCTTCTTGGATATTATCACTTTCAACACCCTGTATTTCAAAAACTGTTCATTAGTTTGAGTTGGGCCTATAAGAACTTTGGATAAGAAAGGTTCAGATTACAGAAATCCTATAAGAGGTGTGCCTGATCCTTTCTTAACTTGGTCCAGCCTTAAAAACAGTTTATATTATATATAATATATATATATATATATATATATTATAAATATCAGAAACGAAAGCACCTACAAAGTTTTTGGTTATAACACAATTTATTAAGAAATATGTGTTTTACTATATTCCGAAAACGACATAAAAGCATACACTTTTTAACTGTCAAAAAATTGTCATCAGCAATAATGAATTTTGACCAAAATCTAACCAGCTCGTTAAAGTGTAATCATGTAAATCGCATGAAAATTGGTCCAGCCGTTCAGGAGCTTTCATGACACAAGAACAGACGAGATAGCTAAGATATGCCCAAATACACCCAAATAACACATTTTCGGCGTAATCTGAACTTTTTTCCATAGAAAATAATAGCTTTTCTAGCTGACTACAAAGGTAAAAATATTTAAAAGAGCAGTTTACACAAAAATAAAATTTTCATAAATAAAAAATTTATACTTGCAAACTATCCCCTAGAAATACTAGAAAAACATCGAAAACTTTATTTTCCCAAGTGACATTTGCCACATGTTAACTTAAGCATCGCAAATGCGGTTTCAGGCAGGACTGAATGAAGTACCTACTTAATTCAATGTTAAAGATCTTTTTATTAATAAAAAATCTTAAAAGCTGATTATTGTGATTATGATTCGAACAGAACCGCAAATTACTTAATAATTGTAGACATATAAAAACGGAAAACAACAAAATCGTGTTCGTCAAAAAGAACATCGTGGGAGAATGTTTACGCAGCAGTGATTTTAGCATTAACTTTGTAATAAACCGTCATTATCATTAACTTTTAATAATAATTATTGCTCATCAGTAAAGAATAAGGAAATGAGGCTCTTCATAACAACTATAAAGTTTACTTAAAAAAAAAAATTAATGCTGTCTTTATAGCTATCCCTAGAGTCCCTGTATGTTGACATATTTGGATATTTTATCCAAATATGTACATACAGGGACTCTAGATATCCCTTAGAGCATTGAATTAACTAGAGAAAGCATTGTCAAATTTTGTGGCAATTTAACATCTGCGCAGGGGTAAGGTGATATACAAGGTGGCTTAATTGCCATGGGTCACTATTGCTATCTCGGTAACTATAAGAACTACAAGGTTGTTCAAATTAGATAAAATGAGCAGTTTTTGGGGACATTAAAAATCTGGTTTCACATTTAAAAAACAGCTATTATATCCCGAGCTACGGGGGTTTTTTGAAAAATTGCTCAAATCTATTTTATTAAATATTTCAAAAAGTATAGTTTTTACAAAAAAATCGTAAAGGATTTTTTTTTGCATTTTTGACGTTCTTTGATTTGGTATTTTTTTTAAAGAAAATTTACCACGTCTAGTTTTCGAGATATTACCATTAAGTTACTGTTTTTAGATACGGACCTGTATTTTTTATTCAATTTTTTAAAAGAACTTTTTTATGATTTTAACGATGTATCACGTGTCCATATTTATTTGTATTTTAATGCAAAAAAAAATGGCATTTAAGTTTTTTGGCACTTTTACCATTTTATCATAGGTGGCTTAGACAGCAAAAAAACAATTGCTTATAGAAACCTATGATGCGTAATACATCTGTTAAATTTAGTTTGGTTACTAAAACGCCGGAGGCGTGATATTAATATTTGCAAAAAAAATGTATGGTCCAATGAAAGCCGTTTTTGAAATAATGGATGGTACACAGGAACTGGCATTATCGGTGGACACAAGAAAATGAGTATTTTCAAAGAGAAACGGCATTTCAAGAAAGATTCGGGATAAATGTTTTTTCTTGCAAGAAACTCTCACCGGATTAATCCATTACAATTTTTTCACAAATATTTTCGGATGATCTGCCTCGAGCGAATTTTGAGTAGCAGGATGGTGCACCCGGCGACAGAGATCGTCGTTGTACCAGGTTTTTGAATAATTTCAAACCAAATCAGTGGATCGGAAATAACGGACCAATACGTTGGCCCCCCAGGTCACCGGACATTACTCCTCTGGATTTTTCCATATGGGTCTTATCAAAGATAAGGTTTATAAAACTGGTCCTCGAGATTTGGAGGACCTACTTCATAATAAATAAGGCAAGCCAGTAACCAAATCAACCCTAGGATTCTAAGCAAAATCTAAAATAAAATAACGAAACACCTGTGCTTGCAACAAATTGGTGGAAATTTTCAGCATTTGGATAAGGAAGCTGTTTTAATTTGAAAAAACGTGTTAAAAAATAAGTTTAATTTAATTAATTAGTAAAAAGTTTAAATGTTTTAAAAGTTAGTAAACAGACTCTCATTTAAAGGAATCAATTCGATTTTTTCGATTGTTACTCTTTTTCAAAAAACAATGAATAAAAAATTATTATTTTTTATCCAAACCTAAAAAAAAACACAAAATCAGACAAAAAAATTAATTTGGATTGTGCTACATACACTCAATACTTTTAAACTGTAGTACCAACCCCGACGTATGTCCCTCCCTTTTTTTCTTGTGTCATTTTCTGTCTGTCGATGCTCGACCACACAGCTTTTGGCCACCCTAGATCTAGCTTTAAGAACCCGGTATAAAGAATGACCCCGAATATAATTCAGTTTTCTTACCTCTCGTATACAGCCGTTATCCTGTTTGGCGCACAGCTTCACGTTACATTGATAGTAAACCGAAGCGATGTAAGGGAATTTGTGAGCCTTAAAGTGCACCTCGGCCTTTCCAGATGCGTCGGTGTAATGGAACATGCCCATGATTTCAGGATCAGTCGGACATCCGTCTGCGTCGATCAGGACTTGTTCGCCCCAACCAAGACCATCTGAAAAACGAGTGACAAATAAATCACAAGCGAATTCTGGTCACGAAATGTCAAACATGTGTAGGCGGATCTAGTACCAATCGGCGCGGTCGCTTCGGTGTGGCTGACTCGGCACGATCCAATTCGACGCGAGCATTTAACAGTACAGTTCACCAAGCAAACCTAACGTATTTAAACTTCCAAACGTCACTATGGGATGTCGAATAAAATCGGAGCAAGTCAGTAGTCCGCTATATTTTATATGGTAATTAATTTCAAATATTATTCAGGAAAGTGTTAGTGAGTTATAATTCCACTTTAAGTTGCGCCTTTTATAGTATTTAAATATTGATTCGTATTCAATTTAATAATGCATTTACAAAGAAAGTTTTAAGGTTTTAAGTTATTTTGAAATGTATTCTTTGGTTTACAAATTTTCGTCTATAACAAATACCCGGTGCGGTAGTCCATTACTTACCTTTTACAACACAATCCGTAACCCTGATCCCGTATACCTCTTGTTCGTCGATTGCAACCACCAACGTCAGAGGATCGCCTATTTTGACGTTCTCGGCAACTTGATGTTTGGTGGAGTCGCCGGAGAATATCTTCATGCTGCAGCCCGGCATGGTTGCCATGCTGGTTACTGGATCTGACCTTAGGGAGCTGTAGGAACACACATTAATATCACATCAGAAGAGTAAATACAATTTTAAGACTTGGTTTTTGCATATGAGGAGGCTAACTAGCTATACATTATGGTTTGGTCCTCGGGGGCACAAACAGATTTTTTTATTATGCTCACAAAAGAATAATAATAATATCTTTATTAATTTTTTTACATAAGCTAAACAACATTATTTAACCAGGCCATACAGATAGAATTGCAAAAGCTTTTAGTGATTTCGTATAAATGACGGACGATTCACGATGGCTCAAATAAAATATCACCGTGAGACAGGCATGATTCACGTAGCGGTTAACGTGCTATAATGGAATCAGGGGGTCCAGAACCCATGGTGGGCATCGCGAAGTGTCCAATTCCAAGACGACCCTAAAATGTCGTTTGAACCGGTGCACAGTGCGAACCAAAATAGAATTTTAGGACAAAAATCCACACAAGTCCTTTGTTCTAGTTTTATATCGTAATTTGCTAAGGGTTAAAATACGTGGAACTTTTTGATATAAGGGTGTACCAGACATGCGGATTTCAGAAGCGATTTCCACAAAATTGGCCATTACAAAATTAATAAATCTTATTAAAACTTTTCTTATAAATGTACTTAAAAGACTTTTTCTATCACTCCGCTCCGTCGTAAATTTGGAAAGAGATCAATAAAATCAATAGAATTTAAAAAAATTTACACGGTTGTAAAGATATTGATAAGACCTTCAAAACAAGGTGTCACTCGATCCACTTTCCCTATTCAAAATATAGGGGTAAAGTTTGCCTCCCAAAGGAGGTGCGTACTAAAAAAATTTAAGGATATCCAAAACTTGTCCCCTCTAGCCTAAAAACCTACGAGAAAGACTCGAGAAAGCCTCTGTTTACTTTTATAGGAAACACCCTCTAGACTCATTTATGAAATAAATTACAGCACCATTAGTAGCAGCTAATAGCAGAACATATTTTTTATGCCAACAAGTCATTGGACTATTATTAAGGATACTTCTAAATCTGTGCAAGCTCGATTTGAATATGACAAAATTTTATTTAAACACATATCGCAAGTCTATATATCACCGTAATACCTACTTAAAGATTTTTTTTTATAATAAATTGCGGTACCATTAAAATTAATTTCCTGACACGATTTTATCGTACATGATTTAACATTAAGGCTTAAACTATTATTTTGTCAATTTTCACAAGTAGGATTTATGGTTATAGATAAACTAGGATTTTGCAATATTAAAACTTAAAAAAATTCACCTTCCCTTTTTCGACTATTTTATTCACCAGCAATGTGCGGCGGTCCCGCACTACTACTACTACTATGTCGGTTCAGAACGTTTTTCTACGTTGTTCGACGCCTATTTTCCACCTCCTTCGATCCTGACAATCATCCTCTGTCAGATTTTTTTTGACTCATTGATCTTTCGATTGAATGTTGCCATTCTAGTGTAGGACGCCCTCTTTTTCTGCGCCCTATTGGTTGCCATTCTAGGACCTGCTTTGGTAATCTTTCATCGTTCATCCGTTGTACATGGCCGTACCATATCAGTTGCCTTTTAGTGATGTCATCCGTTATGCTTCCCTCGATTCTCATTCTTTCATTTATGATCTCATTTCTTATGTGATATATTCTAGATATTCTCATTGATGTTCTTATTGCATCCATTTCGACACTTTCCATTTTTGTTTTGTATTTTTCTGTTACGCAACAAGTCTCTATTCCATACAACAGCCTGCTTTTCACCATTGTTTCATATATGTTAAATTTTACATTCTTTTTTATCTCTCTGCTCCATAAAATACTGTTAAGACATCCAATAACTTTTTTTGCTTTTACTGTTCTTTTTTCCAATTCTCTACAGTCTGTTCCTGTCTTATAAAAGGTGACACCCAAGTATACATACTCATTGCATGGAGATATTGTTTGTCCATTTTCTAGTACTAACTCACTGGATTCGTTTCCAATACATAAGTACTGTGTCTTGTCCACGTTCACTGTTAGTCCCCACTTTTGGTATTCTTCTGTTAACTTTCTCATCATATACTCCATGTCTTCTTTATCATTAGCCACAATTACTTGGTCGTCAGCAAACTGTAGTGTGTATATGGTAAATCGGTCGTTAAGTTGTATTCCCATGCCGTGCACTTTACGTTTCCAGTTTTTTAGAGCTACTGCAATATATATTTTAAAAAGTGTTGGAGAGATACAACATCCCTGTCTTAAGCCTTTTGTTACCAGGAATACTTTTGAAAGTCGATTTCCAATTTTAATTTTAGATTTTGACCCTTTGTATAGTTCTTTTATCATTTTTATGTATGTATGATTGACATTAGTTTGCTCTAACACATATGCTTTTTGTAGGTCCACAAAGGTAACATGAGTCTCTATATTTCTGGCGCTCCTTTTCTCAATTACTTGTTTAAGACAAAAACATTATCACTTTGTTCTTCTTCTTCCTGTTCATGAAAATCACTCTCTATCAGATCTCTAACAATCCTACCGTACAATCTACTTAGAGTACTGAAATTCCTCTGTAATTGTTGCAATCCAGCTTGTTTCCTTTTTTATGTATTGAGGATAAAATGCAATTTTCCAATTATTAGGTACTGAATGTCCGTTTATGCATTGATTGATAATATATGTGAGATTTTCGAGTAGTTTCTTTGATCCATATTTGAGCATTTCAGCATATATTCCCCCAGGTCCGCTAGCTTTCCCGGATTTAACCTTTTTAATGTTATTCTTTATCATTTCTTTTTCGATGATTACTTCCTCTCCATGTACTTCTATGTCTCACACTTAAGAAACTCAACATTCTGGGAATGGTTGAAGACTGTAATGTTCGCATATGGCGGATGAAGAATTCTTTCGACACTTCATAACAAAGTGCTCTACAGTAGTCGCGACAAGACAGTCGCATTTGGAATGCTGGGTACTTAGTCCTAGCAATATCAGAAAGTTCCAACCCAAAAAATATGCGCCTTTGCTAAGGAGGAGGGTTTCCAGGGCTGACACAGTGGATGGTGACAACCCACCCACAAAACTTCATTGATTCATTCCTAAGTTCAGGAATATCCTGTTGTATGTCCCAGATTTATAATATAATGTATGTATGCCTAATTTAACAACGATCAGTCATCATCGATTAGCAAATTGAAATTAGACAAAAAAAATATGTAATTATTAAGACTTACTCCACTTTGAGCGAATCCAACGCCTCCACAGGAATCGTGTTATTTCTTGTCGAGTATCGGCATCGAATGTGGAAACCTTTTCCTTGATTGGTCACCAACTTGAGATGAGGCTGGACCACAATGGTGTTGTAGTATTCGATTCCACCATCATCCTGCAACAAGAAAGTAAATTGAAAAAAGCCCTCCTCAAGATGGAGTTAAATAAATGACATAAAGCAATTTTAAAGTCTCCTCGGATCAGGACTTATGGTAAATCTTGCACTGAATAAAATCAAAACTTGTACACACTCACTTTTAGTCGCCACTGGTCCATAGAATTTAAATAATGTCAGCGCACACCTGGCGTTTGAGATGGCCTATAGAAATAACTTGTGGCTGCCACCAGGGGCGACAAAAAATTTAAAGTGGCCGTATGTGTGACCGGCCTTAAAATTATTAGAAGATGATGAGCAAGACGGTAGGGTGCATCACGAAAACGTAGAGTCTTGAGACGACAGGCTTCCAGGAGGCAGTGACCCTACAAGACGGGTGGTTAAGGCGCCATCTAATAATGAACAGCTTCACTGAGGAACTGTTGAGACAAAAACGTTGAATATGCATCTGGGGATTATATTTAAGTAAGTTATAAACAATCTAGTGAATAGTTGTCTCTTTTTAGCAGTCAAACTATTGCTTTTTTCTTTTTTTTCGATTCGGAAGTTTTTTTTTCTTTGCAGCAGAAAGTCCTTTGAAAAAGAAATAGTTTTACAATATATGAAAGCTAGATGCTCAAGCAACCTCACCTTCGACCGTAAAATAAAATGCATGTGATTATAAATAGGTATATTACTTGGCAATCTCAAAGTCGTGCCCATGGATATTTCCTTATTAAGCAACAATGTCAATTCTTTTGACACTGTAGGCAGAATCACAATAGAAGTCTCCTGCCGGTCCCGTTATAAAATCATGACAATCTTTCTTCTTTTCTTTCGATAATGAACAACTCTCTGAAATCCGCACGCCACAAAGGCTTTTGAACTCGACAAAAAAATCTTGACTGGTTTAATGAAATTTTATTTCGTACAGAGTGAACAAAATAAAGAATCAAACTCGAGGTGAAAGAGCCACCCAGAAATTCGAAAAAGCAAGAAAAAACACGGTTACTTTGATAAATAGAGAAAGGACTGAAAGGGAGATTAAATGTGTGTAATTAAGACACATGAAGACAAGTATAAACCATAGTTTGGTTACGAAAATTTGTCTTACGCAAACTGGGGCGTATGCGACAGGTCCAGGACTGTACTTGAAGAACACCGGCGTCCAATGAAGTTACTCTCTAGGAAGTAAGGCAACTGTTTCCAATGAGAATCTGAATAAAGCTTTCTACACCCCGAATCCAAAGATAATAACAGGCCAAATAACTTCAGTCCTCAGAAAACTGGATAATCAGCTGCAAGAATGGAACAATTCGAACTGCTGTAGCCTAGAATCCCTGTATGTTGACATATTTGGATATATATATAACATACAGGGACTCTACTGTAGCCAGGCCAGCGAAACATTGTAATGCTACTTGGCAAGCCCACAAGAAAGTACGCACTACATGGGTATTGAACAAATCTGAAGATAACACTAGAGACCCTGTATGTATGACATATTTTATTTTGTACAAATATGTCATGCATACAGGGTCTAGATAACACCAAATATATATGAAATAATAATATATCTTTGATAATACACAGAACATTCCTTAAATCCGGATCGGAAGATGAATCACTGTTTCACTTCCTGGCCCGATGTGAAGAGTATAAAGGTATAAGAAAAGGAATACTTATAAACTGGAAAGTCCCTTAAATGGTTCGTATTCTCTTTATTCGGAGGTTATTAAAGATTCCGGGAGGAAGCGGGCAGCTTTCCGGTGAAAGAACCATCCAGTGTTTCAGAAACATCAAGGTTACTTTAGCAATTAGAGAACGGACTGCGAACGGGATCGTGTGACATTTCCAGAAAGGAACCTCGCTTTTTTACAGAAACGGTTCTAGACACAAATTTCTACTATCTTGCTTTAAACATGTGTATCTAAGAGAAATATATATATATATATATATATATAACAAATCATAATTTGGACAATCCTATGCAAAAGTTCACCATCTTAAAAGGTTAGTTTACTTTTGCATAGCGTTCGCCAAACACAAAATTTGGTTAATTTCACTTATTACAATTAATTAAAAAGGAAATAGACAAATATAAACCGTAGTTTGGTCGGGAAACTTTGATTAGGCTTACTGTGGAGTATGCGGCAGGTTCAGGAGTGTACTTAGAGAGCATTGACATCCAATAGTTATCCGTTAGAAATTCATGCAACTGATTTCCATGAGAATCTAAATAAAGGTTTGTCGACCCCGAACCCAAAGGTAGGGCTGACTGGAGGCCAAATAACACCAGTCAGAAAATTAGATACTGATGAAGCTACAAAAAACATGGACAAAGAACAGCAGTAGGCAGGCCACAGAAACATCCAGCGGCGCCGCGCCTGCGGGTAAAATAATAGAAGTAAATTTTGGAGCACTACTTGGCGAGCTTACAATACACTGTGCACTTTACGGGAATTTAACTAATCTTAAAATAAAACATAGGACATTCCCCAAATGCGGAGCGGAGTACAAATCACTAATTTATGATCGAAAATATGGAGTGGGAAATCCTCTTAAATTTAGTGGTTTGGTTTTGGTTTGATTTCGGATGCCATAAAGGTTCAACGAGGAAGACAACGTTGAGTGTCAAACTTGTCACAGACAGAGTGGAAGTAGATAGCAGGGGCATATAGGCTCTAAAGTAATAAATATGCTAGGGTTGTCGATGAATTTTTTCTTTACTTAAACAAATAACACCCTATATCAATTAAATGGTGATTAATTAAAGCTATCAAATAAAGACATTGGAATACCGAAGCGAACCGAACCCTTGAGTTTATTTAACCAAAGTTTCCTTACAAGTCAAGTCTTAATAAATATTTCTATATATAGTTCACAGTTATGTTTGCTATTAGTATAGTATATAGGTTTTTTTATGTGGTATTATTGTTATTCATTTTCGTTTACCACATTATGTTATATTATTTATTATTTTTTTATTTTTCCTCACATTTAGATCCCACATATTAATACTTATTTATTCTGAGTAATAATTTATGTGTAATGTTTTTTATCGTTACTGGGATCCAATTTGCCTGCAGATACTCTGACTTCACCATTTTTGCTTGCTTATTAATTTTTTTAATCCCAGTAAACATGTATAATTTCTCCTACCGTTTCAGTTCTTTTAGTTTGAATAGCAAGTGTCGTTTCTTATTTAAGCACTCTTTTAACTACAAAGTGATGTTGTTCACTTTCTTAACGTATAGATTCAATTTTTCGTTCTAGATCATCCTGTAAACCGTCATCTTTAGTCTCGGCGATCGCTCGCAGATTGAATCTTGATTGTAAAAAAAGTTCAGTAAAAATATGTATTGAAGTTAAAGGACCGTTAGGTAAATCTTTATACTTAAAAGAAAAATATATGTTTGTTAAATATATAATGATAAATTGTTTTGAAGAATAAACAGTCAAATTGGATAACGGGCTTGAAGCATATATACAGTAAGAAATTTTGACTTACTTATTTTATATGTCCCCCATCATACCACATATTGGACAAAGAATCGTTTGTCTCCAAATTGTATGTAATGCCCCCCTAGATGATTTTATTATAGATAAGATACCTTCGGGAATGTATCTTGGTTACTGCTATACATTTTGACAGTTGTTTTACACATCCGTCAAATATATCCAGGGCCTCTAGTTCTATCTATCTATTTAACCTTCTTCGATCCATCTTTGGATATAGGCCTCCCCCAATATCTGCCACTCTTCTCTGTCTGTCGCCATGTTCATCCATCTAGCTCCCGAATGTTTTTTTAAATTGTCCGCTCTCATTTGGGGTCTTCCCCAACCTCTTTTATTTTCCCAAGATCTCCAGTTTACAATTTGTTCCATTGATCGATCGTCTTTCTGTCTGATATTATCAAATTTCCATTTTATTTTTTTTATTTCATTCCTTTTTCTATCTGTTACATTTATATGTAACATTTGTCTTTCTATTGGTCTTTGGGCTTTTGTTACCTTATCCATGTTTAATTTTGTAAGTGTCCAGGTCTGGGATCCATAGGTAAGTACAGGAAGTATCCATTGGTTATATACTTTCGTTTTGAGGTACTGAGAAATTTTTTTATTGTTTAATATGTAGCTTAATTTACAAAATGCTGCCCAGGCCAATCTTACTCGTCTTTTGATTTCAGCCGTTTGGTTTTCTTTTTTTAGTTTAATAATTTATCCCAGGAATATATATTGCTCTACTTGTTCTATTTTCTCTTGGTTTATTCTGATCGTGATATCTTCATCTGTGTTTGTTATGATTTTAGTTTTAGTGCAGTTCATACTCAAGCCTATATTTTTAGCTGCTGTATCCAGTTCTTCCAGCATTTTTATCAGTTCTTTTTTTCTTATCTGTTATTAAGACGATATCATAATATCGTATAAATGCAATATATAGTGCAATGTTCTATTAGGATTTTCATGGTTAATAGGTGGTCAACTGTACTGAAACCTTTTCTGAAGCCTGCTTGTTCTTTTGATTCATATCCATCAAATTTTGTTGTTAGTCTATTTGTTAATATTT
This sequence comes from Aspidapion aeneum, assembly GCA_963576565.1. NCBI lineage: Eukaryota > Metazoa > Arthropoda > Insecta > Coleoptera > Brentidae > Aspidapion > Aspidapion aeneum. The sequence continues at coordinate 201,859,342 of OY755038.1, forward strand.
TCGTGAAAAACTTATAAATGACATTGAGGAGTGTTATAGGTCTGCTCTATCGCCTTTCTTGTGTAGAATAATGGTTATGGTTTCAATCCAGTTGTTATTTTGGGATTATTTTTTCATTTAGTATTTTATACAGGAGAATATGGAGGGTATTCACTACAGCTTTACCACCGTAATTTATTTTCACTTTGCTTATTTCAGGTTGTAGCTCTGAGTTTATTATCTTTATTTTTGTTTGGAGTCTCTTCATGGTTTTTCACGATGGTTCCCTTTTTGTTTGGTATAATTCTGTATAGAATACTGTGATATTTATAATCTCTAGTTACTACTGATGAATTAATGAAATAAAGAGTTAACAAATATCTATGAAATCCAAACGACATGAGAATTTTCAATAACATGTATATATGCATACGCTGTTCAAATGGTCCATGCAGGCTTTGTTTGTTCTAATTTCTGTTTTTTCTTCTCGCAGATTTTCTCCAAAGATTAGTGACGTCCGATCAAGAATAACCAGAAATAGAACCTTGTCTACGATTAACTGAATTACGTAATAAAATTTATATACCTAAAAGAAAAACCTGTTAAGCAAAAAAGTGCAATATCTTTACGCGAAATAAATGAATAAATATAGAAAAATTAACAAAAACTGGAAAAACGCAAATTCTCAAGCCTCACATATTTATGGCAATCTGTGGCCTAAGAAAAAACAAGCTGCTAGCTTTTTACGCTACTTTTGGCAGCTGGCAGAACAATTTGTGGATTTATTAATAATAAACACATGACGCATTGCTTCGGTACTAAGTCAATATGCAGTCATTAAAGTAAAATAATTAATTGTTGTGCTAAAGTGTTGATGACGTAAACCTTGTTAAACAATAAGATGTATCAATTGTGGATATAAATACCATATGATACTTTACCTTGAAAAGTTTTAAAAGATTTTTGGATGGCACTTTTCTTTTTATTATTTATTATTCTCGTTTAGACGAAGTAATTGAATTTTGGTTAAAGGTCTCGTCAATTAGCTACAAATTGTAATATTATAAATTAAGCATCTACTCACTCATGCATAAGGAATCAGTAAAATAAATCTCAATATGAAGCGATGATGTCATTCTAGTGGAAAAATCAAGGTCCGAAGCTCATCAGCGAAGCCGAACGCAGAAATTTAAATTTAATTAAGTTGCAAATAAGTAACTTTAAAACTTAATAGTAACAACGCATAGTTGGAGATAAAATTGTTGGACTGGACTTGGACTCCCTAACTTGGAATTTGCTGTTAAAATTTGACATACACAAATGGATTTTTTTTTCCAGGGATTGCTCAAAAGCATTGCCCTCGCGCCCACACACAAAGTGTTGACAGTTTTGTCCTAATAAAGGAACTCATCAGAGGATGTGTATGCGTATGCTTTTGCAAATAGTTCCACCTACCAAATACAGGAAGAAATAACAAAAAAAAGGCAGACAATAAACTGCATGACATCATACCAAGAAAACTCTATTACAGAGGAAATAAATCAGAGAATAAATTAATGGAAACATAGTGTTTTACACTCATCAAAAACTGCTCAAGTCGAGGATTCTAAATCTACACTACAATAATTAGGCTGGCAGTGATATATGGGTGCGAATCATTGACACTTACCAAGGAGAATACAAAACAACTAAAAATGTTTGAAAGAAAAATTCTTTGTAAGATCTTTGGACCAGTGCAAAAAGAAGATGTTTACTGGCGGATACGGATGAATTATGAATTAAATTAAGCTAATAGATGGCGCAAACATCATGAGATTCAATAAAAATAAAAGATTTGCTTGGTTGGGACATGTACAGAGAGTGGATCAAATAAGAACACCAAGAAAAATAATGAGCTGAAGACCTGCAGGAAAGAGTAAGAGAGAAACCACTAAAAAGGTGGACTCTCTGGTTAATCAGGCTACACCCACAAGGCGTTGTAATGCAACTTAAAGAAGATGTAACGCCGCGGTTAGGGGTACTTTAGTCAAGCGGTATATTTATACAACTTGTCCCTTTCCATGGTTACATTAAATTTATTTGGAGGTAGGCGTTCTAGTTGCACATAGCTATAATAAAAGCCAGTTGTTGTTATTGGCTTTTGTTTGTTGTTAAATTAGATACCAATTGTTATAAAGAATACGTTATATTTAAAGTCCAAAATTATTAATACAAATCGAATGTACAAAGTCTATCATGGTCCTAATATTCAAATCAGTTACGACAATACGCTAAACTTAACATTAGCAAATACCATAGAGTCTATCTACGAACAAAACTCATTTGTTTTATTTCAATTGCTCTCGCAAATTAAAATAATACAGTCTGGGTAATGTACAGTTTTATACGATAACTCAAAAAACGTTGTAGGAGTTAAAATATTGTGAAATGAACTCAATGGTAACACACACATAACAAGTCCGTAAACATTATCAGTAAACTTATTCCAATAGTCCAAATCTCTTAAATACTACATGCACTATCAAAAGTTCAAAATCAATCTCTATCTTTACTATAATTTCTAATGCATTGTCCATTGTCCATTAATCCTTATTTACGTATAAAAGTCTAACAACTTAATTGTCTACAACAATTACAATAAAACGTAATATTTTCCTTTTAAATTAATGTTCAAATAGTTTGAACTTACTTTCTGTCTTTGAATCACTAAAGTATATATTTTGTTATAGGCAACTTATTCTAGAGTTCAAAAACCCTAAAAGTTCATTTAACACTACATTTTTACAGAATGGTTCACTCATCTTTTACTTCTTAACTATTTCACTTTAACTTTAACTTTCTAAGATTTTTCACTTTTGGCTGCAACTTTAATACTGAACATATAATCCAAGTAATCGAATTTATATGCGATCAATATCCTGTTTATCCCTCTACCTTTGATGATGACATGACGTGACAAACCGGGTCAATGTGTTTTTCAAGCTAATTTTCTCGATCAAGGTGCATATAGGGTCATATTTTGCTTTGATGCTAGAAAGAAATCAAATCCAGGCCCTCCTTTCGAGCTTTTAAGCTTTCGATCTGGCCAGTTTTTCTAAATATAGCCCCAATATAAACAAACTTTAAGACCAGGACAAAAAAGTGGGTCAAAAAGCGGGGATTTCTCTCAACGTCTCTTTTGGGTCATTTAATTTATTTCATTTTTAATTTTGTGATCGACGTGTTAACTGAATAATAAGTGATAAAGTTTTGAGTTTGCTTGTTTCATGTAAGTGGATATCATTTTATTTCAACTATTTTTCTTTATTTTTGGTTTAAATATTACTTGTTCATCATCGACCGGTTTCTCAATATTTTGTATTATTTTTAATTTATTATTTTAAATTTAATATTTTTTATTTTTGATTTATTTATTTTTCTCCTTGTGTAATTTTATTATCAACTGGGCGGAAATCTTGAAATATTTTTGGTATAATATATTTATTATATTTTATTAAATAAACTCCGACCTTCACAAAAACATTAAACCAACACATGGTCTCTCATGGACATCTCAACACAAATAGTTTTGCCTTTACAATGACTATGCCTGCTGTACAAAATACTTTTCTACATGTTAAAGTCATCAGGTCGGTTTTTTTTCACTTACACCATGCATCTTATAATCCTGTCAGAGCCACGTGGTTGCAAGTGATTCGAGTGGAAAAAGTAACATTACTACGAATTCAATTAGCAATTCAAAAACTTCAGGAAGTTGTACTATTTTACACTGTTTTAGAATGATATTAAGTCAAGATAGCAATTCCACAGCTATTCAGTATGGAGTTTGATATACCCATGGGCGTACACAGTGAGAGGCAGGGAGGGGCATTTCCTAAATGAAAGGGGCATTTCCTAAATGTTGAACATAATTTCCTAATTTTTAAACAAAACAATCAATCAATCAAGTTACGACTTTAAACTTACTCATATCAACATAATACGAGGGCTGTATTTTATATTTTGCATATAGGAACATAGGGGGCGACACTGATCGAATGTCGTTACTCGATCTTTACCTTTACAAAAGTCATCCGTTCTCGAAGTGTATCCAAAAAGATGGTCGCCACATTTCTCTCAAAAGTAGATCATGTAGCAACAATTCCTTTAGAAGATCAAAGGACTGTTACTGCCGATTGATACATCACCATTTGTTGGCCGAAAGTCATCGCTGAGTTTCAAAAAACGAACCCCTAACGACGAATCATCCTCCATCAAGACAATGCAAGTTTGCACAAAGCACAAAAAACCATCGAATTTTTAACCCCACAAAACGTCGAGTTGTTGGACCAACCTCCATACAGTCTCAAAGATATCTATACTGTTCCAAAAATCAAGAATAGACTCCGTTGTCAAAGATTTCGAGAATGTAGGTCCACAAAGGTAACATGAGTCTCTATATTTCTGGCACTCCTTTTCTCAATTATTACTACAATAACTACCTGCACCAAACCCACTTTGCTCTTCTTCTTCTTGTTCATGAAAATCATTCTCTATTAGATCTCTAAGAATCCTACCGTACTGGTTACTGAAATACCTCTGTAATTGTTGCAGTACAGCTTGTTTCCTTTTTTATGTATTGAGGATATGAGTGCCAATACTCTCATCAGGTACTGGATGTCCGTTTAACAAATTATATACTTACTGTTTTATCTGTCAGCAAATTTTAGACTTCGCAAGAGATAAAAGGAACCCTTTTTGGAGGTCTTTCTACAGTACACAACTAAAACTTCTAATTCTTGAAAACATAGTTCCATAGTACACCTTGTATAGTTTGAAAGTAATAATTGCATACCTGTTTTATCCATGTAGTGCTTCATTGGAGAGAGGTTGGCATTATCAAAATTATTATATGATTATAAAATCTCGTAATATTCATTATAAAAAATAAAATTACACAAAAAGTGAATGTACTTAGGAGTGACTTTTGCTTTTGACTAGATTTAAATTAACATCAGATATCCGTGTCTCGTCTATTTTAGCAATATGAGGTGGGCAGTATTACATTCTTGTAACTAAAATGTAATCTTTCTTCCTGCAAAATTGAATCATATTTTATTTAATTTTGAACTGCTGTGACATAACACAATTGATTTTTTTAAATAAAACATATTTTCTTTCTCAATACAACAAGTACCGTTACAGCCACTACCGGGCGAGAATATAAGGCCATATAGAATAATCTAGGTTGGCGACATTGCAACTTTATTCAAAATCATTAAGATCCATAAAGTATGGATGTCTTTGGTCATAATAGTGGTTGAGATAGATAAGAGAGACAAAACTGTTGGGTATAGTCCTTTCCATAGGCAGTTACACTTTTGTGACAATTTCAACCTCTTTGTTTATTATGTGCATAATGAAAGCAATAAGAAAAATTTTGAAAGTCTTTGGCCGTGATTATAGGAGGTTTGGTTAGGTTGGATAAGCCAGTGCTCAACTATTTTAACCCGGTTTTCAATGGTAACGACAAACGCATGGTGTACCCAGTCTTTCCTATTTTGGTTGGTTGTGAAATGCAATCCAATATCTCTGCCGTTGGCCGAGAAATCAGACGAAATCACTGCCAATATGAGTTCGGCAATGGCGTAACAATTTCAGTTGGCAACACTGAAATTCTTTAGGAGGTTGTAGTGTGGTAACACTAAATTTTCCTTTCTCGTTTTTTCTTTTGTAAGTCTTTTGACAGACCTATTTTTTTAAGACATGCGAAAGGAAGTCGGCCATCGCGAAACAATTTCTGTTGGCAACGCTAAAATTATTTAGAACTATTGTGAGTCGTAACACTGATTAGTAAAAATGTCAAATATTTCCCGTTGTGATTTTGATAATAATTTTTTGGCTGGCCTACTTCAATTACCTTTTTGATTTTTTATTTTGTTTAGTTTCATCATAGCAACAGAACAAAAGGAACAAAAATTGTTTTGACAGATTCTCATTCTTACCATACTACAATCTTTTTAAATAATTTCAGTGTTGCCAACTGAAATTGTTACAAGATGGCGGACCTCTATCCCGCAGTAATTTTCAGACACAGTTCTTATAAGGGCTGACTATCCACCTTTTCAAAGACATCCGTGAATAAAATTAGTGATATAACCGTTATAATTACTGGAAAAACTAAAGCCTAAAATGTAATTAGGGAAAATGAACCAAGTAGTCCACTTTATTGGTTGAAAAAGGTTTGCAAAGCAATACATTTTTTCTGGTGTTTTTTACTGAAAGTACTTAACTTTGATCGATAAATTTATTTATGCAAGACGTCCACAAGTGAAAAAATTTTAACAGTACTATTTTTAATTAAATACTTAAATACATGCTCATTTATTATAAAACGATTACAGTAAGTCGAGCATAACTGTTATATTATAAATACGAGGTAACTGCAAAAAGTTTTTAAAGTTATCGGCCTGATCATATTTTGCTGATGATGTATAGCATTTGAAAATAAAAGGTGAGGGTAGGTGGTAAAGGTGATATTGATGACGTCATCGAAATGACGCAATACTCCCTGTTACCCATTTACACAATGACTGGCGTTTGTTGCAAACATTCAGAAATAAAGATATGAAAAATGCATAGATACCAAATTTACATAGATAGATTTTTTGTCAACTATGTGACCGACGATGATTTCATGTGACGAATACACGAATAAACTAATATGCATGTGTAAAAGTATAACCAATCAGGACATTTTATCCTAAGGACCGCAAATTTTAAACACATTAAAGAAACATTGAGTGTAACGGAAGGCCAAACCACCCCTCCACCTCTAGAGCGTTACGTAATTTAAGGGCAGGCCCTAAGGTACCGTGGGTATTGGAATAATACGTACTATATGGAAATAATATGCTTATGTGCTTTGAGCAACCAATTAGGACATTTTTTTCTTAAGGACAGCGAGGACGTATGTTCGCCTCATGCATTGACAATTACCGTGGGTATTGGAATATTATGTATATGATGGTGACGGTTAACAAATTATCTGTATTTTTTTACCTTAATTTAGTTTGAAAATTTTTATTCTAATAATTATTATATTGTTAGTCCTGAAACTTTCAGCTTTTACCTCGTATGTTCGATATATTTGTTTATTACGCAACAAAAAACTGTGGACTGACCTCATAGGAAAGTGAAATAATAGCAATAATGTAAGAGAATGTGTCAGCTGTAGCTCGAATATAAAATATCCACTAAGTAGGCTCGAGTATTATATTAAGACCTGTCACTACAATGCTTAAAAGTGGGTTAGCCCCTAAGCAAGGTGATTTAATAAGGAAATTATTATTACATTTAAACTATCAGAAGTCAATCGGAATCCTTCCTGACTGACCTCAAAGAGACGACGAACCCCCCGAAATAAAATATTTAGTAGTGATAAGTACGAGGCATGGGCAATTCGCATTCTTTTTATCGCAGAATTGACTCTGATTTTTAGATTTTTGCTTATAACATCTGAGAACATACTCAAATTAAAGTTTGGTTAAGTATTCTATTTTCTAAAAAAATTAAAATCTAAACCGTATTTTATAGATAAATGCATTGAAAATATTTCGATCTTCTAAATTTCACTTATGCTCCCCACAATTTCTAAAAACCCCGCATTGCTTAATAACATCAAAAAACTTTATTAATGAATAAACAGTTGTGCTTTAAATAATATTACTTGACTTGGCCACGAAATTAGTCCAAGATTAGAGCAGCTGCTTTCGATTGGTTTAATTTTTTTTGTCGTGCTTTTAAACTTGATTTTTGCCCAGTCAAGGATAGTTTTTGCTTGATAAATATAAATTTGACTGGAAACGTGTTAACGTGTAACTTAGGTTTTTGATGACGTCGTCTGTCTGGGGCACGATAACTCAAAAATTAATAAATATATTTTAGCCATTTAACTGCCAAAGTTCCCATTTTGAGAACACTTATTAAAAAAATAGTTTAACAGGAATTCATACTTTTTTAAAAATAAAATAAATATTGTTAGTAATTAGGCAATATGTTTGCTGGTTTAATAAAAAAATTTACTTCGTTTTATTTTCATGCTTTAAAAAAAAACAAAATTCACACAGTTTTTAACTTTCTTACATTTTGTATTAGTTTTTCAAATTAGGTTTACTACTACTATTGCCTAGTAAATAATTTTATACTTTAATTATTCTTTAGCTTTTAAGAAAACGGGCATTAATTATGCATGTGCCAAAATTACTTTTTTCTACTTAATTAAAGTAACGTAGTATTCGCACATGATTAAACATTATATTAAAAAAATATATTACTTCCCTAACACCCAGAAAAACTAGGTCTTATCAAAGAAATTCAATGTTTTTGGGTCTTATAAATGGCTGTACGCGCCTGCGGGCCCCATTTTTATTTAGCAAAATGCAGATAATTAAAATATATATCTTTTTAGGTTAGATTAAAAACACAAGTGTCACTCCATCCGAGTACAATGTTCAAAAAATTATATAGGTTTTAAACCACAAAATATATTAAAAATCGGCGTTGGATAAAATTTTTTGCAACCTTTTTTGTAATAACTTAAAATACTGTCAGAACTTTGGTTTTTGAGATATTGAAAAGAAACGCAAAATCCAATTTTAAAGCAACATTTTTCAAACAATATCAAATCAATATCAATTTCAATATCATTTAGTTGGGAATAGGCAGTAATCCAGGATCAACATTAATATTGATAAAGGGACACCACTGACAGGATACAAAATTAAGAAAAAATTTTACAGATTTTTTTGGTTGATTGATTCGTGCATTTGCCAACACAAAACGCGAATTTTCCAAAATTCTGTTTTAAACTTCTTATCCCCCTCCCCCCGAAATTTTTTCCTCGGCACGGCCCTGCCTCAAATAAATGCATCTGATTGGTCTATGCATCTTATGCCACTCCCATTCCCTTGAAAAACATAATTTTTTATGGAGTTTGTTTGTTTTTGTCTCTCTCAAGTACGACTATTAGAATAATTTTTATAGAAAATCATGCCATCTGTGTGAATAGGGAAAGGAATTAATTGCGTCGACCAATCAGGTGTGCTTATTTGCATTGACCTGCATGTGTGGACCAATCAGAGTGTGTATTCGAGGGAGAGGAATTAAATTTCCTCAAAAATCAAGAATAGAGCTACTATTCAAATACATGGCAATAGATATCAGGGAGGGCTCGAAAGTGGCATAGGAACCAGATAACTTTATTTAGCGTAAACGTTTCTTTTCAAAGGTGTCTTCATATAAACCAGGTCTGTTAATTGATTTCGAGAAAACATGATATTCAAGACTTAAGAAGAAAAATAAAAAAAGGTACTTAAAAACAAGAACAGCGATAGCAGGGAAAAAATCCGATAATAAATTTGATTCGACGAATTAGATCCGTATCAACATGTGGATCCAATCCGGTTTTGGTGTATTGGTATCTTGCTATTGTTTAGTTGCAATCAACCATATCAGATAAATGCAGATAAATAATTTTTAAAATCTCGGAGTTATTAGATTAATTTCCTCTTAAAGTCTTGAATAAAAGTCATGTGGCCAAATGTATCTCTTTTGAAATCCAACCCTTTTTTCCTCTTTCGAGTACAGTAAAACCTCCCATAAGCAGACACTCACGGTTCCGTCGATTTTGTCCGCTTATTGGAGGTGTCCGCCTAAGAGAGGGAACTGCGAAATTTTGATATATATTTATTAACAATTTGTGCTGCTTGAGATTTTCCGCTATTAAATGTTTCGGCAATCTTTCATGCTGATTGATGTTCCTTCTCCGAAACGTTAAGAACTTCCATTTTTCCACATAAACTAAGAAGTTTTTTTACTAGGCGCCATTTCAAGGAGATCTATTATTACCCAACTGAACAATAAACACAGCAGTCCCGCCGAATAATGTTGTAAATACGACAGAAGTATTTAGTCACCGCATTAAAACGGAAAGAGGTCATTCCCCGGCTGCAGAGTGCGTTGTTGTCAACATACTACATAATATTTATTCCCATGTCGTGCAGCGCTCCGTCCCGTTGTCAGAGGTTTGCGTCCGGTTAAGGGAGGTTTCAGAATTGTTTAACCAAAAAAAAATTGTCTGCGTCCGGTTATTAGAGTGTCCGTTTATTGGAGGGAACTTTACATGTAAAGACATAGGCAAAGGCTTGGTTCCAACAAATTTGTCCGCATAAAGGGAGTGTCCGCTTAATAGAGGTGTCCGCAAGGAGAGGTTTCACTGTATTCATAATTAGCAACAATTACCTCAGCTGATAGATTTGCTAATATTTTCCTATTTTTCGGCATAAAAATAGGGTGTTATTGGTCAGCACATATAAACGTCAACTTCTTTAGGGTTACGGTAAACTTAATGGTTAATAACGATAAATTTCTGTCGCAAAAAACACACTTTTTTAAACGCGCCATACTTTAAGATTAACGAACAAACTTTAACGAACTAACCTTAAAATCTTTGTTTTTGAAAAAAAAACATTTATAAAAAGTAACTACAAATTTAAAGTTAGTTTAAAACATAACAAAAATATGAATTTGAAACACTACTCAAATTTTGACTGGTTGAAATGTCAATGTAAAACAACCATAACAATTCATATAAAGTTAGCGCTAAACATCCGTAAATATCCACTTACTTCTTTTATGGTTACTAAACACAACGGCGTGACAGGTCGCTACTGCGCCGTCTCAGAATAACCATAACCACGATTTTAAAATCACTCCAGTAATAACAATTAATTACTAACTAAGAAAACTATTTTGCTCCTTATTTTTCTTACAGTTTGGTCCCCTTAGTTCAGGCCCTACGGGGTCCGATACTGCGTTTAATGATAGAAGCAACACACTTGGTATGGATAGACATAAGACTCGCCCGAACATTTTACGAAAGGGAGTCACCCCCCCAACCTTGGTAGGGGGGGTGATTCGCCTCCTTAAACGTGCTTTTTTGCTAATAACTTGAAAATCGTCAACTTTTCTAAAAATATTCTAAAGGTAATTTTGCAAGCGGATAAAATTTCTTTTTAACCATGTACCATAGGCCTTGTCTAAGTATTCAACTGTATATAATGGGATTTTAACCAAAAATATTTTTTGAGAAAAAAATAGGATAAAAAATACCACAAAAAAAATATTTTAAAAATATTTTAAAAATTTAGCCGTCAGAGGGTACTAAGGTATGTACATCGTTGAAAAGCAAATTGTATCCAGAAGATGTTTGGATAAGTTGACTGTTTTCGAGTTATTAAAAAGCAAGTTCAAGGGGGGGGGGAACCACCCCCTGTCAGGGTTGGGGGGAACCACCCCCTGCTAGGGTTGGGGGGGTGTTGTTTCTTTCATTAAACACAGCATATCGCTTGAATCTTGGATGTAGAGCCTGAACTAGCTGGTGTTTTTCACTTCTTGGTCAAAGATCTAAGGATCCATACTTAAGGATCGAATTCCCCAAAAATTGATGGATAATCGTTCATAAATTAACAGACTCAATCCGAGTAGGGATCGGTTCCGCCACAATAATATGAACTTCAATTTTATATTAGTGGCCTCACTCACACAATCATAGGATAAGATTCTTGAGAACCCGGTAGGTCCGTCAAAACAGATCCGCCAGAACCAGGTCTTCTAAAAATTTTATTAGTGTAGGACCAGCTAGTGGGGTATAAGTAAAAGAAGAGCCAATCAGCATCGCAGTATATTCGTAGACCAATCTTCACATTTTGCAACATATTATTTAACATTGTCGGCGTCTCAAACTATTCCTGCAATCGTATGGCAAAAAAAAACCAATGACCTCGGACTTGGCTTATACGTTTAGTCACAAAGTTCTCTTTGTATGGAGGCTATAAGTAGGTACACCAACGCAACCTACAGACATCGGCGACGGGCGAAGAACCTTCACAAAAGAGGCCCCGTGCTGTTTTGTTTTCTTTTTATTTTTTGTTACAGGGTGACCCAACGAAATCTTATATTTTTCTGTTACAAGACTGCTCTGACAACTTTAGTGTTAGGGAAAGTTTATACTTGGTAGAACTTGTAGTATAGACTGCTAAGACTAAAGCAAGTTTACTTGTCCTATGTTTAAAAATATTTGCACAAACCTTACTTAAAATTGGGTCCAGAAAGGGATACACAAGGAACCGACCAATACAGGAAACGTCAGACATGCGAAGGAGTTTGTGACCGGATACAGCAAGTCCATTAAGGAGTGGCTACTTCGTAGAACATGAAGAGAGGTAGGGCCATAGTGAAAGTCCTCACCGGACACTGCGTCCTACAAGGGCACTAAGCGAAGATGAGAGTGAAGAAGTAAGGGCACTCATCGTGAAGGCAAGCTTTACAGGAAGCGAAGCTAACGTGAGACTTTCTATTTTTTGGTTATTTTTTTTGACATTTTTTCCTCGGTTTCGCATTGGCGGTTCTGTTTTATTTTGAAGATGTTGTTTTGCACAGTATAAAGGTACCTAACCTATATATATTTAAGTAATTAGAATTAAAAAGTTATGCTGCAAACTATCTTGAAACTGTATCATTATTAAATAGATCTTTAGACTGTGTTAAAACCACATTTTTATAATAACAACGAGCCGCCAATGCGAACCCGAGGAAAACATGTCAAAAATTATAACCAAAAAATAGACAATTAGAGTTATGCTTGGCTACCTGTAAAGCTTGCTTGACGATGAGTTGATGAGTGACCTTATGAAGAAGACGTGCGAGCGAGACCTCGTCGCATATTATCGCGTCATGTGAAGCATACAAGGAGGCAAGAAGAGAGGTATTCGAAATGAGAGCCTTTGAAACGGCGGACCTTCTGAATCTGAGGTGACCCGATATTATGGCCTTTGAGCGAAGGAAGGACACAGTAGGAGGGATATTCGGGGGTTGGCGAAAAGGGCGCATCATCTGCCTAGAGCCTACCCACACCACTACTACTACTCAAAATGTATGGTTCGATTCGGTTGAACTCATTACATATTGGAACAAATTACAAAATTAGTCAATAGCTAATTTTAGTTAAGGTTTTACGACGTTGATTTTTTTGGCTCACTATGTATAAAATACTCCTCTGCAAATTAATTCGAATCTTGTTTTTCCTGAAGATGTTTATAATAAGCAAGGACATTCATTGGTGTACCTGTGATTATATTTGTAATTAAATTAATTGTTGAAGATCCATATCACAAAGTTTTAAACACAATTAAATTTGTTAATCAAAGCAAAAATTTTAAAACATCACAATTCCTAATACTGAACAAAAAGAAAAACTTTTAGTAGCTGAGTCATAGCCAATTGCTAGTTTCTTCATTCCCAGGAATGATTGCCCAAAACCAAAAGAATATAAATAACGGTAAATCTTGTGGTATCTTGCCAGAATTTCTAACATTGCCACAAATTCAGAGCTATCTTTGATCGATTTAATACAAGACGGTGCAACTATTAAAATATCTTCAAAATATGAAGATAATTTTGGTAATTGCGTCTGTCAATTAAGAAAAATAAAAGTAACCGAACTGGTAAATAATATTTCCCAGCGAAAGTGAAGAAAACCTTATAAAGAATATCATTGTTTTCAGAATGACGCATTATGCCCTGGGATTGTGGTAAAATGTTTTATTTTACTAATGGTGTTCTACAAAAATAATTTATCTCATTAACTAACTCAATTACTGCAAATACGATTGCAATTAAAGATACACTTGTGCCTTTACTGAAAACAAAAAGCAAATCTTATCTTCCAAGTATCTTCTTGTATTGAGGCGATGCAAGCACAAGCTTATCTTATAAATCTTCCATGTTGATACAAGACGAGCATCCTTTATTCGCGGTTCGCTGATTTAAAAGAAAAAAGTAAAAAATTGCAAGAAGATACTAGTAAACTCGTCACTATAAATAGAAAATAAAGTTTTAGTTTTTCACTCTCAAGATGAAGAGTTCAGCGGACACTCTTTCTTATGAATATTTACTTTAAAAGTAACTACGAAAATTATCTTTACGGACTGCTTTAGGGTATAGAAGCACCGTTCATTAAAATCGAAATTTATAAGAAAGAAAAAGTTATCAATATATGTCAAATATGTACGGGACACAAAAGAAGTGGGACAACCTTTGTTTTCTTCAATGACTTAATTCTATTTCACCTCATAAAGAAGCAATAATAGATTCTGACCTTAAGACGATGAATAAGATAAGTAGTTTTAAAAAAATTGCGTAAGCTGACAATGCTTGGCGCTTTACGTGGATTACCGCAAGCTTAACTCCCAGAGGCAGAAAGACGCATGACCTTTGCCTTATATTTCTGATATTTTGGGAGTTAGGAACACACCTGTTAATATTATGTCAACTTATTTGAAGGTCCTACACGTCCCGCATTTACAGCACATTTTAGAGGTCTGTACCAGTTTACTAGAATACCTGATGGTCTTTCGAATACACCAGTAGGCTTTGAGCTCTTATCACTTAAATGTTGGACAAATAAACAATGGCATTCTAATAACTAATAAAGGAAAAGGCTCTCACGATCCTTCTGTATTACTTAAAACAGTCGAATTTACTACCATCCTAACCCTGGCGTTCTTCAACCATGAACACGTAGTAGTAAACTATGGTCGTCCTTCCACCGTGCATTATAAAAAAACTATTTAGAGTCAGAAGAAGCCAAAGAAAATGCTTTTAAAATTGCTGTTGCGAAACCGGTCTGGTCTACGAACGAAGTCCATGTATAAATTATGCCTTGTGTTCTTTCTTATAGGTTTTTTTGCATTTTTCAAGTTGCAAGTGGTGAGGCGGCTCAGAAATTCTTCCTGGTAAGCATTAAAAATAAAATGCATAATGTACGGGCCTTAAACGCCAAATGTCGTTTTTCACAATAATCGCTCTGCAGTATGCCGATAACAACGTCGTATCTTCTGATAAAAACTTCTGCGGGCAACTCTCAATGCATTCCGACAAGCATACAAAAAGCATTGGTCTAGAAGTCAATCAATAGAAGACGAAGACGCAAGTTCTACATCAACCAGCACCGTTTACGAACCCCCAAGTCCTACATATAGTACTAAATGATGAACCTTTACAGAATGTAGAGCAGTCCGCATACACCTTGGAACCCATCTATCAGCAAATACAACCATCGACAGTGAGATTAAGCATTGCTTCAGATACGCCAG
The DNA here is from genome assembly GCA_963576565.1 of Aspidapion aeneum. Classification (NCBI taxonomy): domain Eukaryota; kingdom Metazoa; phylum Arthropoda; class Insecta; order Coleoptera; family Brentidae; genus Aspidapion; species Aspidapion aeneum. The sequence continues at coordinate 201,874,515 of OY755038.1, forward strand.
CGCAGCGTTCAAGCGACTTCAGAGGAGGGTCTTCAACAACCACGACGTCACCGCTGAGACCAAACTTCTCGTCTACGGTGCCGTCATAATACCAACTCTCAAATATGGGTGCGAAACATGGATACCTACGGAAGGCATTCAAATGGCAGAATCGGCGTACAAATATAAGAGGAAGGGCAGGATCAACTTGTATAGAAGACCTTATCTGCAAGCATCAACGTCGAAGGACAGGCCACATTATTCTCATGCCTGAGTCACCTCTTCCAACGCAGAGATTCTATGGACAACTGAAGGAGGGAAGAAGAAATCAGGGAGGACAACAGAAAATATACAAGGACGTTCTCAAGAACAAAATGATAAAATTCCAGAAAGACAACAACAATTTCAAGACCGTCCTGGTCCGTCAAGGATCACAGCGATTTATACAGACGAAGACTGGGTGTACCAGGACTACGGAAGAGTGTAGGCCTCCAGAATTGATTTACATGGTCATCAAAGAGCGCACAACAGACTACGATAATGATAAATAGATGATAATCATATTCGATACCAAGTGATTGTCTACACTCCATACCATAATTTTTCACAAAACTTTTTGACAGTTATCAGTTGTTTACCATAACAAATAGCATAGGCCAACGAAAAAAAGTTGTAAAAAGTTGTCTCAAAAATAATGATATGAACTGTATGATGATGATGGTTTTTAGGCCACAAATAGTTCAGGGGTCTGTTATACATACAATCGCTAGTTTTAATATCTCCATAAGGAATCCAGAGCCGCCAATCTAAAAAATGCGTTAACCTGCAGCAATCGACAAGTCTTAAAATTATCCTTTTCCGGAAAAACTACCTGGATATATTTGACTTGTGGGAGTAGCAATCACTTTTATACCTAGGCAAAATATGTTTTCAACAAATGTAGTTTATAATGTCAATTTATTTTAGATAAATAAGTCATTCATGTTTTGAAGACTTGGCCCACCTATTATATACTAAGTTCCAAAGGTGTTCTTAATGTTTGGCTACTAGAGCAAAGCATTCCATTAACGGGGAATCCATCGAAGCGTGCAGCTTTTGTTTTCCTTAAAAGGATCTTCACTGGTGACGAATCATGGCTTTACAAGTACAACATCGAACGAGAAACCACAGGAAGAAATAAGAAGTAAGTATGTTTAAGAAGTATTGAAAATCATGGCTCACTGGATTGCAAAAATGGCACCTTTTGAAAAATGGTGCACACTGTTCACAAACTCGATTTAAAACTGAAATAAATAGGTGAGGCTGTGAGTATATCAAAAAAGCAACTACACCAAATTTTAAATATTAAAAACCTTCCCGGTAGGTTCACACTTCTAACCATTTTAGAGGAACATTTGCGACTGTTTTGAGTTGAGACAATTCAGACTACAATGACAGTATTAAAGCTTTTGAACATTCATGGAGCAAATGCTCCAAAGTGACTATGTAGAGAACTAAATTATTATTTATTTAACATTGTATGGCGTTCTATGTAAGACCAAAATCATTTCATCACATCCTAGGTTTAAAAAATCTGCTGTATGCCAAGGTCAGCGATTTCCAATTCTCTACCATTTTGATAAATATCCTTACATTAAATTTCTCCAATATTGTTAACATTCTTTTTATTGTTTTTACAACAATGTTTTCACACTTTATTAATTAAAATTTTAGCTGCGAGCGCCAGGTCACATCACAATTTACAACAATTGTGTATTTTTTTGTTCAGATAACAATTATTGCCGAAACGTTTTCTGCACAATATTAACCTACTTTAAAAGTTTTGTCGGCTGTTGGTGTTCACTTTCTTTCATACTTAATTCTTTGGGTAAGGTCATACGAATTGTTATTGTTGACTGGCTTGCGTAACTTTAATATCAGACTACTAGAAGTTTGTTCTGAAACTTTAAGAGATGAGAATTTTTCCCACAATCAAAATTATTTTCAATACATACTAAAAAAGTTAAAATTTTATGATATATTTCCGAAAGTTTTTAAAAGGTTATTTCCAGTATTATCGTCTCCTTGTTATCCCAGTGTCGACCTTGCTTGACCATTTTCGATTCCGGAAATAAAAAGAAATCGCACCTTGGGCCAGCCAGCATATTCCAATCTAGTCAATAAGACTAACTAACAATTTTCTTTTAACTTAATTGACTACAAACGTTTAGAAAAAAATACAGATAAAACAAAATGTACGGTGTACATTAATTTTCAGCGAAAGAACGGTATATTAATACAACGAACAAGTTCATTGATTCAATGAAAATTTATATTGAATCAATGTATTTTGTTTATTGCCTAAAAATTATTAGAATCAATGAACAAGTTTATTGATATAAACAACAAGTGAAATTAAAGAAAAAAAATAAGAAAAAAGTTTTCTGTCTTCGGATGGGAGTCGAACCTGGAATCTCTTACTGTGTACGCAAACGCTCTTTACATTAAGCCACCGAAGACTATACATAAATTTTCTAAAAAATCTATGCATCTCTGCGGTGTCTCAATACAAGAACGAGAAACTTTTAGGGTATTAACTCGACCAAGTCATCCAACTGATCTCTATAATTCTTCCTTTCCACTGTCAAAGGTATGAAAACTCAAAATTAGACGTAAAGTATCAACGTCTGAAAACATGAGATCACCTTTTCGTGTGTTAAAATTTCTGATCGCAATGGGCGATTGCCAATATAATTCTCAAATATCAAATTGCAAATAATGCAAGGACCTAAAACTATAAACAACAAGTGAAATTAAAGAAAGAAAAATAAGAAAAAAGTTTTCTGTCTTCGGCCGGGACTGGAGCCCGGAATCTCTTGCTCTATACGCAAACGCTCTCTACATTAAGCCACCGAAGACTATACATAAATTTTAGGAAAACTTCCATCTATGCATGTCTGCGGTGTCTCAATACAAGAACGAGAAACTCTCAGGGTATTAACTCGACCAAGCCATCTAACTGATCTCTATAATTCTTCCTTCTCACTGTCAAAGGTATGAAAACTCAAGATTAGACTTAAAGTATTAACCTCTAAAAACATGAGATCACCTTTTCGTGTGTTAAAATTGCCAATATAATTCTCGAGTCCCGGCTCTTTAATTTCACTTGTTGTTTATAGTTTTAGGTCCTTGCAGTATTTTCAATTTGGTATTTGAGAAGTTTATTGATATTACGTACCTTTTTCGTTCTATGATTATTTGTTGTTTATTTTATTTTATTTACTAGCTACTTTTTTGGCAACGAACTAGCTCAGTATTTTCTAGAAGCTCACTCGCTCCCACATTTACATGTTGATGGAGGCTTTTTGCGTTCTTTTTTATGGTCGCTGTTAAAGTTTCAATTCTTAGGTAACGATGAAGAACACTATTTTAAACGTACCAAGGTGCATTATAATGTTCTTGCCCGGATAAGGCCATTAAATTCTGGTGCGGGATAAGGGGCTGTCAGCTGCAAGGGGGTTGTAGGGGTGTTCGAATAATTTTAAAAAATCATAATTCGAGAATCACAAAAGCTAGCAAACCAAGGTTTTTAAAGTTAGAATAAGAACTATACTTTTAACAATATTTATCATAACGTTAAAGACGTTAAAGTTCTATTCGGTTACGAACTACAGCAGCTAGCGAAACACAGTTTTTAAATTTACATTAAGACTTACATTTTCAACAAAATTTATCAAAGCGCCAAAGTTTACCACTCACAATTTTTGAAAAAAGAAATTGGTGTATATATCAAAAGCGACAGCAGCTAGAGTAACGTAGTTTTTACAAATTAATTTAAAATTTAATTTTCAACAAAAATAAAGCTACTATAACACCCTTTATATGGCTGGACGTGGCTACTTGCTTACTTTACCGAACCGAACAATTTTTTTGAATTAAGAAAAAACTGATTTGGTTTCTGGGAACTTGGTTGACTGCTTCACTAATAATAACTACTGAAATTAAAAAATGACCTCCTAAACAACTACTAAATAGACAAAATGTTAACATGAAAGACCGCGACCATCAAAAAAACATTTACTTGCCGTGTTTCTTTTTGAGTTGAAAAGACATAAAGGTTTTTTCAAGAAATTAAAGTTTTTGTTTCTTTCAAAAAAAGTACATTCTACATGATATTTTATACATACTTTTATAAATTTTATAACTTTAAAATATTGTTTAAAAAAAACTGCACCATTTGTTTTCATTATTATACCTATTGGGTTAGTTTATGATAAAATTGTTCCAAAAGTAATTCAAGAACAGCATATTGTTTTTCTTTAACAAGTTGAGGAATACGATTCCATAAATTATTATTTTACTAATTTTTTAAAAATGTCCGTTTACTATAATGTATAGCTAAACCTATATTGGGATTAACTGGTGCATTAAGAGCACCTATTTGCCAACAAATATTTTTAAATTTTATTTGTTAAAATTATATGAATTAAAATATCTTTAAGTAAGTCATGATTTTTAAAGTCATGATTTTTTAATTTTGGCCAGATGAAAAGTGGTATTATCCTTGACATCCTGCACCTTAACTTTTTTCTGCATTATATCTCATAATCAATCTCACATAAATATAATAAAAAATACGGTGATTCAATCAAAAATCAATTATGTTACTTTATCTATATTAGATTTCCTATATGTATGACATATTTATAATTCTTTAGTATAGTCTCTAATCTATACTAAATAGATTTTACTGTTAGGCACTAATTCCGTATGCAAAATATTAGGACCGCAGTTTGATAATGGATTCTAGCTAAGGATAGGTCACAGATTAACGATCTGGATGTTGCCAAGCCAGGTTTTGGTACAATTTTTTTATCTTCCCTCCTCTTATAGTCGTGTTTGAATTTCTGAAAATTTATCTAAGATGATGCCCTAAACACCCTAATCCTACAATGACAGAAAATTGAATCAAAAATGTATAAAATGTACCCTAAAAATAAAATTATATCAGTTTCTTATATTCTCGCTGCGAAATCCCCACAGAAATCCTAAAACCTGACATTTTTAGGTTTTCTTGAAATTTTCTCAAAAACTAAGCTTCTTAGAGAAAAATATGTAATTACCAGTGGCGTATATAAGGGGGGGCCTGGGGATTTTTATATATATTTTACACATATTTCATGAATACAAAGATAAAATAGCTTAAAATATGGCCTCGTGGGGTCTCGGGGCCCCCCCAAAACGTCTCGGGCCCACCCCGAAACTTTTTTCTATATACGCCACTGGTAATTACCTTATTATTAACAATAGAATTTCCTTTTTAACGATGGATAAGTCAGTGGGTTATGAACCAACGATAACAACAACAACATATTTATTGCATGTTTTACTCGATTTTTTTAAAAACTAAGTTCTCTATCAAAAATTGTGCCCTATAGTCATAAGGCATAATAGCAAGATTAGTTTTATTTTTAACAATTTAGGGGCGTCCGTAAACTAAATCAACTAAGCTCGTTCAGACAAAAAATATTTTACATTTTATTGTAGAAAATGAAATTCCCTTTTTCCCAATATATAAGTCAGTGCGATCAGACCAATACCAAACTTTCCGGCGGCCTCCGTTTATTGAGAAAATGTAAAAAAAATAAAAACCACATATGTTTGTTTATTATATACATCATTTAAAAGGAAATTTAATTGTCTAGAATCTACTATAGGATAGGATAGAAAAATCGGGTAAAACATGTTAATTTATTTTTTTAATTTTTTTACATCACCTCAATAAACGGAAGCCGCTGAAGAGTTTGTCATTGTTCATATAACTGACTTGTATATCGTTGAAAAAAATTTTTTATTGTCTACAATAAAGGGAATTACATATTTTTTTCCTAATAAGCTTAGTTTTATTTAGAGAAAATTTGAAGAAACCCTAAAAATTTCAGGATTTGGGGAGGTCTGGGGGGTTTTTGCAGCTAAAATTTAAAAAACTAACATTATTTTATTTTTAGGTTAGATTTTAAACATTTTTGTTGCATTTCTGTGTCATTGTGGCTTTAGGGCGTCAACTTAAATTTTCAGAAATTCGAACATAACTATAAGAGGAGGAGGGATAAAAAAGAAATTGGACCAAAAACTGGCTTGGCAACATCCAGATCGTTAATCGGTCACCTATTCTCAGCTAGAATCCATTGTCAAACTGCGGTCGTTATATTTTGCATACTCAAGTACCTCTAGCGCCTACACTATAAGTTCCCATAACTAAGTTGGTGATTTTTTCAACAACCATCATTCCAACCATATTTAGATGTTACTTACAAACTTGTCTAATCTAAGGCTGACAGAATGAAATAAAATAAACAAGTCAAGCCGCAAAATACTTTATGACATAACATGTTATTATCGTGCCCATAAAGATAAGGACGGCTTTTCCAAATATGGTTTACATTTCTAGAATCTTATTATCTACAAATAATCCTTGTATACAATTTATTTTTCCCATAGTGGAGTAAATTTGTAAAATAAAGCTGTAAAAAGGGTCCCACGTATACTATAAGTAGTGTGAGCTATGGTGATCATATCAAAAACTAGAAAAAAAATGCTCCGATTTCTAGCTAGCCTATAAGCACACTTCAAGCGAAGCGATGATATATCAGCCTTGAAAACAGTTTTTTGTAAATATCTCAGAAACTAAAGCTCATACAAAGTTTTTGGTTATAGCACAAATTATTGAGCAAAATGCAGTCTGCTATATTCCGAAAACTGCACAATGATTCGACACTCCGTTAAAAAGTTAGCATTAAAAAAAAATTATTGTCAAAAAACATCATTAGTCATTAGCATTAATGGGGTTTGACCAAAATCTAATCAGCTCGTGTTCGACACTCTTAACACTATTTTACCTGAAAATTTTATGAAAATCGGTCCAACGGTTTAGGAGCTATCGTGTTACGGACAAAAATAATATACATACACATACACACACACACACACATCTCAAAAAAAAATCGTCCAAACAAAAGACGATTTTGAAGTTATTGACATTTATCAAAGTTTGCTCACCGATCCATAAAGTCGGTGAGCATTGATGCCATCAATTGGTGACTTGGTGGAATAATTCATCAGATAATTCACGAACCCGATAGATTTTCACGAATCGTAATTCGGTGAATTTACAAACTAGGTAAAAATTAAAGGTAGGATAAAACAAGAAAGAAAACACATCTGTTTCAGCAGATTTAAATAACTATGATTTTAGCTCACACAGTAGTGTGAGCTTTGGTGATCGTGTCAAAAAAAAAGGTGCTCCGCTTTTCAAAATTTCGATATATCTATGGCAAAATTTTCAAAAATTGAATATTTCATTTTTTGACAATTTTGCCAGAAATATTTCCTTTACTTAAAGATTAGTCATACTATTTTTCATACTAAGCTTAAGTCTAGATTTTTTCTAATAAACATATACAGTGAAACGTCCTATAAGCGGACACTCACGGTTCCGTCGATTTTGTCCGCTTATTGGAGGTGTCCCCTTAAGAGAGGGAATTACGAAATATTGATATATATTTATTAATAATTTCCGCTGCTTGAGATTTTCCGATATTAAATTTTCGGAGATCTTTCGTGCTGATAGATTTTCCTTCTCTGAAACGTTAACAACTTCCATTTTTCCACATAAACTAAGAAGTTTTTTTACTAGGCGCCATTTTAAAGAGATCTATTATTACCCAACTGAACAATAAAAATAAACACAGCAGTCCCGCGGAATAAATATATGTTGTAAATACGACAGAAGTATTTAGTCTCCGCATTAAAACGGAAAGAGGTAATTCCCCGGCTGTAGAGTGCATTGTTGCCAACATACTACATAATATTCATGCCCATGTCGTGCAGCGCTCCGTCTTGTTGTCAGAGGTTCGCGTAAGGTTAACGGATGTTTCAGAAATTACGGTTATAGGAGGGAATTTTACATGTGAAGACATAGGCAAAAGTTTGGTTCCAACAAATTTGTCCGCCTAAAGGGAGTGTCCGCTTAATAGAGGTGTCCGCAAGGAGAGGTTTCACTGTATGCATTACTAAGAAAACAAGGTCCTCGAATTTATAATTTTTCGCCTAAACCCATCGGAACCCCCCCCCCCCATTCATCTAACAAATTTAGAATTGATCAAGGAACAGTTTTATCGATGTTTGCTGACAAAGAAAATAAGTTCCCCAAAATCTTCACGGCCTTCTCTATCTGTATGTCTGTCTGTAACGACAAACCCGCATAACTCAAAAACCGATTTTAATGAAATTTGGTACCTAGGCTGGGTTCTAGCTCGAGATGGTCCCATGTAAAAATGAATAAAATCCATCGAACATAATCCGAGTTCTGGTTAAAATTACTTGCGTAGTACTACATTAAATATAACTGTACATGAAGATGAAAAAATACATTATAATTTATTTTGTTCAGTGGTGCTACACGAGGGGGGGGGGAAGAGCCTCAATCTGACGTGAGTCGGGTGGCGGATAGGAGGTTATTTTCGCGGACCAAAATGGGTAAAAATTACATTGTACATTAAACGTGTGACCTTAGGTGCCCATAAATTGGCAGAATATTTTTAATTTCCACTAGGAGGTTAGGTTGTTTGTTCTAGAAAAGAAGAAGCATATAGATAGGGCGATTCACAATTCAAACATAATAAAACATATTAAAAGTGTGGTGTAATCAGACCATGAATCTTACATAAAAATACCATCAGAATCCGAGCATCCTTGCAAGATTCCATATTGGGCATTTAGCGATTACTTTTTTTAAACGATATGGCTTGGTAGCCTTTAAAAATATGCTGTCGCCTTTGCGTTAAAGAAAAATTAAACATCGTTCGTATCGTTAAGTAATATGGAATTTTTAAGGTGAGTAATTTCATCAGACAACCTTCTTTAATTATTATACGATGTTTTGTATCTGACATTTAAAAAAATCATTTTATACATCTGTCTTAAAACCGTCTTGTTTATTTGTTGTTTGCTAAAACGAGTTGGATACCATCATAGCCCTTCAAATTTTATTTTCAGATCCTCGAAACCCACCCTTTTAGAACAGAAATGGGTGTTACAGAAATAATGTTTTATTATGGGTAACGCTAGTTTACACAATAAAAAATTCTTTCACCCAAGAATAATTTATTTAGAAGTTATTTTTTTTTAAATTTTATTTATACTGGGACTTTCTATCCAATTAGGATCAATCGCCCAGTTTCGCAAAGTTTGAGCAAGGATAAAGCAGTATTTAAACAAACACAACAGTAGTTAAAACCGTTGTTGTTATTAAGCAAACTCTTCATTCTTTCCAACTCTGGGAGAGTCTCTAAATTCATCCGGTTTTTTTCATCGATGGAATCTAGATTGTTGACAAATGACAAGTGACATCCATCAGATATTCATCGATGGAATGCCGATGAGCCATCGAAAAATCAAAAGAAACGTGATGAAATCATATGGACATAAAAACTTATCTTTTTTATTTAAAAAGATTTTGTTCTTTTCAGAAAGTTTTCTTATGTTGGGTGTCCACGAAGCGTATTATCTGCGCGGATTAATACGCTCCATGGACAGTCGGCTTTACAAACCAAAGATGGAAATGGAAGAAACGAAGGCATCAAGGTAGAGGGCGAGGATCAAATTTTCGTATATAAAAATATACAGCTGATTCGAATGACAAATGGTATTCATCAGGAATTGCTCACCGGCTGCCAGAGTCGGTGACTTGAACTACCGAAACCTGATGGATTTCATCGATGTTTTACCGATGCATTTAGGAACCCGATTGTTCTCATCGATGAGCCCATCAGTAAATTTAGAGACTCTCCCTCTCTGATTGCATTTTTGTTGCACGTTGTGCTCAGTAACCTGAATCAACCCCATCCGCCGGCGCCTTGTTGATTTGTGTTTTAAGTTTAAGTCCCCACTAAAACTCAAAAACTTTTGCACCAATAATAACGAAATTTTATTATATTTAAGCTTTGCCCCATTAAACCCTTTGACGCTACCCAATACTATCATCCCTAAAAAGTGCTAGAGGAAAATGTATAAACATTTTTGTCCTTATTATAAGTCTAATTTTCTTGCCCGTCTCTGGTATCCTGGTAATGTTTAGTTTTTTAGGTAAAAAATTACGGTCACACATTCCAGACCCCCTCTAGACACCGCCAGGTCAGATTGCTTGTTATGCCGGTGAGCTTAATATTTTGTACAGTAATAAACGTAATAAGTCTATTAAAAATATCATCAATATCACACTGATTGCAAATTAGTTTCCCACAGATACTTATATCGAAATTGACTTAATTAAATTGCATTTGAGGTTCTAATAAGGCGCTATAGTAAACTGTACCGTTATCGGCTTATTTAGATTAATACATTATGTTGTATTATGTTAGGTAGTAAAGAAAATACGGAGGATAATCACAACGAAAATTGGCACCGGGCAATTTAAATGTTAATGAAGCCTAATTATGTATGGAAAAATAATTATGTGAACACGGTAAACCTTTTGATTTGAAATGTGTGGCAGGATGTCTAAATGACCATGCCAACTTAGTTCTAAGGCTAGTAGGACGGATATCTTAATATTTTTAATTTACTCACTAAAAAAAGTTTTAAATAAATTTGCTTGTCATATTTCTTTTTAGATAGCAGGAAGATCAAGATTAAAGTAAATATTTCTTGTACAGAGAGAGCTAGAGTCAGAATTTTATGGCTCTCAACAAATAAACAACAATTATATACAGGGTGTCCCATTACTTAGGGGCCATAGGCCAACAGCTGATAGAGTAGGTCATGTCTGATAAAAAAGTTCCAATAATGCGTGGGTCAAAACTCTTTCTTTGTATAGATACAGAGCATCAAAGTTGGCAATTTTTTTAACTTTTTTGATAATAACTTTTTAAAGAAACGCAGTAAAAATATGAAATTAAATAAAGTTGTGTACTAGAACAAGAGCAATAAACTAAAATAAAAATTATTTTGAAACAAATTAGTCGTTCAATTTTTTTTAAGACTATTTTTTTGGTATAAACTTTTATAAATGCCATATTAAACGCAATGTTTCTTTTATATATTTTTTTAATAAAAACAAGTCTCTAGCGAGACATAATAATAAAATATTATTGATATTTTTTACAAGAATGAATATATTTTGATAGCCTGTATCTCCTCAACTTGTAATTTTATCAAAAAAAGGAATACCACATTTTTGAATCACAATTAGCTGAATATTCAGCTGGCTGTGACAGATTTTCTTTTTTTTGTAAAACCCTTTTCCCCCACTACTCTAACTTTAAACATCATATATCTTAAAAACAGATGTGTGTTGACGCCCATGTTGTATAAACTTTTTTCTCGGAAATAACCTCCTCTATCACCTGCTGCACTATGGTTTCTAAGTTATGGGACACTCTGTATAATAAATGTAAAATTTTTAAAGAAAAATATGAAATTAAAAAAGATGGATAAGGAAAATATGAATGAAAAATTAAGTTACCCCTATTCATACTATAAAGAGTAATATGATTCTTTTGCTTCTTCTAAAATCTTCTAAAAATATATATCGAAGTAGCTCTAAAAAACTGGAAACGTAAAGTACACGGCATGGGAATACAACTTAACGACTGATTTACCATATACACACTACAGTTTGCTGACGACCAAGTAATTGTAGCTAATGATAAAGAAGACATGGAGTATATGATGAGAAAGTTAACGGAAGAATACCAAAAATAGGGGTTAACAGTGAACGTGGACAAGACACAGTACTTATGTATTGGAAACGAATCAAGTGAGTTAGAACTAGACAATGGACAAACAATATCTCCATGCAATGAGTATGTATACTTGGGTGTCACATTTGATAAGACAGGAACAGACTGTAAATAACTAGAAACAAGAATACTAAAAGCAAAAAAGGTACTTGGTTGTCTTAACAGTATTTTATGGAGCAGAAAGATAAAAAAGAATGTAAAATTTAACATATATGAACCAATGGTGAAAAGCACGCTGCTGTATGGAATAGAGACTTGTCGCGTAACAGAAAAATACAAAGCAAAAATGGAAAGTGTCGAAATGGATGAAAAAAATGAGGCGTCGGACAACGTAGAAAAACGTTCTAAACCGACATAGTAGTAGTAAAATCTTCTATCGAAATTCGGAAATCGGAATCATCATACTGTAAAGAGTAATATGCTTCTTCTACAGTCTTCTGTTGGAAATATGGAGCCAGGGCTATCGGTTATAGGTATAGTTGATTTTCATTGGGAAAATTATAAAAAATGTTAAGGTTTTTTTAAAAACATTAAGTTTTAAAAGGTCCGAAAAAAATATAAAGATTTTCATAAAATATGAAAGTGCTGCCTGGAGAGCCCTGGAATCAGATGAAGTAAAAAAACCAAGGTATGTTTGTCCGTCAGGACTTTCCGCCCACTTCTTTTCAATATCTACAGTTAGCCTCTGATTAATTTAGGAGACTGCAAATAATGCTTAATAATTAATGGTGATATTTGAAATAACCTGCGATATGCCGTGATACTTTCGATACAATCATCGAAGAAATATTTATTCCATGATACAATTGAGGATCTACAAAATTACCAAATATTATTAGAAATACTTTTTTTAAATTTTTTTTATTTGTCAAACACACTGTGTTTATTGTATTACAATCAGTCAACTTAATTTACTAGAAAAGTCAGATTTAAACTTCAGCATTCAGCTTCTAGACAGCTTCCACATTCACATGCCGATGGAGTCTTCATGGCTTTTTGCGTACTTTTTTATAGTCTCTGCTACAGTTTCGATTTTTAGATCTCGATGAAGGTCACTATTTCGAACGTACCAAGGTGCATTCACAATGTTTCTTAATACTTTATTTTGAAATCTCTGTAAAACTAGAATGTTACTCTCTTTAGCACAACCCCATATGTCCATACTGGTTTCAGTATTTGTCTATAAAGCAGTGACTTATTATGAATTGTTAAATTGGACTTCCTTCCAATTAGCCAGTTCATTTTTCTATACCTTATCTCAAGTTCTTCTTTTTTTTCTTAACATGTGCTTTCCAGCGCAATTTGGCATCAAGTGTTATACCGAGATACTTTGCCTGATTTGAATATGGTACGGGAATGTTGTTAATTGTTATTTGTATGTGATTTATATTTTTGTTTGTAAAATCAACATGAATTGATTTGGTTTCATTTAATTTTATTCGCCACTTTGTGGTCCAACTGTGAACTTCGGTAACTGCATCCTGAAGTTTTTCTATGCAATTTTCAATAGATTTTTCTACTGTAAATAAACCAGTATCATCGGCAAATGTTGCTAAGTGACAATTTTCTGGCTCTGGGATATCGCAAGTGAATAATAAGTATAGATAAGGGCCTAGTACGCTACCCTGGGGCACGCCTGCTTGAATTTCTCTTAAATTTGAGTATGAGTCTTCCTGTTTTACTCTAAAATGTCTATCAGATATGTATGATTCCAAAATATCCAAATATTGTTTTGGCAGAAACCGTTTTAGATTAAAATTAAGGCCTTCATGCCACACTTTTTCAAATGCTTGTGCTACATCTAGAAAAACTGCAGAACAAACTTTTCCCTCTTCTAGTGCTTTTTCTATTATATTAGTAATTCTGTGTACTTGATCTATCGTGGAATGCTTGTCTCGAAAACCAAATTGATAAGATGGAATAATATCTTGTCTTTCTATGATGGGTTTTATTCTTTTAAGCAATAATTTTTCATAGAGCTTGGATAGAATTGGCAGCAAAGATATTGCCCTGTAAGATGACACGTCATGGAGTGGTTTTCCCGGTTTTGGAATCATGATAACTTCTGCAACTTTCCACAGTTTAGTTTATTAGAAATACTAAACTCCGAACAGAAAACTAAATAAATTAGCATACAAACAATCCAAAAGTCGCCGTCGTTGGAAATGGAAATCTAACTATCGATAACACGATAATAGAAACAGTGTAACGATACAAATATCCAGGCATTTTGCTCATCGAAAAAGTAGATCAATCTCAGGAAATTAAAATAGAAAGATAAAACCAAAAATTTATCTGCTGCAAGGCTCAACTGAAAATAGAACCTGTATAGATTAGTGATGGCTCGTGAGGTAGTGCCACGGAGCCATGGCACTACCGTATTATTTGCAAAAACACGTTTTTTTTATTTTTAAAACATCTTTATTGGTTTTTATTTTATTTAATGCTTTTCTTTTTAATTTATCTATTATACGAAATTCGGTAGCCCTGTGCAATGCAGTGGCTCACACAAAGCAGCGTAAAACACGCTGCCACTTTTGTCTTGGCTCGTTGTTTTTTTTTTAAATGGTTTTGCGCACTCGCAAGGAGATCCCTATCACGCTCGAGAAGCGGCAAGTGCGCGGAAATGTTGGTGTATGTTCGTTTTGAAACGGTTCAGGTTGCAACCTGCAGGGAAAGCTGTCGCTGGTAGTTTATTCCACAGCGATGCTGTTCTCCAGAGATATGAATTCTGAAATAATGAGGTTCTTGGTGCCTCTATTTTGACAGTAAATTGATGGTTACCGTCTGTTTGACGTGTTCGCCTAGTAGGTGCTACTCCCGGGGGGATCATACGTGCCAACTCTTCAGAGCATTTTCCGTGATAATACCTGAAGAAGAGAGATAGATCGCCCACAGTTCTTCGATGTTCGAGACTATTCAAGCTATGGGTAAGTGCGGGGTCATTGATCAGCTTGATAGCTTGTTTTTGCACGGTGTTCAAAAGCATTAAGGTATGCTTGGGTACCGCCCTCCATATATGTGAGCAGTACTCCATAGTTGGTCGAATCTGGGCTTTGTAGTGTCAGCAGTTTGCTTGGTGTATACAGATGTCTTGTACGAAATAGCACCCCAAGCTTTTGGGACGCCCTTTTAGCTATGTCTGCCACGTGACTGTGCCAAGACATTATGGTTGGTTTAAATAGGAAAGATCAAAGAAATTTTGTGCCTGGCACAGGCCTTCAGTCGCAGTTTTAGTCGCATTGCTTTTGTACGTGGAGCATGGGTGTTTTAATTTACGGCCTTTACAATATATTTAAATTATTTCAGCAGAATTTTTGATAAATTTTAAGTCATTTCATGGTGGAATTTGGGGTGGGCATTGGTAAGTTCTTTAAAAAAAATAGAATTAGAAACCCCAAACATAGTAGTAGTAGTAGGTATGTAGGTATATTTTTTAATGACTTGTATCGCCGGTACACACACGCGTTTTTCTGCAGCGCGGTGACACAACATTACTGCAATTGCGGTCCGTGGTGCCGGTACACAAACGCGTTTTTTTGCAGCGCAATGTCGCAGCGGTACCGCGCTGCAGAAAAAAGCCTGTGTGGACCGGCACCACGGACCGCAATTGCGGTAACGCTGCGGCACCGCGGGGTCACCGCGCTTTAGAAAAACGCGTGTGTGTACCGGCGCGTAGGTAAACATTTGGACGCAACACCCCGAATTTTTTCTGCTGATTCAAAGTCCTGGCCCTACCATGTTGTATTGACAGGAGCAGCCGCTGGTATAGATACGTCTACTCTAAAAAGTTTTAAGTGAACAAAAAAACGGGTTTTACATGACAGGATGGCATTAAACAACGGATCACCAAAGGATTAAACTGTTTCATTTCATCACGCCTCCCACCGACGACGCGACGCAAATATAAACTTTAAGGCATACAAATGTAGGCGTCATTACAATGCATTGTTGATTATTTAACATTTTTTCAAGATCACATCAATTTCCGTAATCAAATTTAGCAAAATACATTCAGATTAATTATATACAATTTATGAAGGATGTTATATTATAATAATATAGTAGATTTAGTTTACTTGGAGACCACTTTTAAAACTTGACGGTTCGATTTTATCTTCTTGGATTCTCGGGTGTTGTTACCTGCCAAAACCATATGAAGCAATGTCCAACTCATGTATAAAACACCAACTTTCTAATATAAATTTTTTGCTCACCCTGTTCACACTAGGGTTGCCAACCGTACTATATTATATAGTATTGTAGTATATTTCGAATCTGCATACTATGTACTGTTGAAGAACAATATAGTACGTAAAAATACTCTATTTTACTTGGATCTTGATTTGGTCTATATTTTGCAAGGCCAAGACTAAAAGACAAATCCCTTAATTTCTGATGCCTGCTATAACTGAACGCACCTTGTGACACAGAAAATCGTTTAGATTATTGTTTAGTATTAGAGAATTATTGAAATAAAGCCAGGCTATAATAGTGCCAGGCACAATTTTGACACCTTCACATTGTAATATCAGCTGTGATCTTTCAACACACGGGCTTTGTTTACTATATGAACTGGAATAAATAGTGCCTTCTTTTATTAATTGAAAATAAACGACGAAAGTTTTAAATTCGACTTTGGTATGCCACTTTTGAAGGATTAACTGACAGTTTTTAATGTGAATATGTCAAAATAGTGCCTGGCACAATTATAGCCTGGCTGTATTTCAATTGTTCTCTATTATGTCAACCTTAAAGTCAGCGTTAGAACAGAGCAAAAAAAAACTGCTTCTATGGTTATAAAACAAAAAAAAAGTTGTAATCCTTAGAAGCAAAATCCGCCATAGACAGTGACAAAATTGAGAATGAACAGTAAAACATTACTGTTCATTGAAAAATGACTTTATTATCTTAATAAGTGGTTTAGTTTTGATGAAAGCAATTGGTTATTTAAAATTCAAAAATTAAACTTAAAACAAGAGGTTCAGTTCTAAATTTACGAGAAAGGACAAATATTAATATGGGCGAACTTTACGCTTATGCAAAAACGAAAGATTACAGTGAATTCATTATTAAAAATACCGGAAAAGGCAGCTTCATAGGGGTATAGTCAACCACGGACACCGGTATTTCGAAAAAAAGCCATTTCCTTCCTCAGCGTGGCTTGCCTGACACAAGGTAGAACAAACTGCCTACAAGATACAAGGTAAATCAAAAAGAATGAAAAAATAGGTGAAACCTATTTTTTATTCTACGAGTGAAACGATAGCGAACCAAGGAATAAAGTCCATGGTGGGACGAACACGTCCACCGGTCTATAAGGAAGAAAGAAATTTCGTCCCAGTTCAAGCAGACCATTGTCTCCACGGTGTTGGTTCGGAACCGAAATTTGCCTGAAGTTGCCTTCGCATTGTTTTCGGTTCCGAACCGACACCGTAAAGACGGTGATAGCATGGTCTGGTTGAACTGTGACGATATGTCTTTCTTCCTTATAGACCGGTGGACGTTTTCGTCCTGACATGGACTCAGTTTCATTGGTTCGCTATCGTTTCACTCGTAAAATAAAAAATATGTTTCACCTATTTTTTCATTCTTTTTGATTTATAAGATAAGTGGTTGTTTTTTCCTCTTCCCATAACCCACGAAGTAAACCTTCAAAAACTATGATTCAGGGAACCGATACTACAACTATTAGTATTTGTTTTGGTTTATATTTAACTTAAAAAAAGTTGGCAACCCTAGTCCACACACAAGCATCAAAAAATATTATTCATCATCATTATAGTTGTTATATCAACACGATTATGGATTTCTGTACACAAATATTCGAGAAAAAGTATTTAAGTAAAAAATGGTTACCTCACAGCCTACAACACACTAAAAAATAATTTTATAGTTTTTTTGTAAATAATGTGTAATGAAAAAAGTAAAAATAGCTATTTTTTTTAAATTTATTTTCCCCTTTTCGGTGAATATAAACATTTTAACATTTTTGTTGTATGATATTATTAAACAGTATTTAATCTGGTACAGATTTTTCTATTGGTCAGAAGATCAAAAATAAACGAGTCAACTTATTATTCCAGTTATAAATCTTTTATGTAGGTAATTACATTTACTACAGTAGAGATCATGAAATTTATTAAAACAGCAATCTGGCTCATCTCAAGACAAGGAAAATACGTCTGGCTGAAAATTAATACATACCTATGCTTGAGACTGGTGCTATGATAAACTTGAATTAAACATAATTTTCGCTAATTATAAAACTAGCTTAATGCGTCTGACGGCAGTTTAAAAATTTTGATATTTTCGTTAAAAAAAATTCGTCTGGCTGTTATTAACAATCACAGAAGCCTCGCCTCGGTGACACTCTAAGCACGCGTTTAATTCCTGCAAAGGACAGAGGAATAAGAAGCACGTGCGTATTTAGAATACGCTAGACTAGAATGCGAGTTAGCTGGGTACAGTTGCTTGATCCCTTAGGTATTTCTGTCTTTGTTAGTTACTTGGCTTTTGAGTTCGTTCTCACTATTGTGCTGTTATAGAATATTTTCGCGCGTCGAATTCTTCTCGAAGGGAAGCTCAATATTGACAATGCAGGGCTGTATGTCTGGCGGGGCAACCAGGACGGTAAACCCGGGAACCTCACATATTGAGGGCCCCCACATAAAATGGATCTTGTAAAAATTATTATTTATGATTCCGCCTTTAAAAAGGCTCGTAGTGTCTTTCATTTAAATACAGGGTATTATTGATATGATGCTATAATAATACAGAAGGAGATAATAATAATTACAAATAATTTCTCTAATTCTGTGATACTGCTCTAGACATTTTAATAAAATTTGTACACATTTTGTATTCACCAAGAGGCATTTGTTGATAAATATTTTTTTTTGTTTCAACCAGTGTCGCTCGTACGGAGATTGCCATTGGTGTTTTTAAGAAAATAATAATACGCCATTAATATGATGCTATAATAATACAGAAGGAGATAATAATAATTACAAATAATTTCCCTAATTCTTGAGTCCATTTTCAGAAAACTACTTTATATATACATATGTCGTAAACCTTTTAACTTTTGAGATACAGGGTGTTAAATACTTTTAAAAAATTGTCTGTTTTATTAATATCTGTGATACTACTCTAGACATTTTAATAAAATTTGTACACATTTTGTATTTACCAAGAGGCATTTGTTGATAAATATTTTTTTTTGTTTCAACCAGTGTCGCTAGTACGGAGATTGCCATTGGTGTTTTTTAAGAAAATAATAATACGCCATTAATAAAAATTGACGTACAGTTTTTGTATAAAAAAATAAATTCATTCATTTGCATATCGCTAGACCCCTTACGACAAAAAACTATTTATTTAATATACAGAAAGCAATTCCCGCACGAACGCCACTGGCCAAAATAAAAAAAGCATGTTATACTTTGATGAATAGAAAGTGTGTATGAAATTTTATAAAAATATCTAGAGAATTTTTTTTTACAAATCTTTAACACCCTCAAAAGTTAAGACGTTTAACATACATAATGTTTAATATAAAGTTTTGTTCTCAAAATGTACCCAAGAATTACCTTCTTTAAAACTATCATCTCATTCAATAACACCCTGTATAGTAAGCCTGTATCAACTATGATAAACATCTTAACAATTTTCATTAAAATCGGGCAAGTAGTTTTTGAGTTTTGCGCGGTGGTCCTTAACGAGACAAACAGGCAGACAGACGGCGCGACAAAAAATAATTAAAATCATCTGAAACGCGAAAAAGATATATAAAGTTATTTGAAATTGGAGCAACTTTTTTTTCTTCTTGTGGACACTATCAACATTGCTCACTCAACTATGTTATAGTATACCTACGTGTGAGCTAAAATGTATTATATAGTTTGTTTTATCAAATTTCATATTTTTATGTGTTTGTTAAAGAAGTTATAACCAAAAAAGTCTGTCAACTTGCTCTGTATCTCGAAAATAAATAGTTTTGAACTCCATGTTATACAAACGTTTTTTCTTATTTTGACCTCTATCACTCATTAAAATATTGTGAGTCATCCCATTTACACCCTGTATAATTATTGAAAGGGCTCTTTATTGCCCCGGGCCTCCATACCCCTAGATGCCGCCCTTGTCGACCGACCGCGTGGTGTGTCTGTTCCGGCGCGACAGTGTGAGCGTAATACTTATGCCAAGAAGACGTGTCTAAATATAATTTGGATAAAATAATGCCGTTTTTTTGTGTTATATGCACAAAATCTACAAAGCCAGTTAAGAAATTTTCAGAATTGACGTTGTCGAAATGTGCAAAAATGTTGGTTATCCGAAAAAAATATAATTTAAAGTATAGTGATGTAGATTTGCCTACCGTCGTCGATGACTACAGGGGATATCACACGAAATGTTACAGCAATTTAACTGGAGTGATGAGGAAATATTATTCGCCTGAAACTTCTATCGAACCAACATCGCCAGGCGTATCTTCAATGGAACACTCAGTACCTATGCACGACGGGTAAGTCAAACTCCTTTTCAAGATAATCGTTACTACTGTGTGTAATTTCTTACATGATTTTTAAAAATTTCCGTGTAGTTATACGGTAGACTCGACAGGTAGAGTTCTAAACCAAATATTTTTAGGGTCACTGCATCCTGGCAGAGACCCTAAAAATTTTAGCACCCATGAATAGTCAGGGAGACTGTGATTTATTTTTGGAACTTGTTTTCTTAGTCATGTTTATGAATACATATGTTCTGTTAGTCAGAATAATAAATAATTTTTCAGTCTGGCACTGATTTTCCAATGGGTTCAAAGACATGAGTCTACTTATTTTCTAAGTTCCAAATCTTTTACACTAAGAATAAGAGATCATGCACATAAGAAAATCAATCTGACTCAACTCAAGTAATAGACAATCGCGGATTTGAGGGGAGAGTAACGTGCTAATTACCCCCCCCCCCTTAGAAAAAAAGATGAACTTTTAGGTAATAATACCGGGTTAACCGTATAATTACCCGCCCCCCCGAGAAAAAAAATTATTACATAAATAGTATTTCCGTCGACCATTACCCCCCCCCCTTGAACCGAACCGAACCCCCCCCCCCCCGAGATGTGAGTATGTACTTATTATGTATGTATATAAGTACAGTGGCGCACCCAGGAATATGTCTTGGGGGGGGGCCCGAGGCCTCTTGGGGATGATGTCGAATTTTAAGCTAGTTTTTGTGTTTTTTTCTGAAATATGTCGAAAATTTGTAAAAAATCTAAGGCTTGGGGGGGACCGCCCCCCCCTGGGTGCGCCTATGAAGTACATACTTAATGTACATTGGTAAACACACTTATGAGCTTTTTCCTGAACTGTAAAAGCTTTTCGTTTAGACATCGCGTTTACTTTATACATATTCTTAGATTCAGCAGCTTGGATTATGTAAACACAACAGCACACCACATCAATAGCTTTAACACAATAAAGGTAACAGGTAGACCAAATGCCGATTCGCATGAACCGGGGATTTATCGCCTACAATAAAAGGGATTCCCCGAACTTCGGCACACAATTTAAGTTAAATTAAAAAATTGGTCGCTATATAAGTACATCGTTATATGCGATGTCATTATTGGCAACACGTCTTCAATGCATTTAGCATAGAACTCGGTCGTGACCTTAATATGTCGTCGTTATAACCGATATGTCGTAATAGTCGATATCGTTATAAGCGATATTCACTGTACGTCTGGCCGAGCGTCTGGCTGATAATTTCTAGATCCAAAAACTGGACTGAAAATTAACGTATAAATTGATGTTATCATACACGATAATGAAAAATAAGTCTAGCTGCTTTAAGAAGTTGGTAAACGCGACTAAAAGGTAGTAAATATTTTAAACTTATTTTCTTAGTTTCCCATGATTTATTATAGTATATGTATATAGAAAAAATTAGTCTGGCTGGCTCTAAGATACAATCTAAAGAATAGTTGAATAGTTAATCAGTTATTTTCTTCGTTAACGGTCGCAGGTATAAAAAACTGCAGGAAACCAAAAAGTTTCTAGATAAAACGAAGAATTTATTTCGTATTTTAGAATCTACTAGTGATGCACCAGGTTCAGGGGAGGGAAAAAAACAGCATGTCCGCTAATAAAATATCTTCTTGTAGATTCTAATTATTTTTAAGCTAAACATCTAAAAAAACTTAAAACAGCTATAACGAAAAACTACAAAAAAAGAAGCCAGATAATCACTTCTTTTCATTTGTACGTAGGGTTTTAGAAACATAATTGAATGTGCCAAATTGACGGGCATCAGATTGGCCTGGTAACGCTTTGGGAAGAGAACATATAAATGAACTATTTTTTCGATGCTCTGGGGCTTTTAAATACCAGCGAGATGGTATTTTAAGCTTTTGTTATAATAAAACCTATCATCCGAGAAGAGCCGGCTCTTCTTTGCTATCATCTCTATTTGCAATCTTACAAATAGTCTCAGTTTGCGGACGCCTATGATGTCTTGATTCTATTTTAAACATTACCAAGATTTTTGTTTCTCTGCGTATGTTTGTGTGTCTGTGTATAGCTTAGTTTTTGAGGAAATTAGATGAAAAATATGAATTTGATGTTAAACAATTGCAACATGCGGACGCACCTGGAATAGTTTTTCCTAATATAAGAAATCACTTGAAAACATATTGTTCGAAAGAAGATTTAATTTTCAACAGAGTAAAAAAATATAAAACAAACAAACATTTTTTATTCAGCACTAACAGCGCTATTTGTCTAACAGAAACTTTTATTTTGTATAAAAAGTGTTTTCAACATTTTTCTAGAAAATAATTTGTTTTCATGCAAGTATATGATGACTGAACTAGGAAATTCAAAAATATTATTTCTTTAACGTTAAAGCTGACATGCCGTAATAAGAATATTAAAGCCGATTCAAAAATATTTTTTATTTTTAGGGTCAAAGCTGAATTAGACGAATATATTCCTTACGACTTACCCAAGCAAAACAACGAATTTATGGAGGAAAACATTGTGAAAGAAGAATGTGTTTTAAGCATTAAAGCTGAAGTGGACGAATATATTTATGATGACTTACTCAAGCAACAGAACGAATCTATGGAGGAAAACGTTGTGAACGGCGTATGCGCTTTTGACGATAAAGCCTTGGTTAAAGCTGAAGTAGATGAATGTATTCATAATGACCTACTCGAGCAAGAAAACGAACCTACAGAGGAAAACGTGGAAAACATTGTGAAAGATGTATGTATATTCTGTAATAATAAACGGAAAAAAGTAAAAATAAAGAACAAACACTGTACAGCGTTAAACTAGAATCAACCGTTCAACATCTTAAATCGCAAGCGGCACAAATCAACGATATCCATATGCTGCAAAAAATAGAAAATTACAAACAAATGAGTCAAATTATTTATTATCACAATCTGTGTAAACAAACATACAAACATACTTGTGCATCTGGTCTTTTTTGTGAGAAGAAAACATGGCACAAGAATCGAGATAAAAATGAACTAGTTTACGATGAACTTTGCGCATTTGTTAATGACAATGTTGTTCAAGGTAGTCGGTGTTACTTCTTAACATTTATAAAAAAGTTATATGTCGATCGCCTCATCATCGAATATCAAAATGAACTACCGGGGAGTACAAAAGACTTGTTTTCATGCCACCACATTGAAAAAAAATTGTTACAAACCTTTAAAAATAAAATTCAAATTATCACTGTTCGAAATAAAAAAATAGTGAAGCCTTTCAAATGGCGTACTTTAGAAGAGCAAGATCTTACAGAGCTTGAAAATATGGATACCGTTGAAAGAGCAGCACTTATTTTAAGGCAGCAAATTTTAAACATGGGGTCCAATAGAATCCCGGACAAAAATACAGTAGATGATGATTTAATAAAGAAAGAAAATACAACACCAAAAGCAGTCCATTGTTTTTATGAAACCTTGTTAAGTGGTCCTAGCCATCGTGGTAAAGAATGTTCAGAACGAAAAAGAATTCTGGAGTCGCTAGCTGATGATTGTATCTACGCCGTATCCAGTGGAAAAATAAAATCATCCAAACACATCAAATTGGGAATGGCACTTAAAAGTGAGATGGGGGATTGTCTAGATAGTGGCAACGATGGCAACATAGAAGCCCTTAAAGAAGACAAAGTCAAACAAGAATGCAATTAATAAAAACCTAATTGCTTTTTAAATGCTCCCATTTAGAAAAGGACATATGGGTATAACACTACTCATCCATATAATCGAACGTGCCAAATTGAGCGCGCCAGCAGGCACTAGAAAAGTTTGACAAAGCTTTGGGAGTTTTAAATAATAGTCAGATTTCTACTCTACTACATGAGAATAAAACATGGCACAGGAAAAGACATAAAAATGAACTAAGTACGATGAACTTTTCACATTTATTATTGAAAATGTTGTCCAGAGTAGTCGGTATACCTTCTTAACAACTGCCTCGCCATTGAGTTCATCAAATGGCCTACCGAAAAGTACCAAAGATTTATTTCCATCACATTGAACAAATATTGTTGCAAACTTGGGATTCGTAATAACAAAATATAGCCGTCGCCGATTTTTTTTTCAAAATGCACAAGAATTCTGAAAACAAAACTATTAAAACACATCACATTTGAATGGAATTAAAAAGTGATATGGAAGATTGACAAGACAAAAGCGTCGGCAAAAGAGAACACGAAGAAGAGGAAGAATGCAAACAAGAATTTAATTAATTTTTGTTTTGTGGCATTTATTAAAATGAATTACATCATAAATCAAATATTTTTCGAGCTGCCAAATCATAATTATGTCTGTACACTATAGAGTATGCAATTGCTTTGTGAATGTTCCCATTAATAAAAGAATTAGAAGAATGTAGGTTATACTTAGGTATAACGCCAAACTTTTATAATTCTAGATAATTGAACGTGCAAAATTGCTAGATTGTATTTTATCATTTTGTTATACATACATTTTTTGATTTTTTAAATGAAAAAATAAAAAACTTGTTTTTCGCTCTCTGGCTAAACGTATCTATTTTACATTGAGGTTAATCAACCACAAAAATTGCGCCAAACACTCTGTGTAGCGTATGACTCAACCCTCTATCTATACGATGCAAAATATTAGGATAATTTAAGTTCTTACCAAGTCAGTGCTCATGGTGTTGCACCCTCGCAACGGTAACGTATACGTAATGGGCGACTTTTTCTGCACCCACTCGCTCATGCATTGGGTGTTTTTCGAAAGACCCCTCGGATAGATCATGCCGTTGAATCTCCCTGATTTCGTGTTGATTTTGATCACAATGTCATCACTGTTGCAGTCCACTTTAACGTCGGCGTCTGCTATCTCGGAGGTGATAGCGTTGCTTGAGTCTTCCACTAGAAAAGTAAATAAAATATCTATCTAATTTCAGGACCTGAAGATACTTAGATTTCTTATTGAGATTAAGAAATCCTTGGTGTCACTTTAAATAGTCTTGCAAACACAAAAATATGATATAAATAAGAGGAGCGAAAAATAAAATTTCAACACTGGATCACTATTTGACAGTTCTATTTAAACTTTTTTATAATTTTATACAGCGCGTAGTTGGTGTTGGTGTTGGTAGTGTTTAAAATGGAAAAATAACATTTAAGTATATTAAGCATCGGCTACTTGAATTTTATTAACTTTAGTTTGGATTCGAAGGTTGTAGGGGTGGATGGAAAGAAAACATAGAATACTTTTTGGCGACGTTTCTTGGACAATTTCCACTTTTGAGGCTTAAAAAATGGAAATACAGTGAAGTTCGCATATAGCGAACCCGTTTATAATGAACACTGGCTTATAAAAAACCCCGTTCAAAATATTTTACTTATGTATACAATAGTTTATACAAGGTGACAATTTAAAAAGCAACCACCAAAAATTTTCTCGAAAATTATCAAGAAATTAAAAAAACGCCGAAACACGTCGATTTTGTTTGCAAGGGGGACACTCTTGAAATTTTCGTAGCACGAACCCCCTTCGAGGGGTATACCTTACCCCTATATTTTGAATAGTCAAAGTGGGTCTAGTGATACCTTGTTTTGAAGGCCTTTTGAATGTCCTTACAACCATGTAAAAATTTCAAAAATCTATCCATTTGTTTTTCAGATAATTGCTTTCAAACTTTCAAATTTAACATGGACTGATGAAATAAAAATTTTATTAGAATTTTATATTTATCAGATTTAATTTTTATTTTATCATTCCATGTTAAATTTGGAAATTCGAAAGCAAATATCTCAAAAACTAATCGATGGATTTTCGAAATTTTTACACGGCCACTTTCCCTATTCAAAATATAGGGGTAAAGTATACCCCTCGAAAGGGGTTCGTGCTACAAAAATTTCAAAATAGCCAAAAAGTGTTCCCCTTGCAAACAAAATCGACGTATTTCGGCGTTCTTTTAATTTCCTGATTATTTTCGAGAAAATCCAGGTGGATCCTTTTTAAATTGTCACCTTGTACGTCTTCTTATAGTAAACCTCGGGTATAGCGAATCAGTTTCCCTGCAATAGCGAATCGGGTGGGCCCGAACGTATGCCGGACCTAGGCTCTTATCTATCACTTGTTAATCAACGCGCCTTCGTAACTAGCACACGCAATCTTGAAAATAAAGCCGATCACACACAAAAAAACATAACGCGTAAGAAGTTCAACCTTATGGACTTTTCTTACGTAAATCCAATATGGCCGCTGCTATTCGATCGCTGATTGGTTGAAAGCCCGCTATGCGCCATGCTACGGATTACGTAAATTGTGTGTGTGAAGGCCTTAAGATGTTAGTTCACCTTCAGCTGTGCAGCGAGCCATATGCTTTTGTCTTATTTTGCAAAAAAGATGAGCTTATTTTTACCCTCAACATATAGTTACCATATCACATTGATGATGGTCCATTCAGAGTGAACTTGTCAACGGAAGAAGAAACGGAGGTAAGTTGTATTCACTGTTTAGGGTTGGGTTCGGTTTGGAACAATGGCTTGGTTCGGTTCGGAACAATGGTTCGGTTCGGTTTGGTTCGTATTATTTTTGCCACCTCATCAAAATCAATTTAGCAATATTTGCGTGATGACAGACACACACAAAAATTGTGAAAATTGCATTTTTGATATCTAAGTAGGTATTTAAAAATTATTCAATGTATTAAAATATCGCGATTGCACATGCTGGTTATGAAGACGCGTTGATAACATGTGATGGATAAGAACTGCGCTCGAGCTCGCTTGATGCGCGATACCAAGTGATAGATATGAATATAACATGTGATGGATAAGAACTAAGCTCGGGCTCGTTCGAATCGCTATTCCAGGTGATAGATATGAATATGCTATCCGTACTTGACTGTATTCCACGAAGCGTCTTCAAAAATCACACTATTTTATTTTCATCTACCCCTACAACCCACGAATCCACACTGTTGAAAATCTCAAGCTGGATGGAGGCAAACTAAAACAAATGAGCGGATGAACGTTCCAAGCGCGAATCAGGGCCAAAATCTAGGGGGGAGGGGTGTAAAAGTCAACGAAAACATTATCTGTAATATATTTTTTTCTAAGGGGCGTAATTACCGGGTTACCCCCCTCAAATTCGCGCTTGGGCCGATCCTCAAAGTAGGCATTGTTAGAAGTCCGGTTGAAAACATACTGGACGTAAATCTCCCAAACCTGAAGTTTAAGACGTATTGTTTAGAAACCGCTAGAAAGTTTACCGCTCTGAGGCTAGTTACACACACGGTACCTGAATTGGTTCTGGAATCATAACAGGCGCATAAATTAATTAACTATTTATCGACCTAGCTGACATATTGTCCCAACGAAACTAATGAAGATGAAACAAGTTTTCGGGGCTAATCGGGTAAAAAGAAGTTACCGATTCTAATCCTGAGAACTAGGCCCATGAGGCACCCTTTTGGCCAACCTCCGTCCATCTTGGCTAAGGAGCCTGCCCATTCTTTGTATAAACGCCAAAATACCAAACGCTACCTCTGCAAACACCTTTTTTCTTGCCTCTTTAAAGGCTTCCTATGATGTGAGGAAGTGGACCGAACTTTAGATCTATCTCTCGCATGTTGCGTCCTCCTTTATTTTCATCTTTACCAGATTTAGAGTCTTGGTTCACATCCATATTCCCGTTGTAGAAGAGTGTGGAGACGATCCGAAAATTGAAAACGTTACTCACTTGTCTAGAAAGCTTACACATGTGATGTTATAAGCTGGAATAATAATTATTGTTGGCGGCAGGACTGGCGCTTTTTTATACGTCCATTTTTTGGTCTAGTTAGTCAACATTTTCTTTTAATGCACCATTCAAATACCGCTGACATTTTGAAAAGCTGGTTCGGTACCAGGACAATTGCCATGGCCAGTGTTAACTTCGATTAAGTATGGAAAATTTTTTAAAAGGATCTAAAGGGGAAATCTTGCATAAGGGGCCTGCTTTCCTGTCAGAGTCATTTCTCCTTCACCGTCTAAAACTCCTCGACTGTGACTCCAACCTGCGGCCGGCAAGCCAGTCACTGCACTGCAGACATTACTGGCTTGTTGGGCACCATTAAAGTGCGTATACAGCAATCTGCGAATGCGCCGCTCGCCGAATTCGTTTCAACACTTTCAACGAACTTTCTACGATCCACGGAAAAACAGCAAACACGCATTGAAATGAAAACTCGACAACAAACTGCCGATGCCCAAAGGATCTGCGAATACACAAGGAGGAGCCGAAGAAAGCTGGTTTTCGGCAAACGGCTTGCAAGCGGCGGCGGCGAGCGCGCAACTTGAAAACACGAAAACAGGAGGGCGAGCGGCGCACATACGGCCGGCGCGTTCGCGGAGTTGTTTGGTGTATACGTACTCTTATGTACTAGTAGTAAAAGTGTGGGATAGGCTCTAGGCCTGGCAACTAGACACATGGAGCGCCTCTTTCACCATAGGTAAGCAACTTTTGAGAGCTTTTGAAAAGACAATGTCTACAGAAATAGAAAGCTCTCAGTCGTCACGTGTTAGGCGAAGAGAGCCCTGTTACGCAAGCTTCTTTTATGAAACGCTCAAAAATGCTCTACTACTTTAAAGTACAGGTTTATAACTACTTTAAAGTACAGGGTTATAATAAAATTCACTTTCGTTGGACAGCGAGCGACTATTTTCCTTGGTTGCTATATTTTGCACGATGTTATGAGAACAGAGCCCAAGGGGACATTAACGAAATTGTTTTGCCTATAAACAATAGATGCAAAGTGATAGGCTGTATGTTCTTTACTAGTAATTACTCCCCACATATATTTTTATTCGTTAAATTGTAAAAAAAATTATGTCCTTTCTAAAAAATATCCCTGAACCTTTACGTATGTAGTATATATTCCTCTATGATAAAACATTTCAAATTAATGATACTTTGCATTATTTTCTTTGATAAAATATGGATAAAATCAATATTTTATGTACAAATTAACTTAATAATAATTCTTCAACCGGAAAAATGCTAATAAGTTTAGCCGTTCCGAAATGTAAATAGAGAATTCGCGGTTAACACAATTATGAAATTTAAATTAGCAATATTTAGCAAAAAAAACACATTATTTTCACGTTTACCTTAAAAGTAATCTTAATAAATTAGAGTTGCCACACATTAACGCCACGGCGAGTTCTTGGAATTTTAAATTTCAGCGTGGGCTGTGAGTATGCCATTGAACTCTATTCTTAAGTGACACAAAAACTGAAGTTACTCCATGTATGTATTTCTAAAATGGGTTATAGTGAGAAAGAACATATCCCCGCGACCGTCAGGACCAATAGAGATGCGGATGTGGAAATCAAGTGAAGTCGCATGCGCGATTATATTTTCTAAGTTGGAGGGAGTAATTCTTCTTCCCATCCATGCACCTCAAGAATTCATACATATAAGTAATCGATAAAATGCATAAATGCATATGTATAATTTTTTATGCAAACAATAATTTTTTAAGCCTTGGCTTAGGCCTTAGTTTGTTGAGTGATCCGTGGCCTTAGTGTGTGTAAAACCCTGTTCAGTTCATGCATGAAAATTATGCAACTTTTTACACGCATACTTTGATGTTCACACCATGTCATTTGGGACCAACATAAAAATATTCAAATTCTCAACATTTTTGTTTTTTCATCGTTTTTCCTATAACTATTTTTACCTTCTTAGGCGGCGCAAATGGCTAAGAAGGTATTGTTTTCGACGCAATTTTTTTTCTTTGAGATAACGCCGAAAATGTGTTATTTGAGTGTATTTTGACCAAGCAATATCGTTGTGACGTATGTCCGTGTGTGTGTGTGAATGTATGTCCGTAACACGATAAATAGCTCCTAAACCGCTCAACCGATTTTCATGAAATTTTCAGGTAAAATAGTGTACAATACTGTAAAGAGCTGAGTAGAATTTGGTAAAACTCCGTTAATGCTAATGACAGTTTTTGAAAATATGCATCAATATGCGGTTTTCGGAATATAGTAGAAAAACATTTTTCTTAATAATTTATGTTATTACTAAAAACTTTGTAAGAGCTTCGATTTCTGAGATATTTACAAATACTGTTTTCAAGCCTGATATAGCGTGTAGTTCGCTTGGAGTATGGTAATGGGTTAGGAAGATATCAGATCCATCAGAGATCCATTTATTTGTAATCATATATTTTTAAAAATTTTAAAGAACACCGCAGCCGTTTACACAGGCCTTATGGGAAATTTTTGTCTCGGTGGAAATGGCTATAATTTTAGTGTTATAGTAGGCTATATAGCTAAAAAAAATGTAAGTAAAGTTTTTGAGACATAAACGGTCAAAGTTCGTAAATGGTCGTTTTTGTGTATGTTCTAATAATAATAACTCTTACATCTTGACAGAAAAAAATTTGTTGACCATAAAAATTTCTAAAGACAAAGTCGCTTATAATTTTATTCTTTTCAATTTAATAGGTAATACACGGGGGTAGTCGAAAAATCAACTTTTTTATATCAGCACTACTACCGAATTTTAAAACTAGCATTAGGTAATAACTCCCCGTTATTACCTAATGAATTGAAAAGAAGGACATTATAAGTGACTTTGTCTTTAGGCATTTACTAAGTAATTTTTATGATCACTTAATTTTTTTCGGTCGGTTACACGAAAACGACCATTTAACGAACATTGACCGTTTATATCTCAAAAACTGTACATAGAAAAACTGAAGTTTACATACAATTTTTTTAAGTTAAGTACCCTACTATAATATACTAAAATTATAGCCAATTCCACCGAGACAAAAGTTTTTCAGAAGACCTGTGTAAAAGAGTGCGGTGTTCTTTGTTTAAATTTTAGGGGCCATAGTGTTAAGGATTGTCACCAAAAACTTGCACAAAGTTGCATTCAACTTTTTGTTTTTGATAAAGTTAGGTTAGAACTTCTTGTGGGTATTTATCACAACTTGACTGACTGCATAGGGGAAACAGGATAAGGGCAATTCATTACTTCTTATGTTTTAATTAATAGGCTCAGACGATTAATGGATTAATGTAAAATGTATTTCTTATCCATTTTGGTCCGCGAAAAAAATCTCTATGCGACACACTATGGTCCGAGGGATCAATATTTTGGCCAAAAATAGACTTTTGCAGTTAAATTCTCTAATCACTTAAACGCAAATCAATAAAGAAATCTAAATTGATAATATACAATTAAAAAATATTTTTTATTACCCCTCCACTCTTGCCACCGCCATTTTCGTGATTTATACTGCCTAAAAGCCCTTTAAAAAAGTGTATTATTTTTAATATGGTCTGCAAATTACACAGCCTCACAAAAAATTATAAGTTGCAAAACTCAGAGGGTAGACTCCCCCAAATTCTCCTAATTTTGGTGCACTAAAATCCAGTTCCCCTAAAAAAATGTTTCAATTATCGAATTTGCCACTATTAGCCCCCCCCTGGGGGAGGTAAAATTTGATGAAGTATGTTGGTCCGCAGAACTAAAATTTAAGGATTAAAAATTTTGTAACCATTCAGTAACCCAATCCCCCCTTGTACTCCGTTTATTTGGGGGTCAAAACTTTAATGGACATGAACAGTTTATCATGGAAATATTTCTATTTGCTAAATTCAACGAAGACAATAAAAATTCACTGAATTATCCTCTAAGTCACCCTTAGCACAAAGACGTATTCGGGAGGGGGGAAGAAGGGCAGCTGTTGAGCTGTCCCCCTTTTTAACCAGGTTTTTTTTAAAATCGGGCATTGAAATTCAATTAGAATATGAATTCCCCCCCCCCTCTAAATTAAGAAGCCCATGGAATTCAGAAACCTGCCTCCTCTTCTGTTTTGGGTTGAATACGACCTTGCCCCAGCAACCCTTTTTCCTCCCTAAGAGGAGAAGCCGTAGACACTCTAAAGTAAAAATTCATATAGAAGTTTAGTCGTGCCTATACAAAATTTATTTATAGACTCCCACTTCCACGCCTCCCCCTGCCAGGGAGATGCTAAACAGTTTTTCTTGTTCTGGTTGGATTCAGCGAATACCTAATATTGCATTAAAAACTTTTAATGTTCCTAAAAAGTTAAGTTTTTACCTCCACATACAGGGTGAAAAACCGCATGAATCCGATGAATGATATAAATTGAGGATAAATTTGTATTGATCATCATATTTTAGTTTGGGGCGTAATAAGAGCAAGTTCAATTATTGAAACCTATTTTTTTTTGTTTCCCCACCTTAATAATTTTAACCTAGTTAACCCCCCACCATTCTAAATTGTTCTTTTCCTCCCCCAGTAAAAATTATTCTATATTTGAATTTAGATGCTCCAAATGTCCCAAAACCGATGTTAAATGTTTGCAGTTTCTACTAATTTCCTATCTATTTTGGCGGCCATCTTGAATTTTTCCCTTGTCTTTTTAAGTTCATTGCTAAGACAGGAGTTTTGATATCTATGATTCATTTAAAGGTACTTTCCTGCTTAAAAGGTACTTTGCTCATTACTATCTTATAGAAGACACACGGAAACACAAATTACAATGCACTAGAATAGGCACTTTGTGTCTATCAGAATATGTACGGTCATGTTTAATAACGAATTTGGAGACTATCGCACCTTTTCGAACCAACAGTGTATGTACTCCGGAAAGTACATATCAGGACGAAAATATTTTTACAAAAATTAATATGAAAGTTCGTGAAAGCTTTTTTGTTACTCCAATGAAATATCGAGAAAAAAAAATTCATACACTTCTGTTACAATTTTTGTATCATTGGTATTTAAAGAATGAGTTTAAAATCCCTGGGACTAAAATTATCAAAAAATAAACTACTTACCTTTGGTTAAAAAAGCCATTTTTAAAAAAATTTATAACTCTTCGCACTTCTTAGAAATAGCACATTAAATTTAGTGAAAAATAATGAACAATAAAAAACAATTGCTGATTGTCAAGAAATGTCAAATTCAAACAACGATATTTCGAAGCCTGCTTTGGCAATGAAGCCAATTATGCTGGAATTTTAAGGTGCCATTATTTAGTTTTAAAAAATATGTAACCAAACAGTTTTATTGTTAAGTTAGTTTTTGCTATTTTTGGCCAAAATATTGGGGTTTCAGACTAAAGTGCGACAGCCGGGAACCTGTCCGCCAAACCGAACCCCTTCCCTGAATTAAACACCACTGACGAAAAAAACTATAATGTGGTTTTTTGATCTTCACAGAAGCCATATTTTTAGCAAAACTATAATTTTTGAATTCAAACACCAACCCCCTTGTTTTAGTTTATGTACCATTAAGAGCCAAACCTCAATATAGGTACTAAATTTCATCTAAAACACAAGTAATATTTTTACCAAAACTCTAATTTTTGAAATTTATACTTTTTTTGCGGCTTATGTCTAGTGGATTTTATTCATTTAAAAAAAATTGGACCATCTTTAACCCAAGCCCAACCTAGGTACCAAATTTCATTAAAATCGGGCAAGCAGTTCTTGAGTTATGCGCGTTGGTCGTTACAGACAGACAAACAGACAGACGGCGCGACAAAAACCTTCCAAAATCATCTGAAACGCAAAAATATATAGCACCCAATACTTACATTTACAGATGGTAAGCGTATTTACGAAAAAATTGTGGGTGTTAAATAAATGACATCTTCTTATATCCACTTGCGATTTCAATGGCCATCTTTACACATATTCAGTTACAAAATAATTTTAACATTAAATTAAATTAGATTTAAATTATTATTATTTGTTGCAAAATGTTAACTGGTTGTCCCACCAACGAAAATACTCTGCCAATATATGGACCCCTAAGCTCACACTAGGTACTATAGTTATTTTGTACGTGTGAGCTAATATAACTAAAAACTGAAATACATTTTATTCAACTCCAGACTAAATTATCTTTTGTTTGATACCACACAAGCCATGTTTTGACTTAAACTCAAATTTTTGAAATCTACCCCCACCCTTAAAGAAAACAAAAACTAAAATGTATTTTTTTTAACTCTAGACTCAATTACCTTTCGTTTGATATCACACACGCCATATTTTCACATAAACTCTAATTTTTGAAATCTACCCCCACCCTTTTATTTGGTTTGTGTTTGGTGGATTTTGTTCATTTTTAAATGGGACCATCTCGACCCAAGACCCAGCCTAGGTACCAAATTTCATTAAAATCGGCCAAGAAGTTTTTGAGTTATGCGCGTTGGTCGTTACAGACAGACATACAGACATACAGACAGACAGACATACAGACAGACAGACGGCGCAACAAAAAAGTTTGAAAATCATCTGAAACGCAAAGATATATCAAAATTTTTGAAATCGGAGCAACTTTTTTTCTCGAAAAAATTAGGATCACCATAGCTCACACTACTATAGTATAGTATATGTGTAAGCTAAAATGGTGGGTAGCAAAATTATAAAAAAATTTAAAATTTAATGTTCTTTGCAAACTATTTTATGAAGATAATAAAGCAAGTTAAATTAAATATTTCTAAAGTCCCCCGACATATTTTTCAGGTATGTGGCTAGGGCTCCGGTTTAAAATAGCGTTTTCTAAACAGCGATATTCAAAAGAGCGACATATCAAACCAACGAAATTCAAAAAAACGATATATCAAAACAGCGATATTCAAAAGAGCGACATATCAAACCAACGAAATTCAAAAAAGCGATATATCAAAACAGCGATATTCAAAAGAGCGACATATCAAACCAACGAAATTCAAAAAAGCGATATATCAAAACAGCGATATTCAAAAGAACGACATCTAATAAAAACAGCGATATATTAAAACAGCAACATTTAAAATAATCCAATTTCTTAAAATTTAATGTTGTTTGCAAGCTCTGTTGTGGAGGTAATAAAACAAGTTAAATTAAACATTTCAAAAGACCCCCAACATATTTTCTCAGGTATGTGGCTAGAGCTCCGGTTTAAAAGAGCGCTTCCTAAACAAGCGATATTCAAAAGAGCGACATATCAAAACAGCGAGACTCAAAAAAGCGATAATCAAAACAGCGATATTCAAAAGAGCGACATGGAATAAAAACAACAACATTTAAAACAATCCAATTATTTTTTCATTTTAGGCTGGTTATGTTAGTAGTATAGCTCTTCTGTCCTCGAACCGGGTTAAATTATTATTATTTGTTGGAAATTACTATATAACTATTATAACTAAAAAATGGTGGGTATCAAAATTATAAAATTTCTTAAAATTTAATGTTCTTTGCAAACTATTTTATGTAGATAATAAAGCAAGTTAAATTAAACATTTCTAAAGTCCTGAGACTTATTTTTCAGGTATGTGGCTAGAGCTCCGGTTTAAAAGAGCGCTTTCTAGACCGCGAAATTTAAAAAAGCGATTTATCAAAACAGCGATATTCAAAAGAGCGACATCCAATAAAAGCAGCGACATTTAAAACAATCCAATTTTTTTTCAATCTGGACTGGTTAGGTTAGTAGTATTAGAGACCCTGTATGTATGACATATTTCTACAACAGAGAGATGCGACAAACCCATCAAAGTCACTGAAATTAAGATTTTTTTGGTTATGTTATTTTCTTGACAAGTTCATTGGCGTTTCATTAAGATAATTTAAATTGTCAGCGGTAAGTGACATCAGTCATCATGCAACATTTAAACAATGAAACAAGTTCATTGCATTTAAACAAACACGGTTGTCCGTACCCCCAATGAACTTAGCACCCCCCTGTATAGGTTTTGTTAAAAATCGTTTAATTTTATTTTCCCACGGTTATGAATTAACAAGGACAGAAGGTGCGTCTCTCTCTAAACATCGCTAGAGTATAGAGGACTGATATTTTCATCCTCTGATTTTGACTTAAATAAATATGACTTTGAAGAGTTTGTCGCGTCTCTTTTATTTAAAATATGTCATACATACAGGGTCTCTAAGCAGTATAGCTCTTCTGTCCTTGAACCGGGTTAAATTATTATTATTTGTTGCAAATCTACCAACTAAAAAATTGTGGGTATCAAAATTATAAAATTTCTTAAAATTTAATATACTTTGCAAACTATTTTGTGGAGATAATAAAACAAGTTAAATTAAACATTTCTAAAAATCCCCAACATATTAGCTCACACATATACTATACTATAGTAGTGTGAGCTATTGTGATCCTAATTTTTTCGAGAAAAAAAAAGTTGCTCCGATTTCAAAAACTTTTATATATCTTTGCGTTTCAGATGATTTTGAAACTTTTTTGTTGCACCGTCTGTCTGTCTGTATGTCTGTCTGTCTGTCTGTATGTCTGTCTGTAACGACCAACGCGCATAACTCAAAAACCGCTTGGCCGATTGTAATGAAATTTCGTACCTAGGCTGGGTCTTGGGTCGAGATGGTCCCATTTAAAAATGAACAAAATTCACCAAATACAAGCCAAATAAAAGGGTGGAGGTAGATTTAAAAAATTAGAGTTTAGGTGAAAATATGGCGTGTGTGATATCAAACGAAAGGTAATTGAGTCTGGAGTTAAACAAAAAACATTTTAATTTATTAAAAAAAAGGGTGGGGGTACATTTAAAAAATTAGAGTTTAGGTAAAAATATGGCGTGTGTAATATCAAATGAAAGGTAATTGTGTCCGGAGTTAAACAAAATACATTTTAGTTTTTGTTTTTTTAAGGATGGGGGTAGATTTCAAAAATTTGAGTTTAAGTCAAAATATGGCTTGTGTGGTATCAAACAAAACGTAATTTAGTCTGGAGTTGAATAAAATATATTTCAGTTTTTAGTTATATTAGCTCACACGTACACTATAACTATAGTACCTAGTGTGAGCTTAGGGGCCCATATATTGGCAGAGTATTTTTCAATCTGAACTGGTTAGGTTTAGTAGCATAGCTCTCCTGTCCTCGGGTTAGGTTGGTTGTTATATCAACCCTAACTTTGTTAGGTTAATATAAGAAACCTAACCTGGTTAGGTTAGTAAACTTAATCTGGTTAGTTTAATATGCCTAACCTAACCTGGTTCGATGGGGTTTGGTTTAATTTTACAAAAAAAAATTAATAGTTCAGCATAAATTACAAATAGGGGATTGAAGCGACCGACCCAGCGAAATTCAAATGAAGTATTTTTCCCCCAGTGACTTGTTGATCTGGATCTCTTTGGAAAATCTTATCAAAATTGCTAAACGATGGTCATAAAAATGTTATAGTAAAATTAAAAAACTACCTTTTGAATTAAAAAATCGCTAGAAATCAATTTTAAAAAAAGTACGTCATTTATACAGCTTGATTTTATAAAAATGGATTTTTTTTTATTATATCTTTTTTGCTTTAAAAATTATAACCATTGTAAGTTTTCAGTGGCCCACCCTGTATTATACATTGCGGACTTCGAAAAAAAGTTATTTTAAATATAATTTTTATGATTTATTGGTCAATTTTTAGGCAAGGTGACACCGCACCTTTAAAATGGTGTGCCAAGTGACGAAAGATATTTTGATTCTTACATCCAGCGCTATCCAATTTTAAAGTAAAAGTCCTATCCAGTTTCTAAGAAAAAATCATCAAAATAGGGTCATTTTGATCCGTACTGTAACCAAAAAAATTGATATTAAGTTCCTTCAGTAAAGAATACTGATTTTCTCCGAAATACGAAAGGCAATTATGTTTTTGGTGCATTTTACGCAGCTCTTGCTAATTTTAAAAAAGGTAATTTTTGGGTCCATTTTGAGAAAGAAAATTCGTATAAACATATTATGTCCTAAAAGTTCTAACTTTTGAGATACAGGTTGTTCTTTTCTATTAATATTTGCCCTAAATGTTTTTATGAAATTTTGTACATATAAAGGTTTTTACAAAAAACAAAAAAAAAACAATATGCTTTTAGTGATCATCTAAATCTAAATAGTATATTTCATCACAAGGGAAGAGAGCGACACATTTCACACGAGCGTGAATGTTGTGAACGAGGCGCTATCCGAGTGAAATAACACGCGAGTGTAACAAAGTTACTTTTTATCGAGGGAGGATTCCGGGGATTGGCGAAAAGGACGCTTCATGTGCCTAGTCGACAGGCCTAGAGCCTTCCCCACACTAGTACTACTACTACTACTTATATCGAGTTATGTACGCTATTTTTCCTACGAACACTGTTGAACTATACTAATTTTTGTAAAAATTGGTCTTTAATTTTGCACAAATCAAATGAAACTGCTTTTCCGCATATGTGTGGAAAAGCACTTTGCAACACATGTGCGGAAAAGTATGGTGACAGTTAACGTCATCGTACATTTTTTCATACCTGTGCGGAAAAGTACTTGTCCACATATGTACGGACAAATTTCTGCACACGGGTGAAATTTAACGTTTTCTGAGGATGCAAATCGTGTAAAATTCATCATTTTCATATGTGGTCGTAGAAAAATATATTTATCGCACCAAAAAAATACTCTGCCAATCTATGGGCACATAAGCTCACACTGGGTACTATAGTTTTAGTGTATCTACTTGAAAGCTAATATAACTAAAAACTGAAGTATATTTTAATGAACTCCAGACTCAATTACCTTTCGTTTGATACCACACAAGCCATGTTTTGACTTAAACTCTAATTTTTCAAATCTACCCCCAACCTTTTTTTAAAAACTAAAATGTATTTTTTTTAACTTCAGACTCAATTACCTATCGTTTGATATCACACACGCCATATTTTCACTTAAACTCCAATTTTTGAAATATAGCCCCACCCTTTTTTTTAAATAAATTAAAATGTATTTTGCTTAACTCCAGACTCAATTACCTTTCGTTTAATATCACACGCGCCATATTTCCCCATAAACTCTAATTTTTGAAATCTACCCCCACCCTTTTATTTGGTTTGTGTTCGGTGGATTTTGTTCATTTTTAAATGGGACCATCTCGGCCCAAAACCCAGCCTAGGTACCAAATTTCATTAAAATCGGCCAAGCGGTTTTTGAGTTATGCGCGTTGGTCGTTACAGACAGACAGACATACAGACAGACAGACAGACAGACGGCGCAACAAAAAAGTTTCAAAATCATCTGAAACGCAAAGATATATAAAAATTTTTGAAATCGGAGCAACTTTTTTTTTCTCGAAAAAATTAGGATCACCATAGCTCACACTACTATAGTATAGTATATGTGTGAGCTAAAAACGAGTTCCATTAGAATAAAATATGTCTAAAAATTCAACAATTTGCCGAAAAAATTTGAAAAAAAAAATCCTCTTGAAAAAAATTACCGTGCGGGAAAGACTTTTTTAAATTAAAATGTGGTGGTGTTCCCGCACACATGTAGAAAAATAATAATTACTTACGTGTGGGTGTAGGCAGGTTGGCTCCTCTTACAGTCGAAATCTAGAAAAAAAAAATAAGTATTAAATTTTACGTTAGACAGATCATAATAATTAATTAGGTACTTTATGTACTCAGTAATTAAACTTGCTTGTTATTTTCCGTTTATTACTTTTTTTATTGCTGTTTTTAATTCGTGTCTGCAATTTTTCCACGAAATGTTTATTTTTAGGTATTGCTTCTTCAAATACATAACAATAAATAAAGCATAAATCAATTCAATAAGTTATGTCATAGTATAAATATAGTCTGTTCTACACAGGATATCTTAAACAATTCAGTATTTTGCATGTATCTCTGAAACTCAAGGTTGCCACTGATTTAATTACAAGCTTTAACTTTAGATCGGTACGAAGTACTTAAATACTAATTAAATAAATCAAGCAAAATAACAAACCTTGATATGAATTCGAGTTTTTCGACTTTTGGACAGTTTACACTCATACAATACAAACAAGTAAATGGAAATAAATAATGTGTTAAATATATTGGGTGTGATTTAAAAAGACAGGAACAGACTGTAAAGAACTAGAAAAAAGAATACTAAAAGTTTAATTGGTTGTCTTAACCGTATTTTATGGAGCAGAGAGATAAAAAAGAATGTAAAATTTAACATATATGAAACAATGGTGAAAAGCACGCTGCTGTATGGAATAGAGACTCATAACAGAAAAATACAAAGCAAAAATGGAAAGTGTCAAACGATAAAAGATTACCAAAGCAGGTCCTAGAATAGCAACCAAAAGAGGGCATCCTAAACTGGAATGGCAACAGTCAATCCAAAGATCAATGAGTCAAAAAAACCTGACGGAAGACGATTGTCAGGATCGAAGGGGGTGGAGAATAGGCGTCGGACAACGTAGAAAAACGTTCTAAACCGACATAATAGTAGTAGTAATTAAATATATGAACAAAAATTTAAACATCTTTTGTTTAGGTCATTTCTTCATTTTCTAAATCTAGTATGTTAAGTAACGAGTGAACAAAGTGAGATATTTTACATGAGTTTAAAAATTCAGGTGAGGCGCCCGAAGAATATTACTTTCAAACGAGTAATGTACACTATTTTTGCTATGACAACAAGATATAAACCTGAATTTCCTATTATAGTATTTTTGTTAAAATTAACTTTTTTTATTCAAAAAGAAAGTATTTTCTTCTCTAGAGAGGAAAATATTTCGTCTCCAGGGACGAAAAATCTAAGTTATCATGAGTGATTATTCTCTCTAGAAGAAAAAATCTTTTTCTACAGTCTCGGGTGACAAAAATGAAAATCAAATGCATGCACCTTTCTTTATTAGGTCATGAATAAATGAATGAATGTTATGTGGGCGGGAAAAGTCCCATGCACTTAGGCCACCTTGCTGGACCCGTTGTACCCCACTATCCACTGTGTCAGCCCTAAAAACCCGCCACCTTGGCAAAGGAGCAGATTTTTCTGGGTTGAAACTTTCTGACATCGCCAGGGCTACGTACGCAGCTTCCCAAAAACGACAGTCTTATCGCGGCGATTTATTAGGTCATAATATAATTTTCTAATTCACTGTCATTGATAAAATTCCTATATGAATTACTGACATATATCGGTGAAAAACCTTAAAATCACTGCAGCATATGTTTGACGTTCTGGCCGAGAACAGACAACGTTCTGGCCCCACTTCTGTTGGCAGCACTATTTTAGCTCACACATATACTATACTATAGTAGTGTGAGCTATGGTGATCCTAATTTTTTCGAGAAAAAAAAAGTTGCTCCGATTTCAAAAATTTTTATATATCTTTGCGTTTCAGATGATTTTGAAACTTTTTTGTTGCGCCGTCTGTCTGTCTGTCTGTCTGTCTGTATGTCTGTCTGTCTGTCTGTCTGTCTGTCTGTCTGTCTGTCTGTATGTCTGTAACGACCAACGCGCATAACTCAAAAACCGCTTGGCCGATTTTAATGAAATTTGGTACCTAGGCTGGGTCTTGGGTCGAGATGGTCCCATTTAAAAATGAACAAAATCCACCGAACAGAAACCAAATAAAAGGGTGGGGGTAGATTTCAAAAATTAGAGTTTATGTGAAAATATGGCGTGTGTGATATCAAACGAAAGGTAATTGAGTCCGGAGTTTAACAAAATACATTTTAGTTTTTTGTTTTTTTTAAGGGTGGGGGTAGATTTCAAAAATTTGAGTTTAAGTCAAAACATGGCTTGTGTGGTATCAAACAAAAGGTAATTTAGTCTGGAGTTGAATAAAATATATTTCAGTTTTTAGTTATATTACCTTACACGTACACTATAACTATAGTACCTAGTGTGAGCTTAGGGGCCCATATATTGGCAGAGTATTTTTTTGGGTTTGCTGTTTACTATACTGAAATAGAGGCAGGCGCATCGTTTTAGCTCACACATATACTATACTATAGTAGTGTGAGCTATGGTGATCCTAATTTTTTCGAAAAAAAAAAAGTTGCTCCGATTTCAAAAATTTTTATATATCTTTGCGTTTCCGATGACTTTGAAACTTTTTTGTTGCGCCGTCTGTCTGTCTGTATGTCTGTCTGTCTGTCTGTAACGACCAACGCGCATAACACAAAAACCGCTTGGCCGATTTTAATGAAATTTGGTACCTAGGCTGGGTCTTGGGTCGAGATGGTCCCATTTAAAAATTAACAAAATCCACCGAACACAAACCAAATAAAAAGGTGGGAGTTGATTTCAAAAATTAGAGTTTATGTGAAAATATGGCGTGTGTGATATCAAACGAAAGGTAATTGAGTCTGGAGTTAAACAAAATACATTTTAATTTATTTTAAAAAAAGGGTGGGGGTATATTTCAAAAATTAGAGTTTATGTGAAAATATGGCGTGTGTGATATCAAACGAAAGGTAATTGACTCCGGAGTTTAACAAATAACATTTTAGTTTTTGCTTTTTTTAAGGGTGGGAGTAGATTTTAAAAATTTGAGTTTAAGTCAAAACATGGCTTGTGTGGTATCAAACAAAAGGCAATTTAGTCTGGAGTTGATTAAAATATATTTCAGTTTTTAGTTATATTAGCTCACACGTAAACTATAACTATAGTACCTAGTGTGAGCTTAGGGTAGGGTTACCAGATGAAAACGTCTCTAACCAGGACCAGCCGTCAAGAAAATCCAAACGTCAAAATTTTTTCGATGCCACACACAAAAAATCAACTTTTTTTTTATTGAAACAATAACTAATAAA
This sequence comes from Aspidapion aeneum, assembly GCA_963576565.1. Taxonomy (NCBI): domain Eukaryota; kingdom Metazoa; phylum Arthropoda; class Insecta; order Coleoptera; family Brentidae; genus Aspidapion; species Aspidapion aeneum. The sequence continues at coordinate 201,917,378 of OY755038.1, forward strand.
TAACATAATATACCTACTAATTGTCTGCCCGCAATTAGAAAAACGATAACTGCAATGGAGTGTATATATTTTATTAAATGAAAGCGCGAACAAACATAAATTGATTGATATGAAATCACGAAATAATCAAAAGGTCCATAGGTTAATTGCTGGTACCCACACAACGGAAATCAGAGACAAAGCACTCACCAGTTTGCAGCGAATTCTCCACGTTCCAGGGGCCCCTGTCTGGATCCAATGATGGCACCACGTAGCTGAAGGGCTGAAGTTTCTAGTTCTATGCTTCAGTACACCAAAATCGAGCACTTTCAAGTGTAGAAATTTGTAATAGTTGGAGAAAGTAATTAACACGCCATTTTTCTCGAGGCGGTAAAAAGGATCTCTCTGATTCTTGGTGCGCATGTCAAAATGCGCGAAAAATGTACTCTGTCCTTCATCCAATTGTATGGTTTTAAAATTTAAAAACAACCGCGAAATTTAGCGGGAGCTAACACTATTTTATAGGTACTTTTCACTGCTTTGTATTTTATTCAACAGCGTTGAATTTTTAGGCAGAAGTACAAAATCGTAAAATTCTGAGCAGCTCATATTTCTTAAATTGTATGAAGTCATGAGTATTCCTTTTACAGAAGATAAAAGCAGCCTATTTCTTTCTTTGGTCCACTGGGTAGAAATACTTGCATTAAAATATTTTGCCCATTTTTCGTGAGTAGGCAGATTGTGGTCATCAGAAGTAAAATTGTCTGATATGTACTTTTTTAGATTACAAACTTCATCAAAAAAATTGTGTGTGCTTAAGACCACACGGCAGAAGTGTAATTCAACAAGGCGAAATTAATACTACTTTAAGCGGGGTCTTAACGTTTTACCTTACGTCTTGCCTGTCAGTCAAAAGGGTCAAGTATGACGGTTGAAAGACTAGCGTAGATACTTGATAGTTTTAACGTACGTTTTTAGATCATTTTTTGATACAAAACGATGGTTTTATTGGAAAACAATGCGTGATCCGGTCAGCGTATTTACGTTTCCGTGCTGATTTCACGGCAGCGCTGTTTTGAAATAGACACGGAAATGTTGCATCATATTTGGTTACAAATGCGTGTTGATTTTAAGGCGCCGAGGCTCGAACAAGGCACGGATTTGTATTGATTTACGCAGCGCAGGGGTTTACTTATCAGTGCACATTTGAAACTTAAATTGGATTTACGTTGTTTATTAGTTTGATTTTGAGGTTATATGTTTGTTAATGTGAAAACTATGGAGCAGTTTAAAAGTATTTTTACTAATATTACTCAAGATTTTGAAATTCTTTGAAGTTTGAAGAACACTCTTCCATTAACTATACCTGCAAAGTTCAGTGTTCATTGTCTTACACCGGCAACTACAACGACAGATTTTGTTCTGTTATTAATAAATTTTAATGATTTAAATGATTTTCACTTGATGCAAACTGAACCAATAATTAAAAGAAAAAAAAATCCTGAGTTCCTACCCGGGATCCTAGAGGATGTGAATCCGAACCGAACCGATCCTAACAAAACCGAACCAAACCTAACCTAACCAAACTAAACTACAACACTATTCACACCCTCTAGGATCCCGGGAAAGAAGTCAGGAAAGTATTAGCTCACACATATACTATACTATAGTAGTGTGAGCTATGGTGATCCTAATTTTTTCGAGAAAAAAAAAGTTGCTCCGATTTCAAAAATTTTTATATACCTTTGCGTTTCAGATGATTTTGAAACTTTTTTGTTGCGCCGTCTGTCTGTCTGTCTGTCTGTCTGTCTGTCTGTCTGTCTGTAACGACCAACGCGCATAACTCAAAAACCGCTTGACCGATTTTAATGAAATTCGGTACCTAGGCTGGGTCTTGGGTCGAGATGGTCCCATTTAAAAATGAACAAAATCCACCGAACACAAACCAAATAAAAGGGTGGGGGTAGATTTCAAAAATTAGAGTTTATGTGAAAATATGGCGTGTGTGATATCAAACGAAAGGTAATTGAGTCTGCAGTTAAACAAAATACATTTTAATTTATTTAAAAAAAGGGTGGGGGTATATTTTAAAAATTAGAGTTTAAGTGAAAATATGGCGTGAGTGATATCAAACGAAAGGTAATTGAGTCAGGAGTTTAACAAAATACATTTTAGTTTTTGTTTTTTTTAAGAGTGGGTGTAGATTTCAAAAATTTGAGTTTAAGACAAAACATGGCTTGTGTGGTATCAAACACAAGGTAATTTAGTCTGGAGTTGAATAAAATATATTTCAGTTTTTAGTTATATTAGCTCGCATGTACACTATAACTATAGTACCTAGTGTGAGCTTAGAGGCCCATATATTGGCAGAGTATTTTTTTAAATTGTTGGTTCAGTTTGCTTTGGTTCGGTTCGGTTTGGTTCAATTCGGTTCGGTTCCGATTCACATTCTCTAGGATCCCGGGTAGGAAGTCAGGAAAGTTTTTTTTTGAAAAAAAGTATTGGTTCAGTTTGCTTTGGTTCGGTTTGGTTAGATTTGATTGATTAGCTTTCGTTATGTTAGCGTTTTTACCTGACAATTGAATACGCTTTTGTAATAGTTTAATGAGCTATGTTCTCTTACAGATCCGTGCTCATTTCGAGATCAAAACTCTTAAAATCAACACGTATTTGAACCCAAATACATTGTAACATTTCCGTGTCTATTTCAAAACCGCGCCGACGTGAAATGAGCACGGAAACGTAAATACGCATCCGGTCAGTTCTCTAGGCGGTTCTCCGTCTTAAATCAGTTCAAGTAAAACGTGTTTTTTCGTCTACACACAAAGTTTTACTTGATGCGTTTTGACTGAACAGGCAAGATGTAAGGTAAAACGTTATGTGAAGACCCCGCTTAAAGGTGAATTCACAATAAATTTATCGACGATTATTGTTTAATTACATTTTTTGAAACTAGTTTATTTTGCATTATTTGATGTTTATAAAGGCGGGTACTTTAAAATCCGGACGTTTATGAAAAATCCACCCGGACCCACCCGGACGTAGTAAAAATCCGGACATGTCCGGATTAATCCGGACGTCTGGTAACCCTAGCTTAGGGGCCCATATATTGGCAGAGAATTTTGACAAGTTTGACTTACGTTCGCTAGGGGTTGTCAGTCTGAACATTCGAGCTTTCGAAGTTCTGTCACCGCAGCGCTACCTTATGGACCCTCGTGTCCGCGCCCAAACCACCGCTGAGCTCCACCGTGTTCTGTGGAAATCAGCTGATCGTTTTCGTATTTTCTAAATTTCAAGTTTTTGTTTTTGTAATTGTAATTTTTACGGATTTTACCAAAAGGTTTGTTTGTAAAGTTTAACAATTTAACACTCAATATCAAGTAGGTACCTGAATGTGGTAACACTGAAATCTTTGTTGCCACCAAAATAGGATTCACAACGTCAAACGCATGGTATAGTGATTTGTTATAACAAGCATTAGCTATCCATTTTGATGTTAAGAAGTTTGTGATTACTTCACAAAAATTAGAGGTTAAGAAAATACAAGTGACCAAAAATAGTGCAGGCGCTGGAGGTAGTTGAGTATGCAAAATATGAGGACCTCAGTTTGACAAAGATTTTAGCTGACAATAGGTCATAGATTAACGATCTGGATGTTGCCAAGCCAGGTTTTGGTCCAATTTTTTTTAACTCACCTACTCTTATAGTAGTGTTCGAATTTCGAAAAATTGAACTAAGTTGACGCCCTAAAGCCACAATAACACAGAAATGCATCAAAAATGTGTAAAAATAAAATTATATTAGTGTTTTAAATTTTTGTTGGAAAAACCCCAAAGACCCCTACAAACCCGAGATTTTTAGGTTTTGGGAGATAAAAAAATTTTTAGTGATTTTTCAAAATTGATTTAATTTACAATGTCCCTAAATTGTTATAAATAAACCTAATCTTACCTTATTATACATCATGTGTAAGGAAATTTGATTGCCTACAATCTACTATAAAACACAATTTTTGATAGATGGCTTGGTTTTTAAGAAAATCGGGTAAAACATATAATATATATTTTTTACCTCAACGCCACTGAAGATGTCATTATTCGTACTTTACTTTGTATATCGTTAAAAAGAAAAAAAAATTCTACAATAAGGGTGATTACATATTTTTCCCTAAGAAGCTTAGTTTCTGAGAAAATTTGAAAAAAATAACTAATAATTTCAGGTTTTATTTTACTTTTATCTTTCAGTAGGTACTACAGTTCATATTTCAGTGCATACGTGGTTGGTTTTTGCATCGAAAAAAATAAAAACCATAAAACCAGCTTTAAATGTGAGCTTTAAAAATAAGTTGTTTGCAACCTACACTTACTTCTTGGATAAATTTAAGCAGAAACAAAAGGTGACGTGTGTATTGAAAATGTTGATTAAAAACAGTTTGTAAAATGGCAAATTAAATTAAATATACCTATTCTTAATGACTTATTTCTGCGCCTACGAACAGAAGGCGGAATTTTAATTTTTTCCTCTCAAAAAGAGCAAAAAATACTTTGCAAACATATATTGTTTAATTTAAGGATATTTTTATTTTAATTAATAAAAATACTTTGCCAATATATGGGCCCCTAAGCTCACACTAGGTACTATAGTTATAGTGTACCTACGTGCGAGCTAATATAACTAAAAACTGAAACATATTTTATTCAACTCCAGACTAAATTACCGTTCGTTTAATACCACACAAGCCATGTTTTGACTTAAACTAAAATTTTTGAAATCTACCCCCACCCTTAAAAAAAAACAAAAACTATGTATTTTATTTAACTCCGGACTCAATTACCTTTCGCTTGATATCACAAACGCCATATTTTCACATAAACTCTAATTTTTGAAATCTACCCCCACCCTTTTATTTGGCTTGTGTTCGGTGGATTTTGTTCATTTTTAAATGGGACCATCTCGACCCAAGACCCAGACTAGGTACCAAATTTCATTAAAATAGGGCAAGCGGTTTTTGAGTTAGGCGCGTTGCTCGTTACAGACAGACATACAGACAGACAGACAGACGGCGCAACAAAAAAGTTTCAAAATCATCTGAAACGCAAACATATATAAAATGTTTTTAAATCGGAGCAACTTTTTTTTTCTTGAAAAAATTAGGATCACAATAACTCACACTACAATAGTATAGTATATGTGTGAGCTATTATACCATGTCTCACCAGGATGTTTTTTATTTCATCAAAATCGGTTTAGTAGTAATGCATTTATAAGGAAATAAATGCAGACATGATTGGCAAGGCAATCGTATAATATGCATGACAATGGTTAGAACAAAACTATTTTTTTAGAACCACCGAACTGATTTTGATGTTTCGTACCTTGTTATGCGTGGCAAAAAAGTAGCTTTTTTACTGATTAAAAAAAATAATTATTACATGTTTGCAACACATGTATAAACGAGCATCTTTGATGGGTACAATTTAATTTTGTCCGCCACCTTGGCTTTTAAGATCGGACAAAAAAATATATTTACTCAAAACTCTGATTAATTCTCTGCCAAGTGTAGTTTGTCTTATTAAAATCGATGGTGGTATAGTTCAAAAGTATAAAAGTTATAATGAAAAAAAAATTGTCCGTTTTTTTTTGGCCTACCCGGTATAAGTACGTGATCAAGATATAATTAGAGCCAGCGGCCTTGTCAAAGTTTTTTTTGAGAAAGAAATAAATTCTCGGACTTTCCCTCCTCTAATGAAAAAAGTAATGTTTTACGACACTGTTTTTAAGACACAGATTTTATCTCAAATTTAATTAAAAAGACTAGCAAAAAACCAATAAACAAAAACAGGGTTCCTCGAAAGACCAAAATGTATGTTTTAAAAACGTCCAAAATGAAGGTTTTTTAATCATCCCATTTTCAACTTTTTTAAAACGTACTTTTTAGGTATGGGGACGATAAAACCAAAAGGTACCTAAAAAGTACGTTCCGGGGACGTCCGGTGTTACTAGGCTGGAAGCAGTGGCGGCTGGTGACGTTATAAATTGGGGGGGGGAGGGTGCAGAAATTTACATTGCATGAAAAATGAGATAAAAAACTTACCGAACAATTTTATTTTAGTATTTTCCAAACAAGCAGCTACTTGGTGTAGTTTTTAGTTTATTTGTTTATAGATAAAGTCCATTCGCCTTTCTTTTTTATGGCCCCGTAGAGCAACCTCAAAAATCCTACAGAATTTTAAACAGCCTATTAACCCACTACTACCTAAGTATATGTCTAATTTTTGTCACATTTTCATTATGAACGGTAATATTTTGCCTATAGACACTATTCAATTGGCACCTAATATCAGGCTTGCCTAGCATAGAAAATTCTATGTGTTTGTGTCTTTTTAACTTTTCACTAAAGTGCTTGATATCACATATTCCCTTTGCACGCAGGATCACTTCGTGGATTGTTCATAACAAGAAAATAAAGCAAAAACAAGCATTTCTTTTTTCACAACCGCCCAACCAGTTTTCAGCATCGTATAATTTTTTATTAAGTTTTTATGGAACACCCCTCGGCATTACTTACACTAACATTTTGGTTAATTTTTAGGTCTGGTCTATGTAGCCCTAAAGATTTTATTTGTAATCAAAGTTCATATGTCAATGTATTTAAATTTGCACAGTTAATTATGTAATCAACGGTATTTATTTCCATTTTATAAACAAACGATGACAAAAACAATGACACGCGACCGGCAATGCTTTTTACAACTGACATAGCCCAAATCAAAACAAATTCTATGTCTTCACAAAGGATAGAACCGGCATCGTGTAGAAGGGCAACGGACGTTTACGCAAGATGCTAATGGCCGACTTTTACTAAAACACTCATTCCTCCCTCCCCCCCTGAAAAACTGGTGAAATTGAAACCTTGCCCTGCGCGGCGCTGCCGACTTGTAATTTTTTACGCTAAAAAAGTAAAAAGTTCACCCAATTAATCGCTTGATGTTAACCACAGATAATAAAAAGAACTAGAGAATAATGTCGTAAGGGAAGATTTAACTTTTTTACATAAATCAATTAAAAATACTGTTTGTTGTCTAGTTTTGGTAGCGCGCTGTCCCGTTGCCCTCCCTGTAGCAGCCGCCACTGGGTGGAAGTACCTTAAGCCCTGAAAAAGCGGTAATTCCCTTGGCAGAGTTTTTTTAGAATTCAATTTCCATTTTGCCATGGCTGGCTTAATAAACATACCTATTATCTAGTTAAGCTCAAACGTCACTCGAGGCGTTTTAGACAATATGAACCCACAACTAGAGTCAATATACCGAAATAACGGTACCCACATACATATACAACATGCATAAGTAACGAAAATTTAAATCTATAATATTATGCCTATTTACGTCTTAGGCATAAACAGACAGAACTATTATTACTACTAGTTATGGTACTACTACCATTATTATAAGTCGCTTCTGAGAAATTGCATTTTACGTCGCTACAGGACTACAGGGTGTTTGACATTGAATCAACTTTCTTATGTTTTGTGATCCAAACAGTGGCTTGGAGAGTTTTTCATTTGATTTTGCTTTATCCTATAAGAGGGTGGCCTACGACTAACGGTTCCTAGTAAAACTAAAGATTTCTTGGGTTCTAGTTTTGCTATTTGGCCACACCTAAAAGTTCATAATAAGATAAACTCAAGAGTTGATAAAAACCATGATACATGGTGTTTAGTTTTCTTTTCGATTTTCCTAATTAAATCCTTTATCCAGTGATCACAATGCAATTCAATATTTATTAATCAACATTTTAAGACACAATTTTGTGATTTTAAAATGGAATTTATTGGTAATTTTATTGTACATAATATCAGTAGCGCGCCCAGGGATTTGTCTTGTGGGGGGGAGGGGCGAGACCCCATGATCTCATATTTCATGTTCTTTTTTGTTTTTATTCATCAAATGTGTGGAAAATATTTAAAAAACTCTTAAGCCCGGTCTAGTCATAACAGTTTACCTTACGTTTTGCCTGTCAGTCAAAAGGGTCAAGTATGACGGTTGAAAGACTAGCGTACACACTTGATAGTTTTAACGTACGTTTTTAGATCAGTTTTTGATACACCATGGAGGAAGCACTGCTTTTGTCAATAATGTTTTTTGTTTTAAGTGTCTATGACTTAACCGTTTCAGTAGCTAAACATAGTTTTTTTTACTAGTTTTTCAAAATGTTGTGCTGATTTAGTTTGGTAATGTCCCCGAAGATGTAAGTTCTGCTTGCGAAACATGTCGGGACTATTTGTTTAAAACAAATTAAAAATTAGTGGAGGAAGACAATAACCTGTTTGATTTCCTAAAAAATATCTTATCGAATGTCGGACGTTTCATATACCAACTTCTAAGTTGCACTCGAAAGGAATTAAAATTGTATGCACTACCACTAGAAATGCCGCTAAAACTGACGTTTTACCGGAAACAAAGCCTCTACCGATCAGTTCAACAGGTCCGACTTCAGTCCTGTTCAGTTGAGGCAAAACGTACATTTTATTGTCTACACGAAAGGTTTTGCCTGATCCGTTTTACCTGATTAAGTAAAACGTCAGGCAAAACGTTATGTGTAGACCTTGCTTTAGGCTTGGGAAGGGCACGGCCCTCCCCCTGATAGTATGCACAACCGCCCTTGATAGTATGCACAACCGGCTCTCTTCCTCACTCTTAGACATTCTAGATCAGCTAAAAATTGGATTTCACAACCAACCAAAATAAAAAAGTGGATACAACATGCGTTTGACATTACCTTTAAAAAAGCTGAAAACAGACAAAAGCAGATGGATGCGAGCTCGTAGGCAACTCGTTAGGCAGCACAACACTAAACTTACTATACTTTTATCACGGCCTTGTTAAAAAGGAGGAGACTGTCAGTTTTATTTTATTTATTTTATTTTGTTTTTTTTTTAATAAAGAAAATCTCGTACTCTACTTCCTTCCTACTCTATTTTCAATATCAATCAATATTTTTTTTGACAGTAAGATTTTATCCCAATTTAATTTTAAAAATTGACAACGCCATTAAAAAAATAAATAAACAAAATGGCGGGCGACAATTACTTTACCAGGGAACGGGAATATCAGTAAATCAAAAGCAAGAACGGGACGGCGACCATTTTGGATTTGCCACTTCGACTTTGACCAAATTCAATCCGTTAATATTCTATAATCCGTGCTCTTCGTAGACATGAGAAAAAGTGTTTTTCTTATAATTTTTACAGAAATAAGGTACACCCTGTAAATGAGCTACTTTTTTTTAAATATTTGCAGTTTCTTATGAAGTTTTTCTTTCAAACTCTTAAATAAAAAAGTGTACAATATCTTTTTGCTTTTTCTTGTTTGGCTTCTCCTAGAGTTCCTGTATGTTGACATATTTGGATCTATCTATCTATTTAGCCTTCTTTGATCCATCTTTGGACATAGGTCTCCCCCAATAATTTCTTCTGATATTATGACCGGCAAAATGGCAAAATGGATATTATATCCAAATATGTCAACATACAGGGACTCAAATTCGAAATATCTTTAATTAAAAAATGGTAAAAAAAATATATTTGTCACAATTGAACAATAAGCGTCAAAGAAGTCTAAGCATAAAGAGCCTCCTAAAACTACCTAGATATTTAAAATCACGATAAAACATTGTTAAAATTTGCCAATAAAAATCTAAAATTGATAATTCTTGTACTGTATACGGTTCCAAGTCTATTAAGAAATTTCTTTTTGATGATTTTTTTTAAAACAGTTAAAATTTTCTTCACATTTAATCCTGTCTGGCATTTTATTGAAGAACTTAATACACGCATAAGTCGGAGCTCTTTCAGTGATTTGGAAAATTGAGACCGTGAAAATAACTCCCTGTTTTTGTGAAGGAACAACAGAAACTCATATATGTAACTTCCCGGCAATGTTAGAAGACCCAACTCTCTGAATCTGCCCTTACATATGTGTTGTTTTTTTAAGTTAAGCATAATACGAATTGCTCTTTTTTTCTGCAATAAAAGCACGCCCCGCGTCAATGCTGGCCCCCAACAAATGATCCCATACCGGAGAACCGAGTGATTATTTGCAAAGTAGACAACCCTGAGATGTTCTAAAGTAAGATAGTTTGATGTTATTCTTAAACAACAGCATGTAGTGTTGATTATTTTGCAAACATTCACCAGTTGCTCTACCCAGTCCAGATTTTGATCTATGTGAAGACCCAGGAACTTTGTTTCTTTGACTCTAGCTTCTTCTATGTCCGCCCCTGGTAAAGTCACCCTGTATATGCTGAAAACATAAGTACAGTCTAAGGAGGAAGTTACTTGTTTAATGCAAGCCATAATGCATATCTAATGGTCAATGTAAGGTCTATGTGGTTTGTGGAATGGTTGGTATGCGCAGTGGTGTGGTTTATTTACTGTTTGGTATTTGATGGAAGATTATGAACATTATAATATATGGTATGTATTTACGACGAATTCTTGAGGGTAATATCTGCTGCTCCCAGCCCAGCCGTGGCCACAATTTTATAGCTATAACTAAGAGATAAATACAGGGTCTTTAGAGGAACATGATCTTGTAATGTAATTCATGATGCAAACATGAGTCCTTCCGGTCCTTAAGCAAAAATGACCTGATTGGTTGCTTTTTAACACATATGCATATTATTTCCATATAGTACGTAGTATTGCAATTCCTACGGTACCTTATGATGCATATTGCAAACATATTTGAAATAGCAATGTCAATGGGTATAAGTCTATCCTTTTTGCGGTCCTTAAGATAAAATGTCCTGATTGGTTATACTTTTATGCATGCATATTATTTTATTCTTGTATTCGTCATTTCAAATCATCGGCGTACAGTTGACAAAAACTTTATCTATGTAAATTTGATGCCAGTGCATTTTTCGTATCTTTATTTCTGAATGTTTGCATCAAATGCCAGCCATTGTGTAAATGGGTAACAGGGAGTATTGGAATATTACGTATATGGTCGAAGTAAAGTGAGAATAAGTGAGAAAGGTGTAAATTTTTGGCAACTATGGAGAAACGTGTTTTTTCCGTTAGTTTCGTTAGTTTAAATCGCCATTGAAACGAGATTTTTTCGGAACTCCGATGAAGTGTTGTGATGAGGTACATTTGGTTTCATATTCAGACGTCAAATTTGACATTAAGCTTTACTTACAAATGTCCAGCCCTCTCGCTTTTGTGGTACCGTCTGATCTCGTTTGTAGCTACTAATATGATAGTGGAACACAAAATCGTCTCCTACTCCTATCTAGTTACCTTAAGTTATACAAAGTCGAACGAATAAGGAAAATTTGGACTTAGTGCCTTGTGTTGATTCAGAAACGAAACATGATAGTTGTCCACTACCTTTACTTGTTAGACATTGAACAAGTTTAAAGACGGTAAATATCCCTTTACTCTTGATACAAAAAGTATGTACTGGCAGGTGTTCCTGTTTTGTCAGATGTCAGTCGGCCGTTAGAATCCTCCTGTAATTTCCTCAATGTCTTTTTGTATTTTGACGACGTTCTTGTATTGACAGAAATTCTAAGACCCTCTACGATTTTTGAAGGATGTGTGCCAAAATCTTCGTGATGCTTGGATAACAAGTTGGCCAAAATGTAAATTCTGAAACATGGATATAGTCTATTTAGGTTACGTAATTAGTTGCCCAGGTCAGAGCACGGATGGCCTCGGAGCTAATCTTAAAAGAAGTAATCAGAAATTGGATTGTACTCCTACTAAATGCCTTATACCTAAGATGAAGTCATTGTTGGAAAGTGCTTTTATCTTTATTTGTCCTGATTATTCTAGACCCTTCGTTATTCAGACGGACAGACGCTTCTAATTTTGGTGTTAAAGCCATTTTCACTGGAATTTTAAATTCATAGAAGTTCGGTTTTTTCTTGGTTTCAGGTATTTGTCACGGATAATAACCATTTCACATTTTTCAAACACGATTATCACTTACGAAGTATTACTCAATTTACTTTTTCTATTTAAAACCAGAACCAGAGAAAAATCAACCCCGCTATTAGATGATAGAGAGATATCTCAAAATTGTAAAGTTATTTCAAATTATGAGCAGTTCTAAAAAAATCCTGGAATTTGCGTTTTAAATGAAACACACTGTAAAGGATCTCTAATCTCTGTCTTGAAATGGATTCACCGTCAGAACAGCTTGACCGATCTTGTTATAATTTATGGCTTTTATTTCACTGTTTTCTAGTGTCAGAATCAAAGAGATAAGCAGATAATTGATGAATGAGTATGTACTTTACAAGTTGTTGCGGAAGCTACCTAAAGAATTTTAATTTATAGCTCATAATAGAGGCGAAGACAACCTACCAGCACCTGACATGCAATTACATCTAGATCTGCAATTTCGAAAATAGCTTGCTGTTGCTTCCGTATAAGCTCTAGGGTTTAGCTAAATCTGTAATTAGCTCGACAGTTCCTATATTTATCAACGATGTTTAAAATTTTTGAAAAAGTGTAAAAAAACAGGAGAGCTTCTATGGCGGAAAACGAATTGCAAACTAAATATCTTTTGAACCAATGCAATGCCTTTCAAACTAATAACCTTTTGAAACAATGGAATAAACTAAGCTTTTTGAACCAAATGTTGCAGTTTAGCCAGAGGCCACTACATTTAATTGAAAAATACAATGGATTTTTGGACAGTGTTGATTGAATACTCAGATCAACCACCAATGTTTCAGCAGTAGATCTAGGTCATCTTTATCAAGATTTGTAAATGAAGTTTATACTGTCCAAAAAAAACCATAACTTGTTTTTTCAATTAATTTATAAGAGTGGACTTATAACTATATCCTTGCTACTGCATTTATATATAAAACTAATAGAAATTTAAATAAAGAGAACCTGACCGATCCAAACTATTCTCAACCAAAAGACCTTGAATCAAAAACCGAATAAATCTACATCACAAAAATTATTAATATATGATTTTTAAAAATTTTCAACCCTAAAAAACTATTTAATTTTTATCGGTATTTTGGCGATTTTACACGAAACTTTTTTTTATTTTTTAATTTTATAACTAGAAGCACAATGTGGATATAGATATATACACAGTACTAGAAGGAATGCAGCTCTTAAGAGGGCTAAAAATCTTATCTTAAAACTTACAGTTAATACGGCGACTAAGATCCATGGCAGCGGAGGTAGAAGTCCTAAGGTGTTGGCGAAAGCTCCAACGGGATTCAGTCTTATGGGGTTCTAGAAAAAGTTAAAAAAACTAGATCAATTACAAGTAAAATAAAAAAAAATTACAAAAACAAAAAAAATTGTCTCGAAAGGTTTTAGGTTAAGATCATCAAAAAAAATTAACGCCAGCCGGCACGTATAGTCATCCACAAGACTTAGTCGTTTTGAGAGTTGATGTAGCTTTATTTTTGGTTAAAATGAAATTTTCAATCAGTTTTCAGGAGTGCCCCAGGGTAGCGTGCTAGGCCCTTATCTATTATATACTTATTATTCACTTGGGATATCCTAAAGCTAGAAAATTGTTACTTAGCAACATTTGTCGATGGTACTGGTTTATTGACGGTAGAAAAATCAATTAAATAATAAATAGAAAAACCTCAGGATGCAGTCACCGAAGTTCCCACATAGTTGACCACAAAGTGGCGAATAAAATTAAATGAAACCAAATCAATTCATGTTTATTTTACAAACAAAAATATAAAACACATAAAAATAACAATTAACAACATTTCCGTACCATATTCAAATCAGATAAAATATCTATGACACTTGATGCCAAATTGCGCTGGAAATATAGAAAGGTATAGAAAAATGACCTGGCTAATTGAAAGCAAGTCCAATTTAACAATTCATAATAAGTTACTGCTTTATAGAGAAATACTGAAACCAGTATGGACATATAGTATTCAACAAAAATGTGGTTGTACTAAAGAGAGTAACATTCTAGTTTTACAGAGATTTCTTGGAACGTTCGAAATAGCAGAGACTATAAAAAAGTAGGCAAAAAGCCATGAAGATAGACTCCATCGACATGTGAATGTGGAAGCAATTCAGCTTCTAGACAATACTATGCTAGTTCGAAGACTAAAAATAGTGAAGCCGTTTAAGCTAGTAAACTAAGTAAATTACATAAAACAAAATCATGCTATAAACACAACACAATAATTGTGAGTTACAGGCGAAACAAAGCCGGGAGAACTGTTGAGTGAACCCTAAGTTTAAATCTAACTTTTGTAGTAAATTAAGTTAAAACCAAATTGCTTACAGTGTTTGACAAATAAAATTTGTTTGCAAAAACTACGTTGCTCTAGCGCTGCCATTTCTGAGATATATACAGTCGCTCAATGGGTTATATGAGAGGAATAGCGCGACACTCAATTTTAACTCAGTTTTAACCCACTTTTAGACATCGGATCAACTTCAAATTTAGTACAGACTTAAAGTTCCGATGTCAATACAATATTATGAAGTTCACAGCTCTCCCCCCTTTGAAAATGCTGGAGGGGGGGCTACTATCTAAGTATGTCCGATATCGTTCAAAATTGGTATGCAGGGACTTTTGGGGATGGGGATCAAGAATTTTTAATTAGGTTTTTAAAATTGTGAAAGTAACGCCCCCCTCCCCCTTGGACAATTTTGACCATCTTGTACATATCCGATCAACATTAAAATTGTTGTGGACTTATAGTTATTATAAGTTACAGTGCCAATACAATACAATATTATAATGCTTTAAAGTTGGTAACCCCTCACCCCTTTGAAGAGGGTGGAAGGGGACCATCTAAGTATGTCCGATTTTGTTCAAAATTGGTATGTAGGAACTTTTGGGGATAGGGATCACGAATTTTTAATTATATTTTTAAAATTGTGAAATTGACGCCGCCCTTGTCCCTCTTGTAAGTCAATTTTGACCAACTTGTACATATCCGATCAACATCAAATTTGGTATGGACTTATAGTTACAGCGACAATACAATATTATAAAGCTCTAAGGTTGGAAACTCTCCACCTTTAAGGATAGTGGAGGGGTTTTCGGGGTTTGGGATCACGCACCATATTTTTTTTTATTTAATAAGCTTTCGAAAAAGTTTTCACCAGTTGGGTATACCAGTTGCAAAAGAGGTTGAATGTTACTAACTTTTAACTTAAGTTTTTTAATTAAATTATAAATTTTACTTAAAAGGATATTTTTTATTGTCAAAAAATGGCAAAAAAGTTAAGGTTAGCTTTTTTTAATATTTGACAGGTGTCAAAAAAAAGTAGTTCATCGTTTTTCTTTTTTGATAAGCTTTCGAGCAAGGTGCCACAAGTGGGGTTATCTAATTTAAAAAAAAAAAGTTTTATGCGAGTAGACCCCTTTACAGAGGGTCTACACAAAAAAATTTCGAACAGAAATATTACTCGTTAAAAATCTTAGTAGAAGTACTTTTGGATTTTTCAGAATAATCTAAATTCAATCCGCTGTCGAATTTATTCCATTTGGCTGATACACTGAATGTATAAAGGCCACGTACATGGCAGTGTTTAGGGCTACCCCCAAAAAACAGGGGCAGCGAGGGGCAGCAAATTTTTTATTTTTTTAGTCAAATAGACCCCTCTCTCTAATATTCTGGTAGAGATTTTACTAAGCCTTGCTAAGCTTGTTTCCGCAGGCTTTACAAAGAAAAATAGAGACGAAAATAAACGTAATATATTTCAAGAAATTTTAACCATAAAAAGGGTTTTGGAATTAGGAAATTACTAGTAGTTTTTAAAAGTGCAGTTACTGCTTATGCCCACTTTGTACCCATATACACAAAAAGTGCTGTTTGTATTGTCATTTTTTTTATTTAAAAATACTGTAAAAATACATACATACATTGTGAGTCGGTCAACAGTGGAGAAACCACCTAAAATTGTATATAAATCTGATTATGTACCAACTATCAAAGAACAACTGGTACATTTGAAAACTTCAGTCCAGTTCTCAGTTTGCGTGTTTCGGCGATTTTCGATACAAAATCATTTAGTGCCTTTTTGTCACGTTTGAAAAAACGCTAAAAATAAAACTTTTTTCTATGTAATTTTACGCAAAATGGCAAGTAGCATTCGTAACAGACGTAAAAGCTATATACCGGGTGAACCAAAAAAAACCGGAATTTTTTTTTTCATTATAACTTTTGAACTATACCATGGATTTTAATGGGACAAACTGCACTTGACAGAGAAATAATCAGAGTTTTGACTAAATATATTTTTTTGTCCGCTATCGTAAAATCCAAGATGGCGGACGAAATTAAATTGTACCCTCCAAAGATGCTCGTTTAATCTTGTGTTGTGAACATGTTTTAATTATTTATTTAAATCAGTAACAAAGCTGGATTCTTGCCACGCATAACATGGTACGATTCAGCAAAATCGGTTAGATGGTTCTAAAAAATTATATTTTTGTTTCTACCATTGTTTCGCATATTGTACCTACGATTGCCTTGCCGATCATGTCTGCATTTATTTCCTTATAAATTCATTACTACTAAACCGATTTTGATGAAATAAAAAACGTCCTGACGTACACAGGATTAGCAATGCAATCGTATAATTTGTCAAACAGTGGTTAAAACAAAATCCGATTTTGTGAGAACCGCTACACCGATTTTATTAATTTTTACCTTTTTATGTTTTTCTATAAATAAAAAAAACTACAATATTTTCGCAAAATAAGAATAAACACGCCATTTTGAAGAATCAATTATCATTATGTCCGACATCTTAAATTCTACGATGGCGAAAAATTTCGATTAAGAATCCTTAAAGAGTCAATTGTCACCACTACTTTTTTTATTTCGCTAAAATCGGTTTAGTAATAATGAATTTATAAGGAAATGAATGCAGACAGGATTGGCACTGCAATCGTAGAATCTGTAAAACAATGGCTGAAACAAAAATAGATTTTTTGAGAACCACCACACCAATTTTACTAATTTGTACGTCGTTGTGTGAGGGAAAAGTAGTGGTTTCTATAAATTAAAAAAAAACAAAATTTTTCGGAAAATAAGAATAAACACGCCATTTTGAAGAATCAAGTATGATTATGTCCGCCATCTTAAATTTTAAAATGGCGATAAATTTTTATCATGATCTTTAAAAAGTAATCAACTTTCTCCAGGTAGTTTTTTATTTCATCAAAATCGGTTTAGTAGTAATGAAGTTATAAGGAAATAAATGCATTGGCAAGGCAATCGCATAATATGCAAAACAATGTTTGAAACAAAAATATTTTTTTTTAGAAAGCAGTGAACCGATTTTGCTAGTTCATACCTTGTTGTGCGTGGCAAGAATGCAGCTTTTTCACTAATTTGAAAAAATAATTCAAGCATGTTCGCAACACAAGAATAAACAAGCATCTTTCAAGGGTACATTTTAATTTCGTCCGCCATCTTGGATTTTGAGATGGCGGACATAAAAATATAATTAGTCAAAACTCTGATTAATTGTCTATCAAGTGCAGTTTGTCCCAATAATATCGATTGTATAGTTCAAAAGCTATAATGAAAAAAAAATGTCCGACCCACGGTATGTCCTGAAAATTTCCCAAAAATTGGGCATATATAAACTTTTAAAATTTGCAAAAATGACCAATATTGGCACAAATCATGAAATGTTGCTAATTTTAGCACTTTTAATCATCATTCATATCTCGACTATCCTTTATAAATTTTTAGGATACATATAACTTACTTTTACGTCTCTTCTGAATGGGTATTTTTGCCTAAAATTATACAGAAAAATATTTTAAGGTTTTTTTTAAATTGACAAAAAGGCACTAAATGATTTTGTATCGAAAATCGCCGAGACACGTTAACTGAGAACTGGACTGCATATTTGTAATGTACCACTTGTTCTTGATTGGTACAGCATTAGATTATATACAATTTTAGGTGGTTTCTCCACATTTTCTTTTCTCAAAATTTGTGACTCTAGTTTACTTTGAAGCTATGATAAATAGAGGACCCAACATTAAATGTGGTAAAAATTTATTAGTTTGCTACACTCTGATGTCACATCAATTTTTTTTAAAATGTCTTTTGCTTATGAATTTAAAATTGCGTTTGGCTAGCTGCTTTGGTTCGTAAGACATAATAGAGAATTATTGTGCCAGGAACTATTTTGACACATTCACTTTGAAAACTGACAATTGATCCTTCAAAATTGACATACCAAAGTTGAATTTAAAACTTTCGTCGTTTATTTTCAACTAATAAAAGAAGGCACTATTTATTCCGCTTCATATAGTAAACAAAGGCCGTGTGTTGAAAGATCACAGCTGATATTACAATGTAAAGGTGTCAAAATTGTGCCTGGCACTATTATAGCCTGGCTTTATTTCAATAATTCTTTAATTTTTTTAACTTTTTTTCTATATCTCAAAAACGACGTAATAAAGGATTTTGTTGCAAATATAATTCTTAATATAACTTTGAAACCCGCCTTTTGCTAGTTGCTTCGGTTCTTGAATTATGATTTGTTAAAACATCTAAACCTCCTATTACTCCCTTGAAGCCCCCACCCCCACTAAAAACTAATGGCCTTAACCAAGAGTACTGCAAAATATTTGTGCCAAATTTGGTTAAAATCGGTTAAATGGTTTTTTAGTTATCATGTCCTAGATCGACACAGACACTGACAGACAGAAAACATCACAAAATTTTTCTGACGAATAATAAACTTACAAATCCCAAACACAGATATACTAAAAAATTCCGTTTTCTAATAAATGCAAAATAACAAGATATCTCTAATAACATAAAAAATATTTTTATAAGCAGAAAATTAATGTTACAGTAAGTATACAGTAAATAAGGTGAATATAGCTGAAATTAACGTTACACTAATAACATTATGACTTATTAAATTCATGGTCACTAGTGCGAAATTAAGTAAGTGGTTTTGTAATAGTTTTACATATTGTACAAGGTGATCTAAAATAAAAATTATAATATTTTACATACAATGTATTAAATTTACAGTGGGCTTATTCAATTTTGAAAATGCTCCGTAATATTAAATACTCTGCCAATTTATGGTCACCTTAGCTCATACGATTAACGTATAATGTAATTTTTAATAATAACCCTCTATCCGCCACCCGCGGAGGCGTCCGATTAGAAATCCCCCCCCCCCCCATTGTAACACCACTGAACAAAACAAACTATAACGCATTTTTTAGTTAGCTTTAATGTAGAAGAACACAAGTAATATTTTTACCAGAACTCTAATTTTTATAATCTACCTCCACCCTTTTTTTCCGCTTATGTCCGGTGGATTTTATTCATTTTTCAATGGGACCATCTCGAGCCAAAACCTATTTCATTAACATCGGGCAAGTACTTTTTGAGTTATCTGCGTTGGTCGTTACAGACAGATATAAAGACAGGCATAAAGACAGACAGACGGCGCGACAAAAAAGTTTCAAAATTATCTAAAACGCAGATATAACATTTTTTGACATCGGGGCAACTTTTTTTTTTCAAATGTCACCATAGCTGACACTACTATAGTTATATGTGAACTAATAGGTACCACCCTGTACATTATAAAAGGTGTTAATGATTTACAAAAGTCGCAACAACTGATTTACCTTCATTTTAAATAGAATAAAGCTCCAAACTATCCTAATTAATAAAAAAATGAAAAATATCACAGAAGTAGAACTAGTACAGAAATCTCAAAAAAAGAGTTCGCGAGTTCACCTCGCGCAAAAGTCAAACCAAGGTTTTAAAACAACTGCTAAACTTGGTCGTATTTCAAAACGCCACCTGTTCATATTATACCGAGAAGAGGACTTTTCCAACGATTTTCCGCGATTTTTCGAATTAAAAACTCACTTTCGACACTAGTTTATGACATTTTTCACGCGACAAATTACCGCCTACTCGAACCCCGTGGTCAAAAACAGTTGAAAATCGAAAGGAACCGCTCGTCCGCGCCACAGCCGACTTTGCGTTCGTGCTTGTACTTCGACTGTCTGCTGTCCGTCCGTCGTTTGTATGGCCAAGTACGGGTCGCTTGCTTACGAGTCAAGTCGTACCTATCTATTACGTAGCTTGCGAGTTCTTCGCTGTCGCAGAATAAAGGTACACAAACAGCAACTTGTGTCTTATTAATTAATACAGGCTGTTTTTAGCTCACACGTATACTATAACTATAGTAGTGTGAACTATGGTGATCGTGTCAAAAATTTAAAAAAAAACAAACGTGGAATTTCGTACCCGTGAATTTGAAAATCAAACAAGTTTCGTGGCTAATCGGGCAAAAAAAAAGGAGTTTTTGTTTCTCTTATATTTTTCCGTGGGTAGCCTGAAAGCTTAACCTCACGGGGGTCCAAGATCTAATGGACACCTAATAAGTGTTGACAGTTAACTGTTTCGTCCTTATGGGACTCCTCAGAACACTGCTGGTCATGTGACAAATCTTGCAAAGTTAATTAGACGGTTTTGTCTCTAATCAAATGTTAATTGTGAGAAAACTATCGCAAGAAGCGCCATCTACCGAGATACGAGAGAAACAAAAAACAAAAGCAGGCGAAAAACTGCTATACAATATCGATCAATGAAAAGATCGAATGCAAATAAAAGAAAACAAACTATAGACCGTGACCTACCTTTGTTTTTTGTTTCTCTCGTATCTCGGTAGATGGCGCTTCTTGCGATAGTTTTACATTTGATTAGAGACAAAACCGTCTAATTAACTTCGCAAGATTTGTCACATTGACCAGCAGTGTTCTGAGGAGTCCCATAAGGACGAAACAGTTAACTGTCAACACTTATTAGGTGTCCATTAGATCTTGGACCCCCGTGAGGTTAAGTTTTCAGGCTACCCACGGAAAAATATAAGAAAAACAAAAACTCCTCTTTTTTGCCCGATTAGCCACGAAACTTGTTTGATTTTTAAAAAAAACGCTGCTCGGATTTCAAAAAAATTTATACATATATCTTAGAGTTTCAGATGATTTTAAAACTTTTTTGTCATGCCGTCTGTCTGTCTGTAATGACCAACAAACATAACTAAAAAATTACTTGCCCGATTTTAATGAAGTTTGCCATATAGGTTAGGTTTTGGCTCTAGATGGTCCCATTTAAAAATAAGTAAAATCCATCAAACATAAGCCGAAAAAAAGGGTGGGGGTAGATTTAAAAAATTAGAGTCCTGCTAAAAATATTACTTGTCTGCTACTATATTGGTAACTGTGCATGAATAAAAGAAAAATGCATTATAGTTTATTTTGAAATACAATTTCGGACTTCCATTTATTTTAAACACAACGTTTCGGTTAGTTAGTATCTCTAACCATTTTTAAGTGTAAACTAAACAATCCAGTCTACATGCTAATACGTATACCACTTGGTTTGCAGTCAGGTGTGACGGACCGCCCTTTTAATCCTTGGTTTCAAGGAGTGGTTTCCATGTGTTTGGTATGTCCGTACTTGGTTGACTGAAAACTTCTTTATTCTGCATTATAAACGCAGCTTCAATAAACTTTCGTTTTCGCCAATGCAACTCCTTATGCAAAACCTTAACTTCAGTCCATTGAATCCTGTGGTTATTTGACCATGCATGATCCGCTAAATCGGATTTTTCAATATCCCCTAACTAGGTATTTTTAGATGTTCATTTACTCTAACCTAAATAAGAGGGCGTTTTCTTTCACCTACAAATGATTTACCACACTCACACGGGATTTGGTGGTTTTGTTTTAGTTACAAAACTCCTTATCGTAGTTTTCGATGAAAATCCTGTTTTTATATTATAGTGTTTGGCTATTCTGTGTTAAAAGGCAACAGACAGACAAAAAGACAAGTGTACAAGACGGTGGTTAAATGGCAACTGGTTTTGTATTTTTAGGTTTTGGTTGATATGACATAAAAACAGTGTTTCCAACTTTACAGTGTTCTCAATAGTTTAACCTAATCACATGATTCAAGATTGCCAACCTGACATATTCGTCTTATGTTTTCTAAAATCCCTTTACATATGGCATGGAACACTCAACAATTTTAGACATCGTTGTTGATTAATTTCTCGGAATAACCATTCTATTGTAACTCCTTTTTAATGTTGTAAATTTCTGTGGTTAATTCTTCATTATCACTACAAATACTTAAGGCTCTTAAATCCAAACTTCTTATAACTCCTTGTTTTGTAGTAACAGAATGATTAGACTTAAAATTTAGGTACTGTATCGTCTGTGTAGGTTTCCTATATACAGTGGTTTGAATGTTTCTGTCTAATCGTTTGACAAGAACATCCAAAAAAGGTAAGGCCGAATCTTTTTTCATTTCCATTATGCATTTGATTGTTGGTCGAATACCGTTTAGATGGTGTAGAAAATGTTGCAATTCGTCATCATTTTCCCGCCATAAAATAAATGTGTCATCTATGTATCGTAGCCAGTTTTGGCTTGACTCTTGCTGTGTTGATCGCATGTTTCTCGAACCACTCCACGTAGATGTTTGCTACCACTGGCGAAAGAGACGAATCCATTGGAAGTCCATCACTTTGCGCATAAAATGGCTGACTGACTAACTGAAACGTCGTGTTTAAAATAAATAAAGACAATTGAAGTCCGAAATTTTCATCATCTACTGTTAAGTCATGAGATGCCTTAACCGTTTTAGTAGCTAGGCAAAGCTTTTTAACCAGATTTTTAAAATGTTATGCCAATTTAGTTTAGGAATGTCCCCTGAAGATGTAATTTCTACTTACGAAACATGTCGGGACTATTTATTTATTTAAAACAAATTAAAAATTAGTGGAGGAAGAAAATAACCTGTTTGATTCCTATTCAACCACTCCACCATAATATGGAATATTTCCTAAAAGTATATATTTATGTTTTGTTATATTTTTTTTAGGAATATGAATTTGATAAAATCTACAGCAATCGAATTTGATGAAATCTAAAGCGATTTTCTTTAAAAGGTAATGTTTTATTCTGGGCGCCATCTTAGACTTTAAATTGGCAGATCAAAAAGTATTTTTGCAAAAGCCTAATTAATCTCCTTCATTAAAATCCGTAGTAGAGCTCAAAATTTTAACAAGACAGATTTGTCATTCCCTTTTCTCCCTGATTTTTAGAATTAAATTGCTGTGCTTAAACTTGTGACGCGGCGGTACGGCCGAGGTTGAAAGCAAAAGCTACAAAAGTTGTTCGGGTTTGGTGGGCGGGTCGTTCGCAAAGCGAAGTCATGGGTTGTTTAAGTACTTGAAGTGGTTCCGACCATATAAAGCAAGTACGAGATGTTTGGGTACTTGAGTCAGTAACCGGCTAAAGATACAGTCATTTTGCTTCGGGTCGCTTTATCAATATAGATTTAGCAACCTTACCTACGGGACCATAATGATAAATCCAGCTGCAGCCCGTCAGCTGTTAAGCAAGTGGCTAAAGGGTGGGTGTTCTGGATTTTTTCTTGTGATTAACATATATCATAATATATAATAATATCACAATGTGTTGAAAAAACTGAGATATACTTCTTACCTTAAAAAAATTAGTCTGAAAAAAACAGAAATGAAAATAAACATAGGATTTACCTGCTTATTTTGTTTTTAATTTTCCTTTCTACTTTCGTAACTTTGAAAAAAATAGTCTTCATGTTATAATAATCAGACTTGCCGCAAAATAACTGCACCCTTCGTTGCATTAAACAGCAGTCTGCCTCCCCTACTTGCCCACCCCATTTCCGTGGTAACGCGGGCCGCAATTAGGCTTGCGGCCTGAGGAACCCGAGCGGTTAGGAGTCATCGATCCGTATTTAATCGTGTGGGCAGCCGGAGACAGAGATAAACTTTATTCATGGAATTTGTGTTGATGGTCTGCGTCATACATACAGAGTCTCTAATTTTCGTATATTTTATAAATATAATAATTATATTATACGAGGTGTGACAATAAAATTATAAGACTGTTGTGAAAAATCTACTTTATTTAAATACTAATACAACCTAATCATGTTGCCCATCAATGTTGTCCCCTTCTCTATCGACGCAGCGTTGCATGCGTTTTTTTTTTCAATGCTCGAAGCAATTTTAGAAATTATCAGAAGAGAGGCTGTAAAGAAGTCTTGTCGTGTTTTCCTTCCGTGTTCTAATATTTCCAAACGGGTTCCTTTTAACGATTTTTTCACGTTCGGAAACAGGTTGAGGTCGCAAGGGGCCAAGTCTGTTGAATATGGTGGGTGGTTAACGACGGGGATCTTCTTATTAGCTAAAAACTGCTAAATGGATAGGACATTGTGGGCCGGTGCATTGTCCTGGTAGAGCAGCCACGCGTTGTTCTTTCACAAATCTGGACGTTTTTTCCATACACGTTGCCTTAGCTACATAAATACTTCCAAATATAAATGTTGGTTCACCGTTTGACCCTCACGCGCCCATTCAATAAGAATAACACCCCTAATATCGAAAACAAGAAACAATGAATATCGCTGTTATGGGTGTGCTGGAGCGCCCTTCTCGTTCATCATCTTTAACTTCTTCACGACCCTCGAAAAAGCTTTTATGCCACATAAAAATCATTGCACGAGATATACACTGCTTTCCGTAGACATCTTTTAGCATTTGAAAGTATTCAATAGCCGTTTTTTTGAGTTTTACTTTAAATTAATAGGTTGCTCAATTTTTTCGTTTGTCATAATTCCGGAAAATGAACTATGCACGATCCGCTTCAAACCACTGCGTAAGCCAAACTAGTAGAGGAAAGGCGACAAGATTGCGCGTGGTAGTAGAACGCACATCATAATGGTGAATAACTCCAACCGCCCGAGGCGTGGAGATTTAAAACCTGTTAGTACGGGGGCCAGTCTTTAAATAATTGTCACACCTCGTATAATGTATGTCAAGCCGTACAATGTATTTACTCAAGCCATACAATGTATTTACACATACGTGCGGAATCCCCATTTGGAGGCTTTGCTTAGAATGAATGTCCACAGGTTTTGTATGTATACTATGTAGTCTTCATAGAACCGAAATTCGTGCGGTTTTAACCTGTCTTAAAACAAAAGAAATCGCGATCTCTTAAAAACAAACATTAATAGGTTAGAATTTTTTTTATAGCCTCTTATGTTGAAGTAGCCCCCGGGTGTTCATGTGACCCCATATTACTAAAGTATTGGAAAAGCTAAGATGATTTTAAAATTTGGATATTTTTACTCCCCATATTAAAATGATTAAATTTTGAAAGATAAAAAGCGTCCTGGATTTTTTAAAATATCCTCAAGTTGTCCTGGAAAACATCTGGAAAATAACTCAAAAATTTCTGTTGTAAACCTGTCCTAAACCGCTACTGGGCCGATTTGCATGAAATTCTCCCCTCTCCTCAAATCTCATACAGAGTTTGAGAAGATTTAAGGATTTTCGATTCATAATATTAGTTACCCCGAGGGATGATCAGCACGGGCATGCTTCTCTATCGACGCAGCGTTGCATGCGTTTTTTTTTTCAATGCTCGAAGCAATTTTAGAAATTATCAGAAGAGAGGCTGTAAAGAAGTCTTGTCGTGTTTTCCTTCCGTGTTCTAATATTTCCAAACGGGTTCCTTTTAACGATTTTTTCACGTTCGGAAACAGGTTGAGGTCGCAAGGGGCCAAGTCTGTTGAATATGGTGGGTGGTTAACGACGGGGATCTTCTTATTAGCTAAAAACTGCTAAATGGATAGGACATTGTGGGCCGGTGCATTGTCCTGGTAGAGCAGCCACGCGTTGTTCTTTCACAAATCTGGACGTTTTTTCCATACACGTTGCCTTAGCTACATAAATACTTCCAAATATAAATGTTGGTTCACCGTTTGACCCTCACGCGCCCATTCAATAAGAATAACACCCCTAATATCGAAAACAAGAAACAATGAATATCGCTGTTATGGGTGTGCTGGAGCGCCCTTCTCGTTCATCATCTTTAACTTCTTCACGACCCTCGAAAAAGCTTTTATGCCACATAAAAATCATTGCACGAGATATACACTGCTTTCCGTAGACATCTTTTAGCATTTGAAAGTATTCAATAGCCGTTTTTTTGAGTTTTACTTTAAATTAATAGGTTGCTCAATTTTTTCGTTTGTCATAATTCCGGAAAATGAACTATGCACGATCCGCTTCAAACCACTGCGTAAGCCAAACTAGTAGAGGAAAGGCGACAAGATTGCGCGTGGTAGTAGAACGCACATCATAATGGTGAATAACTCCAACCGCCCGAGGCGTGGAGATTTAAAACCTGTTAGTACGGGGGCCAGTCTTTAAATAATTGTCACACCTCGTATAATGTATGTCAAGCCGTACAATGTATTTACTCAAGCCATACAATGTATTTACACATACGTGCGGAATCCCCATTTGGAGGCTTTGCTTAGAATGAATGTCCACAGGTTTTGTATGTATACTATGTAGTCTTCATAGAACCGAAATTCGTGCGGTTTTAACCTGTCTTAAAACAAAAGAAATCGCGATCTCTTAAAAACAAACATTAATAGGTTAGAATTTTTTTTATAGCCTCTTATGTTGAAGTAGCCCCCGGGTGTTCATGTGACCCCATATTACTAAAGTATTGGAAAAGCTAAGATGATTTTAAAATTTGGATATTTTTACTCCCCATATTAAAATGATTAAATTTTGAAAGATAAAAAGCGTCCTGGATTTTTTAAAATATCCTCAAGTTGTCCTGGAAAACATCTGGAAAATAACTCAAAAATTTCTGTTGTAAACCTGTCCTAAACCGCTACTGGGCCGATTTGCATGAAATTCTCCCCTCTCCTCAAATCTCATACAGAGTTTGAGAAGATTTAAGGATTTTCGATTCATAATATTAGTTACCCCGAGGGATGATCAGCACGGGCATGCGGTGAAATTTAAGATAAAGGAAGCATTTTTTTTAAAACTTGCATATTTGTATTTTTCTAACCTTTTTAGTTTTCGGTAAACTTTAATTTCTTGCCACCGAACCGAACTATTCTGTGGGCACGCCGTTGCGAAACGCATCTGCATATAACAGACCAGACTGCTTATTTCAAGGTTAAAGGGCACGAACTATGTTCTCGCATTGGGCTTGCATGCATTTATCCCCACTATGTTTTACAAAACGAGTGAAGCAATTGTATCAACCGCGTAGAGCGCGAAAAGCCAGCGGTTGTCGAAAAAGCGAAGCTGGTCTCGGGTCAAATCAAGATCAACAGTCAATGAATTCTTATTCGTTTTCTACGCGTATGACAGAGACAACAACGTCCTTCTATTATATACAAATAGGTATATAACGTAATATGCCACTTTTCTTGTACATAGGAACGCGCAAAATATATTGCTTCTGATACAGTTTTAGCACTCCTACAGGACTGGCACCAATTATGTCAAGTTTTTATTAGTCTGAAGCAGGATCCCGCGCCTACACTATCGCCCACATGTAGAGCAACTTTTTTAAAAATTTAAAAGAACCCATTTTAGCAAATAGTATTTAGGAATTTATATATAAATCAGTTGTGGCTCTTGACACAAAAAAATATGATAAGGTTTTTGTTCATTTTCTGAAACTGCATTCTTTACTAATAATTTTTTTGGTTTTTGGGTAGGTCATATGTAGAGCAACCAAAGTTTAATATTTAATTTTTTATCATTTGTGTTCGCGCTTTTCAGTCTGGTTGTGTATTTTAAAGTTTAAAGATTAACAATGCCCAGAGGTGTGCATTTGTCACTTCAAGTGAAACAAAAAATGTTGGAAAAATTAAGAAAAGGAGAAAAACAAAACAAAATTGCGAAAGATCTAAACTTGAACAAATCAATTGTTTCTAGAATTATTTCTAATTATAACAAAAGAGGCACTTTGGAAGGAATACCCAAGAGTGGCAGAAGGAGAAAAACGGATGCTGTACTTGATAGAAATATAAAAAGGCTGGTAATTGAAGATCCATTCATTAGCGCTTCTCGCATTAAACAACAGCTAGGAGGGGATTCAATATCAGTCAGCACCATAAAACGTAGGCGAACGGAAGCTGGTCTATATGGAAGAAAATCGGCGAAGAAGCCCTTTATTTCTAGAAAAAACAGAGAAGCAAAATTGAAATTTGCAAGAGAGCATGTCAACTGGTTTTACGAAAAATGAAAAACAGTGCTATTTTCAGACGAAAGTCGTTTTAAATTGTTTAGACCAGAAGGTGTTTGCTGGGTAAGAAGACCAATAAACTATTAAACATGGCGGTGGTGGTATAATGGTTTGGGGTTGTTTTGGAGGGTTTGGCATGGGTCCGCTCATAAAAATTGATGCAATAATGGATCGCTTTGTTTATCAGAATATATTAGAAAACCATATGTTACCTTGGGCAGAGGATAACATGAGCTTAAGATGGGTTTTTCAACATGACAATGACCCAAAGCACACGTCAAAGTTGGTTAAAGACTGGTTGGTAATTAATAAAGACAATGTTATGGTATGGCCAGCTCATCAGGGTTTTGAGAGATAGAGAATCTATGAGAATAAATTGATAGAAGAATTCCTACGAAAAAGTTATCAAATATGAACGAATTGTATGAAGAAATTCAGAAAGTTTGAAATTCAATTTCCGAAGACTACATGGAAAAACTTATAAGATCAATGAAGACGAGATGTCAAGCAGTCATCAAGAGCAAAGGTTATGCTACTAGATATTAAAAATATTTAAAGTTTTATATTTAAGAAAAAATAAATCTTGGTTGCTCTACTTTTGGACCACACATTTTCGAATATCTTTAAGTATTAGCTTTATAGGCTGTTGCAAATTAAACATTTTGTATTCATTAAAATTGTTTCATCATTCTAATATCCCTCTCCAAAACAAATTAAATTACAAAGAGCGAACAAAGAGAAAATTATTTACTTTTTTTAGTTGCTCTACATATAAGCGATAGTGTATATCACGATATATATATAGCTTAATATATATCTGATAATGCAATATTTTTACTTATTAAACTAAAAATGTTTTCTACCATTCTAAATATCAGAAAATTTGTCAGTACGCCCCTGTACAAAAGTATAAGCATCTGTAAAGGTGTAGTATCGATCGATTCGGCTGCCGCATAGGCATCGCGGAGCTGACTGGGAATCCCCTGTTTCACATCAGGTGCTGTGTTCTTGAATCCCGTGCCCGTGAGTAGCTTCTCACTTACTTTAACCCAGGTGATTGTGAGATGCTGCACTCACCCTGCACTCGACTCACGGACCTTCAAGAATACGGCCTCTGGTAGATCACCGACGCGACGATTTCTTTTGTTTTCTATTTTCCCAGATTAGAGAAGTTACTGTGTTTTCCATCTGTGTGTACTTTTGATTTATTAGGAAGTAGTGATTTTTATTTAATATGCCAAAACCAAAGCATTCAGTTTGATAATGATATATATCAGATATGATATTTATATAAATATCATGATATTTTCGAACCCTGGTCTGAAGTGACAATTTATTTTACATGGAATGCACACCCCTGGTTATCAGCTGCCCACATTAGGTGTACAAAAATTGTCTACAGAACTGAACAGGACCCCACAGGAGAATATACATGACCCTATAATACACTACTGGACCAAAAATTTAGTTAAAAGTCCTGTAGGATGGTGTACAAATTTGTTTCAGCTGCACCCCTCAAGTTACCTAGTAATTGACCAATTTACCAAGTGATAAAAATAAAAACAAGGGCCCTGTGTCTTTTAGCCAGAAAGTTATGTTATTGGCATAGTGTGGCTACCCCTTGACTTCTAGATGGCACAGTCTCAGAAATAAAATGTGTGTAAATAGTTAGGCTGTGTTAAGTAATGATCAAAATGTGTTGTTCAACAAATTAAGTGCATAAAAAGTTACAAAATATGTTTAGGTACTAAGAACATATAATATATTAAAGTAAATATTTTTATAAAAAATTTAGTTTTTTTGTGAAATTCTGGGTGGACAGAAAAAATGGCAGTTTGCTAGTGATTGTACAAGCCATTAATAACTAAGCATCCTTCAATAAAATTATAAAAAGAGGAAAAATTAGTGGTTAACCACTGGTTTTGGTCAATGATACTCAACTACTAGAAACCAAATGTGGTCTTTATGATAATATGAAAAAAAAATTGATAAAAAAGTTTTTGTGGGTTTATTTAATTGGTCAGTTACTGTGCATATAACTGATCCAATTTCATGAAATCTTATCAAATTTTCTAGGTATATTCTATAAAATAAATTCTAAAAACTTTCAGACTTTATAAGATTTTAGGAGGTCCTCCCTGGAGACCCTATATGTATGACATATTTTTACAAAAGAGAGACGCAAAAAACCCATCAAAGTCATTGAAATTAACATTTATTTGGTTATGTTATTTTCTTGCCAAGTTCATTGGCGTTTCACTAAAATAATTTAAATTGTCAGTGGTGAGTGACATCAATCATCATGCATACCAGTCTACATGAATACCAAACTCGAAATAATTTAATGAATATTCCATTGCCTATTCCAAAAACTACACTTACACAAAATTCAATAATCTATCGCAGCATTAAGATATACAACCGACTACCTGATGCTATAAAAGCAATAGGCGAATTTATCATTTCAAAAAAACCGTTAAGGATATTCTAGTGGAGAAAGCCTATCATTTAGATGAATATTTTAATGACAGATAAAACCTTTTTATAATAGTTTAAGTTACTTTTTATTTTTACATTTTTGCAATTTTAGATTGATCTTACACAGTTTTTAATTTTATTTGTGTTTAATGCTTTTAACCAGTTTGTGTTTGTTTCTGTTTACATTTTGACCATGTTCAATCCACATAATTTTTCATTAGTTTTTATTTTTGTATTATGTGGTATTTTACAATACTTAGCTTTAAGTTTAAAAATCTGATCCATGTACCTGAATTAATGTTTAAAGTTGTTTAACTGCTATTTAATTTTTTATATATTTTTGTTTTTATATGTATTCTTAGCTTTTACTTAGAATAACTTGATTGTGTGTGAATTGGCTATTTATATATAAAGGGTTTCTAAAGTGGACTCTAGGGACTTTCAAAAATTAGACAGGAATGCCAAATGAAGTTCTAAACGCGAATGGTATATAGGTCTGTGCTGCCAATTCTTTATGAAGAGGGAGTTGAATAAAGGATAACTTTATCAAAAAAACAAATTGGGAAAGTTTTTCTACTTTTAAACTTTTGTGACAGCCTCAACCTCTGTTTGTTGCTTCTGTCTGGCTAAACTCGAACACATGGCTTTTTGCCAACCTAGAACTAGTTTTGGGAACAATATTCAAATAATTAAGCCTACATTTTACAATAGCTACATAAGTTTAGTTAGGATTAGGTGAGGGGTGAACAGCTCTCACAATCGGTGTACACATTTCTCACAATCCTTCACAATCTTTACACAATCCCTCCCAATCTGTCACAATCTCTCACAATCCTTCACAATCTTACCACAATCCCCCACAATCTTTACACAATCCCTCACAATCTTAGCAAAAGATTGTGGATTTTCACAATCGGTGTACACATTTTGGGGTTAGCTGGTCACCCCTCGGTTATTAAGTCGCAGGGCCAGTAACGGTAAATTAAGAGAGAGGGCAGCCAAGGAAACAATAGACATGATGACCTTGTTCTTTCCACAATCTTAGCAAAAGATTGTGGATTTTCACAATCGGTGAACACATTTTGGGTTAGCTGTTCAGCCCTCGGGATTAGGTTACTACTGCTTTGTCAATGAAAGTTTTCTTTCAGACAATAAAGCCTATTTTGATTTGATTTGATGCAGCAATAAACAAACATGTTTGTCCTTAATTTTTATTTTCTCATGCTTCTGAATTAACAAGGACAGAAAGTGTGTGTCTCTCTCTAAACATTGCTAGAGTATAGAGGACCAATATTTCCATCCTTTGATTTTGACTTAAATAAATTTGGAGACTTTTTTCAGAGTGCTGCATTTGTTCATAAATAATTATATAGTTAGCCACTGATTTACATCAGATTTGTGCAAGGATTTGTGTGTATTGGTAAATCAATAGCAACTATTGCAGTTCAGAGAAAACTAACTTTTATGTTGACACTATAATACAATGTCAAACATTGACTAGGTATACCTTAATCAAATGCATGAGTATAAACTGAAAGACATCAATAGTCACTCATGAAATGCAACTGCAACATATCAAGTTAATAGATAAGGGTTTATGATATTTCCCTTGTTATTAGCCTCAAATGGTCTTGAATAGGCCAATAAATTTTATTTAGTTACTGGACCAGGTTAAAAACGAGCGTTTTTAATTATTAAGGATATTTTTCATGTTGTAGAAACTTACTACGTGTATGTGGACAAAGACTTTCGTTTGCAGACAAACTATTCGGCTTTATTAAAAACCATAAAAAAGATCGAAAAAAACAAAAAAGTTGTTTAAAAAAGTGGGGTTAGGAATGCCACAAAACAAAAAGCGTAGCTTTCATTTTCTAAAAACCCACGTGATATAACCAATAGAGCTTTCAACAAAAACCATTTTTTACCCGTGACCAACGATGTTGAATTAGAAGGATGCGCTGCATCAATTCGATCTGCCTAGCAAAAGTGGTTGCACTAGGCGGAGCCTATTCTAGCACCTACATCGCGCTGAGCCCAGGGCCGGACTACAGTAATTTCCTGTTTAATAGGGCATCGCTATTAAGAAATTGGGCATTGAAATGTGTATGAAAGAGATTCCTACATATAAAATAAGCTTTATTAAATGGAGGGATGGACAAGAGTGCCAAAATATCTAGATATAAATTACTAAATATAAAACTTTCTCCGTTCCTGGAAGCTTTGCAATATAACAAGAATAATAAGCTTAATTATGAATAACAAATATTAAAAAGCTACCAAAAAAAGAATCACTTGCAGCGGTGAGTCCAAGGTGGGGGACTAGGAGCAAATGCCTCCCGCCAAGAATTTTTTCTATATACGCTAAATAGGTAAAACATGAAAGCGTCTTTTTTAGTATTATTATTATTATTAAAATTGTACCACTTAGTCATACTGGAATATATTTACCCGGAACAACGAACCTGCAGAATTTTTTGCCTGCGGTGCCAATGGTGCCATAAGTACCTACTTACCTTGAAATATGATAAAAGTATGAAAAAAATTAAAAATCAGGAATGAACAGTGACAGATCAGAGATAGAAAGAAAAAAAAACAGGAATTAAAAGGGACCGTTTTTGGAAATAAAAAGTAAAAATTAAAGATGAAAGTGACAGATCAAAGATAAAAAGTATAAAGCCCTGAGAAAACTACGAACACCTAAAAACTTCAAAAAAATGTGTTAATTGCCTTTTTAACCCTTGACAATTGTTGCCCTCGCAACACTCGTAGTACAAACCTTTCGACTTGAAATAAAAAGTCCCCAGCTTATCCCTTAGTATATAATATAGCCATAACAAACACAAAAAAAGCACTTCTGATTCCGCCACTGATTCTAGGTAGCACAAATGCAAAATCTGGGGGTATCTCTACAAGGTAAAGCTGTAGATTACTTGGTTCAAAATTTTAAGATTTAGCTACACTTACCTTAGCCCCAACGTTGCTATTAGCTGAGATACACAGTGTTAAACTTTATTTTTTTCATTTCAATTTTTTCAGTAAATTTTGTACTAATCAATAATTTTACAAAAAAATTTAAGGTTTTTTTGAATAGAGCGATTCGATTTTGATAAAAAATTTGGTGTATATTGTACAGTGTGTTCTCTGGATTACTACCATTATATTAAAATCGGTGTAACTTTTTGTGCCTTGGTATTATGTAAAAAAGTTATACTATTTTTATGCGGCTCAGGGCAACAGTGTTTGAGATTTTTGCATATTAAGTTTTTATTGCATGGATCAGAAGTTATTAAAGAAAATAATAGGTGAAATAACAAAATTTGCAAAAATGCAATAAAAACTTTAAATGCAAATATCTTGAGAACCGTTGCTCGGGGCGTCGAATTTATTTGCCTTTTTTACATACAAATAATAGGGAAAATAATATTTAAAAAAAAACTAGTATACGCCGAGGCACAAAGAAGTTACACTTATTTTAAATGTAAGGCTAGGAATCCAGAGAACACCTTGTACAAGTTACACCAACATTTCTACCGAAATCGAATCGCTTGTTACAAAAAAATTACTACCCAATTTTCAATGTTAATTGTAAAAAAGTTATTAAGGAAGGAAGACGTGAATTAAACATGTCACAAAATTTTTACCCATGCAATAAATACTTTGAAATGCAAAAATCTCGACAGCTGTTGCTCGAAGCGACATCAAAAAGTATAACTTTTTGATAAAACAATGAAGGCAAAAATCATATTATAAATAAAAACTGGTATACACCTAGACACAAAAAAATTACACCGATTTTAATGTGACCCAGAGAACACCCTGTATTATGTACCAGAATTTTTTTGCCGAAAACGAATTGCTCATCCCAAAAAAATTCCAATTTTTTTGCAAATATATTGATTTGTAAAAAAGATATTAAAGAAAAATTAAATGAAAAATAAAGTTTAACGCCGTGTATCTTGATTAATATCAACTCACTTGTACTAAGGCAAGTGAACCCAATTCGTAATATTTTGATCCAAGGAATCTACAGTTTTATTATATACCATTAGTTCCGGGACACCTTGTATATATGATATTCTTATTTTTTATAATTTATACCTACCTGCAATACTAATTGTACCATTATAAAAATATATGAAATTATATAGTACGGGCCAGTATTATGTTTACAATTTCATATGAAATGGTATTCCACTAATTATTTATTTATCGACGCCTTGTCAACTTCTACAGCCAAGCACTGCATATCAAGCCATTCTTAAACTTCACAATTTTCGTCAAAAATATCCAAAATAGTTCAACTAAATTACTAAAACCCAACAAAAACCGCACACGAAACTCGAACAGCTGACTTGACGTAAATCTAGCACATACAAGTGAAAAGTGAAACCGTTTTGAAACAGGCATGACGCCTCCCTTCTATTTGTTGCTCTATGCCCGTGACCAAGGCCAACACAAAATTGATAGCCCTGCCGTGACATTTGCAGCTGGTCTTTCTGTAGAGAAAGTTTACCACATGATCAGCAACGTGGCGCTTTCAATGAAGTTGTTCTGTCATAACTATTTTTAGGTTATATTTATTTTTTTTAAAGGGAAAAGCCAGTCATCCTTTTTAGGGGGTGTTTTTGCTAGTTTTCTTAGAAATAGGGAAAAAAACTATAAAAACCATTATGGCTAGTGTAAAAACAATCGCCGATGAAGGAAACTTCCAGGCTGAGCTGTCTAATGCGGGCACTAAGTTGGTTGTGGTAGATTTTACAGCCACTTGGTAAGTAAACATTTTAATTAAATTAAATCATAAAATCTCATTTATGTAAAAAACACTCTATTAGCCAATTTTGTTGTATAACTCATTAATAACTAGGTGTGGACCATGCCAGCGAATGGCCCCAGTCTTTCAGCAGTTGGCAACCAAATATCCCAGAGCAGTTTTCCTAAAAGTTGATGTAGACCAGTGCCAAGAGACTGCTGCTGCCCAAGGGGTTTCTGCCATGCCTACCTTTATTTTTTATAGAAACAAGGTAATTATCTACATACATCTAATCTTATAAATTATATCCTATCCAATGTAATAAATCATATGGTAACCTAATACTTTTTCACTTTAGGACATACTAATGCCCAAGTTGACTTTAATTTAAATGTCAAATAGTTGATTTGATACATTTTTCAAAATGTACAAACACATACAAATAAATTTCAGGCCTTTCAGCACTTTCAAATTTTATAAAAATGTTAATATTTTGAAGAAGCATAACACAAATTCAAAATTATCTATTTATTCTATACCAGGGTTTGAGCTCCAGGGGTCATATACTTACAATAAAACAATTTTGTAGTTTTATTTTTTTCTGTGATGACCCACTGGTTTTTTCCAGTTTTTTCTCAGGCCAAATCTATTAAACTGCTCCCTGGAGGCCACACTTTAAGTTTGCCATTTATATTGCACAGAGTGTCATACTAATTTGCAAGACTGCCTGATGTCTCATTGTTTGTCACACATATGGATGACACAACCCTGACTAGGAACATTAGTATCATTCATATTTGCATGACATGGCACACAATGTGTTAGAAGTCTGTGGTTATTACATACTAATTTTGGTTTTACTAAAAAAGTTATTATTTTTTTAAATTTTACTATTATTAGGTAATATGTTAGCTAGTTGCCACTGAAAAAGTCTGAATTGAGTACGGCTTTTGTTCATGTATTTTATTTATATAATAGAGGATGTTTCAAAATTCAAGAACATAATTTTGGTGGTAAATTGATTTTAAGAGTAAAAGTTCATTATAATTATAGGTCTGCAAATGCTTAGTTTTCAAGATACAGTGTGTTAAATTTTTTTGTTTTTAGGTTTTTGTTATGTCATGCAGTTTTGAGGTATTTAGTTCAAATTTGACACATATATTTAGCATAGACACTACAATGGACATTCAAAAAAATACTCTGCCAATATATGGGCCCCTAAGCTCACACTAGGTACTATAGTTATAGTTTACGTGTGAGCTGATATAACTAAAAACTGAAATATATTTTATTCAACTCCAGACTAAATTACCTTTTGTTTGATACCACACAAGCCATGTTTTGACTTAAACTCAAATTTTTAAAATCTACCCCCACCCTTAAAAAAACAAAAACTATAATGTATTTTGTTAAACTCCGGACTCAATTACCTTTCGTTTGATATCACACACGCCATATTTTCACTTAAACTCTAATTTTTGAAATATACCCCCACCCTTTTTTTAAAATAAATTAAAATGTATTTTGTTTAACTCCAGACTCAATTGCCTTTCGTTTGATATCACACACGCCATATTTGCACATAAACTCTAATTTTTTAAATCTACCCCCACCCTTTTATTCGGTTTGTGTTCGGTGGATTTTGTTCATTTTTAAATGGGACCATCTCGACCCAAGACCCAGCCTAGGTACCAAATTTCATTAAAATCGGCCAAGCGGTTTTTGAGTTATGCGCGTTGGTCGTTACAGACATACAGACAGACAGACATACAGACATACAGACAGACAGACAGACAGACGGCGCAACAAAAAAGTTTCAAAATCATCTGAAACGCAAAGATATATAAAAAATTTTGAAATTGGAGCAACTTTTTTTTTCTCGAAAAAATTAGGATCACCAAAGCTCACACTACTATAGTATAGTATATGTGTGAGCTAATAGTAAAAATCTAGAGGGTGATACATTTTTAAGTTTTAAGCCTGGTAGATTTTAAAACAACATATAATAATATATCCTTGTTTAATTTGCCAACTTTTTTGTTCTTTGTGATTCTTTTGCATCTCTAACTGTTATAGAGAAAATCACTGTTGCACCAAAGACTGCCATCATCAAAATAAGAAATGCTTTATTATAGTCAAGGGGTGAACAGCTCTCACAATCGGTGTACACATTTCTCACAATCTGTTCACAATCTTTACACAATCCCTCCCAATCACCCACAATCTGTCACAATCTTACCACAATCCCTCACAATCTTACCACAATCCCTCACAATCTTACCACAATCCCTCACAATCTTTACACAATCCCTCACAATCTTAGCAAAAGATTGTGGATTTTCACAATTGGCATACACATTTTGGGGTTAGCTGGTCACCCCTCGGTTATTAAGTAGCAGGGCCGGTAACCCCCTTCAGGTACGCAGGTGCGCTGCACAGTCCTCCACAATCCCTCACCATCTTGCCACAATCCCTCACAATCTTTCCACAATCTTAGCAAAAGATTGTGGATTTTCACAATTGGTGTACACATTTTGGGTTAGCTGTTCACCCCTCAATTATAGTATATGATGAGTAAAACAAAATAAACAAAAAATATATTTTCTCAAAAACTAAGCATTTGCAGACCTACATATGTTTATATGAACTTTTTGTCTTGAAATCACCCAAGAAATTTAACATTAAAATTATGTTATTGAATTTACTTGGAAATACTCTGTATATGATCTCAGGCTGTTTTCTGTGTTACTAGATATACCTATTAAAATGTTCTTTTAAAAAGTCTGCCATATTTTTGTTTGGTTATACCCTACACCTAATTCAACTTTTTGAAAATATGATTTTTTTATAATTGTATTTTCCTAAAAAAACTTAGGTTTGGCTTAATGATCCATTTGGTAGGGGAAAGAAAAACTTATTTTTTTATTGATATTTCCTTCATATTCTTTTTACTTAATATAATATTTTTCATAATATTTTCCTGTTTATCTGCTGAGAGCCCTAAAATGTAATTGCAAGCTCTCATCAGCTGTATCAATGATATAGACAGTATCCAAGATTGTGGTCAAAATTGAATTTTTTTTATTTCTATGTTCAATATAATATTGTTTATTATTTTTTATCCTTAAGTTTTATATGCAAAATTTTAAAAGTCAAAATTTCCTTTTAATGTTTAATATAAATTTTTTAAGTTTCTCTTGAAACATGGTTTCTAGCAGTTGTTGTGTTTTTTATTGGGACTGCTGAAATACCTATTCTTTATATTTTGAGTGTAAACCAACAAATATTTTCTGAAGACTCTTCTTGTTTTATAGACCAAGATTGATAGAATGCAAGGTGCAGATCCTACTGGTTTAGAAAACAAAATTCAGCAGTATTTAGGATCTGATGAGGGAGAGGAAGGAGAAAGTATTGCTGGACATGTAAGTTATTAGATACAGTGTTAGATAGTGCACACTTTTACCAAAGTTCTATACTTTGAGCAACACTTATTAACTTAGTAAATATACAAACATATTAACTTAGTAAGTAAAAAAAAAACCTTTATAATCAAAGGCTTACATAGCATATTAATGATAACCAGAGTACAAATAAACACATACTCTTGATGAAATTTCCTAAACATCTTATAATTTTTAAGCAGCAAACAAAAGAAAATAATCCACCTATCTCTATCTAGTAAAAGTAAGGTAAAAGCATATGTTTTTTTGCAAACTGTCATGCTTTGCTTGCAAACTAGTCACATTTAGAAATTGAGCTAAGACACTGTAGGGTCAGATAACCAGTAATTAAACATTTGAGGACATTTTTGAAAACAAAATTAGATTTCTTTTAGTTGTTAGTTTGAAGTAAAATAAAAATTATCATCAAGTTTATCTTTTAAGATTTAATAACAACTGAGAAATGATTTGCAAGTAGCAAGTGCTTGATTATATATATTTTTTTTAATACTTGACAGTTGTTAGAAATTTTGAATAAAACCACAAATTACCAACAAAAAGAGTAAGAGTAATATAATAAAAAGAGTATTGATATTATAATGTTAAAATAAATAAAACCCTTTTATCCATTTTTTTCATATTATTGTAAAGACCACATCGATGGTTGAAAGGTAAAAGGTCATAAGCCACAGTTTTCAAACTTTACAGCAGGGCCACTTAAAGTATTATTTGTGGCTTAGTTAAAAAAACACAGGATCCATTCTTTTCTCATTTGACTTAAGTGACAAAAAAATCATAGTAGAAGCCTGAATAATAGCTCATTTGATGCAGAAAAAATAAATTAAAAAACTTTGGTGCTTAGTTATTTCAAATAATGTGTCGCTTATGCCCTTTTGCCTTTCAACCATCGGCATGCAGTTTCTAGTAGCAAAGCAAGTGGTTGACCACTGATTTTTGCTATGCTTTTTATATTTTCGAAGAAAGAAAATATAATACTACTACAAACCGACAATTTTTTCTAACCTTTGACCACCTGGAATTTTACAAAAAAGAACCAAAATTTTATAAAAATGCAAATAAAAACCTTTAGTCCAATATGCATGGTGTGCTTGAATGAGGTATAGGTTGCATTAAAATGGTTCCAAAAACTAATTGCACTTTTTGAATATGAACTCTTTCCTGACTTTAAAATCATATTCATATAAATCCTAGCTGATCCTCTTTTCGAAATTTTATCAATTTTTTACTAGTTTTCAGGGTATATCTAACAGTTAAGTTGTAACAGAACGAGTACTTTTCACCCAGTTTGAACCAAATTTCCACATTTAACTAAAGAGATCACCAGAATACTTTTTTGTGTTTTAAACAATATTTCCTCTTTATTAAAGAAGGGGAATTCCAAAAAAAAACAATTAGAATTTCTTAATTTTTTTAAATAATTCCAAATGCAAAATTATTAAAATACTAAAACCCTTTTTTTATACGACTGCATTAGAAAATAAGAGTATATGCAAAAAAAACCCTGTTCCAAAATTTGTACTTTGCACCTGGCATTTCATCTTTATTTACGCATTTTTTTTTTGTATATACACAGTTCTATTATAACAAGAACAAACAATTTCCTTGACTAGAAAAGTAATATTGGTTGGCCAAACTTTACAGCGACCATCTTCACTTTGTTGTTTTGTTGATAATAGACTTAAAAAGTTTTAAAATTTTTGCAAAATGTCTGATTCTGCATTATTAAAAAAAAAGGTTTACGTTTCCGTTTGCATTCGTAAAAAAAAGTGTAGTAAACAACTCGTTTGGCATCTTCTTTACACACTCTCTTAACTTGTGAATCTCGCCTTTGGCTCAGTCCATACATAAAATTATATCGTGGGCTTAATACTACAACTAGGTATCTAGGTAATAAAACATTTTGGGAAATTTAAAATTACCTAGTAAATTTTGCCGATCTAAGAGATAGGTTTTACAAACTTCAATTGTGACCAATTGGTTTCAGATGTGTATAACCCGATTTAAAAAAAAAACAAGTTACCTAGTTGTAGTATTAAGCCCTCGATATATGGGTAACGATGACGCATTGTCTTCAAGACATGTGTTAAAATAGTATATTATAAACAATAGGATTTGAAAACGACTCTTTGCATTCGAGGAAAAAAAAGCGAGATCCACAAGTTAAGTGGGTGCGTAAAAAACGGATTTTTTAACTACACTTTTTTCACGACTGGAAATTGAAACGTATAGAGTTCTTTGTTAATAAATTAATGCATAATCAGATATTTTGCAAAACATTTTTACACTTATTGACATATATTGTCAACAAAACAACAAAGTGAGGGGGGCGTTGTATAATGTAATTTTACTTCCCTGGTCAAGGGAATTATTTGTTCGTGTTATCATTATAATAAATGTAGAACTATTTGTCAAAATAAAAATGCATAAATAAGCACTGTACTTTACACGGTGTGTGCAAAGTACAGATTTTGGAACGGGATTTTTTGTGTGTATACCCTTTTTTCTAATGCAGTCGTATAAAAAAAGGGTTTTAGTATTTTAATAATTTTGCATTTGGATTTATTTAAAAAATCAAGAAATTCTAATTGTTTTTATTTTGAATTGCATTTCTAACTTCTTTATCGAAGAGAAAATATTGTGTAAAATAAAAAAAGTATTCTCTTTAGTTAAATTTAAAAATTTGGTTCAAACCGGGCGAAAAGTACTCGTTCTGTTACAATTTAACCGTTAGATATACCCTGAAATCTAGAAAAAAGTTAAAAAAGTTTCGAAAAAAGGATCAACTAGGATTTATATGATTATGGTTTTGAAGTCAGGAAAGAGTCCAATTCAAAAGGTGCCATTAGTGTTTGGAACCATTTCCATGTAACATATACCTTATCAAAGCACACCGTGTACGTCTTCTTAGTTCCTAAACATATTTTGTATTTTTTTATGCAACTTATTAGCTGTTAGAAATGAATTAAAATAAAATAGCCTAAATACATATTCAACCATTACTTAACATAACCGAACTGTTTAATGTCATTAGACAATCTTTTAAACACACTTCATTGGTGAGACTGTGTTATCAAGAAGTGAAATAGTAAAACACTATGCAAGTAACATGTTTCTGGCAAGAGACTCCAGGAACCTTGTTTCATTTAATTGGTAAATAGGTCATTTACTGGGTAATAGACCCTATGCAGTCTTTTAACTGCCAACCTAAAGCCATGTCCACATGAAAGAAACACAGAGGAACAATTGCTGGTTGCCGCAACCTGTTTATGGAAACTGAAACAACAGCAAAAGTTCCGTAAACATTCTGTCTACATCAAAGTAACGCATTCTTGAAAATATTTTGTTGTGTTGCTGCAACAGGAAACGTTATGTCTACACCAGTGCAGTGTGTGGCTTCACGACACAAGTTTCGAGTTTTAGGAACAAGCAACAACATGTCCACACTGATAAAAATACCGTTGAGAAACAAAAAATGTTTACCAATGTTTCTATATCTCCTTTGATCTTTGCCCCTAAATATGGAAACAAGCAACTTATAGGAACTTTTGTTTCTGCAACAGTAAACAACGAGGAACTTAAATAAACTTTTGGCAACATTCAGGAACAAGTTCCAGGAACAAGCAACATAAACATTATGTTCCTATGTGTTGCTTTTGGTGTGGAAGTGGCTTAAGGTTTACAATTTTTTTGTAGATGGACCTCTCTCCATTCATCACAAAATCTCAGTGTGAGTGCCTCAATGAAAGTGATGACCATCCTTTAACTCAAGCTTTAACCTCAGGTAGGTTTTTTATTTCAACTACAACTAGATTTATTGTCTAAATTGTACACAAAAAACATTAAACAACGCTACAGAAAAAACGATTGCTTCATTAGTTCTACTGTCTACTATTGAAATATTACAGGATTATCTTAATGCATAATTAAATATTAATAAAGAACTTATGGATAATGTAGGTTTTAAAAATGATCCCATAAATTTGAAGAGACTTTCCAAGAATCCTACATGAATTAAAATACCCATATCTCCTGGAGTAGGAAATTATTAACATTTTTAAGTTTGACAGACCTCTAAGCGATTAGAGTATTGATTTAGTTATTCGAATTCATTAAAGATATAGTCCTTGCTAGAGACCCTGTATGTATGACATATTAAAATATGTCATACATACAGGGTCTCTAGTCCTTGCCATACGCAGTTACACTTTTATAACTTTGACATGAAATAAACAAATTTCCTAACCCAAAATATATTAAAAAGTAAACATGTCATGTTGGTATTAAATTAAAGGAGCGGATATTTTTAGTTCACAACTTGCATTCCGTTTGCTATTGGTCGAAATAGTCAGCTGACTTTTTGATGTTGAAGGAGCGGCTAAAGTTTAAGATTATTATTATATTATATTAAGAGATGGTGCCACCAGTCAAGAATTTAACAAACATTATGTTTACAGCTTTCGGCGTAAATTACGACTATATACTAGTTGTAAGTGATTAAAAAGTGTAGTGGTTTGTGCAGTACATACCTATTGAATTTAACTAAATCTATTTTTTTTAAACATATTATATTTTTTTAAATTAGCTTCCGTATCCTGTTTTTCCTGTCGAAATCGGTGTTAACCTAACCTTGATAAATTATTCGACAACGTATCCTAACCTGTCCAGACACGCCCAGGTTAGGATACGTTTCCCATCAATTGACCACGGTTAGGTTTTGTTTCAGTTTGGTTTAACACCGATTTCAACCTCCCAAAACGAGGACAGGAGAGTTTTAATTTTAAAAATCCCGCCTTCAATTTTCATAATATGCCTGGCAAGTTGTCAACCAATAGCAAATGGAATGCAAGTTGTGAACTATCCGCTCCTAAAATTAAAGGTAAAACTGTCATTGTCTCCGGAAAGCCGGTTGTAGGTTGACAAAAAAGCGCACAGATAAAAACAACTCAAAGACATGCCATTTTTCAGATTCTTTTTGTTGCTGTCAGTATGCATGTGTTAAATAAAGAGGTTGGAAATGTCACAAAAGTATAACTGCCTATGGCAAGGACTATAGGAGCCAAAATAAAATACTGGAGGTCGTCGCTTGTCTTTTTAAAAAATATGTCTACAGCATTAGCCAGCTGTAGCTCACAAATAGTTGACTAGTCATTGTAACCCTGGAAACCTTACCTACCTAAACAGGTTAATTTGCTTAAAAACAGTCTTATTTATTTTTATACAAATTTTAAAATGTTAATTCCGGATAAATTGATAATCCGGATCGGTCGGGTTTAAATTAATCCGAATTATCGCGACACCACTGTATTACAAATAAAACTTTATATTTTTGACAGGTGACGGTTTCTTGGAATCCGACTGCGATGAGCAACTAATAATCTCCATAACATTTAACCAAGCCGTGAAAATCCATAGCCTTAAAAT
The DNA here is from genome assembly GCA_963576565.1 of Aspidapion aeneum. Taxonomy (NCBI): domain Eukaryota; kingdom Metazoa; phylum Arthropoda; class Insecta; order Coleoptera; family Brentidae; genus Aspidapion; species Aspidapion aeneum. The sequence goes on from OY755038.1 coordinate 201,961,627, forward strand.
CAAGGCACCGGCCGACAAGGGACCAAAGAACATCAGGATATTTATCAACCAACCGAGAACCGTAGACTTTGACCAGGCTGATAGTAATGTCAGTGTGCAAGATATTACGTAAGTATAGTTTTTTGCAAGAGCAAGAAACAACTGTTTTTTCATTCCTTTTAATGAAAAACAAAAAATATCAATTACTAGGGACCTTTTGCATGTCTCATTTTTCACTTATCCTTTATTTCAACTTTATCCCTTACTAAAGGATAATGTTTGACCTTACTTATGTTCGAATAATGCAGGCTACTATACTTGATGTTGTATTAAAGTGGCACCGCGTCATCAAAACCGTGATGGGCGGGAAGGGAGTAGAGGGGTACATACAGTGGCCCGCACTTTCTGTAATTTTTTTATTGGTATTGATTCCCAAAACGAGGCACTGCACTAATTAGTCATTAGCTTACTATTTTACTTGCTTTTTATTTATGTCTTTTTTTTACAAAGGAACATATATACTCTTGTCTGGTTGTTACGAACATATTGATTTAGCCGGGCTATGACGTTTTCTATTCGTTGTTGTTTGGACTGTTTTAATGTCAAACACATTGGGACCGACTTTTTACAAAACAAATTACCGTTTTTGCAACTAAATCAATATTTGCGCACATTTTAATATAATTTTGGATTCTCTTTTATGTTTTGGATCTTTATTTATTAGGTAAGTACCTATTTTATCTCTCCTTTAAAAGTCTCCGTGTTTTATTATAGACATATAAAGCGGCACACTGCAGGTACAAAGTGAAACAACAATTTTTTGGGGCTTCTTTACATAGTTTTTGCCGCAAAACTTGGTTTACCATAGCTATGACGCGGTGCCACTTATATACTATACTCAACTATAGTTCCTTTATTTAAAGACAGTGTTGCCGCGCATATAACGTTATGACAAAATATGATGTAAATTTCAAATATTTTTGATACCAGATAATTATTCAAGAGCTACCAATGCGGGGTAATCTGCAGATTTAATTTTATGCCAATTATTGAAAATTATTTTTTATAAAAACTTGTAGATATGTGTTGTTTGGTAACAGTGTTCACCAACAAAACAAAAGTCATCAATGTTCTGTGAAGTATGTAAAAAAACAAGAAGAAGTACACAGACTTAATCCTATATTTTCGTGGTGGTTTTTCACTGGTATTGGTTTAACAGTTTTTACCTAGTTGTTTTCGGAACTTTTGAATAAATTTTGCCTACAGAAAACAAAACAGGTTTTTAACAGATAAATAAAGGATCAAAAAAATAACGCAAATAAAAATTGTGTCTGGTAAAAATTGGACTTCTAAATATTATGTGAAACGATAAAGTTAGCTAATGGGAATCGATAAAGTTAGCTAATGGAGTGAGCTAAAAAAATACTCTGCCAATATATGGGTACCTAAGTTCACACTAGGTACTATAGTTTTAGTGTTCGTGTGAGCTAAATATAACTAAAATCTGAAATATATTTTATTTAACTCCAGACTCAATTACCTTTCGTTTGATACCACACAAGCCATGTTTTAAGTCAAATTCTAATTTTTGAAATCTACCCCAACGTTTTTTTAAACTAAAATGTATTTTGTTTAACTCCAGACGCAATTACCTTTCGTTTGATATCACACACAACATATTTTCTCTTAAACTCTATTTTTTAAATCTACCCCCACCCTTTTTTTACTAAAATTTATTTTGTTTAACTCCAGACTTAATTACCTTTCGTTTGATATCACACACGCCATATTTCCACATAAACTCTAATATTTGAAATCTACCACCACCTTTTTATTTGGCTTGTGGCCGATGGATTTCGTTCATTTTTAAATGGGACCATCCCGACCCGAGACCCAGCCTAGGTACCAAATTTGATTAAAATCTGCCAAGCGGTTTTTGAGTTATGCGCGTTGGTCGTTACAGACAAACAGACGGCGCAACAAAAAAGTTTCAAAATCATCTGAAACGCAAAGATATATTAGCAATTAGGATCACCATAGCTCACACTACTATAGTATTGTAGTAGTGTGAGCTAAAATGCCTTTTGATAAATAGAAACTATGTACTAAATTTCACAAAAAATATCTATAGCAGTGTCACAAATATTAATAAAAAAGGAGATTTTTTTGAAAATCTATAACCCCTGGATATCATGAAATATATGAATATTTTCTACCAATATTGTGCTTCTGAAACACTGCGTTGTTGTTAAATTAATTACCTTTTATGTTAATTTTGGTTTTTTCAGACTTATCCCAGAAGATCTAGAAGGCAACCCGATCCTTCTAAAATACGTCAAATTCCAAAACGTCCAAAACATTCAGTTCTTTATTAAAGATAACCAAAAGGGCGGCGAAATTACACAGATTGATCATTTTGCTATCATTGGCTCACCCATCAACACTACTAACATGGGCGACTTCAAGAGAGTGGCTGGCAAAAAAGGCGAAAGTCATTAGAATTTATTGCAATTATGTATGGTCCAGTGGCGTTATATATTATGTAAGTTAATGTGCTACGAGGATTGCCTTTTAAATTTTGCATATACAGCTGAAAAAAAAGAACAGTATGTAACTTTAAAAACTTTATTGTTTCTCTAATTATTCTCCACGAAAATTAATGCACTGTTGCATGCACTCCAACCAGTTTTTAAAGCTGTAGTTCCACTAGTTTGTTGGTACTGTGAAAATTGCATTCTTGGAGGCGTCGACTGTAGAGATGGGTAGTTCGCGAACGAACTAGAAAAATGAACTAGTTCATTCAACAACGAAAACGAACTAGTTCACTTTTCTAAAATGAACTAGTTCAAAATGAACTAGTTCAAAATGAACTAGTTCAAAATGAACTAGTTCAAAATGAACTAGTTCAAAATGAACTAGTTCAAAGTGAACTATCAAGAAGCAACACACAATACTCTTAACCCAATTATTTCTGTACACTAGGAACGCGGCATCTGTTTTCCTGTTCATGAAATGCTGAACGAGTACAGAACAAACTGACTGAGCTGAAGCAAAAATCCTTTATCTATGCACAGAACACTAAACGAGTGAACGATACCGCGGTGTTTTCTACGATGAACGAACGAACTGTTAGAAATGAACTAATAAGTAAAAAATCGGCGTTCGTTCAGTCAGTTAGAGTGTCGAATCACCTGTTTCGTTGCATTGAGTGGCATGCCTAAGCTACGATGAACTAGGTATTTAAAGTTTTGATTTGATTGCGGAAATTTAAGGAACTGCTAGCCTAATAGAAAATAATAGGGCCATTTTAGGTCAGTTACTAAGACTAACGGCAACATTTCAGGGCTGTTCATGAAATGCTGAACGAGCACAGAACACTGAACGAGTGAACGATACCGCGGTGCTTTCTACGATGAACGAACGAACTGTTAGAAATGAACTATTGAGTTGAACTAATAAGTAAAAACCGGCGTTTGTTCAGTCGGCTAGTCGAATCACCTGTTGCATTGAGTGACACGCTTAGGCTACGATGAATTAGGTATTTCAAATTTTGATTTGATTACGGAAAATTAAGGAACTGCTACCCTAATAAAAAATAATAAAATTTTGACGAATGTCCAATTATTTATTATGTATTTATACCTACTGTAAAATATTTTAGTAAAAAAAAGCATTATAATAAAAATAATTTTAAACTGTTTTTGATTCTGCAAATATTTCAACTAAAAATTAAACAATTAAATAAAACAACTCAGAAATACGATAAACAGGTTTTTTTTTAACAGAATGAATATAAAATATAAACAAACGTGGAATTTCGTACCCGTGAATTTAAAAATCAAATAAGTTTCGTGGCTAATCGGGCAAAAAGGAGTATTTTGTTTCCCTCATATTTTTCCGTGGGTAGCCTGAAAGCTTAACCTCACGGGGGTCCAAGATCTAATGGACACCTAATAAGTGTTGACAGGTAACTGTTTCGTCCTTATGGGACTCCTCAGAACACTAAATAAATATATACTCTACAATTGGGCGTAACAGCCATTAGGACACAAGTTTTTTTGAGAGAAATTGAAAAAAAAATCTGAGAGAACTTATTTGTTTTTCTTGTGGTCATCAAAGTCAACAAAGATGACTTTTTTTCCATATATTAAAAAAAAAAAAATTTTTTTGGTAGTAAGCTCAGAAAATAGTAGAAATTTCACAACAGGACTCATAGTAGGTCCAGTCAGATGCTATACAAATTTTACTGTGTAGAAGTTTTAGGTGTCAAAAAGCATGCAAATAAAGGAAAATTTGCACCAAAATAGTTTAAGATAAAAAGAGGTTTGAGTTAGGGAGATTGTCAAATTCACCAGTTTATTCTAAACTATTTTGAGGTCTGTAAAATAAATAGTTATTAAAGAAAAAGAAACTTTGATGATACAGGACTCCACTGGACACTATACAGGACGCTACACTACCAAGAGTTTATTTAAGAGTTCTGTAGGATGGTGTACAAATTTGGTTCACCTCATTACCCACACTTTAACCTCATATTGTTTTCCTTTTCTTTCTTGTCTAGACCCTTTTTTCAACCATAATTTTTTTAATTTTTCAACCGTTTTGAAACAATAATCCATTCAGGAGAGACCCAGTCAGGATCATTGCTGTATTCTAGTTTTGAAAGTTGCTTGCCTAGAATAGTAAAAAAATCATAGTGAAGTATTTCTTACAGTTTAACACAATTCTATGTTACACTTCTGCAAGCACAAAAATAGAAAATGTTGCCAAAATGGCAGTTACATATTTATCCAAAACAAACCTGACAAAAAACTTTCGAATATTTCAATTTATTCTCTGTTAAGTCAGGTAATAGAGCACTTATCCACTTTCTTTTCCCTTCCTTGAGCTGATATCATTTAAATCAAGATGATTTTTTAAGGTCAAAATACTTGGCATTCCATCAAAACTAACATTATCCAGATCTCCCCAGCTGCCACAATTCATAACAGCACAGAAACTAATAATAATTATTCAAACTGAGTAAAAAACTAGAAAAAAAGTTAAAAAAAAACAAAAGTAAATAAAAACATAACATACTGGCTTTAATTGATTTTTTTAAAGAAAAACGCATTTTTCCCATGTGTACAAAGGATCAATACTTAAAACAGCATCTTTGTTGTAAATTAAATCGTTTCACTTTTTTTTAAAAATTACGTTTTTGTTAACATTGCGGCTTATGGGAAAACGCTTTGTTTGTCCTATGGCAACCATCTTGGATCGAAAAACAGCTGATCGTGACAGTTCGTTAGACAGCTAATTGGGGTTTCAGACTAAAGTGTGACGCTTTGAATTTAGGTTAGGTAAAGATTGAGGTTAAGTTTTTGTAGCGAAATTTGATCAGTGTCGCCCTCTATGTTCCTATATGCAAAATATAAAAGACAGCCCTCGTATTTCTAACAATGTTGTTAATTTTACAAAAAAAAAACATTTTTTTACTGATAAAACAATTGTACTAATATTTTAAAACCTGAGAAGGACATAAATAAGATACTTGAAACATGTTTTTTTGTATTTTTTGCTTTAGTTTTACCCAGACGTTACTATACCCAGCAAAATAATTTTTTTTGACACACCTCACAAACTACTGTTTTTATACAGGGTGTCCTAATTGCCATGGGTCACTATTGCTATCTCGGTAACTATAAGAACTACAAGGTTGTTCAAATTAGATAAAATGAGCAGTTTTTGGGGAAGATTAAAAAAACACATTAAAAAAAACTATTATATCCCGAGCTACGGGGGTTTTTCGAAAAATTGGTCAAATTTATTTTATTAAATATCTCAAAAAGTATAGTTTTTACAAAAAAATCGTAAGAGATTTTTTTTGCATTTTTGACGTTCTTCAATTTGGTAATTTCTAAGAAAATTGACTACAACAAATTTTTGAGATATTACTATTAACTTACTTTTTTAGATACGGACCTGCATTTTTTATTCTATTTTTAAAAGAACTTTTTTTTATGATTTTAACGATGTATCACATTGTTTGTATTTTAATGCTAAAAAAATGGTATTTAAGTTTTTTGGCACTTTTACCGTTTTATCATAGGTAGCTTGGACAGCAAAAAAAACAATTGCTTATAAAAACTCGATGATGCAATACTAAATACCTGTCTTGCGTAATACAACTGTTAAATTTAGTTTAAACATGGCAGCGTATTTCAATAATCAAAAATTAGATTTAAGATCAAGAAAACAATTGACTGTTTTATAAACAAACAGACTGATTTTACTATCTTTCAAAACATTTAATCTTTAAGCGTTTCCATGCGCATTTGGTAGATCGTCCACAACAGATGATGGGCCGACTCTTCTTTTTCAATGTGATAAAATAAATCGACACACTGCCGGTCGCGGATGATCTGCCTAATATGAAGCAGGCGTAATAATGTCCATCCATATCAGAAAAATGTAAGGGTAGTTTGAGTAGGGTTGGGGTGGGTTGGGTTGGGTTAAATTGTCTACCCTTACATTTCTCTGCTATAATTTAATGAATTTGAATTTTCACTAAACTTCGAATTAACAAGGCTAAAACAAAAACGGTTAAATTTCCTTACGCCCATCGCTTTTATTATTATGATATCAGAACACTCAAAAAATTATTTTATGCTTTTTAGTCCGTTATAAAAGCTTGTTTTCAAAAAGTTTTTTTTTCTAAATTTATTTTAATACAAAAAAGTATTACCTAACATTCTCCTATGTTACCTATCTTTTTGTCCTAACACCATACCTAATGACTGGATTTTCGCTTTTGTTTCTTTGTTGATATCAGACACTGCTTTTTGTCATTATTTGTTTTTGTATTCTATATTATCTTTGTATGCACCTATTTTATTTTCTTCGTCGAATAATTTCTTAACTTCCATAAGTCGCGTATACTTTTTAGATATACCAAAGTTTAACGAGGGTTGATTTTTGATTCTAAATAGTGCCACAAGACCGTTACCGTATTCTTTTTCGTCCGATTCTGTAGATAGGTAACGAAGCATTTGCCGACCTATGTTAACATGAACTTTAGTCTTAAAATAAGTCAAGGAATCATCCTTTTTCTTTGTGAATTACATTTTAAAACACCCTGTATGCATATATCTCTCAAAACATACATTTTTACCAACATCGAATCCCCTTTTCAGTCCACTTACAATGGTATTCGTTAGAAATATTTTGCCGTTTCTATTTAAATTCCTAATTAGTAGTGTTTTTAGAAAATCAAACTATTTATGTAAAACAAAGCATATATTTTTTAATACAAAAAAAGTCTTACCTAACATTCTCCTAATGTTACCTATCTTTTTGTCCTAACACCATACCTAATGACTGGATTTTCACTTTTGTTTCTTTGTTGATATCAGACACTGTGTTTTGTCATTATTTGTTTTTGTATTCTATATCATCTTTGTGTGCACTTATTTGATTTTCTTCGTCGACTAATTTCTTAACTTCCATAAGTCGCGTATACTTTTTAGATATACCAAAGTTTAACGAGGGTTGATTTTTGATTCTAAATAGTGCCACAAGACCGTTACCGTATTCTTTTTCGTCCGATTCTGTAGATAGGTAACGAAGCATTTGCCGACCTATGTTAACATGAACTTTAGTCTTAAAATAAGTCAAGGAATCATCCTTTTCCTTTGTGAATTACATTTTAAAACACCCTGTATGCATATATCTCTCTAAACATACATTTTTACCAACATCAAATCCCCTTTTCAGTCCATTTACAACGGTATTCGTTAGAAATATTTTGCCGTTTCTATTTAAATTCCTAATTAGTAGAGTGTTTCTAGAAAATCAAACTATTTATGTAAAACAAAGCATATATTTTTTAATACAAAAAAAGTCTTACCTAACATTCTCCTAATGTTACCTATCTTTTTGTCCTAACACCATACCTAATGACTGGATTTTCGCTTTTGTTTCTTTTTTAATATCAGACACTGTTTTTTCTAATTGTTTGTTTTTGTATTCTATATTATCTTTGTGTGCATCTATTTGATTTTCTTCGTCGAATAATTTCTTAACTTCCATAAGTCGCGTATACTTTTTATATAAACCAAATTTTAACGAGGGTTGATTTTTGGTCGTAAAAAGTGCCACAAGACCATTACCGTATACTTTTTCGTCCGATTCTAAATACCATGCGGCGTTCCTAACCTCAATTTTGAATTTTTCTACTTCCTCCAAGCTCACATTTTTACTAACGTTCAGTGCTCGCTCTAATGGATTTACAATATACATAGAGCTAAAATCGGGTTTTGTTAAAGATATTGAATCGTTCAGCGATATCGCCTTTGAAGCAAAATCAAATTGAGAATAATACTCAAAAAAGTCTAATAATAAAGCTTCTAAAGATTTATTGTTAGTAGACTTGAAATTCATCTGTCTAATATCCCTGAGAAATGAGCAGTCTGTTCCATCGTCGATGGTGTATGTGTCTTCAGGCCCTGAAAAGTTAAAAATATTGGGATTACCGCATTTTCAAATCAACGTAGCACATGTCGGCTCTGGTTGGTTTTACAGCCCGTTCCCTTTGTATTACGTACGAAGAACTAGGACCCCATATATAATCTATAAATACTAGTGGAAATTGTAGCAAACCATGAATAAACGGGAATGGATTTGGTACATAACGTAAGGGTACGTACCTTCCTCTGGAGTGTGACGTCACGATAAATGTCAGTTATCAAATTATCTATATTTATTCCCTAATTTCTGTACTATTTTTAATGACGGGATATATTGTTTTAACCTATATTTTATTGTTTACTTCTTTTTGCATTAAATATGAACTGTATTCACAATTTCAAACTGACAGCTATCAAAAGTATAAATAACCGAACCGACCCCCCCCACCCCGAGCCGAACCGACCCCCCCCCCCGAACCGAACCCCCCGACTTAAACCCCATTCTAGTCCACTGAAAATAGCAATTTAACCTAAACAAATTGCACAACACATGACATTTTAACGGTATTTAGCTAATACCTGCCTTCTGTTTAACTACTTTAACATAGCCAAAATTAGTTTTTTTAATATTTATTTTCAAAATCGCCTCCAAAAAAATTAGTTTATAAAAACTAAATTCAAGACTAGGCACAATCAATAGCTATACTTTCTCCTTAGGAACATTGTCCAAATAGCGCCACCATCTTGGATTTTAAGAAAATTTAGAGTACATTAAAACACCTATCAAAGGAGATACCTTTGAGCTACCTAAGCAACCCTTGCAAAGATAATTGTATCTTCAATATGCTGATTTCTTGCACATTTTACTCAAAATGAATACACTAACATTTTTTAATTTAACCAACTTTCTTAGAAACAAAGTGTTTTTGATAAAAACTGTAGTACGTGTTTTCGTAGAGAATGAAATTATAATTTAAATTATGTAACACTGAATACAGTCCAGATTCCAGAAACTATTTTATTAAACGTTTTTTGCAATTTTTCTAAAAACTGAGCAATTTAGAAAAATATACATTGGGTTTGTATTGGGTTTTATTAAAAGGATAAAATTTTATTTTTAATGATGTATAACTTAGTATTGTTTCGTTTACAAATAACGGAATGGTAAAGTACGAAAAGGAGGGTTTAGGAAATCGTCGAAATTACATTTAATTTATGAGTTTTAATTCAAGTTTTATTTCAATTTTCTTAAAAATAAACCTCTTGTTGTAATCGACCATACATTATTTATTCCATTTTGCGGACGCTGCTGGACCGCACTAGTACATAGTTTAAACTAGCATTTTGGTATCTACCAAATAGTGTGCTACAAGTTTTTTCGCAAAGCCCTTCGTTTCGAAGAAAACATATTGTTGTATTTATTTTAAGTAAATTGTGCAAAAAACCAGTATATTGGGGAAATCGGTGCATATCTTTGCAGAGTAGTACCTATCTCGTTTGATAGGTCTTCTAATGTGCTTTAAATTTTCTGTTGGATTTTGGGTAAATTTAAGAAAATTATTCCTAGAGGTAAATGATATAATTTTTACTTGTTTTTTTGCCGATTTGATAATTAATTATAATTATTATTAATTAATATTACATTTTTTCGTTTAACTATAATATACTTCTATGTATGTAAGCCTTTGGGTGCCTTATTGGCCGCAGTCTACGCGTTCTCCCACTCTGTGTGTCCACGGATTGAGTTCGGGTAAAGTATAAATGACAAATTTTCGATTTAAATTCTGATTTTCTGGGGATCGGTCCTGCTTGGTCTCAAACTAAGATGTTAAGAAACTCAGTCAAATCAATTATTATACAGGGTGGTCTAGTAGTCTGATTTGATGATGTAAGGTATAAACGACAAAAAATTTCTATTTAGATTCTGATCTGGGAATTGCTCCTGCTGAGTCGCAAACTAAGATGTTAAAAAATCAGCCAAATCAATTATTATACAGGGTGGTTTAGTAAGCTAATTTTATAAAAGTGTTAAGAGTAAAGAACCGTTGTTTTAGAAGATATCGGAAAAACTTATAAAAAGGAGTTGTTTAGAATCAAAAGTTATGGCAGATTCTCAGTTTTCAGAAAAAATAGCATAGCATAAGTCGGTTATGGAAATTTTTCTTTAGACGATTTTTACATGGTTTTTCTAAAATTTGAGAATCAGGTATAACTTTTAATTCTAAACAAGTTTTCTTAATAAACTTTTCTGATATCTCTTAAAACAAACGGCCTTTACTTTTAACACTTTTTATCGAATCAACCTACTAAACCACCCTGTATTTTAATTGATTTGGCTTATTTTCTTAACATGTTAGTTTAAGATCCAGCAGGAGCGATCCCCAGAAAATCAGAATCTAAATCGAAAATTTGTCATTTATACTTTACCCGAACTCAATCCGTGGACATACTGTATGTTGGTGGAAAAATCATTGAGGAGCTTCGGCAAAAGGATATATAATAATTTTTTCAAGCAAATGGCCGTCATCTGGTCGACGTAAAACAATTTTTTAAAAATTTATCCTTTACATTATACATGACCTTTGAGAGTCAAAACAAAAGTTTCTATTTGGCTATTTTGTGCTTCATTTAATATTTGCCCCCTTTTTTGGTATTTATTATTTTCCTATTTGTTAAAAATTCCTAATCAATAGTCAGAAAACTTACTCGCAGCCCTGTACAAGCTATTTAAAGTTGGCAACACTGGCGGTGAATTCAGCGGCTTCTGCAAGAAGGCCAAGATTAAGAGCGTTAAGGAGAAGTTGGAAATCCACCTTCCCGGTGAGGAATTCGTCAGACCGACTTCTTTGGCCCATTTTCTTATAGTAAACACCAGTGGCCTCACCCTTGAGTCTATTTCACCCATAATGTAGAGGAAATCTGACATGTAGACACCAGACCTAAGAAAAAAAGTAGTTTGGGACTGTCGTGTATTAAAAAAAGACTGTGTATATTTACTATTAATTTTGGTCAACGCATTTTTTGAAACCCACGAGTACCTCACCCAACAGAAATGAAACAGAGGCACTTCCACGTATTTAAAGTCTGATTTGGAATAAATCCTTAGTGACATTTTTGTAGCACACACAGTCAAGGTGTAAAGTTTACCCCTATATGTGGTATAGGGAATGCGGTTCGAGTGATACCTTGTATTAAAGGTCCCTACGACCTTGTAAAAATGTCGAAAATCGAGTTTTTGTGATATCTCCATCGAAAAAACATTTTTTATGTACATTATAATGATTCGTATGAGTGGGCCTTGCAGGTCTTCCACTGCGACCACCAGTGGGTCTATTGTAGCTCACTTTTGAGTGTTCTCTCTCCACTGTATGCCTAGTCGCCCAAAAAGGTTAGCTATCAGTTTGGGTGAGACACTGTTCAGATCTTCTGAATCAATCTGAGGATTACCGAAAGTGTTTTGACGTAAACGTGTAATAGCCGGACATACACACAGTACATGTCTGACTGTTTCGTCATCCTCCATACAAAGTCTACATTCGGTCTCATCTGTTAGTCCTATTATGTACATTATACATTTGAGGCACATATCTCAAAAAACAATCGATAGACGTTCAATATTTTTTAACTGCTTTTGGTTTATGTATATTGACACCTTTTAAGTATTTATTTAGAGACTCGTTGCTTAAAAGAAAGTTACCACACTGAATTAAAAGAAAATAGGTTGCCTCTGGTCAACCCTAGATTTTTAATTAAATTAAAAAAATGGAAGGACTTTAAAGCTGTGTTAATTTTTTAGTTATTATAAATCAGAAAATATTATGCTTATGTCTAGACCCCAAACACTTAAACTAAGCGGTGAAACGAGAACACTTCATTTTGCCCACTTTTGATCAAATTTCTTAGTTAATGAAATATTATTATATATATTTTTTTAGTACACGTGATCCAGCAAATATTCATCGTAATGAAAGCTTATAATTATTTTACGTCTCCATTCAGCAGATACACATTTTTTAAAGCTACCTGATGAAAATTGAGAAACAGCGGGTAAAATTATACTCCATATCATAATTTTTGAGATAACTTTTTGACAGTTATAAGCTGTTTACCATAACAAATAGGCCGACGAAAAAAAGTTGTAAAAAGTTGTCTCAAATATAATGATATGAACTGTATACATCGATAATTTTGTTTTATTTATGGCTAGTCTGATGAAATTCTTGAAATTACTTAAAATTGCAGATAATCAATAAAAATAAAGACAGTATGACAATTCCACCGAATTGCAACGATTTGAAGGTAATATAAATTATGTACGGCATCCTTTTGTTTGTAAATAATCCCTAATCCCTTGGAACAATAGTTTGATATAAAAAAAAATCTTCAACCATTTAGGCTGGATCGTCGATAAATGGTTTAGGTGCTGTTTTACTTGACTAGCTATCAAGAAAAATTGTGGATAGTAGTTACATCATGATACCAAAATAATACTCACATATTTGTCATAGACAAATCACATTCGATTCCTGTCAATTGCTGGTGGTATTTGACAATCGGTACTCTAGCCTGCAATATCCGCCTAACCTGGGAACATCCGGGTAGATATAAGTGTATTAGGTCACCTATTAATTCCATGTTTCTTTGACTCGTACTTCTGTCGGAGTTAGGTGCCGCTTTGCAGTGAAAGATTAGTCTGCTTTGTGGGTTTTCCTAAATAAACATTTCAGTTGTCATTGTTTGTTCTCAGTGAAGTGTTTATGTTTGTTTTCCCGTCCAATCTAGCTAAATGATTTTAAATAAATTAATTTTCGGGCTAATCCTCAAAGAGGTCGTGGTAGCCGCAGACATAATTATGTTTCCGCCTTGTTATTACCCCGAAAATTAATTTATTTAGTCTTTGACTTCAACTCGAAAAATTCCTTTTATATTTAAATGATTTTACCTTGAGCTACCTTTTAACAAGCTAAAAAAGGGAATTAATTATGAAGAGCATGAAAACTATTGAAAATGAAAGAAGTTATATTGCAGCCAACAGAAAAATTAAATCAGACTCGATCCAAGTTATTAGGGTGAAATGGTTTTTTACGATTTTCAGCGAGACTAAACGTGCTATTGAAGAAAAGTTAAATACAATAAATTTAGAAAAAAAAACTTTTTGAAAACAAGCTTTTACAAAATGGACTAAAAAGCATAAAATAATATTTTGAGTGTTCTGATATCATAATAATAAAAGCGATGGGCGTATTAAAGGAAATTTACCCGTTTTTGTTTTATTTAGCCCTGTTAACTCGAAGTTTAGTAAAAATTAATTATATTATAGCAGAGAAATGTAAGGGTAGACAATTTAACCCAACCCAACCCAACCCTACTCAAGCTACTCTTACATTTTTCTGATATGGATGGACATTATTACGCCTGCTTCATATAAGGCAGATCATCCGCGACCGGCTGTGTGTCGATTTATTTTGTCACATTGAAAAAGAAGAGTTGTGGACGATCCACCAAATGCGCATGGAAAGGCATTTACCTAATATTAAATACGCCCATCGCTTTTATTATTATGATATCAGAACACTCAAAATATTATTTTATGCTTTTTAGTCCATTTTATAAAAGCTTGTTTTCAAAAAGTTTTTTTTTTCTAAATTTATTTTTTAATTTTTAGATTTGTCTAAGTCTATGCATTTCAGCTTGCGCATCGATATTGCAGGGAGTCTTTCCTGTCAATTTTAAAATATCTAAGTCTTCGATGAGAAGGCCGTCCAACAAAGGCGACATATGCTAAAACTGTCATTATTATTATCATCATTATACACAAGGATTAATTAATTCTGGTCGAGATCGAACAAACTAATGCCTTACCTCTTCTACGCCCCCCCCCTTTTTAGTGGGAGAGCATATGAATTTTGAAATCAATCAGATACCTACGTGGAAGTCAGTTGAAAGTAATCAGAAAAATTTTGAATCCGCCATATTGAATTTTTGTAATCAGATCAAAAATTCGTAATACTCATTCTCAAAAACCCCCAGATACCAATTTTGGTGGAAATCCGACAAACTAAAATTTTACCCCCTCTCCGCCCTCCACGTTAGGGAAGAGGTAGGCAGTCAGTGATACCACATTATTGTATTTTCATTGGAACTATAACGGTATGCGAAATTTGAAGTCAATCGGATACGTGGAAGTCAGTTGAAAGTAATCAGAAAAACTTGACATTAAATCGTCCATTTTGAATCCGCCATATTGAATTTTTGTAATCTGATTAAAAATTCGTAATCCTTATCTTCAAAAACCCCCAGATACCAATTTTGGTGGAAATCCGACAAACTAAAATTTTACCCCCTCTCCGCCCACCAGGTTAGGGGTGAGGTAGGCAGTCAGTTATACCACATTATTGAATTGTCATCGGAACTATAACGGTATGCGAAATTTGAGGTCAATCGGATACGTGGAAGTCAGTTGAAAGTAATCAGAAAAACTTGACATTAAATCGTCCAATTTGAATCCGCCATATTGAATTTTTATAATCTGATCAAAAATTCGTAATTCTCATACTCAAAAACCCCCAGATACCAATTTTGGTTGAAATCGGACAAACTAAAGTTTTACCCCCTCTCCACCCCCACGTTAGGGGGGAGGTAGGTACCGGATAAAACCATATTATTGTACTGTCATCGGAACTAAGACGCTATGCGAAATTTGAAGTTAATCGGATGTTTGGAAGTTCTTCAAAAATGAGTTGCAAGATTTGATTACATACATACCCACATACATACATACATACAGGTGAAGTTAAATAAAAGCTTGTTAAAATTATACCAGTTTTTTTTGTTTTGATTTTTATCTTCCACATTTTTCCCTTTGTTTTTCACGAAATTTGGTGAAAACTGACATTTTTGTGTCTTTAAAAAGTTCAATTTATAGTATAAATAGTAAATATTTATAGTTCTGAAAGCAGTACAAAAAAAACAGTGGTTATTTCGTCAAGACGTCTATTTTTGAAAGTTGTAAAAAAATAACTTCACTATGACGTGGTGTAATTTCATTTTGTTATTTTTTAAACTGTTTAAATTCTGTTGCCTGACAAATTTTTCCATAGTGATGTTTATTTCTTACATCGTCAAACAGATGTTTAAAAAATAAATGGATCCATGACGGATCTGATATTTTCCTAGCTAGCCTATAAGCACAGTTCAAGTGAAGCCAGAAACTAAAGCTCCTACGAAGTTTTTGGTTATAACACAAATTATTGAAAAAAATGTAATCTACTATATTATGCTCCATTAAAAAGTTATCATTTTTTTTTAAATCTAATCAGCTCACTATTTTACCTGAAAATTTTATGAAAATCGGCTTAGTGGTTTAGGAGCTTTCGTGTTACAGAGAAACACACACAGACAGACATCACGAGGATATTGCTAAGATAGGTCAAAATACACCCACATTTTCGGCGTTATCTTAAAAAAAAAATTGTCAAAAATAATACCTTCTCTAGCTAATGCTGCGCGTACTAGGAAGGTAAAAATAACCAGTTATTTTCGGGTGAAAATTGGGCCTCATTTTAGGTATTAAACCACAGAGGTGTGTTTTCATGAAATTTCGTCAATAACAAAAAAAAATGTAGAAGATAAAGATAAAAAATACCAGTTGTTTCGATTTTATTCGGAAAATTTTAGGTTATGTAATAAAATACTCTGCCAATTTATGGGCACTTAAGCTCACACTAGATACTATATTTATGGTGGACGTGTGAGCTAATATAACTAAAAACTGAAATATATTTTATTCAACTCTAGACTCAATTACCTGTCGTTTGATACTACACAAGCCATGTTATTACTTAAACTCAAATTTGTGAAATCTACCCCCACTTTAAAAAAACAAAACTAAAATGTATTTTGTTTAACTCCAGACTCAATTACCTTTCGTTTGATATCACACACGCCATATTTTCACATAAATTCTAACTTTTGAAATTTACCCCCACCCTTTTTTTTGTTAAATAAACTAAAATGTATTTTGTTTAACTCCAGACTCAATTACCTTTCGTTTGATATCACACACGCCATATTTTTAAATAAACTTAATTTTTGAAATCTACCCCCACCCTTTTATTTGGCTTGTGTTTGGTGGATTTTGTTTATTTTTAAATGGGACTATCTCGAGCCAAAACCCAGCTTAGGTACTAAATTTCATTAAAATCGGGCTAGCGGTTTTTGAGTTATGCGTGTTGGTCGTTACAGACAGACAGACAGACAACACAACAAAAAAGTTTCAAAATCATCTGAAACGCAAAGATATATAAAATTTTTTAAAATCGGAGTAACTTTTTTTTTCTCGAAAAAATTAGGATCACTATAGCTCACACTACTATAGTATAGTATATGTGTGAGCTAAAATCATATAGTGTGTCCCCGGATGGAGTTGACAAGAGGAAAAAATCCTTTATTTTTGATTTTACGAAAATTTATAAAAAAATTCTGCTTGTTGAAAAATTAAGATTACCATAATAAAATCTTTGATTAGGTGTACAGGGTGTTATCAAATTAGGAAACATGTAATTAATAAGAGAGAAAAATCTTTATTTTTAGTTTCACAAAAAACATCACTTTTTATAAAAAATTCTGCTTGTCAAAAAACTGAGATAACGATATTAATATCTGTGATTAGAAGTATAGGGTGTTATCGAATTAAGAAACATAAAATATTCCAAGGGGAAAGGACCGTATTTATTCAGTAAAGAAAACTGTTATGGATGATTCTACAAAAATGGTGCTGTGGAGTGGGAATGCATATTTTTCAAACACAGACTGCAAATGAAGCATAGTTTTAGTTATAAGATTTAAAACGAAATGTTTTCTTTATGGAGCTTGAGTTTAATGTATAAAAAAAATTGCAAGTTTATAATTTTTTTATTACAAAGCAAATACCTCATTCCTCTGGTGTAGTCCCAAACCAAATATTCAAAACTCAGAATAAAATATCCTAATAAATAATATTTAACCAAGTCTTAACTATTTATCAAAAAATTGATAAAACTTAAGTTTGCAGTCATATTTTTGAAAATCTGAATTTACATCTTCTCCGGAAAATGTTACAATTTTAAAGGTGCTCCATTTTTAATAACACAATATTTGTGAATACCACCGGTTAATTTCTAGATCTAGGCCCTGGATATCTAATTTACTTGTGAGGGTGAGAAGTTGTGACAGATAATGTCAACTTTAGTTTGGTTTAAGTTAGATGTTTTTATTTTCGGCAGAAAATTAGTTTTTTTCGGAGAAATCAAAAAGGAACGCTTCAATTATCATTCCTCTGGTAAGTAAATATTCGACTGATATCAATATTATAATTTTTTTTGTTGATTGTTTTAAAATTATACGTATAGGAACGTTGTTTATATAAAACTTAAGTTAAGTAGTCTAAATAGATTTTGATTTAAATTGGAAAACCATTAAAAAACTCATTCCTCTGGTACTCATTCCTCTGGAATTTTTATGCAATAATTCCTAAAATTCGGGAAAATAAATGTTTCTTAGCTTACACCTAATTAGTTACATAAATTTAAAAAAAACTAAATTATTTACTGTGTTGTACTGTTATTTAAAGGCAATGACCAAAAATGATATCCATATAGCCCACTTTTGGTAGAATCATCCTTATGTAAACAAAATTGTTTGTATCACAACATAAAATGAAAGTACGAAATCTAGGAAAACAAAATCTATCCAGGTTTTAAGTTTTAAAAGTTAAACATTTTATGAAAAAACAAGATAACATTATATGGAACAAAATATAAAACCTATTACTTGAAGACAATGTTTACACGGCAAACATTGTTGAAGATCAATATGACAATCAACAAAATAAATCTATCAATGTCACATTTTAAAAAGTGATGTTTTTCGTGAAATTAAAAATAAAGATTTTTCTCCTCTTATTAATTACATGTTTCTTAATTTGATAACACCCTGTACATCTAATCAAAGATTTTTATTATGGTAATCTTAATTTTTTACCAAGCAGAATTTTTTATAAAGAGTAAGTTTTTTTTATAAAATCAAAATTAATGGATTTTTCCTCTTGTCAACTTCATCCGGGGACACACTGTATGTATTATGCATATATAAAATTATTTATACAAACGTATACCGTTTTGGTACCTATTACTTTTATCTTTAACTTTTTTCGATAGAAGATCTAGTTTCGCTAAAAACCGTAAATCATCCACTCCTAAAAGCTTACCCCATTTCACCCCAATAACTCCGATCAAGTCTAATTTTAGTTATTCTTACTGACTGCGATAGATTTTCTTTAATTTCCAATAGGTATCTGCACTCTAAATGGGCAATTATTAAATTTTACCTGATCATTTGACAGTCGCAACACCAAATCCAAATCACATCCCATTTTGCCAAACCCGTTGACCGATGAACCGAAAAGATAGGCGCATGCCTTCGGAAACATCCCGTTGACTGTGGTTTCTATCTGTCGAGCTGTCAAATATCTCAGTCTACTGCCGACTTCGTTCAACTTCGTCTGCTCGTGTAGTTGTTGCATTTGATCTGAAATCTAAGTGGATATTTTTTAACAAAAAAGAGATGCTACTATTCAATTTTATTTATGGAAGGCCATTGGCATCATCAAAAAAAACTTTCATATTTCACTCAAAATAACTACCAAAATCGTATACAGAGTGTCCCAAAAATATACCGACAAACTGTAAGGGGTGGTAGGGGCTATCAAAACAAACATTTTTTATCCAGTAAACATATGTCCGCAAATGAGCCGTTTGGGCTCTAGAGCAAAAAAACTGTACTTGTTGCCTGCTAGCGCCAATTTTTTACCTTCCTAGCCCGCACAGCAATGGCTAGAGAAGGTATTATTTTCGACGAATTTTTTTTTAAGATAACGCCGAAAATGTACCTATCTTAGCAATATCCTCGTGATGTCTGTCTGTGTGTGTTTCTCTGTAACACGATAGCTCCGAAAATGTTTTATTTGGGTGTATTTTTTTAACCTATTTTAGCAATATCGTCGTGATGTCTGTCTCTCTGTAACACGATAACTCCTAAACCGCTAAGCCGATTTTCATAAAATTTTCAGGTAAAATAGTGTTCGACACCTTAACGAGCTGATTAGATTTTGGTCAAAATCAATTAATGCTAATGATGATAATGATGTTTTTTGGCAATTAGAAAATTTAAAAAATGCCAACTTTTTAACGGAGCATCGCATCAATAAGTTAAACCGTTTGAGATTTATAGGCCCCTAAAGTGTCTAGAATGACATTTTTTACGGGGCTCTAACTCGAAAACTATTCACAATAGAGCCATGGTGCCTGAGATAAAATTACTTATTGGTGGAATCCAAATATGTAATAAAATACAGGGAGTCCCATTTGAAGAAATAAAGTTAACATCGGTAGAGTCTTTTTGGCACACCTTGTACAATAAATAGTTGCATCAGGATTTGTCCCCCTCAAAAGCAAAATCGACATGTCCGAGCATTTTTGAATTTAATTACAAAAAAAAAGAGAAAAGCTAGGTGCAAACTTTTCGTTGGACCGCCCTGTACGTTAGAAGCATTACTACGACAAGAATATAGCAGGTATAAACAGTGGCCATGCAGTGGACATATTTTCCCCAGGTGCAGGGGCAAGTGTAATCGGCGAACACGGTCCTCATTATAAAAAAAACTTTTGGAACTGCATTTTTTTTAACTTGCGTTCCTTTAACAACTAAAGAGACAATAGTCTCACAAAAATAAACCATGCACCACAATTCGCTTTGTAGCTCTTTAAGTTTAAAGTTGAACTATGTTTTTTTATTCTTACCCCACTTCATACCCTATTACAATTTCCAGTATTAAAAAATTTTGATACAAAAAAACTTAAAATTACCTTGAATTTTAAGGGCAAGATCGAATTCAAATTCAAATAATATTTATTTACAGTTCTTTACCTGTATATTTACAATGTTTTCTTAAATCTATATCGCCTTTGGAAAGAATGCAAAATAAATATTCCTCTGCATTTTAAAGCCTTAGAGGCTTGTAATTCAATGTCATGTTTTAATAACCACCATTGTCTGGTAGAGCATTTTGTGTTTCAAAGTTGATTATATTGATTATTATTTTTATTAATAAACTTACCCCATGTGCTTGTTGTAAAACAGTCCTTAAGTCTTCCTCCTTCAAAAAGCGAGTTGCGTATTTTGAAAACAAACGAGCTTTTTTACTCTGCTTTAGTCTATTCAGTTTCTTATTAGGAGCTCGAAACCATAAAAATTGTGACTGAGTTGGAATTATTTGGTTATCTGTGAGATGTGTGCCTTCAGACATGATGTTTTGAACATCTAATTCACTTTCAAATTCAACTAGTATGAAATGCTAAAAAAAATTAAATAATAAATTTAATTGCAGCTTAGGATATCCCCTAGCTATAAAAGGGGAATAGTTCAAAATTGAATTCTCTCAGTTGGCCAATTTGCTGCTGACTTGCCCTTAAATTCCCCTCTGTTGCGGGTAAAAATAGGCTAGTAAATAAAATAAATAAAATAAATAAAATAGATAAAATAGATAAAATAGATAAAATAGATAAAATAGATAAAATAGATAAAATAGATAAAATAGATAAAATAGATAAAATAGATAAAATAGATAAAATAGATAAAATAGATAAAATAGATAAAATAGATAAAATAGATAAAATAGATAAAATAGATAAAATAGATAAAATAGATAAAATAGATAAAATAGATAAAATAGGTAAAATAGGTAAAATAGATAAAATAGATAAAATAGATAAAATAGATAAAATAGATAAAATAGATAAAATAGATAAAATAGATAAAATAGATAAAATAGATAAAATAGATAAAATAGATAAAATAGATAAAATAGATAAAATAGATAAAATAGATAAAATAGATAAAATAAAATAAATAAAATAAATAAAATAAATAAAATAAATAAAATAAATAAAATAAATAAAATAAATAAAATAAATAAAATAAATAAAATAAATAAAATAAATAAAATAAATAAAATAAATAAAATAAATAAAATAAATAAAATAAATAAAATAAATAAAATAAATAAAATAAATAAAATAAATAAAATAAATAAAATAAATAAAATAAATAAAATAAATAAAATAAATAAAATAAATAAAATAAATAAAATAAATAAAATAAATAAAATAAATAAAATAAATAAAATAAATAAAATAAATAAAATAAATAAAATAAATAAAATAAATAAAATAAATAAAATAAATAAAATAAATAAAATAAATAAAATAAATAAAATAAATAAAATAAATAAAATAAATAAAATAAATAAAATAAATAAAATAAATAAAATAAATAAAATAAATAAAATAAATAAAATAAATAAAATAAATAAAATAAATAAAATAAATAAAATAAATAAAATAAATAAAATAAATAAAATAAATAAAATAAATAAAATAAATAAAATAAATAAAATAAATAAAATAAATAAAATAAATAAAATAAAATAAATAAAATAAATAAAATAAATAAAATAAATAAAATAAATAAAATAAATAAAATAAATAAAATAAATAAAATAAATAAAATAAATAAAATAAATAAAATAAATAAAATAAATAAAATAAATAAAATAAATAAAATAAATAAAATAAATAAAATAAATAAAATAAATAAAATAAATAAAATAAATAAAATAAATAAAATAAATAAAATAAATAAAATAAATAAAATAAATAAAATAAATAAAATAAATAAAATAAATAAAATAAATAAAATAAATAAAATAAATAAAATAAATAAAATAAATAAAATAAATAAAATAAATAAAATAAATAAAATAAATAAAATAAATAAAATAAATAAAATAAATAAAATAAATAAAATAAATAAAATAAATAAAATAAATAAAATAAATAAAATAAATAAAATAAATAAAATAAATAAAATAAATAAAATAAATAAAATAAATAAAATAAATAAAATAAATAAAATAAATAAAATAAATAAAATAAATAAAATAAATAAAATAAATAAAATAAATAAAATAAATAAAATAAATAAAAAATTTTACTATAATTTTGGACAGGCTATAAACTTTTCTAGAAAACTAAATCTTTTCAGACTTATAAGGGAACATCCTTAAATTATGTAACACAAAAATTCAGGATTTTAGAACATGCAGGTACTAATACAACAATAAATACTCATTACCATAGGATCTATTCCCTCACAGTAATGGAACATCTCCTTAACATTCCCTAAGGAACTACAATAAGTGTGCAACTCTTTGAAAGACTCCTGTGATTGTACTTGTACCAAAATACTTCTCTTTGCTTGATCTCTTCTAAACTTTTGCTGTTCCATAAATGGAATGAATGTATTTGGAAGTGTAGAGGCTAAAAATACAATAAAGAAGGTAATAATTTTCAGTTTCCCAAAGTATGGAAAAATCCACTTGGCATTACTTGCTGTAAATAAATTTAAAAGATTTGTAAAAGATTTCAGTTTGTAACTTTTGCCAGATTCACAGTGCCTTCTCTACATCTTTTTTTTTCTCTTTATTTCCTTTTTCTTCATCTTTTTGAGTCCTTGTTGGCAGGTTTTTCTAGTTAAGCTTGGTTTATAAACACAGTTTGCATCAACATTTTGGAGTTCTCAAATCTTGAAAACACTTTTTTGGTCTTATGAAGGTAGAGTATGGCCAATTAACAGCTACATATCATAATATATAATAAATTCTCTCATTTTAATAGTGGATGCAACTTTACAAGCCCGCAACATAAAATTTGGTTATACCTGAACTGCAAACTGCTGATGAGAACTGTGTTTTTATATATCCTGTGTGTGTAATGGATCTTTCATACTCGTCTTTTGTCTAGTCTTTTGTCTTGGTTTAGTCATATGTCTTGTCATAAGAAAGTTAAAACCACTGTTTCTTATGGGAGTGTTCATACAATGCTTTTGCTTTTGTTTTTGATTAGTCTTTGTCTTAAGAGTTGCCAACTTTCAATCCTTAGGACAACGACTAAGACGAGTGACAGACATCAGCTGATATTTGTTGTTTTTTTTTACAGGCCATCCGAAAAGCGCAAATTAATCATGTTTTTAACAGAAAATCTCAACATAACCTCAAAATTTTATTTGTTTTTTTTTCTTTTTCACTTTTGTTCTTTTGTGTCTGTGTTTCATGCACAGATTAGGTTAAATAAGATTGTTTTGTGTAGAAAATGACTTTTCAAAAGGGGCCTTTTTATTGAAATTGAATTTTTTTTTCAGTGGGTTATGACTACGACTAATCAAAAACAAAAGACAAGTATGAACAGCCGATTTTGTTTAAGATAGCTAAGACTAATCAAAGGACAAAGACTAATCAAAAACAAAAGACTAAGACGAGTATGAACAATACTTAAGTGTAAACTTGTGGTAAGTACATTAAATCCTCTCTCACATTTCACCTGGGTTAAAGTGTGTGAGAAGATACTCATTCACAAGATTCAAGAATCGAGCTGCAGATGAAAGGCAACAAAAATCGCTTACTTTCAATAGTTTGCTTCATGCTTGAACAGCTCCTACTAGTTTGAACTATAGATTTCTGGGCCAAAATGTTTCCGAATCGGCTGAAATTACCAAATCGTGCATAGCTTGCATGATATTTCCACAAAAACAAGCTCATTTTACAGCCTTATATCTACTAATTTAGTTAACTTCAAACTTAACAGCTTTTTGTAAGATGTTCTTTTTTTATCCCATTCTTAAAATATTGAGAAAAGACTTTAAAATGTAAAAAAAGCAATTTATTTAAATATTTATTTTTTAAATAAATATTTTAACCCCACTTTTTCATTCAGATTTTTTTTATTGGCCGTAATAATGTGGCTTTCAGTAGTAAGCCATCTGACTTCCTTGTCGGCTTTCAATAAAGCAATGCACTTCGCCGGCTTTCAATAAAGCAATGCACTTCGCCGGCTTCACCTTTGCGGCTATCTTCAGAATTATTTTCGTTCCTATAACATAACCAAACTTTATTTGAAAAAAAATAAAAACTGGTGAAATATGATTCACGAGTTACTTCTTAACTTATGGAACAATCCTTCCTATACGTTGGAAAATGGCACTCAGACTGTAAGCCTTGCCTACCATTATTTAAAAATAAACAAAAATTAGCTTTTTTCATATTCTTATTTTGGCTTACCCCCCCATTAATAAACTCAGCCTATGTTGGTACTATCTCTGTCCGTTTCTTTTTTTATTAGGGAAGAAAATATGTGCCGATGTCAAACTAAAATACAGTAACATCTAGTTAACAAGCCAGTTTTCAGAGGTTCAGGTTATTTAAACTTGATTATCTCAAAAACAAATAGAAAAATGTTCAAAGGAATATTAGCCCTGTAAAGGTGCATGTTTTTAAATTTTCACAAACATATTTCTTTATTATTTCTGACTTCGTTTTTAGCTCAAATTTTAGTAATACATTTAATATTTTTTAGACTTCTCCAAATATGTCAACATATAGAGACGATACGCGCTATTTTAAACATGCGCTATTTTGAACACGCGCTACTATGAACACGCGCTATTATGAACACACGCTATTATGAACACGCGCTATTTTGAACACACACTATTTTGAACATGCACACCCCACTGTTTTGATATGCGCTATTTCGTTAGAGAACTATTTAGATATATTAAAATCAGTCAAAATATGTCAAATTTGTAAAATTGGGCAATGGTGGAGGACATTACCATGATCTTATCTAGCTCTGCTCTTATGAGTTTGACCAGTCAAATATACCCAACCCTGGACTTTTCACTGGAAATAAATTAAGAGTTTTGTTAAAACACATTAAAAATGTTTAATATTTTTAATCATAGCCAAGGTCATAATATAATTTATTTGCCTATTTTCTAAAATATACCTATAAAAGTAAAGCCATGAGTAATATGTTTCTGTTAAGGTGTCTATTATTTAGCTTATTGGTAACGTCGCGGTTAGGGGTGCTTTAGTCAAGCGATATATTTATACAACTTGTCCCTTTCAACGATTACATGAAATTTTTTTGGATGTAGGTGTCCTAGTTGCACATAGCTATGATAAAAGCCAGTTGTTGTTATTGACATTTGGTTGTTGTTAAATTAGACACCAATTGTTATAAAGAATACATTATATTTAGATAGATAGATAGATATTTCTTTATTCAATCTTTTGTTTAAAATTTACATTGCAGTCACAATAAAATACATAAACATTATACCCATAGGGTGTAGATCCCGTCAAATTTAAAAGAAAAAAGATTATAAACATTACAAAATCACAATCTAATACTAAAACGAAGTAGAAGACAAATTAAAATTAAATTACATTTACATTACATTGCTGAGTTAAATAATCCTGAGTTAGGATATTTGTCATTATTTTTAAAATTATACAAAAATTATACGAACAATGGTTAAACAAAAAATCTGAAGACTATTCTGTCTTTCCAGGCCCCTCCAATGTCCTCCAGCGCCAGTGCAGAGCCATCAAGTGAACTCACCTTTTTTTTATATTTTAGAATTTTGAAATAATAAGTTGGTTTATTTTTATTTTAGTTTCTTATTTTCCTATCCCAATGCTTTTTACATCTTGATCCAACAAAAATTCATCCAGACTGTAGTAAGCTTTCTTACTTAAAAATGCTTTGAGGTTATTTTTTAAATTCTGTGGTGGTTGTCCACGAAGTGAAGGAGAAAGAGTATTCCATACTTTTAAGATATTGTGTTTTACATTTTTTAGGATGTATGTATAGTGAGCAATGTCTGTTTTTAGGTTTCCTTTAAATCTAGTATTATAACAATGCTCTGTTTTTAGTTTATCAAAAATATCTGGGTTTTCTGCTATGAATTTGCAGCACTCAAGGATGTAGAGATTAAAAATTGTTGGAAATTTATTATTTATAAAGAGATATTTACAACTTTCTGTAGGCTTTTTTTGAAAAATTGTTCTTAGGCATCTTTTTTGAATTAAAAGGATCCTCTCTGCCTCTTTTACGCCCCCCCAGAAAATTACCCCATATCTTACCCTAGATTGAACATATGCATGAAAGGTTGTCAATGAAGCAGAGCTGCCAGCTGAGTCCCTGATTACCCTAAGAGCATAGCAGTACTTACTCATAGATTTTGAAAGCTGATCTATGTGTGCCTGCCAGTCCAGCCTCTCATCCAGTGTCATCCCCAAGAATGTGACCTTGTCTTTTGTTGTTATTGTGTTGTTATTATATTCAATGTTTGTTTCATCTGGCTTCAGATTAAAGTTTATGATCTGAGTTTTATCCACATTCAGTAGGTTGTTTTCTGTAAACCAATTCTGGAGGGTTGAAAGTGATACTTTTACATTTTCTATACATGCCTCTTTCCTGTTTTCACAGCAAATGACCGTAGTATCGTCAGCAAAAAGTACAACCTCATTATTCAGAATGTTTGCAACCTCGTTTGTGTAGATTAAATAAAGAAGAGGGCCTAGAATCGAGCCCTGTATGTATTATTTAATTAATTGCAGTGCTCTGTTACCTATTCCCATCCTTTCAAGCTTATGACAGAGCAGACTGTGGTCTACACTATCAAATGCCTTCGATAGGTCCAGGCAGACAGCCATTGTGATGTTGTTTTTGTTTCGGGATTCCAGGATTCGATCCAATGCCATATAGATAGCTCTAACTGTTGACTTTCCTTTTCTGAAGCCATTGTGTTTTTCGGTTAGAAGTGCATTTTCCTCTAGAAATTGTAATAGTCTAGTATAGATTGCCCTCTCAAAAACTTTACTGATATTAGACAACAGGGAGATGTAGTTTTTTAATTCATTTAGCTCACCTTTCTTGTGTATAGGTTTAAGTAATGCTGTTTTAAGATTTGAGGGAAAAATACCACCCTGAAAAGATAGGTTAACTATGTATGCTAACGGCTCACACAGTATGTCTACCGCAGCTTTCAATAAACATACGGGTATTTCATCATGCCCTGTTGATTTTTTGTTTTTTAGTTCTTTAATGATTTTTGAGATTTCCTGAGGTGTCACCGGGTGAAGGGCCATACCGATGTCAGGAAGAGTCGCCATATTCTCATTGTGTGAGCTTTGATTATCTTGTTTTGTCAGATCAGGACAAAAGTCGTTTATATCATTAAGGAAGTCAATTTCCTTTTGATAATCAGTGTTCTAAAATTGATTTTGTATTACTTGTGTTTTTTGTGTTGTTACCTTTTTAATAAGATTCCAAGTTGCTACATTTTTATTTGCTGACTTTTCTATAAAATCTTTATTACTTATTTTTTTTGCCTGTTTTATTACCTGTTTAAGGATATTTGAATATTTTTCATAATATTGTTTTGTTATTTGCCCTAGTTTTAGTTTCTCAAATAATAGTCTTTTGTTTTTGCTAGAAATTTTTATGCCTATTGTGATCCAGCAATGGTTGGAATTAATATTTATTTTTCTTTTTTTATTGGAAAAATTTGATTAAGTTTTTGTAGTACTATGCTCTCAAAGCGAGTATAAGCTTTATCCACTTCTGACTCTGCATACACCCTATCCCAGCTGATTTGCCCCATTTCCTCGCAAAACTGATCTATTTTTTTCCCTGAAAAAACCCTGCCTACTTTTAGTTTCTGTAAATTTTTATTTATGTTTTTATTTAATAAAATTTTGATTGTCTGAGAGTAGTGGTCACTAACTACGGTCTCAATTACATTATTGTTTTGAAATTCTTTAAAATTTAGGAAAAAATTATCAATACAAGATCCTTTTACAGAGTTATTTCCATTTGGTGCTCTTGTGGTTTCAAAAATAGTCTGCTCATATTTGTATGAACATAGCAAATCTAGAAATTTATTTTTGTTTATGTCACTACTTACTGTTGGAGACAAATTAATGTTGAAATCTCCGGCCCATATTACCCTGTAGTTAACAAAGCGAGCACTGACCTTTAAAGTCAAAAATTATTAATACAAATCGTAGATCCCAAGTCATGGTCCTAACATTTAAATTAATTACGAAAATGCACTAAACTAATTGGTTTTATTTGAATTTTCTGACACAAAATTGTCTTCGCAAATTAAAATGAAAGAGTCTAAAAAAATGTTGTAGGACATACAATATTGTGAAATTAACTCAATGGTAACACATACATAACAAGTCCGTAAACATATCAGTAGACTTATTCCAATAGTCTAAATGTCGGTAAATTTTTAATGCACTATCAAAAGTTCAAAATCAATCTCCATCTTTTCATCTTTAATATAATTACTAATGCATTAACTATTAATCCTTATTTACTTATGTAATATTTTCCTTTTAAATCAATGTTCAAATAGTTTAAAACGTAATATTTTCCTTTTAAACCAATGTTCAAATAGTTTTAAAACATAATATTTTTTTTTTTTAAATCAATGTTCAAATATATGTTTAACTTACTTTCTGTCATCGAATCACTAAAATATATATTTTATTCTAGGCAACTTATTCTAGAGTTCAAAAACTCTTGAATTTCTTTAAGACTACATTTTTATAGAAAATGGTTATCTCATCTTTTACTTTTTACTAATTCACTTTAATTTTAACTTTTTAAGACTTTTCACTTTTTGGCTTCAACTTTTAACACTGGTACTTTAATAATGCCCTGATATAATTCAAGAAATCGAAATTATACTCGATCAATATCCTGTTTACCCCACTAGGTCTGGTGACGAAACCAGGTCAATGTGTTTTTCAAGCTAATTTTCCCGATCCAGGTCCATATATGGTGATATTTTGCTTTGATGCTACGAAGAAATCAAATCCAGGACCTTTTTTTTCACCTTTTGTGCTTATAGATTGAGCCAGTGTTTCTAAATATAGCTCTAATATAAACAATTGCGTAAGACGCGTACAAGAAAATAGGTAAAAAGGGAGATTCTTCTCAACTTCTCTTTTGGGTGACTTAATTAATTTAATTTATAATTTTGTAATCGACGGAATCAACAGTGCGCTCTGCAGTGAAAATAAGTGTTAGAGTTTTGTGTTTAGCTTGTTTCCTGTGAGTCCCAATCATTTTTGTTTTAACTGTTTAAAAAAATTTTGGTTTAAATATGACTTGTTTATCATCGACTGGTTTCTCAATATTTTTTATTATTTTTATTCTATTATTTAACATTTTGAGTTTTATTAATTTTATTTTAAAAATAATATTTTATTTTTTGTTTGAAACTCGTAGACAATGATTGAGTAGAAATAAAATTTCGGACTTCCATTGTCTTTATGCACACCAAGTAGTATAAGTAGTAGCCTATAGACTAGATTGTTTAGTTTACACTTGAAAACGGTTAGAGATACTGACTAACCGAAACGTCGTGTTTAAAATAAATAAAGACAATGGAAGTCCGAAATTTAATTTCAATATTTTATTTATTGTTGTGATTTTTTTACTTTCTTGCTTCGATAATACTTGTATATTTTCTACCAGTTTTTAGAATGTTTTTAATATTTTTAATTTAGGTTTATTTTTCACCTTGGTAAATCGTATTATCAACTAGGCGGAAATCTTGGTAATTTTTGGTAAAATATTTTTATATTTTATTAAATAAACCTCGACCTTTACAAGCTGTTGATATCCTGGTGTGAAAATATATTTAAACCAAAATAAAAATATAATTTTCTTTTATTGCAGCCCTCACATCTTTTTGAGTTGCCACAATTTTTGCACCCTGGTGAAGAAAAGCTGCTACAAGTTATTACGGAAATTGCAGCTGACTACCACAAAATTGTAGCTTTCACTAAGTCTGTTTTGGAGTTAACATGTTGTAAGTATAACTACATACGAGTATTTGTTAAGTATAAATCAAAGTTAAATGATTGTATTTAATTCACCAAAATAAAAGCTTCCAGATATTATTGTTGTTGATTGTTTTATGACTTACATATGGGTCATAAGGTTAAATGCCTAGTTAAAAATCATAAAATTGTTAGTTTTATATGATTTATGTAAACTGTCTTTTTTAAATTGAAAAATTAACTTTTTACATTTCCTGATAGATTTGCAATGTCAAAATTATGAGAAATAAAATTTTAAAATATTTATAAAAAACTATTCAGTTTTTTTTGTCAGTTATTAATGTGGTATTTTTGTGAAATTCCAGCTATACAGGGTGTTTCCTAATTGAATGTCAATATTTATGGGGGCGATTTTTGGGCCCATTTTAAGACAAAAACTTCATATAAACATATATGTCCTAAACGTCTTACCTTTTGAAATATTTTGGCAGACATTGATGGCACGCCACTGATTTTTCCTGAAATAAAAATTATTTTTGAAATCCACAATCATTTCTAACCAAAGTTGATCACTTGATTTTTTTCAATCCGATGCACGGTTTTCGCTTAAAAAAATGAAAACCGTTTTTCTGCATGATCATAACAATATCGTTAATGTGACAATATCATCATGCAGAGACACGTAGATTTTATTTTTTTAGATGAAACTCGTGCGTCGGACTAAAAAAAATCAAGAGATCAAATGATTTATTTATGAAAACTTTACCACCCTGTACCTCAAAAGGTAAGACGTTTAGAGCATATGTTCATATGAAGTTTTTTTCTTAAAATGGGCCCAAAAATCACCCCCATAAATATTGACTGTATATATCCCAATAATTGATACTTTTTTTGCTTAAATTGCTTTACTATCATGAGTTGTTAATTTAAACTTCAAACTTTGATATTGGGAAAATACAAAAATGTCAATAGGTTGAGAAAATTTAATTTAGTCACCTGCTGTTAGAATGGATAGGTATAGGGGCATTGGAAAATGTATTTTTTATTTATCCAGTAATTGATATGCAATTTTTTTTAGAAAATATAAAATAAAATTAAGTTCTCAGTTTCGTTATGTTTTTCTTAAGCAACCATCAAAAAGAATGGTGTCCACAGGGTCAACATTCAAAGAGAAACTAAATATTTCTGGAAGGAAAAGCAGTACAATAACAAAAGTTTGTGCAGGGTTATCATATACTCTGATTTAATAGTTGGGGAAAAATATAAAGTATAAAGCATTGGCAAGGTATCAATCACTGGGCATTTTACCTTAAATACAATTACCTCTTAGTCCAGTAACTCATGTCGGTCGTAAATGTATGCTTAAATTAATACATAATTTTCTTTCTTATCGATGATCCAGGTAACACATGTTATGTATATGTTTTGTTTTCAAAATCGAATATGGCGGCTGTGACAGATAAAATGCGTCAAGCTCTTATTTCACTATATATTTATGGAAAACCCACAATAATTGTTTTTGACGTCTATTCTTTCTATTCACGTTTTTTTGATATACAATGATGTGACAGACGTACTGTCCTGCTATAGAAAAGAAATAATTTAATTGGAACAAACGTTCCTGGAAAACCCACAATTATCTTTGACATATATTCTGTCATGCCTTGGTAGATTTCGTGGGATTCTCGATTTTCTTTAACCACCATACAGAAAATTCAGAGCTAGTGATTTGTAACTGGTGATTGCCTAATTATTTATTTCCTTTTATTTAGCAAAAGGATCTTCTCGTACGCACAGACCACCAGACATCAAAGACGGAATCTACCTAAAAGCATTTTGCAATGGTGTGACAGACGTAGTCCTGCTAGAAAATAAATAATTTAATTGGAACAAACGTTCCTGGAAAACCCACAATTATCTTTGACATATATTCTGTCATGCCTTGGTAGATTTCGTGGGATTCTCGATTTTCTTTCGTCCACCATACAGAAAATTCAGAGCTAGTGATTTGTAACTGGTGATTGCCTAATTATTTATTTCCTTTTATTTAGCAAAAGAATCTTTTCGTACTCACAGACCACCAAACATCAAAGACGGAATCTACCTAAAAGCATTTTGCAATGGTGTGACAGACGTAGTCCTGCTATAGAAAAGAAATAATTTAATTGGAACAAATGTTTCTGGAAAACCCACTATTATCTTTGACATATATTATGTCATGCCTTGGTAGATTTCGTGAGATTCTCGATTTTCTTTAGTCCACCATACAGAAAATTCAGAGCTAGTGATTTGTAACTGGTGATTGCCTAATTATTTATTTCCTTTTATTTAGCAAAAGAATCTTTTCGTACTCACAGACCACCAAACATCAAAGACGGAATCTACCTAAAAGCATTTTGCAATGGTGTGACAGACGTACTGTCCTGCTATAGAAAAGAAAGAATTTATTGGAACAAATGTTTCTGGAAAACCCACAATTATCTTTGACATATATTCTGTCATGCCTTGGTAGATTTCGTGGGATTCTCGATATTCTTTAGTCCACCATACAGAAAATTCAGAGCTAGTGATTTGTAACTGGTGATTGCCTAATTATTTGTTTCCTTTTATTTAGCACAAGTACTTTTGCGTCACCATAGACCACCAAACGTTAAAGATGGAATCTACCTAAAAGCATTTTGCAATGGTGTGACAGACATACTGTCCTGCTATAAAAAAGAAATAATTTAATTGGAACAAACGTTCCTGGAAAACCCACAATTATCTTTGACATATATTTTGTCATGCCTTGGTAGATTTCGTGGGATTCTCGATTTTCTTTAATCCACCATACAGAAAATTCAGAGCTAGTGATTTGTAACTGGTGATTGCCTAATTATTTTTTTCCTTTTATTTAGCAAAAGGATCTTTTCGTACTCACAGACTACCAAACATCAAAGACGGAATCTACTTAAATGGTGTGACAGACATACTGTCCTGCTATAGAAAAGAAATAATTTAATTGGAACAAATGTTTCTGGAAAACCCACAATTATCTTTGACATATATTCTGTCATGCCTTGGTAGATTTCGTGGGATTCTCGATTTTCTTTAGTCCACCATACAGAAAATTCAGAGCTAGTGATTTGTAACTGGTGATTACCTAATTATTTATTTCCTTTTATTTAGCAAAAGTACCTTTGCGTCACCATAGACCACCAAACGTCAAAGATGGAATCTACCTAAAACCATTTTGCAATGGTGTGACAGACGTACTGTCCTGCTATAGAAAAGAAATAATTTATTGGAACAAATGTTCCTGGAAAACCCACAATTATCGATTATCGCACGAATGTGCAATTTTGCAAAGCCAAACAACGAATGTGCATTTTTTTGAAAAACATTACAAAAATTGAAAATTTTCAACCGACATTATTTGTTGTTTTACAAAAGTAAGCCTTTCAATAGTGGTTAAGTACCACAAAATGAAATCTTTATTTTTCGCAATGTCTTCAATGTTTAAAATGCGTTTTTCTCAAAACATCAATTATGCACATTCATGACTTTGGCATTGGACCGACGATATATTCGGTCATGCCTTGGTAGATTTCGTGGGATTCTCGATTTTCTTTAGTCCACAATACAGAAAATTCAGAGCTAGTTATTTATTTCCTTTTATTTAGCAAAAGTACCTTTGCGTCACCATAGACCACCAAACGTCAAAGATGGGATCTACCTAAAAGCATTTTGCAATGGTGTGCGCGACGTCCTATCCGGCTATAGAAAACAAATAATTAATTTGGAACAAATGTTTCTGGAAAACCCGCAATTATCTTTGACATATATTCTGTCATGCATCGATAGATTTCGTGGAATTTTCGACTTTCTTCAGTCCACCATACAGAAAATTCAGACAGAAGAATTGCACGGTTGCGTGGTATACAATGCTTTGCACAAATATAATATACACATGACCACGAGTATTCTTGATTGCGGATTGGATCCTATGGAAGAAGCGGCGGATAGGTAATGGTTTATGCTTTTGTTGTTTAGTAGTACTTTCCCCTTTTCGAAGCACAAAACCACAAAAAGATATTGCCTACAACACATTTAGTTCCCACGCTAACTTCAAAGTTATTCAGAATAGTAATTGAATCACATAACATCTAATAGTTTGAAGAACTCTGCAGATCGGTAATTTAGGCTTCCAGTATAAGGTCTTTATACTTTACACAGATTACCTACAGAATTTCAAAGGTCATTGAACCTGACTGGCCAACTGTAATCATATTAAAAAATCTACGTCACCGGGTTGCTTTAAAGCATTTGTTTTATGGAAACCCGATAACGCAGCTACAGTCGTCCAGTTAAGGTCATATGACTGATCAAATTCGGTACGCAACCTGTGTAAAAGTATAATGACCTTGCAGTTATAATATGTCGCATAAGCCGCCATTGGTTAGCCACCAATAAATATTGGGGTTCCGTCAGGCATTTGTTTTAAAGGCTGTATAAGAGGCCATCGCAGAATCCCCAATGATTCTTGAAGAGAAGTTTTTTAAAATTATTTGCATTATTTTTTTTACATTGGAAGGTAATAGCTTAGTGTATAATAAACCAAAGTCAGGTATTTTAAAAACAATGGTATTTAGGGTTAAAATAAGTTTAACCGACGTACTGATGTCCTGGGCAAGAGCAAAGAGCCTCTAAAAAAGACTGCTATAAGCGGGCTGGCATGTTCGATTTCAAATGAACCTAAACGTATGGCTTGGATAAATTAGACTACTGAGAATGGGTGCCGCGCGCATATTTGTATACAACACTCAGGATCAGTCGGCTTTCGCCCGAACATTTCTGGTAAATAGCAGACGATATGGTAAATCGCTTGGATAACTAACACCCGTGATCGCAAAAATGTTCGTTAAAAATCAGTCTGGATTTCAGAACCACAATCTTTCTTAAGAAAGAATTCGTAAATTTCTAACATACATAT
Organism: Aspidapion aeneum; assembly: GCA_963576565.1. Lineage (NCBI taxonomy): Eukaryota > Metazoa > Arthropoda > Insecta > Coleoptera > Brentidae > Aspidapion > Aspidapion aeneum. The sequence continues at coordinate 201,996,824 of OY755038.1, forward strand.
ATTTTTTTTAAACACTCTCCTGACCTCTTTCCCGGGTCAATGTAGAATAGGGCTTCATTGACACGGTTACGGCGGCGTTCGGGCTACAACCGAATCGCAATCATGGACGTCGTTTACAACGCTCTTAACGCCATCCCTTTTCTAAGCTGAACGCGCCGCCGCTGACCTTAGAACAAATACCTTACAAGCTAGCCCTACCAAGTCCACTTTAAATCCCTGACTTCGCATGCGCAGATCTACCAATATTATTTACCTCATTAGAATAGTTGAATACAGAGTGATTTTCACTTAAATGATTCTAACCACATGAAAATAGAAAGTTTCAAAAACCTAACCTAACGAAACCTAATCAAATCTAACCGAACCGAACCAAGGCAAACTGAACCAATAATTAAAAAAAAAATTCCTTACTTCCTACCTGGGATCCTAGAGGATGTGAATCCGAACCGAACCTAACTAAACTGAACCAAACCTAACCTAACCAAACTAAACTACAACACTGCTAATTAGGTTTAGTTGCGTATGGTTAGGTTTGGATAGATTCGGTTCGGTACGGTCCGGTTCGGATTCACATCCTCTAGGATCCCGGGTAGGAAGTCAGGAAAGTTTTTTTTTTTTGAAAAAAATTATTGGTTTAGTTTGCTTTGGTTCGGTTCGGTTAGATTTGATTAGGTTTCGTTAGGTTAGGTTTTTGAAACTTTCTATTTTCATGTGGTTAGAATCATTCAAGTTAAAATCACCCTGTTCATCTATTCAATACATGAGGTAAATAATATTGGTAGATCTGCGCATGCGAAGTCAGGGATCGAAAGTGGACTTGGTAGGGCTAGCGTCTTGTCAAATACCTTTTAATTTGTTTTAAAAAGTGCCTAGGCGGCTACAACTCAAGAGCTCAAGATGCATTGTCTTTTAAAAGTTCCAAAATCCAAAGAATTTTCTGAAAGTCAATTCAAAAGTGAAAATTAAGCCCAATTTTGATTACGTTAAATCGCATTAGAAAATTGTCAATGTTATTTGAAAGTGGCCCCTTTTTATTATAAGCGTCTACTTTTTTAATGGGTTTATTTGAATCCCATATGCCGGAACGCTTGTAGCAGTCATTTTCTATTAATGAATTTAATACGCTTTCGTAGTACATCTATACAGGATGTCCCAGCGAAAAAAGGGTCTAACGGGGAACCATATAAAGGTACTTTTCCAACTACTCTGGTTAACGCCTAGAGCGGTGGCCACCCCCACCCCAATATCCTAAACGAAAACATGTCATGTAATACCTCATTTGAAAGGTTTTTTGATTCTCAACACGTTGCCGCAAGCGTTTAGAGAATTAAAAGATTTTTGAAATGAGGTATCACATGACCTATGTTTCCATTTAGGATTTTGGGGTGAGGGTAGCTACCGCTTTAGAGGTTGATCGGGGTAGGTGGAAAAGTACTCAAAACAGGTTTTTTAATTTTTTTCTCTTCTTTTTTGTTTTTATGATATTGGCCAAGTTTTCGCTGGGACACCCTGTATAAGTACATAGTTAAACCGTTACCCACACTTTATTTTCCAGGTTTTATGACTTACTACCTAAATACTGTACTGCTGGTACTGCTACTACTATTGCAAGTGTTTCGTTAAAAAACTAAAATCTCAAAAAGTGAAAAAATTAGACATGTTTGGTAACAAAATCCGGAAAAGAATATTTTTTTTGGAAATTTGGTGTTTTAAAGGTTTAAAAAAAACATTTTCTTGCATTATGTTCTCTTTTTGTTTTAGATTAATCAAACCAATCAACACAGTATTCTACCAACACCTTTGTAATTGGATAATCTACGGAGACCTGGTTGATCCATACAGTGAGTTTTTTATTTGTGATGCAAAGGTGGACGATGAAAATTTTGTTGTAGGAGAATGTCATGTAGATGGTTCCGCTACTAATTTGAATGTAAGCGAATTTTAGCAAATTATACGCTGATTAAAACATACTTTATTGCCTTTTATGTAGTACCTTTTGGTGAGTTTCCAGTACTTCGAGGAGAGATAGATTTTTACCTTCCTAGCCCGCGCAGCAATGGCTAGAGAACGTATTATTTTCGACGAAATAAATTTTTTTAAGACGCCGAAAATGTGTTATTTGGGTGTATATTGAGCTATCCTAGCAATATCGTCGTAATGTCTGTCTGTGTGTATAGCTCCTAAACCGCTAAACCGATTTTCATAAAATTTTCAGGTAAAATAGTGTTCGACACTCTAACAAAATCCGTTAATGTCAATGACAGTTTTTTGACAGTTAATTTTTTTTAAAAATGCTAACTTTTTTGGAGATGATTGTTAACAACCACTATTTTAAATATTGTCACGTTTTTAATCTGTCCCTGAACTAAGTCTAAGCTCTGAATCATTGTCATATAAACCGGAACTCTGAAAAAAACGTCTTCAGAAAATATTTTAATTAATTTTCAATTATCCATCCCATTGGATTTTTACTCTGATCCACGCTTGTGTCTTAAATTAATTGAAAATTTATTTTAGATAAAATCCAAAATACGCAAGCCTCCTAGTATTAGAAAATTTTACATAGACTGGAATTTAGTGCCAATGTTTGTCACAGAAGATGCGGCAGAAAGCATACTTTTTATGGGTAAGTGTACTTTAGTTGTGATTGAATATAAATACAGTGTTAAAGTACAAACGCTCTCCAAAGGCGCGTATTCATTTGAGGCAGAATTCGCATGCCTCGCTGCGCGCAGCTATTGAGAAAAGGTACTTTCAGAGTTCAGAGTGGGCACCTGCCCCACGACGCCAAGCGCCTCAGGGGCGCCAAAATGTGCCCGAAATCGTAGAGTGAGTATAATAAAGTAAAATTTAGGCGCTAGGGGCAGGACAGGAAACGTCTATGATGTGCCTATTATGTTTTTAATGTATTTACCACTGCTTGCAGTGATGCGATATTTTGTAGTATTTTCGTGCTCTTCGTAGGATTTTTTTTAAATTAATTTTTTTAAGTAATAAAATGTAAAAATCGAGTTATTTTTGCATCTTTAATTTTTTTTTTCGGGGGGGGTGGGTTCGGTTTCGGGGGGGGGGGGTTGGATTGGGTTGGTATGAGGGGGGTTGATGTTTTTTGAACCATGGGGGCGGGGCGCCAAATTTTGTCTTTGCCCACGACGTATTTTACCCCAGATCCGCCACTGGTACTTTATTGACAAAATGATACTGCCACTGGCAGAAATTGAGAGTCCCACTTTTTCTAAACAAAATTGATTTTCTATCGACTTAATTTTTTTTGAAGTGTAAACTTCTTTAGGCGCGTTTAGCACTTTTTGTGGGTACTGAATTGAACTGAGCCGTCACGCTCGGCTATGTAACGCTCATTCGGGTGAAGTCGGCTCGAGTCGACCAACTGTGAGAGGAACAGTCAGCAGAGCGATATGATGATGCAGATGAAGGCGACTGAGAGCAAAATTTCGCCTTGTTGAAGTTTACACTTCTGCCGAGTGGTCTTAAGCACACACAATTTTTTTTTACATTACTTGACGATATTTTTCTAGGTAGAATAGTGTGGATATTCCGCAACAAGCCCGAAAGCATAGAAAAAACCAACGACTACAAAACAAAATTTAAAAAAGACATATGGGGAGAGGAGGATATCGAGTATTACAGCAAAATTCAATGTTTGGCCAATCACAATTTCAATAAGGTTGAATTTAAGAAAACTCTGGAGGAATGCAGAATAAAACTTACAAAGGTACAAACAGAATGCACGCTACTTTCTGACTCTCAACGCATGCGCACTAAAATAGGAGTTTTATAGGGTTTTTACGGTCAATGTTTTATACAAAAATTGCAATTTTCTCTTCAGTTACACGAAACAAAAAGCATTTATGTATTCTATAACAGAAAGCACAAATGAAAAATATTAATTTGTCATAGCCAACTGATACCAAGAATTTATATTAAATTAATAATATTTTATAATAATTAATTTGTGTAAAATAAATCCAACATCTTAATATTTTCTTTAAATATTTTTTTTACTTTCTGACCTACAAAAACTATACAAAATTCAAAACCTTATATTGGTTGTAAGTCAGTGGCGCTCTTTGTGTTAGAATTTGTAACATCTACAGTATATACACGGAAAAGGGTCCCAAAAGGACAAATGGACTAAAAATTTTATTTTTAGACAAAAAGTCACTCTTCATAAAAAGTTCTGCTTGTTTGGGAAAGTATTACCATTCTTTAAATTTGAAAATATTATACAGGGAGGCGAAAAACAAAAAACCAATGAAAAATTTGTGCATTAATAAAACGTTTTAACTTTTAGTACCTCTGGTCAATAATGCTCGATGAAGGAAACTTGGTAGAACACTTAAGACTCATTCGAGACTTTTACGCCTTGGGCCGAGGCGAACTGTTTCAACAATTTCTATCCGTCTCCGATAATAATCTCTTGGAGGTACCCTTGGAGTCCATTTTGCAACACATCAATATTATATTCCAGGAAACTGCTCGTAAAATCTATGGAGAAAACGACAAAACTTGTACTAGGTTCGAGTTTGAATCTCCTACAGGAGAAATTTCAAGTAAGAAATTGTTTTGCAGTTTATGGTATACAAATTAAGTTTTCTGGTGGATGAAAATTTAAATGTACGGGTGACGGTAAACAGATCAAAATAAAAAATCTCAAAAACGATACATCGAACGACAAGAGATGAAAAAACAGAAGATCGCAAAGAAAAAAACACGAAAGACAAAAATCTCAAACGACAAACGATATTTTTTATAAAGAATCAAACCGTCAAATTGAATTTCAACTGGCACTTTTAGTTTTTTAAATATTACATCAAATCATTATTTCTTTCTGGAATCACCATTCTTAGTTTTTTTAAAATGTTGGTTTTATTTTATAGTATTCACTGGGTTTAAAATATTTTTTTAAATAATCAAATTTAGACAGTAATTAAAATTAAAGAGGTAATTATAATAAAAAAAAACATTTAGGGCTCTCAATAGATAAACAGCAAAATAATAGGAAAAACCCAACTTTTTTTTAAGAAAACATATTTACTAAGACAAAATATATTTTTTAAATCTTATTTATTAAGAAAAGTATTAACAAACGTTTTCAAGTTGAATTAGGCCTGGATGGGGTATGGCCAAACAAAAACAAGGCGCATTTTTTACAACAAGGCATATTTTACAAAAAGGTATGTTTTACAACAAGGTACAAGGTGTTTCAAGGTCCACTGCAATTAGAAATAGAAAAAAAGTATAAATGCAAAAGTTGTAGGCTTTATCCTACCATCAAAAAAGGTATCAAACAAAACAAATCAATGTCGATAATTATAAAAAAACACAAGCATTGTAAATATCTTACGGAACATAGCATAAATTAATATGTTAATGATTAAACTTTAAAAAAATTATATATATGGATGATTCTACCAAAAGTGGGCTATATGGATATCATTTTCGGTCATTGCCTTTAAATAACAGTACAGCACAGTAAATAATTTTGTTTTTTTAAATTCATGTAACTAATTAGGTGTAAGCTACGAAACATTTATTTTCCCGAATTTTAGGAATTATTGCATAAAAATGCCAGAGGGATGAGTACCAGAGGAATGAGTTTTTTAATGGTTTATCAATTTATTTCAAAATCTATTTAGACTACTTAACTTAAGTTTTATATAAACAAAGTTCCTATACTTATAATTTTAAAACAATCAACAAAAATATTATACTATTGATATCAATCGAATATTTACTTACCAGAGGAATGATAATTGAAGCGTTCCTTTTTGATTTCTCTGAAAAAAACTATAACTTAAACCAAACTAAAGTTGACATTATCTGTCACAACTTGTCACCCTCACAAGTAAATTAGATATCCAGGGCCGTCTCTTTCTCTAGAAATTAACCGGTGGTATTCACAAATATTGTTTTATTAAAAATGGAGCACGTTTAAAATTGTAAAATTTTCCGGAGAAAATGTAAATTCGAATTTTCAAAAATATGACTGCAAACTTAAGTTTTATCAATTTTTTGATAAATAGTTAAGACTTGGTTAAATATTATTTATTAAGATATAAATTTTTTTTATACATTAAACTCAAATGATCCATAAAGAAAACATTTCGTTTTAAATCTTATAACTAAAACGATGCTTCATTTGCAGTCTGTGTCTGAAAAATATGCATTCCCACTCCACAGCACCATTTTTGTAGAATCATCCATATATATATATATTTTCTTTCTAAACTCAAAGATATATGATAAACTGAGATTTAGTAAAGCCGCTGTTAAAATATTACCATCTACAATTTCTAGCGGTTTGGGACCTACTCTACATTTTTTGAAAATAGGTACCCTATTTTCTATCTCTTGAAATAAGTGCAGTAGACCTTTGTGGAAATATACCAAAACACCCTGTACATCTAGTAACACAAAACTTAAGTACACTCGATGATATACGTGGTATACTTTAAATACCTATTCCGAGCTCAAACATTTAAAAAAACTCAACATTACAGAGTAAAAGAATAAAATTCATGAAAAAGCCCTGCTCAGTTGAACTTTTTCAGACGCAACTAACCACGGATGACCAAAAAAACTAATTAACATAAATAATGCAACAAACATAAGAATAATAAAACAAAAGGCAAAAAAGCCCTACTTTATTCAGACTTTCTCAGAGGCAACAAACTAATAATAAACTAAAAGGAACTCAAAATTCAAGACTAGGAAAAATATTGAAAATTTCCACACCTATTCTATGACTCATTCATGAGTTTCTTCATTGGGGAAAATATGAAAAATATGAAGGTTTTTCTAAAAATATGAAGTTTTATGAAGTCTGAAAAAAATATGAACATTTTCATAAAATATGAATGTGTTGAGAGCCCTGAACACTAAATTTTAAGTGCGGTACGTCATTTTACTTATATAGATTAGATAGACTTTCGAAAAATACCTGAAATTCCCCAAAAAATCGAATTTTTGGGATACTATATAGCCGCCAGTATTTTTATTTTTATGGTCTGTTTCTGCTATTTTTCTAATGGCGACCAGAAATTGTCTGCCCAGATAGCTTAGTCATTATTAGAGACCTTGTATGTATGACATATTTTAAATAAAAGAGACGCGACAAACTCTTCAAAGTCAAATTTATTTAAGTCAAAATCAAAGGATGAAAATATCGGTCCTGTCGAGAAGGTGGTGATCGGTCCTCTATACTCTAGCGATGTTTAGAGAGAGACGCACCTTCTGTCCTAGGTAATTCAGAAGCGTGGGAAAATGAAAATAAACGATTGTTAACAAAATCTATACAGGGGGTGCGGACAAACGTGTTTGTTTATATTGTTACGGGTTCACAACGACAAATTAAAACTCGCAATTGTTGAAAACGATACGTCAATTTATTTCCACAAATTATGTACAAAAACACGCACTTAAACTTACCAATAACTTGCTAATAATTCACTACTATAATCGGTCTATTAACTTCGTGTTAATATCTCACGACCACTACAGTACGTTATATGTGACTGACTGACTGCTGCACGACGTCCGGCCTTATATATGAGGGCTGCCTACTATTCGAGAACCCTTCCATCCTTGTTCGATTCGGAATCATTCCAGCCCTTTTCTAGACTTTCGCATACCAGTTTGTCACAGATAACGCAACTAAAACCTAGATTAAGAATACAACCATAAAATACGTCAACCTAATACTACACTAAACCTAAATAAATTCTAACTATAAAATTTAAATAACTTAAATTTGTAACACTATCCTCCTCTTCAGGTTTGATCGTCTCGATCAACATTTCCCAGGTAAGGTTTTAGTCTGTCTAGATGAACAACTTTCATCTTGGACTTCGGGCTTTTCTGAATTCGGTAGACTACATCATTAATTCTCTTAACAACTTTATAAGGCCCTTCCCATGGTGGTGTCAACTTAGGTGATCTTCCTTTCTTGCGTTGAGGATTGTATAGCCAGACTTGATCATTCTCTTTGAACCCTGAAGAGTTTGCTTTCAGGTCATACCTCGCTTTCATGCGGTCACTGGCTATTTCTATTCGCTCTCTAACCACTTCATGGATATCGTGCAGCTTTTGCCTTAAACGTTCGACATAGTCATTAACCTCTAAGCGTTCTTCTTCAGGTGAACCAAACATGATATCACATGGTAAACGCAGTTCTCTACCAAACAGGATACTAGATGGAGTAGCTCCTGTCGTATTGTGAATGGCGGTTCTATAGGACATCAAAAACAATGGAATATATTGGTCCCAATCTGTTTGGTGCTCATCAACAACTTTGCAAAGATGTTCTTCTATTGTTTTATTAAATCTTTCAACCATGCCATCTGACTGCGGATGTAAAGCAGTAGTCCGTGTTTTATGTATTCCTAAAAGGTCACAGAGATTTTGGAAGAGCTTTGATTCAAAGTTTCTTCCTTGATCTGAATGTAGTTCCAAAGGAATACCAAATCGGCTGAAAACATCATTTACCAGAACTTCTGCAACTGTAGCGGCCTCTTGGTTAGGCAAAGCAAAAACTTCTGGCCATTTGCTAAAGTAATCCATGACAACAAGGATGTATTTGTTGCCCTTTTTAGTTTCTGGAAATGGTCCGGCCACATCAATAGCGATGCGTTCGAATGGCAGACCTACGTTATATTGTTTCATTTGACCTCTGGACCTTGTTTTGGGACCTTGGCTGGCTGCACAAGTCGAACATCGGCGGCACCAGTTTTTCACATCTTGAAAGTAATTGACCCAATAAAATCGGTTTCGAATTTTGTCCATGGTTTTATTTATGCCTAGGTGCGCGCCTGATTTCCCACCATGGCATTCGGCCATTATATTGTCTATCATGCTCCTAGGAACCACTACTTGATTAATCACAGTAAGGCCATCGGCACTTTCCCAGGCACGTTTAAGGATGTTTTCTTCTACTATCAGTGAATCCCATTGTGCCCACAGTGATTTGAATATCACCCCTTGGTTTGCGATATCTTGCCATGATGGTCGTGGCTTGTTCTCTTCTTTCAATCGCAAGATAGGTCCTACATCTTTGTCGTCAAGTTGTGTGGTTCTAATCGAAGCCGACATCCATTCTTCATCTGGTTCTAACTTTATCTGGCGCACGTAGGTAATTCCTTCTTTCTGGTCAATTTTCCTGCAATGTTTACAATCCTCAGGGCAAGGTCTTCTGGACAATGCATCCGCATTATTATGCACCCTTCCCGCTCGGTGCTTAATTTGATAATGGTATTGTTGTAGCTTTTCTATCCATCTCGCGACTTGCCCCTCAGGTTGTTTCATTTTCATGAGCCACTGTAACGCAGCATGATCCGTTCTAATCACAAACTCTTGTCTGTAGAGATATTTGTGAAAGTGATCTACTGATTTAACTATGGCTAGGAGCTCCTTTCTAGTAACACAATAATTTCTCTCTGGTTTGGATAGCTTCTTGCTGAAAAATTCGATGACCCGTTCTTCTCCATCTTGTACTTGGGAGAGTACTGCTCCTATGCCATCGTTGCTCGCATCAGTATCTAATATGAATTTTCCTTTTGGAATGGGATATGCAAGAATCGGACTAGAACATAATGCTGCTTTTAGTCTTCTAAATGCTTGGTCACATTCGGTATTCCATTTGTAAGAAGCTTTATCTTCTGTAAGTCTATGTAATGGAGACGCTATTTTGGCAAAACCTTCTACAAACCGTCTGTAGTATGTACACAGACCCAAAAAGCTTCTCAATTCATGTTTGTCACGAGGTTGGGGCCATTCTTTTATTGCTTGTAACTTCTTTTCGTCGGTATGGATGCCTTCTCGGGAAACGACGTGACCCAGGAACTCAACTTTTTCTTGGAACAGAAAACATTTCTTTGAGTTCAATTTAAGATTTGCGTTCCTGATTCTTGAGAATACTTCTCGTAAATTATCTAGATGATCTTGAAATGATGTCCCCATTACTATGACATCATCCAAATAGACTAGGCAGGTTTTCCAAGTAAGGCCTCGTAGAACGACTTCCATTAGTCTTTCAAATGTTCAAATGGGGCATTGCACAGGCCAAATGGCATCACATTAAACTGATAAAGTCCACTTCCAGCAGAGAATGCAGTCTTCTCTTTATCTCTTTCAAAGATTCCTACTTGCCAATACCCACTTTTCAGGTCAAGAGTAGAAAACCAATATGATCCTGCCAACGTTGTTAATGTGTCGTCTATTCTTGGCAGTGGGTAACTATCTTTCTTGGTCACATCGTTAAGTTTCCTGTAGTCGACACAAAACCTAGTACTTCCATCCTTTTTAGTGACCAACACCACAGGAGATGACCAAGGACTTGATGACTCTTCAATAACACCGTCGCTGAGCATTTTATTAATGAGATTGTGAACTTCTTCTTGCTTGGCCATTGGTAGTCTTCTTGGGGGCTGTCTTATCGGTTGGGCATCGCCAGTGTTGATAGCATGTGGAATGAGGTTTGTGCGTCCCGAACTACTCCTAGTTTCGAAGATATTACTTTGTTCTTCTATAAACTCTCTCGCTTTACTAAATTCTTTTGGAGTGAGATGTTGCCAAGTTGACTCAAATTGCTGAAGTACCTCCATTGGTAACTTGCTTGTATCCTCGGAAGTTGGCTCTTCACATCTTGCTACTTTCTGTACTGGTTAAAATAATGCTACCACTTCCCCCTTATTAATTTTGACACTATTTGGGAAAATATTGGCGACTCTAATCGGGATGTCTTTATCGGTTTTAACTAGTGATTTTGCAACGAGGTAGGTGTTGGGTGTGTTTTGTTGGCTTATGAGTCCGACGCAGCTTGATGTTTTACTTTCTAGCCTCCCAAAAATTATGGTCTCACTGGTACCGACTAGTCTTGTTGTGCATACGGCCACTACCTTTATTGGTTCTTTATTGATGTGACTATTTGACAAAATGAACTCTTCGTTCCCAAATCTTAGGGTATTAAGTTTATTATCAAACGCAAATCCATGTTTACTTATCAGGTCCATTCCCAAAATAAATTCGTCTTCTATGTCTGCGACTAATACCGAGTGGCGAATCTTCAACCTTCCCAGCTGTAAGTCTATGTCTGTCTGCCCCAACACGTGGGCGGATTCTCCAGTCACAGTCTTAAGTGTTATTTTCTTTTCTGTTGGTCGAATTTTATATCTCGTTGCAATTTTGAACTTAAGCAATGATATGGCAGCACCAGTGTCTACTGTTATATTAACTTTTCTTCCATTAATAAGTCCGTCGATGTTAAGACTATCAGCAGTATGTTTTAAGCTCTTGATAGAGTAAATTTTGGGGGCTAAATTCCCATTAGCCAACACCCGCCCCTCTGCGTTGACTAGTTTTAGTTTTCCTGATCTCTTCTTCGGTACTCTGTCCCACTAGATGGTGAGCGAGACCTCATTTGGACACGACAATCGCGTTGAATATGCCCTGTACGTCCGCATCTGAAACACTTTACATTTGGAGGGGATCGTCTGCTTTCTTTCAAAGAGTCAATCTTCTCTATCAGTGATTGAAACAGTTGGTTTAGCGTTTTTAAGTTGACCTCCTCTCCATTGCTCATTTCTTCTCCCTCCTGAATTGAAACAGCTCTTACTTTTGGAATGGACATATTATTTGATTATTCGATTTCAAGGGCTCGAATCAACACTTCACTGCTATTATGGAAGCGTTCTCGACGAAGTAACTTTGCTAAGTCCGAATCTCGTAATCCGTTAATAAAGCGATCTACCGTGAAGAGATCTCTGTAATTTTCTGGCATTTCTGGGTAAGCTAAATACATCAGCCGCCTAATATCTGCTTCATACTCTTGCAATGATTCTCCTGGTCTTTGCTGACGAATATTTAATTCTGACCAATGTAAATTTCGCAAGTGTTCGTCTCCATACCTTCTTTCTAACGCTGCCACTAAAGCGTTATAATTCTGTTTTTGTTCGACTGGAATGGACCGTAAAAGTCCCAGAGCAGGTTCTCGTAGAGCTACTAACAATGCTCTAGCTTTTTCCTCATCATCCCAACCATTTGCAGCAGCGGCAGCTTCAAACTGCTGTTTGTAAGTAGACCAGGAAGACGTACCATCGAAATTTGGAGGCTTAATGTTTTGGTTGGAATTCACAACACATCCCTGAGCTTTCATTTTGTTGTGTTCTTTTTGGAGCTGTATAAGCTGTTTTGACACGTCCTGGAATTTTTCTTCCATGGTTTGAAACACTTCTTCCCTAACCTTCCGTACCATTTCTTCAATATTATGTACCTTTTCTTCTACATTCTGCATTTTATTTTGTACCTTTTGTTCCACACTATGCATTCTTTGAGTTATTTCTTCCTTAAGATCTTCGGTTGCAGTCTTAAACTCTTCTCTCAGCTGTTCGGAGTTGCTCTTTATTTGGTCAAAGTTTTCCTGCATGTCGTTCTGGTTTTGTTCCATGGACTGCTTCATGTCGTCCATGGTCCGTTTCATATCGCCCTGGTTTTGTTCAATGGTCTGTCTTATATCGTTCTGGTTTTGAGCCATTTGAGCTGCGAGAGCCTGCATCATTTTAGTTAGATCTTCCATCTTTGCTGATCCTTGTCTAGTAAGCATCAACTTCCTGATAAATCACTTAAAACGTTTATTTTAGGGCTATAAAGCGAATGTTGAAGTCGGTTTTTCAATATCTCTTCCAATTCTTAAACAGAACCTAATGGAATGTTCTGGAATATACTGGTAAATGCTACTCTTTCTGCTACTAGGCAAATGTAGAAGTCACTTTTTGATTAACTCTTTTGGTTCTCGAATAGACCGTCGTAGAATGTTATGAAATATTCTAGAAATAATTTCTAATTCTTACTTTTAAAATAACTAAGCTACTGTCGAAGTCGGTATTTGTATATCTCTTCTAGTTTTTGAAAAGAACGTCGTAGAATGTTATGGAATATTCTAGAAATAATTTATAATTCTTACTTTTAAAATAACTAAGCTACTGTCGAAGTCGGTATTTGTATATCTCTTCTAGTTTTTGAATAGAACGTCGTAGAATGTTATGGAATCTTCTAGAAATTCTTTCTAATTCTTACTTTTGAAATAACTAAACTAATGTCGAAATCGGTATTTGTATATCTCTTCTAGTTTTTGAATAGAACGTTGTAGAATGTTATGGAATCTTCTAGAATTTCTTTTTAGTTCTTACTTTTGAAATTACTAAACTAATGTCGAAGTCTCTTTTTGGATATTTCTTCTGATTTTCGAATAGAGCGTCGTAGAAAGTGATGGAATATTCTAGAAATTCTTTCTAATTTTTACTTTTTAACTAACTAAGCTAATATCGAAGTCGATTCTTAAATATCTCTTTTGGTTTTTTGAAGAAATCAATATCGAACTTCTTCGAATATTCTGGAAAAATCACTTACTGTTTTTCTGTCCAATTGTCCTAGCCGGTGGTACTATGTAAGGGTAGTTTTAAAATAACTAAGCTACTGTCGAAGTCGGTATTTGTATATCTCTTCTAGTTTTTGAATAGAACGTCGTAGAATGTTATGGAATCTTCTAGAAATTCTTTCTAATTCTTACTTTTGAAATAACTAAACTAATGTCGAAATCGGTATTTGTATATCTCTTCTAGTTTTTGAATAGAACGTCGTAGAATGTTATGGAATCTTCTAGAATTTCTTTTTAGTTCTTACTTTTGAAATTACTAAACTAATGTCGAAGTCTCTTTTAGGATATTTCTTCTGATTTTCGAATAGAGCGTCGTAGAAAGTGATGGAATATTCTAGAAATTCTTTCTAATTCTTACTTTTTAACTAACTAAGCTAATATCGAAGTCGATTCTTAAATATCTCTTTTGGTTTTTTGAAGAAATCAATATCGAACTTCTTCGAATATTCTGGAAAAATCACTTACTGTTTTTCTGTCCAATTGTCCTAGCCGGTGGTACTATGTAAGGGTAGTCTTTGCACTATTCTGTTCTGAATATTCTGGCAAAATCACTTACTGTTCTTTTCAATTGTCCTAGCCGGTGGTACTATGTAAGGATAGTCTTTGCACTATTTATTTATTTTAATCTCACTTCTGACACCAATTGTTACGGGTTCACAACGACAAATTAAAACTCGCAATTGTTGAAAACGATACGTCAATTTATTTCCACAAATTATGTACAAAAACACGTACTTAAACTTACTAATAACTTGCTAATAATTCACTACTATAATCGGTCTATTAACTTCGTGTTAATATCTCACGACCACTACAGTACGTTATCTGTGACTGACTGACTGCTGCACGACGTCCGGCCTTATATATGAGGGCTGCCTACTATTCGAGAACCCTTCCATCCTTGTTCGATTCGGAATCATTCCAGCCCTTTTCTAGACTTTCGCATACCAGTTTGTCACAGATAACGCAACTAAAACCTAGATTAAGAATACAACCATAAAATACGTCAACCTAATACTACACTAAACCTAAATAAATTCTAACTATAAAATTTAAATAACTTAAATTTGTAACAATATGTTGCATGATGATTGATGTCACTTACCGCTGACAATTTAAATTATTTTTAAACGCCAATGAACTTGGCAAGAAAATAATGTAACCAAAAAATGTTAATTTCAGTGACTTTGATGGGTTTGTCGCGTCTCTCTTTTGTAAAAATATGTCATACATACAGGGTTTTTAGTCATTATTATTTTTAGGAATCAATCCGTGGCTAAAGCTGCAACTAAACTTTGAAATCACGTGGCCCCTGCACATAGTGTTTACTCCGGAAGTTATGAAGCTTTATAACAAACTTTTTTGTTATCTATTAAGGTTAAAGAAGACACAAATTAATTTACACAGAGTGTGGTCGAATCATATTTTGACCAGGCAAAAAATGTAAGTGTACTATTTTTTCTAAATTTTTAGTCGGTTTTTCCTTAACTTATTTGTTCATGCATCAGAATAGAATTTGATCTTTTGTTTGCAGTTTTAGTTTCATTTATATTTGAGGCTTTGAGAACCAGAGCGGACCCACGGTGGATAGAATAGACCGGTGTTCGGATCTTATATATATATATATATATATATATATATATATATATATATATATATATATATATAATCCGAACGCCGGTCTATTCTATCCACTAACTTAAACAGAGATAAAATAGCTCATGGTTCGCTATAGCACCGATTTATCTTTGTTAACGACTAGAGGTCCTCGATATATTTGACAATTTGCTGATGATGGATGGTCCACTGTGGCTTTGAAAAATGTAATATAAAGTATCGGAAACTCGCCTTGGTCATTGAGTAAATAACACATATAGAGGAGCCACCGGCGAGCTTTACCATATTGAGGGGCAGATGGCGCTGAAATAAATTCTTCTGGTACGCAATATTCAGGGACTGCTAGTACGATTTAGTTACATGTGTAGGGTTGCCAACTCCCACTGGAGCCAAAGGAGGACATTTTTATATGATCTCACAATTAAAAAAAAAATTCTAGTGCACGTTCCTTAAAATAAAGCTCTATACGTATAAACATAATATAAAAATTTACTAGGTAGGTACGTATATTGGTATGTATTTTTTAAATAAATAAAAAATCTTTTTCAAAACACATTTATTAAATAACAGGTACATATGTACGAAACATCAACACAAACACCAAACAAATGTTCTTGTTAAATTTACTAATAATACTAATATAAGGTAAACCGACCAGTCTTTAACACATTAAGAGCATTTTATTCAGTAAAACAAAAATATAAAGTGATAATTGAGCTTCAAACGGGTTTTATTTGCACTAAAAGATCTATTAGGGTTGGCACGCACAAGATGTTTTTAAACCGCGCGATTGTTTAAACGGGGTGAAATTTGATTAAAACCGCTGCAGAAAAATAATCGCTGGTCCGCTCAGGACATCTAAAATAGCGCGTTCTATCAAAATGGTGACAACACCGCAGCGGCAGGACGGCAAAATAACCTCTCGTGCGTGCCAGCCCTTAAGAAAAACTTTTGCACTTGCTCTGTGAAAAACGCCGTTTTCAGTGAAAAACTTCATTATTGGAGGTAGTTTTTTAATAAATTTTGAACACTGTTTTTGTAGAAAATAATATGAATTCTATTTTAATATGTACTTTTGTTTTATTTTTATGCTGGGGTTATGTATATAAAAATTAAAATACCTATTTTGCTATTTAGACAGCCAAAATAAAAAACAAACATCAATATTTTTGTAAAAAAACACAATCTGTAAGTTTTTTTGAATTAAAAGATAAATGGCTTTTTAAAGTTGGATTGCTTAAAAATCTTAAAATGGTTAAAAAAAACCGAAAAAAAATAATTAAATTCTATACCAAAACAACAACAAAGATTATATGATGTGATGTTGCACATCTGTTTTCAGATAAAAATAAAAAAAAGTTAAAAGTTGTCCAACTTTTTATTTTATAGAATCAATCAATAAGAGATTCTTTTTATCTGTCTGTATAGTGTATAAACTCAGCATAAAATATTGCAGCATAAGCAGAAGTGCTAGATTTCAATAATATAAAAAACAACAGTAAATTGAGGCATTTGGGGCAATCATCTTAAGTGACTGTTTACTTACCTTACTACTATACCCCAAGAGTAAAGAGAAAAAATATTAAATACTTAGTAAAACAAACCAAAACTTGGAGGCAAACATAGGGTGCAAATTCTGCGATCTTCTCTGCGCGATCGTCTGTGCCGGACTGACCACAGAACAGGGACTGACCACAAAACACTGGGACTGACCACAGAACACTTGACTGACCTTTGCTTTGCCGCGGGAGACGTGACGAAAACTTACAAATGATGCCGCCGTTGCTTACGGCTGTTTTTACAGACGTTCCTCAGGCTTGGTTTATTTATTTCTTAAAATTTTATATGGATGACAGAGAAAAAAAATGGGGAACAACTATGAATTCGGGTCATTTCTCATCATTATTTTTGATTTAAGCACATAATTTTGATAAAGGAGGACAAATGGCGTCCTCCACAGGGTTTGTGGAGGACGGAGGACATTTTGCCTCAAAGGAGGACTGTCCTCCTGGCTGGAGGACGGTTGGCAACCCTATACATGTGCGAGTTCCGAGGCTCATGCCTATCATACAGATGCCATTAGATCATAGTAGACTCTGAATATTGCGTACGAGACAAATTTATTTCAGCGCCATCTGCCCCTCAATATGGTGAAGCTCGCCGGTGGCTCCTCTATATGGGTTATTTACTCAATGCCTTGGTCCGGTCCTTTGGTGTAAAAGCGTCAGCTCACGGACAATATAAGGCGAAATATACCCATAACATATTCTGCAAAGCGGACCGAACCGCGTTATTCTGTGGATATACCTAAAACCGTTTTGAGTCGGCTTTGCAGGAGTGCTTACCTAAGCCTGCAGTGTTCCAATAAGTCCCCTGACAGTGGCGTGCAGTGCTATTATTATGCAGGGTAGGCAAAAATTCGCAAAATGAAAATAAGTCTTGAAAAATTACTTACTTAAGTTAACAGGCAACTCACTGCAACAAAACATTTTTTCCAAACTTTCATTACATTTTATATTTTTTAATAAAACTTATGACACACATTAAACTTTGAATTAAAACTTATTTTTGATCCAATTTTACGATTTTTCTTCATATGTTTTTAAGAAAAATGGAATTGTTTTTAAACGTCGTACACAGTTTTGCTTTCAATACATTCGCACTGTAATATTTTGCCACTTAGATAAAACTAATGCAAGTCCAAAAGATCCCAAAAAAAACCCAATAACTCTTTATTATAATCAGCCAAAAAAAAAAACAAACTGATTATAGGTTATTTTGAAATGCAAAATAAAACTGGAACAGTTGCCACCTTTTTCCATAGTTAGGTAGAATTTCTTTCAATCAAGGCAACGCGGATACATGCATGGCACACGAGAAGCAAACAGCCCACGACCTGCCTCCTTGTTCCCTTCTATCTCATGCTTAAAACGCGTAAAATACAACGTCTTTCGAGGAATCGACTGAAATTAACAATTTTGTAGCACCATCTCTTATCGCGTTTCCCAGTAACGCTCCGTCGGATACTTTCTGTTTATTGATTTAAGTTTATTAACACAATCTCCTGGTTTGTCCGTTAGGCCAGTAAACAGCTTCTTAAACTGTCACTTTTTTTCGAGATTTTTTAAGTTTTTATTGAATGAATAAAAAATAGTACATACAAATTGGCTATTTTTAAAACACATCGCTACTCCATTAAAACACTGCTTGTAAAAAAACACTGTCTTTGCCATTAACTGTATACAGGACGTTTCAATAGGTAGTTAGTTTTATTCGAAAAGTATATGTAAACATTAGTTTACTGTGATGTAATCTACTAAATATTTCCCGCTTATTAAGAAAGTTTTGAATGTATTTTAGATTGTTTTTCTTCTTTTCAGAGATAAAAGAGTTTTCACGCTCCGCCACAATCTAATGTTTTTGGTGGACAATCTACAGTATTATATGCAAGTAAATGTGATAGAAGCTGAGTTTTCGATTTTATTAAAAGCAGTAGAAAATGCAAACGAGTTTGAAGATATTATTAAGGTGCATCAAGAGTTTGTCACGAATTTGTTGGCCAAGACTTTTGTGCTGACTCCCAGTGATGAGGTGAGCTTTAACTACTAACTACACTACTATGTCGGTTTAGAACGTTTTTTCACGTTGTCCAACGCCTATTCTGCACCTCCTTCCACCCTTTCTTCTGTCAGATTTTTTGACTCATTGTTCTTTGGATTGAATGTTGCCATTCCAGTTTAGGACGCCCTCTTTTTCTTTGGTTGCCATTCTAGGACTTGCTTTGATAATCTTTCGTCGTTCATCCGTTGTACATGGCCGTACCATATCAGTTGTCTTTTAGCGATGTCATTCGTTATGCTTCCCTCGATTCCCTTTCTTTCTTTTATGATCTCATTTTTTATACAATCTGTTCTAGATATTACATTATTTATTATTTTTTACTTTCCATTGTTTTGTGTTACTTTTCTTTTTTACCGTTTTTCCATAGTTCAGAACCCTGCCTACCTCCTACGTGTGTATTTATATCGTGGCATTTACGCTCGAGCATTTCATTTTATATCATGCGTATTAAATTTGTAGCTGTTTTTTGGTTTCCCTGTAGATTTCTAAGTCTCTTTGCTCTTTAGTACTGAGCCATTTCAAGTATGTGCCTTTTTCTCCGTGACCATTTTCTATATTTCCTCCGTCCACCACATCTTATTGCTATTTCTATTATCTTGGTATCCAACAGCTTCTTTGCTTGCTTGAAAATGAGTTTTCTGTGTTTATTAATTTTTCATCTAATCTTTTCTGATCTGATCTTTGCGTACTTTCAATTTCTAGACTTCTAAAGTAGTATTTTTGTTTTTTCGATGCATTCGCGGTTTTCGTTTTCTCCAATACTTCTCTCTATTTGTTTTTCTTTTTTTTTTGTTGTAATTCAAATCCTTTAAAATTTCAGTAATATAATACAAACCTTAATAAAAATGGGCTCAATTTTTTAGGGTTAAGAAATATTACTGCTGCTTTACCTTAACATAACGTAACTACAAAAAGGAGTAATTTGTGTAATTACTAGATTATCTGTAAAATACAAGTACAATACTTTTTTAAAAACTTTTTTTTAAAATCCAGAATCCAACTAAAGGGTTAACTGTTTTTTTTTCAATAGTCAATGTTGTCATAGCACTTTTTATAATAAACTGCGATTCTACGTAGAAGCTTATTAAAAATAGAAATGTCAAGTTTGACATTTTGTATGTGCATCTTGTATATTGAAAACAAAAAAGTTTTGACCAAGCTTTTTTTCTGTTTTTGGCATTTTAATAATATTACTTAATTTTCATAACTCCCTGTACATTGGACAAACCCTCAATTTAATTTGGTGTCAACTCCACTTTTACATGTTTTGTAGAACCAACAAGAAGACAAACCACCAAATCTGTATCAGATGCCCATTTTGCAAGATAGCGTCCCCAGTAAGGTAAGGTTTCTTTTTACTTGAGTAAATTTTATTTTGCGAGGTGACTCAAGTTTCACTGGTTCAAAAAATCGAAAAGTAAAGCAATCATAGCTTGCTTTGGAAACAAATACGTTCGAGCGTAAATATGGGGCATACCCATTCATTCTCACACGCGATACTTGTAGCCAGGACCCCTATTTAATTCTTAATGTTCGTTTTGCGGGTAGACAAGATTTCGGTTACTGCGCATGCGTTAATTTTGATGGATTTGGAACATACTCCGACACGTCACTAGATTATTCGACAATTGTCAAAAGTTTAGGGTTATGTCTATTATTTTTTTCTAAAAACTAGTTAATTGGGTAAAAATGTATCAAATTGTGGATGAAAATTATAGTTTTTCTAAAAATAATTGTGCAGATTTATTGTGGACACCATGAGAGTGTTTAATGGCATTTATAAACCACTCTTAACTTTATTAACAAATTATGAATAAAAATAGAAGTAGTTACCTATGGAATGGCACTACTTACTTCTCCCAGACATTTTTGCACAAACCGCACATGTTTATCGTGAATTATTTCCCATTTTTCACAGAAAAAAACTTATTTTAAACAACAAACGCAAAACACCGCAAAATGTAAATAAGAAACAAAGATGGCCTTCACCCACACGGCAGCTGTGTGTCTACATGTCAAGAGACACGCCTGCGCACTTGAAAATTCGCGTCCGCAAATTTCAATTTGTCATTGTTTCCAAAGCCAGCTATGAGGGCTTCACTTTTCGATTCTTTGAACCTGTATTTACGCTATAACGTATGTTTTGGCACGTAGACACACAGCTGCCGTGTGAGTAGACGACGCCATATATGTTGTTTATTTACAGTTTGCGGTGTTTTGCGTTTCTCGTGTAAAATTGTATTTTTTCTGTAAAAAATAGGAAATAATTCACGTAAAACATTGGCGGTTGTGGAAAAATATCGGAGAGAAGTAAGGGAGTGCTATTCCATAGGTAAACACTTGTATTTTTCTTTATAATATGTTAATAAAGTTGAGTGGTTAATAGATGCCAATAAACACTTTTCATGGTGTCCACAATAAACCTGCATACTTAATTTTAGAAAAACTACAATTTTAATCCGCAATTTGATAAATGTTCACCCAATCAACTAGTTTTTAGAAATAAAATAGTCTACATAACCCTACATTTTTGACAATTGTCAAATAATGTACTGACGTAACGGAGTATGTTGTAAAACCACCAAAACTGACGCATGCGTAGTAACCGAAATCCTGTCTACCCGAAAAAGGAACATTAAGTATTATATGAGGGTCCTGGCCTCAAGCATTACGTGTTAGAAGGCATGGGTATGCCCCATATTTATGCTCTAACGTATTTGCACTAAACCATTATAACATCATTATTTTCTTTTAAAAACGTTGCCATAAAATGTTTTCACAAAATTTAAAACAAATATATATTATTACACAATTTTTAAGGGTTAAATAAAACAGGATGAAAACTGCAGACCGCCATCTTTATAAGCGCGTTTCTTATTTAATTAATCGAAAATGGGACACGTACAAGAAAAATGTTTTTTTCGAGAAAAAAAATTATATTTCTATCCTGTCATTTATCTTTGAGACAAGCTAAATTTGCTTCTTAGGTGCACAATGTTGTTACTAAACTTCTAGAACTATGCGACGAGTTCTGTCGCGTAGCTGGCGCCTGGGAGCTGGAACTGTGCGAAGCCGACTTGGAAGAGCTGACTGCTTTACAGAAGAAGACTGATATTGCAATAGAAAGTCTACTTTTCGTTCTAACGAGTCTGCACGGTAAAGTGAAAGGGGGGCATTTGTTACAACTTTTGTTGCATCTCGATTTTAACAGACACTTTTTGAAGGGGTATTTTAGCAAGAATCAGGGCGATTTTAACTTAACAGGGGCGTTAAATGTTTTTTGAAAAAACGTTTAAATTAAATTATTATTATTTCAAGTCTATTTTGTATGTATGAATCTCTATGTTTGGAGTCTAAGCTATACTCATAAAGTTTTAAATAAAAATTATTTTCCAGATATAACATATTTTTCTTTTGTAAATTATTTTTGGAAGCTGTAAATAAAGCCGAATTGGAAAAGCTGTTTGCTTTGTAGAAAAAGACTGATATTGCCATAAAAATTATTACAGCTTTTGGTGCATTTAGATTTTAATAGATACTTTTTAAAAGGGTATTTTAGCAAGAATTGAGACGATTTTAACCTAAAAAATACGTGATTTTGTAAGTTTTCTTTAATTTTAAACTAAGCAATTTAGAGAAAATTATTAAGGACACTTTTTGGTTGAAAATAAAATTTTCTTTTAAAGTCTATAAGAAAGTAGCATTATAGCTAACACTTTAGGGAAGGCCGCACACAGGCTATTTTTTTAAATCTTAAAAAAAAATGTATACGTTTTATTTAAAAAAAATTAAACTACGCTTTCTGGAAAAAATCACAAAAAGGCTGTGTTATAGGCAATCATTTTTTTAAACAACGAAAGTCGATGTAAATTTTTTAAGAAGTTTTTTTTCCACTTTTATTAGATTTTTTTAAACTAAGTTCTACAGGGAGAAAACGTTATACACTGTGTTATAGGACATAAAATTGCCATTCAAATGATGTACATCTTAATAATATTAAGTTTTAAATTACTCATCAGATGCGTCCGCAAACTGGGATTTTTTTTTTAGGATTACAAATAACCCCAGTTTAAGGACGCCAATGATGTGGTAACCATAATTTAGATCCCCTAAATTATAGATGTTTGAAATACCAATTTCCTATAATAAAGTTTATTAAAGCTTAGTTTATCAAACAATCAAATAAAACTAATTTCGGTTTCTTTCAAAAAATATCCTAAATGTTCGGACGCCCCTGGACTATTAATCGCAGCTTCAAGAGCACCCTGTGATACAGTGTTTACAAGAAAATTATATTTTCCAAAAAAAAGTGTTTGTAACATTTTTTTCTAAATTGCCTAGGTTTCAGAAAAGAAATAAAAACTATAAAAACACATACTTTTTGCGTGATCTTTAAAAATAACCCCAATATTTGGGTGCCACTGGAGTGCTAATTATTAACTTGATCTAGTCAAATGATACATCGTTTGAAAGATAATTTAATTTCCTCTTTAAAATACTTAGATCAGAACAAATCTTATAATTTCGGTTAATTTTGCATATATGGTAGAAATACATACGAAATAAGGGTGTCTAACACAACTTTGGGGTTTGTACAGTCGGGGACTTTTTCAATTGCCGCCCTCGAAAATAAAAAATATTCCAATTTGAAATTCGAAAAAGTATTTTAAACCAAAACTTACCCAGTTTGTATATTATATTTAAAAATGTATTTTTTTGAATTTCCTTAAATGATTAATTTTGACAGAAAAAAAAACGGCAATTTAAAAAATTCCCGACTGTACCTTAGCAAGGATACTACTTATTAATATCTCATTTTATTAGTCTTTATTTTCTGTAGTTACAACTACTTTCAAAAAGGAGTAGTTTTTAAATAAAGAGCTACTAGAGAAAAAAAATTGGCAAGATCCAAAATTGCGTCAAAATGGTTTGGTTCGGTTGATCATAACTCGAAAACTAATAATCTGATAGAAAAACATTTTTAATGAAAAATTTTATTGCCTTTAATTTTTATTTAAAGCTTTTTTTCTACAAACAGAAACTAAGTTAATAAAAAAACTGAATTTCGGCGCCATTTTTCCAAGATGGCGGCGCGAGCGGACATCGCTCGAGGTCGCAAACTTAGTGGGATATGAAGGACCATCAACCCTATAGTTTCAAAACTTTCGGACCTTTTGCAACCTCAAATGTATATAATGACTGGCCTAAAAGTAGTTTTTGTTGAAACTATTATGTAGGAAACTCCATGCATTGTAAGCCTATTCTGACTAATTACCTTGCATCATATTAAATTAGATAACATTTTTCCTGATTTTCACACTATTTCAGTCATATTCACCCTTTCTAGAAATCATATTCTAATCGTTGATTTTCGGTGATAAAACAAATAATTTCTCATAAAAAAATCATGAAATTTATTTGTTTATCGTAAACTCGTTTTCATTGAAGATATTTAAGGTAGACTGTTTCAACCGACAAATAATTTTTAAAAACCATTGTAGGCCTACTGCTTCGGTTATATCGTTTTTCAGGAGACTTAGTAAAACTACTTTCCGTTTTGCGTTAAAAACTATAATAAATTAATTAACCAGAAAATAACAATTTGAAAACCCTAATAACCAATAAATATAATAATGTTACTCTCCATATATGGACATAATGAGTAACATCAGAACTGTTATGCTCTCATTTGCACTGAAACTTAAGTTGGAACGTAAATAAATATCAAAAATATCACTTACATTTTTTTGGTGCATCATTTACTTTTCTTCATAATTTTCATAAACAGTACCATGTCTAAAATTAAAAAAATACAACATTTATCTACTAAACAGTGTGTCCCGTATAAAATGGTGATGGGTTATATTTTATTCAACAGCTATCACCGTTAATATTGATCACACAATAAAGTTTAAATTGCCGTTGTAGGATTTTTCACCATTTTAGATTCGTCTTTTCGTTCTCACTTCAAAAATATATACGAGGGTGGTTCAAATATGATCGAGACAAATGCTCTGACATGTTTATTTACTATCGAAAAAATTTACAAAAATCTACAGTTTTTCTAGGTACTTCCCCTCACTAGTTGCACATTGTGTCCACCTTTCCGGAAGCTTTTGGATGCCGGTATCGAAGAATTTCTTGGGCAACTTGGACAGCCATGTGCGCACGAACTTCTCTACCTCGTCGTCGGTGTTGAATCTTTGACCTCCGAGGGCTTCATTCAGTGGTCCAAATATGTGGTAGTCGTAGGGTGATAAATCCGGACTGTAGGGAGGGTATTCCAGTACCTCCCACCCCGATTCCGATATTGTATCGAGCGTGAGACGCGCGGTATGAGGGAGCATGAATTTTTGCTCGAAGTTCAACAGTTTAGGTGTTATATTGAAGGTGATCGTGGATGATAGACTCTACACAACTAATAATAATGCCGACTTCAGCCGAAATATCTCGAATATTCATCCTACGGTCCTCCAAAATGAGTTGTTCTACGCAGCAAATGTTGTCTGATGTGATGCTGGTTCGCGGTCGACGATCATGCGGCTCATTCTCAACGGTTTCGCGGCCATCCTTGAATGCTTTGGTCCATTTAAACACAGCAGCCCTACTCAGGCACTCACTACCGAACTAATTTCGCAAACGCAGAAAAATTTCCATGTTTTTAACGGCCTTTCACAGTAAAAAACGAATTACAATACGTTGTGGAACGGAGGTCGGCAATTGATGTTCACTCATCGTCGTTAGCACGCGCGTGAAACATGCGCTCCCGATGAAAACTATGCCACACTGTTCGTAAGGGACCCAGCTATCACATACTCAAGCCACGACCTTTAAAACATACATGCGTGCCATCTACAGCATTTGTCTCCATCATATCTGAACCGCCCTCGTATATCTAATATGTTTATGCTGATGAAATAAAAAAGGGATTGCACTCGCCACTCAGCATGTAACTGCACTAAGTGCACTTATACAGGCTAAGGTCACTCATCGACAAGCAAGCTTGACAGGTAGCGAAGCCTAACTTTGATTTTCTATTTTCTGGTTATAATTTTTGACATGTTTTCCTCGGTTTCGCATTGGCGGCTCGTTATTATTTTAAAAATTTCCGGTTTTAACACAGTCTAAAGATCTATTTAATAATGATATAGTTTCGAGATAGTTTGCAGCATAACTTTCTAATTCTAATTACATAAATATATATAGTTTAGGTACCTTCATACGGTGTAAAACCACATCTTCAAAATAAAACAGATCCGCCAATGCGAAACCGAGGAAAACATGTCAAAAATAATAACCAAAAAGTAGAAAGCCTGACGTTAGCGTCGCTTCCTATAAAGTTTGCCTTTACGATGAGTGTCCTTAATACAGGCTCGTTGTGTGATAGAGCTATAGAAAATATGAGGAAGAAACACAAAAAAAGATAATGTGTGGTAATAAACTTAATGTAGAAACTCCTAAAACTTACTTATAAAAATAAAAAGAACAAGGCCTAACATTATCCACATCCAACATTTCCATGCTCTCTTGGAATGTTCAGCTAGTTTGGTTGATTCCACTTCCAGCTTGGAAAAATTTTGCTCTGTTAACTGTGTAGCATTACTAACAGCCTAAAAATATAAATTTCCCTGAAGATTCCTGGTTATACAAGGATTGGATGGAAAGTTTCCGGCCTAACATAGAACGCAACACCATAGTGACTAATAATTTATTTTTCTACACCCCTTGTAAGGTAATACATTTGGCCCAACGATATTCAACTGATTTGATCTTGATGCCATCACTGAAGTCTGATTTATCCAACTTGTCAAAATAGGCGTTTGTAGCTGCAACAACTTCTAAATCTGAGGAAATTTTTTTTCCAGCAAGAAATTTTTTTAGGTTGGGAAACAAATAAAAGTCTGACGGCGCTAGGTCTGGCGAATAAGGTGGATGGTTTCACAGTTCAAAGCCTAGCTGATGGATTTTAGCCATTACAAGAGCGGACTTGTGGCAAGGTGCATTGTCCTGATGAAACAAAATTTTCTTTTTTGCCAAACCAGTGCGTTTTTCGCTCATATTCTGCTTGAGCTGGTCCAGTAAGTCGCTGTAGTACTCTAAATTTATTGTTCTTTCTTCTTCGAGATAATCTATGAGAAGTATCCCTTTAGCGTCCCAAAAGACCGTTGCCATGACCTTTCCAGCAAACGGTACTGCCTTTGCCTTCTTTGGAACTGGTTCGTCCTGTACCGTCCATTGTTTGGACTGTTGCTTAATTTCAGGGGTATAATGATTTTTCATCAACCGTAATAAATCTACGCAAAAAGTCCCCTTAATCACGTCTAAATGTGAGCAAACTTCACATAAACTATGGTGAACTCGCTCTTTTGATATGCCCACAGACTCAGCTACCTCTTCCAGTCTTAATGTGCGATCTTTTAGAATTAGTTTGTGAATGGTTTGCACCATTTCTTCAGAAGTTGCCGTTTTTGGACTGCCAGAACGTGGAGCATCATCAGTGCTAGTACGACCAGGTTTAATGTCCTATACCCAGGTTTTAACTGTGGTATAGGAAGGAGCAGATTCCCCTAGTGTAACATCTAGTTCAGCTTTTATTTCCGTCGGCGGTAACCCTTTGATATGAAAATATTTTATCACGATTTTTCCATCTTTTAAAATTGACACACTGTATAAACTTTCAAAATAAGCAGGACACAAACACTTTGGAACACAAAAGCAAATCGGGCCTGCTATAGGCTAGGCCGGAAACTTTTCATCCCATCCTCGTAACTTCACACATAAAATCAAACTTATAAAAAAGATTTTTTTTTCGGCATACATTTGTCAAAAATACTATTTTATAAAAACATGCTTTTTGTTCGCCGAGGAAAAAAAATACACAGGTGTAAAAAAATTGGTTTAAAGGTAGCAGCTGTGGCAGTTTTGTATCAGATTGCAGAAAAAAAATAGCACAAAACTGTAGTACAACTACAACAATGCAAGAAAATGCCCACGAATAAGGATACTCTTCCAAAATATTGGATAAAAGTCCTCATCCGCTTGCCACTCTTACTCCCTCCCCGGGCCCCCAAAGTTTATCATAAAGGACAAATAAAAAATCGTCCAAGATCAGAAAGGAAAATGTTATAACAGTCCAGTCAAAAACGGAATGATTAATAACCGGATATTATCAAAAATGTCATTTATTCAAATAAGACACGAGCATAACCGAAGTTTTGTTAATATATTTTATCAAAACTGGAAAAAATTCAAAAAGACAATATCATAAAAAGGAGTCGCGCTTAACGTTTGTGTCGTTCACGTAAAGAAGAGCAGTTCACTACAACCTCTTTATTGCCTTGCCTAATAAATCCGTCGTATCTACATAGGCAATGCTATAGCAGATACTAAAAAACCTTAAAAAAGGTCAGGCAGGGCGTGTTGGATTTTAGGTTCGTTTGTAAGTAATTAACCAAGAGGTTAGGGTAACACCGATTTCGACCTCTCAAGAAAAGGACAGGGAGCTAATTAAAGGAAAAAGGAGACATTTTTATATTTTTATGTATTTTTTAATTCAAAAGAATTTAAGATTTAAATTTGCTGAAAAAAAAACGGAACCAGTATACATGAAAAGAAAAGATAGAGTTGCGCATGGTAGGTCCGGCCCCCTTTTTTGATTTTGTCCTTTTTAATTTTGTCCGATTTTGAAAAAAAACGTTATATTAAACTGCGATTTTGCTTTTGTCTTGTTTTGATGAATGACGTTTTTGGTAATGTCCTATTATGAGTAATTCCGTTTTTGACATTGAACTGTTATACCATTTTCCTTTTTGATCTTGGACAATTTTTGTGTTGTCATTTATGACGATGGATAGGGATTCTCACCCCCACTCACTCTACCGCCGAGTAGCCAAGTTTTTTTTTGTATTGGCTCTGTCTGCTTATTGCAGACAATTTGCCAGCTCAGTTCGGTGGACACCAAGATAATGTGACTCGAATCCACTTGGTGAAGCAGGCCGGCCCGCTAAGCACTACCACGCTAGGCAATTATTTTCTCATGAAGGATCTAATTTTGCCTGAAATTCTTCAGGGTTCTTTATCTTTCTAGCGTCATCTACGCTTTTAACGCGGAACTATCCTCTGAACGTCACTTTGCCTAATTCGTTAATGACCAAGCCCCGCCCAAGACAGGCGTTTCCCCTACATCTGGTGGATTTATAAATGGATAGTAGGCTCGAGCTTGTGTGGCATAGGGATCGGTTCGGTTGAACCAACGACATGCGAGGGGAATAGATTACTATTCCTCCCTGCGTTAATGTTGAGATTTCTATAGAGCCCATAGTCCATTCATTTTTAACTAAGAAACGATAAATCACTGAAATATTCTTTCACTGAATTTTCCTAAGAGGACTGAAGGCAAAGCCCTCTGTTCTGAAATTTTAGTGGATAACAATTTTAGGAAAATAATGTACCAATGTTAACCAAAAAATATAAACAATGCGCCCAACAAAAATAAATCAAGTGTTTCAAGCCATGCGTGTTGACTGGCGACTATATAACCAGATGTGGTGAGATTTTAATAAACAAAAGTGATTCGTGTCAATGAAATACTTCTTTATTTTAGGTTTAAAAAAAGGATTTGGTTAAAAATATTGTTCCAATATGTTTAATTACGAAAAATTCAAGTATTTGTCCCTTTAAAATCTTGTCTATTTAGTAAGCTGGTCTCGGAGAAGAATTAAGGGGAAGATAACCACAAAATGGCCGACATCGAAAAGCCATCTATTCCCCTCTCACGTCTCTGGGTTGAACCGAACCCACCGCCCTTTGATCGCCAGACGTAGAGACCCTGTATGACATATTTTTACAAAAGAGAGGCGCGACAAACCCATCAAAGTCACCGCAAATTATCATTTTTTGGTTATGTTATTTTCTTGCCAAGTTCATTGGCGTTTCACTAAAATAATTTAAATTGTCAACAGTGAGTGACATCAATCATCATGCGACATATAAACAAACAAGTTTGTCCGCACACCCTGTATAGGTTTTGTTAAAAATCGTTTAATTTTATTTTCCGACGCTTATGATTTAACAAGGACAGAAGATGCGTCTCTCTCTAAACACCGCTAGAGTATAGAGGAGCGATATTTTCATCTTTTGATTTAAATAAATTTGACTTTGAAGAGTTTGTCCCGTCTCTTTTTCTATAAAATATGTTATACATACAGGGTCTCTAGCCAGAGGTAGCCAGAGTTTTTAAACTGTAGTATTTAAAACTACGAGTATTTGAACTACTAACCGGTCTGTATGCTAGGTCAGTAGCTCATAAAAGAACAACATTTCCTCAAACTAAATCCTTTTTGAAGTAGCCTTGGTGGCTTAGTGCGTTCGCGCATTGAACACGAGTGAGTTAAAGGAATCTCGCTTGCTACAGTGGCGGGTTCGATCCCCCGTCGGTTGTCGAGGTCGGGTGCGGCAGTCATTTATAGGATTCCTGGGAAGTGTAAAATGTAATATTGTCCTACTCCTTCATTCACGCCGGTACCCAGGCCGGATGAGGTCGGATATCTTGTGAAGGCGGACTTTGTTACATACTCCTTCAGTCGGTAGGTCATACTAAGGGACAAAAGGACCAGATAAAAAAATAGCTGGTCTGGGGTTCCAAAGGATCCGCGCAATTAGGCGTTCCGAAATGGCGGCATTAGTGTCGGCGAAAGAGTCACGGTTATCAAATGAGAAAAAAATAATAAAAATAGATCTTTTTGGTATTTTTTTCTTTTTTTTTAATAAGAAAAAGTGTATAATGATAGGCTCCACTCGCTGTCGTCAAACATCACTTGAAAAAAAAATGTTTTGGCAATTAGTTGTATAAACTACTATTTTATCTCTCCCAGATCAAGTGTGGGTACACTTTACACATAAGATTTTTTCTTTTATTTTGACCTACCTCTCTATCCTTTTTAATAATTTTATTAGCCAACTCAGATTGCTCTTTCAACGTTTTGGCAAAATTAAGCATCTCTTGAGTGATTTTGTCCTGCACTCCTTCATTATATTTTATTACTTGATCTAGATCAACAGTGGCTGTGCCTCCTTCTTTGGTTGTATTGTGCCTATGTCTTAAACCTAAAAGAAATATTGTTGAATAATGATCAACAATAATGTATAAGCCGCTGTATAACATAATGTGTATTTGACAAAATTTCTCGCTGAGCCAGGGTTTTCCAAAATTGCAATTAACGGCGATCCCTGGGCCTAAACAGCGACCGAAATTAATGATGGGGAACGTCACGTGGCGCGGCAGATTACCAACAGCTCCCAAGGGACCACCACGACGTTTAACGTGTTAAGAAAGCCTTTTTTATACCTTAAAATTTTACACACTGTCAGAAAATTTCTAAAAATAGCTTCTTTGCTCACTGATGCTAAAAACACCAGTAAAACTTATCTTGACCAAAACACGAAACTTAAATGCACTGCACAAAAGCTGTGAAATATAGAGGCAGAGATCAAATCACTTCTGTGTATTCTTAAAAACTGACCTCTCTAATACCCATTTCTAGGGTAAAATCATATACTATGCTTTTACTATGTTGCCAAATTGTAAAAAAAATCAGTGATTGCATGTGTTAACACCAGTGATACAAAAATCAATTACGAAAGGTTTGTGACAGCATTAACAAACCAACGGGCCATATACGGACCATATGCGGACAAGAGTGCCCAGATATGAACCTCAATGGGAAGCATATCTTCATACTTTCGGGCAGCCAAGCGGCCATAAAGGCTTTTAAGTTTATCAAAGCTAGTCTGGATGTATAGACCAATCATCTGACAAAGTGTAGACCTTAAAACGACTAGCTCAAAATTACACTTATGTGGGTACCAAGACATTGAAGAAAATGAGGAAGCACAGCCTCGCAAAGAAAGGCGCGGCAACACCCTATTGCGGATCAGAGCCCTTCAGTAGACTAATGAAAAGGCACTACATAAAAGAACTGAATGATTGGAAAATGAACCAGTTGGTGTCTTACTGGGGCCAAACTCCGGGAAAAAGACCAACAGCTTCTAGAAATGAACAGGAACGACTTAAAACTAGTAGTCGGACTGCTTAGCGGACACTGCCTAGTAAAATATAAAGGCAATAGGTAAGGCCAACAATGAAAACTGCATATTCTGCAGTAGCGCATCAGACACAGCTGAACATCTGCTCTGTGATTGCCCTGCCTTACTTTGTAAAAGGCTCCGCTACCTTGAAGGAGGTACCCTATCGCCTCAAGAAGTGAGCCAACTAACTCCCAAGAAAATAGCTTCCTTCGGCAGAAGCTTGCAAATCATGAAAACAAAATGAGATGTAGAGTCATGCACAAAATATCTTGTAGGTATAGGTGCTGACCGGCTTGGAAGCCGATACGACTCAAGGTTTTTGACATATTTGACTAGCAAGAGCGTATCCAGATAAAAACAAAAAGAAGGTGTAGGTGTCTGAATGCTATGGCTTTCTTAAGGGTGGGCAAATTCGTAATCTATTTGCATTTCAATGACTGATTTAAAAAAAATCCAATAAAAGGGGCAGTTGCCCTAGATATGTTGCCAAGGATAAAGTGACAACCTCAGCCTATAGTTTTTTATAAAAAATATTTTTCAGTTTTTTATCTAATAAAGCAACAATTTTTTAAAATTTGTTTTTAAAAATATGTTTGCTTTGAATGGGAATGTTAGCTCGCGTTAAATTTTGCGGTTTTTTTTTTTAAATTTAAAACCACACAATTGAATTAGAAAGAGAGTACATTTTTTCGCGCATCCCTTTGACCGCCTCGAGAAAAATGGCGTGTTAATTACTTTCTCCAATTGATTACAATTTTATATACTTGAAAGTGCTCGGTTTGTGTACTAAACCATTAAACTAGAAGCTTCAGCCCTTCCGCTATGTGGTGTCATCATTAGATCCTGACAGAAGCCCCTGGAACGTGAGAAAATTGGCTGCACATTGGTGAGTACTCTTGTTTTCGACTTTCCGTTGTGTGATTTACAGCAATTAACCTATGGAATTTTCGTGATTCCATATCAATTATTATGTTTGTTCGCGATTTCGTTAAATAAAAATATATATAGTCCATTGCAGCTATCGTTTTTCTTACTGCAGGCAAACATGTGAATCTGTCAACTTTTCACCACTATAATCTTTTTTGTACAAAATTCTTGTGAAATGTTAATGGGTACACTCACACACTTAGAAATTCGATTTGGTTTAAAATAGTTCAGTTGTTTTCAAGATACATTGCAATTCCACAAAAATTTTACCTTTTCACTGGGATCACCCATGTGTCCAACTTGCAGCTAAACTATTGTTTTTTTACTCAAAGCTTTTAAAGCTCTTGTTGCATTTACACCTTGGCTTGTGCATTTTTTTGCTTATAAGGTAAACAAACCAGTCTTTGACATCCAACCAGTAATTGACAGCTTGACTTAATGTGAAATTTTTTAAGGAATCTATAAAACTTTTTTTTGAAATTCACACATAAATATAGTACCAGTTTTTGACATGGCAACGTAAACAGGTGTTTTGTTACTGTGTTTTAATTAGAAACAGCAAATATAATTATTTTTTTATTGTATTTTTAGTGTTTTAAATAGGCATATGAATTTTGTACTGCACATTAAAGTATATATTAGAGAACCTTGTAATTAACCTAAAACATTCCCTTGCAACATTTCAAAGCTTTGAGCTCACCTGTCAATCACTGGCTCTGATAAAATAACATTTTCCAGTTATTGACATTTGTGTCATATTTTAGTTCTCAATTCAAACCTGACACTGTTGACACACCTTGGTTTTTTTCCTTTGTAATAACTTATTCCAGTGGTCAATAGTGGTCGATATAGGGTTTGACATGAAGTGTCAATCACTGGAGGTATTATATAGGTTACCTATGTACCAGTTTAATAAAAAATATGTATTCCTAAAGCAGTATTTAAGGTTATTTTTTAGTTAATTAAATTGCATCTCTTGAGTCAGTAACTGGGTGGAATTTGGGTGTCAATAATTGGAATTTTGGAGTCAATTGCTGGTCATTTTACATCAATTTTTTTTTCTACCTATCAGAAAAAGGTATAAACTGTTGTTAAAACTACTTTTTCTTATTCATATAAACCCTAATAGGTACATCTTTTAGTGCAAATAAAAGCAGTCTGAAGTTCAAGTATCAGGTTATATTTATGTTTTACTGGAAAAAACACTCTAAATGTGTCAAAGACTGGTAGGTTTACCTTAAATATGATGAGGGGGAAAAACACATGCTTTACACATGCAAATTTACATGGCATTATTGGCAATTTACATGTTACACAAATGTCATGGCATGACCCCAAGATTTACATGGCAGTGCTGGCAATACCTGTACAAATTTTAGGTCTTTAAATTGGAGACTACTTAATGTCAAAATTAAATAAAATAGGAAACAAATAAATATCATTGATGCTGGTGCATACATTGCCAAAAGTTCATCAAAGTCAGAATAATCAGAAATAAAAAATCTAACCTAGTAAGTCTTCTCTTTCAGCTAGTGGATTGCTAAGCTCAGTGTATTTGCTAGTGGTGATTCCTGCTGCTGATTTTATTTTGATTATTCTTGATTGGTATGTCCTGAGGGATTCTATTGAGACTCTGAAAGAAAAACAGTGTTTGTAAAGTAATTACACTTAAATATGACTGCAGTCAATAACTGGAAGTCCTGAAATTCCTGCATCTTATGCTGGGTTTATACAGATAAAAATAAATATTAAAATAAAAATTGACTCTATGGAAAACTGTGTAGGTGTTTATAAGTACAGAAAAAGATAAAAATAAAATTAAAGTCAACCAACTTTTATTTAATTTTTATATAGAAATGGATGTGTGCATGTGCAACATTACGTCATGTAACCTTTGGTGTTATTTTGATGGACAATTTCAGTTTTTGTTTTCATATAATTTTAAGCTATCCAACTTTCACACTGTTTTTTTGCAAAAAAATAATGTGTTAAAAAGTAATTTTTTATTTTTATTTGGTTGTATAAACAGCAAAATATTTTTTGTATTTTTATCTGTATAAACCCAGCAGTACTATCTGATTTTCAAGGAAAGCAGAGAGAACTTACTCAGTATGTTTCTTGATTTCCTGTAGCATATCCTCCAAAGTTTCGACATACTTTTCCAAATAGGGATCCTCCTTTCTTTGTTTTAGAGTTAACTCACATTTAGCTAGCAGTCTTCTCAGGTTTATTTCTTGTCTAGAGAGCGCTACCATCTTAATTTCATTTAAAAAATTTTAAAAATTAAGTTTGTAAAATAAGTTTAATTAACCTCGAAAAGGACACGTCTGCGAAAAACAGCTGATTGCCAAAAAACTGGGGCTGGGTTGACGCGAATCTGCATATCGATAATTGTTGAAATGAGTTCCAGTTAGCCAGATAATTGTTCGCGGACGCATCGTCGCAAGACCCAAATAGATACAATCCGAGGGGTATCAATTGGACCTAATTTGTACACCATTCTATAGGACTTATTTATCTAGTTTATTTTAGTGTCCTGTATAGTGAAGAAAATTTTTGTACACCCACTGTCCATCATCATTGCAATTAGTTCACCCCACAGAACACCAAGTGGTTCACCCCGTACCCGCTCTACCTGTGTACACAAGAGTGTAGTGCGACTGGAGAAGTAAAGCTCCAAAATCTAACCGTAAGAAGCGAAATCTAAAGCCGCGTATTCATTTCAAGCAGAATTCGCATGCCTCGCTGCGACACCGGACGAATGCCACGTTTGCATTCATGCTCAAGTGAAAACGCGTCTTGAGAAGAACAATATTTAACTGAATGCTCGTTTGAAATTCCAACTCAGATTGGATGGCGTCGCATGCCGCGGTTTCATGCGTGTTGATTTTGCGCACGCCTTCACGGGACGTACACATACATATGCTCGTTTGGCCTCGCAGCGAGGCATGCAGATTCAGCCTGAAATTAATACGCGGCATAACCGACAACTTTTTTAATATTTGAAATTGAAACATTTCTTTCTTGTTGTAGTATAGTCGTAATGAAGGATTTAAGATAAAAAATTATGTTTGTGATATAAAAAACTTAAAAACTAATACCCTGCACCCATACTAATGTAGCTCCCACTCTGTGCCTAGCCTAGCCACAGAAGCTTGGATCTAACTTCATCCCGAAAATTTTTCGCTGTCATATATCGATTTTTTTTCTTATGTTCTATGGTTTTTTAAAATTTTGCATAAAATTTACAAAAATCCAAAACGGAAATCTAAAAATTTACTTTTGAAAAAATTAAACAATTTTTCCCGATGGTAAGTAAGTACAAAATTCTGATGACCAAGTTTTGTGGTTTCTTAAGTGTTTGGCAATGACCAAGTTTTGTGGTTTCTTAAGTGTTTGGCAATATTTCTGTAATGAAGTAGATCAAGTTTATATTCCATCCTAAAATAAAATGATAAAATTACTACATACAGGGGGCTCCGTCTCCTTGATGGTCTCTCACAACTTATGCAAGTGAGAAGGGACTCATTCATGGGCACAGGTTTCAAGAATAAAGGCTCAGTTTTAGTCTTAATTTTTTAATTTTTTGCTAAATAGTAGTTATTTACTGTTGCTAAAAATGTGAATTTCTTGTTTATGTACCATAAAACTCTGGATTTATAATTGCAGTTTGTGTCTGCAGATTGCAGATTGGGGAGAACCAAATTTTATATTGAGAGTTATCCATCCACTATTAAAATACAGGAATTTATCATATAATATGATTTTAATTGGTCATACAGGGCCTTGAATAAACCAAAAATGTGTTTTCAATACTCAGACTCCCAACTGGGGATGCGAACTGCATTTATGAATCTGGTGTTAATACAATAAAAATCTTGAATAAAAAAGTGAGTGACAGATGAATTAAGACTTAAATTAATCAAATATTTGAACAGGTTTCCAAGATTGAGACCATGGACAAAGACCTCTTAAGATTAACCCCAGTCGAGCCTGAGTTTGAGGAGATTGAAGAGTCAATGGTAGACATCAACAGTACTACCTCCTCTGCTGAGGGCTTGACATTTATCAATGCAACGAATAAACACCCCTTAATGTCACCTATTGCCAATATTTCCATGGATTTTCCTGATGTGATACCAGAGCAGGCTAAAAATAGGTTGGTCGTAGTTGGGAAAAGGTCAAATGTTAAGAAATTATTTTTACACTCAAGAATTTGATTTTACAGTTGTCAGTAATATGACTGATACAGTGCTGTTTTGGCCCCAACAAATTTATGCAACATTACTAAAGGGGCCTTATTCTAATGGTCCAGATTTGCTTTTGTAAAATAAAATAATGTACCTACTTAACTTTACTGAAAAACCCATTCAAATCACGAAAACTCAAGAAACAAAGTAAATTTTTTGTGTTCTTGTGAATTCTAAATAGTCAAAATTAGTTATTAATCTGGTGGAAACATAAGATTTTGTCAATTTTTATGTTGCAATTTTCTTTTTTTTTATAATTTCTCTCGAGGCAATAAAATCCTAAAATTGATTAAATTGTATCACTTTCTCAGAGTGTTAAACCTTTCAAGTAGTTTTAAACTTATTATAGACAAGTCAAAAGAATGATACATAGATTGATATGGGAATTCAATAATACTTTAAATATGTAAAAATATACAGTTTATCCCATTCAAATATTTTTGCTACAACCTGTACAGGTTGTTTCCATATATTTCAACCAAGACCTACCAGTCTTAATATAAGAGATAGCAAAAAGGTGTAATAAGTGCAGAAGTTGTAGGCTTGCTTTGCTTTGCTCCTTCACTTTATCTGGCCTCTGCTTCCAAGGTCAACTGGCCACAGTCAAACTTTCTAGTCTGGTGCTTGTGATCCTGTGATCTCTTTTAACTCATGTCACAGTCGATTTGGTAAGGATCTCTGGAACTCCTGAATGGCTTATATTGGTTTTGGTAATATTCCTATAGAGTATTGTTTCTAAGTTATTCTGTATTCATAATATCAATATTCATGTAATTCAGGGGGCAATAGTTGTAGGCTTTATTCTAACCCCCAGGAAGTCTAACCTAACAAAAGAAATGAATATTGCAAAGTATTTAAAAAATAGAAACTCTCTGTATCATTTGGTCCATTCATTTTTTAAATATTTTCATTTTAAAACAATACAGGCATTCAACCAAGCACGGATTTGAGGGGGGTAATTACCACCCCCCCCCTAGAACAAAATATGCACTTTTTGTTTACAATTAAAGGGAAAGCAGGAGAATTACCCCCTAGAAAAAAAAATTATATTGCAAATAATTTTTTCATCAACACCCCCCCCCTCTAGATTTTTACCCAGATCCGCGCTTGCAGGCACTGTTATCTGTTTATTTATGACAAGTTTGCTATTTTGTTTTTTAATATGAAATCTGATTTTTAAAATGCATATATTTCAACAATTGCTGGACCAAATGTCAAAATATCATATATTTCTGAATTCAGTAAAAATGTTCTTTTCATTTTGAATTTAATTACTTAACATGTTTTTATTTTTTTTGTGCAATATTCATTTGATTTATTAGGTGACATTTTCTAGGTGGTTTAAAACCCAACTATTGCATTTACACTTTTTTGCTATCTTTTATAATAAGAGTGGTAGGCCTTGGTTGAAATATATGGAAGCACCCTGTACATGTTAAGTAGTAAAAAAATGTTTTGGTACAAAAAGGTTATCACACTTTACCATAATCGATTAAACGATCCTTATTTGGGCATAAAAAAAATCAATAAAAAAGTTCTTTCTCAAAGAGAAATAATAGCACCTATTTTTTATTTATTATTTGGGGCTTTCTGCTTTATTATTTTTTATTCCTGACATAATTTGCACCCTTAAATTGCAAAAGATTATTGTAAGTATTTTTTTTGTAATGAAGCGAATAAGGCAAACATCCTTAAACTGTCATCTGATTGCAAACCAAAAAGTTACGTGTTTACTTTGGCCATCATTATCATCCTTTCTGTTTAATTGTATTTTCCTGGGAATAATAATTAATATCTACCAAGGTAGTAAATAAGTAATTTTGTGTATGGCTTACAAATCATAAAAAAGTGATGCTTCATAGGGTAAATTAATACAAAATTTTAAAGAGGTTAAGCTGTAAAAAAAATTGATCTGGAAAGTTTTTCACTAAACGCTAGAATCTGCTTTTTGTCTCTTCAGCTTAATTAGCTGAGTTTTTTACTAAAATAGCAATTTAAGCTCAAAATCGCATCCAATCATAAAACCGTGTCCCCAAAAAATTTGGGATGTCGGTAAAAATATCGCGCATAAACAAGCCACTATCTTTGTGTAAAGATGCTGTAAGGTTTTTAAATCAAAACATATTCTGATTAGCTTCTAATAGAGTGACCTTTCCAAAACAGTCAATAATTTGTTTTTCTGTTGTCTCTAATATTATTTTTTCATCACATACTATAAGGATTATCAATATTGTTTCAGAATTAAAGACACGAAATTCAAGCCCCAAGCACACAGCAGTAAGCTAGAAAACAGCACAGATTCCACAGATTCCTTGCAATTAAAGCTAAATCAGCCCATATTGGAATATAGTGAGAAACTGCCAGGTAGGTATAGCTCAAATAAGTTATAGCATAAATACATGTTCAAAGAATCGAAAAGTGAAGCCCTCATAGCTGGCTTTGGAAACAATTTAATTCACGGGCGCGAATTTTTAAGTGCGCAGGCGTGTGTCTTGTCAAGTAGACACACAGCTGCCAAATGGGTCGAGGCCATCTTTGTTGCTTATTTACATTTTGCGGTGTTTTACGTTTGTCATATAATATTATGTTTTTTTTTCTGTGAAAAATGGAAAATAATTCATGTAAAACGTGCGGTTTCTGGAAAAATGTCCGGGAGAAGTAAGGGAGTGCCATTCCATAGGTAACTACTTGTATTTTTCTTCATAATTCGTTAATAAAGTTAAGAGTGCTTTATAAATGCCATTAAACACTCTTCATCAACTAGTTTTTAGAAAAAATAATAGACATAACCCTAAACTTTTGACAATTGTCAAATAATGTAGTGACATATTGGAGTATGTTCCAAAACCATCAAAACTAACGCATGCGCAGTAACGGAAATCCTGTCTACCCGAAAAAGGAACATTAAGAATTAAATAGGGGTCCTGGCTTCAAGTATCGCATGCAAGAATGCATGGGTAAGCATTCTAAACAACTTTGTGTGGTGTGTTTAGGTTTTATGGCCTGGATCGAGCCAACTGGCCAGCATCTATAAGATCACTAGCAATTTTACACCAGTATTTGCTTAGATCTTATGACCAGGGACTATCAAATGTACTTTACGCGGTTTGTCTACGAGTCATATGTACACGTTATGTACGTATTATTTAAATTTCCATACATGTAGACTATCTAAACCATGTAAGCAAACAATTTTATAAATAAAATTGGAAATACGAGGTGTGACAATAAAATTATAAGACTGTTGTAAAAAATCTCAGGGCTCTCAACACCTTCATATTTTATGAAAATGTTCATATTTTTTTTCAGATTTCATAAAATTTCATATTTTTAGAAAAACGTTCATATTTTTCCCAGTGAAGAAACTTCAGTCATATAATAAGTGTGGAAATTTTCAATATTTTTCCTAGTCTTGAATTTTGAGTTCCTTTTAGTTTATTATTAGTTTGTTGCCTCTATGAAAGTCTGAATAAAGTAGGGCTTTTTTGCCTTTTGTTTTATTATTCTTATATTTGTTGCATTTTTTATGTTAATTAGTTGTTTTGGTCATCCATGGTTAGTTCTGAAAAAGTATAATTGAGCAAGGCTTTTTCATGAATTTTAATATTTTACTCTATAATGTTGAGTTTTTTAAAATGCTTGAGCTCAGAATAAATATTTAAAGTGTACTCATACTCATCGAGTATACTTAAGTTTTCTGTGTTAGTAGATGTACAGGGTGTTTTGGTATATTTCCACAAAGGTCTACTACACTTATTTCTAGAAATAGAAAATAGGTACTTTCAAGACATGTAGAGTAGGTCCCGGACCACTAGAAATTGTAGATCCTAATATTTTAACAGTTACATTACCAAATGGCAGTTTATCATATGGTGCACTAACATGGAGATTATTATTTTGATTTTTTTTATCTTCTATTCGACGCATGCGCAGTTACATAGTGTTTAACCTTACTTTTGTTCGAATAACGCAGGCTACTATAGTTGAGGATGTATATAAGTGGCACCGCGTCATAGCTATGGAAAACCAAATTTTGCGGCAAAATCTATGTAAAGAAGCCCCAAAAAATTGTTGTTTCACTTTGTACCTGCAGTGTGCCGCTTTATATGTCTATAGTAAAACACCAAGACCTTTTAAAGGAGATATAAAATAGGTACTTACCTAATAAATAAAAATCCGAAACATAAAAAAAAAATCCAAAATTATATTAAAATGTGCGCAAATATTGATTTAGTTGCAAAAACGGTAATTTGTTTTGTAAAAAGTCGGTCCCAATTTGTTTGACATTAAAACAGTCAAAACAGAAACGAATAGAAAACGTCATAGCCCGGCTAAATCAATATGTTCGTAACAACCAGACAAGAGTATATATGTTCCTTTCTAATAAAATCGTTTAGAAGAAGACATAAATAAAAAGCAAGTAAAATAGTAAGCTAATGACTAATTGGTGCAGTGCCTCGTTTTGGGAATCAATACCAATAAAAAAATTACAGGAAGTGCGGGCCACTGTATGTACCCCTCTACTCCCTTCCCGCCCATTACGGTTTTGATGACTCGGTGCCACTTTAATACAACATCAAGTATAGTTCCTTTATTTAAAGACAGTGTTGCCGCGCATATACCGTAATGACAAAATGTAATGTAACTTTAAAATATTTTTTATAACACACAATTGTTTCAAGAGCTACCAATGCGGGGTAATCCGCAGATTTAATTTTATGTTAATTGAGGAGCAGAAGTAACAAAGGCGTTAGGTGCCAAAACTGTTAAATGGAGATATTTAAAAACTTGATGACGAAAATGACCGATCACTTGCCGGTAGTGCCGTCTATTTGCCCGATTGCTTACGAAATTAGTAGTCCTGCGACTATGCACGTTTGATAGGATATAGTCGATGGCCCATAGAACCTTTCTATGTAAAAATCTCGTTTTCAGGAAAAGTGGCACTTAGCCCCTTTGGTACTTCTGCTCCTCAATTATTGAAAATTATGTTTTATAAAAACTGGTAGGTATGTGTTGTTTGGCAACAGTGTTTACCAACTAACCAAAAGTCATCAAAGTTCTGTGAAGTGCGTAAAAAAAATAAGAAGAAGTACACAAGTAAACAGACCTAATCCTATACTTTCTTAGCGGGTTTTCACTGGTATTGCTCTTTCAGTTTTTCACTAGTTATTTTCGGCACTTTTTAATTAATTTTTCTCCAGAACATAAAACAGGCTTTTGACATATAAATAAAGGTCAAAATTGGGCTTCTAAATATCACGGTGGATAGAATAGACTGGTGTTCGGATGTTATAAATATATGTCGAATTTTCACGACACTGGTGGTCCAGCTGATTTTTGTCAACAATCATATCTAAATATGAACAACTAATATTTTTAGAATTTTTTAAATACTAAGGCAATATTCCTACTATTTTTTAGTATATTCTTATAAAATAATATTTTTCAGTCCTACCAGTCGTTATTTTTTTTAGCCTGCTTCATTTCTCTTTACACAAAAATTAAAATTCAAAGAAAATACTGTATTCGTTTCAGCTTCAAAAATAATCCGCTGACCTACATCTTTGTTTACTTCCGAAGTCCTCGGTTCACCTTTGGTAATAAACGATCACATTCAGTTTGACTTTACTTGTACTTTAAGTTTTGTGTAATAAAAAATAAAGCGGGCTAAAAAAAAATAACGACAATAAGTGTAGAAAATTATATTTTATAAGAATGTATCAGAAAACAGTGGGAAAATTGCCTTAGTTTTCAAAAAATTCAAAAAATATTAGTAGGTC
Organism: Aspidapion aeneum; assembly: GCA_963576565.1. Classification (NCBI taxonomy): domain Eukaryota; kingdom Metazoa; phylum Arthropoda; class Insecta; order Coleoptera; family Brentidae; genus Aspidapion; species Aspidapion aeneum. Next base: position 202,039,558 of record OY755038.1, read on the forward strand.
CGTTGTTCATATCATATCTAACTTTTGTTTACAAAAATCAGCTGGACCACCAGTGACATGAAAAATTAGACATATATATATATAAAATCCGAACACCGGTCTATTCTATCCACCGTGTCTAAATATCACGTGACATTTGTCATTTAATGTCGCATTTATTAAGGATAAAGTTAGGAAAGGAGGGCGTGCAAAAGGTCCCTATTAAAAGAATTAATTCAGTTAATTTGATAATTATAATTTATATTGTTTGATAACCTCCAAACCAAGCAAAACAACAATGTCTACTTTCTGACTTACATCCTTACTCCCGCGCACGGAAGAATTGCTCCTTAGGGACACATTCAATAGCCTATTGTAAGGACACTCATCCTGGAGCTAGCTCTACGATAAGTGTCCTTACTATTAAGCGTCTACTAACGAGCAGTGTTTCTATTTGTGTATTGTTATATAGATTTTCCAAGCAGTCCATCCGCTCTAAAGAAACTTCTCGCTTACGATTTACCGAAGGAGGTGCAAGATCCACCGAGTGATACGGAAAATGAAAAATCAATTTACGAAGCACATCTGAGTTCCAATTTGCAGAATGTTTCGTTAACTATGAACGAAAAAGAAGGTAAACATACATTTTTTATGCTTGTGAAATTATTAAACTTCTTTTGGTCCATTATACAACAGTTTCAGAATTCCTAAATATTTTGAAATCTAACGATTTTAGAGAAATATATTTTAAACAAACTTTTCTATTTTAGTACAAATTTCACTATGATGACTTTGAAGAATAAGTCACACAATTTTTTTAATTGAAAGCCCAGATTTGTTTTTTTATGGAATTAAAATGATGGATGTTTGTTCCCATACCATGTTTTCTTATTCAACAAAAAAAGTCCTCAAAGACAGAAGACTGTATCTTTAGTCCAGGAGCAAATGTATTAATTTCTAAACTATGATGTTGTTGAGAGACCTCCTTAAATGTAAAGAAAAAATTTTTAAATTAAAAATGATAACCTTAGTTGTTAAATAAATCATTTATTTATTCATTTATATAGATTTTTTTTGCATTTTATCTATACAATTTATTCATGATATTACTTAAAAAATCACGTGACAGTTTTTACAAAATATTATTTTAACGATGATTTGATGATGACTTTTCAAACGAGATTGCAATTGTTGGACTTAAAATAACTCTGGGGCAACTTGGTATTTACAGACCATAGCAAGGAATGGTCATAATTTAGTCTTAATTTAGACGTCGTTTTTTTTTTGGTCGGCATGTTTGTTATAAGCTCGTTCTTAATTGATCGAAAGAAGATATGTGACAGTTATTTGAGTAATAGGTCGCTACGTTTGTCGAAATTTATATGGAAAAAATGAAAGGAAAAACTAGCTGGAATAAAAGCTATTTCACCTTACCTTAAATTAACCCATTAATGAAAAATAAATCAAACAAGTTTCGTGGCTAATCGGGTAAAAAGGAGTTTTTTATTTCTCTCATATTTTTCCGTGGGTAGCTTGAAAGCTTAACCTCACGGGGGTCCAAGATCTAATGGACACCTATTAATTGTGGACAGTTAACTGTTTCGTCCTTATGGGGCTCCTCAGAACACTGCTTGGTCAATGTGAGACTCTTGCGAAGTTAACTAGACGATTTTGTCTCTAATCCTATGTAAATAGTGAGAAAACTGTCGCAAGAAGCGCCATCTACCGAGATACGAGAGAAACAAGTACAAGAGCAAGCAAAAATAGCTGCTATACATATCGATCAATGAAAAGATCGAAAACAAATAAAAACAAACAAACTAATCCGTGACCTATGACAGCTCTTCTGCCTTTTAGGCCGGATCAACGCTTATTGCGTTTTTACCCGCTATCAAACACAATAAGCGTTGATCTGACCTGAAAGGTAGAAGAGCTGTCGTAGGTCACGGATTAGTTTGTTTCTTTTTATTTGTTTTCGATCTTTTCATTGATCGATATGTATAGCAGTTATTTTCACCTGCTCTTGTTCTTGTTTCTCTCGTATCTCGGTAGATGGCGCTTCTTGCGTTTACACCCTGTATAACTTGTTTTTCCATGCACGAACCGCTTTGTTAAAATAAAAGACAGGTAGACATGTTCAAACATGCGACGGCGGCACTGTTACATAAGGACTACGGCTTTTGAAAGAATTCGTATGAAATGCGCGATGTTGCCAAACATTTTAAACTTTAATGACCTTTATTTCGAAAACAAATAATATTTGACCCTCATGTTATAATATGTAATTTCTTTTTATTTTGGCCTCTATCTTTCACTCAAATATTTTGCGTCATACCGTTTACACCCTGTAGAACTTATTGTTCCATGCACGAACCGCTTTGTTAAAATGAACGGCACTGTTACAGAATGACGACAGCGCCATTAGTCCATTATTTCCCAACTACACTTCATATCAAAATAACCCAAATGACTGCATCGCCATTTTTTGCCAGGCAATCTGAATTTCCTCGCCCACAACGCAAGGAGTAACAAACTAAGGCGCATTAAAGTACCAAATAACCAACCAAAGGCCAGAGAAAGTGTGTCGTCTTTGGAATCGGAAGATGACAGTATAAAATCGGATATTTTGGAAGGAGATGAATCTTTCGATGTTAAAGTGGAGACTGACGAAGGTAGGAACACTTTAGTTTTGTTATAAATCCGAGTTGAAAAACTCATTCACCACCATTTTCTAAGATCCTAATACTTAGCACTTAGACCAGGGTCTGAATACGAAGTCTATAGACTTGGTCTCGATCAGTTTAAGTTTATTTCAATACTTACAGTTAAATAACTGCAAATATTTGGTTTACGCTAACGTGCAATAGCATAATAAGCATTTCTTTGTAATTTTTATCTCACAAAAATTTAAATTAACTTATAAAGAAAAACCAAATATTTTTTTTTACAATATGTTATTTTTTGCAAATCCAGTTTGTGCAGTCATAGGATTGTAAAACTAAAGAAATAATGTTAATAACCTAAAATTATCTGTATTGAATATGATATGTAAATATTATAAAAATTCCAACTGAATAAAATTAAAAAACGGTTTTCTTAACGCCAATAATAGAATAAATTGATCTATTGTGGATCTGATACCTTCCTAGCCCATTAACACCCTCCAAGTGAACTCCACGCTATATCAGCCTTAAAAAGAGTTTTTGTAAATATCTCAGAAACGGAAGCTTCTACTAAGTTTTTAGCAATAAATAAAACATAAATTATTGACAAAAACGTATTTCACTATATTTTAAAAACCGCATATTAATGCGATGCTCCGTTAAGAAGTTAGCTATTATCAATGTTTAAACTGTCAAAAAACTGCTAAGCATTAATGGATTTTAACCAAAATCTAACCAGCTCTTTACAGTATACTATTAGACCTAAAAATTTCATGAAAATCGGTTGAGCGGTTAGGAGCTATCATGTTACGGACAGACATACACACATACACGGACAGACGTCAGGATGATATTGCTGAGATAGGTCAAAATACACCCAAATAACACATTTGGTAAAAAATAAATAAACAAAACTTTTTCAAATAATTACCAGCTGTCAAATGGTGTACAGTCGGGAACTTTTTAAATTGCCGTTGTATTTTTTTTCTGTCAAAATTAATCATTTAGAGAAATTAAAACCAAAAAAAAAATAATTAAATATGTATGTATACAGACAGGGGTAAGGTTTACAATTTTTTTGTTATGGTTTAAAATACTTTTCCCAATTTTAAATAGGAAGATTTTTTATTTTCAAAGGCGGCAATTTAAAAAGTCCCCGAGTGTACAAGTGAGCAAAACTAGGGTCACTGCATCCTGGAAGCCTGAAAGCGTCAAGCAAAAGTTGATGACCAAAAATAAAGGTCATCACCCTAATATTACGTTTTGCTTTTACTTACTCAAACGCTGCTTTGGCAGTTGAAAGCTGCTTTACTCCAATCGGCTGTCAAATTTTTTTTTCTATAAATCATCACTATGGTTTACATTGACTTAGTCTGATTTTAGTCGGCATTCTCTAGTGACGGTTCTGCTATTTTTAAACCAAAATATTTAATTTATTTATAAGAGTGTGTGGATATAATGACAAAAATATGGCTTATATTATTGCAAGGTATTTTTAAACAATTTTAAAATATTTAAAATTATTGCATTCAAGGCAAAAACTTTGAATAAAATGTAGACCTATAAACTTATTACTTAGCACTCTTTAGTAAATACTGGTGATTGTGTTTTTGCACAAAAACCTGCCCTTGTTCTACAAAAAAGCCCAGAATTAAAAACAGAAAAAAGAAAGTCACTTTAAGGTTGTTAGCCCTATTTAACAAAATTTTCGGTAACACATAAGTTACAAGTATTTTAAAATTATAATTTATTTACATACTAATATATATTATATTTTTGTTATTTTTACTACCATTTCTACCTTCTCAGAACATAAACTTTTTCTCAAATAAGACTTTAAAAAAAACTTTAGACAGACAAAATTGAAAAAACCCTGAGTCAGAGAAACCTAGTTTATAATTCACTTAAATAATATGTCCAAATTGAATGAACAGATACTTAAAATTTTTACATTATTTAACATTGTTAGATTAGTTGGTTCTTATTTCTAGAGTTTTAAACAATTGTATAGTTTTTGCGAAGTCACTTGAATAACTCCTAATACGGGGTTCTATCGATTTCATGAAATTTTGCTTCATTCTGCCCTTCATAGCTAGGATCAATCGCCCAGTTTTTTTAGCCAAATTTTTGCCGATTTATGCCTTGTTGGGACCTTACAAAAACAACCATATGCCGAGGTGGGACTCGAACCCACAAGATACGCAGCGCGCCCCGCCTACGCGCGGTCGGTCCAGTCATATAGCAAGCACTGCAGCCATATGCACGAACCAACGCGCTAAGCCTATCGGCCACGATCCCATCCCAGTGCAATATAATTTACTGTTCGGGTCGGATATTTATGTATAGCTCTATCATTTTTGAAAGAATTTTTATTTTTAGATAACATAATTACATTAACATATTATTAATAACATACATTCTTATTCAATAAGGCAAACCGTGCATTGTACTTGGTGTCCCTTTTGTCTCTCCAAAACTGTTTGACTGTTACTAGCATAAAAAGTTAGCCCCTACCGAAAAATTGATGCGAGATAAGAGAAATAATTTATTCTTAGAACTTTTATGTTGACAGTACAGTACATTTAGGCTATAACTTACTCATCCTAGAGACCCTGTGGGTTCATTTAGGCTCACAATCTGGTGCAATTCAAGAGTCGGCTGAGCTAGTTTAAATATTCATTCAGTAGTAAGTACTAGTAATTTTGTTTGTAGACAATCTCTCCTCGGAGCCAATAGAACCCCTCAGTGCTGCCGAAGAGCGACGCCATGCGCGCAACTGGCAAAGGATGGTGCTACCAGGTGGAGAAGAAAGAACCATTGATATGAGAGTGATAGAGCCATATAAAAGGTAAAAATTTATTTTTCGACTATTCAAAACATTCTGCGTCTTCTGAATTCTCTTCTATTTCTTCGTTTTAGCCATATTTTACCTTGTCGTTGCCAAAAAGTTGCTTGCATCCTGAGAGAACAGAGTCAAAACAAGATAAATATTTCCTAAAATGATTAATGTGTGTTTGAACGGTTTGTTTCGTTCTTTAAATTAACTTTCTAAACCCTTGGGAAAGTATCCTAAAGTTTTATTTGCAAATTGTTTTAAAACCGCTTCCTTCCAAATTACTTGTCAAATTTTTAATTAATTAAACAAGGTAAAGAGTTTGTACTGAAATATTGCAACAAAAACGAGTTTAAAATTTTTATTACTTTTTCGCAGAGGATTATGCTATACACACAGTATTCGTTCGATCGCAGTTCAGTACGGTTATATTGCATCGTACCTGCATGATAGTGCTAACGAGGTCAAAGTCGGAGTTTGTTTTGTTTACAAAAAACATCGCGCGCGAGATACCTGTGTTGAGAATCTATATACAATGTGTATTATAAATAATATATCATGTTTAAAAGCAAAAAAAGTGTACCATCACCTGTGAAACTTGTTTTAAAAATTAGCGAAAAGCCCAAACAAAATCAAGAAAAAATGGATAATGCCGAATTATTTCAGGATAGCCATGCTAGAACACAAAATGAAGAAGTTTTATATAGCGAATGGAAAAAATCCCAAAACGAAAAAAATTCACTTAGTGTACAAGTGGATTATCTCCGAAGTCAACTGGAAAGTATGCAAAGAAAATTTGCAGATTTAGAGACAAAAGTCACTAAAAAAGAAGAGTCTGACATGGACTACATTACTGATGAGGACGATCTGGCAAGAGAAACTGAGTGGATCAGACAAAAAGGAAAAGGTTGGAAAAAACGTCGAATGGATACTTCACTCTCACCACCACAACAAAGCTCGGGCACTGGAGAGCCCTCCAATAAAACACAAAATGAAGAACCCCCAACTAAGGTTAAAAAAGCTCCATTACCTCCACCGATTATGGTAAATGGCGTAAATAATTTTAATGATATTTATGAAAAGTTAAATATCATACAAGGAGTTAAAATAAAAGTTTTAAATAACGAAAATAAATGTACAAGACGCAGACAGCTATCGGCTGGTTACTAAAATGCTTAATGAAATAAAGCATCAATGGCACTCATACGAAAACAAACAAATAAGGCCAATTAGAGTAATAGCGAATAGGCTACACTTCTCATGTGACCCACAAAAAATTGTAGCTGATCTACAAAAAAAAGGTTTTAAGGCACTGGAGGCCAGCAACAAACTTAAATGGAGAACAAGACAACCTCTTAACATGTTTATGCTCACATTCAGCCACGATGAAGATATCAACAAAATTTTTGAAATTTCCAGTATCCTTGGGATTGAAGTGGAAATAAAAGCACTAAAAACCTCAAAGTTAGTCCCTCAATGCAAAAGATGCCAATCTTATGGACACACGCAAAAATATTGCGCTAAAGAACCACGTTGCGTAAAATGCACGGGGAAACATCTTACTGTAGAATGCCCCAAACCAAAAGAATCTGAGCCAAAATGCATCCACTGTGGAGGCAAGCATCCTGCTAACTACAGAGGATGCCTTGTTGCTAAGGAAATACAAAAATTGAAAAATAAACCTAAGAAACCGAATCTCATACCAAACGTGAGTACAAATAGACAAAACCAACAGACAAGAAACACAGTCACACAAAACTCTGTGACAAGGACATACAGCCAAGTAGCAGCAACAGCTACTATACCTGATATTAATATCAGTAGTCAAAATACTATGGAACAAACACTACAATTAATTTTGGAGAAATTGAACAAACTTGAGCGATTAACTAAACTAGAAAGTAGCAATAACGGAGCTACCAATATGCCTCAAAATGGTCAGTAATCTTAGAATCCTAGCTTGGAATGCCAATGGTCTCTTGCAACATCAGCAAGACTTGCAAGTTATTCTAGACATAGAAAAAATTGACGTCTGTCTTGTGTCAGAAACGCATTTCACTAACCAGTCTCACATTAAATTTAAAGGTTATAAAGTGTATCATACAACTCACCCTAGCAATACTGCACATGGGGGAAGTGCTGTAATAATTAAAGAAAATATATCACACTATGAGGAGATGGGATATAAAACCATAGAGATTCAAGCTACATTAGTAAGTGTAAAAACCAAAACATATACATTAGTCATAAGTGCTGTCTATATACCACCAAGGCACTTACTAAAGAAAAATCAATATCTTAATTTTCTCAGAAAATTAGGAAACCGTTTTATAATTGGAGGTGACTTTAATGCAAAAAATACCTACTGGGGATCTAGACTGACGAACTCTAAAGGAAAAGAACTTTTGCAAGCTATTAGTGAATATCAATGTGAGCCGATATCAACTGGTAAGCCCACATACTATCCAACAGATCCAGGAAAAATTCCAGATCTAATTGATTTTTTTATAGTAAAAAATATATCTTTAAGTTTTGTAGTTATAGAAGAAAGTTTTGATTTACACTCAGATCATTCACCTATTATTCTAACTCTTAGTAAAAACATAATAAAGAAAGAAGCAAATATCTCACTAGTTAATAAACTGACTGACTGGATTAGTTTTAAACAAAGTCTGTCAGAAAAAATAAACCTATCAGTACCATTGCAAACGCCAGAACAAATCGATAAAGAAGTTGATTATTTTGTTACAAATATTCAACAAGCAGCTTGGGAAAACAGTCCAAAACCAAAGAGAATTTTTAAGGGAAAAAACTATCCAAAGGAAATTAGAGACCTTATATTGGAAAAAAGGAAACTAAGAAGAAAGTGGCAACAAAGCCGTGATCCTCGGGACAAAACAAATCTCAACAACATGACGCAGCGCATTAGGCGAGAAATTCTAGTAATAAAAAATGAATCTATTAACCATTTTCTTAATGAGCTTACAGATGATAAAAATACCGACTATTCCCTTTGGAAAGCAACCAAAGATTTTAAAAGACCAATTATCCAAATTCCACCCATACGAAAATCTAACAACCAGTGGGCAAGGAGTAACGAAGAAAAAGCAGATATTTTTGCAAGTCATTTAGAAAAAACATTTCAGCCCCACGAAGCACCAGATGAACACTTTCATTTAAATGAACCCCATCAAATCGAGGACCATATTAAGCTTACATCACCAAAAGAAATATTAACAGAAATCAAAAATATTAATTCGAAAAAAGCCCCAGGGTATGATCTTATTAACAGGGTAGTCATAAAACAACTCCCCAGAAAAGCTATCGTAAAACTATGCAACCTAATTAATGCGTCTTTTAGGCTTAGGTACGTACCTAAACTGTGGAAAGTTGCAGAAGTTATCATGATTCCAAAACCGGGAAAACCACTCCATGACGTGTCATCTTACAGGCCAATATCTTTGCTGCCAATTAAATCCAAGCTCTATGAAAAATTATTGCTTAAAAGAATAAAACCCATCATAGAAAGACAAGAAATTATTCCATCTCATCAATTTGGTTTTCGAGACAAGCATTCCACGATAGATCAAGTACACAGAATTACTAATATAATAGAAAAAGCACTAGAAGAGGGAAAAGTTTGTTCTGCAGTTTTTCTAGATGTAGCACAAGCATTTGACAAAGTGTGGCATGAAGGCCTTAATTTTAAACTAAAAAGGTTTCTGCCAAAACAGTATTCGGATATTTTGGAATCATACATATCTGATAGACATTTTAGAGTAAAACAGGAAGACTCATACTCAAATTTAAGAGAAATTCAAGCAGGCGTGCCCCAGGGTAGCGTACTAGGCCCTTATCTATACTTATTATTCACTTGTGATATCCCAAAGCCAGAAAATTGTCACTTAGCAACATTTGCCGATGATACTGGTTTATTGACGGTAGAAAAATCTATTGAAAAATGCATAGAGAAACTTCAGGATGCAGTCACCCAAATTCACAGTTGGACCACAAAGTGGCGAATAAAATTAAATGAAACCAAATCAATTCATGTTGATTTTACAAACAAAAATATAAATCACATACAAATAACAATTAACAACATTCCAGTACCATATTCGAATCAGGCAAAATATCTAGGTATGACACTTGATACCAAATTGCGCTGGAAAGCACATGTTAAGAAAAAAAAAGAAGAACTTGAGATAAGGTATAGAAAAATGAACTGGCTAATTGGAAGGAAGTCCAATTTAACAATTCATAATAAGTTACTGCTTTATAGACAAATACTGAAACCAGTATGGACATATGGTATTCAACTATGGGGTTGTGCTAAAGAGAGTAACATTCTAGTTGTACAGAGATTTCAAAATAAAGTATTAAGAAACATTGTGAATGCACCTTGATACGTTCGAAATAGTGACCTTCATCGAGATCTAAAAATCGAAACTGTAGCAGAGACTATAAAAAAGTACGCAAAAAGCCATGAAGATAGACTCCATCGGCATGTGAATGTGGAAGCAATTCAGCTTCTAGACAATACTATGCTAGTTCGACGACTAAAAAGAGTGAAGCCGTTTGAGCTAGTAAACTAAGTGAATTACACATAAAACAAAATAATGCTATAAACACAACACAATTGTGAGTTACAGACTAAACAAAGCGGGGAGAACTGTTGAGTGAACCCTAAGTTTAAATCTGACTTTTCTAGTAAATTAAGTTAAAACAAAATTGCTAATTAGTCTTACTGACTAGATTGTAATAAAAAAAAACACAGTGTGTTTGACAAATAAAAAAAAAAGAATTATGCTATATGACGTCAACAATATTTCTATCAATAGTAAAACATGTTAAGGTCAAACACTTTTTGACCTCGTATCACTTGATATGTATGAACTTGTTACCACAAGAAATAACTAGAACTTAAAAAGGCTTTTTACAAGTGGATAATACGTTTTAATTGATATCGTAGTCTTAATATGGTATTCTACAATAGTATATACTAAGTGAAATATTTATGTTATTTAAGCCGCGTAATTATTTATGATTGCGCAAATATTCATGGATGAAAACAGACTTACTATAAAATACGTGTATACTTGAAAATGGTTCCGCAACGAGAGGCCGTCCCATGTGACGTCACTCCAACGCTGCTTTCTCATTGGTCAGCCGCGCGGCCATATTGCCTACGTCACTAACACTTTGTCACGGCGCGGGAAATTTAAATTCGTGTGTTTGTCGTTTTACTTATATGCAAACACTACATCCCTCCGCACTAAGACTGTTTTTCACCACTTTTCTTAAAGTTCACTATACTCAAGTCCCTATAAAATTGTCACTCTCCACGAGAATTACCCTTACAATTCTATACGCATTAAATATGACTATGTAGACATATACAATTACACACATACTTTGAGACAAACAAACAGTTTAAAATCATTGATGTGTGACAGGACTAGGGAGGTCTATTTTGTGTCATTCTAGCCAGACTACGGGTAGTTCTTCTGTCCTTTGACAGGTGAGTATTTATTTTCTTACTTTGGCTCTTATGAGTCTTAGCCTGTCCTTTTACCTGGACTGCAAACCAAAGCTGTAGAAGCTTTTTTCGTGTTTACCCCAATTTTAGGGTTTGTATCTACTTTGTTTTGTATTGTAACCTTCTTGTTATTCGAGAAGGATGTGCTGGGTTCCTCCAGACTTGTGTTTGGAGTGGTGAAAGTCATTTCTTCTATCCCATCCTCGTCGCCATTGAAATATTTATGTTATTTAAGCCGCGTAATTATTTATGATTGCGCAAATATTCATGGATGAAAACAGACTTACTATAAAATACGTGTATACTTGAAAATGGTTCCGTAACGAGAGGCCGTCCCATGTGACGTCAGTCCAACGCTGCTTTCTCATTGGTCAGCCGCGCGGCCATATTGCCTACGCCACTAACACTTTGCCACGGCGCGGGAAATTTAAATTCGTGTGTTTGTCGTTTTACTTATATGCAAACACTACACTAAGCTTTAATGGAAAATTTTATTTAACAATTTTGGCAGGGTTCTGTCACATGGTGGCTATCTACGTGCAGGTGGTGAGACAGCTATAGTTTTATTCGCCTCCTGTCACTTACCTGATAAATCCAGAGTGGATTACGATTATGTTATGGATAATTTATTTTTGTAAGTATTGCACTTTTTTTAAAACCGAATATGGTTTGTCCCTCTATCATAGGCTATACAGTGAATATCGGTTATAACGACATTGAACGGACCGCATAATTTCGGTCGTTATAACCGAGCGTCGTTATAGGGAAAACAAACAAAATATTATAAAACTCGGTCGGGACCTTAATATGTCGTCGCTATAACCGATATGTCGTAATATCCGATATCGTTATAAGCGATATTCACTGTACTTCTTTCATCTACTATCGCATTATCATTTAATGTTGTTCTTAATTGGTTAATATAATTTGTTAAACACATTCTACATCTTTTAAACGCTCGTTTGGATTGTTTTGCAACTTGGAAAACTTTTCTTGTGTTTTTTACACTACTTTCTAAAATAATATGTCTGTATGAACTATAAATTATAGTATCATCTAAATAGGTCACTTTTCTTGTATCTTGTACTGTAAGAATAAACTCACTGATTTCTGTTTTAAAAATACACATTGCACATTAGCTCTAACTACAGGGGATAAATGTAAATATGCGTCACATATAAAAAGTAAGTTCGTGTCCGCTTGTGTAGTGGTCCTGCTTCGGATATATCGCTGCAATGCTGGCAGCATATATTCAAGCGGACTGCCTCGATCACGGCGATTCGCGAGATTGTGGGTTCGAGTCCCACTTAACGCATGGTTGTGTTGTTATGTCTTAAAAGCTATTTTTCAACGCAAAAACTTTGGCGATTGATCCTAGTATGAATAGAAAAGTCCCAGTATAAAAAAATACTAAGTATTTTAAAATATTTTTCGTTATTTATTTAATTAAAAATGTTTTCAATTGTTGGAATCGGATTATGATTCTCTTGTAAATGTATTTACAGTAATTTTGTAATCTCTACAAATTCTTACTTTGCTTGTGAATAAAGGAGTACGACTTTCCAAACAATGCTGTGTGATTTAAAACTATAATAAAACAATAAGTATGTCAGCTTGCTCACAAACTTAGTTCTGTTGTTCTGGTTAAATATTAAAATCCTATAGTGTTCGAGGTCCCATTGTGCCTGATCTTTTTTAGATAAAATAAATTGAAATTATGGATTGCCGTTTTCAAGCTTACGACATTGGAAATTACATTTTTACATAGATGCATTCAAATTTAATTGTTCAGAGCTCAGCTGTCACTTGTCACCCACATTTAATCTTTTGTTTTAGATACGTCCTTTGGACGCTGGAGCGGTTAGTTACCGACGATTACGTGCTTGTATACCTGCACGGTGCCAGTTCAAAGTTACCCTCGTTTTCTTGGTTAAAACGATGCTACCATATGGTTGGCAGAAAGCTTAGGAAAAATTTAAGTCACTTATATGTGGTTCATCCGACGCTATGGATTAAGACTATGCTTTATATGGCCAAACCTTTTATCAGGTGGGTGATTGTGGGTCCGTTTAAGAGAAATTCTTTTGAGAGGTGCTCTGGAGAGTATAGGAGAGTCGGTTTGTCTCCAAAATGTGTCCATTTGCGAGAAATACTACTAATACTGAATTCAGCAGCTCTTGATAAAAATTTTCTCTTAAATGGACACGCACCCTTACTTATTATGTTTTAATTTATAACTTTAGTTTGAAAACTATCACTTTAGAGGACAAGTTGTTAATTAATCCCAAAAATGGACCGAATATTACTTCCCGGGGGTCTAGTACTATTCGGCGCCGATAGTATGCCAAACTCAACCAAAATCCAACCACACCATACCCAGCCTAACGAAACCTTACCAAACCTAAACAAACCCAACAACAATTTCGTTCTTTGGTTTAGAAATGTCAAGGGCTTGTCAATTGCTATTTTTGTTTATTTGTATTTTTTTGTCAGTTTTTTTAACTTAAAGGAGGAGGCACTAAATACATTGTTTACCGGGACGCGTCAGATGAGCTGAATTTGAGATATTTTGAAGGACAAACCTTCCTGATATTTTTACCAAAAAAAAATTAGGGGGGTCCTAGGATTCGTTTTCGAGCTGTACTTATTTAAATGTGCGCCACTGAAATATGGAAAAATATGACCATTTGTAGTTTTTTTGTAATAACTTATCGCCAAATAAAAATAAAAAACTGATATTAGGTTTACTTTATTGTTAAAAGAGTTCTTTTAAGAATTTTATTAGTTTTCGAAATATAGTTTCCGTCACATACCTACAGAGTGGCTCAAAATAATTTAAAAAAAACACAGGAAAAATACCTGAGATTTATTAAATATAAAGAAAGGAAACTAAAAATGCATGGTCAAAATTAACTTTACTTGCTTTCTTGTGAGTCGCTTTAACTATTCTAGAGTGATGTTTGCAAAAAATTAATTCAACGCATGACACGTTTACTAATTGTCTACGGAATAGTGTGTTTACCGGGATGCGTTAAATGAGGTGAATTTATGATATGTTAGGGCCCAAGCCGTCTAAATACTCGTCTCAAAGAAATTGGGGGTCATCTGTTTCGTTTTCGAGCTGTAATTATTTAAATCCGCCACTGGAAGAAAGAAAAATGTGACTTTTTGTAGTGTTTTTGCTATAACTTCTCGTCAAATAGAAATAAAAAACCAATATTAATTTTATTTAGTTGAAAAAAAACTATTTTTAAGTATGTTTTGGATTTATTAAAAGTTTTCAACACATACCTACAGAGTGGCTCAAAATATGAATAACAGAAATACAGGAATAATAACTGGGATTTGTTAAATATACATAAAGGGATGAAATTAAAAATGCATAGTCAAAATAAGTTCATTTGCTTCAATGTCAGTCATTGTAATTATTGTAAAGTAACATTTACATACATAGTGGTTTATGTAGTAAAACTACAGGGTAAATCAAACATTTTTTAAATTAAACAACTAATAGGTGTACTAACTGTGTAGCGGAATAGTATGTTTAACGGGATGCGTCAGATCAGGTGAATTTGAGATATGTTAGAGCCCGAGCCATCCTGAAACTTGCTCAAAAAATTGGGGGGGGGGGGGGGTTATCGGTTTCGTTTTTGAGCTATACTCTTATGGATTTTCGCTACAACTTCTATCTCTTTATAGGGATAAAAAGTTGATATTTAAACTTTTATCAATTAAGTTTGTTCACAGGCTTTCTTTCTGAAAATTTTTGGCAGAACCCCCGGAAAGGAATGAGTAGACCCCTTTTTGTCTTCTTGTTCCCACATTTCCTATATTCTAGAATTAAATAAGTATAACTCAAAAACAAAACCGATCACCACCCACTTTTCCTTGAAACAAGTATTACGACGGTTTAGGCTCTAACACATCTCAAATTCAGTGCATCTGACGCATCCCAGTAAACATTTTCCACATACTATTCCATAGGCAATTAGTACACATGTTATGTGAATTTCAAAAATATTTGAAATACCCATTAAGTCTTTTATTATTATTGTATTTCAATTTTTCATAGTTTGAGCCACTATGTAGATATGTGACGAAAACTATATGTCAAAAAATGAGAACATACTTAGAAAGACTCTTTTTTTTTCAACAAAATAAAATTCATATTGGTTTTTTATTTTTCTTTCACGAGAAGTTATAACAAAAAACTACAAAATCTTACATTTTTCCATAATCCATTGGCGCGCATTTAAATAATTATAGCTCGAAAACAAAATCGATGACCCCCCAATTTTTTTAAAACAAGCATCCAGACCGTTTAGGCTCAAACATATCTTAAATTCACCTCATTTGACGCATCCCAGTAAACACACTATTTCGTAGACAATTAGTAAATATGTCATGCGTTAAATTATTTTTTTTTGAAATACCCTGTTAGCTTATAACATAACCTATTATGCAAACATCACTCTAGAATAGTTAAAACGGCTCACATGAAAGCAAGTGAAGTTAATTTTGACTATACATTTTTAGTTCCCTTTCTTTATACGTAATAAATCTCAGGTATTTTTCCTGTATTTGTTTTAAATTATTTTGAGCCACTCTGTAGGTATGTGACGCAAACTATATGTTAAAAATTGATAAAATTTCTAAAAGGACTCTTTTGTCAATAAAATAAGACCAATATAATTTTTTTGTTTTTATTTGGCGATAAGTTATTACAAAAAAAAGACAAAAGGTCATATTTTTCCATATTTCAGTGGCGCGCATTTAAATAAGTACAGCTCGAAAAGGAATCCTATGACCCCTCCAATTTTTTTTGGCCTTCAACATATCTCAAATTCAGCTCATCTGACGCGTCCCGGTAAACAATGTATTTAGTGCCTCCTCCTTTGGGATGAAATTTAACTGCAAAAAACTGTTAAGGGTCTTTAAACATTACTTTTTCCATTAGAGTAGGAAAAGTCCTAGAATTTCTTTATTTTTCAACAAAAATAACAACAACTGTTAGTGTCATTTTGACAAGGCCGTGATAAAATCAAAGTATAAGGAGGTTTGGTTACGCTGCCTACCAGTGCCCAACTACTTCTACCACGTTTTTAATGGTTTTGTCAAACGCATGGTACACCCACTCTTTCTATTTTGGTTGGTTGTAAAATCCAATCTCTAGCTGTTCTAATATCTGTGGGTATTTCGCGCCGTACTAAATCTACCCACGTGTTATTAGCAGTGGGACATTTTCGGGTACTGTGTAGCCATCTTCAGCACCACTTTGTCAGAGGTAAAAAACAATCCCTTCCATGAACATCAACAACAATGGTCTGCAAAAAAAAAAAATTTTGAATCCAAATATAGCTTGCGATTTCTAGTATAAAGAGAGCTATTTTAGTTTCAAACAATAATAAATGCATGGGCGCACCCAGGGGGGGGGGGGCGGGCCTCAAGCCTTAGATTTTGTTACATATATTCCACATATTTCATAAAAAAAACACAAAAATAGAGGCGTCGGCGTCGGGCCCCCCAAGACATATTCCTGGGTGCGCCACTGATAAATAAGAACTTTCGTACCTTCACTTGGTGCTTGCTTTCCTTTTATACCCTGAGGTACAACCCTCTCGTTTCAAAAACCAGCAGTACTCCGCCAATATGTTTGCATTTCACTTCCCTGAAAACCTCTTTTCCAACTTAGCGATGTCTTGATGAAACCGTTCCCCGTATTCATCCGAGACTGCTCCTAACGTTTCAGGAAAGAAGTCCAGATGCGAGTGAAGGAAGTGCACTTTAAGGGACATGTCACATCCCATGGCCTTGTACGCTAAGAGCTATTCCTCGATCTGAGCGACATAATCATCACTTTTATGGTTACCCAAAAAGTTCTTACACACGTTTTGGAATGCAAACCAAGCTCGTTTTTCTTTTTGATTCAGGTGTTCAATAAATGTCGAATCTTAAAAAAGTTGTCTAATCTGGGGCCCAACAAAAACACCTTCCTTGATTTTAGCCTCACTAAGACGAGGAAATTTAGTTTTCAAAAATATGAGTGCGTCGCCTGTTTTGTCCAGTGCTTTTACAAACTGTTTGATTAATCCAAGTTTGATGTGCAAAGGCGGCAAGTAAATATTATCTTGGGGGACTAATAAGGATCGTTGGCGACATTTTTCTGACCGCGAGTAAAGGCCAGTTCCGTACAATGTAATGTTTTTCCCGTGCTCGGCTGTCCCATTCACAAATAAAGCAACAATATTTTGTTTTTTTATTATAGTTTCTGCATGAGCGTATACAAGGGAGGAGGGGGGCTTGGGGGAGAAAGCCCTCCCAAGAATCTAAAAATAGATTATGTTAAAACTATTTATTTTCCTACTTTTTAATATGTTAATAAATAAACATCAGTAACAAATCACAGAAAGCAACAATAATGAAAAAATAATTGATGAAATTTGTTGCCTTCTGGGATTTGTTACTAATGTTTCTTCAATTAATGTAGTCAGATTTGTATATATTAATTAGTGATGTTCATGGAAGGGATTGTTTGTTGACACAGTAGCCGAAAACGTTGCACTGCTAATAAAATAACTCCGAATACTCAGTTTCATTCTCCTATCCTAATTAATTAATTAAAGTTATGTATAATAAAGGCGAAATTAGACTTTATTATAACTATGAAAATGGTCAAACAACAAAAACAACCTTCTCCTCGGAATTCGATTTATAACAAAGTGTAGCTCATTGTCCTCTTCGATATCTCAAACTAGCTCCATTTTCAGCAAAACAAAGACACTAACAGAACACGTAATTTTTAAATTATATAAATTGACCTTAAAAGCATCTGGTTAAATATACGGAAAACAGGAGCTATAGTACCTACGCAGTGTGCCTGAATCAGGTATAGGTTACATAAAAATGGTTCCAAAATCTAACTGCACATTTTGAATATAGACTCTTTCCTGACTTCAGAGCCATATTCATATAAATCCTAGCTGATCCTCTTCTCGACATTTTTGACATTTTTCTACTTAGTCTAGGCGCTGGCTTCTGTCACGTGTGACCTAATATGTGCGCTCAGTTTTACTGCGGACCTGTCTAGGCACCATTAGGAGTCTAAAAAAAGTTTGGTCACGTGGTCGAACTCATAGTCGTTAGGCTGCCATCTTTGAAAATGGCCGCGAAATTAATAGATTTTTTGTTAAAGCGTATCTCCCTACCCAGTAGTCCGATTTTAATTTTTTAAAGCTTGTTTTACTCTTTTTTTAAAGGAAAACAAATTTTGTTATTACACATTTTGTAATAAATCAAGTAGTTTTTGAGATATACCAAGATTATTAGTATTTCCGCTCGCAAAAGAATTAAAATAATACCCATGCTCAATTTATTGTAGCTAGAACATTATTGACATTTGTTTTTTTTGTTACATAGAAGGCTTTAAACCTTTCACAGAAGAGGATATTGACTTTTTGTTTTTAAAGTTCGATGGATAAAAAAGCATAAAAAAACATTTTTGTCACTTAAGTCCTCAAATTCAAGCTCCTAAGTATTAGTGTAAAAATAAGTACCAATTTGACAGCATCGCTAAATATGTACTTAAGTTTAGCTGGACATTTTTGATAGCCTATGTAAGCAATTAAGTCTAAGTTATAACTTAATTCAAAGTGAGAAACTATTAAGCTAAAACTCTAGTTTATAGAGTTTTTGAAAATTGTGTTCGATTGTGTTTTTTGCTTTTTCAGCTCAAAGTTCTACAGAAAAATCACCTTTGTCAGATGCCTGAAGGAACTATTAGCTCGAGTGCCTTTAGAACCTGCCTCGATCCCCGAAAAGGTGCGCACTTACGACGTCCTTAACTGCGCAGCATACTAGACCTCACGTAGAATCTCACCAGGAGTTGTGTGCGGTAGGATATATTTATTTATTTATTTTCTCATTTTTATCATTACCCATCCGCAAAATCTAGAGATAGTAGAGGGTATCTTAAAAGTCACTAGGCGATTTTAAATTATTATTATAATTTTTATTTGGCAAGCATTCCGAAAATTAACTTGTGAGCATTTTTACGACCAAAAAGTGTCACTTTACAGTACACGTTCGGATCCACTTTATTTTTCTTTAATTCTGGTTCTTTTTTTTGGTTAAGTTCACTGTTTTTAAATGCTGCTTATTTTGACAATTAAATAAAATACTAATTTGCTGTTAAAGGAATGCAAAGTTTATTGTTTATTATCATTTGTAAAAATTAATTCTATTAATAAGTTTTAAACCAGAAAGAAAGGGATGAAAATGTGTTCCAACTGTGTGAAAACCTGTAAAAAATTGAATATTAAAATTTTTTATTGTGTTTAGAAAAAAATTCCCTTTAGAGTTTATGTTTTTATTTTGTCATCTTAAACCAAGGTGCTTATTTTAAATCAAGGTCCATTAAATCATTAGTGAAATTGCAACATGCTAAAGGCCGAAATGGGTTCCTTATCGCTATCGGTGTTACCAAAGGATATTAATACTCATTGTGATGTTGTATAATAATAGCATTGCCCTGTGGTGGGGAATTGTAGTGAAATAGAAAATCAAACCGACGCTAGGCTTGTCAAACCTTCGCAGACTAGAAGAAATGGAAAGAATTTGAAATCCGCAATTTTTTCACAGATTGAGCAAGGCCAACTTTGACAGGTACTATTCGAAAGGAGGGGAAACAACTAAATTCATGGTAAAACCATACGTGGAGCCACTGATCTCAGTTAAAAATATTTGACATGTCGTCACTGCTTATTTTCCACGGCGACATCTAGAGGTGGTAGCTTATATTACATTTGTAAGGTCACTGCGTTCTGAATCCCGGCGACGCAGTTTTCGTGATTCAGTGACCCTATATGCTTAATCATGCATTCTTACACAAAACGCTTGAAGCCAGGACCCCCTATAATTATTAATATACTTGTTTTTTTTACTGGGACTTTCCATCCATAGCTAGGATCAATCGCCTAGTCTTTTTAGCCAAATTTTTGCTGAGATATGCCTGGGACGTTACAAAAACAACCATATGCCGAGGTGGGACTCGAACCCACAAGATACGCATAATAATTTTCAATGGTCCTTTTTCGGGTAGACAGGATTTCGTTAACTGCCCATGCGTCAGTTTAGTGGTTTTGGAACATACTCCGTTACGTCACTGTAGTATTCAAAAATTGAAGGTTATGTCTATTTTTTTAAATAAAAACTAGTGAAAATTTATTAAATTGCGGATGAAAGTTGAAGTTTTTCTAAATTTATTTGTGCAGATTTATTGTGGACACCATAAAGAGTGTTTAATGGCATCTATAAACCACTCTTATATAACTTTATTAACAAATTATAACGAAAAATATAAGTACTTAGCAATGGAATGGCACTCTTTTCCCGGACATTTTTCCACAAAGCGCACATGTGTTACGTGAAATATTTTCCATTTTCACAAAAAAAAACCCAATTTTACACGACGAACGCAAAACACCGCAAAATGTAAATAAACAACAAATATGGCGTCCATCCACACAGCAGCTGTGTGTCTATGTGCCAAAACACACCCATGCGCACTTGCAAATTTGCGTCTGCGAAATTTAAATTTGCCATCGCTGCCAAAGCAAGCATGATTGCTTCAATTTTCGATTTTTTGGACCAGTATTTATGCTCTAAGGTATTTGTGGTAACCGCTTGTACTTCCGTAAAAAAACGACAGCCAATCTTTGCTTCTATCAGAGGTTACACTGTAGTTGAGGCGTTATCTAAATATTTTTCTATATCTATGGAGCCAAAAGAGAACTTTGTAGCAAACGATAGTAGTTGATAGACTAAATACAAAATCCAATCATCTCACATACGAGGTCTGGCTATTAAATAACGAGACTGCGCGCCTAGATGGCGCCCTAGACGGGTGGGGTAAAAAACGAATAGCGCTTTGGGTATCTAGATATCTTGTCTATGCACGTCCCAAAACACGTTTCCGTCACTATTATAGTATTTGTGCGGTAGCGGTTTGAAACGAACGTGTTTTTTTCTCGTGCCGAAAAACAGGAGCAACATATCAATCTCAAATTTCACGTTAAATTGAAAAAAACTCCGACTGAGTGCTATAAACTGCTGCAAGAGGCCTATGGGGACAATTCTCTATCTCGTGCGCGTGTTTTTGAGTGGTGTAAGTGCTTTAGTGAGGGCTGAGAGACCATTGAAGATGCCCAGGTCGCCCTGTGACTGTTTCAACTCCAATGTTGATCGTTTTTTTCGACATTACCAGCGCCCAGGTCGCCCTGTGACTGTTTCAACTCCAATGTTGATCGTTTTTTTCGACATTAATGGTATCGTGATGACTGAATGAGTTCCAGAGGGTCCGACGGTCAACCAACACTGCGAGAACGAATTTGTAAAAAACGGCCCGAGTTGTGGAAGAACAACTCGTGGATTTTGCACCAGGACAACGCACCTGCCCATAACGCACTATCTGTGAAGCAGTATTTGGCCACTAAGTGCTCGAACACCCGCCGTACTCACCAGATTTGGCAACGTGCGACTTTTTTTTGTTTCCGAAGATGAAACTGCTTTGAAAAGACCCGATTTGAGTCGATGGAAGCGGTAAAGCAAAAAACGGCAGAGCTCATAAAGGCCCTCACCAAAGAAGACTTCCAGCACTGCTTCGATCAATGGAAAAAACGTATGGAAATGTGTGTGGCAAGGGGAGGGGAGTATATTGAAGGGGAGCATTCGAATGTAGAATAATTTTTATAATAAAACCCTTTTTCGTAACCAGTCTCGTTATTTAATAGCCAGACCTCGAGGTTTTTATTACCTAATAACCGCATCTAGCATGTGCCGTGTACACCAATACCGATAGCGATAAGCCATGATTAGTCTTTAGCATCTTGTGTGACCTCATACAAGGTCGTTAAAATTTACGTATCACTAATCACTAAAAACTACCTAACCTAACCTATTAGATTTCTGGAAAACAAAAGTACGATACAAGACGTAAACGGTTACAGTACTCATGGACCGCTTGCTCTGCGTCAACCCGTAAAGCACTTTATTTTGGAACCTCTTTTACAACTTGACTGCTCGATGTTTCCTTGAAACCTCGTTTTAGTAGAAAAAACTCGAGCGGTAAACTTTTTAAAGAGTTCCCAATATAAACTGAATGAATCCTAATATGTTAATGGAAATTGTATAATAATGTATCAAAAAAGTGTTAAGCCTAAATCAATTATTGTTTTAATCTGCAGAGTTTTTTTATGTGCTATGTGGAAAAAAAATATGCCACTTTAGTCATACTCATTATGTAGGTACGTGGGCACAATAGATCCATATATGGTCGCAGTGCATGGAGCTTCAGTAGGGCCTGCCACTACTTTTGAATACAATACATACATCAAAAATTTGTATTTTAATATCGCTAGTGACTTAAAAATACGCTGTTAAAAAAACAATCAATTAAAGCCCTCCCCTTGTCAAATCAAAAGAGTTGTCATTAGATACATCAAAAATTTGTATTTTAATATCGCTAGTGACTTAAAAATACGCTGTTAAAAAAACAATCAATTAAAGCCCTCCCCTTGTCAAATCAAAAGAGTTGTCATTAGATCCTTAAGGGTTAACTGGAGTGAAACACTTTTCTTAAGGTGTAATATTTTAACTTTGACTATCATTAGCGTTGTTTGCATGTTATCTACTGCTTTTTTAGAACATCGTGTTTCAATGACTGTTTGAAATAATAAAAAAATTAAGATATTTGCGAAAAAAAATTGTCAGTCAGTATAGAAGCTTAATTAGTTTATAGTATCAAAGGGTGAACAGCAGTGAATGAACAGCTGTTCTCTAGCGCGATTTTGTTAATAAATAAAAAAAATCCTATATGTATGAAAGAATCTCAAAATTTATGAAATTTATTACTGAAGATAAGGTACCTTTTTTTAACCATACAGGGTAAAGTTTACAAATGATTTTAGTTTGTGACTAAAATAGTTTAAAATGGTTATTAACAAAATAAAATAAATGTCTGTATTCACCAAACTTCACTGTAATATCTTGAGGGTATGTCGATTTTTTTAGAAAACGCTCACGTAATTATTTGTTTTTAATTTCCTAGTTTAATTCAGATTAGTACGAATTTTGGCTTAAAGTCAGAAATTAGTATTGGTGAATACTGGCATAAGAAGCAAAATAGGGCTGTCTAGCGAACTGTCACGATGAGCTGACATTGCTGATTAAAATGGTTGCTGGAGGTCACATCATGGAATTTTTCGTAAAGTGTTGTTTTTTGCGTTTTTTTACTGTTTTAAGTAGTTTTATTTACAGACACTTATCGCAAAGCAACCTTGCTCCACGATGAGTCTTAGTTTTATCGGTTAAAAATAATTATAACTATTCTTCATAGCAAAATCTGTCCATAATGTTTAGGGACTTTAAAAAACACTTGACGAAAGCAAGGGTACCAAACCAATTTATCGTTAATATTTACGCTTATCATGGTATTGTATTAATTACCACCACGCTTAACTAAAAAAAATATCTTTAAGGATTCGCAAAATGCAAAAAAATAATTCGGCTGTAGAAGACGCCATTGTATGCCATCCGGTGGCCATCTTAAATTGTTGATCAGCTGTTTAGTTAGACATCCCATTTAAGATAAGTAATGCAGGGTTCGACAGTCATACGTACTTATATATATCTGCACTGGTAAAGGGCCTCTAAAAATGACTGCTACAAGCGTACCGGCATGTTGGATTCCAAATAAACCCCGACATATGACTTGGAT
This sequence comes from Aspidapion aeneum, assembly GCA_963576565.1. Lineage (NCBI taxonomy): Eukaryota > Metazoa > Arthropoda > Insecta > Coleoptera > Brentidae > Aspidapion > Aspidapion aeneum. Next base: position 202,063,344 of record OY755038.1, read on the forward strand.
AAATTATGGCTACTTATAGTGGGCGCCGCGCTCTCAGCGCCATCTCTTTTCTAAACTTAAAGACACCCATTATCAGTTACCTTAAAATAAATTTCTATAAATTTGTTTTAAAACGTGCCAGGTAATCAGCTACTTCTACTCATATTATCTTTTTTTTTCTTCCAAAAGTTCCAAAATCCAAAACATTTAAAAAGGCAAAATCTTTTTGAAATAGCTGCGCAATGGAGGGTACTCTTAGAGCACTATAGATTGGGAATTCCCCTAACACATGGAGGATCAACTTTGGAATATTAAGGTTATAGGATCGGTTGTAAGCTTCGCAATTCCCCATTAAAATATATTTGGTTTGACATTTCGATTGTATGGGTCGTTTTTACCAAAATCAAAATTGTGTTTGAAAAAAACTAGGGTGATCTGGGGATTTTATGTTGGCTAAAAATGGAATTTCTAGTTGCATAGTGTGAATCTCCTTGGAGCTTTACGCATCAAACAAAAGAGGCATGCATTTGATGCACAGTCTGAACAGAGTTGCCTATTATTAGATCATTCCAGAGGCGTAATGGCAAATAAGACATGTTGCCCCAGGACTTTTGTTGTCATTGGTTGCCTGTTGAGCCCTGTATACTTACTATATATATTGAATTTTTATTAAATGTACTTAACGGCCAGTAAAGTAAACTATCAAAATACTGTGAAGAAATATTATATAATTTAAGAAAAAAATATACATATTGTACCTCGGCAATAATATTATGTCTATGTTTGGTTAGTTTAGCAATTTATAGATTTTTTATTGTACATACATACTTCTAATCCATAAAAACAGTCATTGGGTGTATATTTCTTACATTCCTAGGTAGTGCTGGGCTTGGTTAGATAGAGCTAGAGGTTTATTGACTGTTTTTGTGTGCTGGGAGTATAAAAAATGTTTAATTTGTAATTTTTGGGGCCAATTAATTTGTTAACTTTAACAATTATTTAGTTTATTTGGAAAAAGAAGTAAAGAAATTTATTGTCGTATATATTAAAATATAAAATTTTATCATGTCAAGATAATATTTTAAAGGGTTGGCAATCATTAAAGCAATTTGAGTATAGAATTTAGTTATTTTTTATTAATTTTTTTACGTGCTACATTTTTTTTTAAGATTCGCAATAATCATGGCTATTCGATTTTACTTATACTTCTTTTGTTTTAAATGCTTTCCCTTTGTACAGTGAGGAATTAGATTTGAAGTTTTCTTTTTCAGCCATTTATCGTCCGTGGTTCTGCATGGTGTCGTATAACTAATGGTACAAGAGGATTTTGTGTAAAACCCATCAATTTATTTTTGCTGTTGAAAAATGCGAATAGTATGCGAGCGAAGCACCGCTTATAATGCTTTAAACGGCAACAACGCTGCATTCCTTGAAAATTCCGAAAAATTATTAAGGAAACTAGAAAGGCCAAAAATCGGTAAACGCACGCGCCAACTGTTTGCATTTTTAAATGGAGACAGACACTGTACAAATAAAACTAAGGATTCCTCTGGTAAAATAATAAGATTTGGTTTGTACCTTACTTTAAAAAAGATGTTTTCGAGATTCTTGCATTTAAAGAGCCTAGGGCACTTACCAATTCATATTTAGAAACTAGCTTTCACTACACTAACCAAGGTTTTTTAAAGTATTATTAATATATTACTTTAAAAAATATGAGTTTAGACCATTAAACAATAAAAAAAATAGTTTTATCTGAAAATCGAAACGATTGTACTAAAAATTGTAAATACAAAAAATTTCAAAAATATTAAACGTATTTACAGTTTTTCTGTTAAAATAATTTAGCGAAAGTTATAAGCCAAAGTTTGTGAAAAAATCTGAAAAAAGCTTCCAGTTTGAATTTATGATGTCACAGGCCCTTTTACTTAAACTGGAGGTAAACACCTGGCGACTTAACATTTAGTGATCTATCACCAATCGATCGAGGGTAGTCTAAAACTTTCTTCCTCAATTTTTATTTTTTTTTTGGTAAAAATAGTTTCTATTTTTTGCATTTTGAAAAAAAAATATATCTTTGTTAGTTTTTTAGATATAAAGTTAATTTCACTATACTAATTTCGCTGCAAAAATGAGTTTTTTCCGAAAATGGCTTTAAATAAGTTACTTTCATCTGTTTTTTAAGAAAAATACCCAAATATACCAAATTTTCGGAAGTATTTTATTTCGAAAAACAAAAAAAATATTGCTATGTACTCTTAGCAAGCATTTAAATTTTAAACTCGCCTTTCTCGAAATAAGTGAAAACGTAGATAGGTGGGTCTTACTAAGGACGGCAGAGCTGCCTATAGATGCTGCAGGTTTACCACGGTATTATTCATGCGAAAAGTTTTAAACTAAGAAAAGTTTCGCCAAATCTAATATTTTGCCCAAGGAATATTGTGTATATACAGGGTGTTTCAAAATTCAATAACATAATTTTAGTGTTGAATTCCTTAAGTGATTTTACGAAAAACAAATCATAAAACAGGTTTTCGAGACAAGGTGTTAAAGTTTCTTTTTTTTAGATTTTTGTTTATCTGTGATAGTGTGATACTTTTTCAGGGGTCGTATCACTTCCCCCCCCCCCCATTTTTTTTCGTTGTAAACCACTGGTTGGGAGAAGTAGGTAGTTTAAAACAAGAAATAAAATGCTTGTTTTTTTTTGCAAATTTTTTTGTTTTCCGCAATTTTTTTGCATGTTTAACCGTTTTATAGCAAATTACTGTTGCACCAAATAAAAAATGCTCCAGTATGGTATGGCGAGTATATCAAAATAAACAAATTAATTAAAACGGCAGGCCTAATATTGTACTTCCTATAAGTAAATATACATGCCAAATTTCAGCTAAATATCTCAAAAACTGTAAGAGCTATAAAAAAAATAACACCCTGTATCTGGAAAACTAAGCATTTGTGGATGTTTATATAAACTTTTTGTCTTGAAATCAAGGAGATTACCATTAAAATTATGTTATTGAATTTTATAACACACTGTATAATCTTTTGGGACACATACACATAGCAACTTATCAATCTAATCTGAAGGTTTACAGTAAGATCATTGCTTCAAAAAACAAGTATTTCATTTAAATTTAAAATAAACAGTAAATTTTTTTTTTTTTTAATTGAGGGGTTTTGCACAAAACTCCCTGTGAAATGTTTAAGATAATATTTGCCTATAAAAAACACAACGAAATATTAAGATCTGAATACTTATTATTAATTAGAAACCAAAGAATTTTGTAGATCTAACTAGATATTTTTTTAAGGAACTTAGGGAAGAATAGTGCTTCTAACAAAAGGGAACTTTTATTTGTGGCATAATAATACAGAGTAAGTCAAAAATGCGAAAATGCCAAACCAACCGTCTCGATCAATAACCTTGCACCCTTCTTTTTCTTTGGTCACGATGCATCACCTTGGTGACGGCACAGGTTACAGTAAGATCCGTGGTGACGGGCAAGGTCCATCTTTAAACTACGTAATGCAAAAGCCACTAACCGTTTATCTTTAACTCATTAAAGCCGTCTGTCCATGGAGCGTATTATCTGCGCGGATTTTTTTTCTCAGGCTTTGATTGGTCCAAATTTTTAAATCAACCAATCAGAGCCCTAGAAAAGATAAAGCCGCGCGGATAATACGCTCCATGGATACCCCGCCTAAAAGTAACATATCTCTTAAGTAATTTAAGAACAAGCCCAAATTTAAATGTTTACAAGATGAAGAACAAGAACTTTTTCACCAGTATTTACTAAAGGGTCTACAGTGCTAAGTGCTAGAATCCTAGGTTTAAAAGTCTACATTTTGGTTGAAGGTTTAACTTATTTTTCCCGTGAATGCAATAGTTTTTAATATTTATATAAATTGTTCATAAATACCTTGCGATATGGGTCATCTTTTTTAGTTGTAAAAACGACATTATAATGGTAATTAAATGGTAGCCATATTTAAACCTCCAAACGTCACTAGGAAATGTCGAATAAAAACGGTGTAAGTCAGTGACAGCTGCCCGCTATATTTTACATGTTAATTTTTTAGACAAGTTAGCGACGATTAAACCGATGCTCGATTGTTTTGGTGAATGTGTAATTGAAAAGGGATTCTAATATATCTGGTATACAGTATTTAAATATTGATACGTATTTAATACGGTAATGCATCTGCAGATATAGTTTTAAGTTATTTATGTATTATTTAGCTTTGAATATTTTTGTGTATAATTTTTTTTGTCAATCATGGATTATTTCTATTGTTTTTCGAACTTTAAACCACCCCTCAGAGGTGGTACTACAATTTGAGACTATTTTTAACGGGAATCCTACGACTGCACGGACTAAATTTCCAAAAAATGACATTTCGTTACAAAATTTTTATGTGGTTTTTCTTTATTTCTAAAGTTAATTGGAATTTATATAAGATGAAACTCACTGAGAAATGCTTACTATCATATTGCACATTAGGGTGAACCAAATCTTTGCAGTTATTTGACCTGTAAATATTAAAAAAATACACTTAAACCGGTCGGTATCAAGTCTACAGACTTAAACCCGGTCTACAATGCTAAGTCTTAAGGTCTTAGTAAATACTGGTGTTATGTTTTGTATTGAATGAATGTATTGACTTGTTTATTTTAGGAGCAATTTTTGGGGGTTCTACAACTCAGGTTTTTCTGAATATCTTAATAACAAAATTTTAATCTGGAACAGGTGGTTTTTCTAGGTTTAAAAAGAAAAAAGTAAAAAGAGTTTTGATAGTGGAAATGGGTGATTTCTTGATTTATGTCATGTTAATTTTTTTTTCTGTAGATCGGTAACGCAGCATTTGTGCGAGCCTGTTTATATGAATTTTTACTTATAAAATAATTCAAAGATCTTTACATAATATAAAACACCCTGTATACTCGATGGCTTTATTTAAGACAACACCGCATATTTTTGACTTATTCTCGTAAAAAGGGCAAAGAAAATTTTGATTGTAACGGCGTAAAAATCCGTAGATTGAGGTCCTATATCTATTTTTATTATAGAACTGATTCGAAAATTCCGTAGATCTACGAAAAAGGCATAGAGTTAGCACTACTCGAATGAATCTTCTTTGCCCGTTTATGCCGTTTTAGATATTTTTAGACAACTAGGAAACTTTTTCTGTGGTATTTACATTCCTAACTTTTAGTTACCTAAATTTGTATTGATTTATATTTTATTTAAATAAAGTAAATAAATGAACCGAACCGAACCGAACACATATTTTTAACGGGTAATAATGATTGGGATAAAATCAACAGACATTTTAAAGAACTTTTAGTCAAAACCTTTTTGTTTTTGATGCATATGATTTATTACGTTTGAAGAGTAAATATTATGGAAACACAAGTGTGAGATCAAAATAAGTTTTGACCAAAAGTTATTTAACTTTTTTTTCTTTTGATGTCTTTTAATTTTAATATGCATACTGACAATTCTCGAAAACGCAGTAAATGGAGAGTTTTTTGAAAGTACAATGTTTGGAAGGGACAATTCTTCGAATACTTACTATATTAATATATTACTATTACAAAAGTGCTTTCCAAAACTTAATTTTGAATTTCCAAAAACCGTTAAATTATGATTCAAGGTCATAATCACACTGGGATAGACAAATTTAAGTCCCAAAAGCTATGTATTAAATATTTTGAAAACCGCTAATCTTCAAATTATTTAGGGTCCGAAACTTTGCGGATACACTGAATAAAAATAATTTAAATGAAGATATTTAAAAGCTACATCATATATATATATAGCTGTATGACCTAAATAGCTACCCAACCTAAACTAATCGCATTATTCAATCTTTTTACATATGTAAGAAATAGTCTAGAGCCAGGCGCCCCCTAGATGCCCTAATAAACGTTGCATTTTTTTATTGCTTTACAAACCCCAAAATGAGATGATAAATAAACCGGATATATTTTCAAAAAATTGTCTATGCCAAAAATTGTATTTTCCAAGAACTGTCAGTTTGAATAACTGTCTATTTGAATAACTGTAGTTCCGAGAACCCTTTCCAATTTCAATTCAATATTATGCGAACCCCGTTTTTCTTTCCGTCTGATTATCAGTCAAATTTAAATTAATATAATTATAACAAACGTAAATTTTGGTACCTGTGAATTTAAAAATCAAACAAGTTTTCCTGGCTAATTGGGTAAAAAGCTGATGAGATGAGTAGGATTAGAGACAAAACGGTCTGATTAAATTCGCAAGGGTGTCACATTGACCAAGCAGTGTCTGAGGAGTCCCATAAGGATGAAACAGTTAACTGTCACACTTATTAGGTATCCATAAGATCTTGGGCCCCCGTGAGGTTAAGCTTTCGAGCTACCTACGGAAAGATATGAGAAACAAAAACTTCTTTTTACCCGATTAGCCACGAAAACTTGTTTGATTTTTAAATTCACGGGTACTTAAATTTACGTTTAATAGTATTATTTGGCTTAAAAATTCCGCTGATTGACGCTCACGTCTAAAGGTGGGTAAAAACGCTAATCAGCGTTGATCAGGCCTGAAAGATAGAAGTGCTGTCGTAGGTCACGGATGGATTATTTTTCTGTGCAATTGATCTTTTCATCGATCGATATATATAGTTTACTCGCCTGCTCTTGTTCTGGTTTATTTCGTAGATGGCGCTTCTTGCGAGGGTTTTCTCACTATAGACGTGGGATGAGAGACGAAACGGTCTGATTAACTTCGCAAGGGTGTCACATTGACCAAGCAGTGTTCTGAGGAGTCATATAAGGACGAATCAGTTAACTGTACAATAGGTCTTGGACCTTGGACCTCCGTGAGGTTAAGCTTTCGAGGTACCTACGGAAAAATATGAGAGAAACAAAAACTTCTTTTACCCGAATAGTCACGAATACTTGTTTGAAATATAATTATGTTTTGTCTACTTTTTAGAAAAAAAAATCAAGAGATAATACATATACGTATATATTTTTTTTATTACAGAAAAAGCAACAAAAACCTGTTATGAACTAAGCAATAATTCTACAATACTGATTTTTTACCAAGCGCATTTAAACATTATTAGAAAAAAATATTTTATACAAAATTCTCAACTAAGCAACACTATTTTACAGTTTTTGATTTTGCAGCTCCTTAAATTTTACAAAATTATGACATTTATCTTCTTAACACTAGTTTCTGTCTATAAGGTACTTATTATTGTCGGTACACAACAGCATTTTTCTTTTAAAAATGTCAAAAGCAATTAAAATTTGTTTAACAAATTAGTTTCTTAATATTAATTTTATTTATAAATTTGGGGCTTTTTTACAAAGAAGTTATATTTCTTTAAAAAAATTATTAACAATAAGTCTAATTTTTTTAGTTTCTGTTTGCATATTTATGACACAGCATCTATTTCATTTATTTTTCTTTAAAATAGATTAGGTTTTATAATATTGTTATATAAGTGGCAATATGATTTTGAGATTTTTATAGTATACTATACAATAACATTTTGTAAAAACTGAACTGAAATTAGGAAATAACTTTCGATAGGTTTGAAGTAAAAGAAACATTTCCTACATTAAATATATTTTTGTTTTAATACCAGCTTTCTTCAAGGGAAAAAGCTTTTTTTTTGCACAAATCTCAAAATCATAATTTTGGATAACTATATATGGATTGGTCCCCAACGGATCCAAACTAAACTTTTCTATAATCTTATTTGTCTTAAATCAATCATATAGTATTGAAATATTACGGGGTACTTTAAAAACAACCCTACATGTAAATGTCAAGATTCACAATTTTTTTTTACAAAAGGTAACCAGATTCTTCACTTTGAATAATTATATTATATTAGAAGATTCTTCTATTATAATATAATTATCCATTCTGGTTGTAAAATGTAAGGTTGTCGCTTTATGCAAGGAACGTTAGAAAATTGTTTATTACGATTTTTTAATTAGAATTGTGGTTTTGAAGTGATCTCCAATTTTGCTTATTTTCTTTTTGTTAATTTTTGTAGGTAATCAAGAGGTAAGCCAATAGATGTTGCCACGTTACCATAGAAGTAAAATTCCGACTACTCACTGAAATCAGGCTTAACATAAGTAGGCAAGTGTGAGGATGTTTTAAATGGGAAAATTACGTGAAATTTACCAATTTAAATGTTATCAGCAAACATTATTTCAGACTATTCAAGGGTAACTACTTTTTTTCCTCCTTTTGGACATTCGGGAATAATAATTGTATTGAAACTTTTTATACAGCATGGTTATATTAGCTATTGGCTAATATACCGAGCGTTTTGGGTTGTGGTCTCTCGGTCGTTTTATTATTTTAGTTTTTTTTAGTGTTTTTTGTGATTTTATAAGTCATATTATTGTTTGTTTTAAGTCATTTTAAATAGTAATTTTTTTAAATATTTTTTTTACTTAGTAATTTTTTTTTAATGTACTACTTTTTGACTTGTTCCTTTCTACTGTATTGTGGTGCTCGGAATGAAATAAATATCTATCTATCTATCTATAAGCTATAGGATTTATAGACTGCTTGCTGTGCTTAATGTGTGAAAGAGAGAAGTAAAAGAGAGAAAAATATATTTTGGGTGGTGTCTTTTATACATCGTGATCTCTCGTCTTCACGAAGTTTTTAGTTATTCTGTCGTGTGCAGCAAAACAGGTGAGAAGTGGGTATTTGTTTTTAAAGCAAATTCTAGCTCAAGCCATGTATTACATTTAGCGTTCAGATGGTGCAATGGTATTTCGGGGGAAATAGCTGTCAAGATGTGGCAAATTTATTTGTTGTCGCGTTTGAGGGAAGGGATATTCCAAGCCGTAGCACAATCACTGACACCTGAAATGCTAAGGAATGTCCGAACTGAATTTTATAACAGGCTCGGATACTGTTTAGCACAGAACGGTGGTATTTTTGAGAATTTCATTTCATTTCAGGTAGTTCTTAAATCAATATGAAAGAATTTGCTTTTGAAACAGACCCCTCTCTTATTTGTTGCGCTGGGGAATTCATAAACTTTAGTTTATGGTAGACACGGAATTAAATATTATAAAAAAGAACAATCTTGAAAAAAGGATTACAAGTTACGTAGTTATCGTCTAAATTTCCGATATTGTATGTACAACCATCCTCGATTAATTTTCTTTACGAACTGTCGAAAGAAAAGATCGCCGCGCTAGGGGAAACCGGTGTTATTAATTTCCTCCTTGTTTACCGGGGCGCACAGAGGACAGGTATTGGCTATGGGTCTGGCTATCCTGAAACAATGGGCATAACCACATGTAAACTTCTATCCGTTTTTCTTACGTACTACATATTTTGTGCATATGCAGATGTTCTTATCCTACATACGGTAATAATTTCCTATGAATCCTGTAGGATTTAACTATGCTTTTTTTTAAAAGCCGCCTTTTAAAGCATGCTTACTTAAAGCTTCTTGCTGATAAAAACGTAGATCAGTCTTCTTTGCTGTTTTGGCAGAAAATTTACCAAACCAAGAAGGTCCATAAAAAAGAATGAATGTTCAGGCAAAAAGGTTTAGGTAATGGTGATGATTGGATAGTAGGGTAGTAAGGGTATAGGCAAAAAAATTATTTAAAAAAATCATTGTTTAATGTGCATTAGAAAAGCAAAGCGTGCGATAGTAAAAAAAAATAAAGGGGTGTTTTATTAAATCAGAAATTTAATGTGCAGGAGCTAAAAAATGTGCATCAAAAATATTTAAACGTTTTTTGATTACTTTGTAGGATTATTGGTGGAAAAGGCACAGCAATACAAACGTTTTGATGTTGGACGTTTAGTTCCAGTGTATATGATAGCAGAACCCTCAAACATGGATGAAACAATGACACTTGTCAGTGTAAGGTAAGTATTATTGGTACTTGCAAGCTACAATTTAAGTAATGTTAAATTATCATACAAAAAGCATGCTTATTTTCGTTAATTTTAACTTAAACTTGGATATAGTAAAGTAAAGCAAAAAAATATTTATTTACTTAATAGGTTTTAAGATAGTCCCTTTATATTTTTTTGCTTTGTCTTTGTCATCCGTTATAGAAACTGAAAACAATATATGTGTGCTATAAAGGAGGTGATAGTTTGGAACCTTGGGGCATACCTAAACCTTTCGACAATGTATGCGCATTCATTACTTATTAATTTTTGAGACTTAAACGACCTTAGTATTGAATATTCATTATTCCTTCCAAATTTGTGAGGCTTATTCATTAGTTCATTGTGGTTGATTGTGTCAAATGCTTTCTTGAGATCGTGAAAGAGTTCTTATCTTGTGTGTGTAATTTAAATATGCGTTTATTCCAATTTTATATAGTGGATTGTGTATTTCGTTAGTTATTAATTAATATTTTTGAAGGCTTAAGAGATTGCAAAAGGGATAAAACAAATCAGATTGTAACAAATCTGTGCAGTGGGGGAATCCAGAAATATAAGAAATCAGAAGTGTAAAACAGTTTGTGCAATAAGGGAATCTATAGAGTGCAATAGTAAAAAATTTGGAAACGTGCAATAAAAAAGTTATGTGCAATTACAAAAATAAAAGTTTTTAATGTGCTTTTAATTTTTCTTGATTATTTTGCAGATGTTTTCTTTACAACAGAAGAAGATACAACATTCCAAAAAGAGTTGTCCATTGTTCTGGTTATTCAAATGAAATAATATTAACTGGTGCTTTAAGGTAAGTAATTCATGCAAGTTTCAACTTACATTAACTTTAAAAGTTCCTTTAAGACATGCATCTTAAACTGTAAGTGTTATCATTCTTGCAAATACTTATGTCAACCCTTATTTTAATGTTCTGTTTCAAAGATTATAAACTCCTTTTTTATTAATATTTATATCTTTTTTAAAAAAATTATTGGTCTATGATTACTTCAATAACATATTATTCGAACAAACAATTTTCATATTCCTTGCACAGTTGTATGCATATATAATATTTCTACCATTACCTGTAAACATTTTAAATAGTGTAAGTTTACCTTAGATAGTTATTTTACTATACTCCCTGCCCACAATAACAATCAATCACACGTAGTGGTTGTTTAGTCGAAAGGAAGTATATAAGTATTTGTTTTATTAAACATTGTAAAAGAAGTAAGATAAAGGAATAAAACAAATTTAAAGGAACATATTGACCATAAGTAGGAAGAAGGTAGAAAATGTTCTTAAGATTTTACAAGTTATTTACAAACTGAAACTATTGAACAATATCTTATAAGAAATCGAGTTATTTTAAAGCGCGCGTCAATAAAAAACCAAATTTTTATTTTTTAGATTAAAGTATTCCCAAAACTCAAATCTTTCGACAAAAAAGAATGATATAAATGCAAGGATTGAAGACAATTTTATTATTTTTCCTTTAATTTTTTTCATCAGGCCAGAGGCTCATGAATAAGTGTTTTTTTTTCTGTTGTTCACATGTTTCCATTTTTAAAGAAACCTAGTATACTTTTAATGACTATAGAGGCTCATTAATATGGTAAAATCAAAACGTTCTATTTTGTATTAATCGTAAACTTTAAAATAGCCGATTCGTAAATAGACAAATACTATTTTGACATGATATGAAATGATTTTTCTAAAATGTAAATGAGGGAGATTTTTTTTTGAAGAAACAGAAAAAGCAAAGAAAAACAAAAAACAAAAACTAAACAGTTGTTAGAAACAATCATTTTAAGCCCTTATTTATTTACTATTCGTATTTTAACGATTTTAAGAATGATTTTATAAATTTTTTGGATTACATTTTACCATAGCTCAATAAAATCATTCTTATTTTTTTTTTAAATAGTTACCTATTCTAACAATTTAAAAACTGACTGCATTTTAATTTCAAAGCTGTTTTCTTGCAAAATATGTTTTGCATCAGTTTTTTTACCCCTACTTTTAAAATTTTATAGAATTAAACATTTTATACAATCAGTGGAAGACTTCGTGACCTTGTCATTTTTTTTTTAATTTTGTACATTTTGAGAAAAGGAAATTTTTATACCAAGCAGAAAAAACTGAAATTAAATGGATAACTTTGTGCAGTTTTGTATTTATTGATCCTAAACTACCAAGTTTAATATATTTTGAGAAAAATCTACTATTTAAGAAAAAATAAAAGTATTATTGTTTGTTTCTTAACCTACAAAACATCAGAGGTCTAATGCTAATCAGTAAAAGACCCCCAGTGATATGATTTTGAACGATATTCTTAGTCGTAATAATGTATCTTAGTGCAAAAACGTAACAATTTTTAAAAAACAAAACATTTAAAAATATTATAAATAATAAACTTTGAAAACTAAACAATTAATGATAAACTAACAACCAATATAAATTTATTGATAATAAAAGAAAAACACAATAAATATTTATTAATAAGTAAAACAATAGAATAAGAGATAAATAACAGTTCCAAGACTTGGCATTGTAATGAAAATGTTTAACTGTTGGAAGAAAATGCTTGTTTTTGCTAATATAAAAAATCTAGTTTTATCTTTATGTTGTTGAGATTGATCAAGGTTTAAATGGGAGTAACTGTGCTCTGCCTATAGTTACCTTGTTTAACCTATTTTAGGTTATCAGTAAATGTTATAAATATTATAGTGATGGTATGGAACATTGAGGCATACTACCAAAACATACCACTTTCTGAGACTATTTAAACATTTTGTGCAGGTGACTATGGTTTATCGTATCAACGGCTTTCCCTAAATCGTTAAAAAGTTACTATTTCCATCTGTTATTTAGATCCTGCTTTATTTAATTTTTTTCTCGATTATTAATGAGTTCAATTGTATTTTGTGTTATTTGGAGCTTTGTCGAAGGTAGCTGTGGCAATTTTAAACTGGTTTCCAAGTTGTTGTGTATTCAAAGCTTTATTTATAGACTAAGCTCTATCTAAAACGGTGGTTATTAATTTTTTGTTCTTAAATTTGCTTTGGGAAAACCAGTGTTCAAATATTTTTAGATCGGATAAGCTAATTTATTAAGACTTTGTGGTAGTTGTTTTTACAAACTTTTGGAAATTAATTATTTGATTTGGTGGAAACTACAACTACGGCAGAATATCGCAACTACATGCAGCTCCTCCATTTCCCGCGGGACATACTTCCCGACACCAAAGGCCCCAGTCCAATATCTGCGGTACAGTAGCATCCATTAGAGAGAAATCACCGGAATAGGAGTTTGTCGTGTTTACGAAAGCTTTGTAGACGTCGCAGGTTTGGCAGCCCCAAATCTGGAATGAAAAACATTATTTAGACAGTTTTTTGGGCTTTATGTTTTAAAAGGCTCACCTTTCGAACACGCATTAAAAGTGCGTTCGAAAGACCGTTGACATGTATTATAGACAGGGAATGAGAGAGAAGAAGCTAATAATATAGAGCTATATTATTTTATAACTTATCTTAAAACGTCTCTATCAAAACATCCCGTTCTGAGGGTGAAAGAGATACGTTTTATTAATACGACAAGAACTTTCGCACAGTAAACACCGTAAAGATTCATTTTGAACTTATCTCAGAATGCCGTGGACATCAGTGTGGAGGTAGTGGTTTTCTCGTCACTTGTCTATTCAAGTAGCTTAACTGTGTGTTTTCATGATATTTTTGAAATAAAATAAATGTTCTTTTTAAAGAAAAAACTAAGAACTATTTTCTTAACCGATATGATAGTACGGCAGTGTACTATGTGTAAAAAACTTGATGTTTTGGATGAAAAAAAAAACGTGCGTAGAAACCAAGGGCGGCTCTAGACCCAAATTCTGGGGAGGGGGGTACTGGTCAAGCGGTGACTGTAAATTAGGGCACACCGGAAAGATCCCCATAGGAAAAGAGGGCACACGTCAAAAAGCGCACGTGGATAAAAGCGCACACGGAAAATAGCGCATATAGTAAAACAGTGCACAATGAAATAAAGTTAAGCTTCTAGAATTTAAATGTTTTATGTAAAAAAGTAACTGGTTAGGTTATTAGACCATTTCGCCACAAAAAAGACGAGAGTATTTATGTTAAAACTCATAAAATTTTGTGTTTTAAAAAATTAAAAATTTTTAAAACCTATGAAACTTACACGGGCACACGAAATAAAAAATTGGTCTGTACCTTTGATCAGACCTACCTATCTATATAAGTTCTTCGGCGCGCTGAATCCGAATGCGGAGTTCATTTTGACCGTACACCATATAACTGCAAAAAATTTCAGTTATGAAAATGTATAAAAAAAGTAGTTCTGCACAGTGGTCAAATAGTCTCTGATTTTTTTTTAATTGAGGTGGGTCTTATCAAGAGACCCTGTATATATGACATATTTTAAAGAATTAAAGCCGCAAAACAAACTTATCAAAGGAGGGAAATATTGGTCCTCTATACTCTAGCCTTGTTTAGAGAGAGACGCACCTTAAGCATCGGAAAATAAAAATAAACGTTTTTTGACAAACATTTACAGGGGGGTGACGAACAAACCTGGTTGTTTATAGTCCAAATTATACGCATTTGTAATGACGTCATTTTTGTTTATCTTTGTTTAGTATATTATAACCAGCGGTGACAATAAACTTAAAAAAAAAGTAGTGTCAATCAAAAACATAATAACAAATATTGATTGGCAAAAATATCTACGCCATACGTTTTTTTCTCACCTGGTGACGTCATTACAAATGCGTATAATTTAAACTATATATGTTGCATGATGATTGATGTCACTCATCGCTGACAACATAAATTATTTTAGTGAAACGCAAGAAAATAACATAACCAAAAAATGTCAGTTTTAGTGAGATGGGTACCTCGCGTCTTATCTAGTATAGTCCTTGCTAGAGTCCCTGTATGTTGACATATTTGAATATATTATATCCAAATATGTCAACATACAGGGACTCTAGTCCTTGACATACGCAGTTACACAGTTTTGTAACTTTGACATGAAATAAATATATTTCCTAACCAGACATATATTGGAAAGTAAATATGTCATGTTGGTATAAAATTAAAGGTAAAACTATCATTGTCTCTGGATAAAAAGATGCTGACTGTAGGTTCACAAGTTAAACGCATAGATAAAAAATTCAGCAAAAAGGTGTCAAACCACCACCCTTTAGAGGGTGGTGGTCAAACTTTTATTTTGTTTTATCTGTCGTTTAATTTATTTAACTTTTTTTGCATAAACGCAGAAAATGTTTTTAATGTTAACTTTCATTTTATTTGAAATTTACACCTATATAAACTTCTGATTAGAGCTGCCAATATACCCTGTAGCTAAAAACAAAAATTTACTTGACATAGATCAGCAAAGTATGTGAGTTCTTGTTTAATCTTACTTTTTATTAGCTGTTTGATCGTATCATAACTCCATATTGGCATTACTACAGGGTAGGGTGTCTCATTATATTTTTCCCACCCTTTTAGACCATTAATAATTGATATAGGAATATACAAGAAATTGTGTTCGAATTCGCAAAATTTTTACTTTTAAATTGCATCTTCACTTTATTCCTGATGCATACCATATTTGACAGGCGCTCAAATTTGTAGTTTTTGTAAATTGGATGCTCTTATATTATTTAATTAATAGATTAGGCTTGGAAAATATTTTCCAAAAATACCTGAGACGCCGTAGTTTAGAGTCATAGTTTCTGAGATATTAACAATAATTTTTGTAAATTACAAAAGATAACAGTACCGCTCTTGTGTTAATTTTAGTATCCTTATTCCAAATTGTGTTAGTTGCCATGTATCAACAGTGACAATGACATGATGTGACAAGATATATAAACTTTGTTGTCGTTACCTGTTGTTATTTTGAGCGCCATTTAAACCGGGACTAACATAGTTCGAAACAAGGACACTGAAATTAACACAAAAGTGGTAATGTTATTTTTTTATCATTTAAAAAATTATCGCTAATATTTCAGAAACTATTTATCAAAACTGCGACATATGGAGTATTTTTGGAAAGTATATTCCAAGCCTAATCTATTAATTAAATAATATAGGGAGCATCCAATTTACAAAAACTATAAATTTGAGCGCCTGTCAAATACGGTAAGCATCAGAAATAAAGTCAAGATGCAATTTAAAAGTAAAAATTTCGCGAATTCGAACACAATTTCCTTTATATTCCTGTATCAATTATTAATGGTCTAAATGGGTGGGAAAAAATATAATGAGACATCCTGTACATAAGCACAATAGACTCATAATTAGTGAAAAAGCATGAGGGCAGATTTGCTAAATGTCGATATTTTTAAGACATACCGTTAAATTTACAGTTCATTTTTAGTGAACTAGTTTGACCATAAAAACCATTTTGATGTGTATATTTTGATATGAATATAAATATATTTGATATAAAGATAATATAATAAATAATAATAATAATTACTTGATATGATATTTCTCAAATATTACATTATATTTTTAAAATTTTAATAGATACATATTTGGACTATATATTGTGATATAAGTATATGTATGTTATTATAAATAAGTATATATGTTTATGCTAAAAATAAGAAGTAGATTTACATGGACCAAATTTCTTAAAATAAGTGGTTAGACAATAATTTTTGATAATATTTAGTTAATATTTTAAGTCTGCATTAAAAAATAAAGGTTTGATGAAGCTGTCTGATTAGGCCTGTCATTACAATATATAATGTGTCTAAAACCAAGTAAAACTATCAATTCCTTTTGTAAAAATAGAGAGTTAACCATCGGTCCAAATCCTACAAGCATTTAGAGAGCTAAATTCCATTTGGATTTTATTTTAGAGCTTTCTCATCGGCAACATTTTGATGACAAAATGATAACCACTTCACGCTGAAAATGATGATAATTCATATGTGAGTGGGCCTTGCATCCCTTCCACTGTGACCACCCAGTGGGTCTATTGTGGCTCACATTTGAGTGGTTTCCCACCACTGTATGCCGAATCTTTCAAAAAAGTTAGCTATCAGTTTGGGTGAGCCTCTGTTCAGATCTTCTGAATCAATCTGAAGTTTACCGAAAGTGTTCTAACATAAACGAGCAATAGCTGGACATTGGCACAGTACATGTCTAACTGTTATCTCCATTACGGGTGGCAGGATTGGATATTGTGTTACGTCGTTGGAAAGATTTCGTAAAAGGCTACAAATAATGTTTCATCAACTTTTTTCTTGGACAGATCCCTCTTCTCTTATGACACCACAGAATACAAACAGTATGTATTCATAAAAATGGAACATTCATTTACGGGTGGCATGATTGAATGTTTCGATAGATCATCGGGAAGCTCTTTAAAAATTTTACAAGTAATATCAAAGAATTAAGTAATATGAAGACGTCATCAGAGAGGTAGAACTTGTCCAATAAAAAAATGGTTCGGTTGTTGTTTATAGCATTTTTTGAGAGCTTTCCAACGATGTATCACAGTATCCAATATTTCTATTTCTATTTCTATTGCCATCCGCAATGGAGATATTTCTATTTTTTTTAAATACAAACTGTTTGTACACTGATAAAGTCATAAAGGGACCTGTCCAAGAAAAAAGATGATGGGTTATTATTTGTAGCATTTTTTGAGATATTTTCTACGATGTATTAAACAAGAAATCAAAAATACAACTTTAGAAGTCTAGAAATTGAAAGTATGCAAATATTGTATCAGAAACGATTAGATGAAACATTAATAAACCCAGAAAGCTCATTTGGAGAGATATATACAAACATAGTAAAAACAAGCAAAGAACCTTTTGGAGGCCAAGATAATAGAAATAGCAATGAGATGGACGGTGGAAATACTGGAAATAGTCAAGAAGAAAAAACGCACATACTTAAATTTGCACAGTACTAAAGGGCAAAGAGACCTAGAAATCTACAGGGAGACAGAAGACAGCTAAGAAATTTGATACGCACGGAAAAAAATTTAATGTTTGAGCGCAAACGCCACGATATAAATACACACGTAGGAGATAGACAAAGTTCTGAAGTATGGAAATTCATTTCTACGGTAAAAAACTCAACAAAAGAAAAAGCAAACATCATCAAACCAGAACCATGGATAGAGACAGGGACTGCTGCAGGAAACGAGACCCGAATATCTCTCAGCTTTTCTGAGGAGAGACATGGAGAGGAATAATAATAATAAAAAGCTCAAATCCGGAAAAGCTAGCGAACCTGGGGGAATGTACACTGGAATGGTCAAATATGAATTAGAGAAACTACTAGAAAATCTCACATATATTATCAAACCTGATGATTGGAAAATTACATTCATACCCTCAATACATAAAAAAGGAAACAAGCTGGATTGCAACAATTACAAAGAAATGTCAGTAACGAGTACTCTTAGTAGATTGTACGGTAGAATTCTTAGAGATCTAATAGAGAATGATTGTCATCCACAAGAACAAGAAGAGCAAAGTGGGTTTCGTGCAGTCAGATCTTGTAGTGATAATGTTATTTGTCTTAAACAAGTAATTGAGAAAAGGGTGGCAATGTTAAAGCAAACTAATATCAATCATACATAAATAAAAGCGATAAAAGAACTATACAAAGGATCAAGATCTAAAATTCAAAAGAATTCCTGGTAACGAAAGGCTTAAGACAGGGATGTTGTATCTAAGTCTTTATAAAATATATCGCAGTAGCTCTAAAAAACTGGAAACATAAAGTACACGGCATGGGAACTTAACGACTGATTTACCATATACACACTACAGTTTGCTGACGACCAAGTTATTGTAGGTAATGATATAGAAGGCATATGTGTATGATGAGAAAGTTAACGGAAGAATACCAAAAGTGGAGATTAACAGTGACCGTGGACAAGACACAGTACTTATGTATTGGAAACGAATCAAGTGAGTTAGAACTAGACATTGGACAAACTATATCTCCATGTAATGAGAATGCATACTTGGGTGTCACATTTGATAAGATAAGACAAGAGCAGACTGTAAAAACTGGAAAAAAGAATAGTAAAAACAATAAAGTACTGTATGGAGCAGTAAGATAAAAAAGAATGTAAAATTTAACATATATGAAACAGTGTCGCGTAACAGAAAAATACAAAACAAAAATGGAAAGTGTCGAAATGGATGCAATAAGAAGATCAATTAGAATATCTAGAACAGATCATATAAAGCAGGCCCTAGAATGGCAACCAATAGAGCATCCTAAACAGTCAATTTAAGGATCAATGAGTCAAAAAAAACTGACAGAAGATGATTGTCAGGATCGAAGGAGTTGGAGAATAGGCGGACAACGTAGAAAAACGTTCTAAATCGACATAGTATTGGTAGTATTAAAACACATCCAATCCGGCCACCCGTAATGTAAATATTTGCATTTTTCTTTATACATACCTTTGAAGGGGGAAGTAACTAACTCCGATCGACTATCTCCCAGCGTTTTTTGTGTCTTAGTGTATCGACGAACACGGTGCAGCATTTCCAACTGGTAACTTCTAGTGAAATATTTTTAAATTAAATCCACGGACTATCTCAATATTTTTACCCAAGGAATCTACAGTTTTACTTTGTACCATTAGTTTCAGGACATATACAGGGTGTCTCATAACTTAGGGGTCATAGACCAACAAGTGATAGAGGTCATGTCTAATAAAAAAGTTTTTATAATGCATGGGTCAAAATTCTTTCTTTGTCAAGATACAGAGCATCACAGTTGGCGATGTTTTTATCTTTTTGATAATAAATTTTTAAAAAAACGCAGTAAAAATATAAAATTGGGTAAAGTCGTCTACTAGAGTAAGAGCGATAAACTGAAATAAAAATTATTTTGAAACAAATTAGTAGGTCAATTTTTTTTAGAAAAAACAATTTTTTTGGTATAAACTTTTATAAATGCCGTATTAAACGCAATGTTTTTTTTTATGTTTTTTGTTATTAAAAACAAGTCTCTAGCGAGACATTAATAAAATATTATTGATATTTTTTAAACGAATAAGTAACCCAAAATTATTTTTTTTTAATTATTATTTTTTATATATTTTTGGAGGTTATTTTGACAGCCTGTATCTCCTCAAAAAAAGGAATACCACAATTTTGAATCACAATTAGCTGTGTATTCAGCTGGATGTAACAGATTTTCTTTTTTTTGTAAAACCCTTTTTTCCCCACTTCTCTAACTTTAAAATTCATATATCTTGAAAAACAGATGTGTGTTGACCCCCATGTTATACAAACTTATTTCTCGGAAATAACCGCCTCTACCACCTGCTAGCACTATGGTCCCTAAGTTATGGGACACACTGTATATAAATTTTGCATTTAAACTTCGATGTCAGTGATAGCAATGTCAGTGAGAATATTTAGTACAGTCGCATGCCGGTCCTTGTATTCCCTCTTTGCACTCCGAATTGCACCAGTCGTCCCACGCTGTTGCTCTATCTTCGCGTTTGGTGCCGTTCTTTCCGACCATATTGTAATAGTCGATATAGATGGAACATGCTTGACAGCCCCAGATCTGGAAAGAATACATTAATTTTTACCATTGAAATGCATTTTTATAAGGTGTACAGCGTGTCCCATTTTCGATGGGATTAAATGGGCAACTCGGTTATTATTAAAGATATCAATTTTCTGATTGCATCTTACCGTGCTCATTTTTTGAGGCCTTAAAAATGGTGTAATCGGATTTTTGCTATACCCTGTAGTTTCGCTAATACAGGGAGTTTTTGAAAAAATTGCATTTTTAATAATCCCTTATATCTCGCTTATTTTACAAGATATTTTTATTCTGTAAAAACCTTTTTATAGCAACTTTTTTAGAAGAAAATAATGACGTTGTCAATTTTTTAAAATACTGTTTAATTTTTGAGATATGGTATTTATCATAAAAAAATTAAATACAGACCTGTATTTATTTTATTACTATTTTGATTGGTTTCATGCTATTATTATCTTAAAATGATAAAACTTTAATATTTATTTGATTTAAGGTTAAAAAAAATATTTAATATTTTAAAAAAAAGTTTAGTTCGGTTCGGAACCTGGAAATTTCCAACGTAAATATAAATTAAAAATTGCAAGACACACCAGTTGAACGATTTTTAGTTTATCTGTTTTGAGACGTTAATTAAAAGATTTATAAATAAAGTAAAAAAACGTTAAAAAGTTACAAAAATAATATCATAGTAATTATTTGATGGTAGCAAAGCAACTCATGAAAATCACTTTAACATAGAAAAACAAAAGTGTGGAACTGACATTGTCATTTTACTTGTCACTTTTGTGAATAGCTCACTCAAAATTATTCTAAACTGGCCAGAAATCGACCATATCCAGATTTTGAAAAATGTGATATGTTTGACTGCTTTATTCAAGCAACAAAATCTAAATATTTAAACGGCAGAAATATTTTTATGCAAAATGCGCTAAGAAAAATTACTCAAAAATGCCAACAGTGTCTTACACTTAATGGCAACCAGTTTGAACATTTATATCATTAAAGAAAAATTAGTTATTATTTTTTGTATTTGTCGTAGACTTTGCTTCAAATAAATCTTTAAATTAGCGTAAAACAATTTTAATTTGCTAAGTATGAAGACAGTTAAACTAAAAATCATTCAACTAGCAATTTGTAATTTATATTTATGTTGGAAATTTCCAGGTTCGAACTAAAATTTTTTTAAAAATATTAAATATTTTTTTTTAACCTTAAAACAAAAAAATATTAAATTTTTATTATTTTGTTATAATAAGAGCATGAAACCAATCAAAATAGTAATAAAAAAAATCCAGGTCCGTATTTAATTTTTTTATGATAAATACAATATCTCAAAAACTAAACAATATTTAAAAAAATTGACAACGTCATTTTTTCCTTTTAAAAAAGTTGCAAAAGGTTATTACAGAATAAAAATATCTTGTAAAATAAGCGAGATATAAGGGATTAATAAAAATGCAATTTTTTCAAAAACTCCCTGTATTAGCGAAACTACGGGGTATAGCAAAAATCTGATTACACCATTTTTAAGGGCTCAAAAAATGAGCACGGTAAGGTGCAATCAGAAAATCAATGTCTTTAATAATAACCGAGTTCCCCATTTAATCCCATCGAAAATGGGACACGCTGTACACACATTTTGGCTTTTAGTTTGCTTGGGTAATGTCTTAGATTCTTACTCTGAGGGTAATGTCGTTTTGGATTTTAGTACGTTAATTTAATTTTAGATAAAGTACACAAATGCATACTTAACTGTACATCTCACAAGAAGCATATGCTGCGACATTTCACTTCACTGAAGCATCACTACACATTTTTGCACTTCACTGTTTGTCAAGTTTATACACTAGTAAAAATTGGTGAGTTTTAAATCTTATTTTGTAAAATAATAATCTTGTCTCTGCATACACAAAAGGGGATTATTAAATAGAATTAAACAGTGATGTAAAGCGTCTTTTTCGTGGAGGATCCGTAAAACTATTTTTTTTTAGTTCTAGTAAAAATAACAAATAATTGCCAAAATACTTAATTTTTTTAATGTTTTATGCAGCGTCACATTTTATGTGCCTGTGGTGCTTAATTGCAAAGCTTAGACTTTCAAAACAACAAATAAAAACTATTTTGGTTTTTGCTGCCTGTTTGCCCCCCCCCCCCCCCCTTCACTTTGGTTCTTATGTAAATTTACTAAAAATTGATCTTTACTTTTCAGAAAAAAAACAAACATTGTTGTTGCAAACTTAAAAAAAAAAGTTATTTTTAATTTTTTAGTGACTGTTATTTGCATTGTTTTAGTCTTTCTTTTAAACAATTTCGTTTACTTGAACTCCCAGGTTTTCTTTAGCTGCAATAATAGGCACATATTTGTTCTACTTTGCGCGTTTTAGCAGCTTTTATTAGAGGAACTGTATACTGTATATCTTTTGAAATTTTATTGTTTCTAAACAAAAAGAAGATTATGTCAAAGAACGGCCAAAACACAAATTCTTAGATAATAAATAACCATTTCGTTTATTAAAAGCTGGCTAGAATATACTCCTAATAAGTCCCTCGTTTTTTGTTATGGTTTCCAGAATAAAAAAAACGCCAAGACATACATGCTTATAAATATTAAAATAACTAAACCCCTGACGGAGTAACATTTGTAGGAATTAGAAAAGAGATTGTAGGGCCTAAAACTATCACTTCAAACAAAATGTGCTTATGTTTAAATGGTAACCATATACCTAATATTCTGACCGATTATGGCACATGTTTGAAGATGCAACAATCAAGGTTTTAACAATTGGAAGCACACAGATAACACTAATAGCTGTTACAATCAAGGCGTACATGATTCTAGCAATGAGAAGAACAACTATTTAATCATTGCAGTAACTATGCCGCAGAAGAGGTTTAAAACAACTAAAATAGCACTGCCACATTAGAAAATTAACCAGCGTTAAGAAAAACAAAAACCATTGACAAAATACACCATACACTTAAGTTCGAGCAGCATAAGTCTTAGATTCGTTTTCTAAACGGGAACATAACGAGTAAGGTCACACACTTTCAGAGCTGTAACAATAAGAACAACAATTCAAACATTGCAGGACCTAAGTCACGGATAAGGTCTAAAACAACTATAGTAGTACTGTCAAATTATAAAAATTTAACCTGCGTTAAAAACACTAAAAGAAGCCCCCCCCCTCCCAGACATATAATTTATTTTTTAGTTTATCAGCACCACTTATTTAAAATTTGTTACAAATTCTACTTAATTTTGAATATTGGCACCATAAATCTCCTTTAGGTACTAAATTTTACACCTCTGATCTATCAAAAACCGCTAAAAAAAATATTTTGATGTTTGCTGCCACTTTGGCCCCTCCCCCTCAAGCAATGAATATAACAATGATAAACACAACAATTTAAACACTGTCACTCCTAAAAAATTAACTTAGATTTTAGAAAATAATCAACTTACGTAAAATACTCTGCCAATATATGGGCCCCTAAGCTCACACTAGGTACTATAGTTATAGTGTACGTGCGAGCTAATAAAACTAAGACCTGAAATATATCTCATTCAACTCCAGACTAAATTACCTTTTGTTTGATACCACACAAGCCATGTTTTGATTTAAACTCAAATTTTTAAAATCTACCCCCCCCCCCCTAAAAAAACAAAAACTAAAATGTATTTTGTTTAACTCCGGACTTAAATACCTTTCGTTTGATATCACACACGCCATATTTTCACGTAAACTCTAATTTTTGAAATCTTCCCCCACCTTTTTATTTGGCTTGTGTTCGGTGGATTTTGTTCATTTTTAAATGGGACCATCTCGACCCAAGACGCAGCCTAGGTACCAAATTTCATTAAAATCGGCCTAGCGGTTTTTGAGTTATGCGCGTTGGTCGTTACAGACAGACATACAGACAGACAGACAGACAGACAGACAGACGGCGCGACAAAAAAGTTTCAAAATCATCTGAAACGCAAAGATATATAAAAAATTTTGAAATCGGAGCAACTTTTTTTTTCTCGAAATTGAAATTAGGATCACCATAGCTCACACTACTATAGTATAGTATATGTGTGAGCTAAAATACTAAAATTACTGGAAAAGTACACTACAAACTGATAGTCGTAACTAATAGAAAAGTACGAGCAGATGTTGACCTAATCCGGATTTATGTAGAACTAATAAGCTAATCTGTTTTGACACAACACTTTGAGAGCCTTTACAAGCAGGACTTCCATGAATATAACAATGCGAAACACAACAATTTAAGCACTTGACGTAATCCATATTTATGTAGGTCTTAAAGCTGTTATCTGAATCAAATAGAACTGAAAAGCGAACCTGTTTTGACACAACACCTTGAGAGCTTTTACAAGCAGGACTTACATGAATTAAACAATGAGAAACACAATAATTTAAACACCTTCACTCTTAAAAGAATTGACTCAGATTTTAGAAAAGAATTAACTTGCGTTAAAAACACTAAAATTACCGAAAAATTAAGTCGTAGAACGGGAACAAAACGAGTAAGCTAACTCGTTTTGGCACAACACCTTGAGGGTTTTTACAAGCATAACACACAACACAACACATTTTTAAGAATTGATTTGTGTTGAAACCCCAATAAACACTACAAAAAGACAACAAAAGCTCACCTAGTTGTAGCTGTCTAAAATAGCACTGTTACATTTAAAAAAATAACTTATGTTAAAAAATTTAAAGCACTAAAAATAAACATCAAAAGCTCACCTGGTAGTTGTAGCTGATACAGAAGGTCGAGCAGATGTTCACGTAATCCGGATTGTAAGTCTTGGAACTGTCATAATGACAGGAACAGAACGGGTATCCTAACCCATTCTGACACAACACGTTGCAGGAGTCCTGCCGGGTCGAGATGTTATAGCCCTTTGGTGACGAATCTTTCTTTGTAACCCCTGTTACAACGGGGAGGCTGTCCGGGACCAAGTCGACGCATTCTGTGCCGCAAGGCGTCCCGCCCAATCCGGACGAACACAGCTCCGTACAGATCCTGTGGATTTGACTTTGGGACACGACGGGACGCAACATTGTTTCTGATTGGTTCTTGAAGAACGGCAGGGCGGAGTTTTCCCAGCTTGAGAGCGACAGCAGGAATACGAAGGCGTAATAGCGGGCTGCGGACGGGAGTATTGACGTCCTGTGAAAGTTAAAAAGCGTAGGCTATAAAACTTACGCTTGCTGACTTGGGCGTTATGAAAAAACGGGGGAAATTGATTTAAAAATTGTTGGAAAAGTATTTGTAATGGCGTTGGAATTACTGTTATAAAGTTTTGTGATTAAAAAATATTGAGCCTGCTCTTTTCTAATGCCAAATTAGAAATTGCCGGTGAAAGGAATTTCCTCATAGAAAGGGAATTGTTGCTGAGAGATCCCTTTTGAACATTGGCGCACCCAGGGGGGGTTGAGTCCCCCCCAAACCCAAGATTTTATACATATTTTCTTCATATTTCATAAATACGAAGATAAAATAGCATAAAACACGACGGACCTAACCATAATAACCACTACACTGCTAATCTACTGCAAAATGCCTAGAAAGTGTATTTTAGTTAATAACCTAACCTAGATAATTCGACTAAGGGTCCCTTACTACCTAGGTTTTTTTTATCCAATTAAATTGGAGTATTATTTTTTCGCTTTGGTCATTAGTAACAACCACACATGCAAGATATCGTGGCGCTGTGACTAATTTTCTGGCAAGTGTGAGATTATTTAGTTTCAATCATTTTTTTTGGTAATAAATTTAAAAAATAAAGTGTGCCTCGGGGAGACTTGATCCGATACTCCAATTGGGACATTTCGGGATCAATTTTCTCAAACTTTTTTTTTCGATTTTTATAAAATATTGTTTGAATTATGCATTCCCAAAATAAATGATATTGTATTGGTTGAGTTTTCCGTGAAAAGGAGGAAGACCTATTTTGTAAGTACCGACAATAATTATCAATCAGGTTCCAAAGTATTGGTTAATTTTATGAGAACTGAAAACAAAGATAAAGGTTTTGTAGCTAACGATTGTGTAAAAAATATTTTGCCCCTGCCTTATTGCAGACGAGGATATTACGATTCTAAGTTAAAGTTTCCCAATATTAACATTGGTTAATATTTTATTTTTTGTACTTTGTAATGTTTAAAATTCAATTAAATTACGTTATTGTATTTTTCTTGAAAATGCGTTACAAAGGGCAGAGCGGGTGTCCAAAAGACTGAATACTGTTTGTGTTACCTAATTTATGAACGTACCCTAAGGACATCTTGGGTTTATTGGATACTTTTAGAAATTATAAAAAAAACAATAATTAAATAGACTGAACCAATGGGATCAACTCTCCCACGATCAGGGAACAAGTTTCCTTTAGGTGGGTTCACTTGATCCCCAATTTAGCGTGTCCAAAAATAGCCTCTATTTTAATACCTAAACAATATTTTGCAAATGTTGCAATTTTAACTTAACCTTTTTAAAATTAAACAAAAGCTTAAATGGTGAGAATCTTACTCAAAAAATCTCAAAAGGGATCAAGTCATTACTCTCTATTTTGCTTGTTTTGTTTTTTCAATATTTTGCATCTTCGATATTTTGCGTCTTCGATATTTTGTATCTTCATTATTTTCTGATTCTATATTTTGTTGTTTCAGTATTTTGTGTTTTCGATATTTTGTGGTTTTGATATTTTTTGATAATAAATGTGGTTTCGATATTTTGTACCTTCGATATTTTCTATTATAGAGTCATTTCTATATTTTGTTTTTTTATCTATAAAGCTTTTTGTGTCATTACAACTTATCAAGCTACATGTTGAAAATATGAAAAAATAGGTGTACGGTTTGGCAAAAAAAATTTTAGAGCCAAAATTTTTAACGGGTGTAAAGATTTAGTTAGGTACCTAGGTATCTACCTACACTGCCTTTTATTTTAGTGTAGATACCAGATACCCACGTAAGTAAGTATACTGACTAAAAATTTTAGATCTCCCTGTACAATTTTAAAACTTTAATCTAATAAAAATATTTTGAAATTTAAAAGAAATTCCTAAAGGTGCAAAGTTAAACGACTAAACAAAACGTTTAACGGGCAAATAATCCTCAACTGGGAGACTCTGCGTTTATAATTTTTAAGGCTTGATTTAGCCCGAGCATAACCAAAAAATGGAAGAAGATGAACTTGTATACATTGCATTAAGTTTTTAAATTTTCGTCAATTTTGGCTTCTTTACAAGAAAAAATGGCGATATTTTGTCATGTGTGCAATATTTCAGATAAATATATATCGATGGTTGAAACGCAAAAAGGGCATAAGCGACACATTATTTTTTTTTTACATTTTTGCATTTTTTTACATTTATTATTTTTTTCTGCGTCGAATGAGCTATTACTAATTTTCTGTTTTAGAGTCATTTCGATATTTTATTTTTTTTATTCATAAAGCTTTTTGTGTCATTACAACTTATCAACCTACATGTTGAAAATATGAAAAAATAGGTGTACGGTTTGGCTAAAAAAATTTTAAAGCCAAAATTTTTAACGGGTGTAAAGATTAAGTTAGGTACCTAGGTATCTACCTACACTGCCTTTTATTTTAGTGTAGATACCAGATACCTCCGTAAGTAAGTATAGTGACTAAAAATTTTAGATCTCCCTGTACAATTTTAAAACTTTACCTAATAAAAATATTTTGAAATTTAAAAGAAATTCTTGTATGTGTAAAGTTAAACGACTAAACAAAACCTTTAACGGGCAAATAATCCTCAACTGGGAGACTCTGCGTTTCTGATTTTTAAGGCCTGATTTAGCCCGAGCATAACCAAAAAATGGAAGAAGATGAACTTGTATACATTGTATTAAGTATTAAAATTTTTGTCGATTTTGGCATCTTTACAAGAAAAAATGGCGATATTTTGATATGTGTGCAAAATTTCAGATAAATATATAAGTTTGCTCGTTAACCATAATATTTCTATTAATTGAGCTTGATTGTTATTTTTGAAACACTGAAAACGATAAAAAAGTACTCTTTTTTATAAAACATGGCCTGTTAGAATAAATAATTGCATATAGAGCGCCATCGCGCAGATAGACCAATGGAATATTTTTTTATTTAGAAATATATAAGAAATAAAAAAAGTATTCCCAGATAAAATCCCCAGTAGAAATGGCAATGTTACGAGGTAAAAACGAATAAAATTGAAATAAAATCAATCGACACCAAATAGGCATTTTTAATATTTCTGATTATTTAGGTGGCTTATCTTAGCATCTATAATCTTTTTGATTTTTTAATTCATTTAAATAATTGAAACGGTTTTAAAGAAAATTTGATTAATCCGAGTCAATACAATATCTTCAAGAAAATGCGATTTTGCTCTGTTTTTGTCAGTATAAAAACTTATCGTGTTTCCCCTGCAGCATATTTTACTTTTTCTTTATGATTTTTAGTATTAAAGAGATCATTTTTTGGAAAAACTAATTACTTGCTCATATTTTTTCCTATTTTAAAAAAAAAATTGTAATCATGTATCATACATACATTTATTATACATAATAATATATCAATTTATTAGAAATTTTAACAGCTTTTAAAAAATGTAGACAGTATATACAGGGTGGTTCTGGTTGTAAAGATATAAAATAAATAAGAAAATTATATTTGTACGAATCTCGTATATCAGTAAATCGCATCTGCGCAACAGAAAAGCTAACAAAAAACTTAACGAATTAGGTTCCTGAAACCGCGAAATGGTTCTGTATATATGTACAAAATGTTGTAGGGGTACAACTATTTCAAAATTCTAAATTTTTGCCTGGTCTATAAATAGAAATATTTTTTTTCGTTCTAGGCAGTAAAACACATATTATATTATTAAGACTTAAATAGACAAAAATAAACATAGAACAACAAAAAATATTTGATAGAAAACTTCTACCTTAGATTTATTGAGTAGGTAGTCCATCTACAGTACATATCATTATTTTTGAGACTTTTTTCAACTTTTTTCGTCGGCCTATGCTATCTGTTATGGTAAACAGCTGATAACTGTCAAAAAGTTATCTCAAAATTTATGAAATGGAGTATAGTGCAAACAAAAATATAATATAATGTCTAAATTTTGTTTGGTTTTTTTCTTACAAACAAAAAACAAACAATCACAATACTTTCCTTAAAGACTGTGTAACAAAGTGCAGAAGCTTAGAGGGTAGCTTTGAGGCATTAGAAGAGTAAACGCTTTAATAAGTGTCATCATCCAGTGCAAATATATCACTTTTGTAGCTCTCGTGTTTGTACATGACTCTATTGAAAGAGCAGGAACAAAGAAGCAGTGCTGAGTTATTTTTAACTATAACAAAAATTACGCATTTAGTCCTTGGCGTAACTAGCTATGGGGTTTTACGGGACTAGGCTGTGCTTAACTCAGGGCGGCTAGTTAAGTGTTCAATGTACTTTATTGCCATAAGATTTACATGGTAAAGACTAACATAAAAGAAGAAAATTCCTTTAACTAATTTATGCAATTAATCTATGTAACGTAAATAAAGATAAGTTATAAGCATTACAAATTTTCTGATTTAACCTCCTCTGGAATTTAAAAACTTCCTGCGTAGTATCCTTTATATATGAGCAGGTTTTTTTATTTCCAATCGAAATTTCTTTGAGCTTTGCAAGCTTTTAGTGTTATTCGGAATTGCATTAAAAATTGTTGCACAAAAGCAGTATAACTTTATAATGACAGATTGTAATTAGGAATTCTAATATTTAAACTATACCTTGTATTATGAATATGAAGTGTGTTTATAGATGGAAATTTTTCTTACTGTTTTTTAACAAAGAATGCTGCTTCAAAAATTAAGATAGATGGAGTTGTGATTAGAATATTTTTCCTAAACACAGGTCTGTGAGGTTTTAGTTAAAATATAATAATCTTTTTTGCAATAGAATAATGCGTTCGAAGTTTCTACATTGACCACAAAACTATCTTTTGTTCTTTAGGTTCAAATTTGCAAAAAAATAGAGTTTAGTTTTCCTGGCACAAAACTGCATTGTTTTTCCCATGTTATCTGATCATCAATTAATTTTTTAGTTTTATATTACTAATCAGTTTTCTTTTACAGAACACAATGTAGTGGGATTGACCAAGGGTTTGTTTTTCAGACCATTCCCAACAAACATTTAAAGTTGTAACGACGAAACCCCAACTAGAAAGAATTTCTTAAAAGTAACCGCAACGTACTCCCGCTACGTCTCAGTATATCATACAGCGACGTTATAATTTCCTAAGTGGGGAACCAATTTCTGGTTATAACTACTTGGCCAAGTGTTTAAAGTCACTGTAGTAACAACTACAGTACTACGTCGTAGCCAGGTATCTACTACGTCATAGAGGCTGTTTTTTTTCCGTAATAGCATAAAAGTTGCGATGTAGTTGCAAATAATATAATCGTTTCTTTTTGGTAGAATTGTTACACAATATGGTGGACACAACAGTAAACAGACTCGCTTAGTTTTTTTGTTTGGTTATGGTTATAATATGTACTATGTTATCCAAAAGGGTGAGAATTTACGAGCAGAGGATCAAAATTCGAGTGCGACGCAAAGTTTTTTGTATAACATGCATTATATATATTGCAAAAAACCGGTGCGCCCGTAAAATTGAGCCGTTTTCTGGTAGCTGATGGAATTTTTGTGTTGTGATTTTGGAGGTTATGTTTTCATAATCGACAGTTAACTCCAACAAATGGTGCTTAAGAAGAGCATTTTTGGTAAGCTTCAACTAATTTGTTTATAAAATAGTATAGCTCTTTAATATGAGCTCATAAAACGACAACAAAAATATTAAATTTTCTTTCTTACATAAAAACATGGCGTCCCAAACTATATTCCCTGATAGTCGAAAGGGTTACTCGAAAGTGAGCTTAAGTTACGGCAACGTGTCACTTACGACTTTTATGTCGGCATTCCTTTTTAGTTCTAGATAACACGCTCGAATTTCTACTCCTTCGTTGCAGAAACGTATTATTAACTAGCTTTCGCCACTAGAAAACGTCTACAGAGTGATAGGAACCACGCGATAAGTATAACTACTACCCTCAAGTTATTGGGGTGTCGCCACTTGTCATTTGCCGTTTCTGTCAACAACAGCACCACTGCTTATAGGTTATGTACGAGCGTGAATTTGTGGTAGGTTTTAAAACAAAAACAAGATAAATTAAATTCCATTCGAACAATAAATGAAGTGCCAATAAAAAGACTTTTTTAAAAATGTATGTTGCAGTCGAGAGCATGATCCCTATTCTAGAATTTCTAGGAAGTGTTGGTCAAGGAACTAACAGAACGTAGTCACATCAATGAAATCAACTTATTGTTACTTTTTTTATTTACACATTGCTCTCACAATTCGTATGTAGTATTTTTTATTGTTTTTAGATATTTTGGCATTGTCAATATGCAGTAATTTTTATTATTATAAGCCCTATATGTTAGATCGCTTAGAAATCCGCATGTAACCACGATATATCTAACTTTTTTTTTTATTAGCCGCAAACAGCGCAAAAGTTCCTAGATGAAGTCTAGCATATCCCAGAGGTTATTTTAGGGGCCGTGCATAAATTAGATATTAGGGACCTATTGCAATAAAGCCTGGCACAAAACACAGCACAAATTTAAGTTTATTCACTTCAAACCAAGCTTTAACAACAGCACAAATTTGAAGAAAACCAAAAAGACAAATACCCAAGCTCAACACATAAGATGAATCACAGTGAGACACGACACGTCAGCACAAGAGGCATAGATAAACGAATTCGGTTTAGTCCGCACAAAAGGGTTACGATGGCGATAGGGTGGTGCCACAGCACAAACCACGAACGACCGTAAAGA
Organism: Aspidapion aeneum; assembly: GCA_963576565.1. Classification (NCBI taxonomy): domain Eukaryota; kingdom Metazoa; phylum Arthropoda; class Insecta; order Coleoptera; family Brentidae; genus Aspidapion; species Aspidapion aeneum. Next base: position 202,095,739 of record OY755038.1, read on the forward strand.
CAGTACAAGAATAGAACAGCAACAAGTAGCGTAAAAGATTAAGGATGAAGAATAAGCATGGACCAGGGAATTCTTAAAATCCGTGTGCGGTACTCTATACTTTGGATCAAGATTTTGCATTACCATTGTTTTGCAAAATGGTCAAGCAATGAGCTCGAAAAAATAAACTGTTCAAGGTAGTTAAAAAAATATTTGCAAAACTATTCCTAATATTCCCATATTATAAAAGGAGCCACAAAAAGTAGGGTTAAGAATGTGTGCGACCAAGATGCGACTTCAAAAATTCTACGTTTTCAAAGTAGAAACAGGAAGGAGAGATTACTTTAAAAGATCGACATTAAAAAAAAGTCAAAGTAGTTGCGGCTTTAAAGTTGATCCAAAAAGTTATTTTGTCTACATTGTTACATCGGATGTTACTATGATGACACAAACTTTTGTGGTAAAAATTAAAGTTATAATGTAGTTGTCGGATACACTTGTTTGGGACTCCATTGAAGCTCAAGGCGACTACGAAATAACGACTAAAAAGAAAGTAAAACTTTAGCAACGTCCTATTGTGGTAGAGAAGACTATCAGAATCGACTATCAAGAAACAATCCTAAGAAGTAGTTTAGAGGGTCGTTTTTACGAAACATCTACTATTTCCTGATACTAAATAGTAGTTAGAACTAAAAAGTAACAAATTTTGGTTGGGATCACCACATTTCTACTATAAGAAAGTAGCAAAGCCTTTAGAACATGTAGCCGCTACTATAAATGTTAGTTGGGTTTGTCAACGACTTGAAGAATAAAGTTTGACATACTTTCAAGATCTTCTAAGTTTTCTGCAGTTACTGCTATTGTGCAGTCGTCTGCATATAAAACTATCTTTATGTTCTTACACTGATCCATAATGTATTTGATCATGTCGTTTATAAAGAGTATGACAATTAAAGGTGATAAGACACTGCCTTGAGGAACCCCAAAATTAGGATTAGCTTCTTTAGATGTACTTTTTTGAAATTTCACAAATATTTGTCTCTCTGAGTGTTGTTCTAACCAATAATTTGTGTTTTCCCTTCTTCCCATCTCATTACATTTTTTTTAAAAGAAAAGGTCCAGAGATGCAATCGAAGGCTCGAGTAAGATCTAGAAAGATGGCTAATGTGAGTTTGTTTGAATCAAGAGATTCGTAAACAAACTGTACTAAATCAAAGGCCTCAGTTGAAGTGGAGAAATTAGAGTGAAATCCGTATTAATGAGGAGACAGGACTTTGTAACAGTGGGTGAAATAATTGAATCTGTTAACTACAGTTTTTTTAAATAACTTTTTTTTATGCTAGGTATATTTTTTTAGATAGGTGTAGGTTCTGATTTTTTCATGTACCTGGAAATTAATGGGATGATAATAAGGTTAATAGATGATAAAGGGACAGGCAAGCACCTCAGTACTTAAAAATTGATATTTTTACTTTTACATATTTATTTTTACAGTGGTTGATTAGGTACATTTTTACTACAGTAGATAATAATAGGAAAAATATATATTTCTTTATTTTTTTGTAACTTAATAAATCATAAAATTTTATTAAAATCATCATAAAAACCATAAATTTTAAAAAATTCAGTCGGTGGCCGTCCTGTGAATTAAACCTAAACCTTGTTTTTGGGAAATGCTAAATATCTCAAGAAAGGCATGGCAATTCCATGTATTAAAATAAATATTTCACGATTAAAGTAACATTGAATTAGGTTGGAGAAAGACACTTGCACTATCAGCACTAAGTATTGTTTGTGCTACCACTAAATCAATTTAAATTTTCTAACACAAAGGCTCAATTAAAATTATACTTAAGTTATTTTGGCCTAACACACGTCATTTTATAACGCACTATTTCGTTAAGAAACGACCTAATAAAGGTGTTTAACTTTATTGTTAGAGTATTTTATTGTCACTACTCTGTCCTTTTAGTTTTGCCTCTCAAGTGTCATAAATTCAAGTCACTCGCAGCAGGCAGGCCCAGCTCTATCGAGCCAGCCTGGCAAACAATTGAATGCTCTCGAATGTCACTGCCAGAGGCACTAGGGGCCATTTTCTGCTCGCCTGAGCGTGTAAGCGACCCTTATACTGATTTTCGCGTGTGTGGGTGCCCAAATAAAACGACAAATCTGATTAAAATTAGAGGATTTGGGTTATAAAATAGGTTTAATGCGGGTTGTTTACTTTTTTTCTCATTCAAAGGGTCAGGTTTAAAAAATAGAGTTACACTTTAGTTAAAGTATGTCTATGTCTATATGCAATCACCCGTTTTTGGTATTTAACATTTTAACACTCACCGTTTCAAATACTATTCTTTCCGCATCGGCATTTGGTACATACTCTTCTAAATCTCATTAATATTAGAGTTTTTGAGAAGGTTTTTATATGGTTATAAATATAAATGAAAGACTGTCAAAACTGATATTATTTTTACCTTCCTATCCCGCGTAGCAATGGCTAGAGAAGGTATTATTTTTTTACAAATTTTGTTTGTTATCATTTGTGATTTTTTTTGAAAATCAGTTAACCGTAGGCTACCAAAATTGGTATAGTTAATCATTCGCTTAGTTGGATTTTATGAACAAGGAATTTTGAAAAATGCAACAATTACAGAGGAATTTCAGTAGCCAGTAGATTGTTCTTAGAGATCTAATAGAGAATGATTTTCATGAACAAGTAGAAGAAGAGCAAAGCAGGCAGATCTTGAAGGGATAATGTTTTTTGTCTTAAACAAGTAATTAAGAAAAGGAGTGCCAGAAATATAGAGACTCATGTTACCTTTGTGAACCTACAAAAAGCATATGATACCGTTCCAGTAGAAAAAGTATAGACAGTGTTAGAGCAAACTAATATCAATCATACATACATAAAAGCGATAAAAGAACTATACAAAAGGTCAAAACAAAAATGGAAAGTGTCGAAATGGATGCAATAAAAAGATTAACGAGAATATCTAGAATAGATCACATAAGAAATGAGATCATAAAATAAAGAATGGGAATCGAGGGAAGCATTACGGATGATATCACTAAAAGGCAACTGATATGGTACGGCCTTGTACAACGGATGAAGAACGAAAAATTACCAAATCAGGTCCTAGAATGGCAACCAATAGCGCGCAGAAAAAGAGGGCGTCCTAAACTAGAATGGCAACAGTCAATCCAAAGATCAATGAGTCAAAAAAATCTGACAGATGATTGTCAGGATCGAAGGAGGTGGAGAATAGGCGTCGGACAACGTAGAAAAACGTTCTAAACGGACATAGTAGTACTTGCAATTTGCTGTAACTAAAAAATGACATATATTATTTTATAAAAAATTTTCTCCTCTTTAACATAAAATGGCTCCATATAATATTTGCAAATTCCTTTAATTTTATAAGATTTTTGAAAATTTTAGACCGTTTTGACAAATGTTAAGTGCACTATATCAGCGCCCCCTAAAAAGCTAAAAGTATAAATTGAATTTAATGTAAAAAGGTTTGGCCAAATGAGTGGTATCATTTTTGTCCAATTCCGACCGTTCGTTTTAAAGATATAGCAATTTTTGTAAAAATCCGTATTACCGTCCGTCCGTATTATTATTTTTTTTAATTTAAAAACGGTAAAATATAGAAAATCAAAACTTGTTAAAAAATTCAGGAATCGTCAAAAAGGGAAAGGGCAAAAAGTTTTCTCAATTTAGTATTTTTCACTGCAAAAATCGTACATAGTTTTTGAAAAATCCACAAAACTCAAAAACCAAAAATTAATTAAACTGTTGCCTGATACTCCTTTAGTTCTACAAGTGTATAAAACGTCGTTAAAATCGGTTAAACAGTTTTGGAGTAATAACCAGATATATTTAAAAAACCGGCAAAAAAACAGTTAAATTCTGACCAATTTTACCGAATGTTGAAAATGCGGCAATGCATGGGTTCAGAAGAGCCCCAAAATGTGGCACTTGTCTTTTTCTAATCTGGCTAAAAAACAATAGGCTTCTTGACCATACATAAGGGTATCTTTTTGCGAAATCTCAAGTTTATAGATTTGTCCCCTGGACCCTAATGCTGTGCCAACGGAGCTACGTCCAAAAAGCTAATGTTTATGATTTTTCCCCATTTCCCCTACTTCACATTTTCCAATTTTTTTCCAAATTAATACTCATAGTCTCCTACCCATTCCTAATGAGGGTGCCAAGTTTCCTTGCTTTACAACAAAGGGTTCACGAGTAATTTAGAATTTATTGTTATAGTTTCCCCAAGAACTATAATCAAGGCGGTAATACTTACATTTATTTGTAATAGAAACTTTGTGCACTTGAAACTCACAGAAAATTACAAGCTCTATTAGGCAACTAGTCAACCACATAAAATCAGATGCGATCTTTCAAAAAGCCTTTTATATCTGATATAATACAAAAAAAATAATGTAACAACGATAGATAAACGTTATCTGGAACTAAAAACAAATAATAGTAGCAATACGGCTAAATGGCTTGAAGCTGGATAAAGTACTTGATGAAGAGTAGAGCACAACATTTAGAAACTCTTTGTTGGAAGTTTCGATTAAAAATTAATTTCTAGATTTAATATAAAATTAGAAAATTAAACAAAATTACGTATTTGTTTTGGATGAAATCAGTAAATTTATCGATTTTACTCTCTGGCCATGTTGAGAACGAAGGTTCAGGCTTAATTTGACGTTTTCATCTACTCCTCATAGTCTACCCATTTCTGGCTAGTTTGGATTGGAGACTATACGATGATTTGTAACAGATTTTAAGGACATATTATTATGTACGAGAACTGTCTTTTATATTTTGCATATTATCGAATATTGTTACTAAAACTTAACCTCAATCTTTACCTAACCTAAATTCAAAACGTCAGTGCGATACATGTAGTTTTATAGTTGCAGTGAATTTTTGAAGTGGACAAATCAGTCGAAAAAGGGAATTAAACCGAGAAATGTTTGGGCTATACAACTTTTCGAAGAAAATTATCTCAATGTAATAAAGCACCACATCAGTCGACAGTTTCTCGTTGGCATGAAGAATTCAAGCATGGATGGATTAGCCGTAGCGACGATTGAAGGCCAGGTGCACCAAAAACGGCCCACCCAGGTAAATATCGATCTCATCACGGAAGATCGATATGTGACATATCGTGAGATTGAGGCTTCATTTGGAATTACCTCAATTATAAAAAAATGCATGTTAGATAACAGAAAACTTTCTGTATGCATCTTTGTCGATCTTGCAAAGGCATTCGACACAGTAAGGTATGGTGCTCGGGCCGCTTTTGTTTATAATGTATACTAACGATCTTTTAAAAGTAGATATCAGGGGTAATCTGGCGAGTTTCTGTGTTGATACAGTTGGCTTCTTTAGTGCTAATACTTGGGCAGAAGTTAAACAGATCGCCGAGGAAGATTTAAGAAAAATACAGGATTGGTTCGACTCAAATCTGCTTATTAACATTGATAAGACTTAATTAATGACATTAAATATTGCTGACTCGGACAGTAAATAAGAAAGACAAAATACCCATATAAATTCTAAAAAATAAATTAAAAACTGGATCAGAAAGTCACACTTATTGATCAAAGGTTTAGTAGGTTAGTTACGTGTCAATGTAAATTTAACAATAAATTTGTGTATCCCTATTGTGACATAAATTCCCGGACTAAATCCGTGTTGGTGTGAATGAAAAAAATAGGTTAATTTTTTTCATTCTTTTTGATTTACCTTGTATCTTGTAATCAGTTTTGATTTACTGTCATGCAAGCAAAGCTGAGGACGGAAATACCTTTTTCCGAAATACCGGTGTCGGTTAGTTGACTTTACCCCTGTGAAGTTGCCTTTTATACTTTGTTATATATTAGAATCCTTGTTCTGTAACACATCTACCAAAACATTTGAAAATCGGTTTAACTTGACTAAATAATTAATATGTAAAATATAGCGGACATCTGACTTCTCCGTTTTTATTGGACATCTCCTAGTGATGGTTCGAGGTTTACAAATGGCTGCCATTTATAAACCAAAATTATATATTTTTTTAAAATTATTTTTACGAAATTAATTAATTAAAAAAATATTGCATATGTTGCAAGGTATATAAGCAAATTATATAAATATTAAAAACTATTGCAGCCAAGGGAAATAGTGAGTTAAAGCTTCAACCAAATTCTAGACTTTTAATAAATACTACTCTATAGGTTTCATAAATTTACTGTTATCTTTCAGGTTTACTGTAATCACTGGAAATATCCAGCTTTATTGACGTCTAGCGAGTTAATTGAATTGGTTAAAGGTTATCCGAAAAAAGGCGGAAAGAGCTTTTCATTTGCATTGCACTCGAAAATTGGTCGTGTTGCACAATAATTGATGTGATGCCACTGTGTCGCAGTTTATACAATACTGATATGAATCTGTTGAAGTTTTGGCAATTGGAACCAGAGTCTGTGTTCGACGGTTTAACAAAAGCCAACTTAAAAGAAAAAAGTAAGATTTTGCATCAAAGTCAAAATAAAACTAAGCCAGTCGCTTTTTCCAACCTTCTGTATGCAACTGTCTTGGTAAATTTGGATCATAATGTGCTAAGACTGGTGGCTTTATTAGTGTATTTCTTATATTTTTAAATGCTTCATCAATCATCATGGTTTTTTAACCGCATAAATGCATTTTTAACTTTTGAAAGCTCTCTTAAAGGAGTAGCTGCATTACTTATTTCTGACGAAAATCATACATGTCCCATAAACGTCTTTACTTCTGTTAAAGTTTAGGTACTGGATACTCTTGAATAGCGTCCACGTGTTTATGATCTGCTTCTATCAAATTTACGGATAATTTATATCCTACATAATCCGCTTTAGACTCAGCAAATACATTTTTTTTATTTAAAGTTATTTCGTTTTCGGTATATACCAAAATGTCATCTACTACTTTTTCTATTTTTTCTATACCAGTTAAAGCAAGATCGCCTCTTCTACAGAATTCATCTACAAATCTTACAAGTAGAGGTGTTGAAAAAGTAACTATTCGTTACTCGAGTACTCGTTACTCGACAAATAACGGAGTAACGAATACCGATCCGAAAATTAAATGATTATTTTCGTTGCATTGATTACTTTGATTCCTTTCTAATTATTTTAAGATATGTTTTTTAAATATCTAGTATGTACAATCCACATAGTATACAGAATTTATTTTGTTGTTTTTGTATATTGTTTGAGTTCTCGTCTAAGATTGTTATTTTTGTCTCTATTTTTATTTACTTTCAGATTTTAAGTATGTATTTCTTTGTATGTGAGGTATTAGATTTCTAAAACAAAGTGGTACACAGAACGGTTTCTACGTCATTCGTACCTTTATTTTTTAAATTTTAGCCCGCATTTTGAAAACTTTAATTGAATATTTCCATAATATCAACAACAAAAATATACCTACAAGTAAATGATCTTCAAATTAACGACAGCCCGAGAATTGTGCACTAATTGTATGAGTTAATTGAATACAGTTACAGTAATCAAAGTAACGATAGTAACGAATATATAACATGATTACTTAGTAGTCGAGTAACGATTAGTAACGAGTATTCAAAAGTAACGAAAATCAAAACCTCTACTTACAACTCACATTGGCATGCGTCGAAGATGATATCTTCTCCAAGGGTTTATTAAAGTCGTGAGTTTTTGACGTTTGTTATGTAACTGTAATTGCCAATAACCACTTGATCCAACCATTGTTGAAAAATGTTTTGAATTTTGTTTTATCACAGAAACAGCTTCCCAATGTGATTTAAAAGGATGAATTGGTCTTTCAACATATCTACACATATTCTTGGGTTCCATTTGATTTTGGTATTACTATTAGTGACAGAAATCCGTGGGGTTACAGACTGCGTCATGTTATATTTCTATGTAAGAATATTATCTTTTTAGCTCACACACATACTATACTATAGTAGTGTGAGCTATGATGATCCTAATTTTTTCGAGAAAAAAAAAGTTGCTCCGATTTGAAATTTTTTTATATATCTTTGCGTTTTAGATGATTTTGAAACTTTTTTGTCGCGCCGTCTGTCTGTCTGTCTGTATGTCTGTCTGTAACGACCAACGCGCATAACTCAAAAACCGCTTTCCCGATTTCAATTAAATTTGATACCTAGCCTGGGTCTTGGGTCGAGATGGTCCCGTTTAAAAATGAACAAAATCCACCAAACACAAGCCAAATAAAAGGGTGGGGGTAGATTTCAAAAATTAGAGTTTATGTGAAAATATGGCGTGTGTGATATCAAACGAAAGGTAATTGAGTGTGGAGTTAAACAAAATAAATTTTGGTTAAAAAAAGGGGTGGGGGTAGATTTCAAAAATTAGAGTTTACGTGAAAATATAGCGTGTGTGATATCAAAAATCATTTTTAAATGGGACCATCTCGACCCAAGGCCCAGCCTAGGTACCAAATTTCATTAAAATCGGTCAAGCGGTTTTTGAGTTATGCGTGTTGGTCGTTACAGACAGACATACAGACATACAGACATATAGACATACAGACAGACAGACAGACGGCGCAACAAAAAAGTTTCAAAATCATCTGAAAGGCAAAGATATATAAAAATTTTTGAAATCGGAGCAACTTTTAGCTCACACTACTACTATACTATAGTATTAGCTCACACTACTACTATACTATAGTAGTGTGAGCTATGGTGATCCTAATTTTTTCGAGAAAAAAAAAGTTGCTCCGATTTCAAAAATTTTTATATATCTTTGCGTTTCAGATGATTTTGAAACTTTTTTGTTGCGGTGTCTGTCTGTCTGTATGTCTGTCTGTCTGTTTGTGTCTGTCTGTCTGTCTGTCTGTAACGACCAACGCGCATAACGCAAAAACTGCTTGCCCGATTTTAATGAAATTTGGTATCCAGGCTTGGTTTTGGGTCGAGATGGTCCCATTTAAAAATGAACAAAATCCACCGAACACAAGCCAAATAAAAGGGTGGGGGTAGATTTCAAAAATTAGAGTTTATGTAAAAATATGGCGTGTGTGATATCAAACGAAAGGTAATTAAGTCTGGAGTTAAACAAAATACATTTTAGTTTATTTAAAAAAAAAGGGTGGGGGTAAATTTCAAAAATTAGTGTTTAAGTGGAAATATGGCGTGTGTGATATCAAACGAAAGGTAATTGAGTCTGGAGTTAAACAAAATACATTTTAGTTTTTAAAAAAAGGGTGGGGGTAGATTTGAAAAATTAGAGTTTAAGTCAAAACGTCGCTTGTGTGGTATCAAACGAAAGGTAATTGAGTCTGGAGTTCAATAAAATATACTTCAGTTTTTAGTTATATTAGCTTTCACGTAGATACACTATAACTATAGTGTGTGAGCTTAGGTGCCCATAGATTGGCAGAGTATTTTTTTCTCGAAAAAATTAGGATCACCATAGCTCACACTACTATAGTCTAGTATATGTGTGAGCTAATAACTTAATAATTACCATTTTATGCAAATTTATTTTAAGTGTACGTTTTGTGAATTAATAAGAATTTTTTCCTTAAAATTTTAACATGGCTGGTAAATTTTTTGTTACTAAACTAAACCAAATTATTACACTGCAAAAATAATTTTTCTTTATCGTTAGTCCATAGCTTTGCTCAAAAGTCCCAAATTTTGATACCTAGGCTAGATAAACTCTAAACCCCTAAAATTCGCCAAAATTGACTCACTCTGTACAGAGACACTTTATCATACTCCCTAATTTAACGTTAGTATTTCCCTAATAGCATACAATTTTTCTATTTAATAAGACCAAAATAAATTATTACTAATTCAGCCGGATTTTGTGTGAATTGTTTTAAATCTGCTGTTTAGTTAGTGTTTTTAGCTCAGCGGGTTACTTAGTTTGTAAAAATGGAAGTAGTGTTTTTTATACTTGCATATAGAGCCAAAGAAAACGTGTGAAATTTGTCACAATTGAAGGGTTAGTTGTTCTTTGTCAAAGAGTTTGCAACCTCGAGATAGTGCCGTTCGTGGCGCCATCTTGACAAAAAGGCACGCAAAATCTTATTTTTTAATAAAAAATTGTTTAAATAAAAAAAACCACCCATTTGCTATTGTCCTGGCCATAGGCAGTTACACTTTTGTGACATTTCCAACCTCTTTATTTATCATATGCATACTGAGAGCAACAAAAAAACGAAAAATGGGTGTGAGTTGTTTTAGCTCACACATATACTATACTATAGTAGTGTGATCCTAATTTTTTCGAGAAAAAAAAAGTTGCCCCGATTTTAAAATTTTGCGTTTCAGATGATTTTGAAACTTTTTTGTTGCGCCGTCTGTCTGTATGTCTGTCTGTCTGTCTGTCTCTCTGTCTGTCTGTCTGTCTGTCTCTCTGTCTGTCTGTCTGTCTGTCTGTCTGTCTGTCTGTCTGTCTGTCTGTCTGTCTGTCCGTCTGTCTGTCTGTATGTCTGTCTGTAACGACCAACGCGCATAACTCAAAAACTGCTTGGCCGATTTTAATGAAATTTGGTACCTAGGGTGAGTCTTGGGTCGAGATGGTCCTATTTAAAAATGAACAAAATCCGCCGAACACAAACCAAATAAAAGGGTGGGGGTAGAGTTCAAAAATTAGAGTTTATGTGAAAATATGGCGTGTGTGATATCAAACAAAAGGTAATTAAGTCTGGAGTTAAACAAAATGAATTTTAAGTTATTAAAAAAAAGGGTGGGGGTAGATGTAAAAAATTAGAGTTTAAGTGAAAATATGGCGTGTGTGATATCAAACGAAAGGTAAATGAGTCTGGAGTTAAATAAAATACTTTTTTTTTTAAAGGGTGGGGGTAGATTTTAAAAATTAGAGTTTAAGTGAAAACATGGCTTGTGTGGTATCAAACGAAAGGTAATTGAGTCTGGAGTTGAATAAAATATATTTCAGTTTTTAGTTATATTAGCTCACACGTACACTATAACTATAGTACCTAGTGTGAGCTTAGGTGCCCATAGTAGTAGTAGTAGTAGTAGTGGGGGGGGTTGACCCGCAGGTCTGACAAGTAGGCCAGAGTAGGCCCTTTTTGCCATGCCCATAGATTGACAGAGTATTTTTCTTGGTGTTCTTGTCTTATCCATTCTCTGTACAAATCCCAAGCAAGCTAATCTTCAAGTTTTGCCGAATCTCACTATGTTTGCACCATCTATTAGCTGTTCTAATGTATTTATACAGTTACCTACTATATTTCTCTCCATATTTTCACAAACTCGCTCCTATATCCGAGAAGAGCGTTTACACTTCTCGGCCTATCTCTTGATAAAATCAGTCACATACGATCTACTTTAAACTGGAATTAAACAAAATACATTTTAATTTATTTTAAAAAAAGGGTGGGGGTATATTTCAAAAATTAGAGTTTAAGTGAAAATATGGCGTGTGTGATATCAAGGTAATTGAGTCCGGAGTTTAACAAAATACATTATAGTTTTTGTATTTTTTAATTTTAGATTTCAAAAATTTGAGTTTAAGTCAAAACATGGCTTGTGTGGTATCAAACAAAAGGTAATTTAGTCTGGAGTTGAATAAACTATATTTCAGTTTTTAGTTATATTAGCTCACACGTACAGCGTGTCCCATTTTCGATGGGATTAAATGGGAAACTCGGTTATTAAAGATATTGATTTTCTGATTGCACCTTACCGTGCTCTTTTTTTGAGCCCTTAAAAATGGCGTAATCAGATTTTTGCTATACCCCATAGTTTCGCTAATACAGGGAGTTTTTGAAAAAATTGTATTTTTAATAATCCCTTGTATCTCGCTTATTTTGCGAGATACTTTTATTCTGTAAAATCATTTTTATGGCAACTTTTCTAGAAGAAAATAATGACGTTGTCATTTTTTTAAAATATTGTTTAGTTTTTGAGATATGGTATTTATCATAAAAAAATTAAATACGGACCTGGATTTTTTTTATTACTATTTTGATTGGTTTCATGCTAGTATTATCATAATAATAAAAACTTCAAAATTTTTTGTTTTAAGGTAAAAAAAAAATATTTAATATTTAAAAAAAAAATTAGTCCGAACCTGGATATTTCCAACATAAATATAAACTAAAAATTGCTAGTTAAACAATTTTTAGTTTAACTGTTTTGCTACTTAGCATATTAAAATGGTTTGACGTTAATTTACAGATTTATTTGAAACAAAGTCTACGAAAAATACACAAAAAAACAAATTATAAAAAATAACTAATTTTTCTGATTACCATTATGTGTAAGACAGTGTTGGCATTTTTGAGTAATTTTTCTTAACGCATTTTGCATAAAAATATTTCTGCCATTTAAATATTGGGATTTTGTTGCTTGAATGAAGCAGTCAAACATAGCACATTTTTCAAAATCTGGTTATGGTCGATTTCTAGCCAGTTTAAAATAATTGTAAGCCATTCACCAAAATGACAAGTAAAATGACAATGTCTATTCCACGCTTTTGTTTTGTAAATTTCACGACCTGCAAATAATTAGTACCTATGATATTATTTTTAACGTTTTTTACTTTATTTATAAATCTTTTAATTATCATTTCAAAACAGATAAACTAAAAATCGTTCGACTAGTGTGTCTTGCAATTTTTAATTTATAATTACGTTGGAAATTTCCAGATTCGGACTATAATTTTTTTTTCAAATATTAAATAGTTTTTTTTAACCTTAAATTAAAAAAATATTAAAGTTTTATCATTTTAAGGTAATAATAGCATGGAACTAATCAAAGTAGTAATAAAAAAAATCCAGGTCAGTATTTAATTTTTTTACCATACCATATCTCAAAAACTAAATAATATTTTTAAAAACTGACAACGTAATTTTTTGCTCTAAAAAAGTTGCCATAGCAAGGTTTTTACAGAATAAAAATATCTTGCAAAATAAGCGAGATACAAGGTATTAATTAAAATGCAATTTTTTCAAAACTCCCTGTATTAGCAAAAATCTGATTACACCATTTTTAAGGGCTCCAAAAAATAGCACGGTAAGGTGCAATCAGAATATCGATATCTTCAATAATAACCGAGTTTCCCATTTAATCCCATCGAAAATGGGACACGCTGTACACTATAACTATAGTACCTAGTGTGAGCTTAGGGGCCCATATATTGGCAGAGTATTTTCTATGTGTTCTTTTTGTTAACCGACAGTCAGCATCTTTTTATCCAAAGACAATGACAGTTTTACCTTTAATTTTATACCAACATGACATATTTACTGTTTAATATATTTCTGGTTAGGAAATATGTTTATTTAATGTCAAAGTCACACAAGGGTAACTGCGTATGGCAAGGACTATAAATCTACTTGTTATACTAGTCGTAGTTAAGTACAAAATTGATAGGTACTTCAACTTTTAGTTTTGAGTTTGTACCCAACTCCGACTAGTAGGTGCAGGTTGACTTAGGGAACGTCCTTAAATTACATAACGCAAAAATTCAGAATTTTTGAACCCCCCTCATAACGCATTTTCAAGAAAAAAACACATTAAAAAAACATTGAGTGTAACGCAAGGCCACACATTGATGAACCGAACCGAATGCGAATATGGTTTTTGAAGAGGGGGGGGGGAATATTCGTATTGTGTCTACAATTATACATAAAAAACTCACTAAAGGTTTTTTTTTAAAACACGGGTTAAATAATAAATAATTTTTTGAACTATATTGTTTATTTCTGGCTCAGCCTCTAGGAGCTGGGAAAAGTCATAAGAAAAATTGTTTTTTAATAAATTTAGAAAAAAAAACTTTCTGAAAACAAGCTTTTATAAAATGAACTAAAAAGCATAAAATAATTTTTGTGTGTTTGAGTGTTCTGATATCATAATAAAAGCGATGGGCGTATTAAAGGAAATTTACCTGTTTTTCTTTTAGCCTTGTTAACTCGAAGTTTAGTGAAAATCCAAATTCATTATATTATAGCAGAGAAATATAAGGGTAGATAATTTAACCCAACCCAACCCTACTCAAGCTACCCTTACATCTTTCTGATATGGATGGACATGGACTGCTTCATATTAGGCAAATCATCCGCGACCGGCAGTGTCATCGGTTGTGGACGATCTACCAAATGCACATGGAAAGGCATTTACCTAATATTAAATACGCCCATCGCTTTTATTATTATGATATCAGAACACTCAAAAAATTATTTTATGCTTTTTAGTCCATTTTATAAAAGCTTGTTTTCAAAAAGTTTTTTTTCTAAATTTATTTTTTAATTTTTAGATTTGTCTAAATCTATGCATTTCAGCTAGCGCATCGATATTGCAGGGAGTCTCTTGTCAATTTTAAAATATCTAAGTCTTCGAGGAGAAGGCCGTCCAACGATTTGATACTAAACAAAATACAAACTAACGTTAGGGGGGAGGTAGGCAGTCAGTGATACCACATTATTGGATTGTCATCGGAACTATAACGTTATGCCAAATTTAAAGTTAATCGGATACGTGGAAGTCAGTTGAAAGTAATCAGAAAAACTTTAAATTAAATCGTCCATTTTGAATCCGCCATACTGAATTTTTGTAATCTGATCAAAAATTCGTAATTCTCATCCTCAAAAACCCCCAGATACCAATTTTGGTGGAAATCGGACAAACTAAAGTTTTACACCCTCTCCACCCCCCACGTTAGGGGGGAGGTAGGTACCCGATGAAACCACATTATTGTTTTGTCATCGGAACTAAGACGCTATGCGAAATTTGAAGTCAATCGGATGTTTGGAAGTTCTTCAAAAATGAGTTGCAAGATTTGATTACATACATACATACCCACATACATACATACAGGTGAATTTAAATAAAAGCTTGTAAAAATTGCCCTTGCGCTATACGAAAACTGCGGGATTTTTGGTATAAACGACAGAACAGTTTCTAGATAGATATTTTTTTAACAATCTGAAACATGCAAAATAAGAAAATTGTAAAAAAAAATTGTCAATTCTTTTGTTAGTTTGATATTGGAACAGAGCAAATGCCTATGAAACATTTCAAAAATTGACTAAAGGAAGATTTGCAGTTTTTTTCAGGTGTGAACTACCATCGACGAAACAAAATGGCCTCTTTCTAGACAAAACGCTCGACTGCACAAACTCCAAAATTCTTTCGGAAGTTCTAAACCCCCATAAGGAATGGCAAGAACAAACAATTTGAGCCCGTTAGACTGGGGTCACTTCGTATGGTGGGAGCCGTCCAAGGTAAGTAGAGTTCTTTTCCATTGTCACTGCAGAACAAAGCAACACTATACCAAATATTTAACTGAAGTATCTAGATTTACCAATCTGCGTTAAAACGTTATTATAAAAGAGAGAGACCTGAGGATTTCACATTACGGTCCTCAAATTATAAAACAAGAAAAAGTTTTTCTCTAGACCCTTTAGTTTTAGAGCCATGAGGGAAAATTCAAAAATTTTAAATCCTAGAAATCCGTTATTAGGGCAGATAGTTCAATTCTATTAAAACTTCTCTACAGACAGTTGATCCTGTCAATAAAATGACGTCAAAGCTTTGATCTGTCGAGTAGAATTCGAGATTTCAGAAAAAACTAAGAAAAAAATACGGATCTGGGTTTTTTTAAAAAAAATTTTTATAGGTTTAATTGGAGACCCAATGTGAAGCAAAAAATTGAAAAAAAAATCCAGGTCCGTATTTAATTTTTTTTTCTGAAATCTCGAATCCTCGTCGGACCAAAAATTTGACAACGTCAATTTATTGACAGGATCAACTCTCTGTAGAGAAGTTTTAACAAAATTGAAATATCTGCACTTATAACAAAGATATGACAGATTTTTAGAATTACGAATTTTTTTAATTTTTCCTTGTAGCTGCAAAACTACAAGGGCTGCAAAAAAATGTTAACTATTTTTTTAGGTCTCGAAATTTAAGGAAAGTAATGTGAAATCCCCAAGCCTCTATCTTTAAAAAAAACTGAGTATCCCATTAAACACCATCAAAAATGGGACACCCTGTACAGGATGTCCCAGCCTTCTCTGCGTTTTGTTTTCCGACAGAGTAAAAAGTGTCAAGTTATTATTTGTAGGAAAAATCAGCGTTTTTCTGGTCTTTTCAAAAACTATACAGGGTGTGCCGAAGACGATATTTTAAAAAAAAGAAATTGCAATAAAAAAATTTTTTGCCAATTCATATACAAATTTTGAAAACAGCAAAATACGTGCTAATTTTTTTCCTACAATTAATAAACGGGTTCCCAACAAGTGAAAAACAAAGTCCGTCTATATCACGACAATGATGTTACCTGTAGATCTACAACCCCAGTGTCATTTTTTTGCAATAGATCAATTTCGTCGGATGATATTTTAAGGGGGGTTCGTAAACTGAAGGCTAATCAGCCTACATTTTGGAAGGGTGTAGTGAATACTTGGTACAGCCCCTTAAGTATTTGTTTAACTTAATTTAAAAAACCTCCGTTTATCCCGTTAAATGGAAAATAAAACCTAAGGTTTTCAAGTAAATAAAGGTCTTCAACAAGGTTGCTATATCTCGCCTACGCTCTTCAAGATATACTTGGAACAAGTCCTTAAAGTATGGAAGAGAAAATGCCAAAACATGGGAATTCCATTGGACGAAACCACCTTGTATACTTTATGTTTCGCCGATGATCAGATAGTAGTGGCTCAGGATTATGACGACCTCGAACACGAAAACTAATAGAAGAGTATAATAAGTGGGGACTAGAGGTTAATCTCAATAAGACAGAGTATATGTGTATCGGTGGAACGAAACAGGATCTAATCTTAAATACCGGGCACCGAATTCAGTCCTGTGATGGAATAATTTGGGACCAAAGTATATCAAAACATAACAAAAAGCTTATATATAACACCATTGTAAAAACTATTATTACATATATACAATCAAGAATAGAACAGAAAAAATGCTTTCCGCTACGGAGATGGTCTATTGGAGAAGAACAGCAGGCAAATCCAAAAGAGAAGGAGTTACAAATCAAAGAATAAGAGAAATTAGGACAGTGGGTAAACGTACTTTAGTGGATGATATAAGAACAAAAGAACTGGTGTGGTACGGACATGTACAAAGAATGAATGATGAAAGACTACCTAAACCAATACTACAATGAAAACTAACTGGCCGAAGAAAACGAGGACGGCCAAGGAGAAGCTGGAGAGAAGGAATAGACAGTGTAATAAGAATAAGAGGCCTAGATGATGAATTATGGGCAAACAGAAACGAGTAGAGATTGGGTATCGAAAGACGTAGAACGTTGTGAAACCGATAAATATATATGGAAAATAAATAAAATCATTCCCATCTTAAAATCCGGACAAAGACATAAAATTGAAAGTTAGAAAATTTCAGGTGGCCTTACTGTCCATCAAGATGGTTTTCTCCCCAAAAGGTCCACCTTTGCGAATTTAACAATGTTTTGTCAGTATGCCCATAAAGCTATGAACAATAAATTCCAGGTAGACGTTATTTACACTGACATGGACAAGGCTTTTGATATGGTTAAGGACTGTGTCATATAAATGTTTTAACATATCTAATTAATTTAATCCAACCCTATCTTATAGGCATATTTTATTATTAAAGATAAATGGGTGTAAATTTATAATATTTAGAAGTACGCCTGGTGTCCCTCAAGGTTCAAACTTGGGTCCTCTTTTAATTTGGCTTCAATGAGCAGTATAATCGGTAGTCTATTGAATACAGTGTGTCATTCTAAATAAACTCGACTGATGACTGCGATACCTTAGAAAATGATTATAGCAATGAAGCTAACTGGTGCAATACAAATATTTTTAATGTTAATGTTAGTAAGTGTGCATGTATGTCTTTTAACCTAAATCTTAATCTAATAACTTATAATTATATATTAAATAATGCACCGCCACAGCGGGTTAATCAACAGAAGGACTACAGTGCTTAAAAAATATCAAGCTTTATCGTAAGGCAAACTAAAACCTTCAAGCTTAGCTTATTTGGTCTCTACAATATAGTGTTTGTCTAACGTTGATTGAGAAAGTGCAACGCAAAATTCTTAAACTATATGTATTACAGGAGTTAGGGCGAATAGACATAAAGAGGCTGTGATAACAACTACCTCTTGGTAATCTTTGGCATACTTTCACTAGGAAAATGGATAATCAAAATATTATTATGCACTTTATTTAACCGGATCAATTTACGTAATTCTAAGGTATTTTGTTTGGATTATCCATCTACAAACTTGTACAAAAACTCTCCGATTTACAAAACGTATCAGTATTTATTTCTAATATAATATATAATTTATATACTGACGAGATTGATATTGATACGACTAGCCTGTAAGAAACTCAGTGATGCCAAATTCAAATTAAATTAAGAGCTTTAATTGTGATTTTCTTTTTGATTATTATATTCTAATTTTAATTAATTGTTGTCAACTACTTTTTTTTTAAATAAATGGATTTTAAGGGCTTTTTAGTATTGTTACGGGTTCACAACGACAAATTAAAAACTCGCAATTGTTGAAAACGATACGTCAATTTATTTCCACAAATTATGTACAAAAACACGCACTCCAACTTACTAATAATTCACCACTAATATCTCACGACCACTACAGTATGTTATCTGTGACTGACTGACTGATGCACGACGTCCGGCCTTATATATGAGGGCTGCCTACTATTCTAGAACCCTTCCATCCTTGTTCGATTCGCAATCATTCCAGCCCTTTTCTAGACTTTCGCATACCAGTTTGTCACAGATAACGCAACTAAAACCTAGATTAAGAATACAACCATAAAATACGTCAACCTAATACTACACTAAACATAAATAAATTCTAACTATAAAATTTAAATACTTAAATTTGTAACAGTATTATTGGGCCCATTCTTAAATATAAATATAAACCATTACCTCTTTCTTTAACCTATTGAAAATAACATTGAAAAATGGTCCTTATTTTGTGTTTCTTTTTTATTTCTGTTTAGTTTGTTGTTATTTTTAGTAATGTTTATAAATGTTGTTATTTTTGATTCAGATATTATCGTTTTCTTTTGTTTCTATATTTTGTTGTATCTGAGCTGGACTAAGTATTTGTGCAACCTTAGAATTCACTTTCTTGAAATAGCAATGCGCAAACGTAGATCTTTTTGGTATCTCTGATATCTTTGGGTTCTCATAGTCATTTTGTGTAACTTCAAGAGTAAGTCAAGGTGATACGTTATCTTCATTACTGTTTAATCTGGTCTTTAAAGCTTCTATTAGGATGACTGACACAAGCGGATATACAGGGTGTCTCTAAAAGATCTGTACAAAATCTTAGCACATATTCCTGAGGTCAAAATAAGTCGATTTAATGCAAATTACCTTAGTCCAAAATTGCTCCGTTTCAGAGATACAGGGTGTTGAATTTTAAAATTAAAAAATTTCATGAGCGAAATTTCCGAAAAGCAACAAACTTAAATAAAGCTTTCAGAACAATAGTCAGTAGAAAACTGGCCGTTGCTATGACATCTTGCCAGTCTAAAACACTCTAGTGAAATAATCATTCAAAATAATTTCAGCATTCCGTTGCGGCATCGAACACTAAAAACGGAGGTATCTCGAAAACGACTTACTTTAGCGCATGTTAACAAGAGTACCTTTTTGGCTTCAAAAGATTCAGGAAAATGTTTTCTTAACAAAAAAAGTTAAAAGTTACACTGAGAAAAAAGTTACAGGCATTTTAAACTATAAAAAGAGCATTGTGAAACGCCCTCTAACGGCCACAGTGAAAAGGTATCCATCTTTAGGTTTCGCATCTCAAAAAAACCCCGAGTACCAATTTTTAAAGTAATGCGTTGAGAAATGTTGATAAATTTTAAGACAATCGATTTTTAATTATAAATTTACCACCCTGTATCTCTGAAACGGAGCAATTTCGGACTAAGGTAAGTTGCTTTAAATCGACTTATTTTGACCTCAGGAATATGTGCTAAGATTTTGTACAGACCTTTTAGAGACACCCTGTATTGGCACCAAATCAACGTAGATATCAGGCTACGTAGATGTAATTGTGTTCATAGTAGAGCCGAAAGATCTTTGACCGAAACTGTAACAGTGCTTGATATAGAAGCCAAAAAACGAGAGCTAAAAATAAATGAGTCAAAAACTAAATACATTAACTTCTCAAAGAACAACGAAAGATATGCTTATAATTTTCAGGTACTTGGTTATAGTTTCAAGCAAGTGGAAAAATTAACATACTTGGGAGTAAACATAAACAAAGAAAACTATTACAGAGGAAATAAACAAGAGAACAATAATCAACTGAAACAAAGTATTTTACGCTCATCAAAAACTGCTCAAGTCAAAGACTCTAACGAGATCTCTGAAACAAAAAACACTTATAATTAGGCCGGGAGTGACATATAGGTGCAATTCATAGATACTTACAAAAGCGAATAAAGAAAAATTATTCGTAAGACCTTTGGACCAGGGCAAACAGAAGATTGGTTATTGGCGGATACGAATAAATTATGAATTAGAACGCTAATAGATGACGCAAACATTGTGAGACTTGTCAAAAGTAGAAGAACCAAGCTAGCTTGAGATATGTATAGAGAATGGATGAGAGAAGAACACCAAGAAAAATAATAAATTAGAGACCTGCAGGTAGGAGAATAAGACAAAGACCACGAGAAAGGTGAATAGACGATGTCAAAGATGACATCAAAAATATGGGAATAAAAAGGTGGCGAAAAATCGTACCAGAGAGGGCAGAATGCCACTCTAAGAAAAAGAAAAAGATATCTTTGGGTTTGCATCTGTTCATTGCTTGCTAGATAATTCCGCAATAAGTATCTATAATTGGATGTAGCTGTTGATATTTTAATTTTAAAAAAATAATAATAAATAAACTAACACTTTTGCTCTATTACGGATAACAAACCTACTATAGCCAAACGCAGATAATGCTGGGATACCCCGCACAAAGGAACGAAGAAGTTTGACAGTAAATAGGTTGTAGAAACTATAAGTAACTCTTTTTGGATAAAGCGACCCTAAGCCATTTAAACATTTTTTTTTCAAGCACAGCAACGGCAACCAACATTTTCCATTACACCACGACCGTCGAGCATCTCTCCAAGGCAACGCGACGTGGGAGAGTCTCTCCTGAAACTCCACCCTTTCGAGCGTGACGTCACCGGCTCTCGAATTAACCCTCCTTTAAACCAGCCCGCGCGCATCGCCCACGCGAAAGTGGGTCACCCGTGATGACCTTTCGACGTCGCCTCCTGCTGGTCCTCCACCGAACGTAGTAGGCTGTGGTGAGTCCCAGTTGTTGTCTAGCATCCCCTTATATATCCCGTTTGGGTTCGACCCGTCATCACACCAGCCCCGAGCAAGATCATAGTGCGCTATGGCCGCCAACAATACCAGCAACTACAAGTTGGGGCCGTCCACCGCCAACCTGCATTACGATGGTGAGTTTTTCGATGTTCGTTTTTGGATGGCGAGTTGCCAAATGACGTAAGCCGTTTGGGATGCTTCCAGCTCCTTTTAAATGTACATTTTCTCAGGTAGCTTTGGAATAAAAAAGGTGATTCTTAGACATTTAAGATAGCGGAGAAATTTCGATTTTTGATAAAAAAGTGAACTTTTTAGGAGCATTAGGCGACATTTGGTAACTCGACTTTTTGGTTTCTTAATTAGGCATGATTTTGTTTTAATTAACTTTTTTTTATTCGTTATATTTTAATGGTATTTGTCATGACACAAAGTAAACTTATCGTGATTCAAGATTCGACTTTTGTCTGTCCTTTAAATGACCTTCGTTAGTGCGCTGACGCAAATTCGATTGATTGACAGAGCGGCCATTTTGAAAGTGGTTTATGTGCGCTTGCGCAGTTACATTAAATAATATTTGAGCTTGTTTTAAAATTCAGTTCACCTTGGACCAATCAAAGCGGAATTGTCTGGCATGTAAATTTGCATGTTGGAATTAGAGCTTTGGGCTGAATGTAATGAGACAGAAATGAAGTTTTAAGCTATTTTATGTAATGAACTACAATTGGATTTTTTTGTGGTGTGTAATATGAAGTTTAATCCCGTCCTTCTATGTGTTTGGCATGTTTAGATTTTATTTTATGATGTTTATACAAGGTGTGCAAAAAAGGTAATTTCAAAAAAAAGTTTTCAGCTCTTTTAAATTGAAATTTTCTCATATAGCTTTGGAATAAAAAATCTAATTTTTAATTTTTATGAACGTGAGAAATTTAGATTTTTCAAAAAAGTAACTTGACTTTTTAGTTTCATGCCTTTGTTTTAATTTACTTTTTTTTATTCGTTATATTTTACTAATATTTGCCATGCCACAAAATAAAATTATCGGGATCCAAGATTCGACTTTTGTCTGTCCTTTAAATGACCTTCGTTAATGCACTGACGCGAGCTCGATTGATTGACAGAGCAGCCATTTTGAAAATAGTATATATGCGCTTGCGCAGTAACGTCAAATAACATTTAAGCTTGTTTTAAAATTGTTTCACCTTGGACTAATCAAAGCGGAATTGTCTGGCATATAAATATGCAGGTTGGAGCAAGAGGTCTGGGTTAAATATAATGAGACGGAAATAAAGTTTTAAACTATTCTATGTAATAAACCACAATTATATTTTCTAGTGGTGTGTAAAATGACGTTTAGTCGTATAATGCTGGCATCGGATTTTAGTTATCTGTTTTTATTGATATTTATCGAAGTTTTGTAATCGAGACAAGATCGGAAATCTTTATCTGCATAATTTATTACACAGAGTCCAACAAATATCGTACATTACTGCAAGTACAGGGTGGCACGTCCTTCTATGCGTTTAGCATTTGTGTTTTGATTTTATTTCAAGATGTTTATACAGGGTGTGCAAAAAAGGTTAATTAAAAAATAACAAAAACAAATATTTTATTGTGTGTATTACAAGGCCAAATATATATTTGTTTTCTTAAGATGATTTAGAAACGTTTGCCACTGGTTTAATATTCAGTTTTAAATGTCGACATTTTAGCAGGACTCATGAAATTAATTAGGAATAAAAGAAAATACATTGCAGCTAATATAACAAATAAATTAGACTTGTTAATGGTTTTTACGGTTTTCAGCATAACTAGACATATCAATAAAAGTTAAACACAAGCGTTATAGGTAGGAAATAACTATAACTATTATTTCCCGAAAAAAATTGAATAAAACGGTTTTTTAGTTTTTTATTTTTTTCTTATATATTTTTCTGTTTTTATTTGTATTTACATTTTATTTTTATTTTTGAGCTCAGAGGCCATATTTTCATCCAAAAATGCAAAAAGTTCTGGAAGCAGTTTTTTCTTTTTAAAGAATGTTTTTTTTGTCAAGACGTCTATTTTTAGATTATGAAAAAAAATTAACATCGATATGGAAAAATTTGCCACCAAATACGAAAAAGTAACCTGGTGTTTATCAAAATTGATTTAAATTATATGCAGTAATTTCAGTTTGCTACTGTTTAAACTGCCTTTATTCTATTTCGCTAAAAACCGTTAAAAAAACATAATTTAGCCACTTTTAAAAGCTTAGCCCATTTCACCCCAATAACTCGGATCAAGTATAATTTTTTTGGCCTATTCGCTGCGATAGATATTAATGCAGAAACTAATTTTTTATTTTCCAAAAAGTGGCCCTAATTGGTTCAGTGAGCGTGTGTTCGCTTTACAATCAAAGGGTGGTGGGTTCGAATCCAATGCCTGCCACTACAAACTCGAACCTGCAATCCAGATTTACCGGAGGTAGGGGTAAGGCCTGTCTTGGGCAAAGTTTGGGCATCAACGAAGTAGGCAAAGTTGATGATTAATACAAGGCCGTGGTTCGGAAGTCACGTTAAGCCAGTGGTCTCGTGTAGCGTAGATGTCGCTAGCACGATAAAGGCAAATCAGGCAAAATTAAATCCTCCTTAAGAAAAGAAAATTGCCTACCGTGGTGTGCTTAGCAGGCCTGCTGAGTCGTCATGTCGTATGAACGAATTGTGATTGTCCCCTACAACCAAACTTCGGTGAACGTCTCAGGAGAGACGGGATCTCATTGAAATTAGAATGAAAGTGAAAGATAAGTATCTTGCAAATTCTGATTTTAAAAGTGTAAACTTTTTTTGTTTAAATGATGAAACCCTTCTGCAATTAACCCTTCCATTTTTAATTTTTAAGCAAACAAAAGTCCGTTTTATAGTATTTTTTCCAGTTCCAATTTGAAACTCATTATCTTAATGCAAGAGCTCTTTTGTAGTGTTAAGCACCGCTTGACTGAACTCACTGTTCTTTTTATTTGAGCTTTCATTTAAAAGAATGCTTATGTATTTTTATTAATTCTGAAAGAGAGAAGGATTTAATGTTTTATGTACCTTAACGTTTGATAAATTTAACATCAACGAAATTAGGACCTTTTAAATGGAAAAACTTGTGTGCAGCCGCTTACAACCCCAACGTTAATTTTTTTCTGTTTTCATCCAAACTAAGTGTTGCTTAAGTCTTAAAAAGACTATCTTGTGTCCCAAAATCGATGTTTTTGGGGGGTTTTAATTATGTTTGAGGAAAAAAACAGCTCTGTACTTGTGAGTGGTATTTTTATAGGGAAGTTAAATTAAAAACACATCTTTATATAGCAAGCCGTTTTTAAGCTTCAGGGGGTTTTTGAAAAGTGAAATGAAAATGAAATGAATGAATCAATGAATGAAAATTTAATCATGGTGTAAATTGCTCTTTTGTGGTCTTTCTTATAAATAATCTAAC
Source organism: Aspidapion aeneum (assembly GCA_963576565.1). Classification (NCBI taxonomy): domain Eukaryota; kingdom Metazoa; phylum Arthropoda; class Insecta; order Coleoptera; family Brentidae; genus Aspidapion; species Aspidapion aeneum. Next base: position 202,120,536 of record OY755038.1, read on the forward strand.
TTTTAAATTAAATTTCATCAAACACATTTAGTTTTTAATATTATCTTTTTACCCTATTTTGTAAATCAGTTTAACATTTCCGTGAATATAGCCTCACAATTAATGTGTTGTTGTTTTATTATTTCTTTATATTATTTGTATATTTTTGTTTGATATTTTCATTTCTTAATTTCTTAAAGTTAAAAATATCTTAAAAACAACAAATTATAAATATATTTAAACACAAAAAGGTAATTAACAAGAGGAAAAAAAAGAAATAATTGTGTGTGATAAGAAATGAGATTTTTAGTTTTTTGCTAGCAAAAATAATGATTACAATATCAAGAAAATGTAGGTATAGAGAGGAAAACTTAAGAACACTTAATATCTTTGAACTGCCGCCCTCGGAATTACCATATCCCAGACAAATATCTCGATACACAGATTTCTTTAAAATCTCATCATCATGTGTAAGTGCCAAAATATACAAATTTTAGATTTTCCACCCAAAATGATGTATGTGTCAAGGCTAATACGGGGCTATAAAAACTAAGTGCAATTTCCCCACCTTATGCCCTAACAAACATGTTTAAAATCACGTCATCCGTAAGTCCGCGTGCATGTATTGTACAGTTTTTTTTAGTTTCCCACTAAAACGCATTTTGGCACTTAGATCAATTAGCCTTTCCACTCTACATGTATAAATCAAACCGTCATTTTTTAAGTTGTACCTGGTATCAATTTTTTTAGCAACTAATCTCCTTGAAAAAAATTTACAGTATGGGCCAAATTCGATGTTTTTTGATTGTTTTAGGTATTTCTTTAAATATCAAAACCACTTTGTGATAGACCTCGTAGTAAAATTTCATTTTGGTGTACATTGCTTTTTCATAGATTTTTTAATATAGAATACGTCTGTCAAAGTATATTTCATCCGTGACTTTTAGTTTTTGAGATAATACATAATGTTGATATTTTTCTTATGGAATGGCCTTTTTTTATTTACTTTTGGTATGGATTTGTATTTATTGTTTTATTGTTTTATTGTTTTTTATTTATTTGTTTTTTTAATTAATTCTTTGTTTAAATATTTTTTTAATTAATTTTTTTATTTATACAATATAAAAAAAAACAAATAATATTAAGAAATAAAGAAATAACGATTTATTCATTTATATAACAATAATTAAAAGTGACAGATAAAGTTTAGTTTGACAGTTGGATTCTCTATAAAAAAAGCTGTAAAAAGCATAATACACCAAAATTAAATTTATAATTGTATTTATTAGAGATAGCTATAGCCCACCTTTATAAATGCAAACTTTTTAAAGTTTTCTCGAAGCTGAATAACTACGAGGTCTAAAAAGAAGCAATTTTGATATTTAAAATCGTCTCGAAAATGAAATCAAGCCCATGTTGGCTAGAAAACCTAAAACTCCAAAAACACATCGAATTTGGCCCACCCTGTACAATGCCGGGTGTTGTTAAATATAATCCTTATATTGAAGAGGGTAATTGGGTCTCTTTTAAGAAAAAAGCTTTGTATAAAAGTCGTAACTTTTGAGACATATTTTTCGACAAATAAATATTTTTCAATAAAAGACCAATAACATTCTGGACGAAAACAAACAAAGGTGGTGGTCCTTCCGATTTTGTTAGCCGAAATGCTCTATAATAAGAATCCGAGAATGCCACTATGGCACCCTTAGGCAGGTTGAAAAATCCGATTTTGACGGCCATTTTCACATAAACAGTTTTACTGTTTACCCCATAAATACCCCCCACTTCACCAGATTTCCCTCGAATGGTTTTTTAACAATTGATGTGGATTCAGCATTCATGCATATGCTTCTTTCTGAATTTTTGCCAACGATGGCCATCTTGAATATTTCAAAATTGTGCCTGATGCCTAAAAGTCATTGGTAAGTTTTATGGGGAGCAAAGCTGCCCAAATCTGCAAAAAAACTTGGTTAAAGTTTGTTCGTTAAGTTTCTACATATAAATTAGCCGCACCCCCCCCCCCCCCCCTATAACTATAACTATAGCTTTGGATTCAGCGGATCCAGAAATCCGAGAATCGGTGTATCGCTTGCCTATGTAAACATATCCATTTTTTTTCACAAAATCGTCCCCTTCTCTGTTGGGGTGCCGAATTTTTATTCCAGCGGCCAAAAACCGACTAAAATAAGGTGCTACACTACTACTACCTATATTTGGTTCAGATAATTTTATCACTTAAAAATTGCCGCCTTCTTGGATTTTTCAAAATGCTTAAAGGTGCCAGACTGACATCACTCGGATTGTTAATATAGAGCACCTTGACTAACAAAATCAGTAAACAAATTTCTTATACCGTTCATTTCCTACTTGAGGCAAAAGTAGCTGTTTCGCAACCAAACTATGACATTTTTATTTACATTTACATTAATACACTTAAAATACATTTAGAAAAACAAATTTTTTTCTAAAACAATTAATTTTTTTACAATTTTCTGATGAGAAACTCTTCCTTAAGCACTCCCATGATCAGATTTGAGAGTGATTTTCATGAAACTTTTTCGATGTTCAGGAACAGCGTGGCCTGCTCTCCCTCTCTAATGTAAATTAGATTTCCCACTTTAAATCCCCTGTGGGAGCTTTAAAGTGATTTCATTTATTTATTGTTTAAACCTCAATTAGAGGGGATGAAGTGCGATTTCGGTAACACCTGAGCGTGGAGTAATTTTAACGGGCTCTATGTAAATATTTATGATATAGTTTAGTCTAGAGGCCCTATATTTTGTTTTGTACCAGAGCTGGGCAACTCTATTTAACAGTTGTTAGGAAATTTTTTTTTAAATAAAAAACTATTATGCAGTCTACTACCTATACTACTTTGTCGGCAGTTAGGTGTCACGGCCTCCCCCTTTTAAGACGCTTGTGTTCCATAAGGAGTACTTTCCATATGCTTGGTTGACTAAAAACTTCTTTGTTGTGCATTATAAATGCATTTTCAATGAACTTTCCTTTTCGCCAATGCGACTTCTGCAAAACTTTATTCAGACCATGGATCCTGTCATCATTTGACCATGCATAATCCGCTAAACAGGATTTTTCGATATCCCCTAATTAGGTACTTTTTATGTTCCTTTACTCTAACCTGAAGTGGGAGTTTCGTTTCTTCTGCGTATGATTTACCACAGTCACACGGGATTTGGTAAATACATTCCTTATTTCTTAAGGGATTTTCTGGTTTTATTTTAGTTACAAAACTCCTTATCGTATTTCCATGAGAATATTGTTTTAATATTAGTGTTTGGCTATTCGTGTTATGTTTTCTGAAACTCTTTGAACATATCGTCCCCTATCTCACGTACCGACGTAACGGACAAAAATGCAAAAAATGAGATACGCTACCAAAATGTTTCCCATATTTGTGTTGGCCTTGATTGACCTTTTAATAGGGTATTTGACAAATTTTATAGAAGAGTTTAGAATGAAACATAGATCCCTAATTTGCTACGCAAAATTATTAAAATAGTATATTTCATCATGACTATATTTAAAATCAAGTTTTCTAATTTCCGATTTGAATTTGCCGCTAAAACGCTCATTTCTAGCATGGCGTTGCAATGACGTCACAGCGCAGTAAACTCGCGGACAGATACACGGCATTCAAGTGTTTATTTGTTTTTGGTTTGTGTGTTTACTGTTTTTTATGAAAAAAATGTCCCTATAAGTGGTGTGTAGTGCCTCAGTGTTCGAATGCTAGCATAAAAACACCTGCAAAACTATTTATTCATGTGCCTAGAGCAGTAAAAGAACGGAAAAATTGGCTATAACTTGCTCGAAGAGACCCAAGGACCTTATCTAATACATCTTCACTTTGCATTTGTAAAGATCACGTTGATGTGAGTCTAGCTAAATTGTTTCTATTAATTTTTCTCACGTTGTCTATAATATTTAAAACAATTTCGTAAATGACGATGACATTTTTGAGGTTATGTTTATTACAAGGGGTGAACAACTATAATAGGCAGAAATGTGTACAAATTTTTAGGTGGTGCTAGGCAGTTATTAAGCAGTACTAGGGAGTACCTCTAAATGCAGGACTAGGCAGTGCACATGCAGGCTAAATGTAGGACTGTGCAGTGCATATGTAAGACTAGGCAGTGCATAGGCAGGACTAGGCAGTACCTACGCAGGACTATGCAGTGTAACCTATGCAGTACTAAGTAAAAAGTAGGCGAAGAATATCGTAAAAAAACTTTCAGTTATATACAAAACAACTCATCGAATACTTATATCAACATTTTAACGTTTCTAAATTCCGCAGAACTTTTAATCACTGTTGTTGGCAAAGAAGCCTGCCACCATAAAGGAATTCAGCATTGGCAAGTTAGAGCTATCGGCTTTGGAGAATCCGTTTTCCATTGAAAATATTTTTTATAAGCAAAACACAAAATAAAATCTAATTTAGGACGATAATTCGCACTTTAAACCAAAGCAAACATTACCATCCATAAGAAAATAACACAGAAAATAGGTTCGTTCGAGGCGTTTACTGTTTTGTGACGTCAATCGCAGCTGATTAGTAGACCGCCTGTTTTGAATCACGTGGCTAATTGTTTAAATTCAATGAATTTATTTAATTAAAAGAACTATGAGTTTGAGAAAAAATTAAACAAAAAAGTTTGTTTTTAGCATTCTCAAGACCTAAAGAGATATCTAAAAATAAATATATATTTATTTTTTACTACTGTCAAACACCCTATTTTAAAATTAAAAACAAATTAAAAGTAAGAATATACAACGCGCACAACGGCAAAAATAGTTTAACTTGCTAGCTACGCGATAGATGGCGTTGCTTAAATATCATTAATTGTTTCAAGAGCTTGTCTTCTAGCTGTCCCATCTATCTCTGTGATTAGTAATCTGTTTTGTTATCAAAATTTGAACTATTTCCTAACATAAAATAATAAAACCGTCAAATCTTTGTTGTCAAAAAGGAGCACATGTATTTTTTCGTCTAACCCATAGTGCATCCTTTCCAATCACCCCTAGCTACCCCTACTCAAAAACTTTAAATGTAATATTTTTTTTATATCTAATTACGTAAAAAAATTTTTGAACATAAAAAGTTTTCGAGATTTTGCGCTTTAAAGTTTGGAAAAATTACATAGCGATATTATGCGTGTATGTAACTCATATTTTTTTTGTATCATTAGATGTAAAAAAACTATGCGTTACATATTCAGGCACGTATTGGCTAAACCATCTGGATCACTCTAAAATTAATCATCGCTGACCATATTTTTCTGACATATTTAATTTTTTTCTGCCAGATCATCTATAAAATTTGAAGTTTCCATTGACAAAAGACAAAAGTATTCCCTTCGTACTAGAACTGACCCAGGACTTGACGTGTCTCTTTCTAGCTATGAAGGAATGAAAGAGACGCTAAGTTAGTTAATCTCGGAAATACTTCCACAACTCTATCTCTATTCACTTTATATTCCAAGTTACCTAGTTAAATATTAGTCTCTTCGTCTCTCTTTTTAACTCGTTTAGTCAACGACTATAAAAAATTGTTATTTCAAATCTGGGCACTGATGGCAACATCTGGATGAAAGCATCGGCGCGCGGGTTATTGGAATCAATACACTTCCTATTATCAGTGCGCGTGCTAGATATAAAATTCTCATCTATCTGCATTCTGTTCATGTATTGTAATAACATTTTCTGTTTTTATTCAGGACTTTTGTAAAAGGTAACATGGGCCTTTTTGAGTATTTCTCGATCTCGTTTTTTTTAGAAAAACCCTTGAATACGTCGATTTTTTTTGCAAAGGGGTCACTTTTTGGCTCTTGAAATGTAGCACGCACCCCCGTCGAGCGAACTTTACATCTATATTTTTAAGGTATTTTGAATGTCTTTATAACCGTGTAAAAATCTATCGATTTGTTTCTTAGATATTCCAGTTTCTTGTTCCACTAAATAGTTTTTGTAAATTTCTAAATTCTTTCCCAATTTACCAAGACCTTTTCGCTTTTTATGTGATACGTGATAATGATGACGATAGATATATAGGGTGTCTTATTTGCCATGGGTCACTATTGCTATCTCGGTAACTATAAGAACTACAAGGTTGTTCAAATTAGATAAAATGAGCAGCTTTTGGGGGAAATTAAAAATCTGGCTTCACATTCTTTCTCTTCTCTTTTATTGTTTTTGTCCTCTTTCTCGATCTGTAGCCTGAAAGCCTAAATTAATTGGCATTCTAATATTAATTCACGTAAATAGATCGACAAAAAAAGAAGGGATTTAAATAATATTTATATCTCAGTAACTATAAGAACTACAAGGTTGTTCAAATTAGATAAAATGAGTCTTTGGGGGACATTAAAAATCTGGGTTCACATTTTTTAAAAAACTATTATATCCCGAGCTACGGGGGTTTTAAAAAAAATTGCTCAAATCTATTTTATTAAATATCTCAAAAAGTATATTTTTTTTGCATTTTTGACGTTCTTTAATATGGTATTTTTAAAAAAAGTTCACCACGTCTAGTTTTCGAGATATTACCATTAGGTTACTATTTTTAGATACGGACCTGTATTTTTTATTCGATTTTCTAAAAGAACTTTTTTTTATGATTTTATCGATCTATCACATCCATATTTTAATCCAAAAAACTTAAATAACATTTTTTGAGCATTAAAATACAAATAAATATGGACATGTGATACATTGTTAAAATCATAAAAAAAGTTATTTTAAAAAATAGAATAAAATATACAGGTCCGTATCTAAAAAAAGTAAGTTAGTAGTAATATCTCGAAAACTAGTCGTAGTAATTTTTTTTTAAAATACCAAATTGAAGACCGTTAAAAATGCAAAAATTATACTTTTTGAGATATTTAATAAAATAGATTTGAGCAATTTTTCGAAAAACCCCCGTAGCTCCGGATATAATAGTTTTTTTTCAAAATGTGAACCCAGATTTTTAATGTCCCCCAAAGACTCATTTTATCTAATTTGAACAACCTTGTAGTTCTTATAGTTACCGAGATAGCAATAGTGACCCATGGCAAATAAGACCCTGTATAAGAACCGCATTTCAAAAGCTTAATGTGAATAAATATTATTTAAATCCCTTCTTTTTTTGTCGATCTATTTACGTGAATTAATATTAGAATTCCGATTAATTTAGGCTTTCAGGCTACAGACCGAGAAAGAGGACAAAAACAATAAAAGAGAAGAGAAAGGGGAGCGAAAACTCGATTAAAATTCCTTAGGAAAATATTTGTTTTCATGAAATATGTGGCAACAAATTGACCATTCTTGCTTCTTTTGGCGGGCCTGACAGGAGTACTTACCATTTTAAAAAACATCCAGTTGTCAATTCAGTATGTAGTTGCATTTAAATGTATTTCTCTTGTAATATTTTTTGTTTATTTCTAAATTCTTTCCCATTTTCCCAAGACCCTTTCGCTTTTTATAAAATCCGTTCAATAAACAGCTTATTTAAAAATAATTATTGAAGCTCTTTTTTTTTGTCGGTTTGGTTCGGTTTTGGTTTACTTGCATATTAGAATCCTGATTAATTTAGGCTTCGAGGCTACGGAGCGGGGAAGATGACAAAAGAAAGGAGAGCAAAAATTCCAATTCAAATTCCCTAGGAAAATATTTACTCGCTTAAAAAAAGTGGCTTGTTGTGGTTCAAAAGATCTACCTTTTTATGTGTTTTTTGTTTATTTTTGGCGTTTGTAAAGTTTACTTAAAAAGTTCTTTATGTCCTGGAGCAAATTATCAATCGCACTTCCTACTGTAGAAGTTATTATACATTGGGAAAAATTTTTATCATGACACGAAAACTAATAGAAGAGTACAATAAGTGGGGACTAGAGGTTAATCTCAATAAGACAGAGTAATTATGTGTATCGGTGGAATGAAACAGGATCTAATCTTAAATACCGGGCAGCGAATTCAGTCCTGTGATGAGTATAAATACTTAGGTCTAAAAATTACAGCTGACGGAACACTAGACAAAGCTATAAAAGATCGAAACGTACAAGGAAGAAAAGCAATAACTTTATTAAATGGAATAATTTGGGACCAAAGTATATCAAAACATAACAAAAAGCTTATATATAACACCATTGTAAAAAGTATTATTACATACGGCTCAGAAGTATGGCCAATCAAGGATAGAACAGAAAAAATGCTTTCTGCTACGGAGATGGACTATTGGAGAAGAGCAGCAGGGAAATCAAAAAGAGAAAGAGTTACAAATCAAAGAATAAGAGAAATTATGACAGTGGGTGAACGTACTTTAGTGGATGATATAAGAACAAAACAACTAGTGTGGTACGGACATGTACAAAGAATGAATGATAAAAGACTACCTAAACAAATACTACAATGGAAACCAACTGGCCGAAGAAAATGAGGACGGCCAAGGAGAAGCTGGAGAGAAGGAATAGACAGTGAAATAAGAATAAGAGGCCTAAATGATGAATTATGGGCAAACAGAAACGAGTGGAGATTGGGTATCGGAAGACGTAGAACGTTGTGAAACCGATAAATATATATAAAAAAATTTATCCACAGAAAGGCGACTCGATATAAAGTTTTAACACCCGACACCTTTGCTCCATCAGGCGTGCCTCACAGGAGTACCAACCATTCCAAAGAGATCCGGTTCGTGTAAGCACCCTCTGAAGTAAGAAATTTCGAGACATTGAATTTTTGGTATTTCTTCTTTTTCCACTATGAAAGTGTTGAGATGTAAAATCACTGTTGGGCAAAATTTTTTGTAAGTATGCAGTTAATAAAATTAGATTTCAAATGACCTGGGATATAGTACAGCTCGCCATTTTTGAAATTCGAGCGTTATGGGGGTAAACCGACAGCATCATACTGCATCATATTTTACAATTTTAAAGTAGTTCTTACAGAAGATTTATGTATTTAGCAATTGCAAGTAGCATTTCGTAATATTGCCCAATTCAGAGTATTAAGATGGTTTTCAGAATTTTGTCCAGAAGGTCCTGTACAGCGTGCAAATGTAGAGAGCATAGCTATGCAGAATAATTAAAGGTGTCCGTTGTTACATCTGGGTCATGATTTAGACAAGATAGATAATGAGACCTAGAAATTATTTTATTTCGTACCAACGAGCCCAGATAGTGTGGGTACGTAAACAAGACCCTTTATTTATTTTATAAGTTTATTCAAAATATATATAGTTATATGGATGTTGGCAAGCATGTCATGGCTGTTCTCTTTGATTTGACTCGGGCATTTGACACTATCTGTCCGGAGTTTGTTTCAAGAAAACTGGACCAACTGGGAATAAGAGGTAATATCAATCAATGGCTAACTTCACTGATCAAGGGAAAAAAGTTCAAAGTAAAAATCAGTAAAAAATTTTCCAATACATATGATTCTGACATAGGCACGCCCCAGGGAAGTATTCTAGGGCCCCTAATCTTTTTAATATTTGTTAATGACCTTCCTAAACATATCCAGATTGGAATTGTCTTAATGTACGCTGATGATACCACAATTATTATCCATGGCAAAAATAAAAATGATATCACGGAAAAATTAAATCTTATTTTATCCAAATTTTCAGATTGGTGTTCTTCCAACAATCTTATTATAAACTTTAACAAAACAGTTTATTTGGAATTTAAAACCAATAACAGCAAACCATTGGAAATTGTAACACATTTTGGCGACATCCCTGTTGTATTTTCTGCAACCGCTAAGCTTTTGGGTGTTACATTTGATACACATCTGAACGTTAGTGAACATACTAATTAATTGTGCTCTAAAATTAACAAAAACACCTATGCCATAACATGTTTGAAAAACTCTCTAGGCAGGTCGACATTGCTAACTGCATATTTCGCCAACATACATTCCATTATCAGCTACGGTATAATATTGTGGGGCCAATCTTCAGATTTGGAAATAGTGTTGGTCTCGCAGAAAAGGGTCCTGCGAATAATTTTTAACCTAAAACCATCGGATTCGTGCCGACAAATTTTTAAAGAAAACTGTATTCTCACTGTTACTTCACTATATGTTTACAAATTATTAATACATATACATAAAACTAAACATATGTATTCTTAAAATGACTTTTTTCATTTTTACTCTACCCGGTATGGTAACAATTTCTGTTTACCATTCCATAAACATGAGTTTTTTAAAAAGAGCCCAGTATATGCTGGAATTTCTTAATATAATATGTTACCAAATGATTTCAAACCTTTATCTTTGAATAACAAAATCACATTTGGCGTAACAAAGCACTATTGTGTGCTATTAAAAGTATGTGTGTGAGCGTTTCTGTGTTTTCTTTTGTAATTTGTGTATATATCTACCATTTGTTATACATATATACATATGACATGTTCTAGTGTAAGAACGCAATGTAATTTAATTTTACTATAGTACTCGTGTACCTATTTAAATACAATTACTGACTTGTTACATTCTATTGTTAATAGGCCTATAAGTAACGAATAAATATTTTGATTTGATTTGATTTTGATTTAGCACGACCTCTGAGAAACCCCCTGCGGTACAAAAAGTGTTATATGCTGTGTTCTTTAAAAGTACAGGGCTAATCAAAATCAATAAACTAGAAAAACAAAAAACTGTCACAGCTAGTGAGATACCCAACTATAAGTTTTAAAGATAGATAAAACAATTGAATATCCACATAACTTATTTTAACCTTAAAAAACAATTTTTATAATTCACGAATATTTTACCTCCCTTTCACTTCTTTTGTTTTTGTATGGTATTGAGAATCACGTCTTTATTTATGTATGTAAATCATAAAATACATTGTTAAACAGAAATATACGAATGCTCGTTGTCAATGTTAAGATAAAACCCACTGTACTGTGTTGGATAAGCATATGGAGTTATTATCATTCTAAAAACAACAGAAGAACATGAAAAGGAAGGGAGATATAAAATCCAATTCGATGAACTAAGATACATCAGTGGCCCGCCAAACAAAATCATATTAAAATGAGCCTCCCTGTAGTACGTATACGAGGGGAGCTTAATCCTCAATCTCTCGAGAATAGTCTTTAGTGTTTCCCGAAAGGCGCTTCTTGCGGCGGATTTAAGCTTTTAAGAGGCGCCCTCCAACCCAAATAGGCCATCAGTCAAACACCTAATCTCGTCTCTATTTTATATCGAAGCGGCTCATTGATTATTATGTCAAAACTGTCAATTTAACGCACCCGTTTTAGTTTCATGTTTGATTATTAAGTTTGCTGCTGCTGCCTGTATAAGTGTGAAATTTATAAAAATATTTGAGAATTTATTGACAGATAAAGAGTAATTCTATAGTTTTCATAAAAAATTAAAAGGAACTACGGATTTAAAAAAAAAAAAAATTTTTGTAGAAAATTTGTCTTTTTATAAAGATTTACATAGTATCAAGATTGTGTTAAAATTTTGTTTCGGTAAAATCTGATTTAAAGAAACTTTCTTTGGAAGACTCGCATAAAGGCCCTGTTTTCTTTTTATATAAAATCTTGCGGAAACAGGAATCCTGATATTTAGTTTACACCTAATGGGTAGGGAAACCATCTCGATTGTTACTTTATCTTACCAGTAGTAGTGCTAGTTCACTTCACTGGTTTTTTCTTTTACATGTCTAACAAAATAGTCTATAAATATTTGTAGGGTAAGGTGAAATTCCTCAAAGATATGACTTCTGCTATTTTGCTCTGAAGTGTGTTTCGGGTTCTATATGATTTAGCTTTAGTTCGCAGGCTGTCGAACTGATGAAATATTGTCTGATTTGATTAAATTTTTTTGTCAGTACTTCTTCGGCATTATTAACTTAATCAACGGGGAGTCTAAAATATGCCTTGGATTGGTCAAAGCACTATAGAATACAGGTCTACTTTCGATGTTTTCAACAATTTTTGAGAAAGCTATGTGTGCAAGACTTGAAAAGTCAGCATGGTTTTTTAGCGAGAAAGTCAATAAACACAGCTGTTTACGACCTTGTTTATGAGATTGTTGATTGCTTTTAAAGTAAAAATGTGGGGATAGGGTCATTTTTAGATTTATCAAAGGCTTTTATTGGTTAAGACCGTCGGATACTTTTTTAAATTCTGGAACACTATAGTGTGCAAGGTATATCTTTAGCGCTTCTCCAGTTCTACCTGCAGGGACGTACACAGACTGTTCTCGTATAAAAGGCTGGTTGTAACTACTTCTGAGATAATAGACCCTTGACTATGGGGGTACCTCAAGGTAGTGTTATCAGCCCATACCTATTTATTAATTACTTTAGCAATATACTGTCTTGTCAAAAGAAATTCCTCAAATGGAACTACGCCGATGACACCAATACATTGACAATATCCCCAACTATTGAGGGGGCTGTTGCGGATTGTGGAGGTTTCTTTTGAAACGCCTGGCTGGATTTAAACTAGTTTAAAAGTTACAGTATTGTTGAGCTTTCAATAAGTACAAAGGGCCTTGATCTGTACATTGATCAGGTTTTAAGATTGGAGAGAGAGTAGAATTATTTTGTGAGAAGACTGAACAGCTGCTGTTATATACTTAGGCTGTTAAATAAATACATCGATACTATTCTTCTGATATACCACTGTAATTTTGATTCCATAATGAGATATGGTGGTTTTGGGGCAATTTAGCCTACGCATAAAGAGTTTTTCTTGTACAAAAGCGGGCTTTGCAAATCATATTTCCATTAAGTTTTATTAAAATATGCAGGGGTGATGTTGGGAAAACAATCTTCTTAACACTTGTTCGCAAGTCAAGCCATATGTTACAACACTACAGCATATAGACCTACTCTGGCAGAAATATCCCCAAGATACTCATGTATCAAGTGCTACAGTAAAATCATTCCATCAGAAATCAGACAAACTACTGTAAAGCCCTATGAAATCAGTTTCAGTTTCTGAAATCGCAACGTGAGTCTTGCTGCTGGCTTGGGCGGTATATTTCTGTATATTTTATGTGTTTGTGTGTATGTATATAATAGGTTTTTTTTTGTTTAAATTTTACAGATTCTATATATATTATACATGATTTTAATTCTGACTTAATTAATTTTAAATACTTTTTTTTGTATTTTGTATTTTACATGATGTTTTAAAAAACCATAGTAAATTAGTTTGGGTCCGAATATATTAAAATATCTTTGATCATGTTTCTAAAAGGAGTAAGATGACATTAACTGCAAGCGTGTTGAAAAGGGAAAATTAAATTTGCTTAAAAATGGTAAATAGTGATCAATGCTTTCTTATATTCTTAAAACTGTAGAACACAACAGATTTTCTGTATTTTTATAGCCCATAAACGTTGCTGCAAAGAAGAGGGGACAGGTTGGTGAATTTTTTCAGTCTCTGAATGACTCGGGGAAAGCCACAGTCATTTTTCAAACGGTAATCCCGGCTTTCCCGGCTCGGCTGGGAGTTTATATTTGTCTGACGGAATGGGAATAATATCTCATATACCTATTACACAATAATCATAGCAATTCCAGTTTTATTTGGTGCTGCAGGAAACAGTTAAATCGACATCATGACACCCGTCTGCTATTTTTCTAAACCACCCAAGTAGCATTTATCAGTCATGGAAGTTGTGAAAACCAAAGCTGCACTGAACATAAACGTTGTGTGAATCGACCCACATCGACAAAACTACGATTTCTCAACAGTTACCTACCCTACTAAAGGTAATTTACGCAACTCTTTGCGACCTTTGTATTTAAGGCTAATATTTGAGGTATGTTTTTAGTTGTGATAACGTTTTCCATCCCTATGCACTATTTTGTAGTTCAAAACTGGCCGTTATGTCCCAGTTGTGGGCTTGACTAGGCATAGGTAGGTTGGAACAGTCACCCATCTGCACAGAGTGCGCCATTGTCCAGGCACTCTCTTTTTTTCTTGGACAAATAAGGCTTCTGATAAAAAATCATACTACACATATTAAGTAAGAGAAATACATGTTTGAGTAATTTCACGCCAACTTAGGAAAAATATATTTTTGTAAAAAAACGACAGATGTAACGCGCGCGAATTTACATTTGGCAGTAAACTGTGATACGTTCATAAAATTAGTTGATAGAAAAGCTTTTAATAGCCATATAAACTGTGTGCATAAATTCTTAAAAGCACTAAAAAAACTTCTTTCATTTCAAATTAGTTCAGCACTCTTGTATGCATTTAGTATCCTGTAGTAAAAATGACACAGTATTCACGACGTTTACCCGACTAAAAAATCGTCCATTAAATTGGTTACAAACAGGCTTTACTCAATGTCAACGTTTAGACGTAATGTTGGCACGCGGTTCACAACTTTAAGCTTACTAGGGTAGTACATTCTTTTACTTCTTTGGATACATTATAATCTTTGGAATTAGATTGTATTTGGTGCCTCTCATTAGTTGACTAAAGTATTGTAATTTTTTCTTTATTAAAGTTAAAATAATTTATTCTTCCTTTTGAATTCTCTGCATGAGTTCTTGATTCGTGATTCTTATTGGTCCATTAAATTCGACATTCGATTCGACTACCATTTTTCAAAAGCCTCTATCAATTGTTTCTTTTTTATTGTTCATTACATTAATGGAGAAGGAATTAGACACCGTAGCAGTACAGCATTTTGACCCTCAGTAATAAACACAAAATCTTATCAATCCAAGGAGCCGCCCAAAAATATACTCCTCTTTTTGAAATATAAACTGCTGTTAACTAGTTTTTAATCTGGCTTTTTTGTCGGTATATAGGCTAGAAAAATCCATCAATAAACCGGGAATTACTCTTTGTCTTCTTTTTGGTTAGCTGCCTAAGGTCCCGGAAAGACACCCCAGAGAAAAAGAGATTTAGCGACCCATGTGTTTTTAATAGTAATAAATGGAATGTTTGAATAAACAGATAGAACAAGGTTTTGAATAGGGTACGAAAAGTAAGTTGTGAGATGTGGGCTAGGAAATATCTTAAATAAAAAATCTGGTAAAGGTGAAAACACTGCTTAGCAGTGACATATGTAGAAACAAGTTTGGGGTGTGCCGGAGCCAAATTTGGAGGGGGGCGAGACCCCATGAGGCCGTATTTTATGCTATTTTATGTTTGAATTCATGAAATATGTGGAAAATATCAAAAAAAATCTTCGCTTGGGGGAGGGAAGGGGGGCGGATTCCTTTATATACGCCACTGCTACTTAGTATCGATTCATATGGTATCGGCTTATTGAATTGGTAAACTGTTGTAACATTATCATTGACAATGTTCACATAATATGCATCTTAGCCCTTATGCATGCAATCAATTTTTGATAGTCGATTCGACCCGTAGCAGGCATTACAAGTCGTGGTTGACGGTCTACTAAAAGGAGGTAGAAAAGGAGGATGATTGGATGTTTTTTCGTTTCTATGGGCTTTAAAAAAATATGAATCTCTAATATTATATACTATATATTAAAGTATTTTAAGACACAATGATCTAACAAAATAGCTTGGTAAAGGCTATTAGACTAAAGTAGAAGGGAACCCAGTCAGTATGACCAAATTCACCATTAACCAAAGGCTATCCAGATTATGTAGATAGATAGTTTATTAATGTTAAAAAATATCAATTTTAACACACTTTAACAAGTGAAAAGTGCTTTTAAAAATATAACGTACATCTAGCTATTTTTAATTTAAAATTTCGAAGAGTTTAAAATAAAAAAAATAAAAAAAAATAAACAACAAATACAAAATTTAACGGGCACAATTTATATAAGACCTTTTAAAATATCACAAAAATTTTAAATGGCAAAAATACTTTATACACTAAAATGCGTGTTGTTGGTATCACACTGCAGAAATTTTTGCTTCAAATCAAAACCTTTTTTATAGAGAAAGTTCTTAATGACCCTCTTGAAAGTATCGGGAGTAAGCTTTTTGATATTTTCGGGCATTTTATTCAAATATTTAACGGCAATGAATTCTGGTCTAGATTGTGTGTTGGTGAGGCGACAATGGATCACTCTCAGATCATTTTCATGACGATCGGGGTAGTCATGAATGTTCTGGTGGTTTTGGTAGATTTCTCTATGTTTTCTAACACTGCTCTACCCCAAGTTATGATGCCATATGTCATGGTAGAGTGAAAAAGTTTATAGTATGAGCTTTTGAGTGTTTCTTGTGTAAGAAGACTGAGTTTTTTACAAGTTTGCTCAATTTCAGAGTCCCATATGAGTTTTAACCACTCCTGGATTCTGCTACCCATGAAAGAATTACTGAGAGTTTATGTACATTAAACCAGTCTTTCGCTCTCAACTGCGCGTTCCCTGTCTTAAAGCCTCAGCGAGAACCCTTATCTGGGGTTTTGGTGGTTGTGTCATTGGCATATATGGTGTACAACTTAAACTCTAGATTACACATTTATTTTATTTATAAATATTAAAAACAAGTTCGGTCCTAGGATTAACTCATGCGGGACTCCGAACTGCAGTACCCTTTCCGCCGCTGACACATCCCCTTTTTAATCTGTGGCGTATCCTCAAGGTAGGACGCTACTAACTACTTTTTGGTTGAAAGTTGTAGAACATGGGTTTTCTTAAAAGAATCTCATAGAAAACACAATCAAATGCTTTGCTGAGGTCGAAGAACTGGGTAACATTGTAGTTCCCTTCTTCAAAGTCGTTTATTAGTTGAGAGAAGATCCAGGATGGCCAAGCTTGTGCTTTTTTCGGATCTAAAATAACCAACTGACAGTTTGTGAAAAGGTTTTTATTTTCAAAGTAGCGAGAGATTTTTTTGCCCTGTTCTTTTCCACAACCTTTGACACAATTGGAATCCATTTACGATATAGATTATGTATAATATTTGCGACTTATCGTTACCACTTTTTATAGACTTAATGAAGATAGTAGAGGATTTTGAAAAATATATGATATATGTAGTAGCAGGAAGAAATATGTCTGATTAGTAAAGATTGACAAGAAAAGAGAGCAATGACTAACAAGTCTTTTAGCTAAAATTTATTGTTTTCTTTTAAATAATTATCCAGCAGACGGTACTGCCGTTGCCTTATATGGATTTGGTTGATCCTTTGTTGTTCATTGCTTGGACTGTTGTTTGGTCTCTGAGGTGTAGTGGTTTATCTAAATTTCATAAACCGTCACATGCCTGAATAGTACCAAATACTCCACTTAAATGGTTGAGTGAGCTTTTGTTCCGGCCTCAGCAATCAATTTAAGTTTTAATCTGCGTTTTTGACCTTCCAAAATGCGGGACATCATCAATGCTCATATAAGGCTAACCACGTTTAAAGTCTGCCACACAGATTTTTATTGTGGTAAATAAACAAGCTGATTCGCCTTATGTAGAATCATCTCAGCTTTTTTTTTTATATCAGCCATAATCATTTAATATGGAATTATTTCTTCACAACACGCACCCAATTTTTTAAATCTTAAAAGTAACAAACTTTATAAACTTCTTAAGAAAGTAAAAAGCGTTTACTGTAAGTCAGCCTGAAAAGCTCTCAGCCCATTATCTGATACTGATCAAAGGAAAGGATAGCTGTATTTCAACCTTAAAAGTTTTTTGACCACATTTGTGCATATTTTTAATCTAAAAGACGCCAGTGTGCTTTCAAAAAACATAAATCAAAACTACAATCAGCCAGCAAAGCCAACAACAGACAAGAGGTATTTCAATTACAGATCAGAGGCAGTGAATAATTTTCAATGCCCAGCATTCTTAGGGATAGGGTGACAGAATCAATACCTAACAGAAGGAAGCTGCTTTCAAGTTTGTGTAAATATGTAGTTGTATATTTTGTAATTAATTTGGATTTTCACATTATCATTATCTATAAATTACAGAAACATGAAATCATGCTTAAATGGAAACTTATAAATAAAATAATTCTTCCAGTTTGGTTTCCAAGGATTGAGGCCGCATTTCCCCTCTGAATTGCTCAATTAATTTTTTGTACCAAATAACTTTGTGATTTTTTTGTTTTTGATGCTATTTCACTTTGTTGCTTTATTGCCCCAAGGTCCAAAAGGTATAAACAGAAAATGTTAGTTAAGTTCTTCATACTTTCTATATTTTTTATTTTGGCCTATTTCCGCTGATGCACTTACTCTCACGAAATTCATAGTTATGTAATATTCGGCCATAGTATCATGGTACGTAGGGTCCCACAGAAGCGACCTTTTAACCTTTCAGAGTTGAGTACGAATAATATCGTTGGTTTCACTGTGCCTAGAAAACCTTCCCGAACTTTTGCTGCAGCATAATCCGTGAAGACCAGTTTTGCTACAACCACCCAGCGCAGTTATGTTCCGCGACGACGTGCATCTCAAGTATCAGACCAATGAAGATACGGAAAGGAGAGAAGAGTATAGCACATTCCCTAATATTTAGGGGCAATGCTTTAGGCCAAACACTTCTGCTGCTTTTTAAAATCTTCTTTATATCCAATGTTTTTTATAGATGATATAAGTACTCTAAATCATTTAAATTTTTATAATTTCTATTTAGTCCAATTCGAATAAAGGTTAGGTTCTATATGAGTGTTTTTCTGCTGCAACTTTAATTTTGTGGTATGCGTAGGGGAGGATGGCCCGTTAGATATTCCGGGTAACAGCTGCTCCCGGAAAGGCGCAACTTGTTCCCGGAGGGTCCCGACGTATTACCAGGATCAAGCAACCAGTGGCGGAGTCTCAGATATTTACCAACAACTTATTAATACTAACGTGATACTAACTTAGATCATCTTGTGAATTGATCGGGTGTGCACTGAGATCTAATCCTAAAGCGGTCCTCACTCGATCAGTATTACTGGCAGTATTTGTAGAGATCTTTGTTTATAACCTTTGAAACACAAAATCATAGCACCCTTAGAACAAAACTGACACAGCTAAAAGTCAAAATTTCTAAATTTAGAGAGTCATTTTCGTTTTAAGGATGCGATATATAAAAATACTGTCAGTAATACTGATGATGCCAGGGCTTAGGACTACAAGCTTCTAGAGTACCTATACTCAATCCTAGAAAATTAATGCTCTCCTTGTTTAACAAAACATGAAGTTTAAGCATTTTGTTCTTTTTACTTTAAAAGAAGAGCCTTTCAATTATTTCGAATTTTTAGATATGAATTACAAAATTTCTTGTTTCCTTTTTAATGAAAACAGCCAGTGTGACTTTTTATGCAGATCTTTTGCTTGTGACTACTTTATTCGATGTTGATGGTGGTTCCTCCTCTTTGATTGTTTATTTGATGTTCTTTTAAGCCTAACAGAGAGGGACCTTGTAATGTCTTCTCTCTCAAGGAACTTAACAAATACATTCCTTGTCGTATTTAAATGAGAAAAGTATTGCCGAAATATAGAAGCTGTTAGGTAATCTTCTAATTTTCTCGGATGTGACTTTCCTCAGTCCTTCGACCTTAAGTTGAGACTTTCTTCTAATGTTTGGTAGATAATTAGGAGAGTATAATCATTTTGCATCAAGCATCGTACAACTGCGGTAAATCTAAAATAGTGGAAACTAGATCACCGTTCTGCAATACAAACACTTGAAGATAAGAAACTATGAAAAAACTAATATCAAAAAATATGGTCTGAAGCAAAAGTTCTATAGGAGTCATAATGGAGTTTCTTAAAGCTCCTTTTCTTAAGCAGAACCAAGAAATTAATAAGTAATCGAAGTTTAAAGCCATCTTTGAGACTAAAGCCCGGTGCCCACCTACGACTTTCTCGTGCGTGCCCGCGCACGCGTCACATGACTGTGATAACATTTCATATTGAGATCATGTGACGCGTGAGCGGGCACCCACGAGAAAGTCGTAGGTGGGAATCAGGTGTAAGAAATTCTGCTGCTTCATGCTTGAGTGTGAGTGAGTGTACTTAAAAGCCCTTAAATTATATCAATGAGTACATAACAAAGGAATAATAAATTATATACTTACATTCTGTCAAGTAGAAATCTACTTGAAGTTGGAGGCGCCACAGCATTGTTCAATGGTGTTAATCACTAAATATCCATGTTATCCAGTGCCTGTGCTTGACCCAAAATACGTGCTCTCTTTTCAATCTGGTTCATTTCTCTTCGGTGTTTTTTTTTCAAAAGCACGCCAATGGACGTCGCGAGACCTCACACAATAGTTGCCAACTTTGAAGGGGGAAAGTATAGGTTTAATTAAAAGTCCCTCAGGCCTGTTTAAAACGTTTTTCTTGTGCACCGATGTACAATATTGCCTGCCTTTGCGCACTTGCCACATGAAGGAATTTCCCGACAAATTGCATTTTGAGATGGAATGACAGATTGCAATGCATACAGGAATTCAGCTTTTATGCACGGAAAAAAACATATCAATAATAAAAAATAAAATTCAGGAATAAAAAGTAAAAGTCAGGGATGAAAAGTGACAGTTCAGGGATAAAACGTAAAAATCAGGAATCGAATATTGACAGATCAGGATACTTATTCTTAAAATTTTGGAGGAGAATGTGAGTGATTCTCATCCTAAACGATGAAATGCTCCATTCTCGAAAAAACGCTCCCGTGTGTTTAAGTTCACAAGTGCATGGTCTTGGTGGATGATTCGTCGTTCGGAGTTCGTTTTTCGAGGCTCAGCGATGACTTACGGCAAACTTGGAACACCCAAAAAGACGACTGACGTTTATTTTCGGGTTCGGTTCAAACTGTCGACTGATGTGGTGATTCATTACTGAAAACAGAAATCAACTTGGCAGGGTATTCTTGTTGAGAGTCCCTCGAAAGTTGTAAAAAATTATAGCATAAAAATGTTCTCGGTTTAATTCCATTTTTTGACTGTTTTGTTAACTTCAAAAATTCACTATAGCTATAAAACTATAGTCTAAATTATACGCATTTGTAATGACGTCACCAGGTGAGAAAAAAACGTATGGCATAGATATTTTTTATATTTACTATCGTTGTTGGGCTCAATTTTGTTGCATCTGCGGCTCGTTGTATCACATTCTCAAATTCCAGTTGAAAAAAAGCCAATATATTTAAAATTATGAGCTGCGTTTGTTCATTATACCTATTATATTTGTTTCTCGGCATTTTACAACTTTTTAAAATAATTTTCGACAAGTTGACAAACTCATGTTTTTGATTGATAGTGTTTTAATATACTAAACAAAGATAAACAAAAATTACATTACAAATACGTATTATTTGACGAGTCGTTAAATACCGAGATGAATTCCATCAAAGGAGCATGCACCAAAATTAACGTCAAAATGTCTAATTTAAATTATTGGCGCGAATACCGTGATTGGCGCGAGATCGAACGTATAATAAAAAATTCAAGGTATAAAATAATGGTCAATTCTAATTTTTAAGTATGATTTTATGTCGGTACTGGGTGGTTTTTTATAACCGGAGCACTCAGCAACTTTATCATTGAAAATAAATTGAGATTTTTTTGGTTAATTATGACAACTTTAAAAGCCATCATAATTTTTTTCTATCCGTCACCATGTACATAGTGTCCCAAATTCAATGTTTTTGGGGGGTTTCGGGTATTTCTAGATCCCTTTTGATATAGCAAGCCGTTTTTAAACTACGGGGTGTTTTTAAAAAGTCTGCATTTTGGGAAGGGGTCTATAACTTGTTTATTTATTAATATTTTTTATTTCTGTGAAAACATTCTTAAGACATTTTTTTAAGAGGAATTCAACTGTTAAATTAAATTTCATTTGTCACGTTTAGTTTTTGAGATATCACATACAATTAATTTTGCTTTATGGTAGGATCCCTTTATTTCTTTATATTTTTGTATTTTTTTTTATTTTTACCACATATTTTAGTTTGCTTAATGGGTTTAAAATATTATAATTATAAAAATAAAAAAATAATAAAGAAGTGATTAAAAAATAAAAATAAAGAAAACAATAAAAAAATAAAATATTGAGTGTGATTCATCATTTTAAAGGAAATTTTAAGCTGATTTTAAAAATCGAATAAAAAAAGAGTTATTCTGTAAGAAAAATAACAACTTTATGCAATATTTTAAAAACCAAAAGAGATAAATAAAAACCGTTTACATCTGTCAATTCTTCAAGAAAAGATCTATAAGAAAGCTATTTACACAAAAACAAAATTTTCATAAACAAAAAAGTTATAGACCCCCTCCCAAAATGCAGACAAAAACACTCCGTAGCTTAAAAACGGCTTGCTATATCTAAATGTGGTTTTCACCTTTAGGCTTCTCTTGAAATTTGAGCCTCACAAAGGGGGGTCAGTTTTTCTCTATCTCCCCTAGAAATACCCGACACCACAAAAAAACAACGAATTTGGGACACCCTGTACAGGGTGTGACAATGAAGTCGATTTTTTGAGAGGGAACACCCTGTATATTTTTGCATTTTAAGATTCGTCTTTTCTTTCTGATTTCAAAAATATACAATATCTACGTGCTGCGATTAATATTTTTTGAGGTATATGCAGTATTTCTTCTATATGATCTTATGCATTTCACGTTTATTTTGTTTTGCCATGGGAGTATTGACTCTCAACTCCAATGTTTCTTCAAGTATTTCTTGATTGTGTTTGTATTTCAAATCATCACACAGATCCAAGTTTTTTGGGAAGGAGCATTTACATTCCAGGCATCTAAACATAAAAACACTTTCTGCATAGGAATACCTTTGTTTTTGTATGCCATGTTTACTTTGACAGTGTTTATTCAAATTAAATTGGGCACTAAATAATGTGTCACACAACTTGCACGTCACCGGCATTTACATAGCAAAAAAACGACGAATTTTCATAAAAAAATAACTGGAAATTATTAAAGTTTTGCTGTATAAAACCATACTGAAATATCTCTCAGTTGATTGGTTGTCAGAAGTGACAGAACAACGCTTGCGCACGTCTTGGAATTCATCTCGGTATTTAACGACTCGTATAATTTGGACTATATATGTATTGCACTGACGTTTTGAATTTAGGTAAAGATTAATTTTTAGTAACGACATTCGATTAGTGTCGCCCTCTATGTTTCTATATGCAAAATATAAAAGACAGTCATCGTATTTTTCATAATTTACCAAATTTTAGTAGTTATACTCTTCAATTTTTAAATTGGTCATTTTGGGAATCATTTTTTGCTTGGTAACGGTAACAGGTACGAAAAAACACCAAGAAACCAAAAAGTTTCTGGATAAAATAAATAATTAATTTGGTATTTTAGAATTTTTAGAATCAGTGCCGCACAGCAAAAAAGTTCAGGGCATGAAAAA
Organism: Aspidapion aeneum; assembly: GCA_963576565.1. Taxonomy (NCBI): domain Eukaryota; kingdom Metazoa; phylum Arthropoda; class Insecta; order Coleoptera; family Brentidae; genus Aspidapion; species Aspidapion aeneum. Next base: position 202,143,792 of record OY755038.1, read on the forward strand.
GGGCACGAACCCTGTAGATTTTTGGAAACAATTTGTCAAATTATTTCAAAAAAACTAAAAACTCTAAAATATAGCTTGGTAACGAAGAATTTTTAGCTCACACTACTACTTTACTATAGAAGTGTAAGCTAGGGTGATCCTAATTTTTTGGAGAAAAAAAATTTCAATAATTTGATTTTGAAACTTTTTTTGTCGAGTTGTCTGTCTGTCTGAACTGTGTCATAACTTAAAAACCGCTTGCCCGATTTAAATAAAATTTGGTACCTAGGCTGGGTCTTGGGTCGAGATGGCCCCATTTAAAAGTGAACAAAATCCACCGAACGCAAGCCAAACAAAAGGTTGGGGGTAGATTTTAAAAATGAAAATTTATGTGAAAATTTGGCGTGTGTGATATCAAACGAAAGGTAATTGAGTCTGGAGTCAAACAAAATACATTTTAGTTTTAAAAAATGGGTGGGGCTAGATTTCAAAAATTAGAATTTAAGTCAAAATATGACTTGTGTGGTATCAAACGAAAAGTAATTGAGAATGGATTTGAACAAAATATATTCTAGTTTTTAGTTCTATTAGCTCACACGTACACTATAACTATAGTACGAGTACCTAGTGTAAGCTTAGGTGCTTATATATTGGCAGAGTATTTTAAAAATGATCAAAAGATAAAAAAGTCCTAAACTGACTCAATGGTTAGGAAACACCCTGTATAATATACCTCAATAAGAAAACTGTGGGGCTCATTTTTATCATTTATTCATTCATATGCATGCTAGTTAGTGTTAAGTAGGTGTAATATTGTGGTTTAGGTAGGCAAGGATAGTATAGTATAGCATTAAAAATTGTTGCAGATATTTTGCCCTACCATTCCGAAGACATTCAGCCGGCAAAAGAATTGCTGCACAGAGCATACAACGGGTTGCCAACGTTTTTTAAAGACAAAATGCCCACAAGTAATAAATGTTTTTATCTTTTTTACATAAAAAAAGCTCATATAAAACTGGACCTTCAAAAAAAAAATATTTTCTTTTAAAATATTTACGAAAAAACAATTTTTTATATGAGCTAAAATTCGTAATGATGCCAGCTTTATTGTTGAAAAAAATGTTGGGACAGTTGGTCAAAATATAAGTTGTTGAAACATACTTAGTTTAGTTTAAATTATTGGTATTTTTCATTAAACATTCATACTTCACGGGCTAATTTTTTGTTGTTGAAAAGAATTTTGTTAAAGTTCTGATATTTTCAAAAACTCAGCTTGCTGTTAAAAAGTATTAAAATACACACCTTTTCAACAATAAAGAAGTGCATTATTCATTTAATTAGAAAAAAATACGGGCAAAATTGCTAATGCCATTAAAACATTATTAAAAAGGGTCAGTGGCGAATCCAGGATGTGCGGGAAGGCAGCAAGCACAAACGATTTTCTTTTAGAAAATACACTTGTATAAAAATTGCGGTTTATGCATTGGTTTACTGGAACTAAATATTATAAGCTGTATGTCCAGGTGAAGTCTTGGGCCCCTCAGGCCACCCTTGGATCCGCCACTGATAACAGTCCTTGTAATACGAACAAAAATCTTATTTTATTAATTAAACCATTACACAAATTATTTAGACATGCCTTTGTACTTCAAAAAACAAGCGAATAGGACATTTCCTGATGGAGAATTCTTTTGGGAAAAAAGCGCAGCACTAGTGCGCCACTAGTAAATTTTTTTGTATTCTTTTGAGCAACTGACAAGCCCAGTGTTGCACTCAGTGCACATTTTTCGCCACGTGTTGCACTAGTGTACTTTCATATTCTTTGGAAGCTGCACTGGAGCAATTTTTTGACAGCACCAAAACAGTGTTAGTGGACCATGAGTGGCGCACGAACTTTCTCAAAAAAATTCGCTATGATTAAAACGAATTACAAATTCTCAAACACAAATTTACGATTTTTTCCACCTCTTAAACTCAAAAAATACTTTAAAGCAAAACTTGAACTTCTAAACCAAATCGTTTTGTCCAAAAGTTATTAAAACTGTTATGTTCTTTGCTCTAGAGGCCCTGGATACATACGGCTGATGTATTTCAACTGTCAGAAAGTATTGAGGGCCTTTACTTTACTTCGGGTAGGTGATTGGTATCAAATATTAATTTTGACATTAATATAATGGTTAATAATAAGTCTATTACCATATTAATGTCTTTTAATTAAATTTGATGTCCAAATAGCTTTAGTTTTTATTAAAAGCTAATGTTAGAGTTGCCTCAAATACCTAGAGGAACGTTTTGTTTCAATAATTTTACAAATTCTTTCCAAAAGAGTTTAGACTAAAGAATTTTAAAATAAAATATAACAATTTTGCTCGTATTTTTAAATGTAGGTAATAGATAGAATTGTATTTATAATGGAAATGGACTAAACTTTTTTATTTTTATAGCGTTTTTTTATTTTTCAGATATTCTGCCTTATAGAACAGAGAATGAAGCCCAAACTCGAGAGTTTCTACAAAAAGTCATTGATCTTCTGCTAGATTTTATTAAAAGCACCAATGACAGGTAAGGGTGCAAAAATCATTTACTTAGACTGACATGTAGTACAAGAAAATATCACTTATGTACGTGCTTGTTAAGAAATTTGAAAATGACAAATCCATTCTTTTAAAGAACTTTCCACATTTTTTTTAAATTAAAATTTGGGACAGAGTAATGAGTGGTTTCGTTCGATAGATCTTCTCGAGCACAATACAAAATCGATTTTTTTTAAATCTATCTATTGAGGTTGGCGTACAAGGCCGTCTAAATGAAAAAAATTGCACTTTTTCTGATTCTGCCCTTATTATTTTTTTCGTATATAACCAAGACTTTTTTTTTCTTTAAACAAATTGAATTCTGACCAATTCCTAATGACAGTTGTAATATATACCGGGTAGGCCAAAAAAAAACCGGACAATTTTATTTTCATTATAACTTTTGAACTACACCACAGATTTTATTGGAACAAACTGCGCTTGGTAGAGAATTAATCAGAGTTTTGACTTAATATATTTTTTTATCCGCCATCTTAAAATGCAAGATGGTGGCCGAAATTAAATTGTACCCTTCAAGAATGCTCGTTTATTCTTGTGTTGCGAACATGTTTTAATAATTTTTTTAAATCAGAAAAAAGCTGCAATCTGGCCACGCACAATACGGTATGAACCAGCAAAATCGGTTTGATGGTTTTAAAAAAATTGTTCTGAATAATATACGATTGCCTTGCCCAATCATGTCTGCACTTATTTCCTTATAAATTCATTACTACTGAATCGATTTTGATGAAATAAAAAACATCCTAGTGAGAATTGATTGCTTTTTACAGGTCATAATCAAAATTTATTTTAATCTTAATATTTAAGATGGCGGATAAAATCATACTGGATTCTTAAAAATATTCAAGAGTGGTTGAAACAAAAATATAGAACCACCGAACCGATTTTACTGATTCATACCTTGTTGTGCGTGGCAAGAACGCAGCTTTTTTACTGATTTTAAAATTAATTTAAGTATGTTCGCAACACAAGAATAAACGAGCATCTTTGAAGGGTACAATTTAATGTCGTCCGCCATCTTGCATTTTAAAATGGCGGACAACAAAATATATTAGGTCAGAACTCTGATTAATTCTATGCCAAGCGCAGTTTGTCCCATTAAAATCGATGGTATAGTTCAAAAGTTATAAAGAAAAAAAATTGTCCGCTTTTTTTTGGCTCAGCGGTATATTGTTACAGAATAATATATTTTAATTCATGTTGACTTTTTTATGACAGGAATGAAAAAATTATGGATTTTCACCACCCTGAAGAGCTGCAGAAGATTATGGACCTGAGAGTGCCCGACCAAGGGGTCAGTCTACAACAACTAGTTCACGACTGTGCCACCACTTTGAAGTACCAAGTAAAAACCGGTAAGTATTCTTCAAGAAATATTCTATATTAATCCAAACTCATCCATCCATCCAAAACCATAAACTAATTGTGATTTAACTAACTTAACTGTGTTGATTTTTATTGAAAGTTTAAACCTAATAACTTGCCTTTTTTAAAATGTGTCCAGACCCGTCATTTAGTAAGTTTGTTTGGCATCGTTTCACGCGCTGAATGACATTTATCACGTGGTTTAAAATATAAAGATGCACCTTAGTTTCACGTGCTTTCAGGGCGCGTCGTTCGATGGTAATAGATTTTCTGTCCGGTCTTAACCGTAATGTAAAAGATGTTTTAACGCTTTGTAAATTTAACTGTCTGTAATCGACACAGATACGACGATTATCATTTGAATTTACACAAAACAGTTGGTTTGGCTGTCTTTCTTGATATTGCACAAGCATTTGACAGAGTGTGGCATAAAGTGTTCTCATTTTGAGTGAGACAGGAAGATTCTTTCTCAAGTTTAAGAAAAATAAAAGCATGCGTACCACAGGGTAGTGTACCCTTAGCTATATTTACTTACTATATCTCAAAACTAGAAAACTGTCACTTTATAACACTTTTTAGGAAAAAAAGGAAAAACTTAAGGTAAAGTATTGAAGAATATACTGGCTAATTCGAACAAAGGCCAATTTAATGATTCATAATAAGTTATTGTTTTATAGATCATTCTTGAAACCATTATAGATATAGGTATATATTTTCAAATTTGGCGATGTACATAGAGATTAACATACTAGTTGTGTAAAAAACATTGTTAATACATCTTGGTTGATTAATGAATTAATTTCCAGTTGAAATTAAGCGTGGATAATTTTTGAGTGAACTATGAAACCCTAAATTAAGATAAAACAAAATTGCTAATAGGGCTAAGGTGCTTTTTAAATTAAATAAATTGGTCCATGACAGATCTGATACCTTCCCAGCTAGCCTATTAGCACACTTCAAGTAAACTCTATGATACCTATATCAGCCTTGAAAATAGATTTCCTTAATATCTCAGAAACGAAAGCTCCTACGAAGTTTTTATTTATAACATAAACTATTTAGAAAAATTTGATCTACCGTATTCCGAAAACCGCATATTGATGCGATGCTCAGGTAAAACGTTTGCACTTTTTAAATTTTTTAATGGTAAAAAAACTGCCATGGATTTTAACCAAAATCTAATCAGCTCGTAGCTCGACACTGCTACGTACTCGTTACAGTATCGAACACTATTTTACCTGAAAATTTTATGAAAATCGGTTCACTGGTTTAGAAGCTATCGTGTTACGGACAGACATACACACATCACACACACACATCACACACACACACACGTAGACATCACGACGATATTGCTAAAATAGGTCCAAATACACCCAAATAACACATTTTTGGCGTTATCTCATAAAATACATTTTTCGTCGAAAATAATAGGTATCTTCTCTAGCCATTGCCGCGCGGGCTAGGAAGGTAAAAATGCACAAAATCTTATTAGATCAGAATGTATTATAATTATTTCTACCTCCAAAATTGTTTTCTTATGTATATTTAATTTATTAAATAGAGAAGGCAAAAACCTGCTAATTAGTTTACCAATGCTTAAATATAAACCACAAAAATACGTGTTCAAAGTGTGAAAAGAAGCCACTTTATTGTTTTCCCAGCGGGAGCCTAAACTGAATGCAATCAGTGGCCTTTTATACTCGTCTCCTGATCAAAATAATCAAATATTGTATTAAGCTTTGCTTTTAAAGGGACTGAGAAGAGGTGACAGACACGTGCCAACATGGAATAAAAACGTCACCAATGGTTGTTTGATTTGCTATACTCACGAACAATTTTTTTTATCAAACAAGTTTTTGTGGCTAATCGGGTAAAAATAAGGGTTGTTTTGTTTCTCTCGTATTTTTCCGTGGGTAGCTCGAAGGTTTAACCTCACGGGGTATATATATATATATATATATATATATATATATATATATTATATATATTTGGCTTCAAAATTTACGTTTTTTTAGTATTTGGCTTTAAATTCCGTTGGTAGAAGCGATGCTGATGTCTTAATGGCGTACTTCGGTAGATGGCGCCTCTTGCAGGGTATATGATTTTGTTTTCTCACTAAATACGTAAGGTGTGAGACAAAACCGTATACGTAATTTAGCAAGGGTGTCACCTTGACCAAGCAGTGTTCTGAAGGGCCCCGTAAGGACGAAACAGTTAACTGTAACACTTATTAGGTGTCCATTAGATCTTGGACTTCCGTGAGGTTAAGCTTTCCAGCTACCCACTGCAAAATACGAGAGAAACAAAAAAGACCTTATTTTTATCCGATTAGTCACGAAAACTTTTGCTTGTTTGAAAAAAAAACTTCTTTAAATTGTGACAAGTTAAAGGCTGACGTTTCTTATGTTTTTCTTGGCAAACAGAATGGCGAAATCACTTTCAAAATATTGTCGCTTTAATGGAAATTTTAGATTTTAGATCTGTCACACTGTTGCAATTCAAAGAAAGATCAGGCACAGTATACTAATTATTTATTCGTCTATGGCTGTGGGTCAGTTTGATTAGAGATTCCGCATAGAGCGCCCCATTCAGAATTTGCATCAATCAGTTTGCTGAAATTAAAGTTTTCGTCTATCATTAATACTTCGTCTTTTTGACGTTTGTATATCAAAATAGTAATTTATACAACTAGTGGCTAAAATATTTGACTATTCTTATAAACAATGCTAAAACACAAATATCCCGAAAAAACGAGACATAGTTACACTAATCTTATCTCGCCAATGTGCGACAGCAAACTTTTGACCAATTAATTAGCACGATCTCTAGCGGAACCGTGCGTAAGTTGTGCGGTTTAACTTCAAATCTATAAACAGGAAGCGGTAAAACGCCAAAGGGTTAATAGATGGCTCTACAAAAATTGTCGGAAACTCAATATAAAACTAGTTAACTTTAGACCACTTTTCTTGAACACGTGTGTATGAAAAAACTCAGTGACCCAAAAAGCCATGTTTTGGTAGTTTGCTGACTGTGGATCAAATGGTATTTTTAATCAAGGTATAATTTTTTTTGCAAAATTATTACTTTTTGTACCAGTTTTTTAATTGTTTTACGTTTATACAATAGTTTTTTAAAAAATGCACATTTCCAAACAGTTTTTAGCATCAGTGCCATTTTTGCGATAGTTTCTGTTGATTCTAGTTTTTATTAGGGTATCTGAGAATTACAAATGTTTCGAAATGCATGAACAATTTGTATGATCTGAACAAGGTGTAAAACTTACGAGCAGAGATAGGTACTAAAGGAACACCAATGGTTTTAAAACCCACTCCTTTCTGATTTGGTGTAAAAAAAAAACTAAATTTCGTGTTTGCTTTTCTATCGCGAGTGGCTTGTAATTCAATGATAATATGTTATCTACCCTCCAGCAGATTGCGGCCAGAATATTTAACGAAATATTAAAGAGGGAGGATGGAATAGGGGTGCATCTTCTACATAAATTTTCTAGATTATTTGGCGCCTATCCGGTGTCGACACTCGATCGGATTTGGCTTCTGAGCAAACACCAAGTCAGTTGATTTTAATTTCCATATTTAAATTAGAAAGGAAGAGGCACTAAATACATTGTTTACCGTGATGCGTCAGATGAGCTGAATTTGAGATATCGCTGCGTTGTTTTGATAGTGGCACAACTAAAAAAAATGCGTTTTTGCGTTTTCTGTAAAAACTAACTTCTCATCGTATTGTATATATTTTTACCACAAAATTTTCCTTATTGTCTATTTCAAGCATGGGTAAGTTGATTGATTTAATTAATTAAAGCAATAAAAATATATAAATATTTGCCTTTGCCTTTTTTTTTAAAAGCGTTTCCTGAAAATTATCATTTCCAGTTATGCCACTATCAAAGCAAGGCAGCGATATGTTGAAAGCCAAACATTCCTGATATGTTTACCAAAAAAATTGGGGGGGTCATTTGATTCGTTTTTGAGCTATACTTTTTTAAATGCGCGCTACTGAAATATGGAAAAGTATGACCTTCTGTAGTTTTTTTGTAATAACTTATCGCCAAATAAAAATAAAAAACCGATATTAGACTTATTTTATTGACAAAAGAGTCCTTTTAGGAATTTTATCCATTTTTGACATATAGTTTGCATCACATACCTACAGAGTGGCTCAAAATAATTTAAAAAAATACAGGAAAAATACCTGAGATTTATTTAATATAAAGAAAGGAAACTAAAAATGCATAGAGTCGTTTTAACTATTCTAGAGTAATGTTTGATAATAGATCATGTGATAAGCTTACAGGGCATTTAAAAAAAAATGTCATTCAACGCATGTTTACCAATTGTCTACCGAATAGTGTGTTTACCGGGATGCGTCAAATGAGGTGAATTTAAGATGTTAGAGCCCAAACCGTCCTGATACTTGTCTCAAAAAAATTGGGGGTTCATGGGTTTCGTTTTCGAGCTATAATTATTTAAATGTTTAGTAGATTTTTTGCTATAACTTCTCGTCAAAGAGAAAGAAGAAGAAGAAATAAAAAATCAATATTAATTTTATTTTGTTAAAAAAAAGAATCTTTTAAAGTATGTTCTCAATTTTTGATATATGGTTTCGTCACATATCTACACAGTGGCTCAAATTATGAATAATAGAAATACAGGAATAATAATAAACTTAAAGGGTATTCCAAACATTTTTTGAATTCGGATGACATGTATACTATAGTCTAAATTAGACGCATTTGTAATGACGTCACCAGGTGAGAAAAAACGTATGGCGTAGATATCTTTGCCAATCAATAATAATATAATGTAGGGCTCAATTTTGTTGCATCTGCGGCTCGCTGTATCACATTCTCAAATTGAAGTGCGATTCCATTTCGGACTTGTTCCCTTTCCAGTTGAAAGTTGAAAAAAAGCCAATATATTTAAAATTATCAGCTGCGATTGTTCATTATACCTATTATATTTGTTTCTCGACATTTTACAACTTTTTAAAATAATTTCCGACAAGTTGACAAATTCATGTTTTTGATTGACAGTGACGAATACTTCACATAACCAATTACATACCTATTTAAAAAATAAATTAATCATAGACACTACTTTTTGTAAAAAGTTTATTGTCACCGCTGTTCATAATATACTAAACAAAGATAAACAAAAATGACGTCATTACAAATGCGTATAATTTGGACTATAATTGCCTATGGAGAGTGTGTTTACTAGGATTCATCAGATGCGGATTTAGATAATTATAGCTCGAAAACGAATCCTATGACCCCCCAATTTTTTTTGATAAAAATATCAGAAAAGTTTGGTCTTCAACATATCTCAAATTCAGCTCATCTGACGCATCCCGGTAAACAATGTATTTAGTGCCTCCTGCCTCCTTTAATTGTTAAAAAAAGCCGAGTGGCCTATGGTATCCAGTGGAACAGTTATGGAAGATTTTTTTAAACTACTTTAGATCGGTTGCTTATAGTTCACAGAGTTTTAAGACACCGGGTGTTTGTCCAATTTGAGTAGGAGAGCCGGTGTGACGTCATAAATTTAAGATGGCACAAAATTTGGCTTATAACTTTTATCATCGTTTTTAAAAAACTTTTAAATTAGTTTTACAGAAAACTGTTAAAAAGTTTTTTGTTTGCAATAGAACGACACTTAGCTTTATATCTTAAAAACTAACAAAGATATAATTAGCTCACACATATACTATACAATAGTAGTGTGAGCTATGGCGATCCTAATTTTTTCGAGAAAAAAATGTTGCTCTGATTTCAAAATTTTTTATATATCTTTGCGTTTCAGATGATTTTGAAACTTTTTTGTCGCGCCGTCTGTCTGTCTGTCTGGAACGGCAACGCGCATAACTCAAAACCCGCTTGCCCGATTTCAATGAAATATAGTACCTAGGCTGTCTTGGGTCGAGATGGTCCCATTTAAAAATGAACAAAATCCACTGAACACAAGCCAAAAGGGTGGGGGTAGATTTAAAAAAATTAGAGTTTATGTGAAAATATGGCGTGTGCGATATCAAACAAAAGGTATTTAAGTCTGGAGTTAAATAAAATACATTTTAGTTTTGAAAAAAGTGTGGGGGTGGATTTTAAAAATTGAAGTTTAAGTGAAAATATGGCGTGTGTGATAGATAGATATAGATATGATAAATAGTCCGGAGTTAAACAAAGTACATTTTAGTTTTTGTTTTTTTTAAGGGTGGGGAAAGATTTCAAAAATTTGAGTTTAAGTCAAAACATGGCTTGTGTGGTATCAGACGGAAGGTAATTTAGTCTGGAGTTGAGTAAAATGTATTTCAGTTTTTAGTTCTATTAGCTCACGCGTACACTATAACTATAGTACCTAGTGTGAGCTAAGGGCCCATATATTGGCAGAGTATTTTTTTTAATACTAAAAAATGTGTACTGTCATAAACCCAAGACTGCGATATTTTCCATTGTTTTTGACAAACCTTTGTTTTTAACTTTTGCCACATTAACTTTACAGAAAAAATGTTTAAGTTATGATCTGTTTGCAATATAACAACAATTTAATGTTCATTTTAATGAGCTTTATATCATAAGAACTAAAAAACCGTATTGTGTTTAAATATTTAAAAAACTATAAATATTCAAGATTCAGCAAGAAAGTTTACGACTACCATCGGTCGGTCGGGTAGTGATGAGTTCTTCTCTTCTTAAGTGTCGTACCAAGATATTTAGCTTGATTTGATTATGGTATGAGAATGTTGTTTGTTGTGTAATTTAAACCTAATGTATCTTTTGCATTGTGTTATAGTCTCAGCGAAACCCTGGCTCAGTTTTGATCTTTTATAAGTAATCGTTTTTAGCACTTGAACGCACGAAAAACCGATATCCTGTCTGGAATCGAGAGAAACGTCTGTCACAAAGAGATCCCCATCGGATAAGCAACATCCCGAATTATTTTCTGATCTTTCGAGCTGATCCCGGCCATCAATCTGCAATTATGCCGGGCTATTGCTCAGAATAATTGAATGCCAGTCGAGTTGAAACAAAGATGTTACTTCGGGATGCTTGAGCAGCTTAAATCCCTTTTATACTTTGGTTTAGTTACTGTACTAGCTCCCAATAATTACATAAAAGGTCATATTACACTTCCGGAAGAACAACGAATCAACATCTTAAGTTTAGGTCCCATTATTATATACAGGGTGTTATTGAATAAGATGCTATATAAAGAAGGTAATTCTTGGGTCCATTTTTAGAAAAATATTTTATATATAAATGTCCTAAACGTCTTAAAATACAGATTGTTAAAGGTTTTTAAAAGACCTCTTTTTTTATTAATATACTTTGTTTTTTTATTTTGGCGGTTACGTCAAGATATATTTCCATTAGTTTAAATGATAAAATGCCAATGACAAACCGCCATATTTTTGTGAAACTTGGCACATACTTTCTATTTATCAAGGGGCATTTTTTGATGTATGTGTAACATGTTTTTTTATTTCGACCAGTATCATTCATGCGGAAACTGCCCTGTGTATTTTTGAAGAAGATAATGGTACGACACTGTTTTTTTTATAAAAATTCTCTTTGTTGAGCAAATGTGCCCCCTTTGTTTTTCGTTTGACGTACATTTTTTGTATAAAAAAATTAAATTCATTCGGTTGTATTTCGCTGGATCCCTCACGAGGAAATTATGAAAGCAACTTTGCAAATTAGATCAGTTAACTTTACGGCGTTGTTTCTCTGGAAACATTGTACGATTGTACGAAATTTGGACTTAATAGGTCGTTGTTCGTCCGGAGCGGAGGTGCGATTTATTCTAATGTCCAAGACATCAAAGACCTTTTCAAACGTTGGACCGTTCGGTTATTAGTTCTCTTCGTTTGTGTGAAAATCACACAAAGAGCGCTTAACAAAGAAACGTCAAAAAATCATGCATTTTCATTGTTCTTTTAACCATTAATAACCCTGCTCCGGAGGTAGGATAGCTTTGGTTAAAAGAACACTGAAAATGCACGATTTTTTGACGTTTCTTGGTTAAGCGCTCTCTGTTTGATTCTCACATTTAAACGAAGAGAACTAATAGTCGAATGGTCCACCGCTTAAAAAGGTCTCAACATTTGGTGGTTATAGCCGATGACACTGTTTATTTTGACAGTTCGGTTCGGTTCGGTTCGGTTCCAAAGTTTGACGAGAGAGATACAGAATAAATAAGATGGCAGTTATATGAAGCAATGCTTTCTGAATCCGAAGAAAATAAGTATTTTTTCGAAGTGTTAACAATAAGCTCTAAATTCACTGTTTAAAAGACCAACGTCCTGTTTATTTAGCTCTCTTGTGCATGTTAACTGTAGATAAACGTTGTCTCTCTCGGTTTAGCCTGAAGATTGGCTAATTGAATAAAAGAGAGAACTCAAGTTAAATAGCGCACTTTTGGCACCTTTCTGAACCTTTCCTTCTCAACTGTATAAAAGTTACCGGGCATGCCATCGTCTTACCGTCCAAGAAAATACAATTTGTCTCCAAATTTTTGTTCAGTTACTCTTGGTCACAACTGCTGGTGCTATTTCAAGGATTATTTTAATTATTTGCAAGTACAAATTTACATACAACGCCGCAGTTGAAGGAAGGACCCTTTCAATGGCACCGAACGTGCTTTAATGGCGCACAACGCGATTCAATGGCGCCCAACGCCTTTCAAGGACATTCATCTTTTAATTTGTGAATTTGAGCTTACTGTTGACATTACAAAAAAAAATGTTGGATTCAGAAGGGATTTTATCACACTTTGCCAATATTTTAAAGTATATTAGCATTACGCGTTATGGAAAAACAATTTGATGTCATCCAGCGCTCAGGGTTGTTGTTTTTATTAAAAATAATTTGTATATTGTGACTAATTTGGCTATTACGTCTGTTTCTTAAGGAGTTTATACCATTAGGCTAGGTGTACATATCATATCATATCATATCACAAAGGGTGTTGCAGAATTAAATTCTTTTTTTTAACTTGTTTGACATTTTTCGTAACAAAATATTCACTAGACGGTAACCCAGCTGTCAAAATCCCTTCTTAGTTGAACAGGCCATAATATTGTGTCAAATTCAACCAAATATTTATTAGTAAAATGTTATTTTTGGAATCTATTCGCTCCAAGTACAATCAAACACGTGACCCCAAGGTACAAACCACGTGATACGTATTATCGGAACGCAACGAGCTTCCATACGATTATTATGACCAACAATTTTAATTTTTCAGTTTGCACATGGTGTTAAAAAATAAAAAGCTGTAAAAAGAAAGTCAAACATGCGACCTATTGGATTAAAGCTAATCCTTTCTGGAATATAAACATTATAGACAGGATATTTTCTCTATGAAAGGAAACAGGTTTCGAATTCAAAACTTATTTGTTTTTGAGTCTAGAGATGCGTTTTGGAGCTTTTTAAGGCACAAATTTAAAACACAAAAGAAAGCTAATTGTAGAAACATACAAACAAAATACAAGTTAGCATGAATTCAGTCAATAATAATCTCTGTGGGCCTCCCTACAAAATACCACACGAATCCTTAGTTCCAAATCTCTGATTCCACAATATATGCATGGGTTTATGCAATGTGCATTCTTTAATTTTACTGCGTGAAACAGTGTAATTAATACATTTTAAGTGATAAATTCTTGAATATAAATAATAGTAAAAAGATCTATTGGATTGTAGATTTTTTAACATTGCTTTAAGCACATTCCACCACAAGAGTCCCCCCTTGTTTGGATCGATAATCCTTAATACGCATTCCACAACTACTGCATACGTCAAATAGCAGCAGGGGGATGAAAATTTCAAGAGGGAGTTTTTTAATCTGCCGTGGGATCCAGTCTGATGCCTCCCCTTTAAAGGATCAAAATAGGGCACAGAGGGTGACTGCAGATTGCCCTTAATTACGGCACTTCTCGATACAAGGGATACTTTTTAGTGTAATTCTTGAGATTCTTTTTAAAATTGCTTTTCTTTGTTTCGTTTTAAAGTAAATTTTGTTGTATAAGGTTTTCTTTTCAACAGTACCAGGTAAAGGCTCCAAAACTTTAAGAAATAGGTAGCCCATTAGCTATCCATCTATCTATTTAGCCTTCTTCAATCCATCTTTGGACATAGGCTTCCCTCAATATCTTTCACTCTTCTATTAGGATTTTCATGGTTAATAAGTGGTCAACTGTACTACAACCTTTTCTGAAGCCTGCTTGTTCCTTTGATTGATATTCGTCAAATTTTGTTGTTAGTCTATCTGTTATTATTTTCGTGAAAAGCTTATAAATTACATTGAGGAGTGTTATAGGTCGATAGTTTCTCACTCTTCTATTAGGATTTTCATGGTTAATAAGTGGTCAACTGTACTACAACCTTTTCTGAAGCCTGCTTGTTCCTTTGATTGATATTCGTCAAATTTTGTTGTTAGTCTATCTGTTATTATTTTCGTGAAAAGCTTATAAATTACATTGAGGAGTGTTATAGGTCGATAGTTTTTTAGGTCTGCTCTATCGCCTTTCTTGTGTAGAATAATGGTTATGGATTTTTTCCAGTTGTTTGGGATCATTTTTTCTTTTATTATTTTATTCAGGAGAATATGGAGGGTATTAACTACAGCTTTACCACCGTACCGTAATTTCTAGCGTTACTCTTCGTCTTTTCCAGGTGATTTGTTATTTTTCATTTTCTTTAAGCTCTCCTTATTTCCGCTTTGTTTATTTCAGGTTGTCTGAGTTTGTTTTTTATTTTTGTTTGGAGTTTCTTTGTGGTCTCTCGTGATGGTTCCCTTTTTGTTTGGTATAATTCTGTATAGAATAGTTGTGTGATATGTATGATACCCTCTTTAACGTTAGTTTCTATGCCGTTAATATCCTTTATTTTAATTATTTCATATCTACCTAGAGTCGGCCTTAGACATTTCATATTTCTGTTATTTTCTATATCTCTCAACTTTAATTTCTTGGCTCTTTCTTTTATTTTCTTTTATAATTTTTCTTATAGTTTTATTTATTTCTGGGTATTCTATAGATGTTCTTTTTCCTTCTCTCTCAAAGATCTGCCTTTTTTCCATCAGTCTATTTCTTCTCAACTCTTTTTATCTTTTTGTACGATGTCTTTTCCTATTTTGGTCATAGCTCTTGTCAGCGTATCATTTATTTCATCTATATTTTTATTTTCGCATCCTAAATTTTGGGTTAGCTCTTCTTTTAGCCTTTCTTTGTATATAGCTTTATTTTGTGTAAGTTTATTCATGTCAAGTTGGTCATTGTCATTATTAATTTTTCTTTTCATTTCGAAATTGCTATCAATGCAGATTTTTGTTCTGACCATCCTGTGATCACTGCCTGTTGTAAAGCTGTTTATGTTACATCTCTAACGATATTTTTATCAGTAGTCAGTATGTAATTTTAGTCTCTTCGATGTTCATCCTCTTACCTAATTTGGCATTGAAATCTCCCATTACTAGTGTCAGTTGGGTTTTGTTTTCTTCAATGGCTTTTGAGATGTTTAGCCCATTATATGGGGCAAATATTCCATTTAAAAGTAATCAATTTGGGAGTGATACTGGATCTGAAGTTTTATTCAAATACCTACCTGGGCAAAATTATTCTCAGGGCATAAAGATGCCTTGTCAAAATATCACACAAAAAACCGCAGTATGAATCAATTAACTGCAAGATAAGATCAACACGGTTAAATAGGGAGCAAAAGCCACTGTAGTGGCAAAACTTCGAAGCCTACTGCACAGGACTGGCAGGTGTTACTGGTAGCAAACTGAAGTATCAGTAGAATGCTGAGAAACCTTACTAACATATTCCTTGGATAAATTTATGTCACAGAACTTTGCACTAGAGATATTGCAAATCAGAAATAATAATAAAAATATTATAGGAATATGCCAGACAATCTAAGTGCACACAAACTTTCTTACATCTTTGGTGCACCCAGAACTCAGTCAATCAGTCAGAAGGTAGTGGACATGAAACCACAGTAGTCAAAACATTAATAAGGTGGGATGTATCGAAAAGTATTCCTAAACACACCAGTGTATGAATTCTTGAAACGAGTGAGAGTGAATAATTTAAAATTTTATTGTCTTTGTATCTAACTTATCACATCAACAGTAAGCCACGAGCTATGTTGAAAACCTGACAAGCTGGATTTGGCACGCCGACCATAGTTGGAACTCCTAATCTAGATAGTTATAGTTGTAGCAGTAGCGAACTAAACGGGGTGGCAAAAGGCCCAATGGCGGCCCGTGAGTTGTAAACCTTGTTGGGGGGGGGGGCAAATTGGTTAAGGATAGGGGTAATGGATTTTTCAAGCAGCACTTAACTGAGTTTGTAATTTAGAAAAATGACGCGAGAAACTTCTATTTTGTGTCGTTTGATTAACTTGAGTTAGGTTTAAATCCGGTAAGGGGCTACCCAGTTCTTTAATTTTGATTTTATTTTCCAAAGAAAGACTGTAAAAATTGCTTTTAATAAAACTACTGACGCAATTCATTTTCAAGATCGTTAATAAAAATTCGCGGTAAATTATAACACAACTAAAAAAACAAAACAATATGAATAATGTATAAAACTACCTTATTATCATGTTATATTAATCAGATTGGCCCATAACATATTGACAAGCGGACCGAACCGCGATATTCTGTGAACTGGCCGCAAAATAATTGCGCCTTTCTTTGCATTAAAACGGCGGTATGCACCCCCTCGGTCAGAGCCAGTGTAGGAGGTAAACGTTAGTCAAGGCATCGAGGCGAAAGGGAAAATCATAGAATAAGCAAATAATTAAATAAAAAATATTTTTTAATTAAGATTTTTTTTTGTATTTTTGAGAAGGGGCGCGTGGCCATGCGACCTTAACATTTTTTTGGTTTTACTACTCTGTACACACAGGTTTTACCATAGGAAAAACCCGAACAAAAAGTCAAATTAAAAAATATATAGGGTGTTTAACAAGGTGTTTAATTTAAAAAAAACGGACCTTATTGACGCACCCTGTAACTATTAACATAGCAAAAAAAACTGTTGCAGCGCTAGAAGTGGCCGTAATTTATCAAATCGCCCAATTTTTGTTTAAACTTTTTACTCCCAATAATAACCAAGTTAAATGGATTTTGTAATTATAAAAAATCACCCTGTACATATTTTATCAGCTTTTTGTGTCGTATCTTAATGCAATCAGCTAGAGAATAAAAAATGCTCTGCCTACTGCATGCGGTCGTATTTGGTGACAAAATAAATATTCCCTAGCGGCATTCGTAATTGAATGTATACCAGATAGCGGCCGTGTGGCTATTAACAGCCTATTGAGCTCGACAGGCAACATCCAAGCCGCCTTGATAGCAACATTTCCTGTTTCCTGAGGGAAAACTCGGGTCCCGACTGCGGGGGAGCGATCTTAAGGGGTTTGTTTTTAATAAAGTTTAGCTAGATATTACCGAAATGTACCAATATGACATTTTAATTTTGTTGCTGAACTGTTCAAAAAAGGTATTAATTTAAAAAGTTCAAAAGGTAATTTATTTAAAAACCCTTGGTTTGAAAGGGGGTTATTTCGTAAACTATTGGTTGGTTACATCTCAAATAAATATTTTTCGAACGTTTTATGATCCAATTCTCTTCCGCAAAACGTGTATGCTAGACTGGGAATGAGAGAGAAGCTTAGACAAGAACTTATTTTCCGAGTTATGTGACGTATGTCCTTTGAACTAGAAACGAAGATGACCACACGATTCATTTCAAGCACGATAGAGAACAATATAACAATTAATATAGAGCGAAATAAATTTATTTTGTAACTTATCTTTAAACGTCGCGTCAGCTTGGATCCCTTTCCAACCTTCCCGCTCTTAGTGCGAAAGAGATACCTTTAACTAAATGCGACAAGAACCTGGCTCAAGATTACGACGATTTAGAATATATGACCCGTAAATTAACCGAAGAATACGATAAGTGGGGGCTGGGGGTAAATCTCCAGAAAACGAAACAGTACCTTATCTTGGAACAACATCAGAAAAAACATTGAAAAAGTACAAATATCGGTAGTTTAGATGAATAAATCAGACACAGAAATAACTAAGGAAGACAAGGAATTAGACATCTGAACGGTATTTGCTGGGATAAGGCTCTATCAAAATAAAACAAACATAGAAATTACAACAGCATAGTGAAAAGTGTCGTCCATCAGAAAAAGCGCGCAAGTCTCTGGAAGTCCTGAAATAGATTATTGGAGACGCGCTGCCGGAAAATCAAAACTAGAAAGATTGATAAATGAGAGAATTTAAGAAATTATGGAAGACAATACAAATTAACCAACTTAGATGGTATGGACACGTACAAAGAATGGCGGAAGACAGAATCCCAAAGAAAATAGTAAATTGGCACCACAGGGAAGGAGAAAGAGAGAAAGACCCAGACTGAGTTGGAGTGAAGGAATAGACATAGACATTAGAGAGACAATAAAACCAAAACAAAACGTTTTTTGCATCTTTTTTCAACCCACTTCTTTTAACCTTTCGAACAAACGACTTCAGAACTAATTACCGTTTGAACCCATAGTTTTTGAACTAAATAAGTAATGGTTATAAACAAAATTCCGCGACCCACTGGGATTCTCTAGATTTCTTAAGCTGAAAATGGATTGCTGACATAATATATCACTGAAATTCCTAAAAATCACTGCAGCATGTGTTTGACGTTCTGAGCCCGCTTCTGTTGGCAGCACTGTTTTTTTTTTGGAGTTTGCGCTATTTTCGTCACTGAAATAGAGGCATCCGCGTAATGCCGCGCCACCTTAGACCCTCGTTTTTCACACCCAAACCACCGCTGAACTACACCATGATCTGTGTAAACGAACTGATCGTCCTCGTATTTTCTGAAGTTTAAATATTTGTTTTTGTGACTGTAAATTTTACGGATTTTAGAAAAAGTTCTTTTGTATATGTGCCAAATTGTGCCATAGACGAAAGTTCAACAATTTCTTACTCAATCTCAAATAAGTGTAGTAACACTGAAATCAAAATAAGATCCACAACGTCAAACGCATGGTGCGGTGATTTGTTTTAACAAGCGTTAACTATCCATTTTGACGTTAGGCTTTAGTTTAAAATCCGACTAATGCTACTTGACTTTGACACTCCTGAGCGTTCTGATAAAAACCAAGTGTCATCTAAAAATAATTTTGCCTCGTGAAAAAAATACTCTGCCAATATATGGGCCCCTAAGCTCACACTAGGTACTATAGTTATAGTTTACGTGTGAGCTAATATAACTAAAAACTGAAATATATTTTATTCAACTCCAGACTAAATTACCTTTTGTTTGATACCACACAAGCCATGTTTTGACTTAAATTCAAATTTTTTAAATCTACCCCCACCCTTAAAAAAAGCAAAAACTAAAATGTTATTTGTTAAACTCCGGACTCAATTACCTTTCGTTTGATATCACACACGCCATATTTTCACTTAAACTCTAATTTTTGAAATATACCCCCACCCTTTTTTTAAAATAAATTAAAATTTATTTTGTTTAACTCCAGACTCAAGTACCTTTCGTTTGATATCACACACAACATATTTTCACATAAACTCTACTTTTTGAAATCTACCCCCACCCTTTTATTTGGTTTGTGTTCGGTGGATTTTGTTCATTTCTAAATGGGACCATCTCGACCCAAGACCCAGCCTAGGTACCAAATTTCGTTAAAATCGGCAAAGCGGTTTTTGAGTTATGCGCGTTGGTCGTTACAGACAGACAGACAGACATACAGACAGACAGACAGACAGACGGCGCAACAAAAAAGTTTCAAAATCATCTAAAACGCAAAGATATATAAAAATTTTTGAAATCGGAGCAACTTTTTTTTTCTTGAAAAAATTAGGATCACCATAGCTCACACTACTATAGTATAGTATATGTGTGAGCTAAAACAGACAAAATACAACACAAAAAGTATTTAAATCCTTACTAAAAAATCTCTCCTGCATGATGAATGAAAGTCTGGAGCATTATAATGCGAAAGGAGAGTCGGATAACAGCAAAACGTACAAAAGCATCAAAACGATGCCATTTCACGGGTCTATGGATAAATAAAAAGCCGAGATCGTACACGTCAAAAGCATCTGTTTGCTTGAAGTGAGACGTGCGTGTATAGTGGAGTCTGTATAAAATGGAAATGTACCAGGGCTTGCGTTGGTTTATAGTTATTATAGAGTTATAGTTTATACTTCCCCCTTAGTTGCTATATGTGGTTCCCTAAGACCCAGTTATGTTAAAATCACATTTAGTGGGCAACGCATGCCACAGATGGCGCTTGCATTTTGGTCTAGACAATTACTTCCACTAGCTTTAATTCCATTCCGTTTCAGACTTACCGTTAACACAGTAACGACGTTGGCAGTTTCTAATGATGTTACCTTACTTAGGTTCACAACCGACCAAAGAGACTAGCACTCGAAAGTCAGTCAGACGCTTATTAATCAGCGATGGAGTTATTTATATAGACTTTTCCACCAGTATTTACTAAGACCTTAAGACTTATAATTGTAGACCGGGTTTAAGTATCAAGTCTATAGACTTGATGCCGACCGGTTTAAGTGTATTTTTTTAATACTCACAGGACAAATAACTGCAAAGATTTGGTTCACTCTAATGTGCAATATGATAGTAAGCATTTCTCAGTGAGTTCCATCTCATATAAATTCAAATTAACTTTAGAAATAAAGAAAAACCACATAAAAATTTTGTAACCAAATGTCATTTTTTGAAAACTTAGTCCGTGCAGTCGTAGGATGCCCGTTAAAAAAAGTCTCAAATTGTAGTACCACCCCTGAGGGGTGGTTTAAAGTTCGAAAAACAATAGAAATAATCCATGATTGACAAAAAACTTACATACAAAAATATTCAAAGCTAAATAATACATAAATAACTTAAAACTATATCTGTAGATGCATTACCGTATTAAATACGTATCAATATTTAAATACTGTAAAAAGCACAAGATATATTAGAATCCCTTTTCAATTACTCATTCACTAAAACAATCGACCATCGGTTTAATCGTCGCTAACTTGTCTAAAAAATTAACATGTAAAATATAGCGGACAGCTGACACTGACTTACACCGTTTTTATTCGACATTTCCTAGTGACATTTGGAGGTTTAAATATGGCTACCATTGTTAAACCAAAATATTTGATTATTTTTATTTATTTATAACCTTTGTGTGGAAATTATGTCTTTGTAACAACAAAAAAAGATGACCCATATCGCAAGGTATTTATGAACAATTTATATAAATATTAAAAACTATTGTATTTACGGGAAAAATGAGTTAAACCTTCAACCAAAATGTAGACTTTTAAACCTAGGATTGTAGGACTTAGCACTTAGCACCCTTTAGTAAATACTGGTGTTCGTGACTTAAATATTGTTAAATATAATGTTAAATATAAAATTATTACAAATAAAAATAACACAGAACACCAACCCCCATGAAACAATATGTTGGAAACCTGTCACTATAGCTTCCTCCAGAGTGCGAAAAAATTTAGACAGATATATAGAGGGCCCCATCAGGCAACCTAAGCCTCATTCCTGGGCGCGTGAGGGACTAGCTGGGATTCTGAGGGATTACGACGCCATCCAGCTCGGGGCTATTAGCCTGTTTTGCAAATACTACACTAGTCCCACAGTTTATGAATCTTTGAGGTTTTGACTAATATAGAAACTGCCTGAGGATTAAAATAATATCATACAGACGACCTTTAAAAAAAGCAAGTGTTTTGGAACTTTTTCAAAAAGTAAATAATAGTTAATACAAGGTTTTATATCAAATGTAATTGTATTTTTATTTATTGGTTCGGTTCGGTTCGGTTCGGTTCGGTTCGGTTTCGGAGATTAATGTTGTTTGGGAGATTGTGACTTTGGAACTAATTGGCCCAGTAAAAATGGCTAAGACTGAAAATGTCATTCATTATTCCGGTAGCGGCTACAAATGTACTGTTGCAGCAAGGATGACGAAATAATACAGTTAAAACAGCTAACAAAAGTGCTGACTTCCGTTGCCTTTATCTCTAACTGTTTTCAAGTGTAAATTAAACAATCCATTTTATACGCTACTACTTATAGTACTTTGTGTGTAGTTAGGTGTGACGGCCTGCCTTCTTTAATCCTAAGACGCCTGTTTTCCATATGTTTGGTTGACTTAAAACTTCTTTGTTCTGCATTACCATTGAATCCTGTGATTTGACCAAGCATGCTCCGCTAAACCGGACTTTTAAATATACCCATTTTTATGTTCTTTACTCTAACCTGAAGAACGCATTTTATTTTTCCGAAATATGATTTACCACACTCACAAGGGATTTGGTAAATGCATTTATTATTTACCGGACTTTCTGATTCTTTTTAGTTATTAAAATCGTATTACCTGATGAAATATTATAGTGTTTGGATATTCGTCTTATGTTTTCTGAAACCTCTTGAACATATGGAAAGTTAATATCACCCAACGTATTATTATTCTGAGAATTCGTTACGTTAGGTTAGAGATCATTGAGTTTAATAATTTCTCGGAATAACCATTATTTTTAATATTGTAGAGTTCGGTGGTTAATCCTTCATAATTACTACAAATATTTACCGCTCTTAAATAGAATACTGTCCCAGTGTGTAGGTTTCCTATATACAGTGGTTTAAATGTTTCTGTCTATTCATTTGCCAAGAAAATCCAAAAAAGGTAGCCGAATCTTTTTCAATTTAATTTGATGATTGATGCATGGTCCTCGAACTGGCGAAAGAGAACCCATTGGAAATCCATCATTTTGCGCGTAAAACTTATATTTCAGTTGAAAGTAAGAGTTACGGAGACAGAACTCCAACAGGTCCATCCCCCTCCATCGATAGTGTTCTTCGTGAAGTGTATTATCAGTTTGTAATTTACTTTTGATGATCCTGAGTGCCTTATTTACTGGCACGTTGGTTTAAAGACTTTCTACATCAAAACTTACAAATATATCGCTGAGATCTAGAAGATTCGGACATACCCTATAATGATTGAATTAAAAATCGACAAAGTGCCTAGTCGGCCCTGAAGCTGGTAATTGGTCACAGTGGTATATCCTTCTTGTGGATCTTTAAAAGTCCATTAAAATGTGGTGCCGTACTGTGTCGTGGAGTCAGGAGGGATCTAACGGCGTCCGGAATATTGTCAACGTTCAACGTCTTGTAAATGCGCCCTTTTCTGGTTGTTTTGGTAGTGATTTCTAGTCTCCGTTCTGCAGAACTTCTTATCTTTTTGTCGTAGATCTCGATATCCATGATCGCTGTCGCATTTCCTTTTTTGGCAGATGGAAAGAAATACCCATGCTCCCTGCGAAGTTATAGTTTAAAAAACTCTGCAGATAGTTAATTCAGGCTTCCAGTTACGGTCCCAACCAAAAACATTGGTAGTTCGGTTAGGGACTTCTAAGCCCTTCTTAGCCCAACTCTTTAAGGATACGTCTTCAGTCATGGTCACAAACCAAATGGCTATGACTAACCAACCCAATTATTATGTGCCCACGTTCAGGTGTGCCACGTGAACGCAGGAAATAGCAATATGCACTAATGGCAGCAAGTTTCAACAACCTAGTCAACCTTAGCTACTATACTTACATAAATATCTTGACCACTATTCGAAATTGTTCTGAAACTCGAGGGTGGGCGTACTTTCGTCAGTAACCCCACTGTGCAATTATGTGTGTCTTGTTTATGATGTGGATTTGAGAGACAAACAGATTTTTAGGCCATCAGCTGGCTGGAAGGATTTGGAATTAAAATTGACTTTAGGGAGAGAATTAAAAAAATCTTTTGTAATAAAAGTCCTGTGACAGATTTTAAGATTTTTTATTTTAGCCCATGGCACAATAATACTTGCCTTTAATACCTCCACAACTACAAAAATCACCAAACAAAATAAAAAGAGACGTGTCTAAGGAACTTCGTGATCTAGTGACCGTAGACGTTTCAACCCATAGACTATAGTTTAGTGGGTTTCAACCCATAAAGACGGTAGTCATATAACAAATCTAATCTCTTTTTAGATACAGATAAGATCGTTCTTGCTGTTGCAGGTCAGATAATCCGTCGGAGGTGTTTATCAGTCAGACGGTTCATCAGTCAATGGTTTTCAGACACCATCAGTCTGCAACATATTCTGGAGAACTACAGATCATGGCGTGGTTGTCGCGGTTTGCGTTAAAAAACTGATAAGAGGTGAAAAAAGAAACGATACCCCAGAAAAATTTGGGTTCACCTCATATGTGTAGAAAAGCCAATAAAAGGAGGTTTTGTCAACCTTTATTTAGATTCGCGAGAAGATCCACGGAAGACATTTGCGTATTTTCTGACGTGCATTTCATCTTTTGACGACTTTTATATTCTCTTGAAGATTACATACACTTGCGGCATCATAAAAGTGGTACACAATACTTTTTTTCGTAATGTAAATGGTCTATTTTTACAAAGACTGTTGTATTTTTTTGAAACTGTTAAAGAATATGTCATTTTGTAATTTATTCTGACTCAGTAGTTAATCATGCAATTTCAAAAATATCTATGTTTATCACGTACCACTTTTATGATGGTTTTTGTTCTATTGTTGTTATCAAGAGTTCAGTGTCAACACGATATTTTTCTTTGCCTTTGGGTATTTTGAGAAAACAGATATGAACGTTATCATTTAAACAATGGGTCCTACTGACCATCGGCACGTATCATTTCCTCTTTGTGATATGAGCCTAACTGATCCGAATCCTAAATGGGGCGCTTAAGCCCTGCAGGAGGTAATTCTAAAAATGTTTGTGTCAGACTTTGGTCAATTGAAGACCATACCGAAAATAAAAAGCACGCTAAACTACAACGCAAAAAGTAGGGTTAGCTTTACTGTTTTAATCCAAACCCTTGATCAGTCTCAGGACAAGAGCAAAAGAGGTCAATTCGCGCGAGATTCTCTAATTTAAATCGAAAATACAATTTTTTTTGAGAATAATCTTGTCAGTCGGGCTAAAGCGGTTTTTGATCAAAGATCGAAAAAGTTATTTTTGTTTAAAACGTTACTTCTTTGCAGGTCATCCAAGATTTTTCAACCAACTCTCTTGCGGATTGGACCTGGTCTCCATGGCTGGCGAATGGTTGACAGCAACGGCGAACACCAACATGTTCACCTACGAGATCGCACCTGTTTTTATTCTGATGGAAAATGTCGTCATGACACATATGAGGGAGATCATCGGGGCTGGGTGGAAGAGTGGAGATTCCATATTGGCACCAGGTAAGGGTAGATCCAATGAGATTTCAAGGAGTTATAAATAAATGAGGTTTTATGTTATTATGCGAAGGTAAGAGAGAGATGAGATTTCAAGAAGTACCTAATAAATAAATAAGGTTTTATGTTTAAACCGGGCCCCCGACTTTTTTTGTTCGAACGAAAAATTGTTCGAACATTTTCTTCGACTGGCAATATGTTCGAAAACTTTATTCCTGTTTGTTGAAAACATTTTCTTCGCTGTTATCCTAACCCTGGCCTGACCTTTTTTCACACAATTTCAAACATATTTTTAAAATCAATATTCTGTTTGAAGAAATTGTTTCTCAAACAACACGTTTTCGAGCAAATTGACCAGTGTACCAACCAATTTGTACCCGTTGTACCTCACTATCTATCCATGTCTCAATCCTAAAAGCCCGCCCCTTACGAGAATAGCAGATTTTTAAAGATGTGAAATTTCGTGATATAGCTGCAGGTCAAACCGTTTTTGAGATACGAGTTTCTTATTCCAGCGAGTGCAAGGTACTCTGTCAGAACACGCAGAGACATTTTTTTATCCTGCTTCATACATACAGGGTGTTTTAAAATTCAATAAGATTATTTTAAAGTTAAATTCCTTTGATACGAAAAGTTCATATTAACATAGGTCCGCAAACGCTTAGTTTTCAAGATTTTTTTGTTTATTTTGATATACTCAGCATATACCATACCGGAGCATTTTTATTTTGATGGTAACAGCCTTTGGTGCAACAACGATTTTCTCCTTAACGGTTAGAGATGCGAAAAATCGCAGGTTTAGAATTGCAACGTTGCCATTGTTCCTGACATTGATTTTTCTTAATTTATATTCCTCGATATCAATTAATTTTTTTTTGTTTCTAGGTGGGTCAATTTCAAATCTGTACGCTTTTCTGGCTGCTAGGCACAAAATGTTCCCCAATTACAAGGAAAAAGGAATTGCTACGATCCAGGGTCAGCTAGTTATGTTTACTTCAGATCAGGTAAATGAATATGTCAAAATCACCTACCCGGTAAAACGAATAGCCGTCGTGATAAAAGAGTAACATTTTATTTTTCTTTCTTTATTTTTATGCATAGTATAGCTAGATGTCGGGTGACCTACTAGCATATATTTTCAGAATACTCGCACCATTTTGTTCTCAGAAATTGCGAGAATGTGCTTTATTAGATGATTTACCAATATGCAAAAATTATTTATAATCATTTTAAGAGCACATTTTGATTTGCCAAATGTTGTACTTTCAGAATTACAGTTTATCAACCCATACTACTCAGATTTATTATTTATTTTAGAGCCACTACAGTATAAAATCCTGTGCCTCCATCTGTGGTCTGGGCACCGATAACTGTGTAACTGTACCATCAGACGAGAGAGGGCGCATGATTCCGAGTGAGTTGGAACGACTCGTGGTCGACCGCAAGAACCGTGGCCACATTCCGTTTTTCGTCAATTGCACTTCCGGAACCACCGTGTTGGGATCCTTCGATCCCATCAATGACATTGCTGACATTTGCGACAAGTACGGCATGTGGATGCACGTTGACGTAAGTATATTTTATCTTTATTTTGCGAGCATTTTAAGCCTATTTGTGAGTAATAGTCGTCTCTTTTTCTTAATGCATTAATATAAGTAAGAAGCAGCATATCGCATCATACCAAAAAATACTCCCCCTTTACCGCTCTGCCCCAACTTCAGTAACTATCTTTTCAATTGTGCGGCAGGGTAGTCCAGTGGTATGGTCGTCGGCTTCACATGCAGAAGATACCAGGTTCGCGTCTCAAACAGTAACGCAAAAAGAAAAAAAGTCTCGTCGCCCTGCCGCGCACTTCCTTTTCAGCGTTTAACAGTCAACATCGAAATGATGTGCGATGCACATGCACACAAAAACAGGTAGTCCAGGAAGAACCAGGATTAAGAACCAAGGAGCCTGCTAGAGTTGGAACCAGGACGGCGCCAGGACTTCAAGTCAACTCACGGCGACCGCGACTGTTGCGCTGAAAAGAAAAGAATATTTTTAGAATTTTTTGAAAACTAAGGCAATTTTCCTACTATTTTTTAGTATATTCTTATAAAATAATATTTTTCAGACATACCAGTCGTTATTTTTTTTAGCTCGCTTCATTTCTCTTTACACAAAAATTAAAATTCGAAGAAGATACTGTGTTCGTTTCAGCTTCAAAAATAATCCGCTGACCTACATCTTTGTTTACTTCCCAAGTCCTCGGTTCACGTTTGATACTAAACAATCACATTCAGTTTGACTTGTAGTTTAAGTTTTGTGTAATTAAAAATAAAGCGGGCTAAAAAAAAATAACGACAATACGTCTAGAAAATTACATTTTATAAGGATGTACTAGAAAACTGTAGGAAAATTGCCTTAGTTTTCAAAATATTCAAAAAATATTAGTTGTTCCGTTGTTCATATCAGATCTAACTTTTGTTTACAAAAATCAGCTGGACCACCAGTGACGTGAAAAATTCGAATATATATATATATATATATATATATATATATATATATATATATATATATATATATATATATATATATATATATATATATATATATATATATATATATATATCTATATATCTATATAAGATCCGAACACCGTGGTTCTATTTATCTGCATTTTTTTTACGAAAAATATATAATAAGGAAAAATAATGAAACGATATTTAACAACGCCTTGTACTAATTGCATTTATCGAAACTCTAGATATAAAATGCCATTCTAGTAACTGACACTCTTTTATTGTTAGGGTTGATAGTCGATATTTAAGCCAAAATCTGGGTGTATCTTGACAAGTACATAGTAGTAAAACCTAGGGATTAAAAGGGTCACTTTAGTCACTTAAACTTGGGACTAAAGGGACCTCTTATTTAAGATCTGACTTATTTCATCATTTCTTTGAAAAAATCAGATTTACCATTTATTTTTCAGGCTGCTTGGGGAGGCGGACTTCTGCTATCGAAAAAGTACCGTCATCCTAGACTAAGCGGAGTTGAAAGGTAAGTTTTTTTTTTCTGTTTGAGAAAATAATTCTTTCAAATGTAAAATTTTTCTGCGACTAATAACAACAAGCAATTTATCTTCCGATTAATAAATTGACTTAATTCAAGTAACCGCGTGCGTTCAAAATCCAATTTAAAAGGTCTTTTTGTAATCTGTACGACAATTTTTTCGTAGCTTCAAAACTATTTATTTTTAAGTGTATTTTTTATTTTTTACCTCACATTTTGAGCCGCATAATTTTGGAAGCTAGTGCATGGAACAAAAATAAATAAAATAAAACACCCCAATGTTCAAAAGCTTTTGTGCCAAATCATTTATGGAATAAAAATTGAAATAATACTTTATGATTTGGGCGCATATTTATTTTCATCTATCTTAATTAATCTTAAAAGCATGTGTTTCATTAAGTTCTATTATAAGGAGTGCCTTATTAAATATATGAAATTGCTCTCTTTCACAGTATAATTGTGCCTATACCAAATCTGACCTATAAAAAAAGCCGAAGCCCCCAATCAATAAGCGTTGATCCTCTATAAATCTATAAAGCCTCTGCAGGCTGTGTATAAAAACGCCGTGCCGCACGCCGACATAGCCCTAAATAAGCCGTAAAGTGGGCATCAATTTGCATTTTCAAACTACTTATGGTTTAGAAAACACTTTAGTCGCCCCCTGCAAATAAGGGCACTTATTTTTAACTTTCACATTTATCTCAGAAGCATGTACAAGTAAACCTAAACCTGATGCAGTTCGGTTCGATTCGGTTGAAAATGATACCTCAGAGAAATTACATACTTACAGATAATTTACATTTAAAGGTAGCTACGACACCACACAGGTCATATTAGGCCACGCGATAACAAACCATCAGAATGTTAGTAATTCAAATCCATTATTGCAAAGAGATTTCTAATTCATGCATTCATTGCATATCACATAGATGGCCAATAATAATTATAATTAGTAAAATGAAGTTTTTACGATAAGTGGAGGCTGGACGTAAATCTTCAGAAAACGGAATATATTTGCATTGGTGGGAAGCAACACGACCTTATCTTGGAACAACAACATCAGATAAAACAATGCAAAAAGTACCTGGGAATGCACAACACTAATGACGTTAGTTTAGATGAAGAAATCAAACACAGAAATAACCAAGGAAGACAAGCAATTAGACAACTCAACAGTATTCTCTAGGATAGGGCTGTATCAAAGCAAAACAAATATAGAATTTACAACTGCATAGTAAAAAAGTGTCATGAATTATGGTAGTAATGTATGGCCCCCTAAAGAAAAAGCTCGCAAGTCTCTTGAAGACTCCGAAATGAACTATTGGAGACGCCCTGCCGGAAAATCAAAACTGGAAAGAGTAACAAATGAGAGAATTCGAGAAATTATGGATATTAAACACAAAATAACGGAACACATACAAATTAACTAACTTAGATGTTATGGACACGTCCAAAGAATGGCGGAAGACAGAATACCAAAGAAAATATTAAATTGGACACCACAGGGAAGAAGAAAGAGAGAAAGACCCAGTCTGAGTTAGAGACTCAGTCAGAGAAAGAGGTGTCGATAAGAATCTCTGTTTTTTGGCGATTTGCAAAAGGTTTGATATCTTACATTAAGCTTGGGAACCCAAAAATATGTTTGATTAAAAATTATTTATGCAAATGTTGTACAGAAAAGTTTTTCTGCCTGACTTCAAGTAAGACTGTGGTCTTAGTACTATATTCTAGTCGCAACATCTGCTGGGATATTTACCTTCAAGTATATATTATTATATTATATTAACAATATAGTTTTTTTTTCCAATATCTTTTTTTCATTTGTACAACGGATTCTAAATTAATGATTTAGATTTAAGTTTTGGGAAAACATATGCCTTGTAGATTATTTTTAAGTATTTAATGGTGAAATTTTTACAGTTTCTCATAATGAATCCCACATTTTGTTAGCTTCTTTAGTTACCCTGATATGTCCGTTAAAGCTTATGGTACTGTCAAAGATAACCCCTAAATTATCCGACGTCGGAACAAGTTGGTCGGTTCGGTTTTCTATTTCTTTCTGATGTTCGTTAAAATCGACTTTGATAACACCAGGTCCGTCATATATTTAAATCTGTCTAGATACAGATGTTGTCCACAAAAGACCGCAAAATAAAGTTTCAAATTTTTATCAAGTCGGACTGTTTTTTACTAAAAATTTAACACAAGAAGACTTATATTTGATCCCTAACGGACTCCTGATGTTGGATATATATATATATATATATATATATATTTTTTAAAACGTACCTGTCCAATATGTTCAGCCAGTTTTAACTATCCAAAAACTTCTCATTTCATTTTATACAATACCGTGATCTTAGAGTAATACTCTGAGACCGTGATCAACTCACTCACCCCTTTGAGAAGTGTGCATAGACAACGTCCACATGCTGTACGTAAATTTAATTGTCTTTCAAAGAAACTGTATTTTTCCTCTGGCATGGATGGTTCTGAGGTAAACACGGCACATTGTGTTAAAATTTCACATAAACTTTTAATTTTTTTATTTGAACTTTACACAAAACTTATTTAAGTAAATATTTGAACTTTTGCAAACATTATATTATTTTTTTAAAAATGCCAATTTTTTGACTTATTATCCAACGCACACTTCCTCGTAAATTTAAAAAAGAACAAACGTACATTTCTCGAAAACAGTTAACTCGTAATAGTCATGATTTTTTAAAATTTTATCTTTCATTACATCCCATTACCAACCGCCTACCCCCACAAATTTTGCAAAAAAATTGATTGGGCAGTTTTTTAATAATCGTGTTCCACCTTGAAGGACATAATAAAATTTTGTATTTAGGTTTTTGAACCAAGTAGATAGCTCCATTTTTATAAAAATGAAAAGAAGGTTTTTGTCAATTCCGATAGCACAAACCACCTATCCTTTTTAATGTTATTGCTTTGGCTTTATTTGAGACTTAAATAAGACGGGTTCGCGGAAGGCGTGCAGCTAAATTAACGGAAATTAAATCCGGCATTCTGCCAGAGTTTTATTAGTATCTAAACTTTTATAACTCGTACATACAGGAAAAGCTCTTTCAGTGTCCTTAGTACTTAAGTGTCAAAAGCACTTCGGGGGATCTCTCGTGATTGACTTAAAGCTGCGCTTTATGAGAAGTTTTACCGTTAAGGTTTACCGACGTAAAAACGGTTAATTGTAGCTTAAATAATCCCACAGAATAGGCATTTCTTAATGCATCCCAGAGGTTTTTACTTAATTGTGTTCTGCCATTTTTTTAAATTGGTTTGTTGAAGTGTTTATTCGTCTTTAGAACATACTGTCAAACAAATATTGATAGTCCACAATACATCAGTCTATTTTTTTTTTAAGTGATGAGTAACATGCTGAATTTTTGCCCAACTTTTTTCTCAATTTCTTGAAAGTGCTAAATATAAGATAATGGCTGTAAAAAATATTAAATATTAGATGCTTTGATGGCCGTGTCCCCCACCCTGAACATGTCAAAATGACGAGATAAATAAAGTAACAGAATTAATAGTAACCGACTTTTTTTCTGTCTTGAAAAATGTGTTTCAGAGTAAATGCCAAAAATGTTTTTATATATCTTTGAGAGTAGTTTGTCCCCAAATTTAGTTTTAGATTTTGCAAAAGAACCGCCTATTTTGGGTATTTACGTTATGTAGTCTTGCAAAGCCAAACAAATTTTCTACAATTTGAGCGCAACCTGGGTCTATTAGTGACATTTTTTAAGCCACGTACTGGCTAAACTAATCGTCCGTCCTAGAGAAAAGTGAAAAAGAAGGAATTTATAGAGTTTGTTGAACAAAAACGAAAAAAATTGTTAAAACATCGATGCTCCAGAAAACAAAAAACTTTATACTAAATAATTATGGAATCTATAGTAAAAGCGTATTCTTTTGTCGGATTCTGATAAAGATTTTATAACACCTGTTTTAGTCAATTACTGATTTGGTGGAAATCAACCATGGGCGTAGTCAGGGTCTCGCTCGGGTGGGGCAAAAAAGCAAAAAAATGTACAATCTTAATTAACTGAATAACCTAAACTTAATTTAATATTAACTTGCGAGGATTGCGAATAAAGCTTGATAGAACGTCTTTTTCAAATTCTTCTCTGGAAGCCACAGTGTTTAATTACAAAATTAAACAGATTTTCTGTTTTTACCAATTTTCATAAATCTTCATTTTTAATTAAATTTATTATTTAAACACAGGTGATCTTGAGAAATAAGGTTTTAATAACATAAACTAACTTTCTCAAGTTTACCTATTTAAATCATATAAATTATTTAGTTTATAAATCAACACGAAATATTGAATTTTATATTTTATAATTTCTCATGAACCATAACAATTTGTTAATATAAAAAGAGAGGATTTATCTTAATAAAGGAGATTCAACATTTGATAGTTGTTCTCACTATAACTACTTAAGTTTACTGTACCATAAGCCTTCTTGGTCATTGCAGGGAGTGAGGCTGCTCCCTGGCAGTAAACTGTTACTTTAATCCCGCTGCTTAACCAAGCCGAGTTAAACAAGTGTAATTGTCAAGCACAGCTTGCACACACAGTGATCTCAATTCGTAATGTAGTAATGTCGCGCGACGCGTCAAATTTAAAAAACAAGTTTGTATTGGCATTCTATTTTCGCATTTTAAATTTTATAGCTCCCCTTTAATTTTTGTATTACTAAATGAGCTAAAGCCAGGATGGGGCAGGTGAGAAGTCAGGGTGGGGCAAGTGCCCCACCCTGACTACGCCCATGAAACCAACACTGCCAGACCTGTTAACAGGCACAAAAATAATAAAAAGGTAGGATATCAAAATATTTTTTTAATTCTGTAGCTAGAGTAGTTGACGCATATCGGCCTTCCAGCACTGATTCTTCAACTGTCAAAAAAAAAAATACATATTTGGCCTCTAGGGGCGTATCGGTGCAAAATGTGTCCTTAGGGGTTGCAAACTTGGGTATGAACTACCCTTAAGGATCCTAGTAACATACAAAAAAATCGTAGATACATGCGCATTTGCAATGTTAAATGCTTTTATTGACTAACTATTCAGTTTGTTTTAAGTTAAAGAAATAATTACTTTAAAATTGAAAAAAAAAGTTCTTGAATAGAAATAAAGTTTTTAATTTCGCCCCAAAGATAGACTGCCAGACCTTTCGAGAAGCGTTTAATCATTACTACAACCGACGGGATAAAACAGGACTCACATCTGCCAGATTCCCATGTAATCAGGGATCAGCCTGTCAGAGAAATCGCGACACGCTTTTGCTTTTTAAGTTACTACAAAAGTGTTTATTCGACGGATTTGCCAGTCTCTTTCAAAATCGGATTAGTTTTCCCTTTTTCTGTTATTTTCTTTCAATTTGAGCTTACAAAGGTCAGTATAGAGAATTCTATCAAACCGCCCGCGCCATAACTGTAGCAATACTAAAAAAAATATAACAAAGGTTAGTTTTAGTGCCCTAGGAATAAATTGTATAATGAGTTTTAGTGGCATAATAAAAAAATATGTATTAAAATCGAAATCAGAACTTGCAGAGATATTAATGAAGTTTTGTGGGCCTAGCTGCATTAAGTTAAATGTTTATTTTACAAAAAAATAATAATAATAATAGATTTCGTTGTCTTAATTTTTACTTTTTTCACAACAACGCATGCAGTAAATAATTGATTCAATGAAAGTTTGAAAAGCTTCTTCATTCAAATATTTCCCACTATTTTATACACTGGAAAATTATGGCATGAAAACAACAAAAATATCTAGGGTATTTTTATATTATTTATTTATAAATACCATCAGAACGAGAAAACAGAATAAAAAACAATGCGGTGGTTTTTTCGTAACAATATTGGGATCAAATCATAGTGATGAAGTAATGGATATTAAGCGATACTTATTAGTCTACGCTCTAGCATTGTGTTTAACAGGCAAGTCTTCAGTAGGCGAAGTGTCCAAAAAGATATCTTTGAGTTGGCATTTATAACTGGCAAAGTGCACAATATTTGCAGTAAAACCAACAGTATGGTTAATTCTTGCAGTGTAAAGACCAGTGCAAGAGTTCAGCTTTCATCTTACTTTTTAGCGAAAGTTCATTTTCCTGAGGTAACGTTTCAATAAATGTCTTTAACAAGTCCGTGGCAAGGGTATTGGTATCATTCTGTGTTCAGTTCTTCATACTATCACGCAGCAATTTTGACAGCTTAAAACCGCTAAGCACTTTAGAAGGAAATCGTGCTTTTAGATCCTCTAGAACATCAAGCAGAGCAGAGGAATGCAATCTTCGGCCAAATGTTTTTCCCGCGTTGTTTATCTGCCACATGTTCGAGGTTTCTTTATGTCTACATCCAATTTAGCTGCGATATTTAAGGTATTTTAAAAAATATAATTGAATGCAGCCTCCGCATTTTCACGTCGATCTTCTAGGAATTGAATTATAAACGTAATTATATTGGAAGCCTTCTTTAAATACAGTGAACTTTTCTGCTTAATGACGACGCTTAGTGGTTGTGTTAGACTGAGAATGTCACTCAGACAGTCGATTCTCCAAACAAGTACAGATGCTTTGTTAGCTGTTTCTTTACATTTCCAGGTTCTCATTTTATTAAGTACCTCAATACTCTGCGATGGACTGGTTGTAAATTACAGTATATTATCAGGCCTTTCAAGCTGGTATCACCACTTCGTTGGTCTTGTCACGTAGTCTCAGTTTTGATTATTTTTCAGGAGAGCAATTTTAAATATTTTGCGTTGTTTCATATATTGATTATTTTGAGATGCGACCATTAAAATATATGAGGAGTAGCCATAGTATAAAACATTGAGATGCGCCCATTCGTGAGATAAAAATATCAGGCTTAAGCTGTTTATTTGCGATCCTAACTCAATTTTCAAATTTTATGAGATTACGTAAGGATACCGACGACTTTTTTGCCGAAAATTGCTGTAAGAGCAGTAGCTCGTTTTGGTCTTAATATTTTAAAACATTAAGTGACCTCTCTTAATTTCTTGTTGGTTTTTTCAATAACTTTAACGAATTTCGATATGGTATTATTCAATTTATGAGAATATCATGATGCCATAATGGCGTTTTCTGCTGCCGTTTGTATTTCTTTTATCCAACACCCATCTGTAACAATTCCAATACACTGATCATCATGAAAATCAATTATACACTTAATTGATCAGCAATCACAAGCAATGTAAGCTCGAAAATAAGAGAAAAATTAAGCATGAATGTGCTTCCCAAATTTTTTCCCCACCGGAAGAAAATGTTGTGGTTAGAGACAGAAAAATAGTTAGGCGCTGAATAGATTTTTGTTTCAGACATAAGAATACTTGAAAGCACTAATAAAAAAAAATTCAGAGCTTTATTATTAAAAAGGTAAAACCAAATTTTGGTTAGTGGGGTAATTTTCACATTCCTAGCCCGCGTAGCAATGGCTAGAGAAGTTATTATTTTCGACGAAATTTTTTTTTCAGATAACGCCGAAAATGTGTTATTTGGGTGTGTTTTGACCTCAGAGTAATTATTACTCTAAGGTTTTGACCTATCAGCAATATCGTCGTGATGTCTGTTTGTGTGTGTGTAGGTGTGTGTGTGTAGGTGTGTGTATATTATTTCTGTCCGTAACACGATAGCTCCTAAACCGCTGAATCGACTTTTATAAAATTTTCAGGTAAAATAGTGTTCGACACTCTAACGAGCTGATAAGATTTTGGACAAAATCCATTAATGCCCATGACAGTTTTTTGCCAATTAATAAATTTAAAAAATGCTAACTTTTTAACGGTTTTCGGGATATAGTAGACTAGATTTTGCTCCATAATTTGTATTATAACCAAAAACTTCGTTAGAGCTTTAGTTTCTGAGATATTTACAAAAAACTGTTTTCAAGGCTGATATATATGGCTTCACTTCTCTGTGCCAATAGGCTAGCTAGCAAGGTATCAGATCCGTCATGGATCCATTTATTTTATTTATAAAACACAGTGAAAAACCCAACATACGGTGAGGGCCTTTAACAATTTTAAAAATAAAATATATACAGCAAATTTTTTTTATCATTACACGTAAAAATTTCGACCCTATGTTAACTTTTGTTCTGCAATCTAATTAAATGTTTACATTTTATACATGTGTAGTACGAATGAGAAGCTTACAGATAATGATATCAGCTGTTTGATAAAGTTGTTAGCTAACTGAACTTGATCTGATTTAAACTGATGTGACATGATACGAAAACTACCTATGAATGTTTTAATTAATATAAACTGACTGGACGCCACGAAAAATATATTTATTTACTGAAAGTCAACATTTAAAAAAAAAATAAAGCAAATGGAAATATTTTTTACTTGTATACTTGAGAGTGGTTGAGGCTACACAGGTCCTCAAACTCCAGATCAGTGGCGTGCAGTGCTAATCAAGTCAGGGTGGGCAAAAAGTCGCAAAATGAAGATAAGTCTTGAAAAATTATCTACTTACAAGCACACCTGCAACACAAAAAATCTTTAAACTTTCATTAAATATTTTACTTTAAGAAAACTTAAAACTTATGATAATAAATAACACAATCACTTTATAAACCTTTGTTGCTGTTTTGAGGGGTAGAGCTGCGGGACTGTAAGCGCTGGCCGTTTTATAAAATCTGGGTGCAAAAATCCTTAAAAGGACGATGTAAAAATATTAATTTTTCCGAGCCACACAAAGACAATATAGAGGATTGGCACTCACCTTTTCAGCTGTTTCCGTCGTCCAGAGGAGCTCCTCTCGCTGGCCCAGTCGTTGCAGTCGATCCACACTAGAATCACTTGTTTGTGTAATGGTTTAGTTTGATTTTCTAAGAATGTTATTGGATTTTTTGGTTAATAGAATTTATCACCATGCTGCGTGGTGATCTCGATAGAATACGACAGACGAATCTTTTTTGGTTACGCCTTTTTGCGCAGATTCATTTTTCGTAGATGGCGCTGGCGTTTTGCTTGTGCCAATCAAAATTGAAATTGTGTGGGTTTTCCGAATACGGGAATTTGGCGCAAAATTTGAATTTAAAATTAAAGTTGCACGAACATTTTCCGCCCACTTAAAACGAAGTTTTACATTGAGATTAATTGAATAAACAAATGGCTATATTTCAAAACCTTAAAGGGTAGGTTATTAAAATCCGTTTTAGGTTTATAGATCAAAAGGAAAAAAAATGAAAAAAAAATATATATATATTCTAGATAACGACACACGAAACAAAAGAAGTTGCTTGGGAGTTTAGTGCGCATCTAAAGGTAGTGGGCACAACTTGACCACGGGACGAGTGAAAAGTCCGTGTTGTGTTTTAACAGTAGCAACTCGAATGTGATTATCCCGACCAGGATGTACAGATACTATTCTACCCAGCAACCAGTGTAATGGCGGCCTAGTTTCATCCTTAATTAATACAAGCGTATCTAGCTTGATTTCAACCGAAGGGTCCGACCACTTAGAACGCTGTTGTAAAGTATTTAAGTACTCGAGTTTCCAACGCTTCCAGAAATCGGCATGAATTCGTTGGATAAGTTGCCAACGCTTAAGGGTATTAACTTTAAGGGTAGAAAGGTCAGGATCAGGACACGAATTAAGGGGTTCCATTGTGAGGAAATGACCCGGAGTCAAAGACGTAAGATCGTTTGGGTCAGAGCTTTGCTCACAAAGGGGTCGAGAATTGAGTAATGCCTCTATTTGGGCGAGGAGAGTATAGAGCTCTTCGAAGGTTAGTATCTGGTCACCGATGACCCGATACAAATGTGTTTTTATAGATTTGACTCCTGCTTCTGCTAGACCATTTAGGTGGGGGGCTCCCGGACTATTAAGACACCATTTGATTTTTAAGCTCTCAGAAGCTAATTTCGAAAGATTATGGAGCTCCTTAATAGCCCCAACAAAGTTTGAGCCTCTATCACTTGTGATTTGGACACAAGTGCCACGTCTAGCGACAAAGCGTCGTAAAGCAGCGATGCACGCCTCTGTGGTTAAATCCGAAACAAGCTCGATATGGATTGCCTTGACAGAAGTATCGACAAAGACTGCGATATATGATTTACCAACTTGTGCTCCACGACGTCTCTGACCTACAAAGGTTTTGATTGGGCCTGCATAGTCTAAGCAAACGTGTGAAAAACATTTTAATTGTGACGTTCTAAAAGAAGGTAAATCCGACATGTACGGAGTATACGGTTTTGGTTTTAAGCGAAAGCAGGGAATACATTGCAATAAAACCCTCTGAATAGCTCGACGTGATGACATAATCCAAAACTTTTGACGAATTAAGTATTGGACTGTGTTTATTCCGGGATGTAAATTTTCGTTATGAGTTTGAATAATGATTAATTGGGTTAATCTATGAGATTTCGGCAATAATAAGGGATGTTTTGCCTCAAAGGAGAGTTGAGAATGCCGTAAGCGTCCGCCCACTCTAAGGAAACCCAATTCGTCCAAAAAGGGCGCGAGTTTGCGAAACGGCTTAGGTAATAGCTGAGTATTTTGAATTTTTTGAATGATATCCGAAAAACACTCTTCTTGGACCCTTTTAACTAAAACAAGTAGAGCCTTGTGTAGTTCAAAAGCGGAAAAAACGCCGGATAAAGGGTCAACTGAGGTTTTTCGATTGTGAATAAGTCTTAGACAAATGATTTTTTGAATGGTATTTAAATTGGATATTTTATCGATTAATCTATCAAAAAAGTTTTGATTTTGAATTTCTGCCGTCGGCACCACTGAATTTTCCGGTTTTTCTTCTTTGAGAACCTCGTCTGGAACTCCCAAAGAACGTTCATTTATAAACCTTTGAATTTGCCACTCCGTAGTGGGCAAGGTAATCCATGGAGGGCCGTGAAACCAAAGAGGGTGATTTATTAAGTTATTGTGCGACAACCCTCTGCTAGCGCAGTCGGCAGGGTTCTCGAGTGAAGTAATGTGATACCATGGGACTTCGGGGATTGTTTCTTGAATACGACTTACGCGGTTTGCCACAAAGGTCTTCCACTTGTGAGGTGAAGAGGTGACCCAATGAAGCGTGACCTGTGAGTCCGAGAACGCAAGAATTTCATCAATTACGAGTAATGATGAATAGGTGCGAATAACTAGTTCGAGTAAATCAGCTAATAGAGTAGCTCCAAGTAGTTCCAAACGTGGGATTGAAATAGTGTGTAAGGGAGCAACCCTTGACTTGCCCATGACTAGAGCAGTTTTGATAATTTTATTTGGTAATTCGACGCGAACGTATACGCAAGAAGCG
The DNA here is from genome assembly GCA_963576565.1 of Aspidapion aeneum. Lineage (NCBI taxonomy): Eukaryota > Metazoa > Arthropoda > Insecta > Coleoptera > Brentidae > Aspidapion > Aspidapion aeneum. The sequence goes on from OY755038.1 coordinate 202,183,446, forward strand.
TATCCTAGCTCGGATGCATCGCAGAAACCTAGCAATTGACATCGTTGAATATTATTCGAAAAAATATGTCTAGGTATACAAAGATTCGAAAGAGTGGTTAATTGATTATTGAATTGATTCCAAAGAGTTTTGATTGGATCGGGGGGTATTTCATCCCAATCAGTTTTGCATAACCAAAGTTTTTGCATAATCACTTTGGCTAAAAATGAAACAGGCGATAAGAAACCTATAGAATCCCAAATTTTAGCGATAGCCGATAAAATATTCCTTTTGGTGCAAGGTTTTTCACAAGGGGTACAAGAATAGGTAAAAGTATCTGTAGAAGGGTGCCACTGAAGGCCCAACACCTTAATCGATGTTGAAGAATCGTCTTCAAAGGTAACAGGGATCTGACAATCAGCGGGCGACAAATGTGAAAGAAGTTTCGGATTATTTGATGCCCATTTTCTTAATTCAAATTTTCCCAATTTAAGCAACGCTATGAGATCTTTTTGAAGTGATAAAGCACCTTCTAGAGAGTTAGCTCCACAGCAAATATCGTCCATGAAAATGTTATTCAAAAGGACCTGGGATGCTTCAGGATAATTCTTAGACTCCAGGATGGCTAGTTCTCTAAGAGTTCTAATAGCTAAATAGGGACTTGAACTAACACCAAACGTCACTGTATTAAGCCTGTATTCCTGCAGGGGTTCGTTGGGATCAAATCGCCAAAGTAGCCTTTGGTAGTCCCGATGAATTGGATTAATTTGAATTTGTAAAAAGTGCTGTTTTATATCAGTCAAAAATACGATAGAATAAAATCTGAATTTTAATAGAATTTCGGAAATATCGGCTTGTAATTTTGGTCCTATTAAAAGAGTTTCGTTCATGCTTAGGCCTTTCGAACCCTGAATCGAGGGGTTAAAAACCACCCGGAGTTTAGTCGTTGATTTGTCAAGACGAAGGACTCCGTGATGTGGTAAATAAGAACATAACTGAGGTCTAGGTTCGGATCTTGGAATTAAAGACATGTGCCCGTTTTTGAGATATTCTCTCATAAAATCCGAGTACATACTATAGAAATTTGAATTTTTTATTATCCGAGATTCCAGAGACAAAAATTGACGATAGGCCACTGAATATGTGTCTCCTAGGTCAGGAGGGTCAATGTGACGAAAAGGCAAATTTACAGTAAATCGGCCCGAAATATCTCTAGTGGTAGTTTTTTGGAAAATCTCTTCACATCTTTTTTCTTCGGGTGAGAGAAACGTTTTTGACTTAATTGATTCTAGTTCCCAAAATCTGCGAATATTAAAGTCGAGAGACTGCTCACAGGAAGTAAAGTAAGAATTGACTTGAGGTGAAATATTTATGTTTTGAGTTTGGCCCATCAAGACCCACCCAAAAACTGTCTCAAAAGCGGAGGGTAGGCCGTGAGGTCCTGGAATTCGTCCTGATTGGACGATTTCTGTGTAAAGTTGTGCACCTAAGAGTAAGTCAATTGGACCAGGGTTGTAAAATTGGTTATCTGCAAGCTTTAGATTTGAAATATGACTCCAATTGGATGAATCTACCTGTACTGAGGGCATATTCGAACAGAGTTTCGGTAAAACGAAGACTTGAATAGAAAAGATAGGCTCTTGTTGGCCTAGGGCTCGAATAGTGCAAGTAGAAATGCCGTTAGTGGCCGATGAAGATTGATTTAGTCCCAGAACCGGGATCGAAATTTTGTTTCTTGGCAAGCCTAACCTGTTAAGACAAGCTTCGCTTATCAGGTTAGCTTGGCTACCGCTGTCCAGAAGTGCTCGGACAGGTTGGTAGTTACGCCGACTATCGAGTACCTCTAATTTTATAGTCGCTAGAAGCACTGTCGTACGGGGCGTCAAGGTGGACAACGAAGAGTATTGATTTGTAGATGTATTTGGATTCGAATTGATTTGAATTGAATTTGAACTGGGTTGAACAAAACTAGGGTTCTGTTGGCTAAGACTTGAATTTGAATTCTGATACGATAAGTTTGTGCCTGTGCTAGGCACGGCCACTTGATTTGAATTAAAACTTTGATTTAAGTTCGAATTTTGATTTGAATTTTGGCTTGAATTAACAAAGGATTGACTTGAATTCTGACGGATTGAATCTGTCATTTGCGATAGATGAATAAGACTATGGTGCCTATGTCGACATACCCTGCAGTTGTAGGTACTACTGCAGTCAATTACTTGATGATTTGAACGTAAACAGTTGATACATAACGATTGTTGTTTTACATAAGTAAAACGATCTGAAGGAGATTTGGAGATAAAAACACCACACTGCGAGAGTGGATGAAAAGAATTATTGCATAATTTGCACTTATAGGGTTGTTGGTTTTGTCGAAATTGAATATTGGATTGTTTATTTGATACTTGTGGGTGCGTATGCGCTAAAAAATTTGATGGAGGGCTTGATTTGTACTGATTATTTGAATAAGAATTATATTTTTGGTTACTAGAATTCGAATAATTTGGTTTTTGCTGTTTTGAAGTCGAAGGTTGCATTTGCGTATTTTGGGGAGATAGCTGTACTGTTTCAAGAGCACGGCATTGGTTAATAAGAAACTGAATTAGATTTTGATATGTTGGAATCTCGGTAGTACTATACTTTAATTCGAAAGCGGTTCTTGTGGTTTGATCGATTTTTGATAATAAAATTGAAAATAAACAAAAACACCACGACGTTACTGGAAATTCAAGATTTTCGAGCGCCGCAATATTCTCGGAAAAGGTATCTACCAAGACTCTAAGATCCTTTGCTGACTGGTTTCCCTTTAAAGAATTTGCATAGTAGATTGAGTTCCAGTAGGTACTGGCTAAAAGTCTTTTATTTTGATAGCGATCTGTTAATACCTTCCAGGCGATTGCGTAATTACTTGCCGTTAATTTTATAGAGCTTAAAATATTAAGTGGTTCGCCCTCAAGGAAGGTTAGCAAATGTTGAAATTTCCTTATATCGGAATAATTAGAGTTTTCGTGAACCAAACAAGAATAAACATCGTAAAAGGTTGGCCACTTTTTTACGTTTCCATTAAAGCAAGGTACCTTTAAAGGGCCCAGATCATCGCTACGTGAATAGTGTGAAGTTGCGGGGGTAAAATTTGAATGAACTGAATCGGAACATAAACTCGAAAAAAGAACTTTAGCTTGGTGGTAGAATAGATCCGCATCTTTCCTAATTTTGTCCTGTACTTCGAATTCATCATCGTCGTCGTCTTTCAAGAGACCTATGATGTCATTATGAATGTTTTTAAATTGTTCATAGTGATCATCTAACGATTCGTAAAACGCCTTAAAAATTGGCAAGGAAGAACTATCTGATTTAGCTTTTGTTCCCAAGTTATACGTTTCCGTAATACGAGATATTGAAACTTTGCGTTGATTCTCAAGCTTTTTTAACGACATATTGTTAATTAAAAAAATAAAAAATATTTAAAAGGAATAAAACTAACACTTGACCCCTATTGACTTTAATCAGTTCAAAAGAGTTCAACAAGCATATATTTTATTATCGATTTCTCGAATAAATGCAAAAACTTATCAACAGCTGTTATCCTAGGTCGCGATTTTTCTCCCAAAATAAATGCACACAGAACAACTTGTACCTACTACCGCTTCTCTTATTATTTACAGGTAAATACTAATTCTACTAGATGTGTTTGTTTACCTGTTAAATAAGAATAAAGCATTTAACTCACAAGCACTTTTGTTGTTTTGAATAACTATAACATATTATTTAAACAAATAACTATTATTTAAACAAATTTCGATTTTTGAATCAAAACAAACGACGTACCAAGTGCCAATTTCGGCTGCAATGAAATGTGGGTGGAGCAACCGTTAAGCCACGCAAGGGGGGACGGAACCTCCTTTCTAAACCGGACACGGCAACAAACGAGCCAAAATGGCGAGACGAAAATCTAATATTTTTAGCAAACAAATTTTAAAAAACTATCTGGGTCGTGGGACCAGAAAATGTTGCTGTTTTGAGGGGTAGAGCTGCGGGACTGTAAGCGCTGGCCGTTTTATAAAATCTGGGTGCAAAAATCCTTAAAAGGACGATGTAAAAATATTAATTTTTCCGAGCCACACAAAGACAATATAGAGGATTGGCACTCACCTTTTCAGCTGTTTCCGTCGTCCAGAGGAGCTCCTCTCGCTAGCCCAGTCGTTGCAGTCGATCCACACTAGAATCACTTGTTTGTGTAATGGTTTAGTTTGATTTTCTAAGAATGTTATTGGATTTTTTGGTTAATAGAATTTATCACCATGCTGCGTGGTGATCTCGATAGAATACGACAGACGAATCTTTTTTGGTTACGCCTTTTTGCGCAGATTCATTTTTCGTAGATGGCGCTGGCGTTTTGCTTGTGCCAATCAAAATTGAAATTGTGTGGGTTTTCCGAATACGGGAATTTGGCGCAAAATTTGAATTTAAAATTAAAGTTGCACGAACAACCTTAATTCATCAGTTCAATTCGACCGTTTTTTCTTCAAATGTTTTTAAGTAAAACGGAATTGCTTTTAAACAGTTTTCGCTTTCACTACTTTGCCACTTAGATACAACTGATACAAGTCCAAAAGATTCCGAAAAAACTCCCACAATAACTCCATATCTTAATCGGCAAAAAAAACATCAATCCTTTAAATAAAAAAAAACACTCAACTGCTAAATCTACTTGTACCTACTAGTCGCAGTTGGGTACAAAATTGATAGGTATACCTATAATGTACGACATGCTTCAACTTTTAGTTTTGATCCCAAAGCGCGATCCTTCCATTGAGTGAAGGTGGGGGAGGAGAGAGGGAGGCGGGAACTAGTAAACTGGTGTTCAAAAAAATCTTAAAGCGTGTGCAGAAAGAATTTTTGAAATCGCTCTATATTTGTGAAAGAGCTACAACTATTACTAATAAGGAGGGTTGGGAGGAGGAGGGTAGGGGAAAAGAAAGAATTTTTGAACTCGCCCTATATTTGAAAATATTTTTTCATTATTGTTGTATTGTCATCGGACCACTATGTGAATACCAAATTTCATCCAAATCGGATAATGGGAAGTGTGTCAAAAACTCATTTTTCTATGAAAGGGGGTGGAGGTAGGGGTGGGAGGATATTTTTTTCTTAATATTGTATTGTCATCGGATCACTATATGTATACCAAATTTCATCCAAATCGATAACGAAAAGGGGGTGGAGGTAGGGGTGGGAGGATATTTTTTTCTTAATATTGTATTGTCATCGGATCACTATATGTATACCAAATTTCATCCAAATCGGATAACGGGATGTGTGTCAAAAACAAATTTTTCTATAGAAGGGGGTGGGGGTAGGGGTGGGAGGATATTTTTTCTTATTGTTGTATTATCATCGGACCACTATCTGTATACCAAATTTTATCCAAATCGGAAAACGGGAAGTGTGTCAAAAACACATTTTGCTATAGAAGGGGTGGGGGTAGGGGTGGGAGGATATTTTTTCTTAATGTTGTATTGTCATGGGACCACTATGTGTGTACCGAATTTCATCCAAATCGGATAATGGGAAGTGTGTCAAAAACGCTTCACAAGATTTGATAGTTAGTTAGACAAAACATGTGAAGTTAAATAAAAGCTTGTAATAAAAAGGGATAATTCTGCCCAAATATGGGAAAAGGCGGTAGTTAGCAAAAAATCCGAAATGCTTTTTTTTGGTAGCAATTAATCGAGGGGAAATTCGTGGGGGTAATCACTGTACATTTTTCTGGCAATCAGACTTGTGCATCCCATGAAAATGCCCGTGAATCACCAGAAAATTACTGGGACAAACTTGGAAATCACTAGGAATCATTGGGAAAAAATGGAAACTTTACGATTTTTGGTATAGCGAATACCCCCTCGCAATTAATCTTGAATTATTTTATATTTTGTAGCCAGAACGTAAAAAAACAGTTTATTTTATTTTTTGTAAATATTCTATAAAATAAAAGACTTCTGTAAAAACTAAACTTTTTCTAGTTAAACTCGATTTTTCACATATTTGCTAGTTTGCAGCTCCGCCTAGTTGACAGAATTTTGTTCAATCAATCAATGCAATGCACAGGTATGCGTGGCACCCGACATTCGAACTATCCAGGCGATGCCTCCTTGCTTTTTCTCTCTTATTCCTTCAGCGCCAGCGGTCTGTAGAATACAACGTCTTTCAAGAATCGAAAAAGGCGCAGCCTATAATGTCCTATTAGCGATAATAGAAATAAGTGATATGGAGCACCTATTAGGAAAATATTAGATAAGAATTGCGCGATAATGCAGTACATGCAATTAATCGAAATATGTGACACGCCATCTTTAGAATATAAATTAATGAAAAAATGCTTATCATGAATATTTTTGTTGAATCCATATAAGGGAAGCATCGCTTTCGTTTAGAAATCAGGCATAATAAACAGAAATTGTTAATAGTTCACTATTAAAACTTGACGTAATTAGCGACAGTCCTGTAGGAGTGGTAAGACTGTATCAGAAGCAATATATTTGGCGTGTACCTATGTACTAGAAAAACGGCATCTTATGTTATATACCTACATATTTGTATATAATAGAAGCGTATAAGGAAAGATAACCATATAAGCAGTTGTCTTTGCCGTTCGCGTAGAAAACGAATAAGAATTCATTGACTGTCGGTCTTGATTTGACCCGAAAGCGGCGTCGCTTTGCGCTCTACGTGGCAGATACAATTGCTTCTTTCGTTATGTAAAACATAGTGAGGGGGGGTCAATGCATGCAAGCCCAATGCAAGAATTCAGTTCGCGTCTTGAAATAAGCAGTCTGTACGATTTCGTACATAATGACGTGCCAGCAAGAGGTTTCTGTTTCGATAAAGGATATTGCAATGAGCGTTAAAACTTGTGTGATTGTGTAGTGTGTTTTTTAATTGACCCAAAATGAAAGGGCTTACAACGAAAATTAAAACTTGCACACGACATTTTAGTGCCGACAAGTATGAGCAGTACGAGTGGCTTACCGGTTATGAGAAAAAAGATAAGCTTTTTTGTTGGCTTTGTTTACCTTTTGAATGAAATTGGTGTCTAGAATCTTAACGGTTTTAGCGATTTAAATAATTTATAAGGTAAATAAATCCTAATAAAATAATATGTGAACATTATCTCCTTGTGGTAGGTCACAAAACCTCACCCACCCCTATTATACTTTGAGTTCGACAATGGTGGGTACGACTGATGATTTTTCGGTAAACGATAATTTCTAGTCATACAGTGTGTTTTGTTTATTTTTGTTAAACAAAAAAAAATCCCAAAGTTTTAATGAAAAGATAAATAGGTATCGTAAATAACGGGAGGCTAAAGCAAGAAATTAAAGTTTACCGAAAACTAAAAAGGATAGAAATAAAACAGTTTAAAAAGAAATTGCCTTCCTTGTCCCAAATTTCATCGCACGCCGCTGTGTTGAATTTGTCATAAAAGGGCTCTCAACAGCTTCATAAAACTTCATATTTTTAGAAAAACCCTCATATTTTTCATATTTTCCCCAATGAAGAAACTTCAGTCATAGAATAAGTGTGGAAATTTTCAATATTTTTCCTAGTCTTGAATGTTGCGTTTCTTTTAGTTTATTACTAGTTTGTTGCCTCTGAGAAAGTCTGAATAAAGTAGGGCTTTTTTGCCTTTTGTTTTGTTATTCTTTTGTTTGTTGCATTTTTCGATCTTCCGTATCTTTTATTGATCTTACTGGTGTGGATCGTGTTGACGTTTTTAATGCAGAACAATCAAATTTTTTAGTCAATCCTTCTCGGGAAACCACAACGATATCTTAAATCCAAAAAACTTTAGTGTGATGGCTTTAGTGCTTAACATTCACTCGTTGCGTAATAAAGTTGATGAATTGTGCGTGTTTCTTGAGTGTCAACAAAATCCGGAGATAATGTTGATAACTGAGCACTGGCTAAACCCTTTGGAGCCATGTAATATTCCAGGTTACTTTTGTGTCTCTCAGTATTGTAGAACAGTAAATAAGGGTTTTGGGGGAACAGCGATTTTCATAAGTGAATACTTCTCTCAGTTGAACCAATTGGAAGTAATCGACAAGTACGACCATTTATGTAAAGATGGCGAATTTGAGTTATCGGTCGCCTTAGGTAAAAAATACAATTTATATATTTTGTGCGTTTACAGATCTCCAGATTCCAATGTAGAAAATTTCCTCATAGATCTTGAAACTGTATTACTTGATCTACCTAAAAATAGCAAAGTTATTCTGGGTGGAGACTTTAACATTGACTTTGGTAACGAATCTTCGACATCAAACCAAAATTTACAAAATTTACTTACGTCATATGGTTTAAATATGTTAGTTCAATCTCCAACTAGAATAACAAATGTAACAGCGACGACTATCGATTATTTTTGTACTAACTTCGATGGGGATGGCAGTGAGTGTGTTGTTATTTCGACAGATCTTTCCGACCACGAAGCTTTACTAGCAAGCGTTCCTCTTAGAACCCAAACTAAAAAAACTCCAGCCCAACTTAAAAGAATTTTTTCGGGAAGAAACTTTCAAAATTTTAGAGAAAAATTGACAACGGTTGATTGGCATTCTGTGCTGGTGTCGGACAAACCTGTCGATTCCTTTCATTCATTTCTTCAAACACTGTTTAATAGTTGCTTTCCATTGGTGAGAATGAGATCACGTAATAAGAAAAAATCTTGGATGACTAAAGGAATCAAAACTTCAAGTCAAAATCTGCGCTCCTTGCATAAAATCTGCAAGCATATTAATAATAATTTTATAACTAACTATTACAAAAAATATCGCAAATTGTACAAAAAAATTATAAGGGTCGCCAAAAGAAACTTTTACTCAAACAAAATATCAAATGCGAAAAATAAAGCTAAGGAAGCTTGGGCAATAGTCAATGACTTTAGAGGCAAAAATAATTCTTCCAAACAATCAGCAAATATCGATATCAATGTTTTAAATCAATTTTATTGCACTGTTGCCCAAAAACTTACAGCCGAATTAAGACCAGTAATCAATCCTATGGATAACTTAAATAACATCGTTATCAATGAAAACTTTAATCTAGGCATCACAGATAGATTGGAATTAAAAAACACAATAAATGAAATAAAAAACGTTTATTCTTCCGGTCAAGATGAAATGAACATAAAAATTTTTCAAAATTTGGATAACAGAACGTTGGATGCTCTTGTTGTTGCTATCAACTCATGTTTCTTAAAGGGTGAATTTCCAGATGTCCTCAAAATAGCCGTAGTTGTTCCTCTTCATAAATCGGGATCATTTGACGAGCCCACTAATTTCAGACCTATCTCACTGTTGGATACTCTATCTAAAATTATTGAAAAACTGGTAAAGGTTAGAATGACCAATTTTCTTAAAAAACATAGTATCCTTAGCACTAATCAATTTGGTTTCCAGAGCGGAAGGAGTACTAACGATGCTTTGTTCTCTTTTTTGGAAAGTCTATATTTTAGACTTAATGATAAAGAAGCTGCAGCTGCAGTATTCTGCGACTTTCAAAAGGCCTTCGACTGTGTCAGTCACGACCTGCTTTTAAAAAAGTTGGAGAGATATGGGTTTAGAGGAGTCTCGCAGCATTTTTTTCACTCATACTTGACTGGAAGATATCAGATGGTTCGAAATGGTGGTTGTGTCTCTTCTTTATCCAAAATTAACTTTGGTGTGCCTCAAGGTTCTGTTTTGGGCCCACTGTTATTTTTGTTATATATTAACGACTTAACTTTAATAGGTATAAGGGGTACTCTAACACTTTTTGCTGACGACACTACAATTTTATGGCATCATAAAAACGAAACAATATTAAAAGAAATAGTGCAAGAGGACATACAACGAATTAAAGAGTGGTGTGATGCAAACTTTCTCTGTTTTAACATAGATAAAACAAAAGTCCTCAGTTTTAAATTTTCTTTTGATGACCTAACTGTTTCCAACCAAAGAATAACTCAGGATGAAAATACTAAATTTTTAGGAATGTATATAGACAATAGGTTAAAATTCTCCTCGCATATTCCCTATCTTAATAAAAAAATATCGATAGGTAGTTACGCCGTTAGACAAACATTTTTCGAACTTGGTTGTGAAATGGCCAAAACAACTTATTACGCCCTTGTTGATTCTCATTTGCGCTATGGAATAGCCTTTTGGGGGAATTGCAGTCAGTATTTATTCAGATCTGTGTTTATAATTCAAAAAAGATGCATCAGATATATTTGCGGAGCAAAAATCAGAGACCATTGTAGGCCTTTGTTTATGAGAGAAAAAATATTAACTCTTTGTTGCCTTTTTATACTAGAAACTGGTGCTGATTTATAAAAAATTTAAAAATCACACATTTGAACAAACCTACCAAACAAGAAGTCAAGAATATAACAGCATACCACTGCCTATTCCTAGGTCTCAATTAACCCAAAACTCGATAATCTACCGCAGTATTAAAATTTTTAATAAGCTTCCAAATAGACTGAAAAGCATTCACTCGGAAAAAATATTTAGGGTTAAGGTAAAAGATTTGCTATTGGAGAAGGCATATTATAGTCTTAATGAATTTTTCGAGGACCAGTTATAGGATAATTGACAAATATATTTAAACATTTAAATTTTTTTATTTTACTTGTGTATGTATCAGATTGTTGTTTGTTGTTACTTGTGTTTTATATCTAACTTTAACATATTTTATTTTTAACATATTTTGACGTTTTAACATATTTTAACATGATTTGACATATTTTAACATGTTTTTACGTATTTTAAGATATTTTAACATGTTTTAACATATTTTAACATATTTTAATTTAATGGTCAAGGAATTTCGTTGTATTTCGATAATAGTAAGTGAATAGGTGTGATAGGTGGAAAGAGAGCATATTTGCATAGGAGAAATATTAAAAAATATATATATATATCGCGAAATTTATAGACTGTTACACTATTTTAAATGACTATTCTGTACCTCAACTTAGCCTTGTAAGCAAGTGTTTATTTTATATTTACAATTAAGGACCATTTTTTGCTTTGTCTGTAAAACTCTACTTTTTTGATAATAAAGCATAATTTGATTTGATTTGATTTGATATGTTAATTAGTTGTTATGGTCATCTGTAGTTAGTTGCGTCTGAAAAAGTCTAATTGAGCAGGGCTTTTTCATGAATTATAATCTTTTACTTTGTAATGTTCAGTTTTTTTAAATGTTTGAGCTCGGAATAGGTATTTAAAGTCTACCAAGTATATCATCGAGTATACTTACGATTTCTGTGTTACTAGATGTACGGGGTGTTTTGGTATATTTCCATAAAGGTCTACTGCACTTATTTTGAGAGATAGAAAATAGGGTACCTATTTTTAAAAAATGTAGAGTAGGTCCCAAACCGCTAGAAATTGTAGATGCTAATATTTTAACAGCGGCTTTACTTAATCTCAGTTTATCATATATTTTTGAGTTTAGAAAGAAAATATATATTTTTTTAAAGTTTATTCATTACCATATTAATTTATATTATGTTCCGTAAGAGATTTACAATGTTTGTGTTTTTTTATAACTAGCTACATTGATTTGTTTTCTTTGATACCTTTTTTGATGGTAGGATAAAGCCTACAAGTTAAATATAAATAAATAAAATATACCTTGTTGTAAAATATACTTTGTTGTAAAATATACCTTGTAGTAAAATATGCTTCAAAAAATGCGCCTTGTTTTTGTTTGGCCAGGCCTAATTCAACTTGAAAACGTTTGTTAATACTTTTCTTCATAAATAAAATTTAAAAAATATATTTTTGCTTAGTAAATGTGTTTTCTTTAAAAAAAGGTGGGAAGCCAATGAACCAACCATTTGGTAGAGGACCAAAAAAACTTGTTATTCATATTTTGTTTTCTTAATTTCATATTTTTATTAAAAAGGTTCATATTTTTCATATTATTTTGCTGTTTATCTGTTGAGAGCCCTGTGAAGTGAGTTATTTAAACTGTCATAAAATGAAGAAAAAAAAAACAACGCCTTTCCGCCTACATTGTATGCACGCCACTGGGCACTTGTTTCTAATGAAACAGCCCAAAGCTGTTCTTGATTAATGAATATGGTAATTAATTTCGACCTGTCAAGGTCACAATTGCGGTTTAAAAGTTCGCCCTAATTTACGCCTGGCTTTAATGGATTTATATTTTAAAATCCATTGTGCATTGTGGGATAATTTATATAAGGCGGTGATGTGAGTAATGACATTTCTAACCGATTAAAAAATAAAAGACTATAACCCGTTATAGAAAATACTCTGCCAATATATGGGCACCTAAGCTCACACTAGGTACTATAGTTATAGTGTACGGGTGAGCTAATATCACTAACAACTGAAATATATTTTATTCAACTCCAGACTCAATTACCTTTCGTTTGATACCACACAAGCCATGTTTTGACTTAAACTCTAATTTTTGAAATCTACCTCTACCCTTTTTTTTAAGTGAACTAAATTATATTTTATTTGACTCTAGACTCAATTACCTTTCGTTTTATATCACACACGCCATATTTTCACTAAACTCTAATTTTTGAAATTTACCCCCACCCTTTTATTTGGCTTGTGTTTGGTGGATTTTGTTCATTTTTTAATGGGACCATCTCGGCCCAAGACCCCTAGGTATCAAATTTCATTTGAATCGGGCAAGCCATTTTTGCGTTATGCGCGTTGAAAAATATAAAAACTTTTTTTTCTCGAAAAAATTTGGATCACCATAGCTCACACTACTATAGTATAGTAGTGTGAGCTAATACTATAGTATAGTAGTAGTGTGAGCTAATACCCTTTTGTAAGTTCCTCGTCTGTGTTTATCTTGTACACGCCTTAATGATGTGTGTTGATGAACCAAAGCACTCGCCTATGGCCTCAAAACTTATCTTCACATTTTACGGCCATCATAACATGCGTAATATTATAATATAGGTAATATTATTTTTTCAGGGCTCAGTCAGTGACCTGGAATCCTCACAAACTTATGGGTGCCTTACTGCAATGTTCTACGATCCACTTTAAAGAAGATGTAAGTTCTTTAAAATTATTTATCTCAGGAGATTCCGTTATTCGTATTAAAGAACAACCGCCATGTTGCCGCATTGACCTGTGATATGCATAAGCAAGGCCAACACAAAAATAGAGGCCACGACCCTTAAAAAATCAGCTGTTCTCCCGGGGCTGAATTTTACATTGGGTCTTATGGGAAGTCAGACGTTTTTTTATGATATTTTCAAAATGGCACTACAGATTTCCGCAAAATTTCAGTGAAATATTCTCAGACACCATCCCGATATTCCACCAAAGTTTTGTAAGGACGGAACATGATTAAAAGGTTAAAATCTTCAAGATTTAGCATTCTTTATTTTGAATTCAAATTACCCGCCATGTACCACATGCCAACTGTTATATTTGACTTTGTCATCTGTGATTGTCACATTCCCTTCTGCTTTAAACTTAATTTTTGTGTGAGCTAATAAAGCGGCTCTGAAAAATTAAGGATTACTATAGATTAAAAAAAAATTGTTCTAAAAGAATATAGTAAAAACAATCTCAAAACCGGCTTTATTTTTAAAAAAATCAAATATTCATGAACCGTCATTCCAACTTCAATATTTTAATGACAATCAGCTGTGTCGTAACGTGGCCATCAAAAAAAAATCAGCCCCGGATGTGACGTCAACAAAGTGGAGGATCGTGGCCCGTCCGTTTTGATAGCCCTGGGCTATCAAAATGGACGGGCCACGATCCTCCACTTTGTTGACGTCACATCCGGGGCTGATTTTTTTCGATGGTCACGTTACGACACAGCTGATTGTCTTTAAAATATTGAAGTTGGAATATTTGATTTTTTTTCAAATAAAGCCATTTTCGAGATTGTTTTTACTTTATTCTGGTAGAACAATTTTTTTTAAAATGTATAGTAATCCTTAATTTTTCATAGCCGCTTCATTAGCTGATGCCAAAATTTAGTTTAAAGCAGAAGCGAATGTGACAATCACAGATGAGAAAGTCAAATACATGTCAAATCAAGGCCAACACAAAAATAGAGGCCACGACCCTGAAAAAATCAGCTGTTCTCCCGGGGCTGAATTTTACATTGGGTCTTATGGGAGGTCAGATGTTTTTTTATGATATTTTCAAAATGGCACTACAGATTTCCGCAAAATTTCAGTCAAATATTCTCAGACACCATCCCGATATTCCACCAAAGGTTTGTAAGGAAGCAACATGATTAAAAGGTTAAAATCTTCAAGATTTAGCATTCCTTATTTTGAATTCAAATTACCCGCCATGTATCACATGCCAACTGTTATATTTGACATGTATTTGACTTTGTCATATGTGATTGTCACATTCGCTTCTGCTGTAAACTTAATTTTTGTGTGAGCTAATGAAGCGGCTATGAAAAATTAGGGCTTACTAAACATTTTAAAAAAATTGTTCTGCCAGAATAAAGTAAAAACAATCTCAAAAACGGCTTCATTAAAAAAAAATCAAATATCCATGAAACGTCATTCCAACTTCAATATTTTAAAGACAATCAGCTGTGTCGTAACGTGACCATCAAAAAAAAATCAGCCCCGGATGTGACGTCAACAAAGTGGAGGATCGTGGCCCGTCCATTTTGATAGCCCTGGCATAAGTTAGGCATAGAAAGAAAAAGCCTTTTTCCTTGAGGTTACTAGTCACTCATTTAAGTTACTCGAAATGACCTCACGGTTGCTCGGAGTAACCGCTGTATGTGGTCAGACAGTCAGCTGTGGATGATATTTCCAATTGCCAATTGTTTGTTTTTGTTTTCACCAGCAAATTTCAAAATCCAGAAAAGAATTAATTGCTGGAATTTTTTCTGGAACTATTGCTTTCAGTTTTAAATGCCTCTGGTGGTTGTGAGGCCCATTTGGTATTCTGTGGTAAGGCCGCAGTACCACAGAACACCAAAGGCAGTACATTTTAAGGCGTTGCAGTTGAATTGATATAGTACCAAACTTCAAGGGATGTGCTTCATTTTCTACCGTAAACAAACATAATTCGTTGTTAATATATATATATATATATATATATATATTAAAATCAAACATTGTGAAAAAAAAAACAAAAAAAAACGATCTTAACCTCAAAATATTTCAGCAAACACGTCTGCTAGGTGTGGTTACTCGTGGCGTCATAGTTAGTGTTACCCAGCGAGGAAAAACAGAAAACGCGTAACCACGTTACCTGGTAACTTGTAGTTACTGCGGGGAAAAGGCTTAAAATAATAACTAGTGTCAAACTTGCCCGCACCGGAAGAATTGGAAGAAATTGAAAGCTGCCAGTTTAAATTACGCTAGACTTCTAACAAAGTAGTTTATATTAAGCGTAGTTTCCACCTAAGCATGCCCACCCTGGTTCAAAAAACGCATTAGGTGACGCTGTATTTAAAACCGGTACAAATCCATGTCCCGTCACGTGATGCGTTTTTTGAATCATAGGTGGAAACTAGGCTTTACATTAATTAACTAAGGCCAACGCGATAGCTCTCGGATCTTTTGTTTTTATAAAGCTGCGGTGTTTAATCTTATAGGTAATATTCGGAATATTATGTATATGGGTTTAAACAGACATATAATGAAACAAAAATTAAACTAATTTAAGAAACTGCTTGTCAAATATAATAAAACAACTGGTCTTGAACTTCCATCGAATGTTGTAACAAGTTTAAGCTTTATAAGCTAAGGCCAACAAAATATAAAATTGAGATTTTTTTTATTTTAGGGATTGTTGATGAGCTGCAACAACATGTCAGCTGAATATCTTTTCATGCAGGACAAACACTATGACGTCAGATTCGACACCGGTGACAAGGTTATCCAATGCGGAAGACACAATGACATTTTTAAATTGTGGCTTCAGTGGAGAGCTAAAGTAAGTTAAGTTACAGTCTGACTGATCTCCATTAAATCATTTAAATACAGGACGATTTTTCATTGACACTTTTGGGGGACTTAAGATATTTCTTTGGCAGTAAATAAAAATGACTTTGTAATGCATGATTTTTTAACCGCATTTTCGCTTTTTCCATTTTTCAAAAAGAATTTTTGGAGAAACTAGATTTAGATAGCCTTAACTTTTAAATTGGCCATTCTCTTATGGAACACTTCGTATTTTATTCCTTATTTGGCATTTAAATAAATAAAGAATTGGTTTTTTAACCCCCCCAAAACTGATTAATTGGAGTCAATCCGTACAAAAATGCATAACAAGCGTTGTTTAATCATGATGACATTGGTATAATTTATAAAAATACAAATCCCATGGATAGATGTCTATAGAAGGCAACTTTCCATACACTTTTGCTTAGGCATTATTGATTTTTCATTCATATATCTCTCCATACCACACACTGGCTCGGAAACGTTTTTAATTAGTATTATTAAACGTGTATACAAGGCAAGTAAAACTTTGTACCTGTATTAGTATAGCGAGTATTTAGATTAAACGTAAAGAAAGAGGTTGACAATATAGATAAGAGGGGGATAAAGGTGCCCAAAATCACATTTTACCTAGTCAACATAGATCAATCTAAAAACAAAATGTTCCATTGTCTTTATTTGTTTTAAACAAGACGTTTCGGTTAGTAAGTATCTCTAACCGTTTTCAACTGTAAGTGAAGTTTACACTTGAAAACGGTTAGAGATACTAAACGAAACGTCGTGTTTTTTGTTTCTACTCAATCATTGTCTACGAGTTTCAAACAAATAGATTAAGCTATCAGACTGCGCGGAGTGCACCGTCGTCCGTGTTTGCGCAAGCGCGAGAGAGTATATTTGACGTAACACAATAACAGCGGTTCCATTTGCGATAGGCACGTCTGACACATGCGCAGTTGGGTAAAATGCAATCAAGGCTTGCTTGATTTGACTTTTTTGTTGAAAATTTTTTTCAAGCATACAGTTATATAGGTCGGGATTCTATATACCCCTCCTAGCTATATGGAGTTGACACTTACTACATCGTTTGCGCGACAAGGCCACCTGTGGCGGCCCTTTAAGGCCACTATAAGACTGGAAGGAAGTTTGAGAACTGTCAACTATATACAGGGTGTCCCATAAGTAGCGAAATACCTAAATATCTCGAAAAATACAACAATGTGTCAATGTCAAGGCAAGGTCAAGTCAACATCGATAATTATAAGCCCTAACACTAGTATTTACTAAGACCTTAAGACTTAGCATTGTAGACCGGGTTTAAGTATTAAGTCTATAGACTTGATACCGACCGGTTTAAGTGTATTTTTTTAATACTTACAGGTCAAATAACTGCAAAGATTTGGTTCACCCTAATGTGCAATATGATAAGCATTTCTCAGTGAGTTTCATCTCATATAAATTCCAATTAACTTTAGAAATAAATAAAAACCACATAAAAATGTTGTAACGAAATGTCATTTTTTGGAAATTTAGTCCATGCAATCGTTGGATTCCCATTAAAAATAGTCTCAAATTGTAGTACCACCTCTGAGGGGTGGTTTAAAGTTCGAAAAACAATAGAATCCATGATTGACAAAAAACTTATATACAAAAATATTGAAAACTAAATAATACATGAATAACTTAAAACTATATCTGTAGATGCATTACCGTATTAAATACGTATCAATATTTAAATACTGTAAAAAGCACAAGATATATTAGAATCCCTTTTCAATTACACATTCACCAAAACAATCGACCATCGGTTTAATCGTCGCTAACTTGTCTAAAAAATTAATATAGCGAACAGCTGACACTGACTTACACCTTTTTTATTCGACATTTCCTAGTGACGTTTGGAGGTTTAAATATGGCTACCATTTTTAAACCAAAATATTTTATTATTTTTATTTATTTATAACCTTTGTGTGGAAATAATGTGTTTTTTACAACGAAAAAAGATGTCCCATATCGCAAGGTATTTATAAACAATTTATATAAATATTAAAAACTATTGCATTCACGGGAAAAATAAGTTAAACCTTCAACCAAAATGTAGACTTTTAAACCTAGGATTGTAGCACTTAGCACTGTAGACCCTTTAGTAAATACTGGTGTAAAAGTTTTACTTGAAACATTTTTTCTAAAAGCTTTTCGAGTTATTTCAGGATTTCGGTACTTAGATGTTCCGCTACTTACGGGACACCCTGTAGAATGAAGTTTAGAATTTTTGTGGTGGTCCTGGTGGAAATATACGAATTCCGTTGTATGGAGGGTTCTTTGACTCATACCTTACAAGGCCTTATATAACTTTAAATGGCTGTTAGAAATATCACTTTTTTCAAACATAGGTGTGTGTAATAAGTGATATTTTCTAAAGAGATATTTAGATCTCTTGTCTGATAAAACTCTTTCACTTATTAATTAAAAAAAAAGTTGTTCCCCAGGTGAGGCTCGAACTCACAACCCCGGCATCGCTCACGACTACTGTCTTATAAGTACCGTGCGCTAACCAATTGCGCCACTGGGGACTCGACTAGTTTTTCGCGATTTTACATTCATACAGGGACCGGCTTCGGTTTATTTCCATTTATGCGTTTCGAAGTCCGTAGGTCAAATAAATAGGTTATAAACGTAAAAAAATATAAAATCGTGGGTGTATGCACAGATCACCTTTGTTAGGTGATCCGTGGTGTATGTGGCAAGGATTTTTACAAGTTCAAGTTCGCTGAAGGCAAAGGTCATTGCTCTCAATATTTGAATGAGATTACTTTTTATATTATTTTCATTTAGTTTCTAATATCTGAATTAAACCAGGCCAGGCGCTATAGGTAGCAACAAAAAACTGATACCGTTGAAGAGCAAGTTGGTAAATAAATTTTAATCATATTTAAAACTCTTTACCTAGGATAGGTAAGGGTTTAGGCCAACCGCTAATAGTGTTCACAAGAACAACTTTATTATACCCATAAAATAAGGGTTAATGCATTTCCATTCATTTTATAACATATTAAATAAACTTTATTTTAGTATAAAAGTCGAAAATTAATGCTGCAAAGGAAAATGCATTTTTTATGCAATTATGTCGAATTTGCATTTTTTTGCTTTTTCAAGGTCATTTTAAGTCAAATGCCCTTCAAAAGATACTTTCCTACGAGAGTGCACGCATTTGCGTGCAGAAATTATTACTTTTTTGCATCGCGACGCAAAAAAAATACCTGGCGTTTTAGTGGCAGAATAGTTTTGTGCACTCTCTGGAATACGTTATTCTCTATCTGCTTATCATTATCACACGCCCTTACTGTTGTGGTGTATTATTAGAAGGACACATTTTTACAAGTGATGTAGGTATACTTTTGTTTCAAAAATTTAGGTTTTTTTTGTTTTATAACGTATATTGTAGTTTTGGTGTCCTTAAATGTCAAAATTGTCAAATTTTTGGCTATTTCTTTAAAGGTAACAGAGGCTCTTTTAAAAAAACACAAGGGGGACACTTTTTTAATGTAGCATGCACCCCCTTCGAGGGTAAAATATCAAAACTCTATCGATTAGTTTTTAAGATATTTGCCTTCAAATTTTCAAATTTACCATGGATTTATCGAATAAAAATTAAATCAGAATTTTATATTTTTCTGATTTAATTTTTGTTTTATCAGTCCATATTAAATTTGAAGGCAAATATCTCAAAAACTAATCGATATATTTTCGAAATGTTTACACAGCTGTAAAGATATACCCTTAGGATATACCAGATACCTTCAAAACAACTTATCACTAGACCCACCCAAAATGTAAAGGTAAAGTTTACCCCTCGAAGGGCTACAAGAAGTTCAACTAATTTTTTTTAGCAGTATAGTAGGTTCCTCCATAAGTACATGCACGTGCACTCCCAAATTTTACTTTTTTTAATATTAAAATTTGATCATTCTTTACTTAATAATTTCATCATAAAGTATCAATAAACCCCAAAAGGAATTCACCAAAGACTTGAATACGAACTAGAAATTAATACTGCTTTACTGAAACCAAATTCTATACAACATAGTTATGTCGCATTCTACTTATGAAATATAGAAACAAGGACGACGTGCCCATAGAATTTTTCAGTACATATAATCTGGGCCTTACGGTTGTGCTCTTATGCAGAAATTGTGAGGATCGATGCCGCCCCAACCCCTGTGATGCCATCCACACCCCCGTAATGCCACCCGCGTCAACGGTTAGCGTTGGCTGTTCCAGCACCTCATGTGCACTTTAAATTAGTGATTGATTTCGGCAATTTCGTTGTTACGGGAATGGCGGAAGTTTCTAATTCTGATTGCATTAGTGTGCAATATTTAAAGACAATTAAATTACTACAATGGGTGAGAATAGATTAACTGTCATCGCAATGTTATCTACTAAGTAAAAAATTATTCAACAAATTATAAAAAGTAACTATCTCATTTTTTAATTATTTGCTCTGTAATGGCCAACTCAATGAAAAAAAATGTTCGCCTGCGCCGCATTTTTTTTTGAGTCTGCACTCCTAAAGTTTTGCTCCACCCGGCGCCACTTATTATAAACGTACGACATATCCCAGGTACGGTAGCCTTGAACCGAACCGAACTCAACCCAAAACTCAAATCAACAGACTAAACTAAAATTCTAAGATGCAAAAAGCACAGTAAAAAAATCCCTTAATTTGTTTGAGTTTATTTTTTATTTTTCGGAAAAATGTTAGGTTTTGGATTTTTTTACTGAACCCAAAGTAGAGATTCTGTTTATGATCATAAAGTAGTAAATAAAATTTTCATTATAAATTTGGAAAACACAAAATTTTGCTTCAACCAACCAATGGGGGTAGTTACCCCCACAATAATAATTAGTAAATGGTAAACTAACTTATGGGGTACTATATTACAGCATGTTTTTATATATATATATATATATATATATATATATATATATATATATATATATATTTATCGGTTTCACAACGTTCTACGTCTTCCGATACCCAATCTCCACTCGTTTCTGTTTGCCCATAATTCATCTCTAGGCCTCTTATTCTTATTTCACTGTCTATTCCTTCTCTCCAGCTTCTCCTTGGCCGTCCTCGTTTTCTTCGGCCAGTTGGTTTCCATCGTAGTATTTGTTTAGGTAGTCTTTCATCATTCATTCTTTGTACATGTCCGTACCACACCAGTTGTTTTGTTCTTATATCATCCACTAAAGTACGTTCACCCACTGTCATAATTTCTCTTATTCTTTGATTTGTAACTCTTTCTCTTTTTGATTTCCCTGCTGCTCTTCTACAATAGTCCATCTCCGTAGCGGAAAGCATTTTTTCTGTTCTATCCTTAATTGGCCATACTTCTGAGCCGTATGTAATAATACTTTTTACAATGATGTTATATATAAGCTTTTTGTTATGTCTTGATATACTTTGGTCCCAAATTATTCCATTTAATAAAGTTATTGCTTTTCTTCCTTGTACGTTTCGATCTTTTATAGCTTTGTCTAGTGTTCCGTCAGCTGTAATTTTTAGACCTAAGTATTTATACTCATCACAGGAGTGAATTAGCTGCTCGGTATTTAAGATTAGATCCTGTTTCATTCCACCGATACACATATATTCGGTTTTATTGAGATTAACCTCTAGTCCCCACTTATTGTACTCTTCTATTAGTTTTCGTGTCATATATTCGAGGTCGTCATAATCCTGAGCCACTACTATCTGATCATCGGCGAAACATAAAGTATACAACAAGGTGGTTTCTGTTTGTTTGTGTTTTTTTTTTCATTTCCTGAATCAAAAAGACTTTACCCGTTATAGGAAAAAAAATCCTTAATCGTTAATAATCTGTTTAGTGATTAAAATATTATTCAATATTTTGACGTTTTTAGGGCGACGATGGCTTTGAAAAACACATGGACCGACTGATGGAACTAACCGAGTACATGGTGCGGCGCATCAGAGAGCAACCAGACAAATTCTACTTGATTATGGAACCGGAAATGGTCAACTGCAGTTTCTGGTACATCCCGACTAGGCTAAGGAATACGCCTCACAGTAAGCTGAAAGAGCAGGAACTCGGAAAAGTAGGTATCTGCAAAAAAACACAGAAATCAAATCAAAAGAACCACGAGTAGGCTGAATAGGTGGTATAGGTGAAAGCATTTAAGCACGCCTTTCTTCATAAACTATTGTTGACCTCAAAATGGATAGTGCGAATAATAAACCACTGCACTATGCGTTTAATGTTGTGAATTCTATTTCTAGTGCACATCTACACACAGCTAACACTGAGTTTTAGTGTTACAACATTTAGTGCTACTTACCACACTTATGCACTTACTCGAGACTTTGTAAGAAATTGTTAAACTTTGAGCTTTGCGTTTGATCTATTGGATTCTATTTCTGGTGGCAACACTGATTTTATTGTTACCACACCACCACGGTGATGGGACTGTAAAAGCTCGAGTGTAGAAACCCCCGCAAACAGCGCAATTAAAGAAATCCAGTACTGCCAACAGAAATAGGATGCAGAACGTCATCAAACCACCAAACTGAACATATACTGCCTTAACAAATCCGTGCAGTAAATAACGGACGGAATATTGGCGGTTATCTATTTTCATATTACGAGTGGCCTTCTCTAGGGATCGCTGTGGTGAAAAAGCATAGTACAAGCGGCCACAACTAGAGGTCGCCGTGGTGAATGGGCAGTAAAGACTGACGCTCTGTCACATGTCTGCTGTGTCATTACACGGTGGATAGAATAGACCGGTGTTCGGATCTTAGAAATATATGTCGAATTTTCACGACACTGGTGGTCCAGCTGATTTTTGTAAACAAAAGTTAGATATGATATGAACAACTAATGTTTTTTGAATTTTTTAAAAACTAAGGTAATTTTCCCACTATTTTTTAGTATATTTTTATAAAATAATATTTTTCAGACATACCAGTCGTTATTTTTTTTAGCGCGCTTCATTTCTCTTTACACAAAAGTTAAAATTCGAAGAAAATAATGTGTTCGTTTCAGCGTCAAAAATAATCCGCTGACCTACATCTCAAGTCCTCGGTTCACCTTTGATACTAAACGATCACATTCATTTTGACTTGTAGTTTAAGTATTGTTTAATAAAAAATAAAGCGGGCTAAAAAAAATAACAACAATAAGTCTAGAAAATTATATTTTATAAGGATGTACCAGAAAACAGTGGGAAAATTGCCTTAATTTTCAAAAAATTCAAAAAATATTAGTAGTTCCGTTGTTCATAACATATCTAACTGTTGTTTACAAAAATCAGCTGGACCACCAGTGACGTAAAAAATTCGACATATATATTTCTTTCTCAAAGATCCGAACACCGGTCTATTCTATCCACCGTGGTGTCATTAGACAACTGGAGGTTAAAAAACTTTGGTATTTCCAAAACATTTGCCACTCGGCAATAACCCGAAAAGCAACCATTTAAGTTAGGTGTCAAAGCAGGAATAGTGGGGTCTAGGACAGGTCGGCGTCGCCGATAAGGCCTTCCATTCGGCGCGAGACCAGGCTTTTTTTTTATTTTCTATCACTATAAATAAGTATATTAAAAAAAAACACCCAACTGCTAAATTTACTTGTAAGTACTAGCCGCAGTTGAGTACAAAATTTATAGGTATACCTATAATGTACGACGCTTCAACTTTTAGTTTTGATGCCCAAAGCGCACTTACAAAATTATACAGTTTTGTATTTTCATGAATCAGGTTATTGGGTAATTTTGTACCCAACTGCGACTAGTAGTAAATTTAGCAGTTGGGTATTTTTTTTATTATTTTTTTTTTATTTCCAACTTTTAGGTTTAATTCTTATTCAGCCTTATAAAAAGCAATATGCATTTACAATTCATTTAACTTTACCCAAAAAGTATCTGTAGATTTTCTACGGATGCGAAGGTGAAGGTGGGGGAGGATAGAGGGGGGAGGGAACTAGTAAAATGGTGTTGAAAAAAATCTTAAAGCGTGTGCCGAAAGAATTTTTGAAATCGCTCTATATTTGTGAAAAGCTATAACTATTACTGATAAGGATGGCGGGGAGGAGAGAGGGAGGGGACTAGTAAAATGGTGTTGGAAAAAAAATCTGAAAGCGTATGCAGAAAGAATTTTTTTAAATCGCTCTATATTTGATAAAATTATGCGAATATGATTTTTGAATAGGATAGGGCAAATGACAGGAGGGGAGATGGGTGGGAGCACGGAGGACTACAAAGTAACTACAGCAAATTAGAGCACATTTGCAATGGGTAATCAGAGGAATTTCAATAAAATCGCCTGAAATTTAGATAATTTGTATGCCTTAAAGCCTACATCATGTGACAAAATGGCGTCTGAAGACCGCCATCTTGATTCTTTGAAAATATAGCCTATAGCACCTTCGGGATCATTAGCAATTGAACGACACCTTTTTTGTCAAAATTGGTTTAGCTGTTTAGCCTCTAGCGTGACACAAACATACATATTTACTTACACACAACAATCGAAAAATATTACCCTTTCTTTCGCCGTGCTGTAGTTGGATAAAAAGGGACTCTCTCTTCTCAAAAAAAGTTTGACTTTTCTCGTTTGAGTTTGGAAAAAAAATATTAAAAAAGGCGCAAAAATAACAAAAAAAAATGCGATATCCTTAAAACCTTATGTCCGAATTCGGCAAAACTTGTACCCCTCACTTCGTCGATCCTTTTTATACAATTAATAGTTTTAGCTTTAGTTTAGAGGGCGCTAGTGTGTGCACTCAACATTAATCAAACGTTCTAAAATTAAAAAAATATCTTATAAAACTAAACTAATAGAATTTGCAAATATTTTTTAAAATACAAATGCACATAATATGGCCTTTTTTGAATTAGTGCCAAATTTCAACTTCCTAGTTTTATTTTTTAACATTTACTCAGTAAAATACATACAAAATATTAACCAAATAGAATATTATACATACAATTAAATGTTTTATAATTTTTTTTCGTGGCGATAAGTTTGTCGAAGGAAGGGAGCGAGAGCGAAAATTCGTATCGAACCAAAATTATGACTATTATACCTTATTATTTCGTAGGTGTGTCCCATCATAAAGGCCCGAATGATGCAACAAGGCACCCTCATGGTAGGCTACCAACCGGACGATAGACGTCCTAATTTCTTCCGTAACATCATCAGCTCGGCTGCCGTTACCGAGAAAGACGTCGACTTTTTGTTGAATGAACTGGATCGTCTCGGGCATGATTTGTAAGAACTTTAAACGCCAAACAAGAACGCTCTGTCAGGTTAATCGAGCATTAATGGCAATGTCACTTTGTTTCATAAGCTTCTTTAAGAATATTGTGAGTGGAGTACTCATAGTTTACTTTTTCTTAGGCCGTCTCGCTACTGTTTTAGTTTGAAATTTCCGTTTCAAGGTTTACAAATGTCAAGTGACTGACACCTACTCTTTTTATGTTGGTTAGGTGTGTAATTCAGGATCTCTGCTTTAAAGCGATAATTATTCACTAGTAATCTACTACCAGCCTTCTGTTGCGACGTCTAAAGTGGCTTCTCAAGTCAAACCACTACTTTAGATTTAAACCGCACAGTGCTTTGTTACAATTGACAATCCTAACCCCATTTTTAAGGTTAAATAAAAAGGTTAATTTTTGAAAAACACGGATAAAACGGTTTGTTAACTTTGACGTGATATTTTCAAGGTCATTCGAGATCAAAGATCAAACAAATTTGGATACGGTCACAATTCGCATCGCGATGGTGGATTGGAGGCAAGCGTCTCTTCCAATGTTGGTGGGTAGTTGAGAAATTGGGCTGTAAGTCGGGAAATTCGGCAAGCTATTGGGATTTAAATTTCTTTTTGGTCATCAACTCCGATTTTTCTGAGTCGGTTGGGAATAATATTAATTAAGTTTTTTTGTCGCCCTTAATACTATATAAAAAGTGACATTGCTAACCTCAAAGAGTTAGTGATATTAAAAAAAGATATTGTAATAATTTGGAAAAAGTTATTGCAGAGTGTCAGGAAAAATAAGTGGTACCTACTTTTTACACTCCAGTGAAATTTTCTTTGTCTAATCGGTATTATCTTTGTGTCAAATATGTTAAAGAAGGAATAATAAAAAAATAAATGTTGTTGATTATTGTTAAATTTAAATTACCAGATTAAGGAAAAAATGGTACTAAGACATACCGGGTATTACGTAGATTAGTCAATTATATTAACAAATATATAACAGAAAACATATACCTAAAATACGCTTCGTTATGAAACTATATTATATTGTGTTAATAATTATACAGGATGTTTTAAATTAAACACTTTTGAGGGTTGTTTGTTTTTAAGGGATGTTAACACGATCGTTGCTTAAAACTCAAAGTTCGAATTTCCACGGCTGAGGCAACATTGCCAGGATCTGACAAAAAGTATTTTTTTCTTTGGAGATAAATGAGAAATTCAACTTTAACAAAAATTCTTTGTTTGAAACTCGTAGATAATGATTGAGTAGAAACAAAATTTCGGACTTTCGACCATTGTCTTTATTTATTTTACACGATACGACTTTTCAGTTAGTCAGTATATAGGAAACCTACACACAGTACCAAAATTTTAAGTCCAATCATTCTATTGCTTCAAAAGAAAGAGTAATAAGAAGTTTGTATTTAAGAGCAGTAAATTAACCACAGCAATCTATAACATTAAAAAAGGACTTACAACTGTATGGTTATTCCGAGAAATTAATTAACTCAACGATCTCTAAAATTAAAAACAAACCAAATGTAGCAAATTCTCAAAATAATAATTCGTTGGGTATTATTAACATTCCATATCGCACCCCCGTTAAAAAATAGTCACAACTCAAAAAACATTGTTTTGAGAAAATCGCTGTTAAAGAATTTAGTTCATTAGAGAGATTCATTTTTCACTTACATGACAAATTGCGAGTTAACATGTTATTTTATATCAACAGGAACCTATTAACTCAATGTAATGTGCAGACAAAAACCTGATATTGTGACACTTTTTTAGAACAAGGCATCATGACGTTGTAAATCAGGATGTCACGCAGGATGGTAAGTAATATTAAAAAAAAAACAAATAAAGAAGAAACTTTGTATTTATTTTTACGAGTTATAAAATGCTGAATAACAACTGGGAATGTGATTATTCTCTAATAAATTCCAAAGATTTTTTTCTTATTCTCCTTAATTCTAAATACACTGAACAATTCGAAAAAACAGTCACAACACAAAAAATAACAGTATTTTACTTGTTATATGGGTCAGATTTAACCAATAGTTCACACGAAAACCTTCACAACTCGAAATGTGACTCTTTTCAGGATGAAACTCCACGTTCACGCTGTTATAAAGTCAAAAGTGACACTGTAAAAGAACGCATCCTCAGCTAAACTGGACAAAATAAAAGAGTCACATCGCCATTTCGCGGTGAATTGTCGAAACATAAATGTGACGCTTTTATGGAAGAAAGTACAAGTTATTTCGATGATGGCGGCAGGTTTATCTCAATAAGGGCGATTTTTGAGTTGTGACTCTTTTTCAGCGGGTGTGCGATATGTTCAAAGGATTTCAGAAAACGTAAGACGAATAGCCAAACACACAAAAAATACGGAATGCATTTACCAAATCCCGTGTGAGTTATAAATCATATGTATGTCAAACGAAACGCCCTCTTCAGGTTACAGTAAAGAAATATCAGAAAAGTAACCAATTAGGGGATATTGGAAAATCCGGTTTAACGGATCATGTGTGGTCAAATGATCATAGGATTTAATAGTCTGAAGCTAAAGTTTTGCATAGGGTGTGGCATTGGCGAAACCGAAAGTTTATTGAAGCTGCATTTATAATGCAGAACAAAGAAGTTTTCAGTCAAGCAAGCACGGACATAAAAAACATATGAAAACCACTCCTTATCGAAAACAAGCGTCTAAGGATTAAAATAGAGGGCGGGCCATCACACCTGACTGCACACCAAGAAGTATAAGTAGTAGCCTGTAGACTGGATTGTTTAGTTTCGACTTGAAAACAGTTAGAGATAGAAGAAGTCCGAAATTTTGTTTTCAGAAAAAAGATTGGAAGTCAACCTTCTTCTTTAGAAGTACCCCCACTCAAAAATACCTTAAAAGTGTGCAATTTTAAACACCCTCTGCTAGTAAAATTTTATTTACAAACGTTGTCCTTCCTAAATTTTAAACTAGTTTTAAAATGTTTAGATTACGTTTTTTATGTGTAGAAGAGATTTAAATAATTTAAAAAATTGTGAATATACGGATTATTTAAAAATATAATGACACAATGCCAATTCTCCAAAATTAAATAAAAGGACATATCTCAATGTCGTTTTAAAAAACGACAATGTACTGCGCCTTTTTAGAAAAAAAATAGTTTAGAATTATATAATTTTTTTTAAAACCGTTAGAAAACATTTTTATTAATTTAACTAAAAACAATAATTATTGTTGATTTTTTATACCAGGTTTAAAAAAACAGGACTTTTTTGATTTTGTAATAAATGTTTTTTTTTTTAATTTATATAATTTAAAGATATACTTTTAAATAAAATTGATAATTGTTGCCATAAAAACGGATAATTCTTTGTTACTAAGATGTGTAAATATTAAAAAATAAAGGCATTATTTATTAAATTATACAGGGCGTTTCATATCCAAGTGCGAAAATTTTTATAAATTTTTGATGAAATATCTAATTGATGAAATATCTAATGATTTTTTGTCAAATACACTTGGGGTTCTACGGCTTTCAGTTCAGTTTTAATTATTTATTCTAATATCCGAATCTAACAGATGTTTTTAATCGGTGAAACGTCAAAAAAAATAATTTGACTTATTTTTTATGGTCTACAAGGTCCCTACAAAATTTTAATAACTTTCTTACTTCTTATCAGCAATCAAAAAAGACCTTTTTTCTTGGTCCTCCGTATGTTTCCTATATTAGATATTAGATACATAAAGTAAATACGAAACTTCCTATCTCGTTGTGGTATTCGTAGCTAGGGAAAATTAATCGCAGAAAAGTTATCTCGACGGTGACCATCAACTGCTTGTCCATTTGGGAGTACTATCGTAAATTTGTGCTCTCCTTAGAGTTCCTGAGAGTCACATAGTGGTACCTATCTCTCTGTTCCAAGACTTCTGCTATAAAACTGTGCAATTTAAAATCGATCGATAGTTCGAGAGTTTCTCTCCAACATCTATTTTTTTCCACTATGGAGCAGCGATCTACGCTGTCTGGGGTAACTCTCTAAAATTTGTCTATTTTCAAGAAATGCTCTTACTCAGTGTGCCTGAATGAAGTATAGGTTACATAAAAATGGTTCCAAAAACCAATTGCATATTTTGAATATGGACTCTTTCCTGACCTCAGAGCGATATTCATATAAATCCTAGCTGATCCTCTTCTCGAAATTCCTCTTCTCCTGTCACGTGTGACGTAATAAGTGCGCTCAGTTTGACTACGGGGCTTTGTTAAGCACCCATAGTTGTACAAAAAAAGTTTGGTCACGTGGTCGAACTCATAGTGATTTGGCCGCCATCTTTGAAAATTGCCGCCAAATTGATAGATTTTTTGTTTAATCGTATCTCCCTACCAGGTGGCCCAATTTTAATTTTTTAAAGCCCGTTTTACTCATTTTTTAAAGGCAAATAAATTTTGCTATTACATATGTTTTGATAAATAATGTAGTTTTTGAGATATACCAAGATTATTAGTATTTTCGCTCGCAAAAGAATTAAAATAATACCCATGCTCATTTTGTTGTAGCTACAATATTATTGACATCTGTTTCTTTTTTGTTTCTTTTTTGCTTTTTGTTTAAACCTTTCACAGAAGAGGATATTGACTTTATATTTTTAAAGTTTGATACAACTGTTCACAAGATTATAGAAAAAGTGAATTTGCAGCAAAACGATGCATTCTGGCGAAAAACAATAAAATCAATTTTTT
Organism: Aspidapion aeneum; assembly: GCA_963576565.1. Taxonomy (NCBI): domain Eukaryota; kingdom Metazoa; phylum Arthropoda; class Insecta; order Coleoptera; family Brentidae; genus Aspidapion; species Aspidapion aeneum. The sequence continues at coordinate 202,213,436 of OY755038.1, forward strand.
ATAGCACTTTTAATTCCGCTTCTTATGATGTATCACTTATTTTCCTACTTTTGATAGTTACCAGCTAAAATATACAATTTTGTAAAAATTTCATGTTTTCACTCCAAAATCGATTTTTTTCTTATAAATTGTAATTGTAATTAAAAGTACTATAAAAAATTATTATTAACGTTTTTCGCTAGGATGCATCTTTTCGCTGAAAATTCACTTTTTCTATAATCTTGTTAACGGTTTTAGAAACCATCCTCTTTAAGGCAGTCTTTAGGGGTACCAACCATCGAACTTTAAAAACATAAAGTCAATATCCTCTTCAGTGAAAAGTTTAAAGCCTTTCGTGTAACAAAAAAAATGTCAATAATATTGAAGCTACAATAAAATGAGCATGAATATTATTTTAATTCTTTTGCGAGCGGAAATACTAATACTCAAGAACTACTTAATTTATAAAAAAATGTGTAATGACAAAATTTATTTGCCTTCAAACAGGGAGTATAACAAGCTTTAAAAAATTAAAATTGGACCACTGAGTAGAAAAATACGCTTAAACAAAAAAAATCTAAAAATTTGTCGGCCATTTTCAAAGATGGCGGCCAAACGACCATGAGTTCGACCACGTGATTAAACTTTTTTTAAACTCCCATGAGTGCTTAACAATGCCCCGTAGTCAAACTGAGCGCACATATTAGGTCACACCTGACAGGAGCCAGCGCCTACACTAACTAGAAAAATGGCAAAAAATTGATAAAATTTCGGGAAGAGGATCAGCTAGGATTTATATGAATATGGCTCTGAAGTCAGGAAAGAGTCCATATTCAAAATATGCAATTAGTTTTTGGAACCATTTTTTTGTAACCTATACTTTATTCAGGCGCACTCTGCTTAAGCGAGTTTTGTTTTTATTTATTAATACAACAACGCAATAGGAACATTTTATCAGTTCTTGAAATAATTTAGGAATATCAAAACTTAGTCCCAAATCGTGTCTTCCATTTAGGCATAAGTTCCTAAAATATATTTATGCTTGTTAAATTATTTTTGTTGCTAAACAAAAACGGTTGTAAAAATATAAACAAATACAATCACAGTGAACTGTGAATACACTGTAGGCTTGGTGTCAACAGACTAGTCAATATTTTTATAAAAAAACTTCAAAAATACATAATGTAACAGCACCTAGCACCTAAAAACGACAGTATGTAACGATATACGAGGAAAAAATTTTAAAATAACTTTTTGTCACAAAAATTTTATTTTCTTGCATATAGAGTTTCTCCCACGAGTAATATTACAAAGTAAAACTATAGATTCCTTTGGTAACTTAAGATTTGGTCAAAAAGTTAAAACAATAATTATAAGATTGGGATTTTTTAAAAATATTGTTCAAAAGTGGCGCTCTCTGTGCTTTACTTACAGTACATAAAAACTTTACCTTATATTGTTAACTTTTAAGATAAGAAGTCATATTGATTGGAAATACTGTATACTTGTGTACAATACTATAATTGAGAAATATGAATCTTATAAAAATATCTCGTTAGGCGTTATATTTTTGCCTTTATTTTTCGTTTGTTATTAGCGAAAAAAATACTCCTATTGCCTATTAAACTGACCCTGTATAATTTAGGGAGGGAGGAAAATTGTAACTTTTAAAAATAGTAACTTTGACACGTACGATAATATTTTAATTCATTGTTTAAAAAAAAATGTATTGCTTTTTTCCAAAAAAACCACCAGAAACACTGGTGGTTTCACACAACTTATGCTCTACACGGAGCTACCGCCTACATTCACCTGAGGATGGCCCAAAAGGTCGAAACCGGTCCGGTCGTGGATTGGCATGGAACATCTGTTCCTGACTATCACGACGTGTTCCAGACGGGGATCACTCGTATCCTCGTGATCGACGTTAGAGAATGTGAAAACCAAACAGTTTTAAGGGTCTGTTTTGTTTTTAACCATTTTAAAACTCTTGACATCTCTTGTATCAAAATATACACTAGACGTCAATTCGGTTCACAAAGCAAGATATTACCATTAAATTTAATGATTTATTTTTAATTTGTTCTAAAAACAAACAAGATTTTTAGTAAAAGTTTAACAAAAAAATTATTTTAATTTTTACTTTTGTTTCGATTAAAATTTTTCATAGAAATTCTCAAATCTAAACACTGAAAATCAAAAAGCGAAAATTGTACGAACACAAGAATGTATGCTTGCCACTCATGCACTAGAAAGAGAGATAGAGGAGGCATGGGTAACACTGTGTTGAATGGCACTTTTGTATTGATACCGTCCCCGGTGTCATGCGTGTTGATACAGTCACAATAAATTGTATGACACCATGACACTTTACAAGATGGCGGAAGTTGAAGGTTGGTAAAACAAAGCAGTGTTGATGTGCCGCAAAATAAAATATAAATCAGTGTTGCCAAAACTGGCACAATTTTGAGTCGCTTATAGCTCACCGCTCTCACTGTGTCATGATACAATTGTGCTGACACATTGCCTTACAGCAAGCAGTGTCAGCGTCATTGTATCGACACGCAAAAATTTGCTCTATTACCCATGTCTAAGAGAGAGAGAGTGGGTAGAGGGATTTGTCTCTGGTTAGTTTTCTAACCTGCTAAATGTAGCAACTCCAGACGTACGTTTCTTTGTGTTTCACGTCGTCAGAGAGTGGAGTCAGTAGGCTTACTTGTAACCGGACCCAAATCAATATACGTGGTTTTGTTATGGTGGAATAGGAGCGTGACAGTGCGTGCCTGAGACGCGGACCGCGCCATATGTAACAAGTTTAATTCACTGATATGGTTTTAAAGACCAAGTAGCAACTAAAAATCCCAACTAGCCATTTCTTAAAAATTGACGTCGTAAAACACACAGAAACCTACGTCTGGAGATGCTACTTTTAATAGTTTATAAAACTAAACTCTCTATACTTTCTCTTTCTCTCTCTTTCTAGCGCGTGAGAGTCATGAATACATACCGGTGCGTTCCATTTAAGGTCGCCACCCTGATGGGTCAGTTATTGTTTGACAAGCCTGTTTGCACTAAGTCTATGGTTTTCACATAAAAAAATCCCTTAACAGTATCGCAGTGATAATGAACTTTAAAACAATTGTATTTATTAAAAGTTTGAAAAAATATAACCCAAAAAATGTTGATTATTTCAAAGATGTGTAGCTAATGCAATAATGTTGTATAGTGTTTTTTGCTTAACATGTATAAAAAAGTTTTAGTCCAATTTAATAAGTTTAGTGCACATGCCTGCCAAATTTTATGCACTTTAAAAAATTTAAATTATTTATTAATTATAAGAGTCTAGCTTTAAGCAAAAACGCGATTTCATATTGGTTTTTTGTTCAGAATTTGAAGATTTTTAAGTATGTTATTATGATTATTATTTAGTAATTCATAGCCCATCCTTTTGATATTAAAACACCCAACAACTTTTTGAATTTTAAATTCACAAATGGACTTATAAATTTGGTTAATTGTGAATACCTTCAGTACTTCTCCTACTTGTAAGATTTGTTTTATTGCTCATCATGTTGAGAGTTTTGTGAACTTTTAGATGAAACGGAGAGGTATAAAATTTAAAAAAATATATAGTACCAAAAGACGTCACAATTAGGCAAATCGATTATTTAGAAAAAGGTTATAAGATGTCAAAATGATGGAACTGCAGATCAGTCATCAAAAAAATATTGTGGATCTCAAAATAATGTTAATGTTATATAAATGTATAAAATTAGATACTTTAGAATACCCAACTTTTAAATGTGTGGACTGAAATTTTTAAAATGTCATAGTATTCTTCTTATAAAGATTTTGTTATATTAGAACTACAAAATTTGAAATTAAAAAAAGGCATTTCTAATAAGACATTGAATTTTAAAAATTTGAGTAGTAGCTTAATCCAAGTGCATCGAATGTAAAAAAGCCATATTCAAGAAATAAAAAACTGTAAATGTATTTTCTTTTTTTTACCACAGTAGCTTAAGCATACACATGTATATCTTTAAATAAAATTTATTAATTCAAATATACCCAGGTGTTAACCTGGGGTGGTTCAGCTAATTTAAAAAAAATCTGATACGACTAGAAAAACTCGTTTTTTATTTTAAATACTATTATATAAATTATATCGGATTGGAATTTACATTTTACAGTAGTGACTATGATAAAATAAAAACCAGTTAACAATATATTTTTGGTCGGTTTTAGAAATATTAACGTGCTTGTTTCTGTTAAATTGAATTTAATTTTGAATTGAATCACTTAATTAGCTTTGCTAAATAATAGATTTAAAAAGTAAATTCAGTTTTTTTTGCTGCAGTTCGGAACCTAAGGTTTGATGATTTAATTTAACGACAAATGGGTGCTTGGCTGCCTGGAGCTGTGAAAGAAATTCTTGCATTTTGCATTCTCAAAGGGGTCATTTTAGAGTACTCGAAGTACTGAACTTAACTTACTTTTGGCCTACTTTCAAGTGATTGTTCTTTTATCCATCCTTTATTTATAGAATAATCTATTGTTCAGCCTACTATAAAATGTTGGGCTATCGCTGGAAAGGACCTACGATTTTCCAACTTAATAATACAACAATTCTATTTTTTAGCTCTTTGGTCGTATGTAAAGCCATTTTAGGGTCAAATTATTCTGTAACTGGTGACAATATTATTATTTTTTTTACTTGGCATTGACAGTTTTGGTATTGTTAAAATACTGAGGCTTAGCCACTGCTCAAATTTTGGAAAAAGTACTTTAAAGAGTATCAGTTTTTTTTTAAATCAGCTGTACAGTAAAAAAATAATAACATTGTCATCATTTACAGAATAATAAATACATAAACATAGTATTTAATCCTAAAAATGGCTTTACATACGATCAAAGAGCCTAAATTTTTACCAAGTTGGAAAATGGTTGGTCCTTTGCAGGGCTGGTCTAGCATTCTAACGTAAGTCGAACAACAGTTTGTTCTATAAATAAAAGATGGATAAAATAACAATCACTTGAAAGGAAACAAGGATAATTTGGTAGGCCAAAAGTAAGTCCAGTTCGGGAAGATCAGGCGCTACATCGAGTATTCTAAAATGACCCTTTCGAGAGATTTTTTCACAGTTTCCAGGCAGCCAAGCACAAATCTCCGGTGCCGAACTGCAGCAAAAATACCGAATTTACTTTTTAAATGTATTATTTGACAGAGCTAATAAAGATATTCATTTCAAAATTAAATTTAATTTTACAGAAACAAACACGTAATTTTTAAAAACGACAAAAAATATATTGCGAACTGGTTTTTATAAAGTTTTATTTTATTTATTTTAGAAACATACAAAAGGAAATAAACAGTCCTCTTATTGGACGTCATAACATTACTGTCAAATATAAATGTCAACCCGATATAATATAATATATATACTGCTTAAAATAAAAAACGAGTTTTTCCAGTCGTATCAGATTTTTTTTCACAATTTTTTAAATAGTAAAATAAACCATATAAGGTTATATTTAACGTTTTGACAAAAATGGCCTCTACTAAAATGTACTTATATTTTTACATTGTTAAAATTATTAGAAGATTTTGCGTCCAACCAGCGTACTAAATAACTACTAACCAACAGTATAAAATATACAGAATATTCCATTTAAAAATTAAAGTTAAGTTCATTTCTGGTGAAAACGGAATCGCATGACCTGCACAAAAATATGTCAATAATTTTTCTATCTTAGAAATTGTTAAAAAAAGGGGCTGAATCACCCTGCGGAACCGCCCGGTAGATCTAGCTTTTTTTGCTTATGAGCAAATCATTGCTTGTTCAGGGTGGTTTTTAATTTTTTTTAAATAATTTATTTGCAACACACGACAAAACAAAAATGTTTTCTAATAATAATATAAATAATAAACAGTTTATTTGTTTCGGTTACCACATTTCCTAGAAATAAAATAACATAGGGTGAAATACCTTGTTAGTGAGCGGTTGGACAGTATCTATGTTTATAGGAAAATAATAAAATAATATATAACTTTTAAAAATGATTTTAAATTAAGCATAGTGCCTATTTTTCGTTTTAATAAAAAAAGATCAGGTCGAGTTTAATTTAAAAAAATATTAAAATTACGTTTTATTAAATCATTATCGGGTAGCTACATAGGTATTATTTTTACGATTGGGTAGAATGTGAGAGCCCGGGAAAAAAGGTTAAGTTATAATGTCTACAGTACATCGGTATATTTTTTAAATGTTGAGTAACAGGCTGAATTTTTCTACATAGCTTTATTTTGACAAGACGGTCAACTTTTCTCTGCAAAAATTCTTAAGTGCGCAGAAATCTTTCATGCTTTGGGCTGACTAAACCAAGCATACAATTTCAGGGACAATGTTGCCATTTGAGGAGCAGTTTGGGTTTCGGATGGATAGATCAACCACTGGAGCTGTGATGAGCCTCTGTAACTACATAGTCGAGGGCATGGAGGGTGGGCAGGTGGTATCTTCTACCTTCTGCGACCTGTCCAAGGCCTTCGAATGTGTGTCTCATGATATTCTTAGAAAAACTTAAGTTTTACGGACTTGACGAGTCTTAAATTTATGTCAGGGTATCTCACAGATCGAAGACAATTTTTGATTAAACAATTTTTTTATGCCATCAGTGAATTTTTGGCTTCTCAGGTATCAGATCTCGATTTCTTTTAATTCTTAAATGTGTGTGAGTGAGCCCAAGTGTGTTTTTAGTTTTAACATTCGTGTTTTCAAAATTTGTTTGTTTTATTGGTCGAGATTTTAAATGAAATTTGTACTACTAGGGCTATCAAAATGGACGGGCTACGATCCGGGGCTGACTCTTTTTTTGATGGTCACGTTATTTGGAATGACGGTTCACGAATATATGATTTTTTTAAAAATAAAGCCGATTTTGAGATTGTTTTTACTAAATTCTTGCAGAACAATTTCTTTTAAATGTATAGTGATCCTTAATTTTTTAGAGCCGCTTCATTAGCACACTACACTAAAATGAAATTTAAAGCAGAAGCGAATGTGACAAACACAGATGACAAAGTCAAATACATGTCAAATATAACAGTTAGCATGCGATACATGGCGGGTAATTTAAATTCAAAATAAGAATTGCTAAATCTTGAATATTTTAACCTATTAATCATCTTGCATCCTTACAAAAGTTTTGTGGAATATCGGGATGGTGTCTGCGAATATTTCACTGAAATTTCGCGGAAATCTGTAGTTCCATTTTGAAAATATCATAAAAAACGTCTGACCTCCCATAAGACCCAATGTAAAAGTCAGACCCAATGTAAAAGTCAGCCCCCGTAGAACAGCTGATTTTTGGCCTTGGTACTACTTAAGTATAAGTTAAGATTAACTGTCTATTATAAGGACTTACCAAATTGTACCAATTTTTGACGATATTGTGACACTTCTCTTTCATTTACACATCAACACATTTTTTAAGTTACAGAAAAAAATACTCTGCCAATATATGGGCCCCTAAGCTCACACTAGCTACTATAGTTATAGTGTACGTGTGAGCTAATATAACTAAAAACTGAAATATATTTTATTCAACTCCAGACTAAATTACCTTTTGTTTGATACCACAAGCCATGTTTTGCCTTAATCTCAAATTTTTGAAATCTACCCCCACCCTTAAAAAAAAACAAAAACTAAAATGTATTTTGTTAAACTCCGGACTCAATTACCTTTCGTTTGATATCACACAGGCCATATTTTCACTTAAACTCAAATTTTTGAAATATACCCCCACCCTTTTTTTTAAATAAATTAAAATGTATTTTGTTTAATTCCAGACTCAATTACCTTTCGTTTGATATCACACACGCCATATTTTCACATAAACTCTAATTTTTGAAATCTACCCCCACCCTTTTATTTGGTTTGTGTTCGGTGGATTTTGTTCATTTTTAAATGGGACCATCTCGACCCAAGACCCAGCCTAAGTACCAAATTTCATTAAAATCGGCCAAGCGGTTTTTGAATTATGCGCGTTGGTCGTTACAGACATACAGACAGACAGACAGACATACAGACAGACAGACAGACGGCGCAACAAAAAAGTTTCAAAATCATCTGAAACGCAAAGATATATAAAATTTTTTGAAATCGGAGCAATTTTTTTTTCCTCGAAAAAATTAGGATCACCATAGCTCACACTACTATAGGATAGTATATGTGTGAGCTAATACCGGTTACTAATTCTTTACTGTTACTTTTTGCATCTCCTAATTTATGAGATCAAAAAAGTAACACTAAAGAATTAGTAACAGTAATTCAATTCTTTTTCTGTGGCTTAAAAAATCGCATGCTTGGTTTAATCAGCCCAAAGCTCGAAAGATTTCTCCGCTCGCATACTCTGTTAGGAATCAGTTTTTTTAAAGAATTTTTGCAGAGGAAAAAGTTGGGCGTCTTGGCAAAATAAAGCTATGTACGAAAATTCACCCTGTTACTCATCACTTAAAAATTAGACCGGTGTACTGTGGACTATAAACATTTAATAGTTTTTTGGGTCTATGATTGCATGTATTAATTGTGGAGGAACATCGAAATGGACTAAAAATTTTATTTTTTGACAAAAAGTCACTCTTCATAAAAAGTACTGCTTATTTAAAAAAGTTTATTTGAAAATATTAAACAGGGGGGTCAAAAAACAAGAAAACGTGACACAATTAAGAATAAAATGTCTTTATTTTTAGCTTTCTAGCCCGCGCAGCAATGGTTCTAAAATTTAATTTAAAGTAAGTTTTAAAATTTATATATATATATATATATATATATATATATATATATATATTTATCGGTTTCACAACGTTCTACGTCTTCCGATACCCAATCTCCACTCGTTTCTGTTTGCCCATAATTCATCATCTAGGCTTCTTATTCTTATTTTACTGTCTATTCCTTCGCTCCAGCTTCTCCTTGGCCGTCCTCGTTTTCTTCGGCCAGTTGGTTTCCATTGTAGTATTTGTTTAGGTAGTCTTTCATCATTCATTCACTGTCATAATTTCTCTTATTCTTTGGTTTGTACCTCTTTCTCTTTTTGATTTCCCTGCTGCTCTTCTCCAATAGTCCATCTCCGTAGCGGATACTTCTGAGCCGTATGTAATAATACTTTTTACAATGGTATTATATATAAGCTTTTTGTTATGGTTTGATATACTTTGGTCCCAAATTATTTAATTTAATAAAGTTATTGCTTTTCTTCCTTGTACGTTTCGATCTTTTATAGCTTTGTCTAATGTTCCGTCAGCTGTAATTTTTAGACCTAATTCCCATGTTTTGGTATTTTCTCTTCCATACTTTAAGGACTTGTTCCAAGTATATCTTGAAGAGCGTAGGCGAGATACAGCAACCTTGTTTAAGACCTTTATTTACTTGAAAGCCTTTGGTTACTTTTGCTTTTATTTTAACTTTTGCCTTACTATTGCGGTATAACTCTTTGATGGCCTTAATTAGTTTTACGCTTATGTTTGTGTTTTCCAACGCTTTAAAAAGTAGATTTAGTGGTATACTATCATATGCCTTCTGCAAATCGACGTATGTTTTAAAATTTAATGAGTTAATTAATGTCATGACAACCTGTAATAAAAAAGAGAAAATTTGTAACAAATTAAGCGTAAAAAATTATCGCATCGCATTTTTATTTGCCACTTCAAAATGAAAAATAAAGGCAGTTTTACTCTTAATAGTATTTCATGTATAGCAATAGACTTTTTCAAAAAAATCAGAACTTTTTATAAAGAGTGACGAAAATTGACATTTTAGGTCCTTTTATCCTGTGAGATATAATGTGTACTTTTTTTAGTTCTATGCAAATTTTACATTTAAATATTTCAAAAACTGTTCAAAATGTTACCGTGGTATGTTTTGAACACTTCTTTTAAAAAATTTAAAAGACTTTTAAAATCATATTTTTCTCTAAACCTCTAAAACGTAAAATGCTCAAATTGTTTTTTTTCTATTTCACCCTCTCAAAAGGCGTTATAAATGCCAATATAGTTTGCTGATTTCAACTATTCAATATATTTAGGAACAACCTATAAATAGTGCCATTTTTAGCATTAATTTTATTTTTTTGTTTTGAAAAAAATTGATAAAAACTTTGACAAATAAAAACATTGTACCTAGCAAATGTTTATCTACAAAAAATTTAAATGTACTATTTCGATTTTGAAGCAAATTATGAAAATTTATAACCTCCTAGAGATCTTGCAAACAAAATTGACCAAAACTTGCTGGAATATTTTTTTCTTCTTTTGACCTGCTTTTATTTTCAACGTAATACAGTTTTTTATAACACCCTGTATTAGCATACCAACTTTAAAACAACTAATATGTTATTTAAGGTATGTGAAAGATTGTTTATAAAATAGGTAAAAACAAATCCTATATTTACATGAAATTAACATTATTAAAACTCGTTTATTATGCTGAAAAGTAAACTAAAGGAAACGTATCTAAAGCCAAATGCTGGTTTGTCGCTATCTTGTTGAAAATATTTTTATTTAGTAGGAATTTTAGTCACTAACCGGACTGAACCGAAGTCGTTTATCTATGATTTTAGTAAACAACAGTATCAACCTTATTTCACGATGAAGTGTTTTATAAAATATCCAAAATATTGTGATTTTCCCATTGAAAATTTGCCCTATGGAGTATTTTCTACGGTAAATAATGTAAGTATAAATAAATATTGCAAAATTAACTTAATGTTTTTAAGGTTAAATGTTATTTTCTGACGCAACAACGCTTAAAATTACCGTTGTACGATACACATTAAAATTAAAGAGTATGTACAGCCACAGTATACTATTATACATTTGTCTATGTTTACAGCTTAGGAGAATAAAACTGTAGCCAAAGTATACAAGGTGTTATGAAAATATAGAGTCTTAACAGAGTGCCTACAAGCAGGGGCGGATCTAGGAACTCTATTTATTATATAATAATAAATAGTGCATAAAACTATATTGCATAGTGACCAGGAGGTGTATTCTGTGTGTAAAAATTAAATATAGTTTGAGATTTCGGGAGGGGGGGGGGATTTCCCCTTTTTTCCTTCTCGTAGATCCGCGCCTGCTATGGGGGATTCATAGTTCATGAACGGTAGATAAATACAGTGCTCGACATCGAACGTTTAGCCTTTATGAACAGCGTATATAAAAGGATGAACTTATGGAAAGCAAGAAGTCAGTGAGGGACCAAAGACGCGCATATTTAGGATCGTTTGCCGCTGTGACTCAAAATTCATTAATAGTTTTTTATTACTAAACAGGAGCAAGCATAGTAAGATTTCCACTTTTAAAAGACGAAGAAATAGTCATTATTATTTATTTCGTTATTTTAGCTTTAATCAGGAAACATTAAATCGAGAAAAATGTAATTTTTTTATAATTTTTTCTTAAGACAATAACCTTGCTTTTTTATTAAAGTCGCGCTTCGCGCCGTTCGATCTCCTCACGGCGGCTAACGAAGTCAAGTTGCTAAAATAGTTCAGGCACTACGGGGTCCGATACTGCGTTTAATGATAAAAGCAACACACTTGGTATGGATAGGCATAAGACCCGCCCGAACATTTTACGAAAGGGAACCACCCTCCCAGCCCTGGCAGGGGGGTGGTTCCCTCCCTTAAACGTGCTTTTTAATAGTTTTTTGCTAATAACTCAAAAACAATCAACTTTTTCAAAAATCTTCTGGAGATCATTTTTCAAGCGGATACAATTTCCTTTCTAACCATGTACCTTAGTACCCTCTGACGGCAGTGGTGCACATTCCATTAGCGTACGAAAAAAGATGATTTTTTTTTCTTTTTCTGTGGTATTTTTTATCCTTAACACTATTTTTTTTTAAATATTTTTGTTTAAAAGCCCATTGTATACAGTTAAATACTTCTTAAGGTAGGCATATTTTTTTAAATAGCCGCCTTAAAATAAGAATAAATGTGTTTGTAGAAATCCTTAAATCAAGCAAAAGTTTTGATCATTCATTTTTGTAATTGAGTAAATAAAAATGAGAGTGAGTAAAAAGTTATTTTTGGTTAGTAATAACTTAAAACTGACTTTTTTTAGTTAACCTTTTTCAAATTGAGGACCCCTCCTCTCACCTCCCTCAAAAGTGCCCTCTTACAGTGTTTTCCCAATTATTTGCAAACTTTTAACTTGGAAAAAAACAACTAAATAATAACTATTAAGGCTGATGAAAAGTCCTCCCTAACGATGTATTACACGATGAAGATGAATGAACCGAACCCCCTTACATCAGTGGCGCACCTTTTATAGGCATTTAAATAAATTAGAGGTGTGGAAAATACTTTTTAATTTTCTTATATTTTTCTGTCCCACATATCTGGTTTTAAAACTTATTTTTAAAGCTGAAGAAATTTCCTTTCTAACGATGTATATCACTCTTCCCTCAAGGCAGCGGTAAATCTAGCATAGTCGCACCAAAAATGGTCAAATTTGGTAAACACTTGAATCTTCATTTAAGACAATCTTTTTGGAACAGTATTAATACACACACTACGTTCAATAAGAGAAGCAACACAATTGGTATGGATATACAGTATACTCCCCCCAATAATATAACGAAGGGGATCCACCCGCCTACTCTTGGCGGGGGGGTGGTCCCCCCCTTAAATATTTTTTTCACATTTTTTCGAATAAACCGAAAATTGTCAAAAAAACATTTAGGGTAGGGATAGCCCCCCCCCCAAGGGTGGGCGGATGGTTCCAAGCCGTTATATTTTCGGGGGAGTATACTGTATATTAATACCAAGTGTGTTGCTTCTCTCATTGAACGCAGTGTCTGTATTAAAACTGTTCTAACATGGTTGTCTTAAATGAAGATTCAAGTGTATACCAAATTTGACCATTTTTGGTGCGTCTATGCCAGATCTACCGCTACCTTGAGGGGGGAGCGATATAAATCGTTGGAAAGGAAATCTCTTCAGCTTTAAAAATAAGTTTTAACACCAGACATGTAGAACAGTAAAATTTAAGAAAATTAAAAAAAAAACAAGTTTTTTCCACACCTCTCATTTATTTAAATGCCTATAAAAGGTGCGCCACCGATGTAAGGGGGCTTGTTATACATCGTTAGAGAGGATTTTTCATCTGCCTCAATAATAGTTACTTAGTTATTTTTGCCAAGTTAAAAGTTTGCAAATAATACCACATAATAATAATAATACCAAAAAAAAATAGATTAAAAAAATATTTTAAAAATTTTCCCCTTTTTTCGTACGCTAATGGAATATGCACCACTGTCGTTAAAGAGTACTAAGGTCCATCGTTGAAAAGGAAATTGTATCCGCTTGAAAAATGATTTCTAGAATATTTTTGAAAAAGTTGACTGTTTTCGAGTTATTAGCAAAAAACTATCAAAAAGCACGTTTAATGAGGGGTGTCTATCCCTGCCAAGTGTGTTGCTTCAATCATTAAACGCAGCATATGGCTGCAATCTCTGATGTAGGGCCTGAACTAAAAGCTGTATACTTAATTACGGATTTGGAGTATTGATTATTAGTCAAACAGTTCAAATGATATCTAAGAGATTACGCAACAGCAATTAAAATCAAGAGGTGTTAAGGCTTTTATTAAACGCCGTCTTTGGCCTACTCAGCCGGTAAGAGTAACGTCATTAGATCGCGAAAAGAAAACCATTTTCTTGAGTTGCTAACTTGACAACAGCGCTAAACTACTTATAATTCTTAGTGCCATTTATTTAAATAGCGATCTTTCTTCAATTCACATATTTTTCAATGGCCAAACGATCGTTGACGAACCCTGTATATTTTTAAAAGGAAATGAGTTTAATCTAGAAAATTACAGGTCGATTACAGTGTTGTCGGTTCTCTCAAGAATGTCAAGTAGGTACTATGCATTTTTACATCGAGTACTACTTGACCACTTAAAAAGTAACAACATCACGAAACCAACGCGACATGGATTAGAAATGATAAAAAATAGGTACCTACGGACTCTTTCGACTGTGCATTCTGTTTATATAAAACTTGTTATCTAATCGATTCGAGGGAGTGCCCTAATGTTGTCTATCGTGATCTCAGTAGGTCATGTCGATCATAATCAGTTTTTAGAAATAATCAAAAAGTACGGGTTTGTTGATAGGTTGGTCTAGAGACCCTGTATGTATGACATATTTTTATTTAAAGTATGTCATACATACAGGGTCTCTAGGGGGGTCCAAGTCCCTTTTGACGGAAAGATAACAGTATGTTTCTTCACATAATACTCATTTAAAAAATAATATGAACTTTATATCGAGTATGTTAGACATTTCACAAGTTGGGATTTTTGGTCCGATATTTTTTTATTTATTAATCAAGTTGACATTATCGATCCTAATGCTATAAGTTTGTAAATCATGTCTCGTCTTTAGCTTTAGATATCGAATTGAGTTCTTAAAAATAAGTACAATAATTCAGTTTAAAAAAATTATTCCGGGTTCTCTGAACACTCTCTTCCAAGACGAATAATGCGCTTTCATTTGCTTAAAATAAGTTAAATCTAAGAGCTAAGCGAAGAAGCGTAAACTGTTAGCGATAGAAACTAGTTTCTTGATACGTATATTAAATAAAAATTAAGAATATCTAATATTAAAGTTAAACTCTCAAAGCTCATTTTTAACACAGTTAAAAATATTTAGTGAACCTAGACAGACGTAAGGCTATGATATAAAGTCTGTTTCTGGAGTCCATTCTCAAAATAAATTAGGATATACCTGGAAAATCCAAATTGGGTAGGCCTGGGGGCTCAAATTTTAGTTATAAAGTAAAATTTTAATAAATAATACATTTGCAAAAAAGTCATATCTTTAAGGTGTAAGATAAGGGGAAATAGGGAAACACTGAACCCCCCTTGGGACTCCCAAATTTCAAAATAAGTCAAATTGTTAAAACCGTGTGATACATTAAGCCCCTGAAATTACGTGGTTTTTTTAAAAGTTTGCATTTTGGAAGGAGGGTTTCTAACTTTAATTTAAATTAATTTAATTTTGATGTTGCTTAGTAGCTGTTTTATAGCTTTTTATAAAGAATCCAACTGTCAAACTGAATTTGATATGTTACTTTGAGTTTGTGAGATATTACATAAAGTCGGTACTTTTTATGGAATGATCCTCTATTTGATTTTTGAAATTAACGTAAAATTTCCTTTAAAAATACGTATCACACATAATATTTTATTTTTTAATTCTTTATATTCTTGTTATTTTTTATTTTGAAACAATTTCTTAATTTACCGTTTTAAAAGTATTTTTAACTAAAGAATAATAAAAACAAAAAATATAAAAAAACACAAATAATATGTATATGGAAATAATAAAAAAATATATATCCCTTTTAAATTTAAGACTGTTCATATAATATAACACATGACAGCATATCATAACGAATTGAACAGTTTCAAAGTTAAAGCTGTATTTTTGCATAATATTAACATATAAAATTTTATTATGTTTTATTTTTAGCCAACCCCAAGGATAGGTGTTGCCATTGGGGATCTCATCTTAAGTTTGCATGAAATTTCTCATTTGTTTAATGGGCCCCTGTTAAAAGATAACCAACATGTTTTTAGAGAGGTAAGTTAAGTAACTGTGCATAAAGAGAAAATTCAGACACGCGAATGGCTGAAAAACATAGGGATATCTAAAACATACTTGCGTTCAAAGCATTGGAAACAGCAGCGAATAAAGTATATAAAAGTTACAACTAGAGGTAAACCCAGATCGAGACTCAAGACTCAAGTGAAAGAAAATCTTCTAGAATTCATCTTCTAAAATGCAGAAATTGGTGTCAATAGGAAGAAATTAAAATTGATCTAAAACAGACCAACTCATCGAAGGGTGAGCCATTTGATGGAGTTACTATTACAAATAATTGGGCTACATTAAAATACGTAAAAAAACGATCCGCCAACTAGAAATATTTGCCCTTCTTGATTGTTGTTACATACTTTGGAAAAAGCGGTTTAGGTTACGCTGGAATTTAGATAATTCAAAGATATTTCTCCCTTAAAGGGAAACAAATGGTGGGCGGTGTTTAACAAGCAAGTCTAAGATCATATGGCATAATAGTCCTATGTTAAAAACGGAATTATTAATAACGGGACATTATCAAAAACGTCATTCTTCAAAACAAGACAGAAAGAGCAAAATCAAAGTTCTGTATAACGTCTTTTATCAAAAAGGGGTCGGGCATAGCTTGTGACGTTCACCTAAAGAAGAGCGGTTCTGATATTGCTATGCAATTGAAGCGTCCTTCACTGCAATTTCTTTACATCCATGACTAACGAAAACGCCGTATCTACTTAGGGATTGCTACAGCACATACGGCATTTTCATTAGGCCAGGCCCATCCTTAAAAAAGTTCAGGTGTGGACCCTAGGTTAGGATTCATTTGCAATTAATTGACCAAGAGGTTCGGTTCGGTTCGGTTCGGTTAACATCGATTTCAACATCTCAAACAAAGGACAGGAAAGTAGTTAAAGGAAAAAACTGAAATATTTATTTTCTTAATGTATTTGTGGGTTCAAAAACAACAATATTAGTTGTTCCCTATTTAAATTTGGCGCCAAACTTCCATGAGAGAAAGAGAAACGGAACCAGTAGAGGAAAGGTACCTATTACCGCATAGGTTCCTAACATCGGATAGTCAAGTATTTCCTAAACTACTGGTCCGATTTACCTGCGTGTGCATGTACCGATGCTACACCAAGCTATACAGATTCTACATAAATTACAGATTTCTGCGGCAAGTTTTTATTTGCTGTTCAGTTGTTTACGTGAAATCATAGTGCACCAAAATTTTACCGGTGCTGATTATAGGCAATCTATTCTTAGAAGGTCAGACAAATTATTAATTTGATACACATCATCTGATTAAGCATATTGTAAGGTTTTATTTCAGGTATTATTTATTAGGTTTAGTGCAGTTTTGTCTTTTCGAAAAGGTTGATAACCTAACATATAATGTATGTCCTAATATCGGACACTATGGGTTTCCCAATTTTGTTTTTCGTTTTAAGCGTTGACAAATTATTTTTGTATTGCAAAAATGTTATGCTAGTTTATGATTTTAACTGATTAAAAAGTATAATAAAAATGCTCTAACTTTACTATGGGTTCCAAATATCCCACATTTGCAATATTGGGACTACCTCCTATCCGATATTAGGACACCTTCTTTTTATCTGTCTCAGAAATGAAATAAGTTTGACATTTGGCATTTCAGAGTATTAAAAAATATAGGTTAAGTAATTGTTTGCCAACACGTACTTCTGATATATAGTTGAAATTTTTTTTTATAGGCCAAAAGAAAAAAGTATCCGATAATAGGCACCTTTCCTCTATACATGAAAAGAAACGAGAGAGTTGCTCATCCTAGGCCCGGCCCCTTTTTATCATTTTGTCCTTTTTGATTTTGTCCGGTTTTGATAAAAGACGCTATACTAAACTTCGATTTTGCTCTTGTCTTGTTTTGATGAATGACGTTTTTGTATAATGTCCGGTTATTAATCATTCCGTTTTTGCCAGTGGACAGTTATACCATTTTCATTTATGATCTTGGATGATTTTGTTTTTGTCATTTATGATGATATAGGGATTCTTCAAATGACGCTACTACACAAAACACTTTTAAAAATACTCTGCCAATATATGGGCCCTTAAGCTCACACTAGGTACTATAGTTATAGTGTACGTGTGAGCTAATATAACTAAAAACTGAAATATATTTTATTCAACTCCAGACTAAATTACCTTTTGTTTGATACCACACAAGCCATGTTTTGACTTAAACTCAAATTTTTGAAATCTACCCCCACCCTTAAAAAAAACAAAAAACTAAAATGTATTTTGTTAAACTCCGGACTCAATTACCATTCGTTTGATATCACACACGCCATATTTTCACTTAAACTCTTGAAATCTACCCCCACCCTTTTATTTGGTTTGTGTTCAGTGGATTTTGTTCATTTAAATGGGACCATCTCGAGCCAAGACCCAGCCTAGGTACCAAATTTCATTAAAATCGGCCAAGCGGTTTTTGAGTTATGCGCGTTGGTCGTTACAGACAGACATACAGACAGACAGACAAACGGCGCAACAAAAAAGTTTCAAAATCATCTGAAACGCAAAGATATATAAAAAAATTTGAAATCGGAGCAACTTTTTTTTTCTCGAAAAAATTAGAATCACCATAGCTCACACTACTATAGTATAGTATATGTGTGAGCTAAAATTGGAATATGAAAATTAGTGTTCTTCTTGTTTTTAGCCCGTTCTTAACAGCTTCATGGCACTTACGCCTCAAGCTTGGAAAGAAGCCAGAGACACTATCCAAATTCTTCTTTCAGAAGAGGAGGAGACCCTACAGAAAAACGGAGACTTAAGAGCAAGGTACTAGTAGTAGTAGATTGAAGATCAGCCCTAAGATATTTTGTAACGATTATGAGGAGTTAGTAGCAGTGTTTTGGAAGTACTAGGTTTCTAATTCCATGTCACTTTTGCAGTTGTGTATATGTTTTACTCAATTGACGAAAACGGTCACTGCCCGAATTTTATACTCACAACGCGATGTGGATCTTTCGAATTTTCCACATTGCGTTACGGGTATATTTCATATACCCAAAACGCGTTGTGTGTAAAATTGTAAAATCCACGACGCGAAATCACGATTATTGTCGGAGACACGCGACGGGTTTCTTGTTATGGGTAATAAAGAATACCCATAAGGCGAAAAATATGAGGTTCGTCCTAGGTAATGTAAAGAAATCAATCAAAAAATTGTAAAATAAAAATACTGACACCTTTTTGAGATTTATTTATGAAATAAACATTTTTTATTAAACTAATATTTATTTTTATTCTTGCATTGTTAGTGAACCATGACATTTTGAGTTACACTTTTTATTTCGTTGTTTGCAGAAACATTTATTATCGCCACAAAATCTTTTACAATTGCATGTCAGAAAACCTTGACCGGAACCTTTATGACATATTTGCGGCAGTTCGCAAGGGTATTTCTTAGATATTAGTCATCATTTGATTGCGACATGAACTGTGAATCTGCTTGAAGAAGTTGATTTCTTGAAAATAATCTGTCCAGTGGCCCATTCTCAGTTCTCAGTTTATACAAAGCCATCACTATTAATTTCAGAAACAATGGCTAACACATATCTTGGGGTTAGTTGGCCTCTGTCAACATCTGGCACTCGAATCAAAACATTTGTTCCAATTTGTAAAGGAGCATATCTTTTATTTGACTGACACAGCATTTTAGTTGCTTGAATTTTCATCATTTTATGTAATTCCTCTCTTTGATTCAAAAAGCTATTTTCAACTTCACTTTCTGCCACATTACTATAGTTATCAGTATTGTCATTATTGTTGTCCACCATTTCATTAGCTTCAACAAAACAAACACCTGCTGACTGTTGCTGCCGATTAAATGAAGTAAGGTTATGTATTTTCGGGTTGTGGGTATTTATTATTACCCATAACACGAAAACCGTCGCGTGTCTCCGCCGATAATCGTGATTTTGCGTCGTGAGTTTTTCGAATTTACACACAACTCGTTTTGGGTATTTAAAATATACCCGTAACGCGATGTGGAAAATTCAAAAGATCCACATCGCGTTGTGAGTATAAAATTCGGGCAGTGACCGTTTTCGCCAATTGACTACAACATATACATAGGCGAGCATAGCAAACTAACAATGGTATTTTAATTGGGGTCGTCAGTATCAAAATTGAGTGGGAGGGTAAAGCACAGAGTCCCGTTGGGATCTACCTAATGGAGAGCCGAGTACCAAATTAACTAAGGCTAGTTTAGGGGCATAATACCTGTATTGTCAATAAATACGAAATGGAGAAAATAAGGTATTAATAAATAAAACAAAACTGATTGAAAAGGAGCAAATACATCCACTAACCGTTTAACAGTCTTGCACCTACAGTTGGTACCCCAAAACTACCAAGCTTTTGTATTGGCTTTTGCCAATTGTAACCCTCTCGAAAACATAAAATATGGCAACATCGCACGTTCATTTTCGACTATTCTATTGGTCGACCTGTCTGTAATTCGACATAAGTAACTACGGTTCGCTCTTTTTACGTTTCAACTATTATTTTCAACACTTTTTCACATAAAAAAAAAACGATTCGTCTAAATTATTTTCAGCTACATAATTTTCCACATTTTTATGGTTCGGTTCGGTTTTTTATGGCCATGAGGACTGCTTGCCTGTTGGAAAATTAAAGCATAACATACACACACATTGCTAAATAATATATTGTGTATTAATTTTAGGGCATTCATTCCTCAATCAGAAGCGAAAATGCACCTTCCAGCCAAAATTGGAGACTACACTGATTTTTACTCCTCGATACACCATGCCCAAAATGTAGGAGCCATGTTCAGGGATAAGTATAATGCCCTGTTGCCTAATTGGTAAGTAACCCACTTTATTGAGAGTGATGATGAATCAGATATGATGATAATGATGATTCATATGTGAGTGAGCCTTGCAGCCCTTCCACTGCGACCACTAGTGAGTTTATTGTGGCTCACTTTTGAGTGGTTTCTCACCACTGTATGCCTAAACCTCCAAAAAGGTTAGCTATCAGTTTGGGCGAGACACTGTTCAGATCTTCTGAATCAAACTGAGGTTTACCGAAAGTATTTTGACGTAAACGTGCAATAGCCGGACATTCGCACAGTACATGTCTAACTGTTTTTTTTTGTCATCCTCCATACAGAGTCTACATTCAGTCTCTTCTGTTATTCCCATTCTGTGCATGGGTACTCTTAGTCGACAGTGACCCGTAAAAAGTCCAGTCACTATACGGATGCGGACACTATTCCTGGCTCTCTTTTAATCAGATGTGATAGCCCACTCACATCTCAACCCTTTCATGGCGACCACTTACAGGTCCATTGTGGCTCATTATAGAGTAAATTTTCACCACTGTATGTCCAGTTTTTTAAATAGGCTGGTAACTATTTTGGGTGAGGCACTGTTCAGATCGTCCAAATTGATCTTTTTATTGAAGCGGTTTAGGAAACATGGTAGTAGCCTCAAATAATATTTGCCTCATTTGTAAATAATAATCTTTTCTTTATTTCCCCCTCTAGGAAATATCTGCCAGTAGGATATCATGGAAGGGCCAGTTCTGTGGTTATATCTGGCACACCTATACATAGACCTCATGGACAAACGCTAGTCATCGACGGTAAGTAGTATTTAGAAACACTTAGACTTAGTTTACTCAAGGTTTTGTCATAGTTTTTGGAATAATTTTGGTCATATCTCTCTCACGCTCTCTCTCGTTTTTTCTTCTAGGGGAGATATGTATATAGTTGATATTGTATTAAATTAAAACCTTGATGAGCGGGAAGGGAGTAGAGGGGTACATACAGTGGCACGCACTTCCTTTAATTTTTTTATTGATATTGATTCCCAAAATGACGCACTGCACTAATTAGTCATTAGCTTACTATTTTACTTGCTTTTTATTGATGTCTTCTTCTAAACGATTTCATTAGAAAGGACACACTGCATGTACAAAGTGAACCACTAATTTGTAAAGGCGTCTTTACTTAGATTTTGCCGCAAACTTTGGTTTACCATAGCTATGACGCGGTACCACTTTACTACAATATCAACTATAGATGTAGATAAGCTTAAGCCAAAAATTAGGACAAAACTTTTAGTTTACTAGTTACTTAACCGCACGCGCACCACTTAGAAACCTTAGCAACGCATCAATAAGACAGCTTCAATCCCAAAAATTATTTGCACTGTCAAATTAATAAAATATCGAATATCAATTCAGTCATATTTTACTAGTTTCTAGCGGATTATAAAGTTTTCTATTTTTAATTTAGGCGCTGATCCAGTTTTTGGCCCATGCAAACTGATGGATTTTGAACTAGAAATGGCATTTTTCGTTGGCGGTTCGAATAATTTGGGAGAACCCATAAATATAAATCGAGCACAAGATAACATTTTTGGATTTGTTATTATGAATGACTGGTCGGGTAAGTCCTATAGACGAGAATAAAAATATATCTGCGCCACAGCGAGGCACCATCTTTGGAAATGCGATAAGCAGCTCCAGAGATAAAAACAGATTGTTTTCTTTCCACTTACGAGATAAGAACAAGGCTACCGTCTATTTGAAGAATTGCGATAGGTTGAGAAAAGCTTGTTTGAAAAAAAAATATTTGTTTTAAATTCCCTGCCAAAACACGGTAGAAAAATGTTTTAAAAATAATAGCTCACTTTTGAAAACATTTTTTAGATGCAATTTGACCTTTTTTTGGTTTATAAATAATTTTATTTTAAACCAGAGTTACCCAAGAAACATTTATTTGACTTACAACCTAATGAGACCTGCACTGACGTTGGATTTAGTGAAATATTAAGTTGCAAGATTGATTATGCGTTGATCGACGTCACATTTATATCAAAACCGACGTTATTAAATATACGTCCGTTTTTTTAACGATCTCGCGACTTCAAATATTGCAACGCAATATTCCATTGATTTCCCAACGTCGATCTTACGTTCGTTTGTTCGACGTACAAAAACTCTAACCAGCCCAACGACCAACAGACGTCGGCGTCGGGTACCTCCGGTGAAGACCCTAACCTCAGGCCTAAACTAGCGTTTAGTTTGGTTGATGTATTTCCCGTAACTTTTACTTGACCTATTCGACGTCCGTTCATATGGCCTAGGCGTCACATTTACAGCCTACTGTCATTTATAGACGCCCATAACCTAACAAAAAGTGCATTTGTTTGGTCAGGACGGCTACATGTCAGGACATGACGCAGTTTTATATCTTTTTTGGATTTTGGAAACCATAATAGCCTATCCTCTTCCCACAGGTGGGGTATCGGTTTTATTTCCCTTGGATTTTTGGTATTTAAACAAACATTTCTAAAAACAAAAAAATATAAAAAAAAAACAATGATTTCGTCACTGCCTGACAGTTGACAGCGCGGTAGGTTTGGGACCGTGGGCTTTACCTATTGTAGGCAAAAAAGAGCGGACGTTGAATTCTATACCGAGATTTTGGTTAATATGATAGATATAGTTGCGAACCTAGAGTTCCAATCCGTTGGTAGGCCGACGCAAAATCATGCGGGGCGAACGTCCGAATTTAATGGGACGAAATACGTTTGCCAGACGTCGGACTTCCACTCTTTGGTTATCTTTCACAACCAAAAGTGGAGACCCGGTCCGAATTGGTATATTATTAGTT
Organism: Aspidapion aeneum; assembly: GCA_963576565.1. NCBI lineage: Eukaryota > Metazoa > Arthropoda > Insecta > Coleoptera > Brentidae > Aspidapion > Aspidapion aeneum. Next base: position 202,236,758 of record OY755038.1, read on the forward strand.
CACATTAAGTCAGACACCGAAATCCGTCATTCTGAAAAGGTTAGCGTCTGTCGGCCATTATAAAATATTTTTTCTTTTTCTAATTTTAAGTAGAAATGAAGGAATAATTGCAAAATTAGTAACAAATTTGAGTTTAGTGAAGCAGCAAAACATTTTTTTTTTCAAAAATAAAATAATAGTAAAAATTAGATCTATTTAAAAAATATGTATATTTTAGTAAATCTTGCATATTTCAGGAGCGCTTGCTTTTTTTGAAAGTATTTTAATCACATTTATCAATAAACATGCCTTCGTTGTAAAATTTTAGTTGGATTCCTGCTTTAAAATATAAATTATTAATATTCTAATACCGCCTTTCATGCATGACTATAATTGTCATTTGTAAAATGCACCCATTTTTATGAGACTTGTTTAATAAGTTTAAAATATTTACTTATCAGGTATAATTTTAGTTACTTGACAGGAATTCTTTTTAGCAAAAACTATATATATTCTAGGCAATGAAAACGAAACCAAACGCAACTTACCTGTTTGCGACTAAATTTAAGTGACGGAAATCCAACTTACAATTACGTTGTTATTTGGTAAACTCTATTACCTATAAGGTCAGATGCTGACGTCGTAGCGACCCGAATTTGTATTCCCCATTTAGGTGCAAACGAGGGTCGTCAGGCGGTCGAAACGACGTCGGCACCCGACGTCGCGTTTATCGCAAGCAACGTATGCGTAACGTAATATGACATCTAAATGCTGCTTGGGTAGTAGGCAAAAATTTCGTTCAACTCTACTAATACTATAAAATTAAAAAAACTATTTATTTTTAAATAAGAAATTAATCCATCTTAGTAAATGCGCTTTAATTTAATTCTTTACACGTCATTTTAGCTAGAGATATTCAAAAATGGGAATACGTACCACTAGGCCCATTCACAGCTAAGAACTTGGGTACCACAATTTCCCCATGGATCGTCACAACGTTTGCTTTGGAACCATTTTTAACAGATAACTACCCTCAGGATCCTGAACCGTTTCCATACCTAAAACATAGCGATAAATTTAATTTTGATATCAACTTGGAGGTCGATATCAAACGTAAGTTATGGGAAGTTAGGGTTTTGTTGGCCTCAAATAATATCTTCGATAATAATAATAATAATGATAATAATAATAGGGTGATAAAAAGCCGTGTATTCAAAAATAGACAGACAGAAAAATACAAGAGAAGAGAAGGGACGGACATAGACTGGGGTTTCCACTACACTAAGGGCCGGTTTCTCAATAGAGGGTTAGCCCTGACCCGTGGGTTAAAAAAAGAGATGAATAACCCACGGGTCAGAGCTAACCCTCTATTGAGAACCCGGCCCTAAAAGCAGTGGGTATAGGCGTTGTCAGGGCCGTGAAATTTGAGAAATTGTGGGTCAGTGGCGCACCCAGGAATGTGTCTTGGGGGCCGTCAGCTAACAAGGGCGCCTCTCAAAAATCGTGCGACCAAAAAAAAGGAAAAGGTCATTATGTGTGGGAGGGGGCCGACAGCTAAAAAGGGCGACCCTCAAAAATCTTGCGACCAAAAAAAACAAAAAAAGGTCATCATGTTTATGAAAAACTTAAAAAACACATTCCTATTTAATTTTCGGGGGGGGAGGGGGTTTGAACCCCCAAACCCCCCCCAGATACGGCCCTGGGCGTTGTAATCCACATTCATTGGTTTTTCTGATTTTGTATTTGTGCACGTTCTAGGTTTAAATACAAGAAATGTTTTTTTCTATCGATTTTTATTTGAAAATTATAAAAACCATACTAATTTTTTTTCTAAGTAATTTACATCCATTGTTAATACTCTTTTAACTCCGAGTAACGGTGAACAAAATCGAATTGATTGCTTTTTGGGAATCTGCGTTCGTTATTTTTAATTCGATGCTGATCGCAAAGATGTCGCAGAAGTAAAACAATCTTTAAAACGCGGCATTTTGTTTTACCATATTGATTCGATCAGTTCGGGGCTTTTTATAAAGATGTCGCTATAAGTATAAAAAATGTGATTCGTGTGTTTTCTAAGTATTGTAAATCAGTAAGGGCATTATTCTTAATGGAATTAGGAGTAAAACACTGGCAGCATTACACAATATATCGCTTTTTCTTTGACCCGCACAAATTCTATGTAGCATTTCTGTTTAGCTTATGAAGGTCCTATTTCTAGTTCCCACTTTATAAACCCTGCATACATTTGTAGGTTTCATGTTGAGAATTTTGTGTTTTTTAGCTAAAGGATCAAATCAATCCACCACGGTTTGTAGATCAAACTTCAGGCATCTATATTGGACACCAAAACAACAGTTGGTCCATCATACGATTACAGGTTGCAATGTTAATCCTGGAGATCTAATGGCTAGTGGAACTATAAGTGGCGAGGTAAGTGTTTACCTTGTTTACTCATACTCGCATCTTAAAAACTTCGGGTCTTTTGATTATTTCTTAGTCTCAGTTTTCAGGATAAGTCCACTACGAATTATATCAGGAGTGACGAGCAGCTATTGGGTGTCTTGTAAATACATACTTGTGACACTGGCACCGGTTTAAAAGAGCGATATTTTCAAACGGCGACATTGAAAACAGCGACATTCAAAAAAGCGACATCAAAACGGCGACATTCAAAAGGGCGACATATCAAAACAGCGATATTCAAAAGAGCGACATCTAATTAAAACAGCGACATTCAAAAGAGCGACATTTAAAACAGCGACATTCAAAAGAGCGACACATCAAAATAGCGACATTTAAAAGAGCGACAATTCAAAAATCAATATTAGGCTGCCACTGCCAGTCACCAATCAACGTTAAAATGGAAATGTTTTTGTAAAATAACAAACCGATTCTATACCACGAGGGCTATATGTTCGGTTCGGTTCACACCCTCTAAGATCCCGGGAAAGAAGTCAGGAAAGTTTTTTTTTGAAAAAATATGTTAGGAAAGAGACCCTTTAGTCGAACTGTTGCTATTTTTTAAGACGCTTTTTTAATATCGCTGTTTTTATTATATGTCGCTCTTGTGAATATCGCTGTTTTAATATGTCGCTGTTTTAAATGTCGCTATTTTAAATATTGCTGTTTTAATATGTCGCTCTTTTAATCTGTCGCTCTTTTAATCTGTCGCCCTTTTGATATGTCGCTGTTTTAACATGTCGCTGTTTTAAATGTCGCTGTTTTAATTTGTCGCTCTTTTAAATGTCGCTCAAATAAGACCGCTGTTTTGAATGTCGCCGTTTTAAATATCGCTCTTTTGAACCGGAGCGTTAGAAAACTTTTAAAGATTTTATTTTTAGTCAAATGAAACTCTAGGGCGAGGGGTCATCAGCTTTCAACAGTACTGTACAAATTTCACAACAGGACCCGACAGTACCACGACAGGACCCAACAGTACTCGACAGTACACGACAGTACCCAACAGTACTCGACAGTACCACGACAGGACCCAACAGTACTCGACAGTACACGACAGTACCCAACAGTACTCGAACAGTACCACGACAGGACCCAACAGTACTCGACAGTACACGATAGGACCCAACAGTACACGACAGTACACGATAGGACCCGACAGTACACGACAGTATTCGACACTACCCCCCAACCAGTGGCGTAGATGCGAAAAGATATGATGAGCTTTTTTTTTTTTTTTTTTTTGGTCGCAAGGTTTTTGAGCGCGCGCTTTGTCCCTGTCGGCCTTCCCCAAACATGATGACCTTTTTTTTTTGTTTTTTTGGTCGCAAGTTTTTTGAGCGCGCGCTGATGACCTTTTTTTTTGTTTTTTTTTTTGGTCGCAAATTTTTCAAGTTTTTTGAGCGCGCGCTTTGTCGCTGTCGGCCTTCCCCAAACATGATGACCTTTTTTTTTTTTTTTTTTTTTTTGCTCGCATGTATTTTGAAGGGCGCGCTTTGTACCTCGCAACAGGACCCAACAGTACTCGACAGTACACGACAGTACCCAACAGTACACGACAGGACCCAACAGTACTCGACAGTACTCGACAGTACACGACAGTACCCAACAGTACTCGACAGTACTCGACAGTACACGACAGTACCCAACAGTACTCGACAGTACACGACAGTACCCAACAGTACTCAACAGGACCCAACAGTACACGTCAGGACCCAAGTCCTGTTGGACGCTGTACAAAATTTTAGGGTGCCGATGACCCCTCGCTCTAGGGTCTTTCTCCACTAATTATTATTAAATCTATTGCTTGGATTTTTTTTAAGCACTCGACATGTTTCGCAAACTTATGTTTGCATCCTCAGGGGTAATTGAGAATTTTATGTTTTTTTTTTGTTTTTATACAAAAAGAACCTGAAAGGAAAATACAATCATTTGTAAAATCTTAATTAAAATCTAAACTGTTCAAGTAATTTAAAATTCACATGAGCCACAGCCAATTTATTGTTTCTCGAAGTATTCTCCACGAAAATAAAGGTACTTTTGCATGCGCTCAAACCAGTTGTCAAAGCTGTAATTCCACTCGTTTGTTGGTACTGTCAAAATTGCTTTCTTAAAGTTCGACTGCTTTCTCTGGCGACTGACATCTTTAACCACACAGTCCATTCTTGATTTTCGGAAACGTATAGAAATCGTTGGCACTTACGTCGGCCGATGGTCCAACAATTCGGCGTTTTTTTGCGATGACTTTCGGCAAACAAATGGTGATGTACCAATCAGCAGTAACAGTCCTTTGATCTTCCAGAGGAATTGCTGCTACATGACCTGCTTTTGAGACAAAAGTCGCGAACATCTTTTTGGATGCACTTCGGGAACGGATAATTTTTGTTAGCTTTTCGTCATTTTGGAACACCCAAAACAAATCAGACGACTGACGTTTTTTTCGGGTTAATATGAGTAAATCTAATGACAATGCTGTACACGTTTTTCGAGTTTTAAAGTTTGATCTGCATTTTTCTCTAGTTTTAATAATAATATAATAACGCGTTGTTTCGAATCATGTCAAATAATAATAGGATGTTTTTATTCGATTTTCGATGTTTATAAGGCTTTTACAGCTTTATAACTATTGTTATTCTTAATACTTAAAAATTTTGGGCCGTTTTCAAGCGAATAACTAGTAATTACTAGAATTTACCAAAGGCGTTTAAGCGACCGTGGTAAATACTGTTAGCTCGCGGTTAGAAAAACGATAACTGCAATGGACTGTAAATAATTTAATTAAATGAAGCGCGAACAAACATAAATATATTGATATGAAATTACGAAATAATCAAACGTCCATAGGTTAATTATTGGTGCCACACAACGGCAATCAGAAACAAAGGCACTCACCAGTTTTGCAGCCAACTTATCCACTTCCAAGGGGCCCCTTTCTGGATCTAATGATGTCACCACGTAGCTGAAGGGCTGAAGTTTCTAGTTCTATGCTTCAGTACACCAAAATCGAGCACTTTTCAGGTGTAGAAATTTGAAATAGTTGGAGAACGAAATTAACACGCCATTTCTCGAGGCGATTGACAAAAGATCTCTCTGGTTGTTGGTGCGCATGTCCAAATGCGCGAAATGCACTCTGTCCTTCATACAATTGTGTGGTTTTAAAAATATATAAACAACCGCGAAATTTAGCGGGAGCTAACAAATACCACTCCTTGAAAGTGACGTCACGAATGAGCCCTTTGTACGCCATCGTTTATTACCGGTAATTACCACACTTTTGAGGAAGGTTATTGAGTTTTCTAACCTCACAATTATTTGTTTTGTTTCTTTTTGCGTGAATTTTTGCAATGAGTGGAATCTATCGTGTGTGCCTCAATTGTGAAGGAAAATTGTACAAAGAGATGGCCTCCGTTATATTGTCTGCCAAATTTTTTTCCGTTTTATCAAGCCTTGGCTTCTTCTAATTATTTCAATGTAGACTTTGATACACGAGATATTATTTATTATATTTAAGCTTTTTTTCCAAATTAAACTAAACTTCTTTAAAAAATGCAAAAAGCAACAACAAGCAATAACCGGTTATAAAAAAAGCTATTCAAGCGGTGTTTCTGTGGTAATAGGCTAAGGGCCTAAACAGCTGATTTTAAATGTCAACCAAGGGATAACCAGAGGTAATTACTAGTTATTCACTTGAAAACGGCTATAGTAACACCAAAAAGTATACTTTATGATAGCACTGCCGTTTTTAACTTTAGGATAAACTCTCTTATGAGCTTCTTTATTTAACATTTGAAGTTCTATCACAAAAACTATAATGACAATACATTTTGTTTCTCGCCATACTTAAAAAATGAATCGTTGGAAATACTTAATATTTGCTAATTTAAACATGAACAATAATCCTGTATGCTGTATTAAGCTGTATATATAACATAATTAAGTCTTGAAAAGCCACCTATTCGATTTTTCTTTATTGTTTTAGAATTCGGACTCATTTGGTTCAATGCTAGAGCTATCCTGGAAGGGCACACAAACAATTGAGCTAAACAATGGAAGTGAACGGAAATTTTTGCAAGATGGCGACACCGTCATAATGAAAGCGTCATGCGAAGGAGATGGTTACAAAGTAGGCTTTGGACAGTGCGTAGGGGAGTTATTGCCCGCTAAGTCGTTACATTTTTAAAAATAGCAATGTCTGCAAGGATTTATTCTAGGAGTAAGAGGGTTAAAATCATCGAGGTGGAAAATTTTATTTTGCGGGCAGAACATATCTGCAAAAATAATAGACTACGCTCAAAAAAATGTCATTTGGGGAACATTTTTTAAAACTTTAAAAATAATACTAAACTTTCTTTAAAAGTACTTTAATTCCATTCATTTAGCAAAACTTATGGATTGGATATGGATTTCAATAATTAGTGAGAGAAATTACCCAGTCTGTTTAGATCTAATATTTGGGGTAAATTTTTGTTGCTAATTTTACAAACAGTTTATTTTTGTCTCTTTATATATATTTGGCTTTAATGGCACATTATTTCAATGTTTATTTATTAGCGTTCCCTAAATAGCTATTTTGTGCCCAAAATAATTAATGTCATTATTTTGCATTTTTATTAAAGTAAGACATCTTTCTAAATCTAACTAATAACATTTCAAAAATTAAAATTTTTAAAAATTATACATAAAAATCAAATATTTCAAAAATTCTAAGAAAATCTAGATTTAAAATTCTAAAAAGTATTGAAATGTTCAAAACATTTAAATAAATCAAAAATCAAAAAAAAAATACTTTTTAAATATTTTTAAAATTCGAACAAACTTAAGTTGAACCGAACCGACCGTAGAAGTTTGTCAAAATTGAATTCCTATATTTATTACAAATTTACAAGTAAAATTAAATAAACGCTTGTGATAAAATAAGGCTTATTTACGTTTGTCATATCCGAGAACATACCCGAAATGATCGTTCCCAAAATAACGTTTCCGCCATTATTATCTTTAATTTTTTGTGCTATAATGTAAAATAATTTTTTTTCAGGTTTTGTTATTGACGCCTTGATTTTTTATTATAACAATGACAAAAATATATAGTTTTAGCCTAAACACATTCTACAACAGCTTTCCCCAAATGATGCTGAATTGATGTACGCTACTTAAACATCAAAATAAAATTTGCTTACCGCTTTAACTTAATATTTAATACCAACAATCAACGAGTTGCGATGAAAAGACCTAGTACAACACCATCTGACAATTTCAATAAAAATAATTTTAATATTTTATGTATCTGACCCCCAAATGAGTGTCTGGTTGGACAACTTTGTTAATAATTAAACTTAATGTTTAGTAATTCCAATTAGAGTTTAAAATATAGATTGTTAAATTAAATTTATTTTATTATGTTTTGTGCCCATTTTAACTTCCCTTATTGAGTTTTGGACCCGTTTCCAAAATGATTTTTCGGGTATAAAAAGAACAAAAATTAATCAGGGACGTATTTAATTAAAATGATTGTGAAATGTGGAGATACGTTTTAAGTATAACGATCTGAAAATAATGAGAAAACTGTAATTTCCTACAGCTTTAACTTTAAGAAAATTTTCCTCTCCAACTTAAATTCTCCACCTCCATGATTTTGACCCAGGAGTAGTTATTAAACATTCCAGAGTGGGTGGCTTTTCAAAAAATATTTTTTTGAACTGAATTTTTCTTTTTTACGAATGGGAACATCTTTTCGCTACTTTGATGTCCCGCTGGGGTTCACCCCCTACGAGGGATAATTTTTAAATCTTTTATTTAGATAGGGAACATAAGTCGTGTGGCACCTTGTTTAAAAGGGCTTTAAATTTTCTTTACAACAATTTTTTGTTTTAAGAAAGGCTGTTATTTTGATTTTTTGTTCTTATTAGGGTTGAATAGTTTTTGAAATGAAAAATAAATTTTTGTCAGGTCTTGGCAACTCTGAAAGTAGCAATCGCAAAAACTAATAAATCGTTTTAAAAAAATTCAAAGCTGTTTGAAAACGAGGTGACTGAAGTTTTTTTCTTAAATTTCCTTTAGAAAATATTTTATGCAAGTATTATCTTTGGATCATAAAAGTTTATTTAATTGTGAAGATAAATTATTTATAATTACATTAAAATAAAATGTTCAGACTACTACCTACACCCTATATTTTTAAGATTAAAAAACAACCTCAATATGCGGATATAAGTGTTACCCTTAGCTCTAAAACCACTTTGTAATACATTTCTTTAAAAAATTATATATATTTTCTACAAAAATTGTTTGTGACATTTTTTCTAAAATGATTGGTTCTTCAGAAATGTAAATAAAACCTATGACAAAAACATGTTTTTTTTTTCGTAAAAAATAATCCAAATACAGGAATGCCAATTTACACATTTTCTCTCAACTGCTTAGTTTTTCAGAAAATCAGATAACATTCAATAATTTCGGTTTATTTTCCATATAATGTGGAAATAAATAGCAAATGGATATATTACTAACGCGTTAGGGTTTAGGTATCAAAGCAAGGGCACTACCAAGCCACCTCAGTATATAATATTTTATCAAACATAAACTTGAGTACCCGTGAATTTAAAAAATCAAACAAGTTTCTTGGCTAATCGGGTAAAAAGGAGTTTTTGTTTCTCTCATATTTTTCCGTGGGTAGCTTGAAAGCTTAACCTCACGGGGGTCCAAGATCTAATGGACACCTAACAAGTGTTGACAGTTAACTGTTTCGCCCTTATGGGACTCCTCAGAACACTGCTTGGTCAATGTGACACTCTTACGAAGTTAATTAGACGGTTTTGTCTCTAATCCTATGTAAATAGTGAGAAAACTTTCGCAAGAAGTGCCATCTACCGAGATACGAGAGAAACAAGAACAAAAGCAGGCGAAATAAACTGCTATACATATCGATCAATGAAAAGATCGAAAACAAATAAAAAGAAACAAACTAATCCGTGACCTTGAGTTAGCGGAATTTTTAATCCAAATAATACTAACAAATGTGAAATTTAGTACCCGTGAATTTAAAAAATCAAACAAGTTTCTTGACTAATCGGGTAAAAAGGAGTTTTTGTTTCTCTCATATTTTTACTACTACTACTACACTACAGGTAAATATTTAGTATGATTCTGAAAAAGATATCAACAAAAAAATCTTCCCGAATTCGCAACATTTTTTATATTTAATTTTTGAAATTTTGGAGTTTTGGATGATTTTTAAAACTGTTTAAGAGTTTTTCAGAATATTTTTACGATATTTATTAAAATGCATATTCTATATTTGTAAATTAAAAAATATCTAATTTGATTAAAAACTTTTTTTAACAAAATAGTCCAGTAGAATAATGTAATTTTTAATTTTAATGATTGAAATGACTGTGATGTTTAATTTTAATGATTAAGTAAAAGAAAATTAATAATTAACTTTTTATTTATATTTTTTTTCTAGTTATTCCTATTTTTTTCTATATTTTTGATCAAAGGTATTTATTTAACCTATTATTTTTCCAAAGAGCAAATTTTCAAAAAGTAGAAAACTTACGACATAAATTTCTTAAAAAATTTGGATATTAACCCCTCAATATTTTTACCTTTCTCTGAGAAAGTGACATAGAGGTAGACGTGACGGTTCCAAATTATGCATATTTTTTTAAAGCAATATGAATATGATAAAATTTTTGTATGTTTATAACACCTTGTTTTCAAAAAAAATTAATTTTTCGTGTCAGGAGATGCGATTAGTGCCCCCTAGCGGGAAGCTAAAGAAGTAGGTAAATTCGCGAATCCCGACTTAATAACAAAAAAAACCGTTATAGTCATAGCGGTATTAGTTTCTGATATAAATTCGGCGGTCATCCTTAAGGAAACACCATGTATCTTACTAATACCGCTAACTATCTATCTAACTATCTTTTATTTTCGTATTTAGAAAAATAAATAAATCCATAGGAAATAAATTAGGAAAATGTAGCTATATTTAATTTTGATCACGCTGTATCATTTTTAGTTTTTATTATTTAAATATTTAATACAAATGTTGGGAGATTCAATTATCAGGTTTTAAAACGGTTTAAGAACCTACAAATCATTTTTAAATGTCGTTTTTATTATTAGGGATAACTGCTACACCCTGTATATAATTATAATGATCCAAAAATTCAATAAAGAGGCTTATCTATCTAAAATACGATATTTTAAACGTGTAATAACCTATAACCTTATTATGCCCAGCTTTTCTAGAAATTCGACCAGTGTGCGTCGCGTCAGTATTGTTTTGCCCCTTAGAATAATAGTCCAGTCAACGAATGGGTTGGAGAGTGCATGAGGGGGGGAGAATATTTCTCTCTGGGAATATGTTAAGGGTAGTCAGGACGTTAGGTTAGGTTTGATTATGAGTGGTGCGACTGTCGCCCCTCCACTGCGACTCAAGTGGTCTATTGTGGCTCATCCCAACTTAAATATCACCAATACCTATCTCCTTTATGAAGCAGATCAGTTTGTTTGGTGATATTTCCTCAAGATCTTGAGGCTCTATCTGTCCAGGTCCGAATATTTTCGCCCTAGTTCTTTGTCTTGCTACACAGTGGCAGATTAGATGAAGTGGCGTTTCCTCCTCAACACCACAGAACCTACACGCTGGTGTGTTGCTTACTCCCAGTCTGTTCATGTGTTTGTTGAGTCGGCGTTGGCCTGTGTATAGCCCTGTGATTATTCTTAGGCTATTCCTGTTTAATTCCAGGAGTTGGTTCGTTCTGTGATTGTCTGGCTTGCTTAGAAAGGTTTTGGAGTGTTGTTGTCTCGGGGTTGCCCGCCAGTTTTGAGTCCCCTTTCTAACAACCCACTCTCCTATTTCTTTTGTGACTGTGGCCTTAGGTAAGCCGACGTAAGGCTCCGGTCCAACCAGCGCGGATTCTGCTCCCGCCCTGGCTAGTGCGTCTGCTTTTTCATTTCCCTCAACTCCCGTGTGGCTTGGCACCCAGACAAGATTGATCTTGTTGGTTCTGCTGGCCTGTCTTAGGGTTTCAAGGCAATTCCAGACTAGTCTGGATTGAATTTTGTGTGAGCTTAATGCTTTTAGAGCTGATAAGCTATCTGAGATGATTTTGATGCTTTTGTTTGAGAGGTCCCTGCGGGTAATCTCTCTACAGCATACTTCTATTGCATGTAGTTCTGCTTGGAATATGGTTGCTAAGTTTCCGAGTCCCACAGAGATTTCAGTCCGTGGTCCCGTCACACACGCACCCACCCCATTTTTTGTTTTCGATCCGTCTGTATACCATACGTGGTCGGCGTTTAGCAGTTGAGCAGTTCTCTCCCGCCATTCCTCCCTCGTTGGTATAAGAACCTTAAAAGGTATATCGAAGCTGTATTTGGGTAACATGTAGTCTGTTGGCATGCTAAGTATTCGGTTATTCCTGAATACCTCAGCCAGGCCCGCAAAGTTACCCTTAGCTTGTCCAGGCTGGCCTCCTTCTCTACCCATATGTGTAGGGGGGAAGGTTTAGCATCACCTCCATTGCCTCTACAGGTGTCGATTTCATTGCTGATGTTATGACTCTACACGCCATGCCTTGCACGCGTGCCAGTTTATCCCTGGTTGTTTTTTGCTTAGTTTTTGCCCACCAAGCAATAGAGCCATATGTGATCATCGGTCTCACTACCGTTAGGTATAGCCAGTAGGTTTGTTTTGGTTTCATACCCCATGACTTCCCACAAATTCTGGTACATGTCCACAAGGCCATTTTCGCCCTGCCGATTACCTTGTCCAGGTGGGTGTTCCAATTTAGTCTCTGGTCCAGAATCAGTCCCAGGTATTTGGCATCCTTTTGAAAAGGAATGCGTATCCCTTCGACGGTGGGTTCTGTTAGGTTCAGTTTCCGCCGTCTTGTGAAGGGTACTATAGTGGTTTTTCTAGGGTTGATTGATAGTCCCTCCCTATTACACCATCCATTTATTAGGTTTAGCGCTCTTTGTAGGATGTTGGATATTACACCATCGGCGTTCCTGCAATACCCCTTCCCTAATATGCCTATCAATCAGTTTTTCTATAGTTTTCAATAGAAATGATGTTAAACTTATTGGTCGGTATGATTTGGGTAGGTTTAAACCTGCCTGCCCCACTTTCAGAAGGTATATTACCTTTACCGACCTCCAGTTTTCTGGTATGTAGCTCCACGCTATGCTAGCTCTGAATAGCTTTGTCAGGGTGGCTATTAGAGGTTCCAGTCCTTTTTGGAGTAAGACCGGAATCACTCCATCCTCTCCTGGTGATTTGAATGGGTGAAAGGTGTTGATCGCCCATTTTATTTTGTCCGGGGTTGCGATTTGATACGCCAGCCTCCAGTCTTCCCTATCCGGTCTATTTCTGCCCGGCCTTTGCATGGGTTGGTTCTGCCGAGTCTGTTCTGTAATCATTGTGCACCCCGGAAAGTAACAGTTACTTAGTAATTCAAGTGATTCTTTCCTTGATGTTGTGTAACTCCCATCTGGTCGCTTTATTGCCCCTATCGATGGTGTTTGATTTGGGTCTCTAGAGAGTATCTTGTGGATTCGTGCTCCCGCAGGGATATCTGATAACCCCTGGCAGAATTTCCTCCACGAGTCCGTTTTCGCCTTTCGAATCTCTTTGTTGTAAGCGGTCAATTCATCTCTATACTGGTCCCATGAGTTATTCTCTTTCGCCCTGTTATAGAGCTGTCTGACCTTTCTCCTACTTTTTTCAAGGTTTTTGTTCCACCAAGGTGTGGTCCGAGAGTCTTTTTTGGTCTTCACAGGACAGTTGTCCTGGTATGCTGATAGAATAGCGGTTTGGATTTGTCCTGCCGCCTCTTCTATTTCCCTAGTGGTCTTGATAGATTTAGGAACCTCCCGTAAGCGTTCAGCCAAGGTTTGGTTATAGCCCTCCCAGTCTGTGCTTTTGGGGTTTCGGTAGCTGACTACGGTTCTTTCTTGTGATTTTATTTCGAATCGGATGTGTCTATGGTCTGAGCCTGATGGTTCAGAAGACACTTCCCAGTTGACGATATTGTCGCTAAAGTGCGCCGTTGATATCGTTAGGTCTAGGACCTCGCTTCTGTTTGCCACTACAAAGGTAGGTTCATTTCCGCGGTTGTTAACCGTTAACCCCTCTCCTAAGATGAAATCAAACAGTGACTCACCTAGTCAGGACGTTAACATACTAAAAGTCCCCACTCCTAGCCCTCCCGCTTCAGTGGCGTAGGGGGTTGAAAAGGTGCAATTTTTCAGATTTTTGCCTATAACTCAATTACGGTGTGTTGTACAAAAAAAATGTTCTACTAGAAATTAAAGAGGGCTAAATTTCCCATAAAACGGTTATGCTAACCTTACCTTTAGTCATCACAGATTCTGAGACAAAGACATCGAAAATCGGTAATTTTTGAAAAAAAACTTTTTGCTCCATCTTTTTTCTCAAATTTGTTAATCTAACACTTTTGTTTTAAATTCTAAAAGATATTCGGTAAAAATAACAATACAAAGCATTCAATTTAAAAACATATATGTTCATGTTTGTGATTTCCCACAAAAAAAAGGTAGTTGCTTTTAGCATCATCTTTCTTTATCATCATCATAAGTCCTCGGACAAACTTCAGATTTTTGATGGCACCCTGATGAAGGTACTTCAAAACTAAGAAGTAGATATTATTATTAAAGGTTGACATTATTGAATCACCTTAAAAATTGGATAGGCCACTAGGCATTTATACTTGGACTATTAATTCAGGACAAGGTTTTACAAAAAAAACTTGTGTTGATTTAAGAAATTAGACTTCTAAAATAAGTTCGTATATATTGGATTGTACATGCGTACAAATTTACATTTATATTGAATATGGAGCATCCAAAACCTTTACATCTTCAGGCACAGAAAGTGATGGTGATGATGATTATGTCTTTTAATTTAAATTTACAAATAAGCTAATAAACTATCAGATTTGTAAATTTAAGACCATTATTTTGTTTGTCTTGCTTTCTTGGGTTGCGAAAGGCCAGTTCTGGCTCCACTTCCAGAATTTCCTCAGTCAATAGTTTCCTATTCGTTGTTAGTTTTAAGCAATGTCGGAAGGCATTCCATGTCTTCGTCTTCTTCATTGTGGTTAGTTGAAACGGACACACCATTTAAACAATTTCCCAATTTAACGACTTTTTTTTGCAGCTACATTTGATGCTACTGCAGACAGTTGTGCATCTACAATAAATCATGTCCAAAATTTCTTTTGGTGTCACAGGATCTTGGGCGAAGACTGGAACTAGACAGTTTACTTTAAATTCCCAACCCCATAGTTCTGGAGCTAGCTAATTTCCTAACCAAAGCTGTACTTGATAATATGTTCTATACGAATCTTGTTTTGTTGCTCCTTCACTTGGGGGAAGTGATGATAGATCAGATTTAATACTTGCTACCGATTTTAAAAATAACCGAAATCGGTACTCATTTAGGGAATTTTCATTTGTTGGAGAGTTATACCATTTTAACATGCATAAATGTCCAGCATTTTCTACTTCAGCATGCGAGATGCTGGGATTGTAAAATACTTTTGCTGATTTTTAAATTTCAGGGTGCTTTTGATAAAGCTGTATAAATCCAAGCTTACCCCTTCGAAATGCTGCCGATGTTGAATTGCAACCAGTAAAAGCATGCAGGAACAGTATTCCTTTTAGTCCTAGCTGCTGCATCTTCCCTAATTACAGCTACATTGCATGAATTTTTTAAAGAGTTTTGAATTGCAGTGCTCACAATCAGCCACATCAGCATCATCTGATGCTTGCAGCATTGTGATTCCACATTCCTGAAGTTTGGAGCTTAGTAATTTTCTTAGAAGTTGTTGGTATTTGAAAGGAATTCCTGACTTACATTTATTTGATTATGGAAAGTAAAATACATATCTACTGATTTTTTCATACAATAGCGTCTTTTTTCTTCTGCAGCCTTGGTACTCATATCTGTTATCTTATATCCATAAAAAACCACAGTACAAAACTTGTCTGCATAGTGGGTCTTGATGAATTTGACGTATCCATTACAAATTTCAGTAACTGAGGATCCTCTTTGCCACACAACTTTATGCAATAAAAACCCCCCATCAATAACCACATCATAGTTTGTCAGATCTACCTTCTCGTTTGTTGGTTTAAAAAGATTAAACAAAACAGATTATATTTTGTTTTTCTCATACCACTCTCATTGAATAAGGCTATAGGAAATGGAGCCAGTTCATATCGCAAATACTCTTTTAAGTAATCATCACTTTTTTGCTTATAGATATTCTTTGAAAGAGTAACAGAGGATCTATTGTAATGTTTTCATTATGAATTTTATAAGGTTTTTTTAGAAACTCATTCCTGGAGCAAAACAAGTTTATTTTCTCTAATTACGGTTAATGTTCAATCTTTCTACGATTTATATTGAGTTAATGGGGTGGTACTTTATAAAAACTCACCCAGTACATTACCCTAACTTTTATCTTTTCTCGCCCCTAGTGTATTACTTATAAATAATGCAAAAAGTAAATAGGAAAGTTTTTGTAATATTTGTGAGAGTTGGGAAATTTCATTAAAAATTTTAATTTGCTCTATCTTTTGCCAAGTAGAAGGTAGATTGGTAGTAAGTACACATTTTTAAAGAAAATTGATCGGTCTTTAACTTTTATATTAACAAATTTCATCTAAAGTCAAAACGAAACTGTTAGATGAACAAGTTGATAAAAAATATGGGCCAATAATATGTTTTTCAAAAATTATCGATTTTCGGTAGCCACTATCTCAGCATGTGTTTCATTAAGGTTAAAGCTAGCATAACGGTTTTGTAGGGAATTTAGTCCTCTTTAATTTTTAATAGAACACTTTTTTGTACAACTTACCGTAATCGAGTTAAAGACAAAAAACCGCAAAAGTGCACCTTTTAACCCCCCTCCGCCACTGAAGCGGGGGTGCTAGGGGTGGAGACTTTTAGTATGTTTACCTCCTAACTGAAGAGAAAAATTCTCCCCCCCTCCATGCACTCTACAATCCCCTAATGCCCATTCATTGACTGAACTATAATAATAATATTGCTCTGAGTTTTGCCCGCAGCCAACGATAAAGACTCGTGGGCTGCGTGTTTTGCCGTGTTTCCGCTGGCTTCGGTCGAGACCGTTCGCCTGCCGAACCGAAAGCGACATATCGAGTTGCGTCCGCATATAAAATAGTTGGGGTCAAGACTCAAGAGCATTGCGAAGTTGTTAAAAATACAATCGTGATTTTGTAGGCGCTTAATCATACTAACATTTTATTTCCGATGACACTAAATAAGCAATAATTTGCATTAAATACACACGTGGTTTAGTGTTATTTTAACAATGGCGGGCGCGAAAATTAATGTTTCGGTAAAAGATGAGGTTATGGCGGTTGAAAATGCACAGTGTAATTGTATAGTGTGTTTTTTATTGGAAGAAAAGTTTTTATCACAAAGTTTTAGTAAACAGACAACTATAATAAATAAGAGTAGGCCAACGCCTGAAATGAAACAACTCACAACGAAAGTTAAAACCTGCACAAGACATTTTAGTGGAGATAAATATTATGAGCAGTACGACTGGCTGACAGGTTGTGAGATAAAAAATAAACTTTATTGTTGGCCTTGTTTACTTTTTGTTGAGGATATTGGTATCTGGAATCAGGTTGGTTTTGGTGATCTAAGTAATTTGCATAAAGTTGGAAGACGTCATACTACTTCCATAAGCCACTTACAAGCCGTTCTCAAAGCAAATCTTTTCGGGAGGACAGGAATCGAACACTCTTTGGATATAAAGTTAAAAGTGAGTCATCAACAACACAATGAATTAGTTGATAAAAATAGAGACGTTCTAAAACGACTTATTGATGTTGTGTGTTTTCTTGGACAACATGAACTCGGGTTAAGGGGCCACGATGAATCAGCTTCTTCTACAGATAGAGGCAATTATCTAGACCTTGTTTCGCTCTTGTTTAAGTATGATCCTTGTTTAAAGGCGCATTTGGAGCAGGGCAACGTATTTCAAAGCATGTCAAATAACATTCAAAACGATTTGGTTTCCTCTATTTCAACTGTCGTTTTAAACAAAATTAAAGAAGAAATTAAACAAACACGCTTTATTGCTGTTATTTTAGAAGAAACGACTGTTGTTAGTCAGCTTGCCACTGTGGTGCGGTTTGTAAATGCAGATGGAGACATACAGGAAAGATTCTTAGGTTTTATTAACTTGTCAGAAGGCAAAACGGCTAATGCATTGTATAAAATTGTATGTGAAATTATTGAAAAAATTAATGCCTGTGAAAAATTTGTTGTCCAAAGTTACGACGGTGGTGCTGTAAAAGCTGGACATTTAGGCAAACTCCAAGCAAAAGTTCGAGAAACTTATCCATATGCGATGTTTATACACCATTTTGCTCACAAAGTAACTTTAGTTTTATCTGAATCAGTAATGCAAATACAAGAATGTAAAGTATTTCTGGCAACTTTGAGTGGATTGGCCTCATTTTTTTCAAAATCTACCAAACGCACAGAAGCGCTGGATACAATTGTCAAAGGAAAACTGTCAAAAGTTGCTGGTACACGCTGGAATTATGATGGCAAGCTAGTCTTGACGGTTTTTAAACATCGCGATTCTTTAATTGAATTTTTTGAAAGTGTGTTGGTAAACAGCCCTGAGTGGGATACAGAAACATTAAATAGCTCTAGAGGATTTTTGGATAGTTTAAAAAACGTCTTTAACTTTAATTTTTTACTTTTAGTTTTTTTTGAGATATTTCCATTTTCAGAAAATTTGTCTAATGTGTTACAGTGCACAACAAACGATATTGGATTTTGTGTAAAACAGATTTGCGAATTAAAGGACATAATAAAGAAAAAAAGAGATGACTTTGATACATGTTGGGAAAATACGAATAATGGTATCGGTCTAGAGCCACAAAGAAAACGTGCTCGCACCGATATTATTGGAGATATCAAAACTTATTATCAAGGACTTTTTCACGAAATTTTGGATCAGATTGATCAAGAAATAGACAACAGGTTTAAAAACTTTAAAGATCTAATCTTTCTTGAATTATGCAATTTTAATGCGTTTAAGAGGGCAAAAGATTTTCCCGAAACCCAATTTAAGTCTCTAACGAGTTATTATGGGCAGCACTTTGATTTGGTTTTACTACGTTCAGAACTAACAGTTATTTATGAGACTGATCACATCTATAAGAAAAAATCTGCAAGTGAGTTATTAGCTTTTTTGAAAGAAACAATGTTAACCAAAGCATATTCAGAAACAGTAAAATTATGTGAGTTAGTGTTGACAGTACCATCAACTACTAGTGCTCCGGAAGAACATAGTTTGTCTGCATTTAATCGTATACAGACTTATTTGCAAAATTCGACAGGAGAACATCGTCTTTCCAATGTGGCCTTCCTATCAGTTGAAAGCAATCTTTTAAAGACTATGGCGCAGCATCCACGCTTCTACAACGATATTATAGACGAGTTTGCCAAAAAGGATAGGAGCATACAATTACGATACAAATAGGTATGTTTCTCTTTTCTCAAACATCACTGCACGCCACTATTAGGTGGGCATGGACCATAAACTATGATGACAAGCTAGCCCAAGCGCGGATTTTAGGGGGGTAACGTGGTAATTACCCTCCCCTTGGAAGAAAAAAAAACTTCTAGAAAAAAATTATATTACAAATCTGAGGGCACGTAACCCAGACAGCACACTTCGTCCCAGGGACGTACATTTTATGTCCATTTTACGTCGGTACGTCCTGGGATCAATAAGGTACGTACTATGTACGTACTATGTACGTACAATCAGTGGCGCACCACGGAATATGTCTTGGGAGGGGCCCGAGACCTCTGGGGGGGCCGAGGCTTCATGATGTCTATTTTATGCTTATTTTTGTGTTTAGTCATGAAATATGTGGAAAATATCTAAAAAAATACTAGGCTTGGGGGAGGCCCGGGGTGCGCCCCCCAAGCCTTTTTTTAGATATTTTCCAGAGATTATAGTTTTTGAGATAAAAAGTAAGACCATTATTTTTGAGAAATGCATGATAAGAATGAAAATCAGCAAACAATAAAATCTTCACATATCAAATTTGGGGTCAAAGAGAGTGATTTCACAGTCTTCACCTCAAAACATATATATTTTTTTTAAATCTAAATTCATAGGGCTAGGCTTGGACTTATCATTGAAAAATTATAACTTTTCTGTGTTATAAATAATGAGTAGCTTTAAATTTTCTTATTTCTTACTTGCTTTTTGTCTATTTTTAGAGCTTTTGTGGTAAATTTATTTTTATTTTTTTTAGAAGAAAAAGTCTGCATGTGCCAAAAGATATTTGAAAAGAAGAACATGGATTTTTTATTAAATAAAAATGGACAATCACTTTATTATTGGATCAGGATATGGATTATTTAAGACCATCAACGGGATCGGGTCAGATAAAGAATAATAGAGGGTTTTCCAACGAAAATGTAACAGAGAGAAAAGTTTGGAAACAGGTCGATTTTCTTTACGAGGGGGACACCTTTTGGCTATCTTGAAATTTTTGTAGCACGCATCATCTTCGAGTGGTATACTTTACCCCTATATTCTGAATAGGGAAAGTGGGTCTAGTGATACCTTGTTTTAAAGTTTTTCTCTTTACACCCGTGTAAAAATCCATCAAATAGTTTTCGAGATATTTGCTTTCAAATTTTCAAATTTAACATGGAATGATAAAATAAAAATTTAATCCGAAAAATATAAAATTCTGATTAAATTTTTATGTCCATGTTAAATTTGCAAGTTTGAAGGCAATTATTCTAAAAACTAATGGATAGATTTTTGAAATTTTTACACCGTTGGAAAGACATTCAAGAAGACTTCAAAACAAGGTAGCACTAGCACCCACTTTCTCTATTCAAAATATAGGGGTAAAGTATACCCCTAGAAGGGGGTGGGTGCTACAAAAATGTTTCTCCGTGTCTCCCTCGCAAACAAAATTGACGTGTCCGAGCGTTTCTCCGAATTCGCACGAAAAATGTCAAAAAACACCTCTGTTATAGTTCAAATTATACCCATTTGTAATGACAACATGTCATTTTTGTTTATCTTTGTTTAGTATATTATAAACAGCAGTGACAATAAACTTTTAAAAAAAAGTAGTGTCTATGATTTAAATAGGTAGGTAATTGGTTGTGTGAAGTATCCGTCACTGTCAATCAAAAAACATTGATTGGCAAAAATATCTACGCCATACGTTTTTTTCTTACCTGGTGACGTCATTACAAATGCGTATAATTTAGACTATACCTTTTAGTTGGGACACCCTGTATAATAGACCATAAGCTATCTTTAGGAACCTTAAACCTGTCAGTCATGTAAAAATTGATAACTCAATCTTTAAAAAATTTTATTTTATTATTTTAAATAAGATTAATTCTTATACAGTGTGTTTTATTTAAAGGCAACAGAAGCTTTTCAGCCGTGTATAAGTTTTATCTATCGACACACAGTGCTTCAGAACCACAATATTAGTAGAAAATATTCATATATTTAAGGATATTTGAGAAAAAACTTTGTATAAACAAATGTCCTAAATGTCTTAACTTTTAAAAACAGGGTGTTAAGGATTTTCTAGGAAATCTCCTTTTTTATTAATATCTGTCACACTGCTCCAGATATTTTTGTAAAATTTAGTATATAGTTTCTATTTATTAAAAGGCATTTTGTGCGGGAATTAGTTATCTTTAGCTTTTGTTTTATTTTATTAAGCAGAGTAATTTAGGTTTCAAACTAGCCATTTTTAAAACATTTTTAGTTCAATATTATAAGTATAAATGACCTACTTTAAGGCATTGCAAAATAAATAAGAAAGGTTTTTTTAAAGGTTTATTTTTGTATTGTATGGAATGTCTGCTTATCAAATAAAAATATATAATGTTTTTTTTCAAATTCTGATAACCTGTGTAAAAGTATATCTATCTGATAACCTGTGTAAAAGTATATCTAAGAAAGACCTTGGTCACTACAGTTTTACTTTTTTGGAGGAAATTGTGTTACAATGAAACCTCCTATAAGCGGACACTCACGGTTCCGTCGATTTTGTCCGCTTATTGGAGGTGTCCGCTTATGAGAGGGAACTGCGAAATTTTAATATATATTTATTAACAATTTTAGCGGCTTGAGTTTTTCTGATATTAAATTTTTCAGCAATCTTTCGTGCTGATAAATGTTCCTTCTCCGAAACGTTAACAACTTCCATTTTTTTACGTAAACTAAGAAGTTTTTTACTAGGCGCTACTTCTACATCTATTACTACCGAACTGAACAATACAAATCAAACATACAGTCCCGCCGAATAAAATATTTTGTAAATACGAGAGAAGTATTTAGTCTCCGCATTAAAACGGAAAGAGGTAATTGCCTGGCTGCAGAGTGCGTTATTGCCAACATACTACATAATATTTATGTTCATGAGGTGCAGCGCTCCCTCCCGTTGTCAGAGGTTCGCGTCCGGTTAAGGGAGGTTTCATAATTTTTTAACCAAAAAAAAATTGTCCGCGTCCGGTTATTAGAGTTAAAGTTAAAGGAGTGAATTTTACAGGTAATGAAATAGGGAACAGCTTGGTTCCAACAAATTTGTCCGCTTAAAGGGAGTGTCCGCTTATTAGAGATGTCCGCAAGGAGAGGTTTCACTGTATTTCGGATGATTACAAAACCTTGGTGACAAAATATAAATTAGCTCACACATATACTATACTATAGTAGTGTGAGCTATGGTGTTCCTAATTTTATCGAGAAAAAAAAAGATGCTCCGATTTCAAAAAAATTTATATATCTTTGCGTTTTAGATGATTTTGAAACTTTTTTGTTGCGCCGTCTGTCTGTCTGTCTGTCTGTATGTCTGTATGTCTGTCTGTCTGTCTGTCTGTATGTCTGTAACGACCAACGCGCATAACTCAAAAACCGCTTGGCCGATTTTAATGAAATTTGGTACCTAAGCTGGGTTTTGGGCCGAGATGGTCCCATTTAAAAATGAACAAAATCCACCGAGCACAAACCAAATAAAAGGGTGGGGGTTGATTTCAAAAATTAGAGTTTATGGAAAAATATGGCGTGTGTGACATCAAACGAAAGGTAATTGAGTCTGGAGTTCAACAAAATACATTTTAATTTATTTTTAAAAAAAGGGTGGGGGTATATTTCAAAAATTAGAGTTTAAGTGAAAAAATGGCGTGTGTGATATCAAACGAAAGGTAATTGAGTCCGGAGTTTAACAAAATACATTTTAGTTTTTGTTTTTTTAAGGGTGGGGGTAGATTTCAAAAATTTGAGTTTAAGTCAAAACATGGCTTGTGTGGTATCAAACAAAAGGTAATTTAGTCCGGAGTTGAATAAAATATATTTTAGTTTTTATTTATATTAGCTCACACGTACACTATAACTATAGTACCTAGTGTGAGCTTAGGGGCCCATATATTGGCAGAGTATTTTTATAATGAAGTTAGTTTTACACCTTCAATTAAAAATTTTGTCATTTAAAATTCTAGAAACTTCAAGGCTTAATTGAATTTAGCTATCTTTCCTTATTACGGTAGTAATATAAGGATTAGAAATTAAACATAAAACATTTTGAAGGTTTTTTCGTAATTAAAAGGCGCCAACCAAATTTTTCAGTGGCTCTGAGAGAATGGATCGTGATGATGATGATTTTCCACTAGAAATTTTTCTCCTAAAAAAGGAACGAATAATTTTTTTTTCTTGAGTGCATGGGCGCACCCAGCCTACCATTTTTTTAGATATTTTCCACATATTTCATAAATAAAAAGATGAAATAGCATAAAATTCGACATCATGAGGCATCGCCCCCCCCCCGAAGACTCCCCCCCCCCCGAAGACTTCCCCCCTCCAAGACACATTTCTGGGTGCGCCATGAAATTTCATATTTTCGTAATTTAAAAAAAAATCCATATAAAGTTAGCAGAACAGCTTTTTATTTCAAACAGGCACGGGAATTTTTTTTAAAAACTAATTTACAGATAATTATTGGCAAAGAGTGCTTTAGCATTTTTTTATACCTATAAAAGTTAACAGAACACCATTTAAAAAAAAACAGGCACGACAATTTTTTACTTTTTACATCTAATTTAAGGATAAATTTACGGAAAATTATGAGTATTAATTTTAAATATTTCCAAAATTGTTCTGCGAACTTTATATGGTAGGTGCTTTTTTTTCGATGCGGCTGAATGATACTCTTGAGAATAATGATTTTTGTAAAAAATGTGAACTGTTATACCTATAATTAACACTGGGTAACTACTATTAAAGAAAATTGAATTTTTGATTGAACGATCGGCGATTTGTGCGACACCAAATGTGGAAAATCCCAAAAACTCAGTTGCAGTCTAAGGTCTTAAACGGCTTCAGTAGCGTGTCGTGGATAAAAACGAAGTTTTTGGTTATAACACAAATTATTGAACAAAATGTAGGCTACCAGCTACCATATTCCGAAAACCGCATATAAATGCGATGTTCCGTTAAAAAGTTAACATTTTTAAAATTTTTAGTAATTAGTATTAATGGATTTTGATCAAAATCTAATCAGCTCGTTAAAGTGTCAAACACAATTTTACCTGAAAATTTTATGAAGATCGGTGCAGCGGTTTTTAGGACCTATCGTGTTACGGACAGACATACACACACACAGACAGACACCACGACGATATTTCTAAGATAGGTCAAAATACACCCAAATAACACATTTTGGCGTTATCTCCAAAAATATTTTTCGACGAAAATCATACCTTCTCTATTATTGCTCCGCGGGCTAGGAAGGTAAAAATGCTTTGGCAAATGCATAATCTATGAACGGTCTGCTTAATTTATCTAAAAAAGGCTGGGCAGGAAACATGCCGATACATCGATTTGCAACCCTTCCTACATTGTGGCTACCTTCTCCTCATACACGTCAGAAAATTTTTTGAGGTTGTATTTATATTTTTTAAATGTTCATGTTTGTGCAAAAAAATTAAAAAGTTTTAAATCAATAAGGGAATCAGGAACTCCAAAATGTCTTGGAAAAGTAAAGTTTTGGAAGACCTAAATAAACGAGGCAAAGAATTATTAAATGTTAACCAATGTGAAAAACTTTACAATGAGTTAGTTCAAAAAAAAATTCAACTAGAAAGTAAAATAAATCCCAACAACCCTGAGGGAGGAGTGGGAAAATTATTATTTGAGGCAAAGAATATCCTAGACGAAGCACCTATTAAAATTATGCAATCTGAAGATATCACTAAAAATATTAATAAAGAACTTGATGAGATTGAAGAAGTTTCGTCCAAGTTAAAGGACCAAATGTATGCAATTAATGCTTCTCAAACAGGTTTACAATATCTGACAGTAATACAACAAGTAGAATATTTATGCAATGAACTAGAAAGAGAAATTGGGAAAAAAGATGATGAAAAATGTGTAACTCTTTTTGTTAATATAACTGAACTCCAAAGAAACTTGATTGAATGTCCAACAAAGAATTTACAAGATTATCTAAATGAAACAATTTTGTACTGGCATAAAATTTTAAAGGACAAAATTTCTAAAGAATATAATGATGTTTTGAATCAAATCAAATGGCCATTTGTTAGTACTAATTTTAGTTTAGTAACACCACTGCAATCCCATATAGATAAACTTCAAATAATAGCTGAATATTTATTGGAAATTGAGCTGGCAAATGACCAAAATCAAAACAGAATTCCTTCTGGCATTTTAAGTCATTTTTCTCCTTTATGTTTGCCAGTATATTTTTTAGTAAAACCTTTAAGAAAACGATTTTTGTATCATTTTTATGGTGGAAGACAGACAAACCGAGTTGATAAACCAGAGTGGTATTTTACACAAGTTTTAACATGGATTCGAGATCATAAAGATTTTGTTGAAAAATGGATACAACCAGTACTAAACAAACTTGGAAGACACCACATTGATGCCAAATTGGAATTTATCAGAGGGCTCGTGAAACTAGCAGTTGAAAAGCTTAATTCTGAACTTCCTTTATTACAGTATGATGATTTTACTTTTTCTCATTCCATTGATGAAGCTCTAGGCTTTGATAAAGAACTAAGAGATACTTATAATTACCAAGCAACTGAACCCGGAATCTTGTTGGTGCTTACTCAAGGACAAGTTTTTATGAAATGGTTAATTATGGAGAAAAAATATGCCACAGAAAAAATGGATGCAATATTGTCACCAACTTCTGTGGAGGCGTTTGATTTATTGACATCAGATGTAGAAGATTTAAAAATTACCATGTGTGCTGATGCATTTATAACTTTGTTACAAACAATTTCTGAGCGGTATGAAAGTCTCCCTCAACCTGGGCATAGGTTGCAGTTTTTAGAGTTACAATTGGAACTTTTAGATGACTTTAGGGTACGATTATTACAGTTGGTCAATGCAGAGGAAGGAAATGTAGTTGAATCGAAAATTCCAATGATTGCAAATACTGTTTACTACATTGAAAATGTTCTTGTTGACTGGGGTGGAATGTTACAGTTTATAACTTTATATTATTATAAAAACAATCTCGAAATTGAGAAAGAACCACACTCTCCTCTAACAAGTGATACAGATAACAGTCCCAATGGAGAATTTGAGTTCTCAACAGTTTTTTCTGAAACATTATCCCTTTATAGACATTTCAGAAATGACATGTTATGTGTTTTAGCTGAAAGTGTAATGGCTGAGGTGAAAAAAAGTAGTTGGGCCTATCGCCAAGAAAGGTGGTCAGCTATAAGAGTTGTTAAAGAGTTTAGGAGTCTTTCCTTAACCCCTACTGCATGTCCCATGTTTGAAATTCTAGCAAAGAGACTTCATCAGGCTGGAAAAAACTTAGAGAGCAGACTTTTTACTATAGTCTGGAGAAACATAGCTGCTCAATTAGATTCCTACCTTTTTGAAAACTTAGTTATGGACAATAGATTCAATGATGGTGGAGCTCTTCAGCTTAAATTTGACATAACTAGGAATCTGTTGCCTTTGTTCTCACAGTTCAGTGAAAAACCAGGCAGTCATTTCACAGAACTTACAGAATCCTGTGTTTTATTAAATTTAAGCAAAGGCTCAGCCTTATTATTACGAGAGAACCTTTTGGCACTTGAAAGTGCAACTGGGGTAGAAGATACAAGGGGTAAAATGTTAAAAGAGATTGGTGTTGTTAATTTTAGTCCCAAAGCGGCTGTTAGTATATTGAACAAAAGGACTGATTTGACCACAAATAGGATGGTTGTGGATTAGTCTATAAGTTTTAAAATTGTGATATAGGAAATATTAATTAAAGTTTGGCAAAAATATATTATTGTTAAGGTTTCTTAATTTAAACAGGTGTTAATGCATTTAATGTAACTTGTGTTTGCCTACTACCACAATGTAAAGAAAAGGGATCACTTTTGTATGCATAGAATGGAAAAGATTAATAAATGAATTAGGTATTATTTTTTCAATAAATGTGGTTTTTTATTACCTCCATTCTGATAATCCCTTAGAAAGTTACTGGTTTAATGTTCCAAGGATAATCCCAATAATCTAACTAATATAGTAATACTTTATATTTACCCACAGAACCTCAAACCTTAATAAGGCAGTATCAAAGTAAATCCAGCACACAAGTAACTTTTTCCTCTTTTCAAAGGAATATAAAAAATATTGGAATTCAAAACATGAAAAATTTGGTTTTCTCTTTCTCTCGAAATCACAGAACACCAACGAACTTTTGACTATATTCATAAACTAATATTAGTTTATGCTATATTGAAATACTTTACTGGACCACTAGTCCATTTTGTACCGACTTTGCTGCCCATCCCTATTATTAAAAATTTTAGGTTATGTTTATTGTTTTTTTAAATTTGGAAAATGATTTTTTGTTTTTGATAAGGATTACAAAGATTGGTGTTCTGTGAGATAGATATTCGTATTTTAGTAATCTTAAATTATCGACATTTGTCATCATTCCAAAATAATCCACTATGAGCTGCGACGAAATTTTTGAAAGATTAAGTAAAAACCCTCCCGAGGTCTCTTTAGAAGCCACCCGATTATTAATGAAAATAGCTGAAAACATCCTGAGGGTAAGCGACAAAATTTCAAAAATAGAAGGCACTGAGAGAACTTACATAGATATAAATATTTTTTCACCTTTTAACTTAATTTGTATTAGCTAATAAAGCTTACATACTTTTTCGGGCTCTGGGGTCGATATTTAATTTTAGACCATTATCTGCTAACCACACATTTAAGTTTTTTAGATCTTCAATCAAAACTCTTTCCATTTCTTAAATTTCACCCATGTTACAAATAAAATAGAGTGCCAACTGCAAGTAATTTGATTTTGCATTTTTTAACATGAAGAACAATGTCATTAAATAATAACAAAAATGAAATAGGCCATAATACTTATGCCTGACAAACTCCCCTATTTAATCTCTATATTATGTGATTAAGCACTTTTAAATTTGACTTTTTTAAACCTCTATTCTGTTCCATCTGAGGTTCCATCAATAAAAGGTCAATGTTTACAGTTTCCAAAGCTCTACCAAAATGAAGAAAAACTACTCCAATATTTTTTTTTGTATATTTCTCACTTCCATGTTAACATCAAAAACTGTAGAGCCATTTCACATGAATGTTTTTTGTCTGTACTCTCGATTGCTCTTGTATTAAAATATTATTATGATCTAGGTAGTGAAGTGATGATCTTTAACAATTAATTCTAATGTTTTCTGATAAACTGGTAATGTATTTATTGGTCTATGTACTGTACAAAGAATTTTTTTAAACCTTTTTAATTGAAAATTCAAATATTCTTTTATTAAAAAAATTGTATACAAACAAGTATTGTTACAATTGAACAATAGGTGTCAAGAAAAGATGTTGCTGCATTAAAAATGAAGCTGTACTAAAAAATACTTATAACTACAGGTAAAATAATTAAAACAAAGTAACTAGATCAACTTATGTTAAAAAAGCTTTTTTTTATAATAATAAAAATACTTAAAATTAAAATTATATCTAAAATTTAAAAATTTCTGTCTTAGAGCTAACTACTTCCAAATGTTAATTTGGGATGAACTGACATTATTTTACATAAAATTAATTAAATCAAATTGTATTAAACAAGTAAAAACATTAAGCAGGTACAAAACATTTTTCCAAAATCTCTGGTCTAGAAATTCTTTTACTGTGTAAGGTTCTAGATCTATTATTAATTTTTATAGATTTCTTAAAAGTATTATACCTAGTTATTTTCAGTCTTTAAAGAATTTGGCATTTTGTTAAAAAATTTTATACAGGAGTAAGTAGGCCCTTTTTCTGTAGCTGTAAGGCAATTAATCTGAAAATGAATGCCTGCATATCTTGTTGAAATGTTGTGATTAGGTTCGAATTCATGAAATTTTTCCCTGTTTTTAAACAAGAATAACAGTCACTCATATATGTATGGACAAGTGTTAAAAGACCCAGCTACCTAAATCTTCCCCTACAGGAATGCCTTTTATGCAAATTGAGCATTGTTCAGATTGCTCTTTTTTGTGCAATAAAATCCAGATTTGCATCTGCACTGCTCCCCCAGAAGATAATTCCATATCTGAGTGGTTGCACATTTCCAAGTGTCACACAGTGGGCTCATTGCAAACCACAAGTCTAAAATTTTAGTACCAACATTGTTGGTAAACTATAAATCATATTTTCCAATTCGAATTTTATAACTAGACAATGGCGAATCGAGGATGTCCGGGGTGGGGAGGGGGAGGGGCCAAGGTAGGTGCTGTTTTTCATAATTGTGAACTCTGAAGTCAAGCAATACATGCAGATAAAATGTGCCTCAGGTGAAGTATTTTGGAAAATAAAGTAATTTTTGTGAAAATTAAAAAAACAATAATTTTATAAGAATTTGCAGTTTATCTAGCTGTTTTTTTACTAGAACTAAAACATATACGCTTTGTCAAGTAGGGGGGCAAACTCCCCTGCCCTCTCCCTGGATCCACTTCTGGAGCTGTTTAATTTCCTCCAAATAAAACACATTAATGTTTTAAAACATCTATGGTTCACATAAAAGAATTCGCGGTCATCTCCGCACAGTGTGCCTGAATGAAGTATAGGTTACATAAAAATGGTTCCAAAAACTAATTGCACATTTTGAATATGGACTCTTTCCTGAGTTCAGAAACATATTCATCATATTTTTTGCCATTTTTCTAGTTAGCCTAGGCGCTGGCTCCTGTCACGTGTGACCTAATATGTGCGCTCAGTTTGACTGCAGGGTAGTGTTAAGCACCCATAGGAGTAAACGAAAAAGTTTGGTCGCGTGGTCGAACTCATAGTCGTTTGGCCGCCCTTTGAAAATGGCCGCCAAATTGATAGATTTTTTTGTTTAAGCTTATCTCCCTACCCAGTCGTACGATTTTAATTTTTTAAAGCTTTTTATACTCCTTTTTTAAAGACAAATAAACTTTGTTATTACACATTTTTTGATAAATCAAGTAGTTCTTGAGATATACCAAGTTATTAGTATTCCCGCTCGCAAAAGAATTAAAATAATACACATGCTCATTTTATTGTAGCTTGAATATTACTGACATTTGTTTTTGAAGAGGATATTGACTTTATGTTTTTAAAGTTCGATGGGTACCCCTAAAGACTGCCTTAAAGAGGTTGGTTTCTAAAACCGTTCACAAGATTATAGAAAAAGTGAATTTGCAGCAAAACGATGCATCCTAGCGAAAAACGTTCAGAATAATTTTTTATTGTACTTTTAATTCCGCTTCTTCTGATCATTGTCATATCTTTTACAATTTTTAAGAAAAAAATCGATTTTGGACCAAAAACATGAAATTTTTACAAAATTGTATATTTTAGCTGTCTTGTCCAGCTAACTATCAAAGCTAGGATGCTAAGTGATACATCAAAAGAAGCGGAATTAAAAGTACTACAAAAAAGTAATTTTATGGTTTTTCGCTGCAAATTCATTTATTCTATAATCTTGTGAACAGTTTTAGAAACCACCCTATTTAAGGCAGTCTATCCATCCAACTTTAAAAATATAAAGTCAATATCCTCTTCTGCGAAAGGTTTGAAGCCTTCTATGTAACAAAAAAAACAAATGTCAATAATATTGTAGCTACAATAAAATGAGCATGGGTATTATTTTAATTCTTTTGCGGGCGGAAATACCAATAATCTTGGTATACTCTCAAAAGCTACTTGATTTATCAAAAAATATGTAATGACAAAATTTGTTTGTCTTTAAAAAAGGAGTATAAAAAGCTTTAAAAAAAGAAGTTATACAGGCTTTAAGAAATTAAAATCGGACTACTGGGTAGGGAGATACGCTTAAACAAAAAATCTATCAATTTGGCGGCCATTTTCAAAGATGGCGGCCAAACGACCATGAGTACGACCACGTGACCAAAATTTTTTTATACTCCTATAGGTGCTTAACAAAGTTCCGTATTAGGTCACACGTGACAGAAGCTAGCGCCTGGACTAACTAGAAAAATGTCAAAAATTTCGAGAAGAGGATTAGCTAGGATTTATATGAATATGGCCCTGAACTCAGGAAAGAGTCCATATTCAAAATGTGCAATTAGTTTTTGGAACCATTTTTATGTAACCTATACATTCAGGCACACTGTGTCCGGTGCATCTAGCCACAAATAAATTATGTAAAATGCACAGAAGCAAGGATAAAAAGAAAAATAGGTTTTGGTTAAACAATGCAGCTTGTAATTAAAGTAATTTACAACAGAAAAAAAATAACGAAAAAATTCAAGCCCAAAATATATAAAATTATTACCTTGATTTCTTTGTCATTTGGCAATAGGACCCTTCAAGCTTAAAACTTAGGACACTCCAGAAAAACAACCATGTGATTGCTGGTAAGGTGCTGCAAGTTGAAGGTGGAAAATTCTGTTTGGAGTTAATGGGTTTTGTTGAGGTAAGATGTTACAAATAATCTGGAAAAATAGCATTTACCTTTTGGTATAGTTATACAAAAGTTATTTGTCAAAAATATTAAGATTTGCCCAAACTTACCTCATAAGCGAGAGATGTTTTTATTTTCGATTTTCCTATTAATTATATTCAAAAATACCATAAATTTGACTCAAAAATTTGGTTCATTTGGAAAAAAATAGTCACGCTAATTTTTTTTGCAGATCGATTACGGGTCAAAAGAATACCGTAAAAAAGTGTCTTTCTCCCCTTTGATTTGATTATACGCGAAAACAATTCGTTCCAATTTCCCTGTCTAGGTTACAGCTCTATAACCACATTTCTACCGTAAAAAGGCAAAAAAGGTACTGGCAAAAATTAATTTTCGACTTAATTAATCTTTTAGAACATTTTTTTTATAAAATTTATTTTGTATGTTTTTTTTTTCAAATTTGATTTGAAGATTTTTCCTTATTTTTAAAAATATCAGGAAGATAAAAATAAATTCTTGCAGAGAACAAATTAAAAAACTAGTTTTTTTTGCCTTTGTTGGGTGGATTTATAGACTCTATTTTCGACAAATTGGCAAAAATAATTTTTTTGCGTTTTACGCGAAAACGGTTTGTTGTAGAGAAAATTTTGTTTCTACGAAAACGTTTAGCACATGATGTGTGTGTGTGTCTACAATGTGTCTCCATAGATCACAGGTCTACAATTATTTTTAGCTAGGTGTCGACGAAGTTGCTAAAAATTATGTTTTTTCAGTTTGCGCAAAAACCGTAAGTTGTAGAGAGAAAGTTTATGATTAAAGGGGGGGGGGGTGGAGATACGTAGACGTAAACGATTTGTCTAAAAAAAATATCGTTTTTTTTCCATTCAATTTTCCAGATTTACTGTACTATGAACAATTTGAATTTGTTAATAATTTTAGTCTGCATTCAGATTGTAAAAGTAGTTTAAAATAAAGTTACTTAGATTTTAAAGTATAATTGATTTATTACCAGCTTTAAAAAGTTCAGACTACTAAAAAATTCAAAAAATAAAATTAATAAAAATGTACTTATTTCAATTTTTAAGTTTGCACCTAATGACAGATACATAAAAATTATAATCCTTGCTCTTGTGTACCAGAGAGACCTTGTAGATAAAAATAAACTGCATTTCGATGCATTGCGTTTTAGGTTTAGCAAGTTTCTTTTTAGGATAAAGATTGTTTTTCACTGCCAAAAAATGCCCCTCTTACCAAACTTAAAGATATTCTCGATGCTCTACAAATCTGGAGGGATCTAGATACATCTTCCAGCAAAAAGCTAGACCAAAAACCAGTTGGCAATGACAAAAATACTAGTTCTACCTCAAAAGCTACTCTCAATCGTAAGAGCTCCAGTGTGGCCGAGTCTACGAAGCAATCACAAAAAGAGTTCTTGGATTTAAGAAATGTTAAACCATTGGTACTTCCGCCAATGCAAAAGGTGAGTAACAGTTTTTAAATGTTTTCAGTTTGTCTTGATATTGTTTTTAGTTTAGTGACGCGCTATATGTCGTGCACCACTGGTAGAAGGATGAATAGGGTTTCATACAACTAACAATCGTGAATATGTATTCCTCTCCCATCCCCATATAATACCTACCGTGTTCTCGTAGCTACCGGAAGCTTGAGAGCATACACACCTATCCTAACAAAGAAAAATTAGAGATGACGAAACTGTTTCCGAATAGGCGAATTTTGAATCAGTGCCCCGGTAGCTTAGAGGGAAGAGCATTTGCCTGGTTAGCGAAAGGTCGCTGGTTCAAATCCAGCCTGAGGTAAATCTTTTTATTATCTTATTTTTCCCTTGCCCTTATGCCACTAAATTCTCCTCGTTGTGTAATTTATATATGACGAAAACGAAACGAAACGGTTTCCTAATAGGCGAATTTTGAATCAGTGCCTCGGCAGCTCAGATGGAATTTGCCTGGTTAGCGAAAGGTAGCTTTATCTTATTTTTATTATTTTTCCCTTGCCCTTATTCCACTAATTTCTCTTCATTGTATAAGTAAAAAACTATAGTTTTTATTGTGTGGATGTGGTTTGGTTTATAAATTTCTTTTCATTTAATTTTTTTTATGTTTTCCGCACGCTCGTAGAAAAAATAGAAGTCGCTATTTGCGTACGGAAAAAATCGATTTTTTGCACTTTGGAAAATAGCTATTAAGTAAAATTTTTAGTAGCTCAGCTCGCATAATTTCGCTTTTCGACTAGAGTGACGGGTTTGAATCCCATGCCTGCCTCTACAAAGTTGAACCCATTATCGATGTGAATACACATCCACCGGTGATAGGAAAAACGCCAGTTTTGTGCGGAGTGTGGATATCAGCAAAGTTTTTTTATTTTATTTATTGGGTCTTACCGCTTATTGAAGACAATTTGACAGCTCAGTTTGGTGGACTCCAAGATAATCTGACTCGAAGTCACTTGGTGCACAATAACAAGCCATTTACTCTCACAGGCCCAGTGCGCCTAAGCACCACCACGGTAGACAATTTTCTTTTATCAATGAAGGATTTAGTTTTGCCTGAAACTCTTTGTCGAGCCCAGAGTTGTTTGTGTCCATCTTAACGTCACTTTCGAATTAAAAGTTAGCACAATTTATTTGTTTATTTAAAAAATCAACAATAGTTGTGGAAAAACACTCTATACAAAATTTGAAAGATTTTTCGTGTTAGATAATTATTATATTTTAAAAGATCATTGGTGAATATTAAGATATATTATATTATCAAAACCTATAATTTTTAGTTGTTTGCCAATCAATTTCTTCATGGATTAGAAAGACATTTTCATGACTGTCTTAGATACGGCGATAAGGATTTACAAGCTAGAGCGAAAAAACTGATACCTTTGGCTGAAATAGAAGGAGAGGCACAAAAGAGGTTAAGGTCGGTTCAGGAACATTACAAAAAAAGTAAGTTACTTATTTTTATGTAGGTTCTGCCATATATGTTAC
Organism: Aspidapion aeneum; assembly: GCA_963576565.1. Taxonomy (NCBI): domain Eukaryota; kingdom Metazoa; phylum Arthropoda; class Insecta; order Coleoptera; family Brentidae; genus Aspidapion; species Aspidapion aeneum. The sequence goes on from OY755038.1 coordinate 202,271,205, forward strand.
CAGGGGCGTAACTACCTGGGCTTTTTTTGGGGAGGGGCCTTATTGGGTCTTACCGCTTATTGAAGACAATTTGACAGCTCAATTCGGTGGACTCCAAGATAATCTGACTCGAAGTCACTTGGTGCACAATAAAAAAAATTCTAATGCAGGAAAGCGGGGGTGTACGGTGGCTTAACACAGGTTAAGATGAAGGAAAAAATTGCAATACAAGCAAAAACCTAAAAAGTTAAAAAAAAAATGTCGCGGCAGTAAAATATTGAACCAATTAGGTTTACTACTTTTTGGAATAATCGATGCCCCGTTTTTTTTAGAAAGAACAATAATTTTAGAAAAACAAGGTACCTCTTGGGAAAAACGGCGCCGCGCCGTAGACAAAAAATTACAATATGGAAAATCTTAGAAACGCTCAAAAAATTGCGCCGTCGACAAAAAATTAGGTACTTTGTGGAAAAAATTGTGGCGCAGGCCAAAATGTAGAAATTAGGTACTTTTTTGGTGAAAATGGGGCCGCAGGCGAAAATTTTTAGTCAAAAAGCTAAAAAGCGCAAGCGTAAATTTTATAAAAATTAAATAATTTAAAGAAAAAAAATAGTACCATCAATGCAAAACTTTTGGTTAGTTTTAGAAGTTAAATTTTCAAGGACTTTGCCCCTGATAAATTATGCTTATTTTTTTGCGACGCACTATGGTCCGAGGGATCAATATTTTGGCCAAAAATAGACTTTTGCAGTTAAACTTTCTAATCACTTAAACGTAAATCAATAAAGAAGTCTAAATTGCTAATATACAATTAAAACATATTTTTTATTACCCCCCCCCACTCTTGCCACCAACATTTTCGTGATTTATACTGCCTAAAATCCCTTTTAAAAAGTGTATTATTTTTAATATGGTCTGCAAATTACACAGCCTCACAAAAAATTATAAGTTGCAAAACTCAGAGGGTAAACCCCCCAAATTCTCCTAATTTTGGTGCACTAAAATCCAGTTCCCCTAAAAAAATGTTTCAATTATCGAATTTGCCCCTATTAGCCCCCCCCTGGGGGGTAAAATTTGATCTATTATAAAAATTCAAAATATATATATTCTTAAGTATGTTGGTCCGCAGAACTAAAATTTAAGGATTAAAAATTTTGTAACCATTCAGTAACCTAATTTTTTTTTTACTCCGTTTATTTGGGGGTCAAAAGTTTACTTTTTTAATGGACATGAACAGTTTATCATGGAAATATTTCTATTTGCTAAATTCAACGAAGACAATAAAAAAAATAATTCACTCAATTATCCCCTAAGTCACCCTATCCCGTATCCTGGAGGGGGGAAATAGGGCAGCTGTTGAGCTGTCCCCCTTTTTAACCAGGTTTTTTTTTTAAATCGGACATTGATATTCAATTACAATATGAATTCCCCCCCCCTCTAAATTAGGAAGGCCATGGAATTCAGAAACATGCCCCCTCTTCTGTTTTGGGTTGAATACAACCTTGCCCTAGCAACCCTTTTTCCTCCCTAAGAGGAGAAGCCGTAGGCACTAAAATAAAAATTCATATAGAAGTTTAGTCGTGCCTATAGTAAGTTCCATACAAAATTTATTTATAGACTCCCACTCCCACGCCTCCCCCTGCCAGGGAGATGCTAAACAGTTTTTCTTGTTCTGGTTGGATTCAGCGAATACCTAATATGGCATTAAAAACTTTTAATGTTCCTAAAAAGTGAAGTTTTTACCTCCACATACAGGGTGAAAAAGAGAGCATGAATCCGATGAATGATATATATTGAGGATAAATTTGTATTGATCATCATATTTTAGTTTGGGGGGTAATAAGAGCAAGTTAAATAATAAAACCCATTTTTTTGTTTCACCACCTTAATAATTTTTAACCTTGTTAACCCCCCACCATTCTAAATTGTTATTTTCCTCCCCCAGTAAAAATTATTCTATATTTGAATTAAGATGCTCCAAATATCCCAAAACCGATGTTAAATGTTTGCAGTTTCTACTAATTTCCTATCTATTTTGGCGGCCATCTTGAATTTTTCCCTTGTTTTTTAAAGTTCATTGCTAAGACAGGAGTTTTGATATCTATGATTCATTTTGCTTCTTTAAAGGTACTTTGCTTATTACTATCTATATAGAAGACACACGGAAACACAAATTAAAATGCACTCATTAACGTATTAATACGTTAATGAATGCACTAGAATAGGCACTTTGTGTCTATCAGAATATGTACGGTCATGTTTAATAACGAATTTGGAGACTATCGCACCTTTTCGCACCAACAGTGTATGTACTCCGGAAAGTACATATCAGGACGAAAATATTTTTACAAAAATTAATATGAAAGTTGGTGAAAGCGTTTTTGTTAGTCCAATGAAATATCGAGAAAAAAAAATTCATACACTTCTGGCACAATTTTTGTATCATTGGTATTTAAAGAATAAGTTTAAAATCCCTGTGACTAAAATTATCAAAAAATAAACTACTTACCTTTGGTTAAAAAAGCCATTTTTAAAAATTTTTATAACTCTTCGCACTTCTTAGAAATAGCACATTAAAGTTAGTGAAAAATAATGAACAATAAAAAACAATTGCTGATTGTCAGGAAACGTCAAATTCAAACAACGATATTTCGAAGCCTGCTTTGGCAATGAAGCCAATTATGCTGGAATTTTAAAATGCCATTATTTAGCTTTAAAAAATATGTAACCAAACAGTTTTATTGTTAAGTTAGTTTTTGCTATTTTTGGCCAAAATATTGGGGTTTCAGACTAAAGTGCGACGGAGGGGCTAATTTTGAGCTTGGGAGTCTAGGCAAGCTACAAATCTGTAAACCGATTTAACAAATCTTTTAGACAAGCTAGGAGAACCAAACATTTCAATCCAAGAAACACTATTAATGGAACTACTTAGGTGGTTCAAAGAAGATTTCTTTTCCTGGATTGATAGTCCCGATTGTCAGTTTTGCGGAGAGAAATGTCAATTTTCGCATATGTCAAACGATCCTCAGATGATGGTTTACACCAATAGAGTTGAAGTAAGTAAATCGCAGTGGACAGCGATTTATCATGTACTAACCCTCAGATGCTTCGTAACAAGGCTTAACTAATCCATTCTCCCTCTTTGTTGTTTGTATGTGAGCAACAAGGACATAATCGCGATTAAATCCATAATCGCGCCTACATGCTTACGGTGCATCTGAGGGTAAATAAAAAGGGTACTTCCAAATCAAGAATATTTCGTGGCAAAGAAAAGTTTTGTTTTTCTTGGATTCTTTTCACTTTTAGCTGTTGGGAAACATTTTAGGATTTTTTAATTCGCAGGTTCTAAAATTTGTGTTTGTTAGTATTTTTGGCTTTTAATGACTTCGCGAATGGGATTAAAATGAGGGACAAAGTATTGTTGGAGTACATTTTGTCTTCTCATCGATTGCTGTTTTTGCTAGTTCCTCTTGTGTTTTGGTTACGGATTATTAAACATAAATGGATTGGATTTGATCACAGTTGAAGTGGCAAATCCAAGCCAGCTGTGATTTTAGTTTGACATTTCCTTCTCTGGTTTAGAAAAGTGCTTGTCAGATAAAGATAATCAGATTTTCTGTTGACAAAGCCTGCTATATCTAGTCCTAAAAATACATAATGTTCAAAAAATACTTAACTTAGCTAATAGAGCACTTAGATTAGTTTTAGTCTTTGTAATGGAATCACATATTGCACTGTTTGTATAAGTAATTGTATCTTTATAAAACTACAAAAAAAAACACAATAAATAAAAATTATAAGACAAAAAAAAGTATATCTTAGCCTATAAGTAATTTAAAAAAATAAATAAACAGCAATTAAAAATAAAAGAAGAAGAACAGAGTACCTAACAAAAATAAAACGTAAAAAATGGTTAAAATTAAATTTTGTATAATCAAAAAATAAAAATACATAAAAAATAGATGCTACTTAGAAAATAATGACAGATAGGTACTTTGGAATGCTATTAAAATAAATAAAATAATAGTTAAACTTAAAAAACCACAATACTATTAAAAAAATATTAAACACAATATTAAAGTTAAAACAAAACAAATCAGAACAATAAAAAAAATATAATAATAAAACCTATCTGAAATTGTCGTTATAAAACTCAGACATAGAGTAGTACGGTCTATCAAGAAGCAGATTTTTTACCCTTCTCTTAAACTGTCTAAGTGATGTAACAAGCTTAATGTTGCTAGGCAAATGATTGAAAATCTTTCTGCCCTCATAAATAAGAGATTTCTGGACCAGTGCGCTTTTAGGAATTGGCAACACAATGTTGCCATTTTGTCTAGTTAAACGTTGTTCAGTTCAGTTTTGGTTGGTTGTGAAATCCCATTGCTAGCTGTTCTATAATCTATGGTTTTGGTTTGTAAAAGCATACGGTTACGGGCAGGTATAACTCTCATCTAAACCATCAGATGAGATATAAAATCGTTTACTTAGCAAGGGTATCACATTTACAATGCAGTGGTTTGATGACCCTTTAGGAGAAATCAGTTAACTGTCAACACCTAATTGGTAGCAATTAGATTTTGGACCGCCGTGGATGCACAGCTTTTGGGCTGCCTACGAAAAAAATGCAAGAGAAACAAAACCTTTCTTAACCCAATTTGCCACGAAACATTAAGATTTTTTCATCCACGGTTACGAAAACTTGCATTTGTAATGGAAAATACCAAGAAAATAACTCTAGCTAGTAACACTCCCACCCCCTAAGTGCAAAATTGTTGATGAAGTACGTCTAAGGAAATAGGGGGGATAAATGCTTTCATGCACCATTAAACATGATACAGTGAAACCTCCCATAAGCGGACACTCACGGTTCCGTCGATTTTGTCCGCTTATTGGAGGTGTCCGCTTAAGAGAGGGAACTGCGAAATATTGATATATATTTATTAACAATTTCCGCTGCTTGAAATTTCCCGATATTAAATTTTTCGGTGATCTTTCGTGCTGATAGATGTTCCTTCTCCGAAACGTTAACAACTTCCATTTTTCCACATAAACTAAGACGTTTGTTTACTAGGCGCCATTTCAAAGAGATCTATTAGTACCCAACCGCCGAATAAAATAATGTTGTAAATACGACAGATGTATTTCGTCTTCGCATTAAAACGGAAATAGGTACTTCCTCGGCTGCAGAGTGCATTGTTGCCAACATACTAGATAATATTTATGCCCATGTCGTGCAGCGCTCCCTCACGTTGTCAGAGGTTCGCGTCCGGTTATAGGAGGGAATTTTACATGTAAAGATATAGGCAAAAGCTTGGTTCCAACAAACTTGTCCGTCTAAAGAGAGTGTCCGCTTAATAGAGGTGTCCGCAAGGAGAGGTTTCACTGTATATAATAATATTTAGGATGTCCCAGATGCTTACATGGGGATTTCGGATAGAGTTTATAAAAATTAGTAAAAGGTCTAGAAAAATCGGTTAACGTCATTCAATTGCCCGTAATCTCTAGTACAATACTTCAAAATTTTATTAAATTCGTTTACAAGATGGCGACAATATTTCAATTCTTCAATAATTTTTTTTTGTTTTTGCTCGATATTTTAAAACCCTCTGTAGATATTTTTAAAAAGTGGCGATATTTCAAGCCCAATCAGATGCTCTATCAAAATTTTAAAGAGCTACAGGAGTTTTTAAAATAAATGTCAAAAAAAAAATAAGTATCGTCGCCATATTATAAACAAATTTAATAAAAGTTGGTAGTTTTGTATTACCCACTACTTTTTTTAGTAACCCTTTTCTAATTACCCATATAGTTACTTTTATCTGAGACACCCTGTATAGGTATACCGTTAAATATCCCCCTCTGCCTACTTTTTGCCACCGTACTATCACAACAAAAATCTCAAATGTAGTGACGATAGGCACTTGAATGCAAATACATTTTAAGAACTATATCCACTTCCCAATATTCAAGCAGTAAGTTCCGTGTTAAATAAATCTAAATTTGAAAACGGTTACAGATACTTACTAACCGAAACGTCGTGTTTAAAATAAATAAAGACAATGTAACTCCGAAATTTTATTTCTACTTGATGTTACCTTACTGAGTCATGTCAGTAAACGTAACGCAACTCCTTCAAATTATATATAAATCTGATCCTTTACCAACTATCAACGTGGTGCTTTTGAAAACTTCATTCCAGTTCTCAGTTCACTTGTTTCGCCAGAAAATCATTTTGTGTTATTTTTTCACGATTAAAAAAAGCTAAAAGTTATGTATTTGTAATTTTAGGCAAAAATAAAAAAAAACGTAAAAGTTATATACAGGTGACTTTATACTTTCAGACCACACGTACCAGCTAATTATTTTTTTTAAAATCACGTTGTAGCTAGTGAGATGTGGTCTTTACACGGTCCCAACGTTACACGGTGTTAAAATTCCACTCAAATTTGATTTTTCTGAATGAAATATGCTATTTTTGATTGCAGATTTCAATGCTACGTAAAACATAAGAAACTTGTCCGAAAAATATTTCTGAAACATGCTTGCTTTAACCTTAAACCAGATATTTAGTTATTTCGTAGTAGTAGTAGTAATAAAGAAGCAAAACGGAAAGTAATCAAAATCTGAATTAAATAACACCAGACAGGTGACACAATTTGGGTAAACTTTATGCAAAATCATTTGAAATCGATTTCATGAAGTTTTGCTTGATTCTGCCCTTCAAAAGTTATCCAAATTCATATAAAATCTTCCTGGTATAATTTTAACCCTACCGACATAGAATAGCCGCCGCTCTTTGCGGTCCGACAACAAAGTATTTGTTTTCCGACGGACCGAGGCCAGGTGGGTAGACGGCACCTGATTGGCAGATTTTTTTGAGATGCGCTTTTAATTGCTTTCAGGTGTTCGTTTCGGGACCCCTTCAGTCGGCAGAATGCAGAGTTAGAAAATAAATCAGTGTCGTTTCTGTAGGTGTAGGAATAGAAAGTTTTATTATCTATCTTTATTTCTTTAGTTTACGCCATAATTAAATTAAATAATTTTCATGAGTATATCTACCGCCGCCGATGTCACTTTCTTTAAAGGATATGCCGATGGTCGGCTTTTATCTTTGTTCAACTGACTTTGCAAAAACTATACTTTCCGTTTTGCTTCTTGGTTACAACAACGAAATAATTAAATATCTGTTTTGAGGTTAAAGCCAGCATTTTTCGGATAAAAGTTTTTAAATTTTTTTGTGTATAATTCTAATTTGCAATCAGAAATAGCTTATTCCATTTAAAAACATTAACTTCGAGTGCAATTTTGTCACTTCCTGTAAGGTTAGGACCTCGAAAGCAGCATCATCGGAAAGAGCAGATCTCACTACCTTAATAATGATTTAAATTTTTTTAAAGATAAGTAATGTTTCCTTTTAAAATAATCGGCCCTTACGGGTGGTCTGAAAGACACTGTGAGTTCCGAAAATATCAAAACAATTAAACAAAGCATAGTCTAGATATTAAATTTTAGAATGGCTAAAAATAAAATAACCAAGATTTCCAAGATGGTTGCGAATAATCAATATTGATCATATTTGCTAATCTATCTATCAGTTTTCCAATTGTGAATTTTCAGGACTTACATTCTTTTTACTTCTCTTTCGAATGGTACTTGCCATTTTTGTCGAAAATTTTACAGATTTTTTTAAAATAATCTTTTAATTAAACATAACAAAAAGGGACTACATAATTTTGTGACGAAAAAAAGCCAAAACTCGTAAGCTTTACACTAAATTCAAGTTTTTAAATAGACCACTTGTTCATTAATGGTTGGTACTAGAGGCCCTCGATACATTTGACAATTGTTTTTACCAAACAAAAATTATAAACAGCCCTTAAGAAAATTAAGCACTGCAAGATGGAGGTGCGCTATCGCGGGAGAATTTTTGTTGGCAAAACTGATTCTGTCAAAACAATTTTTTTCTAGGCTATAAAGAAAATACACAAAAAAGTGCAACAGAAAATATCAGGTAAGATATTTTTAATAATGAGTGTCACCACACTACAATCTTCTTAAGAAACTTCAGTGTTGCCAACAGAAGTTATTTCGCGATGGCCAACCTCCTTTCGATAGTGATTTCGTGTGATTTATCGGCCAAAGTTTTTAAAGACACTTTAAAACATTCGTGGAAGTATTGGGTTAAGTTTCTAAATTTTTATTAAGCAGTATTGCCACACTGCAATCTTTTTAAAGAATTTCAATGTTGTCAACAGAAATTGTCCCGTTATGGCCGACCTCCTTTCGGCAGTGATTTCTCAGCCAAAGGGCTGTCTATACATTTTTTATGAGATCCGTGGTTGATTACTCCACTTTTGGCTAATACTGTAGGTAAACTTTAATTTTTAGCTCCATAGGTGCCAGCGTTGTCACCAATTAACTCCGTTTGCGAGATATAACGATTTGAATATACTACTTGAGACGCGCAAAGGGCGGTGCGGGGAATGGGCCAACACCTTTACGCTATTCTGCAAAGCTATGGGCTGGGATGCCCGGTTTGTTGTGGATGAAGGTGACCATGTCTGGACTGAGGTAAGGCCTTGTAACAGCTAACTATCAGTATCTTAAAATTGTTTTGCTAATCCAAAGGTTCGTTCCCTATCTTAAAAGTTAATCGCAGACCAATACGATTTAGATTTTAAAAAATAGCCGGACATGTCTACTCGTTATTTATAGAAATACCTAAAACCTACAAAAAACATCGAATTCGTCCAACCATAGAGTAGTACCCGAATTAACCGATTAAACTAAGAACGTGATTATCCGAGTTAAGCGCGTTTGTACTCCGAATTAACCGAGCTTCTGTTTCAGTTATCCGAGGCAAATTCTCGTGCTATATGTTTCGAAACAGTGTGGTTCAATTAATACCTCATATATTGGTGACGTGTCATATCTATATTTTCAAATTTATGGGTGTTATACGATGAAATATTTTTCACAGAGGTGTTAATTGTGAATTTATTGTCAATAATTTAGTAAAAACTAAATAAAATTAAGAAACAATGTCTCAATTAAAAAAACAAATATTTAACATTGTTTTTTAATATTGATTTTTCAGCTAAACGTCAAAAAATTACATAACATGTGTCATTTTAGCAATAGTTTCAAAACGAGCTTTTACCTTGTTTCAAAACATGACATTGAATGACACATGGACCTTGGATCACCAAGGTTTTACGGTATAATTTGAGATTCAAGACTGTGAGTAACTGTAGTGTTTGCGTATAAGTGAAACGACAAATACACGAATTTAAATTTCCCGCGCCGTGACAAAGTGCTGACGTAGGTAATATGGCCGCGCGGCTGACCAATGAGAAAGCAGCATTGGAGTGACGTCACATGGGACTGCCTCTCGTTACGGAACCATTTTACGGTCTATACGTATTTTATCGTGATACGTGTTTTCATCCATGAATATTTGCGCAATCATAAATAATTACGCGGCACACATAAATACATAAATATTACAGTAGCGTTTCAGTGGCGTCTGTAAGCTGGTATCATTTTTAGAAACCACCAAAAATAACGTTTTTTAAATCTAAGCCCGTTGAAAAAAAAAACGCGTTCACTTTATTGTAGCCAATTTTGATTTTATTGAAATACAGGGTGATTTTTTATAATTGCAAGATCGCTATAACTCGGTTATTATTGGGAGTAGAAAGTTCAAACAAAAACTGTTCGGTTTGGTAAATTATGGCCACTTTAGACCCACCATTAGTATTTTTTTATAGGTTTTAATATACAGGGGGCGACAATCAGATTAATTTTTTTAAAGGGAAGACCCTATATATTTTTGTATTTTTAAGTTCCGCAAAAAATTAGCTTTACAGATATATGTAACACTATGGCTCTATCTTTGTTAGTTTTCGAGATATTGACGATTGAAATTCCGAAAATTAGCAAATTTTAAATAGGTATACGGTGCGGAGTATTTAACGTATAGACTGTAAATAAGAAAATGAAACAATATTGACTGACAGTTTGATAAATATAAATAATCATCTTTGTCAATTTTCATAGAAATGTAAAATCAAAAGACGACAATTTTTTTAATGTTTTAATTGTTTTAAATCCATAAATAAATAAAAATTAACGTAACAAATGTTCAAACCTATCACCATTGACTTCAATACATTTTTGAAACCGGTCTCTTAAATTATTTATTGTTCTGGTTATTAAATTAGAAAAATGTTCATTAAGCTCATTGACAGACAGTGATATTAATTCTCTGAGCTCTCGAGTATTCCTCGCTTCTAATCTGTAAACTTTATCTTTAAGGTGACCCCATAAAAAAATGTCTAAAGGAGTTAAATCAAAACTGTTGGGTGGCCAGCGTATTGTGCCGTTTTTCCCAACCCATTCATTAAAATTATTATTTAAGAATTCTCGAACCTCATGAACATTATGAGGAGGAGCCCCATCCTGCTGAAAAATTAATCTTCTTCTTTGATTTAGTGGCAAGTCATCCAAACAATTTTCTAAGTAATTTTGTAAAAAATTTAAATAAATTTGTCCCGTTAAAGAATGATCAAAAAAATGGCCCAACAACACGGTCCTTCAGTATGCCACACCAGACATTCATGGATTGCCTTCCCTGTCTTTTAATTTCTTTTACAAAATTAGGGATAGTCGTGGACCATAGTCTGCTATTCTGTCTATTTGGTAGACCACAAGTTGTAAACGTCGACTCATCCGACCACAAAATGTGATTTAAAAAACGGGGTTCTGCGTTTAGTCTTTCATGCATAAAGTGACAAAACTCTACCCTTTTTCTTTTCTGATCGGGTGTTAGGCCTTGCAGTTCTTGTGCCCAATAAGAATTTGTTCTTAGGACACTTCTTCCTTTGGTAAAAGACGTCAAGCGTTCCTGTCCTTCTTGCACTAATGCGGAAGATACTTTTCTTATAGAAATTTGTGGGCTTTCTTGAAAATGTAGTAATATATTTAAATTAGCCTCTTCGTTTGGACGAACAACTCGTTTTTTTGGTTCCACAGACGATATTTCACGAAATTTTCTATATATCCTAAGAATTGTGGATATATTAGGACATTGTCGGGCTGGATACAGTTCTCGATATTCTCTCGCAGTAGCAGTGGCATTTTTATTATTTTTCGCATATAATAAAACTATCTCTTGCTTTTCTGCATTGGAATAAAGCAACATTGTTGATAAATATTTAAAATTTGGCACTGACAATGTCATTAGGTATCCACACATCTTAATATTGTTTGTGACTTGTCACAGGAAATACTCCGCACCGTATTTAAAATTTGCTAATTTCGGAATTTCAATCGTCAATATCTCGAAAACTAACAAAGATAGAGCCATAGTGTTACATAAATCTGTAAAGCTAATTTTTTGTGGAACTTAAAAATACAAAAATATATAGGATGTTCCCTTTAAAAAAATTGATCTGATTGTCGCCCCCTGTATATTATAACCTATAAAAAAATACTAATGGTGGGCCTAAAGTGGCCATAATTTACCAAACCAAATAGTTTTTGCTTGAACTTTCTACTCTCAATAATAACCGAGTTATAGCGATCTTGCAATTATAAAAAATCACCCTGTACAATAAAAGCATAAAAATTTTTTAGGTACACTCGGAAGCCCAAAAAAGATGTTTTCCTTCATTTCATTTTTACTTATTCGCTCTGTATTTGCAAACTTAAATCGGTGGACACCAAGATAATCTGACTCGAAGTCACTTGGTGCCTGGGGACAAGCACAACTCATTTACTCTCACATTCATACATACTACAATAAGACACAGCGGGCCGGCCCATTAAGCACACCCACGGTATGCAATTTTCTTTTCTCAGCTAAGGATTTAATTTAGCATTTGTGGAGCCTGGAGGTCTTCATCGTGCTAGCGCCATCTACGCTTTTAACACCGAACCATCCTCTAAACGTCACTTTCGGTTGACGACCTTGACTTAAAATCGGCTTTGCCTCCTTCGCTGTCGACCAGACCCCACCGAAGGTACGCGTTTTCCCTACCTCCGGTGGATCTGTATTTACAAACGAATAGTAGGTTCGGGCTTGTGTGGCAGGCATGGGGATCAATTCGGTTTGAACCCACCGCCCTAAACATATATCCCGAAGGTTATATTCTCATAAGCGTGGCCCTGATTGGTTCAGTGGGCGAAGTATCCCATTGCCAATTAGAGGGTGTGTGGTTCGAATCCCATGCCTGCCACTACAAACTCGAACCTACTCTCCGTTTGTGAATACAGATTTACCGGAAGTAGGGGTAAAGCCTGTCTTTGGCGAAGTTTGGGCATCAACGAAGTAGGCAAAGTTGATGATGAATGCAAGACCGTGGTTCGGAAGTCACGTTAAGCCGGTGGTCCCGTGTTAAGAGCGTAGATGGCGCTAGCACAATAAAGACCCCTGTGTGCGACAAAGAGCATCAGGCAAAATGAAATCCTCCATGAGAAAAGAAAAATTGCCTACCATGGGTGTATTCATACATGAGTGTGTTGTGATTGTCCAAATCAGAAATTAGAGCATTAAGTTGCAGACTGTGGCTAGATGGCCTTTGATGCATAGGCCAACCAAACCGAAATATGAATGAATGAATGTATTCTCATAAGCCGTTCACATACGAAACGGGATGAAAAAAGAATAAAACATATCATTTCTTATTCTGAGGAAGAGGCTTAAGATGCTTTTTTAACCTTTTGGGGAAAATCGCGTAGTATACATTATTGTAGACAATAAAATTTTCTTTTCAACGACATACTGTGCTTAATGTGTGTAAGAGGGAAGTAAAAGAGAGAAAAATATATTTTGAGCTGTGTCTTGAAATATTTATCGCTGTTTTAGACCCGCATTCTGGCTGGTAGTGGGAAAGTCGGGGAATACATCGTGACCTCTCGTCTTCACGAAGTTTTTTTTATTATTACGTCGTATGCGGCGAAATAGGTGAGAAGTGGGTATTTGTTTTTCACGCAAATTCTCGCTCAAGCCATGCCGCGTATTACATTTAGCGTTCAGGAAAAAGTACAGATGGTTCAATGGTATTTCGGGGGAAATAGCTGTCAAGGTGTCGCAAATTTATTTGTTGTCGCGTTTGAGGGAAGGGATCAATCGGTGTCATAAAATTCCTCCCTCTACTTCGGTGGGGCGCACAGAGAACGGGTATTGGCTGTGGGTCTGGCTATCCTGAAACAGTGTGCGTAACTACGTGTAAACTTCTATCTTTTTTTCTTACATACTAAATATATTTTGGGCTGTGTCTTGAAATATTTATCGCTGTTTTAGACCCGCATTCTGGCTGGTAGTGGGAAAGTCGGGGAATACATCGTGACCTCTCGTCTTCACGAAGTTTTTTTTATTATTACGTCGTATGCGGCGAAATAGGTGAGAAGTGGGTATTTGTTTTTCACGCAAATTCTAGCTCAAGCCATGCCGCGTATTACATTTAGCGTTCAGGAAAAAGTACAGATGGTTCAATGGTATTTCGGGGGAAATAGCTGTCAAGGTGTCGCAAATTTATTTGTTGTCGCGTTTGAGGGAAGGGATCAATCGGTGTCATAAAATTCCTCCCTCTACTTCGGTGGGGCGCACAGAGAACAGGTATTGGCTGTCGGTCTGGCTATCCTGAAACAGTGTGCGTAACTACGTGTAAACTTCTATCTTTTTTTCTTACATACTACATATTTTAAGCATATGCAGTTGTTCTTATCTTACCTAGCTTACCTAGAGTAATAATTTCCCATAAATCCTACATCATTTAACCTGTATACACAAGTGGGCAACCGAAAATAAAAATTACATTTGTCAAGTACTTTAAAAACATGCAATAGTAAAAAAACTTAAATTACATTTTGCCAAAACTTTATTCTTAGGTATACTCGGTAGCCCAAAAAAGATGGTTACATTGTGATTCATGCGAAAACGTCTGTGATAAGCCACTCATATACGAAAAGGGATGGAAAAAGAATATATCCTATGTCATTGCTTATTCTGAGGAAGAGGTTCAGGATGTTACTTGGAGGTAAAATACAAGTGTTTTTTGAATATATTGTAGAAACAAAAAAGAGTTAATCCTTGACCACTTTTATGACTTATAGTTAATTTAAACATAGGCTGGCAACCGCTTCGTTCCCAGTCTACAGGATGTTAAAATGTGCGCCGCTGCTTGAAAGTTTAAAAAAATATCATGTTTTGTTTGGGAATTTATTGGTGTGATATGCGAAGGATTCGGATAAGCTTTAAGTAAAGAAAAAATATTTTGCGCACGTTTTAGGAACAATATTTCCAGGGTTAATTTTTTTTCAAAAACATAATTACTATATTTTATTTTATTTGTTAAAAAAACTAAAACTAAATAAATTATATCTAAATAAATATAAAAAACCGTGTATAAATTCTTTTTTTTTAATGCTAGATTTTTAAGTAGGTGGTCTAACGTTTGTTTTTATTTTTGTTGTTCGAAAACGGTTGCGCGAAAAAACTGCGAGAGATTAAAAAATGTTTTAGATATAAAAAAATAATTTTGTATTTTGGAATCCCTCGCATCCATTGCACCAATTATTAACTCAGCGCACTACTAGTGGAAATGTATGCACTAATCCAACAAAGAATAGTTTATTTTATGAGTTTTTTGGTAAATATTAGTGGTGCCCGCGAGAGTCTCGTTTTCGAGAGTCTCGCATGGTCTCGTTTTCGAGACAAGACTCAAAACGAGACTCGACAAGACGAGACAAGACTTTTATTGGTCTCGTCTCGAGTCTCGTGCAAGATGTCTCGTGCAAGACGTCTCGTGCGTGAGTCTCGCAGGTAAATATGTCTGCGTGCCGACTTGAGAATTTCATTCACAATACAACATATTTAAAAAGAATTTAGACTATTTAGCACAGATAGACAAAACATTTCATTCATAAATACTTTAAAAACACAATCCGTGATTGTTGTAAAACGACGTAATGCGTGAAACCAAAACGGACTAGTATTCTCTCTTACGGCGGTGAAACATAAAGGCAATACTGCAATAACGACAGATTGCAAATTGAAGAGAATTATTTAAATAAAGCCAGGCTATAACAGTGCCAGGCACAATTTTGACACCTTCACATTGTAATATCAGCTGTGATCTTTCAACACACGGCCTTTGTTTACTATATGAACCGGAATAAATAGTGCTTTCTTTTATTAATTAAAAATAAACGACGAAAGTTTTAAATTTGACTTCAATTTTGAAGGATCAACTGTCAGTTTCCAACGTGAATGTGTCAAAAGAGTGCCTGGCACAATTATAGCCTGGCTGTATTAATTCTTTAATGACTACCTGAAAATCTATAAATAAGTCTTTCTGGGCTAAATAGTCTAAGATAAAGAATAACTTTGTTTTGTTTATTTGTTTAGAATATACGTGTTACGTTTTATATTATTTTTCTAAGTTTCAAAATTGTATACCTTTTCTGACTGATTACTATTATTGTTTTTTTTTAATATCCACTATATCTAACAAAAGCATGGTCTAGGATCGAATTAAAAAAAACACCATTATTTCCTCTTTTAACTTTTATTTTAGATACACAGCAAATCACAAAGCAACTTTAAGTAAAAGGCGAAAATGCTCTGAGCAAGGTCTTGTCAATGCCATTTTCACTCTGAACAAGACTCGCCAAGCGAAGCTGTCAAAACCAAGAAGAGATTATTTGGCAAGGAGGTGTCTAATGGAGCTAGTTGAACTTCTAAACGAAAAGTAAGTACTATGTTAGTAGTAATAGTGAAGGAGGGTGACCCACAGGTCCATCAAGTAGGACAGAGTAAGCCTTTTTTGCCACGCACCAGTTCTTTTCCTTGACCCACTCTCTGCACTTCCATTCGATGTCTAGGTAGCTCTTTTGGCCAATGCCGTTCCTAGGGGAGGATCAAGGGGAACCAACCCCCTCCTCCGAAATTTTTAAGACTCAGAAATAATAAAATATTTAATGTGATAAGTAGTAGGCCAATTCGCATTTTTTATTGCAGAATTGACTCTGATTTTTTAAGATTTTTGCTTTTAACAGCTCAAACTAAAGTTTGTTTTCTGTTTTTTAAAAAAAACTAGAATCTTAAGCGTATTTTATAGATAATAACTCCATGAAAATTGAGTGGCAAAATATTTTTGTCATCTAAATTTCACTCATGTCCTCCACACCATAAATAAATAAATAAAATTATTGGTTTAATCTTTTTTTGTCGTGTTTTTGAATTTAATTTTTACTCAGTTAATGATAAGTTTTCCAATACAATCCACATAAGAAGAGGTATGAGACAGGCTGACACAATAATCCCTAAACTATTTAACCAGGCCCTAGAAGGTTTTCAACTCGAATGCACGAACCTTTTTATACAGGATATTTTTCTGTGCCTACCCAAAGGCCTACAAAAGGTCCCTGGATGTGTAATAAAGTTGGGTCAAAAAGGCGCCTGTGATCAATCAATAAGCTCCTATAAATCCACATGGAAAAGTACAAATTAGAGATTGAAAATTATATCTAGTATTAGTATTTAAACAGAAGTAAATCAAGCCGATTTAGAGCCTGTTCTGTTTCAGAGTATTGGCTTTGTCCTTCTAGGACAGTTAGCCAGATCGATACCGTGGGCTTCAAGAAAGGCTGGTTTTGTAACCACTTGAGGCCCTTACTTTATACTTCTGTATATCTTGTTTCTATCTATCTTCCAATTCTCTCTCTTTCTTTTTAAATCTCTGTAGATCCGTTTTTTTGTTTGTGATATAGGTATCTATATAGTGGGTATTGTAAAATCTTTATAGATTTCTTTTTCTATTTTTTTTTCAGATTTTTTATCTTCTTTTTCTTTTTTTTTCCTTTATTCTAATTTCTTTTTCTAATCAGTCTTCTATCTTCAGATATCTTCCTTTTTATCTCTTCAGTCTTTTTTCTGTTCTCCTTTTTCTTCTGTTCTTCTCATTCTTCTGTTCTTCAATATTTAGCTCACACTACTACTATACTATAGTAGTGTGAGCTATAGTGATCCTAATTTTTTCGAGAAAAAAAAAGTTGCTCCGATTTCAAAAATTTTTATATATCTTTGCGTTTCAGATGATTTTGAAACTTTTTTGTTGCGCCGTCTGTCTGTCTGTCTGTCTGTCTGTCTGTCTGTCTGTATGTCTGTATGTCTGTATGTCTGTCTGTCTGTAACGACCAACGCGCATAACTCAAAAACCGCTTGCCCGATTTTAATGAAATTTGGTACCTACGCTGGGTTTTGGGTCGAGATGGTCCCGTTTATAAATGAACAAAATCCACCGATCACAAGCCAAATAAAAGGGTGGGGGTATATTTCAAAAATTAGAGTTTATGTAAAAATATGGCGTGTGTGATATCAAACGAAAGGTAATTGCGTCTGGAGTTAAATAAAATACATTTTACTTTAAAAAAAGGGTGGGGGTAAATTTAAAAAATTAGTGTTTATGTAGAAATATGGCGTGTGTGATATCAAACGAAAGGTAATTGAGTCTAGAGGTAAACAAAATACATTTTAGTTTAAAAAAAAAGGTGCGGGTAGATTTGAAAAATTAAAGTTTAAGTCAAAACATGGCTTGTGTGGTATCAAACGAAAGGTAATTGAGTCTGGATTTCAATAAAATATATTTCAGTTTTTAGTTATATTAGCTCACACGTACACTATAACTATAGTACCTAGTGTGAGCTTAGGTGCCCATAGATTGGCAGAGTATTTTTTTCTCGTTGTTAAATTTCTGTTGACTTTATTTATTAATTTTATTAACTCACACATATACTATACTATAGTAGTGTGAGCTATGGTGATTCTAATTTTTTTGAGAAAAAAAAAGTTGCTCCGATTTCAAAAATTTTTATATATCTTTGCGTTTCATTTTGAAACTTTTTTCTTGCGCCGTCTGTCTGTCTGTCTGTATGTCTGTCTGTCTGTCTGTATGTCTGTAACGACCAACGCGCATAACTCAAAAACCGCTTGGCCGATTTTAATGAAATTTGGTACCTAGGCTGGGTTTTGGGCCGAGATGGTCCCATTTAAAAATGAACAAAATTCACCGAACTGAAACCAAATAAAAGGGTGGGGGTAGATTTCAAAAATTAGAGTTTATGTGAAAATATGGCGTGTGTGATATCAAACGAAAGGTAATTGAGTCTGCAGTTAAACAAAATACATTTTAATTTATTTAAAAAAAAGGGTGGGGGTATATTTTAAAAATTAGAGTTTAAGTGAAAATATGGCGTGTGTGATATCAAACGAAAGGTAATTGAGTCCGGAGTTTAACAAAATACATTTTAGTTTTTTGTTTTTTTTTAAGGGTGGGGGTAGATTTCAAAAATTTGAGTTTAAGTCAAAACATGGCTTGTGTGGTATCAAACAAAAGGTAATTTAGTCTGGAGTTAAATAAAATATATTTCAGTTTTTAGTTATATTAGCTCACACGTACACTATAACTATAGTACCTAGTGAGCTTAGGGGCCCATATATTGGCAGAGTATTTTTTCCTTTATTCTAATTTCTTTTTCTAATCAGTCTTCTATCTTCAGATATCTTCCTTTTTATCTCTTCAGTCTTCTTTTTTCTGTTCTCCTTTTTCTTCTGTTCTTCTCTTTCTTCTGTTCTTCAATATTTTTTTTCTCGTTGTTAAATTTCTGTTGACTTTATTTATTAATTTTATTTTTTTTGTCATTCACTCCATTCTTTTATTCACTATAGACAAAATACAACAGATTAAAAAAGATTGAGGTTGGTGATCCCAAAAACAAAACTCAGATTAGCAACCTAAAAAATTATATTAATTATAGAACAAATTTGCTTTTTTCAGCTTAATCCTATTTCTGTCTAAAAATTGCATAATGAGGTTGCTTTTTCTCAAAGTAATATGACTTAAAACCGATTTTAAAGAAATGGGGCCCCTCACAGGTTCTACGTGTGCCTTATAAATGTTAATGATTCCAATCCTACTCAGATGGGCTGATGTCAGACAATGTCCTGTGCGAATTCTGCAAATAGTAGTTATGTGCCTTCTATCTGTATAAAAGTTAGTTTTAAATACCATGGTTTGGTAGGGAACTCTGTTTGTATAGAACCATACCAAGACCTTTTTCTCTTTAATTTTCGCTTTCCATTTTTGTTTAAAAGTTGTAATACTTTTTTGCTTGGATATGTTAAATATGCCCTCCTTGGTATAATCTAGTTGTTTTGGTATGTTTAGAATTCTTCCTATATTGGCCAGTTTGTCAGCTTTCTCATTTCCTCCTATGCCGCAATGCCCTAGAATCCATGCTAGTTTGACCTGAGTATTTTGTCCCCATAGGGCCACAATTGTTCTCGTACTTATAAAGTAATGAAATCTTGTCTTACATCGATTCTGTTCCTCCTCAACATTTCAATAGCACTCTTTGAGTCTGTAATTAACATGTTGTTTATTTTTTTTTCCACACAAAACTTCAGACCTTCATATATAGCCACCATTTCTGCAGTGTATATATTGACGTCCTCTGGCAGTCTCCCAAAGAAGTTGAATTTTATACTTGGTATGTGTTCTCCGTACCCTACTTTTTTCTCTGTTTTTGATGCATCAGTGTATATAAATGTAAATGTGTTTCTATATTTGTTTATTTTTTCTAAAAATTCTGTTTTTGCTAGGTTTATATTCTTACTAATATTTACGTCTATGATCGATTTCTTGTAATATGATGTTATATTCCTCTTGATAACATGGAAAGCAGTTCGTTGTCCTTAAAAGTTTTAATTGGTCTTCCATTTCTATATATGTTTTGAGAAGAGTTGAGGTTTTGGAGAGTTCTATGTTTTTATTACTAATTATGTTTTTATATTCTTTTAAATTGTTAATTATTGGGTTATTTTTTATACTAGCTGCTTTTGTAATTAGTCGCTGGGCCAGGACTTTTCTTCTGGTTGCCAAATCGACAGTAGCCGTCTCCCCATAAAGTGCCAAGATATCAGTTGATCTCATACACCCTGGTGTAAAATTATATCCAGTATATTTAAGTTTTTTTGTGATGTGGTTTCAATGAAGGTCGTGCCAAAATCGAGGTGCGACCTGAGCAACCCGTCGAAAGCTATTTTTAAAGATTTGGGGTCTGCGCTTCACCAAGTTCCACCAAAATCCTTTACCAGATTCAGTCTTTTTTTTGGCCCTGGTGATTATGTTGTTTATATGTATGTCCCATTTTAAATTTTTCTGTAAAGTAGTTTCAAGATATTTCGATTATCCCTAAAATTAATTTTTTTGTTGCCTATTAAAATGTCTGGTGTAATGCTACGCGATCTGCCCTTCCTAAACGCGATTTAGAGCCATTTGCACCAAAGTTTTAAGCATTAATTATTCTATTTTTATATTGACAAACCTTGAATGGTGCATAAATGAAAGTCTTAAACTTAAAAATAAAGAGTGTATTTACAAAATTCTGGATTCTGGTGTAAGTTGGGTTTATTTTGGTTTTAATAGAAAAGCATCAGAGGACGAAAGTCAAGGTCGAATTTCGGGTGGAACAGATTGGCGAATAGCGAGAGGGGAAATCCAGGACGAACCAGCATCCTACTTTGTTTGGAAAATCAACACTTCCGAGATTCAAAATACTGCTACTGTCAGGTTAGTAAAAGTACCTCAAAAATTTGTTGTTTAACTGAGTCTAGGTAGAGACCCTGAATGTATGACCACAGCCCCCTCAATTTAAGTAGCCCGATCCTTCTTTGAAATACAACACTGTCGAAGGCTGACATTTCCGTTAGTTTCTTGCTGTTGCCGTTCGAAGTAGGATCAGGCTTGATAACACAGCCCTGTTAGCTCCCGCTAAATTTCGCGGTTGTTTGTAAATTTTAAAACCACACAATTGGATGACGGACAGAGTACATTTTTCGCGCATTGGACATGCGCACCAAGAATCGGGGAGATCCTTTTCTACCGCCTCGAGAAAATGGCGTGTTAATTTACGTTCTCCAACTATTTCAAATTTCTACACTTGAAAGTGCTCGATTTTGGTGTACTGAAGCATAGAACTAGAAACTTCAGCCCTTCAGCTACGTGGTGCCATCATTAGATCCAGACAGGGGCCCCTTGGAACGTGGAGAAATTGGCTGCAAACTGGTGAGTGCTTTGTTTCTGATTTCCGTTGTATGGTACCAACAATTAACCTATGGACCTTAATTATTTCGTGATTTCATATCAATATATTTATGTTTGTTCGCGCTTCATTTAATAAAATATATACAGTCCACTGCAGTTATCGTTTTTCTACCTGCGGGCAAACACAGCCCCACAAAAAAAAAGTTCATACTCGAAGGTCGGATATATGTATTCTCATGTATTTTTCGACGCTGAATCCGATCCCGAGCTCAGAAATGGCCCTCCACGTCCGGGATTGGCTCCAGGGGCCAAAAATGGCCTCTATATGGCCTGAGAGGTGGATTCCGGGATGAGGCGACGTTAAAGGTGCATTCTTAAGCCAAAGTCAAGATTGTGGTCGAAAAGTTCACGGTCAACTGAAATTTCCCGTTTTGGGCCGGGAAAATGGCCCCTTAGAGGCCGGAAAATCGTGTTTCGGGTGCCGCAATGGTATCAGTGGTATTTTTGTGTACTTTTGAATACTGGAATGAATACCGTGCTTGAAAAGTTTATGGTCAACTGCAATTCCCGGTTTAGGACCGGGAAAATGGCCCCTTAGGGGCCGGAAATGGCATCAGTGGTGTTTTTGTGACCACAATCTCGACTTTGGTTTTAGAATCCACCTTTAACGTCGCCTCATATCGGAATCCACCTCTCAAGCCCTATAGAGGCCATTTTTGGCCCCTCGAGCCAATTCCAGAAGCGGAGGGCCATTTCTGAGCTCGGGATCGGATTCAGCGTCGAAAAATACATGGAAATACATATGTCCGACCCTCGAGTATGAACTTTTTTTTTTTGTGTGTTTGATTTTGAGATAAATAAATTTGACTTTGGTGAGTTTGTCGCGGCTCTTTTTTTTTAAATAATTCATACATACAGGATCTCTGGGTTTAGGATGTTCACTGAGACTAATTGGGCTCCGGTTGAAAAGAACAATATTTAAAACAGCGGTCTCATTTGTGTCGCCGTTTTAATTATTGCTCTTGTGAACCGGAGCCGACTAAGTATGTCTTTTGGTAATCTTACTGCTTTTCTTATATGAAAACCACAGTGAGTACATTCATTCTTAATCAATTTATTTTAAAAAACATCAGTTTTTGCTACCTCTACATGCACCAGAATACTTTTCCCATAACTCTTGAAGCGTTATTACTTCTCTTGGTTTAAATGCGAGAATCAAACAGAGAGCACTTAACCAAGAAACGTCAAAAAAGCATGCATTTTTATTGTCCTTTAACCCTTCATTAGGCGGGTGGATTACATATGCAATCAACGCCCTTTTCAGCAGTGACCAATTAAATCGTGACTTGTGGGTGGGATCGCCCGCTTGAGTAGTTGTCAATCATACGATCGAGGATCCCTTAGATGGAATTAATAGACGAAGTGCGCGTTGTTCTAAGTTAGCGGGTGTTAAATACGACTGGACTACCAGTGTAATCCACGCGCATAATTACGGAACATTTTTTGCGTGGTGAATTTTAGTATTTGTTTCTTTATAAATTTGTATATTTCTTTACTGTGAAGTATAACTTTATATTCAACCATAAAAAATAGATTTTTTTTTCTTTAATTTGTGGTTTGCCACTATTTGTAACGAACTTACTAATAAACGCCCTTAAAAACACGTGTACCTCTTTTAATTAAATTATATGTTCAGATGTATTTTATGCATATAAAATAACATATATTAGACCTGAGTATATGTTTTTCTTTAAGTAAAACTTAGCAGGATCTTTACATATTTGGATTACCTTTCTAATCCACTCGCCTAACCGTGTGAGTAGAATCCACCCGCCTAATGGAGGGTTAACCATTAATAACCCTGCTCTGGAGGTAGGTTATGGTTAAAAGAACAATAAAAATGCATGAATTTTGACGTTTCTTTGTTAAGCGCTCTTTGGTTCATTTTCGCATTTAAACGAAGGGAACTAATAACCGCTTGAAAAGGTCTTATTGCAAAACCGCAGCCCACGAGAAAGACCGGCCCGGGCGCGGAAATATCACGTGACCGTAGGAGTCCCACAAAAACACGCCTCACGGCCCGCTGTCATTATAAAACGTGTGTGTTCAGTTTTGGTATGTTTGTTTACGTCGATTTTTTTTTAATTCGGGCACGAATTTTATGTGAATTTTATCAAAGTTATTAAAATAACGCAGCCCACGAAAAAGCACTACAGGCTGCGTTAAAATAATTAATGGCTAATGAGTAAATTATAAATAAAATACCTATAAGATAAACAATGCCGCGAACGTGTAATTAGTATTGTTCCTTGTCGGTCCAACTATAAAACTGAAACCTAATATGTTGCAAACGGGAAAGAAGTGGTAAAAGATAATATCTTGGATAAGATTGATCAAATAATAGGCATCCTTAGTGACATTTTCGATAGTGAGAGTGAAAAATGTGTTCAGTTGTCATTTCTTATTGAACAATTAGGTCTCTTGAAAAGGTAACCTGAGAATCGAAGATATGGTGGATACACTTTAATGTTGGCTTCATCTTTGTTTATCCAGTTATCCAGTGCATACACGTCAATTTACAATTCTAAGGTAATATGTCTTCCGCACCCTCGCAATATTAAAAAACTGATTTGTAAAATATTGTTAACAGATAGTAATCTCTCTGGTAGTATATTGAAAAAGTAAGATACAGCTTTTAAAAGAACATGAGTTGGTAGTTGACTTACACTTTATTGAAATAGATATTGAAAATTTTTCTTCAGATAACTCTAGCGAGTGTTTTTGTGGAGAAAAACTATTGTCAAAGCTTGAAAAAATTAGTTTAAGAGCATGTAAAGTTTTTTAAAATAATAAATAAAGCACAATGATTTAGTGTCTGCTAATAAATCTTTGAATAAGAACTCAAAGATGATGACAGTCATAGAAAAATTAATAAACTAAAAGCTTAGGTTTGAGATGTCCAATTTTGAAAGACTTGTATAGATTTGAAGTTACTAACGATATTATGTACCTAATATATGTACTTCAAGATATTAGAGTGCAAATTTTGTATAATTTTTTATTTTATAGATTCAGTTCTTTTATCCATAATAAACACATATATCAGCAAAATATTTTTTTCAATTTTTGCCTATAAAAGAACAAAAAGTTTTTGTTAATTTATTTAAATTGTGCAAAAACATATAATATATTAAGCAATACAATAAGAATCCTGGGACTCCTAAGATCACGTGACCGCCGACTTGCTTATAACGCGCCATGGCCGGTCTTTATCGTTGGCTGCGTTGCAAAAAGTTACTAACGATGTTATGTACCTAATATATGTACCTGAAGATATTAGAGTGGAAATTTTGTATATTTTTTTATTTTATAGATTCAGTTCTTTTATCCATAATAAACACATATATCAGCAAAATATTTTTTTCAATTTTTGCCTATAAAAGAACAAAAATTTTTTGTTAATTTATTTAAATTGTGTAAAAACATATAATATATTAAGCAATACAATAAGAATCCTGGGACTCCTAAGATCACGTGACCGCCGACTTGCTTATAACGCGCCATGGCCGGTCTTTATCGTTGGATGCGTTGCAAAACATCTCTAGGGATGTATTGACACTGTTAGAATATGTATAAAGTGTGCTCTGGCTGTATTATTTTAGTATTGTAGACAAGGCTAACAAATAAAATTTAGCTGTTTTCGCGCAGGTCGATTTTACATGGGCTCTTATGGGAGGATTGAGGTTGTTGCACGCTATTGACAAAACAGCACTATTGATTTTTAAGAAATTAAGTAAACTATTTTTCGACGCCATCCCGATGTTTCAGCAAACATTTTTGAGGATTAAATATTTAGAAGAATAATTTTTTAAGACAAAATTTTGTATCTATTAGGAATTTTTGCATGAATAACTCATAGAAATTTTTGCCTTAGAAATCTATCTTTTTTACTCACAATGGCGTTCGTTTTACTTTTAAGCATTTTTAATTATTTTTACAATTCGATTTTAAGATTAAAATTGCTCAAAAATGTAAAAAAAAACAACTATATAAAACAAAACCTGAAAAATTATTGCCACTTCCACACGAGCTAAAAAAACATAAAATAAAATATATTTTATTTTTATTATTATAATATTTTTCGAATTTTAAGCCACCCTTTATGGATGGTACTACAATTTGAGACACACGTTACAAAATTTTTATTTCGATTTTCTTTATTTTTAAAGTTAATTTGAATTTTTTGAGCTAACACTCACTGAAAAATGCTTATTATGCTATTGTACGTTTGCGTGACATAAATCTTTTAGTTATTTGACTTTTTTAGTAAAAATAAGTTCTAAAATATACAGTTAAATCGGTTGGGCTATGTACTTAGTAGCTAGACCTTGGTCTGTCTTAAATCCTAGTAAATACTTCTGTTAGACTTTACATATTTTAGATATTTAGGTTACGTTCGCAAACAAATTAGAGGAATTTGCTTTTCAAATTTCCCTATTGATATTTTCAGTGCTTATGAATTCCCTATTCTTTGAAAAAATGCCACATTTTAGATATTCGCCCGCCAAAGACACCTATGAATACGTTGTAGATGAGAGAGTAACAAAAAAACTGAAAAAATGGAATTCAGGTGCCTTTATTTACACTAACGTTTCGAGAAAGGAGGAAAAAGATTGGAAACAAGTTTATTTGGCTAGAAAAGGCAAGTATAAAACTACAACTTTATCAGTTAGGGGAGAACGGGGTTCTTCTTCAACAGATTACCCAAATTACTAATTTTAGCAAAAAATAGCAAATGTATCAAACCCCCTTTTAAATTTATTCATAAAATATTAATAAATTATTTCCATTTTATTTTAAATTTTGTATACTCACTGTATTCGAACAGATTTGTTTTTTTTTGTTAGTTTAATTTTATTTAATTAGTTTGTCGCCTAGACCATTTTGATGGGGCCCCCACAGTTTCTGATATAGGACAAAAGAAAAATCGAAAGTACTAATAACCGGACGTTATCAAAAACATTATTTATCAAACCAAGACATGAACAAAATCGAAGTATATCATTAAGTCCTCCGTCATAAGAGGACAACATAAAAATCGTCCGCGGTCAAACAAGAATTTGTAATAATCGGAAGTTTTGTTAACGTCTTTTATCAAAACCGAATAAAATCTTAAAAGAAAAAGACAAATTCATAAAAAGGGGCCTTTTACCTAATGAAAAGCGGATTTGATATTGCTATATACAGTGTGTTCGTAAAGTCTGGAAACAGTGTGTCCGTAAAGTCTGGAACTATCGAATTTCCGAGAAAATCGTAACTTTTTTAGAAAAAAGCTCAGACACGTCGATTTTTATTTAAAAAGGGGATTCGGAAAAAAATGCGTTATTATACAGGGTGTCTAAAAAAAAATTACATAAACTTAAATTTTTTCAAATGGAGCACCCTGTATATTGCTTGACAAAAAATACTTCAAATAACTTGGGGTATCCAAATATGTAATAATATACAGGGTGTTCCATTTGAAAAAATGTAAGTTTATGTCATATCTTTTTTTTTGAGACACCCTGTGTTATAACGCTTTTTTTTTCTAAATCCCCTTTTTGGAATAAAAATCGACGTGTCCGAGCTTTTTTCTAAAAAAGTTACGATTTTCTCGGATATTCGATGTTTCCAGACTTTACGGACACATTCTATATATTACATAATTTCAGAAGGATCAACTGAGGCCACCATTACCTGGAAATTCGAGATCGTAGACCAGGGCAAAACCTTGGACAGACTGGAAATCAATTTTCCATGGACGACCTATGAAACTGGACAGGTGACGGCGCAAGTTTGCGCTGGGGATGTGTGCATGCTTGTTGATCGAGGTAAGTCGTTAAACAATTTTTTAGTACAAAAAATTAGACAAGAAATAATAGACACTTACACCAGTATTTACTAAAGGGTCTACAGTGCTAAGTGCTACAATCCTAGGTTTAAAAGTCTACATTTTGGTTGAAGGTTTAACTTATTTTTCCCGTGAATGCAATAGTTTTTAATATTTATATAAATTGTTCATAAATACCTTGCGATATGGGTCATCTTTTTTCGTTGTAAAAAAGACATTATTTCCACACAAAGGTTATAAATAAATTAAAAGAATAAAATATTTTGGTTTATAAATGGTAGCCATATTTAAACCTCCAAATGTCACTAGGAAATGTCGAATAAAAACGGTGTAAGTCGGTGTCAGCTGTCCGCTATATTTTACATGTTAATTTTTTAGACAAGTTAGCGACGATTAAACCGATGCTCGATTGTTTTGGTGAATGTGTAATTGAAAAGGGATTCTAATATATCTTGTGCTTTTTACATTTACAGTAATGCATCTACAGATATAGTTTTAAGTTATTTATGTATTATTTAGCTTTGAATATTTTTGTATATAAGTTTTTTTGTCAATCATGGATTATTTCTATTGTTTTTCGAACTTTAAACCGCCCCTCAGAGGTGGTACTACAATTTGAGACATTTTTAACGGGAATCCTACGACTGCACGGACTAAATTTCCAGAAAATGACATTTCGTTACAAAATTTTTATGTGGTTTTTCTTTATTTCTAAAGTTAATTGGAATTTATATGAGATGAAACTCACTGAGAAATGCTTACTATCATATTGCACATTAGGGTGAACCAAATCTTTGCAGTTATTTGACCTGTGAGTATTAAAAAAATACACTTAAACCGGTCGGTATCAAGTCTATAGACTTGATACTTAAACCCGTTCTACAATGCTAAGTCTTAAGGTCTTAGTAAATACTGGTGTTAAAGTTGATACGCACTTTGCAACGCGTATTCGCTGGAGCAACTGGGAAACGCTGTAACCTTATTGGTCATGTTTCTCTTCTGACAGCTCACTACGTCGTTGGGTGCTGTAAAGCTACGGGTTGTACCATAATCACCAATCACATTTCGGAATTGACCTCGCCACGAATACGAAGTGCGTATCCACTTTAAGCGTCTAATAATTTTATGATGTGTTGTAACGGTCAAACATCAGTTTAATAACTCACTAAAAATAAATTAAGGTCTCTAGTTGCTTAGAGGCCTTCATGCACTTCTCGTGTTAATGCAAATTTGACTCCAGGGGTTGAAAGCTCCTACCTTTGGGATCACAACTTCACTTATTGGACATCTGTTAAACTCATACCAAATACAAGATGGCAGTTTAGATATGAAAAACTGGACAATTTTGGAAATTTGGCAACCTTTTCATTTGCAAGCCGATTTTTTTAAAATCAGCCATAACCAGCTTTATTTTGTTTAAAGCATAGTGGACTTTTATTAGAACTGTCAATCACTTGCATTTTTTTTGTTTCCGTGTCTGAATAAAAATGTTTCCCTCAAAATCACGTTTTTTTCGTGTTCAAGGATATGTAATATATTACCGTATGGAACAAAAATTCATCTAAGTATAATACAAATATTAAGGGGCCTCCTGTTTCTTGTCTGTTAATGCAAATTAAACTCCAAAGTTTGAAAGCTCTTGTCCTCGGAAAATTATTGACCATGCTTTGTTTTTATTTTTTTTGCGAAAGCTGTAATTTAATTTTAAAAAATATATCAGTGATTTTTTTTGTAGAGCTTCAGCCATTTGACCGGTTTGACTTTTAGACTCCTACAGGTTGCAATAAGGTATAAAAAATAGTTGGGAAAACATTGATGATTTAAAAAAAAATAAAACCCAGCTCATATTATTTAAAATGACATTAGCTTTTAATTTTATGCGCTTTTTCCGCATTTTAAACTTTTATAAAAAAGTTAAATTTTGATGTCTCGGGAACCACTGGTCGATTTTCCAGTTTTTTTTAGCATCACTCCACAATCTTTTAACTTGGTAAATCAGGCAAAAAAAATAGATCCATGACGGATCTGATACCTTCCTGGCCCATTAGCCCACTCCACGCTATATCAGGCTTGAAAACAGTTTTTTGTGAATATCTCAAAAAGAAAACCTTCTACAAAGTTTTTGGCTATAACACAAGTTATTAAGAAAATTAAATTCCTATATATTCTGAAAACCGCATATTAATACCATGCTCCGTTAAAACGTTAGCATATTTTCAACTTTTATTTTGCATTAATGGATCTCGACCAAAATCTAATCAGGTCGTTATAGTATCGAACACTATTTTTCATGAAAGTCTCACGAAAATCGGTTTAGCGGTTTAGGAGCTATCGTGTTTCGGACAGACATAGACACACGCAGACACATAACACATTTTCGGCATTATCTCAAAAAAAAAAAAAAATTGTCGAAAATAAAACCTTCTCTAGCGATTGCTGCGCGGGCTAGGAAGTTACGTATTGTTAAAGGATATACTTTTTTAAGACTTGAAACATTAAAAATGCAAGCGAATAACAGTTTTGATAACAGTGCGCTATGATTTAAACAAAAATAAAAGAAATAAAAAAAAAAACGGTTCAAAAATAAAAAATTTGTGAATTTTCCAAAATTATCATGCTTTTCATGTTTGAGCCGCCATCTTGAATTTGGTATGAGTTTAATAAATGTGCAGCAAGTGAAGAGAAAGGAATGAAAGCCTCCAAACACTTTGAGTACGACTGATAAACAGTGCTCATGCCAATTTGTTTAAGTAACATTTGGTGAGAGAGTAACA
Source organism: Aspidapion aeneum (assembly GCA_963576565.1). Taxonomy (NCBI): domain Eukaryota; kingdom Metazoa; phylum Arthropoda; class Insecta; order Coleoptera; family Brentidae; genus Aspidapion; species Aspidapion aeneum. The sequence continues at coordinate 202,300,961 of OY755038.1, forward strand.
TTTGAGCCAAGTTTTTTGTAAATAATTAATAAACGGTCATTCTAATTACTACGAGCCTTAGGCACGTCTAACAATATACAGCAATATGGAAAGAAATAATTCTCATTTGGCTTGTCTCCTATTATCCACGGATTATAGAATATTAATGGATTGAATTTCAACAAAGAATGACGAACTTTAAAGTGGCAAATCCCAAATGGGCGCCGCACAGAGGGGCAAAATCAAGAAAACATGCGATTTAGTGCAGAACTCATTTATCTAATATGGGAGATATTTTTACTGAAAACTATTTATTAATAATCGCTTTACCATAGCAAGTTAACTTCGGATAGTCAAACGTATGAATAAAACACCTTGTCAAAGTTAGCGTGTTTTGAAAACTGACGTTGCGTAGTTGTTTTAAGAACACAAATTAATCAACTTTGCCACAATTTTTAATATGGATCAAGTTAGGGCAAAATTTTTTGTTGGTTTTCTTCAAACTGCCATTTTTGTAAAATCTTTTACTATTTTCTTTAATTTAAAAAATATACGTGGACACAAAGTAACTTATCGCCGCGAATTTTTCAATGTCATTTTTTATTGAACCTTCCTTTTTAAAATGTGCCACATTTAGCTGCTAGTTTTTGCCAATAAGGCCAGAATTAATTTTTAAATATTAACATTTTTCTCCAAACTTAACGAAATATATGTTTAATCGTATAAATATTTAAAATATAACGTATTAAATACATATACATCTACACATACTATTATTATACTCATTATATAGTAAGAAATAAAAGTCACACCTTATCCCGAGGCAAAAAGTTTGTAGCCTGAGCGTAGCGAGGTATATAATTGGCCAATAGCTAACAAGACACTAATTACGAATTTTAGGAGATATTTTTTAAACTTTTAGATTTTTCTGCCCTAAAATTAAATTATAATTATGTGGTTTTCAGCTACTTTACTAAAAACATAATATCTGATAGAGCCTTTTATTTTGAATTTTAAGGATAAAGAGTGACAGTTTTATCGCTAAAATAGTTATTAAAGAGGGCCCTGTTCTTATCATATATACCAAGGGAAAAAAGTGACCCTTTTTATTTCAAGGTAAAAAGTTTTTAGCACGAGCGTAGCGAAAGCTACAATTCGTTAAATGATAAAAATACTCTTTTATAACGAGGTTTATACGTTAATTTTACACTTTCAGACCGATCTTTTTTTAAACTTATTATTTGATTTATTAATATAGTTAAATTATTTTTTGTTCTGTTTAGTATAGTATATAAACATGATTATTTATAAACAAAGAAAGCTTACAAGCTTCCAGTGGCGTATATAGAAAAATGTCTCGGGGTGGGCTCGAGACAGTTTTGGGGGTGGGGGAGACCCCATGAGGCCGTATTTTATGCTGTTTTATGTTTGTATTCATGAAATATGTGAAAAATATCTAGAAAAATCTTAGCTTCGGGAGGTGCCCGGGTCCCCCAGGCCCCCTTATATACGCCACTGAAAGCTTCTGTCAAGTCGTTTTAAAAATGGCGAAAGTCAGAAAGAAAAAAAGTGTGTAAAAATTTAATGTCGGTTCTGTAAAGTTTTTTTTGGGGGGATTTAGGTGTTTTCATTTTTCAGGGGGACGATTAGTTATTGGGGAGGGGGCAAACTTGACCTTTCCGTTTCTGTAGGGTGGACAACATAATATAATATTTTGTAAACATTGGCGTGGTACATAGTATTTTAGGAAATATTTTGAAGCTTATTCGACCACTTATACGTCGACTAACAGCTCGGGGTCAATTTTTTTTATTTTGGATCACTAAGTAATTCATTTTAAACATTCCTGACTACAAAGGAATACATCCATTGCACTGTGGGACTTTATCGGACCTTTTTGTGCTTCTGCCCCACTGTGCGCCGTCTCTGTTTCAGTTTGATATGGATATTTCCTTGGAGTATTTATTACTCTAAGGATATTTCCATTCTTTGGTTTATAAATATCAAGTACATGTTAATCACCATTTTTGTTTATTAAAATTTTTAAGTGTCCTAAACTGTTCAGTGTCTTAAAATATTACTTTTTCTATTAGAGTAGGAAAGTCCGAGATTTTCTTTCATTTTACCAAGCCTGACCTCAACGATAGCTGGCAAAAATGTCAGATAAAATTGCAACATAATTTTATCACTGTTAATTTGTCATAGTTAATAAAAGTATTCAAACTTGCTACAATGTTTCACAATGGTTATATGTATTTTTTTATTTTTCACTACTACATCTGTAATTGAATATTTATTTTTTAATCATCAGCATAACACCCACATTACTAATATTACTGCCTCGTGTTTGTCCAACATTGTGCAACTATTATCTGCTAAATTTAATGCATCCTACGTTTTATGTGGGCTTTCATTTAGACTTGTTTCTGCCTTTCGTTATTGATTTGTAAGCATGAACTTTTGGGCGAAACATTGGCTTTTGTTTGGAAGTAAACAAGTTTTTAACATAATTCTTTTTGCTTTTTTATGCTATTGGAGTAGCCATGACTCAGTATATTTATATAACCATTTATTTATATTTCAAACCAAAACAAACTTTGCGGAATTTTAGTTCTGGGTATGTCGACTTTGTTTTTTGCTAAAGGTGTCTTTATACATTGATATTTTTATAGAGTTAGCAGAAAGGAATATTAAATTTCATTAGCCTTGTAAACTAATTTTTGTAAAAAATACTTTTTTTTTTATTTTCTACTTTTTTTATCTCAAAATTAAAGTTGTTATTGCCGGGACCAGTATAAAAATGTTCTCCCCCAGTGTATGAATTTAATGAATTAAGTTGGGCCATTAATGTTAAATGATTCAAGTTTTAAATACCTATAGTTTTAGACTAAATGTATAATTTATGAGAATATTTTTCATTAATTCCGACACTGAATTAACAAAAGAGTTATCTAGGGTGGGGAAAAATCTACCAAAAACATTAAAATCTGGCAGCCCTGTTGTGTCACATAATCTTTTCTTTTTTCACTGTGTGTCTACTTAAGTTGGCAACATATGGGAGACTTTTTTTATTATTAATTTTAGGAAAAAGAGCTATTCTTTATAAAATGTTCTGCATGTTCTAAAACCTAAAATGCAATTTACCATGTTTTCAACTTAAGTAGACAAACTGTATATCTCTCTCTAAAATTAGTAGCTGTTTCAGAAAATATTTTCCTTACACTTTCTCAATGATAGCAGAGGCTAAAAATTTTTAGAGGTCATGTGTGTGTATTTCATGTCATTTTTATAAATGCTAAAACCCGTATGAAGAAATTAAACATTTAGTTATCAACACAAAAAAAATCCAAAAAACAAAATAATTTAATTGGAGAAAATCTGCAAAAACATAAAAATGAATGCATCATTATTTGTAAAGATTGGTAATATTTAGTTTGCTGTGGATCATTATTTTAAAATATAATAGTTCAAGAAAATTAGATAAAAAATTTATAAATTTTAGTTGTAAACTCCCAGTAGGAAACCAAATACAGATCAAACCGGAGACGCTAGCCCTACCAAGTCCACTTTCGATCCCTGACTTCGCATGCGCAGATCTACCAATTATGTATTAGAATAAATGAATACAGGGTGATTTTCACTTGAATGATTCTAACCACATAAAAATAGAAAGTTTCAAAAACCTAACCTAACGAAACCTAATCAAATCTAACCGAACCGAACCAAAGCAAACTAAACCAATAATTTAAAAAAAAAAAAAACTCCTGACTTCCTACCCGGGATCCTAGAGGATGTGAAACCCAACCGAACCGAACCAAACCTAACCTAACCAAATTAAACTACAACACTGCTAATTAGGTTTAGTTGGGTATGGTTAGGTTTGGATAGGTTCGGTTCGGTACGGTCCGGTTCGGATTCACATCCTCTAGGATCCCGGGTAGGAAGTCTGAAAGTTTTTTTTTTTAATTATTGGTTCAGTTTGCTTTGGTTCGGTTCAGTTAGATTTGATTAGGTTTCGTTAGGTTAGGTTTTTGAAACTTTCCATTTTCATGTGGTTAGAATCATTCAAGTGAAAATCACCCTGTTCATCTATTCTAATACATGAGGTAAATAATATTGGTAGATCTGCGCATGCGAAGTCAGGGATCGAAAGTGGACTTGGTAGGGCTAGCGTCTTGTGTTCCCACCACCCCTGAACCAAACCGAACCACTCCGGCGGGAGCTTTATCCCCTTTTGCTTAAAAAAAAACACTCTAAAACGTGGCCTCATGACACTTTCCGGCATGTGGAAATACATACGAAATAGGTGTATCGCTAACGCCTAATTAAGATTTGACCACTAACACTTTCCCGTAAGCCTTGTAGGAAAAGAACTGCTCTCCAATTTTGATTCTATAAATTTTTTTCTCGTACTAAATGTTTTTAGTTAGTCATTTATAGGCATTGGGTAAAAGAAGACGCAAAGACATTAAATAATACATTTTACCAAGAATTTAATAATAGTTCAGGCAAGATTCGGGAAAATCCACTTTCTAGAAGCATTTTATATTACTTTTTGGCAAATGGGCAATTCCCCCTATTTTGACCCCGCTGAATCCGAATATCCCTGTTGCCAACTCGAAATATTGACCGGGGCTGAGATATTCAAGATGGCGGCGGAATTTTAAATTGCCGCTGGAAAGCCCAAATTGTCACAGGTGTACATTCAAAATATTTATTTGTATAATTAAAAAATAATAACATATTATTTTTTTTTAATGGCTGCAAAAACCTCCAAAAACCCCCCCAGACCCCCAAAATATCTGAAAGTTTAAGGTTTTTTCAAATTTTCTTAAAAACTAAGCTTCTAGAGAAAAATGTATAATATACTTTATTGTAGACAATAAAATTCCCTTTTCAACATGGTATAACTTAATAAAGTTAGACTAATAACTAGCTCTCCAGCGGCGTCCGTTAATTGAAGTAATTAAAAAAAGTTGAAAAAATACCTATGTTTTTTCCAAGATTTTTAAAATTTTTCTAAAAACTATATCTACAGAAAACCATGTATTACATTTTGGTATACTCAATAAAATTTCCTTCAAAATGACGTATAACATGCTTAAATCGGTTTTATAAATAAAACTTCAGGGGCATCCGTAAATTAAATTAATTTTGAAAAAACAGAAAATAAACCATTTTTTATCTAATTTTCTCAAAAACTAAGCTTAACATAAAAAAACTTGTCTACACTTTTTTATAGACAGGGAAATTCCCTTTTAAAAAATGTGAAACTCGGTGGGGTTTGACTTATAGCAAACTCTCCAGCGACGTCCGTCAATGGGGGTGATTTCAACAAATCATTAAAAAAAACATGTTTTTTATACGTTTTATTCAATTTTCTTAAAAACCGAGCTCTTTATCAAAAAATGTGTTCTATACTTCGTCATAGCCAATAAAATTTGCTTTCAAACGAGGTATAACAAATAATTTAAAGAAATTATTTAAGATCAATCCAAACTAATCAATTTTGTGTCTTATTAGCTTTTTCTGTGGATAATAAAGAGCGGAGGATGAAAGGTCGAAAGTACAAAAGGTCGAAAAAATAAGGTCGAAAGTACAAAAGGTCGAAAATAGAAAAGGTCGAAATTACAAAAGGTCGAAAGTACAAAAGATCAAAAAACAAAAGGTCGAAAGTTCAAAAGGTCGAAAGTATGAGTACCTAATTATGATTATGCCCCCCCCCAAACCGTTGCATAAGATTCACCGCTTTATTTTTAGTTCCTGTTACTTTCTGCACAAAAATATTGCTTAGGGGGCCATGGCCCCTATGCCCCCTCTTCTTATAACCACCGGTGTTTTTTTGCTTTAAAGAACTTATTTAGATAAATCAAAATATCTAATCTAATCAAAAAAACAGTTTTTTTTAATTTGAAACATTTTATTTTAGTAGGTATAAATTACGAACCTTTTTGAAGTATTTATCATAACATTAACCTCACTTTGTAATATATCATTTAAAAAAAAATTGTCTTATCCTCAATAAAGAATAAAGGCACATTTTTTTCTGAAAATCTTAGTTAGAAAAGATATTTAAATATGCAAGAGAAACTGATTATTTCAGTTATTTTTGAAAATAAGTTTATATTAGTACGCCCCTGAAGCCTTAAATATGGCAACAACCCGACATTTTAATAAAGTTTTTAAAAGAAAATGTTATGTTCTACAATAAAGTATACTACATATTTTTCCTAAAAAGTGTAGTTTTTGAGAAAATTTTGAAAACCTATAATAAACATGTTTTTTCTAAATAATCCCAATTTACGTACGCCACTGAAGAGCTACTTGCTTTTCCTAACCTTATTGACCAATACACGTTGAAAAGGGAATTTTATTTTCCACAAAAAACTGTTCTTTGCAATTTTTGATAAAAAGGTTAGTTTTCGAGAAAACAGATTTTTGGGGGTTTGGGGGGGGGGGGGGATTTTCTCCGTCCCTGTCGATTTTTCGAGTTGGCAACAGAGATATTCGGATTCAGCGGGTCAAATTAGGGGGAAATGGTCTGTTGCCAAAAAGTAATATGATTTGCTTCTAGACCGAAAACGGAAAGCCTTTTAAAATAATACGCTCTGACTATAAAGAATATAAGAAATCCTATATCCTTTTTCCATAAAGTTACGGTTTACGAGAAAAACGCCGGGAAGCATCGTAAGGTCACGTTTGGGTGTGGTTTTTCAAGCAAAAGGAAATAAAACTCCCTTCTGAACGAGAGGTCACAACTAACATTTCAAAACTTTTTAATTTTTTTTCTTTTATTAGTCATTTTTACGTCTAATTTGCTTGGACTATCATTATTTCTTTATATTTCTTATTAACAAAATGAGCTAACATTCGAGAACAGTAATCGCTGTTTTCGACTAACATTGCACAATATTAGTTTTGGGTTTGTCGACTTTGCTTTTGTGGTGGTTTTTTGCTTGCATTTCATTTCACGTAAAATTAGATGCTTTGACCTTGCTTAACCTTGTGTAAGGGTTTGAAATAACACTTTTATGGTAAAAGTACTTAATATTTTTTGATAAAACTTTTGACAATTAGTAAAGAAAAAATCCTTAGCGCGCATTTAAATACTCCATGACAAAAAAAAAATAAACCTCAACACTCAAGACACGCGCCTAATTACCTAATTTTTAGTAATTCTTTTATACATTATTTTTTCTAGAACCGTTTTACTTATCGCAATGGGGCTTTCAATGCGCGGTGCACTTAAGTCTCTTCTTACAAGTGCAAATTTTCAAAATTTGGAAAACTCTGCCTAAAAAGAGTTAAGTATTTCAAAACCCTTAAGGCCGCTTGATATGGTGCATGATGCGCTGCAAATATTTGCAAGCAAAAAATTTCGGTCAAATTGTTGCCTGCAAAAAATCTTCTTTCCGTTTGACATTCCATGCATTGATTCCCCAGAATCTAGGTAAAAATTCCCCAGTTTGCATGCAAGTACAGTTTGCATGCAAAATTTTATTGTCATGCACCATGTCAAGCGGCCTTTACAATTAGATTTTTGCCTGCAATATTTAATGTTTTTATTTTGATATAACTCTGCACAGACTTAACTGCTTTAAAGATACATTTTTTTTGATTTTCCAATCTTACAAAACTAATTTGCGCAATGGTAAATTGAAATATTAAGCACTATGTTTACTAAAAATATCGGCAAATTTTTTTCGATCAAAATAAAACCTGCCTTAAGCATAAAAAATCTAGGGAATATAGTTTTTCTGTGCTTTATAGGCAATACCTAGGTAGTACCCAAAGTACTCGACCAGCCCTTATTACGTTGCAGTTTAATAACGCAAAAATTTGATTCATCCCTGAAGAATTATTATTAGGGACTTATTTCAATAAAGCCTGGCTGTAATAGTGCCAGGCTGTATTTTGACAGCTTCACATGGGAAGATCACCTGTGATCCTTTAATATAAGGCATTTTTTTACTATATGAACCGGAATAAATACTGCCTTCCTTTATTAAGAAGGAAAATAAAATTTTTAAATTCGACTTTGGTATATCAATTTTGAATTTTTCTTTTAAATTTTCTGTTTTTAATGTGGAACTGTTCGAATAATGCCTGGCACTATTACCCGAGAACAGTACGGCTATTACAGACTGGCTTTATTGCAATAAGTCCCTATATCCTTATCACCCCTTTTTATTTACACAAGTTTTGTAGAAACCATTACCTGAAAGTTAATTGTCGATTTTGACAACGTAAAAAAACTTAACCTAATTAATTAATCTTTGACCATGCTTGACCTTTAAAATATTTTCAGATTAAAAATAACTTAATTATAGCAATCCTTATTATAGTTCTGAACCATTTTTTTATTTCAATATTGTTTTATATGGAGACCGGTACCTAATTATAATCATAATCTAGTGGTAAAAATATATAGTTTTCAGTAAATTTGATTTAAGGTCTAGGAATTGCGTAACTAAACTCAGAGTTATGATCAAACAACACCTTACAACTTCGTTTTGGCGCAACTATCGCCATCTGTGTTTAGACAATTTTACCAAAAGATAGAGCGATATAATCCCTAACATACAGAAAGCTGAAATTTAAGCTTAAGTGAGCTAACACCGTTTTGTATTTGCCTTTTGTTAATTGAAGACATTCGTCACCAATGCTACCTCATTATCGTTATTCTTGAAATCTCCCGGAGCGAGTACTCCTCGAAATTCGAGCGAGGACCAAAAGAGATGCGGAAATCAACTGATTCATACACACGTGTAATAATACGCAAGAAAGAAACCAAACCCAACACAACTCTGACGTAACCGCATAATTTAAAAAAAACAAACTGTACCTAATAACCACGTAGTTTATTTAAGCCTAAAAGTTCTCTAAAATTAAATTATTTTTTTTAAGAGTCAAAAACTTTATCGACGTCAAACTTTGCTGGTCAACTTACTCTGTCGTTGACAGTGACGTTGACAGGAGGCAAGGGCGACATTGCCTGGCAACATACGCAGCTTTTTAGGCAACCAGCTGATTCAAACGACTGCCCGTTTAGTATAAAATTTTACTTTAGATAATTTATTTAAAATTTTTAATTTTGTTATTACACTGGGAATTTAACCAAAAATGCGTTTATCCACCCTCTTTTTTTTAATATTTAAATCCAAAAATTTCGAAATCCTTGTTTTAATAGGTATTAGTTATTTTCGATGTAGTACTTAGAGTTTCAATTAATTAGTATAATTAATGACTGTGCATTATATTTCCATAGGTTTTAAAATTTTATTTAGTTTCCATTGTGTGCTTATCTATATCTATATTTTATTATTGTTATGTATTGTATTCTTTATTTAGCATTCCATTTCTATAAAACAACTTAAATTGTATATCATATATTAATTAATTTTATTTTCAATATATACATTTTAATTTATTTTAAATAAAAAAAAATCATATTTTTATGTTACCTCTATTCTGTTATTTTGGTTGATTCTGTATTTATCGAGACCAAATGAGTGCTAAAATGCTCGGTTTGGTATGCTATACTATATAGCACAAATAAGTAATACTCTGCCAATATATGGGTACCTAAGCTCACACTAGGTACTATACTTATAGTGTACATGTGAGTTAATATAACTAAAAACTGAAATATATTTTATTCAACTCCAGACTCAATTACCTTTCGTTTGATACCACACAAGCCATGTTTTGACAAACTCTAATTTTTGAAATCTACCCCCACCCTTTTTTTAAACTAAAATGTATTTTGTTTAACTCCAGCCTCAATTACCTTTCGTTTGATATCACACACTACATATTTTCACTGAAACTCTATTTTTCGAAATTTACCCCTACCCTTTTTTTTTAAGAACTAAAATTTATTTTGCTTAACTTCAGACTCAATTACCTTTCGTTTGGTATCACACACGCCATATTTTCACATAAAATAAACCATCCCGACCCAAGACCCAGCCTAGGTACCAAATTTTATTATCAATCGGGCAAGAGGTTTTTGAGGTATGCTCGTTGGTCGTTACAGACATACAGACAGACAGACAGACGGCGCGACAAAAAATTAAAACTTTTCTGAAACGCATATAAATTTTTTTCAAATCGGAGCAACTTTTTTTTTCTCGAAAAAATTAGGATCACCATAGCTCACACTAATATAGTATAGTAGTAGTGTGAGCTAAAATAATAATAAAAAATACAATTGGTCCGATATGAGAAAGCGGATTTAAACTTGGTTATATGATTTTTAGACATTTACCCTAACAGCACTTCTTTAGGAAAAATAGTTGTTTAACAATTTAGCTATAACATTCCGAAAAATGCCAAAATATGTTTTAAATGTTACTATATATAATATTTTTGAAGGTCGATTTTAATAATATCAAACAGTGATATTAAATTTACATTTAATACCGATTTTTTTTTGTTCTAATTAATAATGAATTTTTTATACAAAATTGAATTTATAATTAAGTATGTAGAAAGCGCCCTCTATGAATTAGGTTCACACTAATACCAAAATCTAATATCTCACCACGCTAGAATACTAATTTTGGATGTAATATCTTTATCAGTTTTAAAATGATTGTATTCTAAAATTTGTCACTACATGTATTGAACAAATCTTCCTCTTTTGACTTTGTCTTATCACGGTTGGTCGATAAGTTATAAGATACCCTGTATACAATCGACTATACTTTTAATTTGGGATGATAAACTAAAAAACTGAATATAAGAAGTTAAACAAAAAATTAAAAGATAAGAAAGTCACACCAGTTTTTTTCGATTGGAGCAGTTTAAAATCGACAAAGGTTTGTGTCCTGGTGTTGCTTTTAAGTATTATTTTGTGTGGGTTTTAAATTATGTTTTAAAGGTGCTGTGATTCTTTCTAAGGTAAACTAGTGCCAATTTATACTGGGCATTTTTTTAAAGGTAACAGGGGTTATTTGTGTTCCTACCTTTTAAAAAAAAACAGCCTGTATGTACACAGCTGTTTGTGAGCTAACTACTCACCTTTACTTTAATATTAAACAAACTATGATAGGATCTGATTAATTGTTGATGTGATTGATTGTATACTAAATTAACCATCTTACGTTTTATGATTGCAGGTGTAAAAAGGGTAAATTTTAACATTTCGGTTTTTGAACTAGTCTTAAATAGCTAACCCAATTTTGTTTATTTATTATTTTGGAGTGACATAATTTTTTTTAGAGTGGTGGAAAAAGTCAAAAAAAGAAAAATTTTCTTTTTGCAGATACAGGTTGTCAAAATTGTTAAAAATCCAAATTTTGTTATAACTTCCTTAAATAGGTATTACAACAATCGCAATTTATTATAAAATTGGTAGTAACTAAGTGTACGTGTAAGTAATTAAACCGACTAAGTAGCCTTCGTTAGGCTAGTGCTCTCAACTTTTCGCCTCCAGATAAAAAGTGCCAGTTTTGTTCCTTGGTTTATAGTATTATATTAAACAAGGGGTTAAAAAGGGGTTATTTTTCGATCTTTCAGTATTACTTTCTTAAAAGTCAAACACACCACGCGTATCATAAGAAATGTCTTTTTGAGAACTATTTTTTAAACTTTTATTAAACATCTGATTTTTAAAAAATATATAAAATACTCTGCCAATATATGGGCCCCTAAGCTCACACTAGATACTACATTTATAGTGTACGTGTGAGCTAATATAACTAAAAACTGAAATATATTTTATTCAACTCCAGACTAAATTACCTTTTGTTTGATACCACACAGGCCATGTTTTGACTTAAACTCAAATTTTTGAAATCTCCCCCACCCTTAAAAAAAACGAAAACTAAAATGTATTTTGTTAAACTCCAGACTCAATTACCTTTCGTTTGATATCACACACGCCATATTTTCACTTAAACTCTAATTTTTTAAATATACCCCCACCCTTTTTCAAAATAAATTAAAATGTATTTTGTTTAACTCCAGACTCAATTACCTTTCGTTTGATATCACACACGCCATATTTTCACATAAACTCTAATTTTTGAAATCTACCCCCACCCTTTTACTTGGTTTGTGTTTGGTGGATTTTGTTCATTTTTAAATGGGACCATCTCGACCCAAGACCCAGCACAGTTACCAAATTTCATTAAAATCGGCCAAGCGGTTTTTGAGTTATGCGCGTTGGTCGTTACAGACATACAGACAGACAGACAGACGGCGCAACAAAAAAGTTTCAAAATCATCTGAAACGCAAAGATATATAAAAAATTTTGAAATCGGAGCAATTTTTTTTTCTCGAAAAAATTAGGATCACCATAGCTCACACTACTATAGTATAGTCTATGTGTGAGCTAAAAAATCGAGTAACGAATGTATATTTTCAATTTAAATTTTTTATGTAGAACAGAGCCTTTTATACCTTAATTTGTAGAAGGGTGCTTTTATTTAAAAACGTAGGGTATAAAATCAGTTTTTGTTGCTTTGTGTAAAAATATCGATTTTTAAAAGGTAGGAAGGCAACTAACAGCTGTCTCTCCAGGTGGCCACTTTGAATACCTTCCCAGGCATAAGAATAAACGAAATATATATCCTTGAAATAGGGTCAACAGAAGAGGGGTTTTTTACAGGGTATCTTAAATTCGAGTTCCAAATGTTTCTGGGACAGTTAATTATATTAATATTTGACGAATTTTTTTTTTGTAGTTTTTATGCAAAAATGAACTCTTAAACTAAATTTTTCTTTATTTTTGTCTTATTAAAATTAAATTAATGGTTTTAAACCAAAAAAGATATCCTTTTGTTTATGATTTTTTCAATAAATTTTGTAATAAGTTCGCAAGATATTTTTAGAACAGCTAAAAGCATAGCCGTTTATTTATTTTTTTTAAAAAATTTATTAACTAGAAATATTCAATTTAAACAAAAATAAAAAGTTGGTAATATAAAAAAATATATAATTATTGTTAAAATTTTAATAGTATTTCCAAGAATTATTAATAAATGACTTTTGTCTTATTTATAAGATAACACTAATTAACGGACATATTTTAAAACCTAAAATTGGCATGGAAAATTTTATTTGACAATTAATATATGATATGCAGTGACGTCAAAATTTAGTTAATGTAATAAACAGTGGCAGAAAAATATGTAAATAATATCAGTGAATACAGGGTGTCTCTAAAAGGTCTGTACAAAATCTTAGCATATATTCCTGAGGTCAAAATAAGTCGATTTAAAACAACAACACAACTTACTTTAGTCCGAAATTGCTCCGTTTCAGAAATACAGGGTGGTAAATTTAAAAATTAAAAATCGATTGTCTTAAAATTTATGAACATTTCTCAACGCATTACTTTAACCTTGGTACTCGGGGGTTTTTTGGGACGCGAAACCTAAATATGGATACCTTTTCACTGTGGCCGTTAGAGGGCGCTTCACAATGCTCTTTTTTTAGTTTAAAATGACTATAACTTTTTTCTCAGTGTAACTTTTAACTTTTCTTGTTAAGAAAATATTTTCCTGAATCTTTTTAAGCCAAAAAGGTACTCTTGCTAACATGCGCTAAAGTAAGTCGTTTTCGAGATATTTCCGTTTTTAGTGTTTGATGCCGCAACGGAATACTGAAATTATTTTGAATGACTATTTCACTAAAGTGTTTTACACTGGCAAAATGTCATAGCAACCACAAAATCAAAAATGAGTTAGGACCGAAAATGGCTTTAAATAGGTAATAATTTGTAACTTTTTTTTTGTTTTATTACTTAGATATTGCTACATTTACCAACAAAAAAAAATATATTACTATGTAACTCTTGGCAAGCATTTAAACTTTAAACTTGCTTTTCTCGAAATAAGTGAAAACGTAGATATGTGGGTCTTACTAAGGACGGCAGTATTGTTCTCAAAGCTTTATTTAAGTTTGTTGCTTTTCGGCAATTTCGCTCATAAAATTTTTTACCCTGTATCTTTGAAACGGAGCAATTTCGGACTAAGGTAATTTGCATTAAATTGTCTTATTTTGACCTCAGGAATATGTGATAAGATTTTGTACAGACCTTTTAGAGACACCCTGTATAATAAACAAAGATACCAGAAAATGACGTAACTGAATATCCATAAAAATTCTAATAGTAGATACTGTTTTTTCTGGGAATAACTAAAATTCGGTGGAACATTGCCTACGTTTTGCTATTTTAAATAGGTATTTTGTTGCTTTGTATACTTAAAAGCTACGCTGTGATAAAAGTATGGATTTTTCAAGGGTCACGTGGTATATACTCTCTACATTCTATTCCCAGGTATATACGAAAGGAACAATTTATTAGACAAGGCTATAGACGGCTCGATAGAACAGAATTCTTTATAAACGAAGCCCTGTTAGAGTTTCTGAGCTTATGTAAGAAAACAAAAATATTTCTTTAACTACTACATTTGCCATCGATTCATTAAGAAATGGTTCATGCCATCTAGAGTCCCTGTATGTGACAGAAATTGGCCAATATCTGTCACATACACGGACTCTAATGCCATCCTCACAGAAAACAAAAACAGTTGACTGACAGTATTTGAAATCCCCGTGGAGTTTTATTTACAAAAAAGTTGTCAAAAACTTTCATGTCTTCGTTAAAAATATGTTTGAGGTTGTATGTTGAACTAACACGTATTAAATAGGGTCAACCCATTTTAAAGGATTGCTTATTTTAAATGAATCACCCTGTATATACAGTTTAATCCAAAAATAATTAGCCTGCTTTATAGGATAAAAAGAGCCTCATTTTCGAAATATGGGGGTTTCGTTAAGTTTTTGTTAACTCTAATACCTGCATAGTTTTACCGCCCCCAACAACCAAATTTAGGGGAGGAAAGGTTCAAATCTAAAAACAAACACTTAAAATTAATCTGGGGGTGTGTTTTTAAGTAATTTGACACGATATTGGTATCATTTTTGTCAGTCTATTCATGTTTTTCAAATATAACAATTTTTTTCTTTTTATATATTTTTATAACTTAAAATATATTAAATAGCAATTTAAGACGTTTGATTACATTATATAATTTATTTAATAACTGTTATTTTGTGTATTGTATAACCAAACTTTTGTGATATTCGTTAAACACGCCAAATTCATTATACTATTTGCATCCCTGAAGCTTTGAAATATGTTTTATTAAATCGGTCAAGTAAACCACCAGAAAAGATACTTGATAAACCGTCTAATGTCTTTTATATTAACCAAGAATGTTGCCAGATAGCTTTAGTTTCTAAGATATAAATAAATACCGCCAAAACATACTTGATGTATTTATTTCTATTTTTTTATAAAATTTCAATATGAAGCAATGCCTTGAGGTTGCAATAGTTTTAGTTCTCATCCCAGCAGCAACCAGTGGAGGATCCAGAATGTCCGGGGGGGAAGGCCAAGAAAGCCGCAAAAACCAAAAAGACTTTTGTCAATATTTGCACATATAATCTGCAGTAGACGATATTTTTTGGAAAACATTTAAATTTGGTGCGGTTTATCAGTGGCGCACCCAGGAATATGTCTTGGGGGGCCCCGAGGCCTTTGGGGGGGCTCAAGGCCTCATGATGGCGTATTTTAAGCTATTTTATCTTTTCATTCATGAAATATGTGGAATATATGTTAAAAAATCTTAGGCTTGAGGGGGGGCGGACCCCCCCCCGGGTCGCCCATGGGTTTATGCATTGGTTGTTTTTTTACTGGAACGAAAGACTAGAGGCTTCATGTTAAGCGACGAGGGGTGCCCGGCTCTCTTTGCCGCCCCCCCTAGATCCGCCACTGCATTATTTAATGGAAAATTTGACAAAAACATGTTGTGAGTGTTTTATCAAAATAATGATTAGGTTTTAATTTTAAAATTAGGAATATTTTTCTGTTATCTCAAAAGCTGTTTATTATTTTAATAATTTAGCCTAGCAACATATAATTTAGCATTGAAAACATTATTTGTTTGTCGAAAAATGAGGAGTACATTATAAACGTAGAAACTAAAGTGGAACTTGAAAACTCGAGTCGAAAAGTTTGTACTTTGAAAGAAGAGAGGGCTACAATTCGCTCAGGGATTAATAGGCACTTTAGTCACGTGGTTTATATAAGTACTAGTTATTTGCACTTTTTTATAGAAAAAATAATTAAAATAAATGGATCCATGATGCTAGCCTTAGCACACTTTAAGTGATGCCAATATATCAGCATTGAAAACAGTTTTTATAAATATCTTAGAAACTAAAGCTTCTACGAAGTTTTTGTTAATAACACAAATTATTGAGCAAAATGTGGTCTACTGCACTCCGAAAACAACATATCGATGCGATGCTCCAATAATTTTAACTCATCGTTAAAATGTCGAACACTATTTTACCTGAATATTTTGTGAAAATCGATTCAGCGGTTTAGGAGCTATCGTGTTACGGACAGACATAGATACACACAGACAGACATCACGACGATATTGCTAAAATAGGTCAAAATACACCCAAATAACACATTTTCAGCGTTATCTCAAAAAAATTTGTTTTCATCGAAAATAATACCTTCTCTAGCCATTGCTGTGCGGGCTAGGAAGGTAAAGAAAAATGGAACGCTATTTAAGAACACCCCGTACGAATTAAGTCCCTGTTTTATTAAACTACAAAATATGTTGTATTCTTATGCAATATTACTGAAACTGAAAAGCTTAAGGATAAAAAACTAGGTCTATGATCTAATTTAAGACTGAGTAAATAATTCATTATGGTTGGTGTTTAAAATATTTAAAATATTCATATTGTATAGAGATGCAATGTAGTACAATTTTAGCCTACTACACATATTTATCCAAATGAAGTGGTGTAACTTTGTGTTATTCAAAACAAAAAATTGTATACATTTTTTTGTAATTTTTTAATGCAAACCCCTGTATATTATATTTTAAAATTGACAGCAAGAAAAGTAAATATGCTTATTTGGGAGCTTCTGGGCCCTTTTTTTAAGATTTGGCATTTTAACCTTCTATCCTTCATTTCAGTTGTTTAAAAATTTTAATACCAACTTAAGAAACAATTTCTAAAAAGTATTTTTGTTTAAGATTCGAAGTTAGAAGTATATTAGCCTTGAAAACAGTTTTTTGTAAATATCTCAGAAACTAAGGCTCCTACGAAGTTTTTGTTTATAACACGAATTATTGAGCAAAATATAGTCTATATTCCGAAAACAGTGTATTGATACGATGCCGTTAAAGTTAGCATTTTTTAAAGTTTTTAATTGTTAAAAAACTGTCATTAGCATTAATGGATTTTGGCAAACATCAAATCAGCTCGTAAGAGTATGGGACATTATTTTACCTGAAAATTTTGTGAAAATCGGTTCAGCGGTTTAGGAGCTATCGTGTTACGGACAGAAATAATATACACACAGACAGACATCACGACGATATTGCTAAGATAGGTCAAAATACATCCAAATAACACATTTTTGTTGTTATCTCAAAAATTTCTTGGTCGTCGAAAATATCTTCTCTAGCCATAATATATAATATGGGGTTTGCATTTAAAAAGAAAATATTTTTTGTGTTTTAGCGATGCTCAATTGTTTTTTCATTATTTATTAGAGCGTTAAATATTTCCTAGTTTAAAATGTTTTTATTTTTAATAATAAGCTATCAGTGGTAAGCACCTAATTACTTTACAAAACAAAAAACTTACAGTTTTACAAATGTTTGATACCTATATTTTTAAGGATCAAAATATTTATATCGGGATAAAAAGTGCTACTTTTATCCCTTGGTGTTTAATATATATGCTATCATTACACTGAAAAATTAAATTTCGGTAGAAGCATTTATAATAAGTTGTCAAAAATGACATTTGTATTGTCTTAACGTCTGTATTAACTGTACTAAATAATAAGGAATACCTATCAAGTGTTTTTTTTAGCGATGAATGGAAATTCTGAAAAATCATAACTGTTGGATTGGGTTAAAAATATGTTAAAATGTGGGGACTTTAATTCCCAGTAAAGTAGTACCAAAAATGTAAGAAATGGAACTCATAATAATATGCATAAAAAATTATATAAAATAATACTGCGTCATGCATGACTCATAATCTAAAGTAAGAAAAGTTATAGCTGTCGTGTTTATAATAGCTAGAAACATATCTGCATAGCTATATTAGCTTTGTTTAATGGAAATTTCAGAAAAATCAAGAATATTCCAGACCGACAAACAAAACAAAGAGATATACCTATAGCCAGTCCTAACTGCGTAGTTTCGAGAAAATTCCGCTCAGACCAATGTATAGAATGTATAAATTTAAAACATGTAAGTCAAAAAAGGATAGCTATATTGTAACTAGGGAATTCTAGATTGTTTGTTTGGATCAATACTTACTGAGGTCACGCAGCCATTTTGGAATTTTCCGAGGTGGGGCAAAGCTTATAAATTCGGCTGACACAAATTTCTGCGTCACAGTTGGGTTTTAGATAGTGTTCAGTGTGTATAATTCAGCGTGAGGTTTAGTCTTGGGTGGGGTCCAGTGCATTCTAAAAATACACACAAAGCAAGGTTGAGAAAGCGCATATTAGAATTTTATAGCAAACGTATACAGCACGTATAAAAAATATTATTTGGGTTGTACAGAGTGGACGTTTATAAGGATTTGTATTGAGTATCGAAAGTTTTATTATTATTTTTTAAATATTGCTTTGAATTTATTGAAGTTAATCATACACGACACTGACGTTATTTTTTTTTTGGTAAGAAAATTATTGCTTTTTTTATATATATATTTTTCAGAATTTTTCATTTAAATTTTGATTTTTTTAAAAGAGTGGGTGTTTATTACATTTGACGCAGATTTTTTATTAAAATTTAAAAATGTTTGCAAAACTAAAAACAATTGAAAATTACCACCGTGGACGATAATTTTTATCCATATGATTGTTAGTATTTTAAACATTGTTTTTTAAAACCATATCGCACTAAATTTGCATTATTTTTTAAATATATATTTTTCAGTATTTTTCATTTGAATTTGGATTTTTTTAAAGATTTCTAGGTGTAATTTATTGCATTTAACGCAGATTTTTTATTAAAATTTAAAAATGTTTTGTTGCAAAACTAAAAACAATTGAAAATTACCACCGTGGACGATAATTTTTATCCATATGTTTGTTAGTATTTTAAACATTGTTTTTTAAAACCATATGGCACAAAATTTACATTATTTTTTGGTAAGAAAATTATGGCTTTTTTTAAATAATATTTTTTAGTATTTTTCATTTGAATTTAGATTTTTTAAAAGATTTCTGGGTGTAATTTATTGTAGGTATTAAACGCAGATTTTTTATCAAAATTTTAAAATGTTTTATTGCAAAACTAATAACAATTTAAAATTAGTCACCGTGGACGATATTTTTTTTCCATATGTATTTTAAACATTGTTTTTTAAAACCATACAAAATTTGCATAATTTTTTTCAAAAAGAAAGTATTTTAGTAAAAAATATTTCATGAAAAAAATATATTTATTTTTATTGATTTTATTTTGAAAATTAAGGAAAGATGACGTCAGTGTCTAATCAACAATGGCGGCTGAAAGTGATTTTTCGTTTAGCCTGGCCAGATAAACGAAAAATTGCGTCGCCATATGTTGAATTTTTCGCATAAATGCTGTTGAAATATGTACTTGTTACTATATTGAATATATTTGACAACATTTATAAGCTTATATTGCTAGCTACATATGTCAGCTGATTCGATTTTATTAACCCCATGAATTTGGTATAAAAACTGTTAATTAATTTCAGAGAGGTTTCATCACAAAAACGTAAACATCGCACTACGTGTCCTATAATCCAATATGGCGCCTTAAGATTAGTAGGGTGCGGTCAACGCATGCGCAGAGGTCTCATAGATGTAAGACGAAAAATCAATATTCTATCTCGAGCGGAACAGCAGATCTCTAAACTAGTAAAAGGTTAAAACGAAGGGTATGAAAAATTAATTAGTATTTTTTAACAAATGAATTTTCTTAATTTTTACATGATTTAGCGAAGCCTAGGCTTCGGTTAGCCTATAACCGGCCACCTAGTGGTCGAACCATTAAACTTTTTCTAGATTTACCGGACGATACGAAGGAGAGAGGTGGGGTTTAGATTTTTGAGACACGAGCAAATTTGAGGTTCCATGCTATAACCGGACGCACAAGAAACACCCCCCCAAACGATATTATATGTGATTGAATCGATTGATTTCCCGTGATGTACTGATTTATTGCCTATTAAATCGATCGACGAACCAGTTTTAATAGACTCATCGAAATGTTTTGAATTTTTTAAGACTATTATGCCCTTATAATTAACTTACATAATAATATCTTCGTGTAAACAGTTATAATCCTATATAGATTTTAAGATTTTAATATCATCATTTATATATTGAAACTTTAGCCCATATATATAAATTAACATATATTTTTTTGATTGTATATTGAAACGCATATTCATATGCTCGACATTAGACTCGAATTAATAATACCATACCATTTAAAATTCCCTTATATAATTGTAGCATAAAAAAGATTATTTTTTCCCTGAATATTAAGAAAATCTGAAAAAAATAACTGGCGTTTGTACAAACAACTTTAAAAGGTCTTTAATAAATACATTTTAAATCAACCTTTTATATTTCGACGTATTTTATTTTTAAATTTACCACAAATTACCCAGATTATAAATTGCAGTACTGCAAAATCATGTTTTGGAAAAAGTAGTACACAAGTGAAAGTACCTAGAAAAATGTTGCACTTAGATTGCAATAGTAGTAATACACTGTTAAATTCTACACAAAATGTATTAGAAATTGATGAAAACTCATGAAAAATTATTACTTTCGCTGATTCTAATAGTATCTTAGTTATACTGTCCAATTATAAACAATTTTTTTTAGAAATTGATTAAAAACTCTTAAATTTAGTTTCACTGAAATAAATTTAAGATATGCAGTACTGTAAAAATTACATATATCATAATGATGATATATTTATATTTATTTTATAAAGTGAAAAAATACAGTGCATTTTTATTTTAATAAGTGACTTCAAAAAAAAATCACACAAGCAGTGTGAATTTAATTTTTGCTGGCAGAGACTTCAAAAGTTTTAAAAACTAAAACTTAAACGCAAAGTAAGTACAGTTTTATATTATTTTTATTCCCTTACACAAAATATGGTTCCTTGGTGTACAGGTTTAATCTTTCGGTTTTGGTTTGGTTTATAAAGGTTCAAAAGGTATCTTGGTTGCAAAAAATGCATTATACTTTAAGGTATTCGTTAAAAAATAATATTTAAAGGTATAACATAAAGGTATTTAGGTATTGATTAATGTATTATACAAAGGTAACGAAAGTAAAAACAAAATGCTGGATTTTTCATGGTGGTTTTTAAAAAAGTAAAAGTTAAAACTTATAAATTTAAGGGGAGTTATAATAAAATAACTAGATATTTTACCAAAGAGTGCTTTAGTCAACTTTTACGGTAGTGTATTATTCATTGTTCAACAAACCTTGTAGTATCTTTAAATTTTCTAGGTATTTCGAAAATAACAAAGTAAAAACAAAATGCTGGATTTTTTTTGGTGGTTTTTAAAAAAGTAAAAGTTAAAACTTATAAATTTAAGGGGAGTTATAATAAAACAACTATATATTTTACCAAAGAGTGCCTTAGTCAAGTTTTATGGTAGTGTATTATCCATGGTTCAAGAAACCATGTGGTATCTTTAAATTTTCTTTTTTCTAACCAGGTTACCAAGATCCGTGTCTGAACAGTTAGCAAAATCAATTAGTTTGTCTTAGAACACGTTTCTGACATTAGCTTCTATTTTATACCTTTTCGATTAAACGAATTGCCATAGAGTAATTTTTAAAATAGGTTTTCTATATATTATAAAATAATTTTTATGTTTGAAAGGTTTACGGTTTTACTTGTCTTGCTTAATGCAACAAAAAAGGTTCAACAAACAAACGTTTATTTACACAGTTCACTCCATGATAACAAATAAATGTCTAACAACTACTGTTTTCCTGGTTACATGCCATGTTGAGAATTAAGTTGCAAAATCAGTAACTTTGTCGCGCTCTGGTCACAGTTTTGTCTGTCTAACCAGAACGCGACAGAAATACAGATTTGTAATTCAATACTTTGTTTGGCTGGTTACCAGTAAATTAGATATTAACATTAATTTGTTCTCATGAAGCGAATAGGTTGATAAATAAATTATTTGTTGTTGTTTACAATTATTTACAATGAATTTAAACGTGTCTTATATTGAAATGGTTAATGGGTGGAGGTCAAAGTACAAATTGTTGTTAATTTTTTTTACTTAACACTTTCTATAGGCCACAAAATAAAATCGTTAAAAAGTTGAAGATTATTTATCTTATAATTTTTTATAAACATTTTTAATATTTTTTATACATTTTTTTAAATATTTTTTATCAAAATTAAAAAAAATATATATTTTTTTTGAGTAAACATTTTTTCCGATTTTGATTAAAAACATAACATCTAAAAAAATATAAATAGTTAAAATATTTCCAGAAAATTTAAAAATTAAAACAAATTGAATTGCCTATGTTGGTTTGTAAAAGAACTTGTAACTTTTTTAAAAAATAAACAGGACGGACATTTTTTGTTATTAAACCAATCAACGCTATCAATTTTATTATTTTAGAAATTCATAGCTTTCTTCACTCTTCAAGCTTAACAAATCCGAATACTGAAAACAAAAAATTGTTTTAAAAATTTTTACCTCCTATATTTATTTCAATGTAATACACGTTTAATGATTTTTCAAACTTTTTGTAAACATCTGAAATAAAACGAAAAAAACAGGGTAACGTACATGCAGTGTTAAAAAGTTTTCCCAACTGAACAAATTTTTGTTGTCGAAAAAAAATAGGTGATCTTAACGAAAAGAACCTGCTATTCTAATATAAAAAAGTTACACACTAACTAACAAAATTCAGATAGTAAAAAATATTTATTTTTTCAAATTTTTTAAAATTTTTAAATTGTTAGTTCATTTTTTTAGACTATTCTAATTTTAGGTTTTTTCATCAGAAAAAAAAAATTTTTACAAAGAAGCAAAAACGTTTTTTCGCTGTTTAACTTGAAGTGAAGTCCGGCAGTCACCTTTATACAGGGTGTTTCAAAATTCGATAAGATAATTTTAGTGTTAAATTCCTTGAGTGATTTCAAGACAAAAAGTTCATACTATATTTTTTGTTTATTTTGATATACTCGCCATACCATACTGCAGCATTTTTATTTTGATGCTAAGTCTTTGGTGCAAACACAATTTTGTCTAAAACGGTTAGAGATGCGAAACAATCGCAAGAGCTAAAAGTTTATTTCTTGATTTAAAATTTACCAGTGACTGACAACAGAAAAAAAAACCCTGGGGAAAAATGACATGACCCCGGAAAAGGTATCACCCTGTAGATTTTTAGTGCCTATAGCTAATTATTCGCGCCAAATTTGAGCTAAATATCTCAAAAAATATAAGCAAATAACTAAAAAAAATTAAACTTTCCCACCCGGTATCTCGAAAACTAAACGTTGGCGGACCTATGTTTATATAAACTTTTTGTGTTAAAATCAAAGGAATTTAACAGTAAAATTATGTAATTGAATTTTGAGGCACCCTGTGTATCTCAGCTTATAAAAATTAACAAAGAAGTAAAAATTGGAGATAAAAATTTGTTGGTTGGTGTGTTTAAAAGTATTTTTTTATGCGCTAAAAGTCGGAAAAAACTATTTTTCTTTTGCAAATATTTATTTACTTTTTATACAGGTTGATATCTGAAGAGATGGCCCAAATTTTGGGGATTGGTAAAGAAGGTCAAAATATTGAAAAAATCCTATTATATTTTGCACAAAATCTTTTTGTTTTCAAGATATAGTGTCAAAGTTTTTACTTTTTTTTCAATTTACAAAAATCACAACAAACGAGAGTATTAAAATTGTTTTTTTTTTTCGTTAAAATGTTGACCTAAAACTTGTGTCTTTTTTTGCAACAAATAAGCAAAATATTGTTTAATAAAGTTACTATTTTGTTAATTAATACGTTTTTTGTATCCAACAGTTAAAAAAACTTTAAAATTGAAAATATAGTATCTATTATTGCAGACGTGATTTTCTTAACTTATATTTTTTTAGAAAAAATCAAATAGAACATTTTTTGATCACATGATTCACAAAATAATTCACAAATTTTTCATTTTTATTATTTACAGTTTTCCTCAGTTTTTAAATATTTTAAATGTTTTTTTATCTTTTACCTTCCCAACAATGCTAAAAATATGGTGCGTCTCTTTAAATTCACACTGTATACAGGGTGACTGGTAGGTGAACGTATTCCTTTGTGGGGGTGAAAGTAGACTCTATTTCTTTACGGATTAAACATGATTAACCTCTATACAATTATTAACGGCTTTCGAGATTTTTAGTTTCTTTAGTTTTTAAGAAATATGGAAAAGTTTCAACTGAAATAACTTATAGTTAACATTAGTACATATTTTCACTGTTAATATTTGTTAAAATGTTTTAGCTAATAACTTAAGAAGCAAAATTGAAAAAGCCCTTTTTATTTTTGGTATTTTTAAAAATTTGGCCTGCAAAGAAGTGAATTTCTTAAAATTAAAAAAAATAATATCACAAAAACCGTTAAGAATTGTATAGAGGTAAATCATAGTTAATCGGTAAAAAATA
The DNA here is from genome assembly GCA_963576565.1 of Aspidapion aeneum. Lineage (NCBI taxonomy): Eukaryota > Metazoa > Arthropoda > Insecta > Coleoptera > Brentidae > Aspidapion > Aspidapion aeneum. Next base: position 202,325,699 of record OY755038.1, read on the forward strand.
GGAACTACTTTCACCTCTTCAAAGGAATTTTTTTACTCGCCAGTCACCCTGTATACATAAATATAAAACTGAAAAATTATACAACAATCCTACTATGTGATAAAATAAGAGTCAAAGGATCCCCGACACCCATTTACATAAAAATTGGTATTTTTTTGATATTTTTTGGTAAATAGATGGCAGAAAAGTAAGTCCAATCACAGTCTGTTTATTAAAAAATATGTTTTTGAAAAAAAAATTGGAATTTTCATGTAATTGTCAGTGTCACCAGGTATAGTGTATGCTACTTTTTTTTTAAAAGGTATTACTTATTTTATCCTCTTAAACACAGGGCTATTTTCTCGATGAAGTTTTGACAATATTACAAAAAAACTCAGTTAATTTAATAAATTTTATACCTTCTTGGTTACCACTTAACCTAAATAACAACAAAACCATATTTTGGCGCCTATAATGGTTTGAAAATTATTGCTTTTTAATAAATTTAGTTGTTTAATTTTAAGAAAACTTATCTCAACTCGTTCTAGTATACCATGATTAAATTGCATAAATGCTAAAAAATGCTATGGTTCATTTTATATTAATGTTCGTTTCCCTTGTTAACTATAAAATAATTGTGTCACTATATTTTGATAAACTATTTAAAAAATATAATTTTGCAATTTTAATAATTTAAGTACTCAATTTAGTAAAAGCAACAAAATTGTGGTTTTGGGTTCTGGAAAAAAACATTTAATAGTTTATAAAAAATTAATTTGGTATGTGGTACAATTCCTCGCAAAGTGTAGAAAATTACAATAAGCTTTATAAAATCTACCAAAACTAATAAAATTGAAGCCTTTATAACCTCATCTACATTCTACAGAAATCCTATAGGTATAATACTTTCAACCTATCTACCTCAAAACATATCTAATAATTATCTAGTCTTAACAAAATGACATATGACAATAATTGGTCCGTTAGAGGGATACGAATGCATCCAATTTTCGTACAAATATGTCTAATTGCCTTTTGAGTATTTTTGTGATAATCGAATGTAACAAGAGTTAAACTTCTCAAATCCCAAATTGCAAAATAATGCAAGGACCTAAAACTATAAACAACAAGTAAATTTCTCGTTCCTGTATTGAGACACCGCGCACCTGCATAGTTTCCGAAAATGTATGTATGGTCTTCGGTAGTTCAATGCTTAGAACGTTTGCGTACAGAGCAAGAGGTTCCGGGTTCGAGTCCCTGCCGAAGACAGAAAACCGTTTATCTTATTTTTCTTTCTTTAATTTCACTTGTTGTTTAAGAGTTAAACTATTATATTGTCTTATTCTACCAACTCATAATACAGGTGACCTTGCATATCTACAACAAATTTTTAAATACCAGATAAAAAAGAACTACGCATCCTAGTAGTTCTCAATACATGTGTGTAAATATATAATATTTAACCTATCGGTAACTAGTGAAACATTTGATAATTATGAAATTATATTGTCTTATTCTACAAACCCATTATACAGGTGACCTTGCAATCTCAGGTAAAAAAGAACTAGACATACCTAGTACTTCTTCTCAATACCGGTAACTCATGTTACATTTGATAATTATGAAGCTACCTTTTTTTTTCTGGTGATTTGACATATTCTAGGTTATAAGCATGAAGGACTCTGAGCACTGCAATACAATAAATTAATTTTTGTAGTTCTTTGTGTTTATAGTGTTTTAAAACTGTGCGAATCTTGAATGTTTTTGCAGTTCTCGAAATATGGTGGCATAAACGTAACCTAATCTGACGTTTAAAAACATTTTTTTTTTCGAAATGCGGAAGGGTAATAAGTGTAACGTTTTGTAATTTATTAAAATACAGTTAATATATAAAATGGTGTTTATGATTTTATATCACACTAGAAAGAAAAACAACGTTTTAAAAACAGGTTGGATGTAAAAAGTAGTAACAAGAGAAAAAGATTAATAGCGTTAAAGGTTTTTATAATATAACAAAATCTAACACCTTCAAAATTGGTTTCGTTAAGTTTCGATTTATTGAAAAAAATCTGAAAGTAAAATAGAAAATTACTAGAAAAACAGAATTAAAATGTTAAAAATGGGTTCAACTTAAGATGTTTTCTATTCTCTTCTTCTTCTAGTCTTTCTTTAAAAATAAAAGAAGAAAGTAAATTATTTTCCCTGTGTTAAGTACAAACTGATGAATTAAGTTTTTTAGGTGCTTTTTCTGATTCGTAACAACAAGCAATTTTTATAAAAGAGTTAAGAAATATATACGATAAGTTATCCCCCCCCTCAAAAAAAACATTTTACACAAGGTTTACAAGTTAACATAGTTTTTTTGGGTTTGTGAATAAAGTTAAGAATATTTTTAATTTTCTTAAGAAAATAAATTATTACAGTTAAACATCAACTACGTACAATAATACATTATTCAAAGGTATTTTTGGGTTTTACTTTATCAATTATTGAATTTTAATTTTATATTTTATACTTTCCTAAAGGTACATACATTACTTGATTAAAAAAATATAGTATGATACATTTTATATTGCGCATTTTATCATTGTAAAAGAGCTTAACGTATTAGCAGTCTGAAAAAAGAAGAATGTTATAAAATGTATAAATTGTTGCCTGCTTTGGATAGAAACTACAAATGAAGAAAACAAACAAACAAAAATGCCCTGAAAAATAAAAACTTGGAATGTCTTGTTTTAAGCAAAACTAAGAGAATAAAATAAATAACCTCTAGTTATAATAAAGAGTTTGAATTTTATGAGAGAAAAAGCTTGTAATCTTGACATATTTTTCGGAAGGTATAATACGAAACAAGACTTTCATGTATTAAGAAAATTCCAGATCACAATCATACAAAAGAATTAGGTTTATATGGAAGAAAATTCGTAACTCTCGCTTGAATTTTTTTCAGTTTTTAGAGAAAAAACTGCTTTACTATAGTTTATATAGACATATTAAGATTAGAAAATGAGTTTAAACTTATCAATGGCAAAATCAATGCTCTAAAAAGTTTTTGAATGAATTTTGATAGGAGAAAAATAATTAGTAAATTTGAGCCTTTCGATAAAGTAATAGAATGATATGAAACTTTTTCGAAAAGTTTATTCATGCAATGACATTTTCAAGAATAAATTTTAGTATATACAACTTACCAACAGTTATTTTAATTAATTAATAATATTATAAGATATACCATTTTCCTAAGAAGTTTCATCCAATGCAATGCATCGAATATTTTCAATTAATCCACCAATCGATAGTCACCAAATGGAGTACCGAGCTCTGTTACTTTGTAAGTGATTATACAGTATATTTATTATCGCTTTGTTTGGTTTCAATCGCTTAAAGTCCACTCGACGGAACTGCGTGTGCATTTTGGCAAGGCGCGGTTGCCAACGTTTGAATGAAAAACATTTCGTTTAATTGTCAAATTAAAGACATTAATGGGTGTGTTTAGCTTTGAAGCGTTGACAATCGCCTCTTCCCTTGATGCCCACGCAGCGTTGTCAGGTGGGCTTTTACTCGGGTTTCTTGATGATATTGGTTGTATCAGTATTAATTAGAATATCACTAGTCTATACTTTAGATGTAGTTTACATTTTAGAATGTCTAAATATAGTATTGGACAATAATACTCAAAGATTGTAACTACTGCTTTTATTAGACCAAAAGTTTTAAGTATTTACATCAAGATATAAATTTTAACATTACATCGAATAAAAGGACTGCCAGAGTTTATAATAAGTTTTTCCTCCGTTCGTCACAAACTGTAAAGTTCCAAATTTTAAGACCCACAGTGATAGGTACTGATTCACCATGCTTTGATTAAATTATTGGTTGTATTCAATGCTATCAATAAATCAAAAGTTTTAATTATCTACTCCAGTGCAATATAAATATTGTATACTAAACTACGAGTATATACCAACCAACAATAAGTCATCAATTATGAGTAAAACAACTTCTCACAAAGTGTAGTTCATGCTGTTATTAAAGAAAAATATTTAGCGACCATATAATGTCAATTATCAGTGAAACATTTCCCAGCATTAACAATTATTTCACATAGATTGATGAAATTTCTCACAAATTGTAACCAATGCTTTTAGTAAAGAAAAATCTCCAAACAGAGGTTCTAATCCAAGAATATAAAATAAGGGGCATATTTTAAATGTGATTGACTGATATCAATAAATCCAAAGCTTTTATTACTGATTTATACCAATGTAATGTTTTAAACCAAATGTTTTAAATAGGTGTTTGCTTGAGTATTAACCGGCAATAGAACAGCAATCATTCATCAAACAACAACTTCCAGCGTTCACAGTTATCTAGCAAATGTTGACGTATTTTTAATAAAGATAAAAAGTTTAAAGTCTTGATGGTGATCCAGGATTCCGTGATTATAATATTGGTTGTAATACCATCATAAGTTTTTACACAAGTGCTCACATTAAGATATTAGTGTAAGCATCCCATCAAATAAAACGACTGCCAGAGTTTGTAATATTTCCCAACATTTAAGGAATTCCTATTAAAATAACTCATACTGTTGATGAAGATCAACTCCAAATTTCGACACTCACAAAGATTCTGATCCAAAAATATTTTATTATAAATTTGTTGTATCATTTTGAAAATAACTAGCGGACACAAATATGATTAAATTTACATAAATAGATTCCAGCGTAGACTATATTTAATACTGTTGAAAAAAAAACTCCAAATCCTGATACCCGCTGAAGTGCTTATTCAGAATTTCTTGATTACTTTAAAAACCATCGGGGTATATTTTGAATTTGATTGTATGACTATTCTGATAGAGGTCATTAATCCAGAATGTCTTGATTATAATATTGGTTGTATCACCATAAAAGACTAAGAATATTCAAATATTTAACTCCTTCTAATAAACGATAAGTATTACACAAGTATTTACATTAGGATATTCATGTAAACGTCACATCAAATAAATCGACTGACGGAGTCTTTCATCACATTCAAGAAATTCCTATTAAATTAACTTATGTTATTGATAAAGATAACCTTTAAATTTTGAGTCACAAAGATTCTGATCCAGAAATCCTTGATTATAAATTTGTTGTATCGTTTTAAAAATAATTAGTGGACACAAATGTGATTCAATTTACATAAATAAATTCCTGCGTAGACTGTATTTAATACTGTTGATAAAAAAAGCTCCAAATCCTGATACCCGCCGAAGTGCTTATTCAGAATTCCTTGATTACTATAAAAACCATCGGATATTTTGAATTTGATTGATATGTCTATTCTGATAGAGGTCACTAATCCAGAATTTCTTGATCACCATAAAAGACCAAGAATATTTAAATATTTAACTCCTTCTAATAAACAATGAGTATTACACAAGTATTTACATTAGGATATTCGTGTAAACGTCACATCAAATAAATCGACTGACGGAGTCTTTCATCACATTCAAGAAATTCCTATTAAAATAACTTATGTTATTGATAAAGATAAACTTCAAATTTTGCGGACACAAATATGATTCAATTTACAAAAATAAATTCCTGCGTAGACTGTATTTAATACTGTTGATAAAAAACTTTAAAGCCTGCTACCTGCAGAAGTGCTTGTCCAGAATTCCTTGATTTCTATAAAAACCATCGGAGTGTATTTTAAATTTGATTGATATGTCTATTTTGATAGAGGTCATTAATCCAGAATTTATTGATTACAATATTGGTTGTATCACCATAAAAGACCAAGAATATTCAATTATTTAACTCCTTCTATGTTAGTGTAAACGTCACATCAAATAAATCGACTGACGGAGTTTATAATGTTTTATCACATTCAAGAAATTCCTATTAAAATAACTTATGTTATTGATAAAGATAAACTTTGAGTCACAAAGATTCTGATTCAGAAATCGTTGATTGTAAATTCGTTGTATCGTTTTCAAAATAATTAGCGGACATAAAAATGATTCAATTTACATAAATAAATTCCTGCGTAGACTGTATTTAATGCTGTTGATACAAAACTCCAAATACTGATACCTGCAGAAATACGTCTAGAATCTAGAATTCCTTGATTACTATAAAAATCATCGCGGTACATTTTGATTTTGATTAATATCCCTTTTTGATAGAAGTAACTAATCCAGAATTCCTTGATTATAATATTGGTTATATCACCATAAAAGACCAAGAATATGCAAATACTTACCTCTCTTTAATAAACGATAAGTATTACACAAGTATACACATTAGGAAATTATTGTGAACATCACATCATATAAAACGACTGCCAGTGTTTATTTTCTTTCCTCACAAGGAATTAATCCAGAATTCCATGATTATAATATTGGTTGTAAATACCCGGAATATGCAAATACTACTTCCGTTAATAAACCATAAGTATTATACAAGTATTTACATTAGGAAATTATTTTGAACATCACGTCATATAAAACGACCGCCAGTGTTAATTTTCTTTCCTCAACTCCAAATTTCGACAAAGATTCTGATCCAAAAATCCTTGATTATAAATACAAAGGATACAATTACATAAATAAAATTCTGCGCAGACTGTATTTAATACAGAAGCAGAAGTGCTTATCTGGAATTCCTTGATTACTATAAAAACTCAGGATATACTTTGAATTTGATTGATATGCCAATAGATCAAATGTTTTACCCTGATGTAATTATGTGACTATAAACGCATACAATAATTTCTTACTTTCAATAAACTCCTCTCATAGATTATTATAGAAATAAATATTAAAATCTTAATATCCATAGAGATAAAGATTCAAATCTCTTTGTTATAACATAAGTTATGTTACTATAAAAGGAATCAGGGTATATCATAAATGCAATTGAAATGTAAATTAACCAACGATTTTAAGTATTTACATCACACAGCTTCTAAATTGCCTATAACGAATGAAAAGATGGTAATACAAACTTTTACAATTCTCATCTCAAAATCCATCGAGCTTGAAACTTTTAAATGAGATCTGAAGAATCAACTGCAATGCTTTTGAATAACATTGACTGTTTACACAACAAACCTTTTTTCAGGAAAGTTGGATAATTGGTTCAATTAGGAATTTCGAACATATACCTAAATTTTTTTGACATTTTCTACATTTAGGTGTGTTTAGGATTTTTGAAAGGGGTGTTGATACCCAACCATTAACCAAACCAATTTCTAGTCTTTGCCAGACAAGTAAAATCCATGAGCTTTTCAGTCATCTATACCAACAAGCTTTCTTCAATACCCGATTTTACTGTCTGGCAAAGGCGCTACGCCATTTTGAGCAATATAAAATTATGTACAGTACTACGAATGAGGTACTTATTAAAATAAAGCATCGAATAATCCAAGTAAAATATTAGAAAATATATAACATAAGTTGAATAAAACATACCATTTAAAGTTTTAAATAATATTAAAATGCAATATAAAAATACAATGCGAAATTGTATACACTACTAGGAATGAGGTATTAGAATAAAGCATCAAAAGATATATAAAATGTGATGGAAACTAAAAAGAATAAAATGCCATATAAAAAATAAACTTGGTAACAAAATTAGAATCCTTAGGTAAAGGTAAAACTAGAAAAGAAATAGAAACAAATTTAAACTATAAGAAAGATATTTAAAAAATAATTGAAATCAGCTTTTAAAAAATGGCAAAGAAATTTGTGGTATGGTTAATGGTTCAGTGTCCGCCATCTTCTTTTTGGAGAAACCGCAAAAACATACACTAATATATTGGAATTAATATTTTGGGTTTAATTTAAAGTATTTGCAGCGATTATTTTTATATTTAATTTGAGGTGGTAGATATTTTCCCATTGGAACATGATCAAATATCAGATTTTTCCAAAAATGAAATAAATGTTATTCTTTAAAATAAATTGCATCAAAAATCTGCATCTCTGGAAATCACTATGTCCGAAAACTTAAATAACTATAACTCACACTATTATGTATAATTCAAGAGTCGAAGGAGTTAAAAAGAAAATTCCATATTTAACTGAGATATATTTAAAAATATAAATATAAAGTATTTTTAATAGATATTCCCTATTATTTTATTTATTATTGAGAAAAATTCTCAGAAACTTTAAATATAATTGGTTATTAATATAAATGAAGAAATAAAATAGAATAGATAAAATGTGTTTAAAAAAATGTTTAGTCAAATGTCTCATTCAAAATGAAGGAAATAATTCAAAAAACTTGTATTGTTATAAGGGTTCTACATAATATTCAGTAAACTACTTACTTGGTTCTGCTGGTAGATGTAAGTTTTATAATTTTTCAAGCGCCTATCAACATTAATTTTTAAATTGTCTTACAAAAGGTACTAACAACGGGGTATAGCTAAATAATATTCGTGGTATAATTTTTTTTGGAATTCTCTTAATTTCATTCTAGGTATTAATATAATTAGAAAATTATAGGTAACTATAGAAAGCAAAGTCCTTCAACGCTGCACTTCTACTTCTACTTTAGCTGAAAAGGTAAATTTTCTTAGAGGTTATGAGAACCATTAGAACATTTTATTTTTGCTTTTTAACGGTGATTCTGTATTTTATTTGAATTGACTCATTTTTGTTTTGTTTAATATATTAGCTCTTTACACTTTAAAACGATTTACTTCCTTTTTCATAATTATTTATGTATGTACAAAGGTTTTGTTAACATTATAACAGGGTGTTTTATAAGCAACTACAAAAGTGTAAAAATCTGATTTGAAATATTTGATTTTTTAGTTTGTTTAAATCTGAAAATCGAATGCGTTGGCTTAAATGTGTTTTAAATTTTAACACCCTTGTTTAAAATTGTTTCTTTAATTTAGGTTAAACTATTTGCAGAAATTAAATGAAACACCCTGTTTAATTTGGGCCTATATTCTCGAATTTGTGTTTTTTCTGGTGTTTGCTACCTTTGACCGATGCATCGAATTTTTCAAAATTTTCAAACTCGATAGTCATCACATGGGATTCGTGTGTTTTGCGTGGAATTTTTTCTGATCTCATGTGCTTTCAATCGCTCACCCAAAACGAATTTTGCAAATTTTTGATGTTTCAGTTTCATGTTATTTTGCACGGTTTTTTCTTTATTATCAATGTTAGAGTTTATGTAGATGAGCTACTAGCTTCACGCCTATGTGTTAGTTTTGTACATTTTTTTGGATTCAGTGTTTTGGGCGAGCAGGACTGTGCTGCGGCAGGTTACAGCGGGTTAATATTTTGGGTTCATGAGTGTACTTTTACTAACCTCTTAAAACTTGTCCCAACCGAAAAAGTTAGAGGATAGATTATTTAAATTATTTTAACACAAACAAAAAGTGTTTTACAAACGCAAATTTTAGTTTCGTGAATAAAGAAAAAAGGTTTTCTTTCTCGTGTATTTTTCCTTGGAGAGCTCTAAAGCTGTAAACCCACTGTAGTGATCTAATGGATACCTATTATGTGGTGACAGTTAACTGTTTCGTCCTTAATGTAACACGCTTGTAAATCTAGAGAGGCGGTTTATAAATCTGATCTTACTATATTGGTAAAAGATATAAAAATTAATGCCTGAGAATCCGTATGCTTTTAACGGTGGCGACATCTACCAAATACAAAAGAAACTACCAGAAATGCCGTGTGTGACCGTGATATAATTTGTCCCTCAGGTTGAGTCAATGCTTATTGCATTTTTACCGCCTTCGTGACGTTATACGTTGGTCAGCGGAGTATAAACCAAAAATACTACAAATTTTAATATAATACGCTATATTCGTTATACTCTATCTTATTATTATTTGATAATCTATCCTTTCTAGCCAATGTTCATCTATTTAATCTTAAGGTTGACATAGTAGAAAAAATCCTCAAATTAATGGTAGAGTTGTAAAGCACATCTATTTATTTAGTAGACATCGTAATTATCATAAGGCTACTTTATAGTATCTAACAATGCGTCTCAATTTGAAACATATCTTCATGTAAAATGCACGGGAGTTTCACAAAAATAATCCAAACAACAATAATACAAATCACAAAATATAATATAGATAGAAAAATTAAAGTTTTGGTAATAAAGGTGTTGTTAAAATGTTCATAATATTCTTTGTGATTTGCAAGAATGAAAAATTAGGCTTTCGCACGTTTTAATAAGGCATTTAAAGACATGCAATTACTTTAAATAACATTTCACAATATTACAATTATTAGTTGTCGTTTAATATATCACATAATGTATATGTATTTATTTCTCCTATATTTTCACTTCCACAAATTTACTTACTACTCAATATATCTTAACTATATTATTATATACATAATATATGATTTATTTTTTGGAGCTTGCATTTAACTTACAAGTTTGCTATTTTTGTGCGTTTGTTTTTTGACTAGATTTTTGGACATGGCAGTATTACTTTATTTTAGGCATATTTTTACTTGTTTCCATGCGGAACCGATGCATTGGACTTTTTCGTTCGAATTTGGACCGATTTTGTCAACATTTTTGAATTTTTTTTCGGTCTTTTCTGTCATACGATTACTTCTGAATTCATTTTTTTAAATCTTAATAAATCTTAAAATGTAATTTTTTTAAAAAGTCAGTTAAATTTTACTTAGCTTATTAACCGTAATCAGCTGTAAAGTCTAACCTCTTACAAGAGTTTTTATTTTAATGTTTAAATTCGTCAAGTTATTTTTCCTATTATTTTAAACTTTGCAAAAGATTTTTAGGAAATTCCATTTCATTTTTTACTATTTTAACATTAAGTTTATTTTTTGAAAATTATTTATCGTTATTTCAATCTTTAGATTAAACTGTTTTAAATGTTTAATCAATTTGATATTAAAAACTTCAAAATGAATTTAAGAAATTCCATTTTATTTTTGGCCATTTTAAAACTTAAATTATATTTTGTTATTGACAAAAAATTTTAATTAAGTCTGTACAATAACCGTAACCGTAAAAAAAAAACAAGATCTGAACAAATAAAAACTTCAGACTTTCTAATTTTAAAAATTTCTAATTATTATGCTCATTGTAAAATTAAATTTATTTTTGTTGGCTATAATATTGATCCAAATCATCTGGCGATTGCAGGATCACAGGATTTTTAGCTTTTGTCGCTAGGTATTGTTATATTTACCATCATAATATTAATCTATCCGTTGTTTACGGTCCTGTCGTTCTGCGGTCGCATAGGACTGCGGTCCCAAACCGATTGGACATTTTCGAAGACCAGACTCGACAATTTTTTACGTGAAAGAAGTCACAGAACTTTCATTGGTATCAAAGAACAGCTTCGTTTCGTTAAGATTCGTAAGATGTCGTGACGGTTCTGCGCCCTCTTTTATTGAAATTGTTAAGTTTGGATTGCGCTAATGGCCGATCGTTTTTCGACCAGGTTCTTGGAAGTTCGAAATATTCAATGCTTCAAGTTCCAACCTTAGTTGCACCGTATTATTCTTACTTGTGTTTGATGTTTTCAATCATCGTTTTTTAATTTTTAACACCACACCGCCACTGGATGGAAATTTGAGTAGAATTAAAACCGCTTTTTATCCTAAAATGTAATTTTTACTACCATTGTAATATATTTACTCGTATCTCCCTATAGGTGATGGAGTCGCTATTTTTTAAACACTATAATCATGGAATAAGTATACCGGTAGATAAGCTAGTTTAAGATTTACTGTAAGACCTAAATTTTAAACTATTAGATCTTTCGTCTATATTAAGTTGTCTACTAAAAATTTATTTTTCGTAAAAGTACAAGAATAGCACAAAATAAAACCTTACAGTATTACAAAGTTATGAAATTAATACCATTCTATACATTAACAGAATTAAAAGTCGAGGTAGGGAATTTCAACTAAACGCACACCTTCTAGTGGAATATTTTTAAACTTATATGACGTATACATTGCATACGCTGCTGTAAAGCTTTAAAATTCAATTGTTTGTTGAATCAATAATAATGAGGGTTGTGTAAAACTTTGTGAAATGTGACATTTCCTTCAACATCCATTTTAACAAAGAAATACAAAAAACATAAAGACACTGTTGTGATATGCGTTGTTTAGGATTGAGTTGATACCGATAAAATATCTGTACATATTCCTTCATTCGTACAAAATAGAGACAATATGGTTTTTAACTTTGGTGAAAGTACCACTCCTTATCGTCCAAGCAACGTGTAGCATTTGTTTATGGTTGTTGAATATGTTTTATTAATTCTGAAAACAGCTATTATTCGAATTCCCTATGGTACTTAAATATATGAAGTTTGTGGATGAAAATCTAGAACATTTTAGTTATGACGAGATCGGCCAAGTTAGTCACCGATGCATCAATGTCTGTCAAATCTAGCGATTGCCTGATTTTAGGATCACGAGCTATTTAAGTAGTGTGTAACGGCACCTTAAACTTTTTTATTCGATTTTATTTTCTTTCAATCGCCATTTAGATTAGACCACTAAATAACTTGTCAAGTGTCAAATACCTATAATCATCGCTTTCTAGTCTACATTTCTGTTTTCGTGAACTATGCGCTACTGAGGTCGGTTTATCTGACAAACATTTAGTGACCTCAATCTCCAAGGGTTTGTTTTAGATGTTAGATGTTTTAGTGAACGGCTTGGTCTGTAATAATTTAGTATAATCCTCTATTAAATGTATGTCTTTAGAAATATCAGGAACATCAGTTTTGACAAAATATGTAATTTTTGCAAATATCACAAAGTTAATCTGATACGAAAATTGGCAAGTGTAGTTCGCCAAAAAATCGTCTTTTCAATTCGATAATTACAAAATTGTTAAAATTTACTAGTTTAAAGTTGAATAGAAAACTGAGAAACTGAGTAATACTCAAAAATATGTCGAAATCTGATTACCAGCTTACTGCTGCATATGAAGAGGTAAAACAATAACTTATTTATTTGTGTAACAGGTTAGTTTACTTTGAATAACTTGGTAACAATATGGTAAAAATGAAAATTCTTAACTAAAAGAAAATATAGAAATAATATAAATTCTTAGATATCTAAACGAGTAGAAGCTGATTTGGGAACATTTTGGCGATCTGCACAAAATGCAAAAATTCAAAAGGTTTTCATGGAAAATATATCTTTTTAACTACATACCTAATCATTTTATTTAAGGTTACAAATGCAATTTTGAAATTATTCCGAATTTTTTGTGTTCGCTTGCACTGTGAAAGCTTTTTGGCACGCAAGCCCTTACCACATTATATAATTATTATCTACATTTTTTACCTAATTCATAATATTACCTTTTAATGTGTTTTTTACCTTTTATATATTCCTATCTTTCTTGTAATTATATAACTATCCCACGTTAATATTTTCTCACTACACATATTGTGGATTTACTACTGAAAGTTAATTTTTTCAAAAATGTATAGTCTTATTACCCTACATTCTAAGCTTGCGTTTAACTTTTGATTAGAACCTGCTATATTTGTGCGTTTGTATTATTTTTTACTAGACGTGGGAATGGCGTACTGTCTATCCAAGCATCGCGGTACTTATGCATCGAACTTTTCAAATAAACCACGTAGAAGGCCTTAATAGTTTAAATAAAATGACAATCGCGTTTTCTGTCAATGATGTCAGAAAGTGACAGTTATCCCTAGCGTTTTCTGTCAATCGTAACGATTTTTATTAGGTAATTTATCTAGTCTGTCACTTCTCTCATATTGGAACTTTTTTAATTAATTTCAGTAGCGACGTCAGTTGCTGTTTAAATGTTCGCATTTCAATTAATTTGACTAAACATCGCGAAAGTTTTTTAATTTTTTGACTAACTTAAATCCCCTTTTAAAAGGGTTTTATCAATTTTTTCAACGTGGTTTTGTTCCAAGCGATTGGCTGCACTTGGAATTTTGAGTTTTGCCGCTATCGTTAATATTTTTACGGTTCCACAGTGCCTTCAATCGCCATGATGGATTTGACAATATTCGATGTTTTAGTACCTTTCTAGTTGCACTTTCAGTTGTTAATATACAAATCATATACGTAACATTACGTTAAATTACTCCAGTTTTCTCTTATCTGTAACATCCAACATGTAACCTATTGTATTTTGGTTTGTGTCTACATTGTATTAGCGTTTTTTTAAGAATCACTTCCAGCATTGAGTAAATAACCCATATAGAGGAGCCACCGGCGAGCTTCACCATATTAAGGGGCAGATGGCGCTGAAATAAATTCGTCTGGTACGCAATATTCAGAGACAACTACTATGAACTAATGGCATTTGTATGATAGGCATGAGCCTCGGAACTCGCACATGTAACTAAGTCGTACTAGCAGTCCCTAAATGTTGCATACCAGACGAATTTATTTCAGCGCCATCTGCCCCTCAATATGGTAAAGCTGGCCGGTGGCTCCTCTATATGGGTTATTTACTCAATGCTTCCAGTGATTATTAAATCAACACTTAAAAAATCAATATGACTTGCCAGAGTTTTTTCTTGTGGTCTATATGATTTTTTGATTTCTACTTTCTCGATTGATGATCATAGTATCGCCATCTGAAACACAATTTGAAACTGCTGAAATTAGCGCAATAAAAGGTTTTATCATGGAGTTCTGTTATAAATTTTACGTATATGATTGGAAGTTGTTTTTTTGGAGAACACTGTTGGTAGAAAAAAGTAGCTTTTTGGTAACTAATTTATTTATTACTACTCTGTTTTCGAAATAATATTACTATTGTTGTTATTGATGCTTTTTATTAAGAGCATGATACGTTCACGCAATTTTTTGGGGTGTTGGAATTGACAAAAATAAAGTTTTTATTAACAATATTAAAAGGCTGTTCAATATTCATTAATATACTTTGTATACATATTTTCTGGGAGGAAGGAAGGATGTCTTCATAAATATCTGCACAACAAACCAGGAAAACATATTAATATTTTTCTCGATCACTGATAACATATCACTTTAATAAATTAGATCATTAATAAAAAGTGTTGATTAAAAAATAATGTACATAACATAAATTTATAAAAACCACGAAAAATATTTTGAATGTTTTAGGCTGGGTTTTAACTATTGTTAAAAAATATATCTATATATAAAGTATATCTAGGATTGGTAAACATAACTTAAGGTTAACTATTTATATTTAGAGTAAAAAGTATTCTGAAACGACTGGGGTTTGAAAAATCAGCAAAATATTTTGTGGGCTTTACTAAGTTTGGTGAAACATAAAAATTTTTTTAATTTAATTTGGTAGTAAGTAACAATAGAAACATTATGATAACTAACAGTTCTGAAAATCACAATAGAGATTTTGAAGGTGTTAGTAATTTTTGTCGGCCTTTGTTAAAAGATTTTCTTAATTTTTGAAATCCATCTAAAAACCAGTCATAACTTATTATTTAGGCACATAGCAGTAATTATTCTTGACCATTTTAGAACAGAAACATTTGAAGGTGTTAGTCACTTTTCTGGGCTTTGGTATCTTAGAACTAGCAACGAGAGACGATTGAAAACATATTTATTTGAATTGAGGTTATGAAGGTTCAGTATTTTTATTACCCTTTGTCTAGAGTGATTCGCGAGTAACGATTAAGAATGTTATACATACGAATTACAAAAGATATTTTGACGGTGTTATTAATTAATTAATTTTAAGATTTTCATTCCAAGATACTGGAAAACCATATGCATACCTTGGGGTTATAAAAAATTAAATTCTTATATCTATCCTAACTGTTAACAAGGAACAATAATTAAAAAAATATAATTTTACGAACTCTATTAGGTGTTAGTAGTTCTCCTAATTTATGAAATCTATCTAAAGTTGGTGATGAATAAACTTTTAAAAAAACACGGTGCTCTGAAAATTACGAATAAAGATTTTCTTGAATTGTAATACCTCTCTTAAATTTGTCACAGTCACATTTTTGAACCTATTACGAAAATGGCAAAAAGTTTTGGATAGTTTTGGTAATTTTTCTAAAACTTTGGTACAAAAGTTCCCAAACATAAAAAAATATTTCTTTTGTTTGTTAAAAAGTGTTTCATTTCTAAAAATCACGACATCATAATTGACAAGACAATTTGAAGGTGTTTATAATTTCCACGATCTTTATGAAAGGTTTTCATAATTTCTGAAATCTACATATAATTGGTAAACACTTGAGGTTAATAAAACTATGGAAAAAATTTTCAATTTCGCCCTTTATTTTTAGAGTCCCCTGATATGTTTACATAAAATACTGGTGACTTGGTGACGAGTGACAATTACTTTAATTAAAATCTATAGGCAAATCTTAAATAGTTAATTAATATCATTTAATGAGCGTTTTAGTAAAAATATCCACGAAATTTGCGACCTCTGTAAACAAAAAATAACTGTTTTAAGAAATTATACATCAAAAGGTACCATTTTATTATCTTTACTAATTTTCTCTACAAAAGGAAAGATAAGAAAAAGATATCTTAGCATTAATAACAATTTTTTTGTAAAATATTGCCAGAGGGGAGGTGAGGTAAAACGTAGAAATCTTCATTGTGAACAAAGGTGAAAACGAAGTATAAAATAGAAGCTAATAATCTTACATAAGACTCTGTAACTCTAGGTGGCATTCTTTAAAAAAATACTTTATGTGTTAGTTTAGTTTTCAAATCCGATTTTAAATATAGTCAGACAATAAATCTTTAGGTTTAACTAAAAAAAGACTCACAAATCTTCCTAGTATGGTTAATATCTTAATCTTTTTATTCTATAGTTTAAAATAATGGTAAATCTTTCCACGTATGGTATATGTCTATTCATGTGGTGTTAAAAGAAAACTATTTATCTCGCATCATTAAATCTAACGTCTTCAATATAACGTAGACATATATCTTAAAAACCTTCATTTAAAAATTATTGGCAAGTGATAATACCAGGTAAAGATATAAAATAATTTCTTTAGAAAAAATCAATGCGGTAGGTGTGTAATACAATTCTAGGTTTATAACGCAACCTGAAAGTAATAGTCAAATAAGTAACAATAAAAATATAGGTAAAATAATTCCCAACAAAAATATCGGTGAAATAAGTCCCAATAAAAAATAGGGGTGAAATAAGTCCCAGAACATATCTTCGTAAACAAGCAGTAAATTTGTTTAGCAGGTGAGAACAAACACTTTGAATTATAATTAAATAAGTTTCAATAAAAATATCGGTGAACTAACTCCTAATTCTGTCTTAAATTCCAGACATATCTTCGTAAATTAGCAGTAAGGTTACTTAGCAGGTAATAGATAACACTTCGAATCTTAAAACCCTGAAGAAAAGTGCCGAAGGAAATGAACGGCTTTACGAATTTTATTGAAAACGATCTACTGGATGAAAAAACTCTAATACCGAATTTCAGCCCTCTTAATATGGTTAATATTTTTATCTTTTTATTCCATAATTTAAAATAATGGTAAATCTTTGCACGTATGATATAGGTATATTCATGTGGTGTTAAAGGAAAAGCCTGTAATGGTCTTCAATATAACGTAGACATATGTCTTAAAAACCTTCATTTAAAAATTATTGGCAAGTATATTACCAGGTAAAAATACAAAATAATTTCTTTAGAAAAACTCAATGCAATAGGTGTGTAATACAATGCTAGGTTCAAAACGCAACCTAAAAATAATAGTCAAATAAGTAACAATAAAAATATAGGTGAAATAAGTCCCCACAAATATATCGATGAAATAAGTCCCAATAAAAATATGGGTGAAATAAGTCCCAGATCATATCTTCGTAAACAATCAATAAGGTTATTTAGCAGGTGAGAACACGTCGAATCATCAATCAATATGTCTTAAATTCAGGGTTCACACTTCTAATTCTAAAACCCTGATTTTTAATATGGTCAGACAACAGTCTTTAGTTTTAACTAAAAAAAGATACTCGCAAATCTTCTTATATGGTGTAATAATCGTCAAGATAAAGAAATATATCTTTAAAACTTTATTTAATAATTCTTGGCAAGTGATAATTCCAGATAAAATTATAAAACAATTTCTTTATGAAAAATCAATGCAGTAGGTGTGTAATATAATTCTAGATCCAAAACGCAACCTGAAAATATTAGTCACATAGGTAACAAATATAAATCCCAATAAAAGTATGGTTGAAATAAGTCCCAGAACATATCTTCGTAAACAAGCGATAAGGTTATTCAGCAGGTGAGAATACTTCGAACATAATGAAATAAGTCCCAATAAAAATATCGGTGAAATAAGTTACAATTCTGGCTAAATTTCAAGCATATCTTCTTAAACAAGCGGAAAGGTTACAACACTTGGAATCTTAAAATTCTGAAGAAAAATGCCGAATAATGACGGCTTCTCAAATTTTATTAAAGGTGATTTACTGGATGAAAAAAATTGGTTTACTGGTCGAAAACATATTTTTTAGAAAACTGCAATGCGGTGAGATTTAAGGTGCAACCTAAAAATACAGGTAAAATAAGCCCCAATAAAAATATAGGGAAATAAATCCTCAAAAAAATATGGGAGAAATAAAGCCCAATAAAAATATAGGTGAAATAAGTCCAAATTATGTCTTACATTCCAAACATATCTTCGTAAACAAGTAATAAGGTTATTTAGCAGGTAAGAACACTGAATCCTAATGAAATAAGTCCCAATTCTGTCTTAAATTCCAGACATCTCTTCTATGGTTCCTTAGCAGGTGATAAACACCCGAGAAAAGCCACATAACACTTCGAATCTTAAAACCCTGAAGAAAAGTGCGGAACAAAATGGACGGCTTTCGAATTTTTTTGAAAATGATTTACTGGATAAAAAACTCTAATACCAACTTTCAGCCCTTTCTTTATCTTTTTATTCTATATTTTAAAATAATGGTAAATCTTTGCACGTATGATATAGGTATATTCATGTGGTGTTAAAGGAAAAGCCTGTAATGGTCTTCAATATAACGTAGACATATGTCTTAAAAACCTTCATTTAAAAATTATTGGCAAGTGATAATACCAGGTAAAAATATAAAATAATTTCTTTAGAAAAACTCAATGCAATAGGTGTGTAATACAGGTTCAAAACGCAACCTAAAAATAATAGTCAAATAAGCAACAATAAAAATATAGGTGAAATAAGTCCCCACAAATATATCGATGAAATGTCCCAATAAAAATATGGGTGAAATAAGTCCCAGATCATAGCTTCGTAAACAATCAATAAGGTTATTTAGCAGGTGAGAACACGTCGAATCATCAATCAATATGTCTCAAATTCAGGGTTCATACTTCTAATTCTAAAACCCTGATTTTTAATATGGTCAGACAACAGTCTTTAGTTTTAACTAAAAAAAGATACTCGCAAATCTTCTTATATGGTGTAATAATCGTCAATATAAAGAAATATATCTTTAAAACTGTATTTAATAACTCTTGGCAATTGATAATACCAGATAAAAATATAAAACAATTTCTTTATGAAAAATCAATGCAGTAGGTGTGTAATACAATTCTAGATCCAAAACGCAACTTGAAAATATTAGTCACATAGGTAACAAATATAATACCCAATAAAAGTATGGTTAAAATAAGTCCCAGAACATATCTTCGTAAACAAGCGGTAAGGTTATTCAGCAGGTGAGAATACTTCGAACATAATGAAATAAGTCCCAATAAAAATATCGGTGAAATAAGTTACAATTCTGGCTAAATTCTAAGCATATCTTCTTAAACAAGCCGAAAGGTTACAACACTTGGAATCTTAAAATTCTGAAGAAAAATGCCGAATAATGGCGGCTTCTCAAATTTTATTAAAGGTGAATTACTGGATGAAAAAAATTGGTTTACTGGTCGAAAACATATTTTTTTAGAAAACTGCAATGCGGTGAGATTTAAAGTGCAACCTAAAAATATAGGTAAAAAAGGTCCTAATAAAAATGGAGGGAAATAAATCCCCAAAAAAATATGGGACAAATAAAGCTCAATAAAAATATAGGTGAAATAAGTCCAAATTATGTCTTACATTCCAAACATATCTTCGCAAACAAGTAATAAGGTTATTTAGCAGGTAAGGACACTGAATCCTAATGAAATAAGTCCCAATTCTGTCTTAAATTCCTGACATCTCTTCTATGGTTACTTAGCAGGTGATAACATCCGAGAAAGGCCACATAATACTTCGAATCTTAAAACCCTGAAGAAAAGTGCGGAACAAAATGGACGGCTTCTCGATTTTTTTTGAAAATGATTTACTGGATGAAAAAACTCTAATACCAAATTTCAGCCCTTTCTTTATCTTTTTATTCCATATTTTAAAATAATGGTAAATCTTTCCACGTATGGTATTATATTCATGTGGTGTTAAAAGAAAAGCCTGTATTGGTAAAACGTAGAAATCTTCATTGTGAACAAAGGTGAAAACGAAGTATAAAATAGAAGCTAATAATCTTACATAAGACTCTGTATCTCTAGGTGGCATTCTTTAAAAAAAATACTTTATGTGTTAGTTTAGTTTTCAAATCCGATTTTAAATATGGTCAGACAATAAATCTTTGGGTTTAACTAAAAAAAGACTCACAAATCTTCCTAGTATGGTTAATATCTTAATCTTTTTATTATATAGTTTAAAATAATGGTAAATCTTTCCACGTATGGTATATTCATGTGGTGTTAAAAGAAAACTATTTATCTCGCATCATTAAATCTAACGTCTTCAATATAACTTAGACATATAAACCTTAATTTAAAAATTATTGGCAAGTGATAATACCAGGTAAAGATATAAAATAATTTTTTTAGAAAAAATCAATGATGTAGGTGTGTAATACAATTCTAGGTTTATAACGCAACCAAAAAATAATAGTCAATTAATAAGTAACAATAAAAATATAGGTAAAATAATTCCCAACAAAAATATCGGTGAAATAAGTCCCAATCAAAGAAATTTTAATGTTTTTGGTCCCAATAAAAAATAGGGGTGAAATCGGTCCCAGAACATATCTTCGTACAAGCAGTAAATTTATTTAGCAGGTCAGAACAAACACTTTGAATCATAATGAAATAAGTTCCAATAAAAATATCGGTGAAAGTCCTAATTCTGTCTTAAATTCCAGACATATCTTCGTAAATTAGCAGTAAGGTTATTTAGCAGGTGAGAACACTTATCATAATAAAATAAGTCCCGAGAAAAATATCGATCAACTAAGTCCAAATTCTTGTCTTAAATGCCAGACATATCTTTGTTAACAAGCTGTAAGGTTACTTAGCAGGTAATAGATAACACTTCGAATCTTAAAACCCTGAAGAAAAGTGCCGAAGGAAATGAACGGCTTCTCGAATTTTATTAAAGGTGGTTTACTGGATCAAAAAAACTCTAATGTTATTTGAGATATTGGTATACTAGTTAAAAATTCGATTTTTAGACAAAAACAATGCAGTAAGATCCAAGATGCAAAATACAGGTAAAATAAGTCCCAATAAAAATATAAGAAAACAAGCCCCCAAAAAAGTATCGGAGAAATAAGTCCCAATTCTGTCTTACATTCCCAACATATCTTCTTAGACGAGTAATAAGGTTATTTAGCAGGTGATAAAACTTCGAATAAATATAGGTAAAACAAGTCCCACTAAAAATATAAGGAAATAAGTCCCCAAAAAAATATCAGAGAAATAAAGCCTAATAAAAATATAGGTGAAATAAGTCCCAATTCTGCCTTACATTCCAAACATATCTTCTTTAACAAGTAATAAGGTTATTTAGCAGGTGATAGCACTTCGAATAAATATAGGTAAAACAAGTCCCACTAAAAATATAAGGAAGTCCCCAAAAAAATATCGGAGAAATTAAATTCAATAAAAATATAGGTGAAATTAGTGCCAATTCTGTCTTAAATTCCAAACATATTTTCGTCAACAAGTAATAAGGTTATTTAGCAGCTAAGAAAACTTTAACATACATTCATGTTAATTGAAGGTAATTTACCAGATAAAAAAAACTAATGCCTCGGTGTGTTTCAGGTAACATAATACTTAATTCTTTATCCTTAATTTTATATCCCAGATTGTTTCAGGTGGAATAATACTCAATTCTTTCTTGGATTTAAGATTCCAAATATTTCTAAAAACAAATCCGAAATCTTCCTGGCATAGTTAATATCTTTGTTATATGGTGTCACTGGCATAAAAAAATTATTTAACAAGTGTAACATAATATATTAGTGGTCTTTTATAAAAAGTACAACTACAATCTTAAAAACCGTGGGAAAATATATGTGAAATACCTCAAAAAAATATTGGTGGAATAAGTCTCAATAAAAATATGGGTTAAATAAGTCTTAATTCTATCTTAAACTCCAAACACATCTTCGTAAAGAAGCAGTCAGGTTATTTACCAGGTTCAATATAAAGTACAAATACATCTTAAAAACGTCCATTGAATAGGCGATAATACTATGTGAAAATACAGGTGAAATAAGTCCTCAAAAAATATCGGTGGAGTAAGTCTCAATAAAAATATGGGTTAAATAAGTCCTAATTCTATCTTAAATTTCAAATACATCTTCGTAAAGAAGCAGTAATGTTATTTAGTATGTGAGAACACTTCAAATCTTAATACCCTGAAGAAAAGTGCAATATCAATGTTAATTGAAGGTGATTTACCAGATGAAAAAACTTTTCCAAATTTCAGCCCATTGCAGCACGATTTTTTCCATGTAACGGCGTTTATATTAGGCTCCAGATTGTTACAGGTGAAATTTTATTCAATTCTTTCTTGGCTTTAGGGTTCCACATATTTGTAAAAATCCCGAATCTTCCTTTATTGTATGGTGTAGTTTTATTTATGCAGTTTTACTGGTGTCAAAAAAATCAACATAAAATAAAAACATGTATTAAAAACGTTCATTGAATAATAATTAGCAAGCGATAATAGTAGGTCACAAATATAAAGAAATAGGTGATATAAATTCGAATCCTGTCTTAAATTTTAAAAATATCCGTAAACAAGTGTAAGGGCCTCAATACCATGAAGAATGTTATTAAAGGTAATTTGAAGGATAAAAAAATTTCTAATTTTAAATTTTAACCCCTTGTAGGACTAAGAGTTTTTTCCAGGGTTAGTGGGTTGTTTCGGGTAAAATAATACTTCTTTCTTGAATTTAGAATTACAAATATTTCTAAAAAAATTCCAAATCTTCCTTGCATAGTTAATATATTTATCCTCGTTATATGTTTTAAAATAATGGTAAATCTTTCTACGTATAAAAAAAACTATTTACTTCGCATTATTAAATCTAACAATAGTAAGTACAAAAATGTCTTAAAAACATTAATTTAATAAGTAGCAGGTAATAATACCAGGTTAAAACATAAATTATATATATTTTTTAAAACAATGCATCGGATTATAATACAATTTCAGATCCAAGATGCAACCTAAAAATATAGGTAAAATAAGTCCCAATAAAAATATAGGTGAAATAAATAAAAAATTCGTAAAAAAACTTTTAAGTAAATGAACAATAGCAAAGGTTATTTAAAAAAGGTAAAAAAGATTGTGGCAAGTACAGCAATCTTAAATGCCTGAAAAAAATCTAATGCTTGAAGCATATGTTACCATTTAAGGTTCAAAATAAATCACTATTCTCTTTTATATCTCATTCAAAAAAATTTATATAAATAATATAACATAAACGAAGGTAAGTAATTAAAAAAGTTTAAAAAATAATTCTGTGGCATGTATAGTAAGCCCAAATCCCAGTATTGCTTGAAGCATATTTCCGTTTAAGGTTCCAATATTTTTTTACGTGTACGATTAAAATCTTGTGTTTAAAAATATCTAAGTGAGGAATCACAAGCGTTGTTTAAAAAGGTAAAAAATAAATTGAATTTTGCGGCAAGTACATTTCTTTAAAATCTCAGTCCTTTGCAAAAATCTAATGATTTAAAGCATAGTTTCATTTAAGTTTCCAATTATTTTAATTCTTTTAAGTGTACTATAAAAATGGTCACTACTCTCTTTTAAATCTTGTTTTCGAAAAAAACTCAGTAAATAATATAACAATAAAAAAGGTTATTGAAAAAGGCAAAAATAAATGATTCTGTGGTAAAAACTCAGCAAATAATATAAAAATAGAAAAGGGTATTAAAAAGGGCAAACAAAATTATTCTGTGGCAATTACAGTAAGCTCAAATCCTAGTCCCTTGAAAAAACTAATGTATCCATTTAAGGTTCCAATATTAATATTATATTAAATTCTTCTAAGTGTACCTCAAAAATAATTACTATTCTCTTTAAAATCTTGTGTTAAAAAATATCTTGGTAAATAATATAACAATAACAAAGGTTATTAAAACAGGTAAAAAAAATAATTTTGTAGAAAGCTCAGTAAGCTCAAATCCTAGTCCCTTAAAAAAACTAATGCTTGAAGCATGTATCCATTTAAGGTTCCAATAATATTAAATTCTTCTCTAAGTGTACCTCAAAAATAATTACTATTTTTTAAAAATCTTGTGTTAGAAAATATCTTGGTAAATAATATAACAGTACCAAAGGTTATTAAAACAGGTTAAAAAAAAATTGTAGAAATTTTAGTAAGCTCAAATCCTAGTCCCTTGAAAAAACTAAGTGTACCTTAAAAATAATTACTATTCTCTTTAAAATCTTGTACTAGAAAATATCTTGGTAAATAATATAACAATAATAAAGGTTATTAAAATAGGTAAAAAAATAAATTTTGTAGAAAGTTCAGTAAGCTCAAATCCTAGTCCCTTGAAAAAAACTAATGCTTGAAGAATGTGTTCATTTAAGGTTCCAATAATATTAAATTCTTCTTTAAGTGTACCTTAAAAATAATTACTATTCTCTTTAAAATCTTGTGTTAAAAAATATCTTGGTAAATAATATAACAATAACAAAGGTTATTAAAACAGGTAAAAAAAATTGTAGAAAGTTCAGTAAGCTCAAATCCTAGTCCCTTGAAAAAACTAATGCTTAAAGCATGTATCCATTTAAGGTTCCAATAATTTTAAATTCTTCTAAGTGTACCTCAAAAATACTTACGATTCTCTTTAAAATCTTGTGTTAAACAATATCTTGCTAAATAATATAACAATAACAAAGGTTATTAAAACAGGTGAAAAAAATAATTTTGTAGAAAGCTCAGTAAGCTCAAATCCTAGTCCCTTGAAAAAACTAATGCTTGAAGCATGTATCCATTTAAGGTTCAAATAATATTAAATTCTTCTAAGTGTACCTCAAAAATATTTACTATTCTCTTTATTTTCTTGTGTTAAAAAATATCTTGGTAAATAATATAACAATAACAAAGGGTTATTAAAATAGGTAAAAAATAATAATTTTGTAGAAATTTCAGTAAGCTCAAATCCTAGTCCCTTGAAAAAACTAATGCTTGAAGCATGTATCCATTTAAGGTTCCAATAATATTAAATTCTTCTAAGTGTACCTCAAAAATAATTACTATTCTCTTTAAAATCTTGTGTTAAAAAATATCTTGGTATATAATATAACAATAACAAAGGTTATTAAAATAGGTAAAAAAATAAATTTTGTAGAAAGCTCAGTAAGCTGAAATCCTAGTCCCTTGAAAATTCTAATGCTTGAAGCATGTGTTCATTTAAGGTTCCAATAATATTAAATTCTTCTAAGTGTACCTCAAAAATAATTACTATTCTCTTTAAAATCTTGTGTTGAACAATATCTTGGTAAATAATATAACAATAACAAAGGTTATTAAAACAGGTAAAAAAAAATAATTTTGTAGAAAGTTCAGTAAGCTCAAATCCTAGTCCCTTGAAAATTGTAATGCTTGAAGCATGTGTTCATTTAAGGTTCCAGTAATATTAAATTCTTCTAATTGTACCTCAAAAATAATTACTATTCTCTTTAAAATCTTGTGTTAAAAAATATCTTGGTAAATAATATAACAATAACAAAGGTTATTAAAACAGGTAAAAAAAAATAATTTTGTAGAAAGCTCAGTAAGCTCAAATCCTAGTCCCTTAAAAAAACTAATGCTTGAAGCATGTATCCATTTAAGGTTCCAATAATATTAAATTCTTCTCTAAGTGTACCTCAAAAATAATTACTATTTTTTAAAAATCTTGTGTTAGAAAATATCTTGGTAAATAATATAACAATAACAAAAGTTAATAAAACAGGTTAAAAAAAAATTGTAGAAATTTCAGTAAGCTCAATCCTAGTCCCTTGAAAAAACTAAGTGTACCTTAAAAATAATTACTATTCTCTTTAAAATCTTATATTAGAAAATATCTTGGTAAATAATATAACAATAATAAAGGTTATTAAAATAGGTAAAAAAATAAATTTTGTAGAAAGTTCAGTAAGCTCAAATCCTAGTCCCTTGAAAAAACTAATGCTTGAAGAATGTGTTCATTTAAGGTTCCAATAATATTAAATTCTTCTTTAAGTGTACCTTAAAAATAATTACTATTCTCTTTAAAATCTTGTGTTAAAAAATATCTTGGTAAATAATATAACAATAACAAAGGTTATTAAAACAGGTAAAAAAAATTGTAGAAAGTTCAGTAAGCTCAAATCCTAGTCCCTTGAAAAAACTAATGCTTAAAGCATGTATCCATTTAAGGTTCCAATAATTTTAAATTCTTCTAAGTGTACCTCAAAAATACTTACGATTCTCTTTAAAATCTTGTGTTAAACAATATCTTGCTAAATAATATAACAATAACAAAGGTTATTAAAACAGGTGAAAAAAATAATTTTGTAGAAAGCTCAGTAAGCTCAAATCCTAGTCCCTTGAAAAAACTAATGCTTGAAGCATGTATCCATTTAAGGTTCAAATAATATTAAATTCTTCTAAGTGTACCTCAAAAATAATTACTATTCTCTTTAATTTCTTGTGTTAAAAAATATCTTGGTAAATAATATAACAATAACAAAGGGTTATTAAAATAGGTAAAAAATAATAATTTTGTAGAAATTTCAGTAAGCTCAAATCCTAGTCCCTTGAAAAAACTAATGCTTGAAGCATGTATCCATTTAAGGTTCCAATAATATTAAATTCTTCTAAGTGTACCTCAAAAATAATTACTATTCTCTTTAAAATCTTGTGTTAAAAAATATCTTGGTATATAATATAACAATGACAAAGGTTATTAAAATAGGTAAAAAAATAAATTTTGTAGAAAGCTCAGTAAGCTGAAATCCTAGTCCCTTGAAAATTCTAATGCTTGAAGCATGTGTTCATTTAAGGTTCCAATAATATTAAATTCTTCTAAGTGTACCTCAAAAATAATTACTATTCTCTTTAAAATCTTGTGTTGAACAATATCTTGGTAAATAATATAACAATAACAAAGGTTATTAAAACAGGTTAAAAAAATAATTTTGTAGAAAGTTCAGTAAGCTCAAATCCTAGTCCCTTGAAAATTGTAATGCTTGAAGCATGTGTTCATTTAAGGTTCCAGTAATATTAAATTCTTCTAATTGTACCTCAAAAATAATTACTATTCTCTTTAAAATCTTGTGTTAAAAAATATCTTGGTAAATAATATAACAATAACAAAGGTTATTAAAACAGGTAAAAAAAAATTTTTGTAGAAAGCTCAGTAAGCTCAAATCCTAGTCCCTTAAAAAAACTAATGTTTGAAGCATGTATCCATTTAAGGTTCCAATAATATTAAATTCTTCTCTAAGTGTACCTCAAAAATAATTACTATTTTTTAAAAATCTTGTGTTAGAAAATATCTTGGTAAATAATATAACAATAACAAAGGTTAATAAAACAGGTTAAAAAAAATTGTAGAAATTTCAGTAAGCTCAATCCTAGTCCCTTGAAAAAACTAAGTGTACCTTAAAAATAATTACTATTCTCTTTAAAATCTTGTATTAGAAAATATCTTGGTAAATAATATAACAATAATAAAGGTTATTAAAATAGGTAAAAAAATAAATTTTGTAGAAAGCTCAGTAAGCTGAAATCCTAGTCCCTTGAAAATTCTAATGCTTGAAGCATGTGTTCATTTAAGGTTCCAATAATATTAAATTCTTCTAAGTGTACCTCAAAAATAATTACTATTCTCTTTAAAATCTTGTGTTGAACAATATCTTGGTAAATAATATAACAATAACAAAGGTTATTAAAACAGGTAAAAAAAAATAATTTTGTAGAAAGTTCAGTAAGCTCAAATCCTAGTCCCTTGAAAAAACTAATGCTTGAAGCATGTATCCATTTAAGGTTCCAATAATATAAAATTCTTCTCTAAGTGTACCTCAAAAATAATTACTATTAGTCCCTTGAAAAAACTAAGTGTACCTTAAAAATAATTACTATTCTCTTTAAAATCTTGTATTAGAAAATATCTTGGTAAATAATATAACAATAATAAAGGTTATTAAAATAGGTAAAAAAATAAATTTTGTAGAAAGTTCAGTAAGCTCAAATCCTAGTCCCTTGAAAAAACTAATGCTTGAAGAATGTGTTCATTTAAGGTTCCAATAATATTAAATTCTTCTCTAAGTGTACCTTAAAAATAATTACTATTCTCTTTAAAATCTTGTGTTAAAAAATATCTTGGTAAATAATATAACAATAACAAAGGTTATTAAAATAGGTGAAAAAAAAATAATTTTGTAGAAAGCTCAGTAAGCTCAAATCCTAGTCCCTTGAAAAAAGTAATGTTTGAAGCATGTATCCATTTAAGGTTCCAATAATATTAAATTCTTCTAAGTGTACCTATTCTCTTTAAAATCTTGTGTTAAAAAATATCTTGGTATATAATATAACAATAACAAAGGTTATTAAAATAGGTAAAAAAATAAATTTTGTAGAAAGCTCAGTAAGCTCAAATCCTAGTCCCTTGAAAAAACTAATGCTTGAAGCATGTATCCCTTTAAGGTTCAATAAATATTAAATTCTTCTAAGTGTACCTCAAAAATAATTACTATTCTCTTTAAAATCTTCTGTTAAACAATATCTTGGTAAAAAATACAACAATAACAAAGGTTATAGTAAAGCAGGTAAAAAAAAATCATTTTGTAGAAAGTTCAGTAAGCTCAAATCCTAGTCCCTTAAAAAAACTAATGCTTGAAGCATGTATCCATTTAAGGTTCCAATAATTTTAAATTCTTCTAAGTGTACCTCAAAAATAATTACTATTCTCTTTAAAATCTTGTGTTAAACAAAATCTTGGTAAATAATATAACAATAACAAAGGTTATTACAACAGGTACAGTAACCTCAAATCCTAGTTCCTTGAAAAAGTCTAATGCTTGAAGCTTGTTTTCATTTAAGGTTCCAATAATTTAAATTCTACGTGTACCATAAAAATACTCGCTATTCTCTTTTAAATCTTGTGTTTAAAAATGTTTAAGTAAGAAATCAGAAAGGTTATTTCAAAAGGTTAAAAATATCTAAGTAAGGAATCACAGCGTTTATTTAAAAAGTCCCTTGCAAAAATCTAATGATTAAAGCATAGTTTCATTTAAGGTTCCAATTATTTGAATTCTTTGAAGTGTACCATAAAAATAATCACTAGTCTTTAAAATGTTGTGTTCGAAAAAATCTTAGTAAATAATAACAATAAGGTAATTAAAATAGGAAAAGTATGAATTCTATGGCAAGAGTCCCTTGAAAAAATCTAATGCTCGAAGCATGTTTTCGTTTAGGTTTTTTAAGAATGTAAATTATTCTACGTGTACCTCAACAATAATCCCTATTCTCTTTAAAATCTTATGTTCGAAAAAAACTTAGTAAAACACTAAAGTAAGCTCAAATCCCAGTCCCTTAAAAAATTCTAATGCGTGAAGCATTTAAAGTTCCAATAACTTCCAATAAGAATTTACAGCGTTTATTTAAAAAAGTAAAAAAAATCATTTTACGGCTAGTACATTTTTAAAATTGCAGTCCCTTGCAAAAATCTAATGATTATAGCATAGTTTTATTTAAGGTTTCAATTATTTTAATTCTTTTAAATGTACCATAAAACTAACAACACGTGTCTTCAAAATCTTGTGTTCGAAAAAAACTTGGTAAATGATATAACAATTACAAAGGTTATTAAAAAAGGTAAAAAAAAAATATTCTGTTGCAAGTCTCAGTCTTTTGAAAATATCTAATGCATAAAGCATATTTCTGTTTAAGGTTGCAATAATTTAAATTATTCTACATGTACCTCAAAAATAATCATTATTCTCTTTAAAACCTTGTGTTCATAAAAATTTTACTAAATAATATTAAAATAACAAAGGTTACTTAAAAAGGTAAAAAAATAAATTCTGTGGCAAGTCAGTAGGTTTAAGAGTCCTTTGAAAAAAGCTAATGCTTGAAGCATGTTTTCATTTAAGGTTTTAATAATTTCAATTGTTCTATGTCTACCATAAAAATCATCCCTACTCTTTCAAATCTTGTGTTTAAAAATATCACAGAGGTTATTTAAAAAGGTTATAAAAATTTAATTTTACAGCAAGTATTATCTAATGATTGAAGCATAGTTTCATTGAAGGTTCCAATAGTTTAAATTCTTCTGAGTGTACCTCAACAATAAGTACTATTCTCTTTTAAATCTTGTGTTCGTAAAAAACTTGGTAAATAATATAACAATAACAATGGTTATTTAAAAATGTAAAAAAAAATATTTTCCGGCCAGTACACTTTTTTCAAATCCCAGTTTCTTGCAAAAATCTAATAGTTGAAGCAGGTTTTCATTTAAGAATTTAATAATTTAAATTCTTCTAGATGTATTACCTTAAAAATAATCACTATTATGTTTGAAATCTTGTGTTCAAAAACATCTTGGTAAATAATAGCAAAGGTTACTACAAAAAGGCTTAAAAAATTAAAATTCTGTCAAGTACAGTTTTTCTAAATCGCAATTCCTTGCAATTAATTATCCTACGCGACTTTCGAAAATATCTTCTTTAAGTTAAAAAGGTACTAAGTGGTCAAGCTTTCTAGAGTGTAATTTTAAAAAACATATATTTTGAGATTCAGAAACAGATCTCTATATCGGTGTAACTTATTTCAAATCAGTCTCCTAAAGAAAACCATTAAGGAAAACTTAAACTATACCCCCAGTGTGTAAGTCAACTTTGAGTTTGTGTTCTGAAAATATCAAAAAGGTTTTAAAGGTGAAGTAGGTAGATATAAATGACAATTTAGATCTTAGAAGTGGTACATAAAATATATATTCAAGGTGGGAGGCTATTTTTAGAAAAGGTAAAACAGGTAATTTCTATTATAAAAAGAAAAACGGTTAAAAAAGAATTAAACTATTTAAGGAGGTAAATATAATTCAAGTTTAGAAAGCGTTGCAAAGGTAAAAAACACAAAATTATTCTCGGATAAAAGCACAATAGGTAACTTAGAGTTTGTGGGGCAAAATAAATTTAATTTAATATTTTTAATGTTTTTAATCTTTAGGTTATATACTGAGTGGAACAAATTGTTTAAAATTTTTTATGCAGGGATGCTAAAATATAAATGTAAGTGGTGATGTTTTGATATATGATTTATATAAATGTGTTTAATATTAAAAGGAATCGTAAATGAGAGTGAATTTAAAGAAAAGCAAATTGTAATACTAAGAAAAACAAAATAATTTATGCGATAAAAGATATAAATAATTTTTATTAGTGATATCTAACTGCTTACTTTTACTTTTTATTACTTTCAATGAGTTAATATTTGATTAGTAAACAATAGAATTAAGTTGTAGGGCCTTACGAGAGCATACATTTTTTTCTAGTCCGTTTTGACCATTTACAATCAAGATTTTGAGCTTTGCAGGTACAATAAATTTTTGTAATTTTGGTTGTTCATAGTCTTATAAAACCTCCGTCAATTTTGTATGTTTTTGCAAGTCCTTAAGGGCATTGAGAGGGCATATTGGAGAAACGTTGGGCTCCAGAGCTTTGCTCTGTAGTCCTCCATTTCTGATTGAATATCTTTATTGGGATGAAATGGTATTAGTGCATCCAACTGTTTATTTGGATGTACTATTATTGTATTTTTAAATACAGAAAATTATTGTTTGATATAAGATAAACTTGATTACCGAAATAGTGCTATTATTATTTATGATGTAACTAAAAGCATTAAATGAGTTAAAATTGCTTTACTTAAATTTTTTGAAAAACAAATAATGTTATTAATATTTGTGTTTTAATTGACAGAATTAAAAAGTTTTAATAGGTTTTTAAATATTGACTTTAAGTAAGGTCCAGTTCTATGTATTTGTTCGCATTCAGTTTTTGTTTTTTGCAGTTTGAATTTATTATTGTTAATAACTAATCAATGTCAGAAAACAGAATTCACATGGAAATTTTTTTAAAGGAGAAACATGACTGACTCTAAAAAAAAGACTTGAAAGATGAAGAAATGAAAGATACTGCTAAAAATTATATTATAGGGAAGGGAAAGTAAATACCGATGTGATAAAAAATGTCTTGATTTTGTTTTGATTAGTTGATAATTTTGGTTTGGAAATGGTTTAAAAAATATGGTAAACAACTAAATTAGAACCAAAATTAATATATTTGGAAATATAAAACAAAAAAATAGTTAAAAAGAAAACTAAATAATCGAGAAATAAGAGAAAATAAATAATAATTTAGGGTAAAAGAATACCGGCGTATATAAATAATGTTAATTAATATAATTATAAAAGGTCAAGTAGTAAATTGAAACGTCGAAAATAACATTTATTATAAATAAATCAATAGCCTCACGGTAAGGTAAATAGTTTATAAAACTTTAACAAGAAAAGTAAAAATTATAACAAACCTTAATAATCATGGAAAAGGAAAAGAAACGGTACTAAACTAAAAAGAAATTCAACGTTTAAAAATAACAAGTCGATATAATTATTATTAAGAGTTATAGCTAAAGGTTTTTATGTTGAATGCATTGTTTATTAAAATACAATCCAGTCATTAAGACTTATTAATAATTTTGTTTAAACTTAATTTACAGAGTGACAAGGTTAGAAAACAATTAAATCAAATAAAAAGTACTCAAACGAAGCTGCATCAAAAAAGGTAATCTTTAAAATAAATTTTAATGAAGGGGACAAAAGGTAATGAAAAAAAGTAAATAAATCAAGTAGCACAATGGTAGTTTTCGCAATTATGATAAACCGTGTGGTAGATAAGAATATTGGCTTGGTACTTTAAAATAGTGTTTAAAATAATAAAAGAAAAGATAAAGAAATACAGGTTGAATCTGAAGATGTGGTTATTAGAAAAAACAAATTAGGATACACTGGTATAAACGATTGGGATATCTCCCGGGTAAAATGTGGTTCGAAAATTCTGTCAACAAAAGGTAAAGTATATTAACTAAAAGTATTTTATTGGTAGTGATGGTTAAAAAATTATATAGGGTATTAAATAAAATTATTTGCGAGGGAGTTAGGTAGGTCAGAGGTAAATGCAGAACATTATCTGAAACTTCGGGAACAACAACATAATAAGGAATTAATAACATATAATATATAAAAAAACATATAATATATAAAAAAAAACACAAAGAAGACATGGTTATTAGCAAACACACTAAATACGAGAAATAACACAACGAAAAACAAATTAAATAAACAAAAATTATTATAGTACCAATCGAAGGATGAAGATTTAGTAGTTTTTATTTTTAAGTTCTAGTTTTGCCCGAATAATTTTTAACTATTTTCATTCTGTTTAATTTTTTTCAGTTTTAACTGTGATACTCATACATCAAACTGTTTTAAATATCTGGCAATTGTTCACAAGGGGGGGGTCAACGATAAGGTGTCGTTAAACGCTCTTTTGTCTACCAATTACACTAACAGATTCGATAAATGTTCAGATGTTTCGGTATCACTCGGTAAATATGATAAGCAGATAAAAGATTTGACAATAAAGTAGTGAAAAAGTTCAATGGAGTAAATGTGTTAAAAAATATGAAAATTAATAAAAAAGAAACAATATAAACAAGAAAATACCTAAATTTAACCGAAATATTTAAAACGATAAGTTATTATAGAGAATACCAATATGCAAACATTTATAAGATATAGTAGTTACGGCAATTTGATCATGGTTAAAAAATTAAGGGATATATTTAAGTTAAAAAAAGTCAATGTCAAGATGTTTTGATATCACTAGGTAACTATATAAATACAAATCACAGACAGTATAGCAAATAAAAGGTTTAGCAAGGTAGTGGTAATTGAAAAAGTCTAGTAGATAAAAATATTTTCAAGCAGTAAAGTGGGTAAAAAATATGAAAATTGAGAAAAAATACCATATAAATTAATGAATTTAAAGGAGAGTAAAACAACATGCATAAATTTGTAAGATAACAGTAGTTACGGCAATTTGATAGTGGTTGAAAATTAAGCATTGTAATAATTAAGTAAAGAAACGTGTTTAAAATTAAATTAGTATAAAAAGCACTGGTGATAGATCTATGAATCGAAAAAGTAAAAAATTACGAAAAATAAGATAAAGAAAAAAGAGTAAACTGAAAATATTATATTCCTATCGAAACTAAGTAGTTTTTGGTTTTTAAGTTTTAGTTGCTTCCAAATATTTTCATCTATTTTCATATTCCATTTAGATTTTTTTTCAGTTTTGACTGTGATACTCATGCATCAAACTTTTTCAAATATCTGGCGATTATTCACAAGGAGGGGTTTGCGTTGTACGGTAGCGTTAAACGCTCCCTTGTCCAAAATTGCACTTACAGATTCGATAAATGTGCAGATGTTTCGGTATCACTAGGTAAATATATAAATACAAATGACAGACAGTATAGCAAATGAAAGGTTTTGCAAGGTAGTGTTAATTGAAAAAGTGTACATAGTCTAGTAGATAAAGATATTTGCAAAAAAGTGGTTAAAAAATATGGATATTAGTAAAGAAAAAAGAATATAGAAATGAATAGCTTTAAATCACAGCTTTAAATTAAAGGGTAGTAAAATACTGAAATGTAGAAAACCGAAATAATCAAAATGAAGTTATAAAGTAAGCCAATATGCAAACAAAACTCTCTAAAATCAAATTAGCATCAAAAGCAATGGCAATAGGTGAACCATGAAATGAAAAAAACGAAAAATAAGATAAAGAAAAAAGAGTAAACGAAAATTATTAAAAATTAAGGAATTCAATAATTAAGAAGTTTCTAAAATCAAATTAGTATAACAGATGGTAATAGATAAGCAATAAAGAAGTAAAAAAGTACGAAGAATGATAAAGTGAAATTTTTAATACCCGTCGCAGATTTGAACAAATTAAATAGTTTTTGGTATTTGATTTCTAGTTGGTTTCAAGTATTTTCATCTATTTTGATTCCATTTCGTTTTTTTTTTCAGTTTTAGCGCTAAACGCTCCCTTGTCCAAAATTGCATTTTACAGATTCGATAAATCTGCAGATGTTTCGGTATCACTAGGTAAATATATAAATACAAATGACAGACAGTATAGCAAATAAAAGGTTTTGCAAGGTAGTGTTAATTGAAAAAGTGTACATAGTCTAGTAGATAAAGATATTTGCAAAAAGTTACAAAATATGGATATTAGTAAAGAAAAAAGAATATAGAAATGAATAGCTTTAAATCACAGCTATAAACTAAAGGGTAGTAAAATACTGAAATGTAGAAAATCTAAATAATCAAAATGAAGTTATAAAGTAAACCAATATGCAAACAAAACTCTCTAAAATCAAATTAGCATCAAAAGCGATGGCAATAGATGAACCACGAAATGAAAAAAACGGAAAATAAGATAAAGAAAAAAGAATAAACGAAAATTATTAAAAATTAAGGAGTTCAATAATCAACAAGTTTCTAAAATCAAATTAGTAATATTAGTTTTTGGTATTTGTTTTCTAGTTCTTTTCGAGTACTTTCATCTATTTTCATTCCATTTCGTTTTCTTTCAGTTTTAGCGCTAAATGCTCCCTTGTCTAAAATTGCACTTACAGATTCGATAAATGTGCAGATGTTTCGGCTCAGAAGTGTGACTCTTCTGTGGTTTCGGTATCACTAGGTAAATATATAAATAAAAATGACAGACAGTATAGCAAATAAAAGGTTTTGCAAGGTAGTGTTGAAAAAGTGTACATAGTCTAGTAGATAAAGATATTTGCAAAAAAGTGGTTAAAAAATATGGATATTAGTAAAGAAAAAAGAATATAGAAATGAATAGCTTTAAATCACAGCTATAAACTAAAGAGTAGTAAAATACTGAAATGTAGAAAATCTAAATAATCAAAGTGAAGTTATAAAGTAAACCAATATGCAAACAAAACTCTCTAAAATCAAATTAGCATCAAAAGCAATGGCAATAGGTGAACCATGAAAGGAAAAAAACGAAAAATAAGATAAAGAAAAAAGAATAAACGAAAATTATTAAAAATTAACGAATTCGATAATCAAGAAATTTCTAAAATCAAATTAGTACAACAGATGGTAATAGATAAGCAATAAAGAAGTAAAAAAAGTACGAAAAATGATAAAGTGAAATGTTTAATACCCGTCGCAGATTTGAACAAATTAAATAGTTTTTGGTATTTGATTTCTAGTTGTTTTCAAGTATTTTCATTCCATTTCGTTTTCTTTCAGTTTTAGCGCTAAACACTCCCTTGTCCAAAATTGCACTCACTAGGTAAATATATAAATAAAAATGACAGACAGTATAGCAAATAAAAGGTTTTGCAAGGTAGTGTTGAAAAAGTGTACATAGTCTAGTATATAAAGATATTTGCAAAAAAGTGGTTAAAATATGGATATTAGTAAAGAAAAAAGAATATACAAATGAATAGCTTTAAATCACAGCTTTAAATTAAAGGGTAGTAAAATACTGAAATGTAGAAAACCGAAATAATCAAAATGAAGTTATAAAGTAAACCAATATGCAAACAAAACTCTCTCAAACATTTGTAAGATAAAATTAGTTAATAATAAAATAACGAAAGGTCTCTAAAATCAAATTAATATAAAAAACAATGGTCATAGTTAACTTATTATTAAGTTAAAAAAAAGGAATAAACTGAAATTATTACCCATCGTTTAAGGAAATTTAGTAGATGGTGGTTAAAATTTTAAGGAATTTAATAATCAAGTAAAGAAAAGTCTCTAAAATCAAATAAGTATAAAAAGCAAATGGTAAGAGATAAACTATGAAATGAACAAGTAAAAAAAGTTGGAAAAATAAGATAAAAAATAAATAAATTGAAATTATTAACGATTGTGTAATGAAATTAAGTAGTTTTTGGTCTCTGATTTCTAGTTGTTTTCAAGTATTTTCATCTATTTTCATTCCATTTCGTTTTCTTTCAGTTTTGACTGTGATACTCATGCATCAAACTTTTTAAAAAATCTGGCGATTGTTTACAAGGAAGGGTTTGCGGTAAGGTGTCGTTGAATGCTTCTTTGTCTACCAATCGCACCAACAGATTTGACAAATGTTCAGATGTTTCGGTATCACGAGTAGTAACACTTCTGATTTAAGTTGTTACGTTCTATCGAACCGAACCGAACCAAGAGGTGAGAGGTTTATCCAGACCCCCTTGGCATTTATTGTCGGGAGGATAAAACCTCTAGTACAAAAAATCGACCTAAATATAAGGGCAAGTCCAATCCAACATAAGAAACATTTTCTACATTTCTATTAAAAAAATATTTTCTTCTTTTTTAATACATATTTATCTTCTTATTTTTCATTAAACCAATATTGCTGGGACGATAAAACGACCCAGTACAAAAAATTTAAGGTTCGTTCCAATCTAAAACTGTCATGTCATTATATTTCAACTCTAATTTTTTATCTTTTTATTCTATTTTAATATTTTTAAACTTTTTATGTATTTAATTTTTCCTCATAAATTTTAATATATTTATATTTTTAAAATCTGCTATTTTTCTTAAATATAATTTTTTTTACTTCATTTATATTTACTTTTTCTCCAGTCTTTTTTGTAACATATATTAAAGTGTCTTATCCTAATATTTAAATAACTAATTTCTCTTTTTTCTAAATCTCAATGTGTTTTTATGCATGATTTCGTTCTACAATTTTTTTAAATCTTTTTAATATTTATATTATAAATAATAATATTTTCTTAGGAATTGCGACTATTGAACTTTATTTAGGTGTATACGCAAACAGGGTTTATTCAGACCCTGATTTGTGAACAAGATTTGGTCTACCTTACTTGTAAAGATACCACAGAACCTTATTTTTGATGACTCTTTCTTAGTGCCTTGGTAGTTATTTTTTGTCATGTAGAAAGGAGATCATAGATTTAATACCACCTATTTGGCAAAGTATAATTTAACAACAATAAGAAAGTTCAGTAAAAAATAAATTGATGTGTTGATTGTGGACAAACTATACAAGTTTAGGTTTACCTTAATTGTCAAACACAGCCTTATTTTTGCTTGCTCTTTCTTGACGTTTTGGAGTTATTTTTGTGATTTAGGAGGGAGAATATACTAGAGTTCAAACCGCCTATTTAACAAATCATAATTTAACGACAATAAGAAAGTTCGGTGAAAAATAAGTAAATGTGAAAAATCAATACCAACCAGTTTAGATTTACTTTACAGTAAACATACATTTAACTTTATTTTGCCTGATTCCTTCTTACTGTTTTTGTAGCTATATTTTTGTCATTTAGGAGGGAGAATAAAGTTCAGACCACCTATTTCTCAAAATATAATTTACCGGCAATTAGAAAGTTCAGTGAAAAATAAATTATTGTAAGCAAACTACAAGTTTAGGTTTGCCTTAGTTGCAAAAATACATAACCTTATTTTATCTGATTCTTTCTTAAGTTTTTCTAATTGTTTTTTGTCATTTGGGAGGAAGAATTTAGAATTCAGACCACCTGTTAACAAAGAATAATTTAATGACAATAAGAAAGTTCGGTGAAAAATAAGTAAATGTAAAAAATCAATACCAACAAGTTTGGATTTACTTTACAGTAAAAATACACAACTTTATTTTATCTGATTCCTTCTTGATGTTTTTGTAGTTATATTTTGTCATTTAGGAGGGAGAATAAAGTTCAGACCACCTATTTAGCAAAATATAATTTAACGACAATAAGAAAGTTCAGTGAAAAATAAATTAATGTGCTTCTTTGCAAATCGGGTGCTTCATGGCCCCTTTTTGTAAGCAAACTACAAATTTAGGTTTACCTTAGTTGCAAAAATACATAACCTTATTTTATCTGATTCTTTCTTAAGTTTTTCTAATTGTTTTTTGTCATTTGGGAGGAAGAATTTAGAATTCAGACCACCTGTTTAACAAAGAATAATTTAATGACAATAAGAAAGTTCGGTGAAAAATAAGTAAATGTAAAAAATCAATACCAACAAGTTTGGATTTACTTTACAGTAAAAATACACAACTTTATTTTATCTGATTCCTTCTTGATATTTTTGTAGTTATATTTTGTCATTTAGGAGGGAGAATAAAGTTCAGACCACCTATTTAGCAATATATAATTTAACGACAATAAGAAAGTTCAGTGAAAAATAAATTAATGTGCTGCTTTGCAAATCGGGTGCTTCATGGCCCCTTTTTGTAAGCAAACTACAAATTTAGGTTTACCTTAGTTGCAAAAATACATAACCTTATTTTATCTGATTCTTTCTTAAGTTTTTCTAATTGTTTTTTGTCATTTGGGAGGAAGAATTTAGAATTCAGACCACCTGTTTAACAAAGAATAATTTAATGACAGTAAGAAAGTTCGCTGAAAAATAA
Organism: Aspidapion aeneum; assembly: GCA_963576565.1. Lineage (NCBI taxonomy): Eukaryota > Metazoa > Arthropoda > Insecta > Coleoptera > Brentidae > Aspidapion > Aspidapion aeneum. The sequence continues at coordinate 202,365,486 of OY755038.1, forward strand.
GCAAATGTGAAAAAATCAATACCAACAAGTTTGGATTTACTTTACAGTAAAAATAGACATAACTTTATTTCATCTGATTCATTCTTACTGTTTTTGTAGTTATATTTTTGTCATTTTGGAGGGAGAATAAAGTTCAGACCACCTATTTAGCAAAATATAATTTAACGGCAATAAGAAAGTTCAGTGAAAAATAAATGAATGTGCTGCTTTGCAAATCGGGTGCTTCATGGCCCCTTTTTGTAAGCAAACTACAAATTTAGGTTTACCTTAGTTGCAAAAATACATAACCTTATTTTATCTGATTCTTGCTTAAGGTTTTCTAATTGTTTTTTTGTCATTTGGGAGGAAGAATTTAGAGTTTAGACCACCTGTTTAACAAAGAATAATTTAATGACAGTGAGAATATTCGGTGAAAAATAAGCAAATGTGAAAAATCAAAACCAACAAATTTGGATTTACTTACAGTAAACATACATATAACATAACATATATCTGATTCCTTCTTACTGTATTTTTAGTTTTATTTTTGTCATTTTGGAGGGAGAAGAAAGTTCAGACCACCTATTAAGAAAAATATAATTTAACGACAATAAGAAAGTTCAGTGAAAAATGTGAGACTTCATAACCCTTTTTTGTAAGCAAACTACAAGTTTAGATTTACCTTACTTGCAAAAATATATAACTTTATTTTATCTGATTCTTTCTCAGGTTTTGCTAAATGTTTTTTGACATTTGGGAGGGAGGATTTAGTGTTCAGACCACCTGTTTAATAAATAATAATAAACGAAAATAAGAAAGTCCGGTGAAAAATAAGTGTGAAAATAATACCATCATTTATTTCACTTTTTTGCAATATTTAAAGAAAAACTTTGGTACACTTCTAAAAAAAAGTTTTAGATTTAAATAAATATTTCGAAAATGCGCATCTAAAATTTAAAAAAAAAGTAAGATTGTTTTAAAAGGATTAATAATAATTAATATTGAAAATAGTTTTTTGATTAAATCAAAAGTTTATCTAGTACTTTTTGAAGCTCTAACTTGCTCTTTTACAACAAAACAGTTAAAATTGTTTACCCCATGGGAAACATTGTTATTTCTTAAATTTGATAAAATTTTTAAGCGTAACTTTTTCATACTAATAATAAAAATATTTGAACACTTCTAAGGTTTCAGCTGTTCTTAAGCTTTACTTTTCTTAATAATTAAACTAATTATATGTATATTAATAAAAAATCTAAGAACCTTACCAACACAATAATTTAGCTTTTGTGGGTTTTGACTTTGCTCTAAAAAATCACTAAAAAGTATTTGCACCATGCCTTATTTAGTTTTAGATACCATGACCACTACATGACAACATACGTGCGCGTCGATACTCATAAAGTAAAGTTTGCCAAGTTTGACAGGGATTGTCAACACTTGGAATTTTTGAGTTTTTAGCACGCCCTTTACCTAGCTATTTAACGGACTGGTCTAATATTTTGGTTTCTGGTGATTTCAATCTTCCAAATGTAAAAATTTGGCAAATTTTAGTTTTTTTGTGTCCCGTCGAATGACACCTATTTACTACTGACGTAGATCAGCTACAACATGTGTGTTTTTGTGTGTCCAGACACTTAGTTAGAAAAGAATGGGTATATTAACATTTTTTATGTACAAAATTGTTTACAAAAATCACATGCTACCCTAGTTTTTGTTTGGAGTACCACTAGCTGTTACTAACAATTTCACATTGTTTGTTGGTGTAAATATTTATTATATTTTTGTATGTGCTTTTTAGTAAATTGATTATTTTTTAAATGTCATGAATGTGTACTATACTAAAAGTATTTTCTTTTGTTTCGCGTAGTTTTTAACTGGTTTTGCTATATTATATCTTTTTTAATTGACAAATTATATCTTTGGTTAAAATAAAACTTATTCAAGAATAAAGTAAATGACAAAAATGAAGTATTTTTAAAGTAATACAAATGGTAACAAGAAATAAAATTTTGTTGTGAAAAAGGTATAAGAAATAAAATTGGTGGAAAGTAGAAATTAGGAAAGTTGTAATATAATAAACATCGTTTCACAGTAAAATTGTGTAAATGGTATGTAAAAGTACTTACAATAAAATAAAAATGAAACAGGGTAAAATACACATTTTCTGGTTATAATAATGTAGAACACAATGGTAGTGATATAATATAATAGTAATTCTTTGGTTTTCAGAAAATTTAACTGTATTAATTTACAAATATATCTTTGTAAAATAAGAAAATTTAAATAAAGTTAAAACTAAAAAAAAAAATGAAAAAAATTTGGTTGTAAAAACAGTGGAACAACTATTTAAACAAGCATTAATTTTTTAACTGAAGTATTTGGTAAAATCTAGAAATTATTCAAGTAGAGGTATAAACACAAACAACAAAAAATGGTCTAGAAAGTATGTAATTGATTAAGAAATGGGTTAAAAAAAACAAGAAAAATACACAGAATACAAAAATATCATTATATAATTATAACCATTAGGAAGGTATCAAACGAAGCTTTATTGTTCAGAAAGAAATCTTGACGGAAGAAATACTAATAAAAACTTAGTAAAAACAAAATAAATCAGGTATTATGACTTATTATTAGAGATCGTTTAAAAAGTGTCTTTTATGCGCTCAGACCTGGCTTATTGTGAATGGGTGTACTAACTTTTTTTTATGTAAAAAATTGTTTAAAAAAATTCACTGCAACCATATGTCTAGTTTTTGTTTGTAGAAATACTAGTTGTAATTAACAGTTTTATATTGTTTTTTGGTGTAAATATTTGGTATATTTTTAATGTGCTTTTTAGTAACTGGTTTATTTTTTTAAATGTCACCGGTGTACTATACTAAAAATATTTTATTTGATGCTTTGCGTTTTTTTTTGCAGGTTTAATTATTATATGTATTGCTTTTTTCTAACAAATACATCTTTGTATAAAATAAAAATTTTTTTAAAGTTTATGACAAAAAATAATTACTTATGTTAAAATTAAAACAAATTGTAACACAAACTAAAATTTCGTTGTGAAAAAGGTTTAAATAAAAGGTATAAAGAAACAGTACTGGTCTAAATTATATTAAATTAACTATAACTATAACTATTTAGAAAAAGAAGTAAAGAAGGCAAAATATAATTTTTATGTAGCTTCTACTTTTATATTTTATTGTTATATTTTTTTGTAATTTAATATCGTTGAATAAAAAAACAATAACACTAAAGTTGAAAGGAAATATTTTAAAAAGATTTTGGTTGTAAAAATTAATTTTTAAACTGAAGTATTTGGTGTAAATTAGAAATAAATAGAAAAGAAGTAGAGAAAGAAAAACCCAACAGAAAGTGTAAGCAGTATATAAAAGATAAAATGCTATGAACAACTAAAGAATAGAATAAATAAAAACTAATAAGAATATATCAATCGAAGGTCTATTGCCCAGAAAAAAAAATTTGACAGACGAAATGTTAATAAAAGCAAACGAAAAAATTGGTATTGTTAAAATAAATAAAGTCTTATAATAACCCATTAGTAGATAGAAGTATAGCCTTAGAGTAAGAAAACTCTGAGAGTATATCCTTTATTATATTGTAAAAAAAAAATATTTAAAAACGTTACTTGCTAGTTATGATAGGAGTGCTTCTAGCTGCAACTAAAAAGTTTGATCTTGTTTTGTTTTTTATATGAATATTTGGCATCATTTTATATATGTATGCTTTGTAGTAGGTAATTTGATTTATGTGCGTGTGCTATACTAAAATTATTTTAATTTATATATTATGTGGTTTTTTTCTGGATTATTGATTATATTTTTTTCTAATTTACAAATACATCTTTGCATAAAATAGAAATTGAGAAAAGGAAATTTAAAGACAAAACATTAAATAATTTACACTTAAAACAAAATGTAATATAAATTAGAATTTGGTTGTAAAAAAATTTAAGTTCAAAATTAAATTATTTTATGTAAATTAGAAATGAATAAAAAAGAGGTATAATAAAAGTTTACTCTTTTAAGTTTTCTACTAGCTGCAACTAACAATTTTATATTGTTTTTTTGGTGTAAATATTTGGTATATTTGTATATCTGCTTTTTTATTACTATTTTTATTTTTAAATGCCTGATTTACAGTAATAAAACTAATTGTTTTTCTATTCTGCTTGGTTTTCACATAATTTTATTTTTATTTTTTAAATTTACAATATCTCTTTGTGTCTAATAAATTATAAAAAAATGTCTGAAAAATGATGTAGTCTAGAAATTAATAAAGCGAATATTAATAAAAACATCATGAAATTAATAGTGCCAAACGTGTATTTAATTAATACATATTAATGTTTATGTTGTTAAAAAATTGTGATACTACTAACTGCCAAAGTATTTTATTATTTTTTAAATATTTTCTATATGTTTTATGATAAAATTAAATTTGGCGTAGTTGAAGAACAAACAAATATCAAAAATTTTCGTTTAGTAAAGAGTTTTTTGAAATGCTATTAAATAATGTTTAGGTAAAATAAACAGTCGCAAAAATGGGTATATCGCATAAATGAGTTAAGCAATATAAAAATGGTATAGAAAATGTAAAAACGTTAAAGGTATAGAGGTTTCGGAAATAAAATGTACAACAGGTTTAAAAACGCTTAAAATACATAATAGAAAATGTTGGACAAATAAAAAAAATTATAAAGAATTTAAGGTGTGAAATAAATGTAAAAATCCCATAATTTTGGTTAAGAGGTGTTGGTGTATATTTTTAAAAAATTAGAAAAAGTAATACTTTTATTTATGTACCTAATAAGACGTTAAATAAGGTAAACATAATTGAAAACCTAAAGATAATTTTTTACGAGTTACCACCGGGTTAAAAATTGTAATTTAAGGAAAATACATAAAAGAAATTAAATTCGTCAGAAAATAAACAGAGGAGGTGGGGGGAAGCTAAAAAACAAATGGAATTGTTGCGTAAAAAATAAAATATAAAAAGAAGTATTTAATAGGAACGTAAAAAAATATTCGAACACAATTACAGGGTTAATCGTTAAAAATGATTTTAAAAAACTAATTGATCTTAAAAGTCAGTAGAGGTTGCAGAGTTAAAAATTGATATATATATATATATATATATATATATATATATAAATGAAATGGTTAAAAATTATTTAAAAAACTACATAACTTAAAAAGACGCAGGATTAAAAGTTTAAGAAAATACATACAAATGGGTGTAAAAAATAAGGTGGAGGTGTGAGTGTTAGTGGCAAACGTAAAATAGAATAAAAAGCCAGGTGTAAAAAAATCGAAATTGAAAAAAAAAGATAGTGAATGTGGGAAGGAAAATAAAATAACAAAAAGTGTTGTAACGTACAACAAAACAAGAATACTTTATTTAAAAAAGTAAAATAGAAAAAAAAAGGAATTAGAATAATGGCTTTAAATAAAAAAAAACTACATGATCTATAAGATAGTAGAGGTTACAGAGTTAGAAGTTTTAAAAAATACATAAGTATAAAAAAATAAGATACAGGTGTAAAGTCTTGGTAAGAAATGTAAAAAAAGAAGAAAAATTTGGCTGTATCAAAAATTTAAATTAAAAAAAGAGGAGTGTAGCGCATAGAAAATCCAGTACTTTATTGTAAAAAGGAAAATAGAAGAAAGAAAGAAAACATTAATAAGAGATACATGAGGCTTAAAAAGTAGAGTTAAAACACGGTTAAAAAATGACTAGAAAAATTATTTTAGGGCGAAATCAAGCCAGGAGACCGAGGGAGATTAGAAGTCCCGTTGACACATATAAAAAAATTAAGACGGTGGTGTGATAGACAATGGAAATACAACTTGTGTTATTAAAAAATAAAATAGAACAAAAATTACGGTGTACAAAAATCGAAAAAATAAAAAAGAGATGGCAGGGAAAATAAAGTATAAATGAGTATAAAAAATAAGGTGGAGATGCGAGTGTTTTTGCCTGAAAAACAAAATACTAAGATATCAAAAAAAAAATAAGGTGAAGATGAAGGTGGAAAAGGCAATTAATACACAACAAAACAATTACTGCTAGTAAGAAAAGTAGAATTAAACAAAAAATAAGGTGTACAAAAATTTCAATTAAAAAAAAGGAATGATATAGGAGGAAAAACACAATCAAAAACTGTTGTAGCGTAATAAATAAAATATGTATTTCATTATCAAAATAGGGTTGTTGGTCAAAAATGAGTTTAAAAAACCAAATGATTTAAAAAGACAGTGGTGGTCAGATAGACAAAAAAAAACAACATGCGGTTTTGGTAAAAAAACTAAAAAAAAAGTTAAGGTAAAAATTATAGAAGAGAAATATTTACAAAAATCAGGTGGAGTTGGAAAAGGCAATAAAAAACAATTAGTGTTAGTACGAAAAGAAAAAGACAACAAAAGGTAAGGTATTCCATTAAGAAAAGAGAGTAGAGATGAGAGGGAAAATTAAAAAACACAAGTATTGTTACGTTCAAAATCAAATAAAAAAATGTTATAAGAAATAGAAAAAAGAAACAAATAAAATTAGGTTAATGGTTAAAGAGAAAAGTAAAATAGAACTAAGGTGTAACAAAAATGAAAATTAAAAAAGAAGAAAGTGGAGGTGGGAGGGACAATAAAAAACAACATGCGGTTTTGGTAAAAAAACTGAAAAAAAGTTAAGATAAAAAATATATAAGGAAAATATATACAAAAACCAGGTAGTTGGAAAAGACAATAAAAACCATTAGCGTTAGTAAGAAAAGTAAAAGGTAAGCTGTAAAATTAAGGAAAGAACGTGGAGATGCGAGGGAAAATAAAAGATTTTAGAAAATATATTAAAAAACGTCATGTATTGGTGTAAAAGTAGAACAAACAGTAAGATATCAAAAAAAATTAAGGTGAAGATGAAGGTGGAAAAGACAATTAATACACAACAAAACAATTACTGTTAGTAAGAAAAGTAGAATTAAACAAAAAATAAGGTGTACAAAAATTTCAATTAAAAAAAGGAATGATAGGAGGAAAAACACAATCAAAAACTGTTGTAGCGTAATAAATAAAATATGTATTTCATTATCAAAATAGGGTTGTTGGTCAAAAATGAGTTTAAAAAACCAAATGATTTAAAAAGACAGTGGTGGTCAGATGGACAAAAAAAAAACAACATGCGGTTTTGGTAAAAAAACTAAAAAAAAAGTTAAGGTAAAAATTATAGAAGAGAAATATTTACAAATATCAGGTGGAGTTGGAAAAGGCAATAAAAAACAATTAGTGTTAGTAAGAAAAGTAAAAGACAACAAAAGGTAAGGTATACCATTAAGAAAAGAGAGTAGAGATGAAAGGGAAAATTAAAAAACACAAGTATTGTTACGTTCAAAATCAAATAAAAAAATGTTATAAGAAATAGAAAAAAGAAACAAATAAAATTAGGTTAATGGTTAAAGAGAAAAGTAAAATAGAACTAAGGTGTAACAAAAATTAAAATTAAAAAAGAAGAAAGTGGAGGTGGGAGGGACAATAAAAAACAACATGCGGTTTTGGTAAAAAAACTGAAAAAAGTTAAGATAAAAAATATATAAGGAAAATATATACAAAAACTAGGTAGTTGGAAAAGACAATAAAAAACATTAGCGTTAGTAAGAAAAGTAAAAGGTAAGCTGTAAAATTAAGGAAAGAAAGTGGAGATGCGAGGGAAAATAAAAGATTTTAGAAAATATATTAAAAAACGTCTTGTATTGGTGTAAAAGTAGAACAAACAGTAAGATATCAAAAAAAATTAAGGTGAAGATGAAGGTGGAAAAGACAATTAATACACAACAAAACAATTACTGTTAGTAAGAAAAGAAGAATTAAACAAAAAATAAGGTGTACAAAAATTTCAATTAAAAAAAAGGAATGATAGGAGGAAAAACACAATCAAAAACTGTTGTAGCGTAATAAATAAAATATGTATTTCATTATCAAAATAGGGTTGTTGGTCAAAAATTAGTTTAAAAAACCAAATGATTTAAAAAGACAGTGGTGGTCAGATGGACAAAAGAAAACAACATGCGGTTTTGGTAAAAAAACTAAAAAAAAAGTTAAGGTAAAAATTATAAAAGAGAAATATTTATAAAAATCAGGTGAAGTTGGAAAAGGCAATAAAAAACAATTAGTGTTAGTAAGAAAAGTAAAAGACAACAAAAGGTAAGGTATACCATTAAGAAAAGAAAGTAGAGATGAAAGGGAAAATTAAAAAACACAAGTATTGTTACGTTAAAAATCAATCAAAAAAATGTTATAAGAAATAGAAAAAAGAAACAAATAAAATTAGGTTAATGGTTAAAGAGAAAAGTAAAATAGAACTAAGGTGTAACAATAAAGAAAATTAAAAAAGAAGAAAGTGGAGGTGGGAGGGACAATAAAAAACAACATGCGTTTTGGTAAAAAAACTGAAAAAAAGTTAAGATAAAAAATATATAAGGAAAATATATACAAAAACCAGGTAGTTGAAAAAGACAATAAAAACCATTAGCGTTAGTAAGAAAAGTAAAAGGTAAGCTGTAAAATTAAGGAAAGAAAGTGGAGATGCGAGGGAAAATAAAAGATTTTAGAAAATATATTAAAAAACGTCATGTATTGGTGTAAAAGTAGAACAAACAGTAAGCTGCACAAAAATCAAAATTAAAAAAAGGAAACACGAAAGTGGAGGTGGGAGGGAAAATAAACAAACAAAAAGTATTATTGTTTAAAAAAAAAATACGAAGAGAACTAAAAAAAATTAAGGTAAGGATGAAGGTGGAAAACACAATAAATAACCAAAAAAGAACTACTGTTAGTATAAGGTGTAAAAAGTTGAACTTAAAAAACAGGAATAGTAGGAGGAAAAACACAATTAAAAACTGTTGTAGCGTAATAAATTAAATATGTAATTCATTATCAAAATTGGGTTTCTGGTCAAAAATGAGTTTAAAAAACTAAATCATCTTAAAAGAAAGTGGAGGTGGGAGGGACAATACAAAAACAACATGCGGTTTTGGTTAAAAAAAAACTTAAAAAAAGTTAAGCTAAAAAATATATAAGGACAATATTTTCAAAAATCAGGTGAAAAAGGAAAAGACCATAAAAAACATTTAGTGTTAGTAAGAAAAGTAAAAGAGAACAAAGGGTGAGATGAAAAATTAAGAAAAGAGACTGGAGATGAGAGATAAAATAAAAAAGTTTTTATAACGTTAAAAATCAAATAAGAAAATGTACTTTATTGTTGGGTTGGTGCTTAACAATAAAAGCAAAATAGAACAAAAAGTAAGGTGTAACAAAAAAAAAATAAAATAAAATAAATAGTTGAACCTAGAAAAAAGGAATAGTAGAAGGGAAAATAAAAATTTTAAAATGTAGCGTAATAAATAAAATGTACTTCAATCAAATTGGGTTAATGGTCAAAAATAAGTTTAAAAAACTAAATGATCTAAAAAGAAAGTAAGCATGGGAGGGACAATACAAAAACAATATGCGGTTTTGGTTAAAAGTATTTAAAAAAAAAAATCAGGTTGACTTGGAAAAGACAATAAAAAATAATTATCTTTAGTAAAAAAAGTAAAGAAAATAAGATGTAAAATTAAAAAAAAATGGGTTAATGGTTAAAAAGTAAAATAGAACCAAAGATGTATCAAAATGAAAATTATAAAAAGAAAGTGGTGGCAGGAGGGAAAATTGTTTTAAAGTATAAAAAATCAAGTACTTCTTTGTAAAAAGTAAAAGAAAGGTGCAACAAAAATGGAAATTATAAAAAAGAAAGTGGAGGCGGAAGGGAAAATAAAAAAAAACAAAAGTGTTGTAGATTATAAAAAATCAAGTACTTCTTTGTAAAAAGTAAAACAAAAAACTACATTATCTAAAAAGAGTTAAAACAGGGTTAAAAATTGTTTAAGAAAAAGAAATTTATTGCTGTTAAAATAGAACAAAAAATAAAGTGAACAAAAAAATCTAAGAGGTTTGTGTGTGTGTGTGCGTGTGTGAATTGTATTTTAAAATTGTATTTAAATAATAAAATTTACTAAAAATAAAATAATTTTAAGATATTAAAAAGGAAAATGTTAAATAATAATAAAAAGCGGGTTTAGACAGAAACTTATATATATTATATAACTAGAAGGGCATAAAAAATTTAGTAATTTAATTAAATATATTTTTTTTGATAAGATTTTAAAAAGTCTAAATACTACAGTACAAACAGGTCCTTAATTAACTAGGTGCTTAGCACTGGTCATTTTAAAAAACTAGTAATAAGTACTAGAAATATTTTATATATTTTAATTTGTTTAAAAAGAAATAAACTTGAAAGTAATATATAGTTCTACAATAAACTAGTAGAAAAAAAAAACAATAATAATTTTAAGAAGGTATTCTTTATTTGTTCTAAAAAAATAATAATTATTTATATTTATAGCAAAACCAATTAAAATACATTTTAAAAGTTGTGTTTAAAAAAGGTGTGTTTAAAAATGGTGTAAAAATACATTTTATATCTTAGGTCTTTGTGTAAGGTTTTTTTTAATTCTTTTTTTGTTTATACTGGTAAATGGAGAGGTTTTTAGGGGTTTTCCCTCCATCTTAGAGCGAATGCTTTACCAGTCATTTTGATTTAGTTCCCCTATTTCAAGACAGTTTGTATTAATAATTCTTCCTTTCCTCTGACGATGCAGTGGCACAAATAAGGAGGGGGAATTATTATTACAATATTTTAATTTATTCTATTGTATATTAAGAAAATAAAACATTTTAAATTTGGTAAGAAAATTCTCAATAAAATTTTTAAAAGTTTAATAATGTAAAAAGTTACTGTAAAGCTTTGAATTAAACATTTCTTAAAATAAACAATATTTTTACCCTACATAGTCTTTTATTTGCAACACTACCCCCAAAAAGCTAAGCTCACACGGTTATTTAAGATGATCATTTAATTATCTGTAATTTTCAAACGCCATGAATCCGAGGTTAACACTTTCAAAATCGTTCATTACACATGAATTCAGTTTGAATGATCATGACAAATAAACCGTGTTAACGAAGCTAAAGTGAGTTTTCTACAAAATGAAGCAAACCACACACGATTAATATTAGTATAAATAATTTCATGGTAATTTTAAAGATAGTTGGCACTCCTTTAAATATTGACAAACCTAATGTTAATTGTGTGTAGCTAGCATATCGTCACCCTAATTCTAAAACCTCGTAACCCACAAGAAAATGAAAATTCATTCTAATAAGTCGCATAATGCTTACTTACCCTATGTAATTTGCTTCTAACTTTTCTTATTCCTGTAAAATTTTGTTGAGTTGGGTTACGACGTTTTAGAATTAGGGTGACGATATAGAATTTAAGATTGTAAGCCTGAAAAACTCAAGGCTTTATTAATATTGTCAAAATTGACAGAAACAAAAACGTTTTTCAATAGTACAAATTTAAAATTATGTGAGTTTATTTTACAAATCAGTAATTCCAAAGTTCAGTTGTTTTAACTCTCTTAACAGATTGATTAGGAGTTTGACTTGGTATTCAATCTCTAAGTAAAATCATTAGGCTTTAGAAATTTTCATACCACTACTTTTGGAACTACCACATTGTAAATTATATATATATATATTTATCGGTTTCACAACGTTCTACGTCTTCCGATACCCAATCTCCACTCGTTTCTGTTTGCCCATAATTCATCATCTAGGCCTCTTATTCTTATTTCACTGTCTATTCCTTCTCTCCAGCTTCTCCTTGGCCGTCCTCGTTTTCTTCGGCCAGTTGGTTTCCATTGTAGTATTTGTTTAGGTAGTCTTTCGTCATTCATTCTTTGTACATGTCCGTACCACACCAGTTGTTTTGTTCTTATATCATCCACTAAAGTACGTTCACCTACTGTCATAATTTCTCTTATTCTTTGATTTGTAACTCTTTCTCTTTTTGATTTCCCTGCTGCTCTTCTCCAATAGTCCATCTCCGTAGCGGAAAGCATTTTTTCTGTTCTATCCTTGATTGGCCATACTTCTGAGCCGTATGTAATAATACTTTTTATAATGGTGTTATATATAAGCTTTTTGTTATGTTTTGATATACTTTGGTCCCAAATTAAATGTAAATTAAACTCGCATATAATTTGAATTTAGGACTATAAAGCGACTCTCGAGCCATTTCAGAGACAATTTAGCATGTATGTGACATATATTAAAGAACACCGATATCTGTCACATGCAAGGACGCTAAATTGCCCCTGCAAAGTGAATGGTGAGTAGGGCGCATTTATTCTCGTAAGCAATTGAAGACTTTGGCGTGGAAAGGGTGCAAGCCACAAAAACTTACAAATTAAAGGTAACGAGGTACAAGCTACATACATACAGCTTTTTATTGGTAAGATACTCAATAACCAATTTTGTCTTTTGAACCTAAAATCAAATACATTGCACTTAAATTGGATTTTGTGGATTTAAAATGAAATGATTCAAAAATTACATCCTTTTCACCCTAAGGTCATCAGGTAAGCATGCAACCACGTTTTGACAGAAAATCCTTTATGCAAATGTCAAATTTCACTTACGTGCATGACCATGACACTTGCATAAAGTGGTTTCTGTCAAAAAGTGCTTACGAGCGTAACTACGCCTTTGCTTTGAGGCGAATTCATTTCGACCAATAGGTTCTTGAAATAAAATCTAATGAAGACACGTTAGTTCACAGATTACGTTATTTCCCAATCGTACCTCAAACTGTAATTCTGCGACATAAAAGTTTGAAGAGTTAAAGAAATAAACGGGGAGCGGTTTAGGTACCCGTTGGGAACCATGAGAACTTTATTTGTTACATCATGAGAATTTGCCGAACTTAGTGCATATATACCATTAACGTATAATACGTTAATGGTGCATACCTATTTTAATAATGCTAATCTAGGGGGTCGATTCTTGAAGTAAATTGGTATACGAAACTTATAAAGACTCAAATGAGATTTGTATAAGAATTTATTTTAAGAATTTACCCCAAATGTTTTAACATATGACGGAGAACTCATGTTGCTCACGTATTGTCTAAATAAGGCACTTTGGTGAGGTCGCAAAAGTTACGTGAATTCCCGAACAGTACCTTGTGTAGAGTAAAGTCGGCATATATGGAATACCAATTATGTTTACAATGATAACACAAGAAATATTTCTAAGTATCTCCAAAGATTGACAGGTGCTAAATTAAAGATTAAATCATTTTTGAAAATTTTACAAAAATATTTAAAAAAAATGTATTTTTGTTCGAAAATAAAACATGGCGGGTAATATGGAATGGTCATATCGGGTAATATTGAATAGACTTATTACACGCAAAAAAAAATTAAATAATTTAACATAAGAAAATTGGCCGACAAAAAATACGTCTACGAATTGTAAAAATCGCAAACAAAAACATCTTTTTCTGCACTGGTACAAGCTTCGTGAGCCCATTCGTTGCAGATTACGCACTGCACTGCAGGGCGGGTAATATGGAACATTCCATATTTCACGCTCCACAAAATGTAAACAAAACAAGTACTCTGTTAGTTATTATAAAAAATATCATAGCAAATCCTTAAAATTTCTACCATCATATGCCTAAATAAACTTACCATGCATTTACACAACTTTACTTCAACAAAGTTTATTCACAAAACGATTTTAACTGAGACCGTGCACAAACTTTAAACACGTGGAAATCATAACTTCACGTTTTTCGGCGTTGGTGTAGTATAGCGGTAGTTTTATTCTATTCCAGAAGTCTACAATTTTAACAAGCATTCTAATATAATCATCACCTTAGAGATGGATCCACCCGTTTAAAAATTATAAAAAATTCCTTATTACCCGACTATTCCATAAATGCCGACTTTAATCTACATATGTAATTCTGGGACATCATAATTGTCATAATTGTGAAAAACACGAGATTGAGGACAAGTCACAAAAGAGTAACGGTTTAGGTACCGGTTGGGAAAAATCATCATAAGAAGTTGCCGAACTTAGTGCATATCTATTTTAATAATGCTAATCGAGGGGTTCGATTCTTGAAGTAAATTCGTATACGGATCTAATGAAGAGTGAAAGGAGATCTGTATCAAAATTTATTTTAAGAATTAACCCTTAGATCTTTAACATAATATAATGAAGATCTCATGTTGATCCCGAATAAATAAGCCGTGAGGTCAAAAGGGTTACGTGATATCCCCAACAGTACCTAAAGATGTTCTGGGTCATAAAAATTCCATTGAGAAAAAACCGAAGGATAAAATACAGTTTTGACCATATACATAATATTTCAATACCCACAGTAATTGCCAATGCGTGATGCAAACAAGTCTTCGCGGTCCTGAAGAAAAAATGTCCTGATTGGTTGCTTTCAAACACATTTTCATATTACTTCCATATAGGACGTATAACGGTACCTTACGATGCATAAGGCAAACATATTTGAAATAGCAATATCAATGCACATAAGTCTATCCTTTTTGCGGTCCTTAAGATAAAATGTCCTGATTGGTTATACTTTTACGCATACATATTATTTGACTCGTGTATTCGTTACGTCAAATCATCGGCGCACAGTGGACAAAAACTCTATGTAAATTTGGTATCAATGCATTTTTCGTATCTTTATTTCTGAATATTGCATCAAACGCCAGTCATTGTGCAATTGAGTAACAGGGAGTATTGGAATATTACGTATATGATTTTCACTCTGTTTTAGAATTCGGTTTCGGTACCGATTGGAGAAGGGGCACAATTTGTTGCAATCCATAAAGTGATTTGGCTTAAATGTAATTATGGACTGGACTGATGTTTTAATTATAGAGCTTCGAATGTCAGTTTGTAGAGAGAAATACCCTGTTCAGATACGAGGGGATTTCGCACAGTATTCATTTAAGGAGGAAGCTTATAACTCTTTATTTGTGAAAATTTTATTTTTGTGTAAACTGCTTGTTTAGAAACAAATTTATTAAGAGTTCCTGTAAAATTGAATTTTATCTGTTTCTTTTAGTTTTTGAGATGTTACACAAAATTTTTATTTCTTTAGGAAATTACCCATTTATTTATTTATAATATTTCTATTTTTTATATTGTTACGTCTCTTTTTATAATTTATTTTTATATGTATTTTGTTTAACTCCAAACCGAATTACCTTTAGGATCACCATCATAGCTCACGGATAGTAGTAGTGTGAAGAAATTATTGAGTGTCGTCATTTTAAAGGAAATTTTACGCTGATTCCAATAATTTAATAAAAAGGTCATCCCAAAAGAAAAATACAAAGTTTATGCAATATCTCAAAAACTAAAGGTGACAGATAAAATTCAGTTTGAAAGATTGATTATTTATAAACAAGACGATAAAAACAGTTTACACCAAAATAAAATTTGTATAAATATTAAAGTTATAGGCCCTCGTAGCTGTAAATCTACGACACCTATCAAGGAGCAGTTTTAATATTTGAAGACGCCTCGAAAATCAAGTCCAGGACATGTCTACTCGGTTTTATCTTAACTCGGCTAGAAACATCTAAAACCTCAAAAAACATCGGATTTGATTCACCCTGTAAAACGATAAAAACGGATTGATTGTAAAGTAAAAAAAAACAGGTATGTATAATCGGCAAGATTTTTTTATAAAAATATAATTAAAGGTAAGTAAAGTGGAGAACAAAACTAAACTAAAATATTTTGGGCAATTTTTAACTAATTAATTAATACTTTTTTCAAAAGTTGAAGTTTTTGAAAAACTCTCTCTTTTAAAAAAATTCAGCGGTTAGCCGCGTTGAGACGGATTGAACAGGAAAGTTTAAAAAACTAAATTAAGGGGAGAGTGGGGTACGTTTGGACACTTTTTCGGTATTTTTTTTTCTATTATTTCATTTTAATAGTTATTGGGAATCAAAACTGCTCAAATAATGCTCATAAGTAATTATTTATTCCTATCTCCTTTGCTAGGGATACATTGAACACTACATGGAAAAATATTGTATATATATTTATAAGTATTATTCTTAAAAATACAAATAATACAAGTGAACTAAAAAACTAAAAAAAAATTACACACTTAACAATAATATTATGTGTTATGCAAGACAAAACTCTCGGTGGGTTTATTTTTTGTGCCTTGGCATTTGATCTATTAAATACAAATAAAAATAGAGAAGGAACACACTGAACGAAATGGGGAGAGTTTAGTTAGTATATCCAGTCTCCCCGTGGGTGCATATTACAAAAATAATTTTTCTCTTTAAATATAGTTCAATATATTTCTTTTACGATCACACAACCGCTATACAAAATGTTTATTTTAAAAGGTTTTAGTGAAATAAAAATAATTGAATAAATTATGAACTTGAAAAGCTTATCTTGTATTGTAAAAGTATTAGATCAGTCACGGAAAAATCGTAAAATTTTGAAAAACGGTTAAAAAAATTAAGTTTGTTTTAATGCACACTGGACGGCTGAAATATCTGACAAATACCAAGGAAACACGACTATCCATAGTCTTCCCTTGTCCAAACTCACCCCACCCTCCCTATAGGAAATAGGGGGCAGTTCAAAAAACAATTTGATCAAAGTGAAACTTAATCCTAGTCAATATTGTTATAATACTCTTTAATGGGCAATCCTTTCCAAAAATCTAAATCTGCCCACAATCCATCGGTAGTCTGCATGGAAACATTGGTTGGACTTTGGATAAGAAGATAGTCGATTGTTTGACTTTCTGGCTTTACTGGTGTCCATTCTACGCCGGTGAAGACTGGGGTTCTAAAAAAGTTTAAAAAAAAGAATAATGGTAATCATGTTTGAATTAAAAAAGAAATACTCTGCCAATCTATGGGCACCTAAGCTCACACTAGGTACTATAGTTATACTGTGAGCTAATATAATCAAAAACTGAAATATATTTTATTCAACTCCAGACTCAATTACCTTTCGTTTGATACCACACAAGCCATGTTTTGACTTAAACTCAAATTTTTTAAATCTACCCCCACCCTTTAAAAAAAACTAAAATGTATTTTGTTTAACTCCAGACTCAATTACCTTTCGTTTGATATCACACACGCCATATTTTCACATAAACTCTAATTTTTGGAATCTACCCCCACCATTTTATTTGGCTTGCGTTCGGTGGATTTTGCTAATTTTTAAATGGGACCATCTCGGCCCAAGACCCAACTTAGGTACCAAATTTCATTATAATCGCACAAGCGGTTTTTGAGTTATGCCGGTTGGTCGTTACATACAGACAGACAGACAGACAGACAGCAAAACAAAAAAGTTTCAAAATCATCTGAAACGCAAAGATATATAAAAATTTTTGAAATCGGAGCAACTTTTTTTTTCTCGAAAAAATTAGGATCACCATAGCTCACACTACTTATATAGTAGTAGTGTGAGCTAAAATAAATGCCAATAAAACATACCGGATGCTCTATCACATCAAATCCAAATTATCTCGGGGACAAGTTAATTAATCTGAAGGTTTCCTATTATAAAAAACAAACAAAACGTCGCTTTCCCTGTCCCCCTCCACCACTAAATCCGCTACTGATTCTACGACTCGACTGTAGTTTGGTTACATTAAAATGTTGGATTGTTTTTCTAATTTTTTTGTAGTCTCTGCTATGTACAAAAAAGCGACGTACTAAATGGCGAGTAATGAAATAGCGATGTAATGAAATAGCGACTATTAAAATAGGGATGTATTAAAATAGCCTTTGTAACAAAATAGCGTCTTATCAAAAGAGCGACAATCAAAATAGCGATGTATCCAAATAGCGA
The DNA here is from genome assembly GCA_963576565.1 of Aspidapion aeneum. Lineage (NCBI taxonomy): Eukaryota > Metazoa > Arthropoda > Insecta > Coleoptera > Brentidae > Aspidapion > Aspidapion aeneum. The sequence continues at coordinate 202,383,299 of OY755038.1, forward strand.
TGTATCAAAATAGCGATATTCAAAATGCAAATTTGGATGACATTTTATTTATCTAAATTCTAGTAAAATAAAAAAAATCATAATAAAAAACAATTCATAAACATAACGCAACCCAACCCAACTCATTGGGTTTGTAACAAAACGTTTGTAATAAAACAACGACATATATATAAAAAAGCTTCCCTTACTTCATTCCTGGGACCTGGAGGTTGCAAAGGAGAATCGTAATTTTTTAACACACAAATATATGGATTAATAATAAAGGAATAAATTACAAAATTAACATTCAATACACACCTATTGGGATTTACTTAAAAAGAAAATCCATACGCCGGTCTTTAGCAGCAGCAAACTTATCTATAACCCTTTGATTAAAGTCCGGTATGCTTTCAATAAGATCCCTTTCTTTAGAAAGCATTGCCAATGCCGAAAGTCTTTCTTGGCTCATGGTATTTCTTAAAAATGTTTTTATTCGTTTGAGGGTTGAAAAGCACCGTTCTGCTTCAGCTGAAGCCATAGGAATCGTAATTAAAAGTTTTATGAGTTTAAGAGTTTCACTAAATGTTTCAATCAGCTCGGTATTTTGAGAAATAAAGTCATAAAGCACAAGAAGTCCCGAAATTGATTTAAATTCTTTTGTATCATAAATGACGGTCAATTCGGTACGGAGTTTTTCCACGATAAAAAATGGGTAATTTTTTATTGTCTCTTTAAATTTTTGTTCAGGAAAACAGGTATTATACTGGCCGTATTCTTCCGAAAAGAAAAGACTGGCTGCAACTAAGTGGCCTGTGAAGCTGAGTCGTTCTTTTGCTTGACAAATAATTATATCACAAACTTCTTTTGCTTCCCGAGAAAATTTCGCAGAGTCATCCAGCCCACGTCGCTTTGAATTAGATGAAGATGGCTCAACGTCGTCCAAAGTGATGCTATCCCTAATTTCTGCTAGCGTGGTTTCAAAAGATAATATAAATATTTTTGCGCTCACAGCATTCATTTGTGTTGTTTGAAACTTACCAAATAACACGTCAACATGTGGCATTATCTTGTAAAATAAGTTTAGCCAGGACAGAAAAAATTTGCTTTTAAGGATTTTGATATATCCTAATGCTTGGTTTGTAGTACTAACGTTTCTACTTTCATTTAAAATTTGTTCCATTGTCTCCAGAATGCCGTCTTTGTACTCAAATACAGTACAAACAACTCTGAAATTAAAATCCCATCTGGTCGGGGCTGAACGTGGTAAGCGTTTTTTAACAATTTCGTCTAGAATCGCAGATCTCTGAGGACTAGTTGAAAAAAAAGTACAAATTCCTTGTAGATTGGCAAAAAAAATTCGGACATTCTTGTTTACGGAAGCCGCGTTCAACATTACCAAATTTAATTGATGTGCATAACAATGCACGTACTCAGCGTTTTTATAATGTTTTTTGATTATTGCTTGAACCCCGTTAGATGACCCACTCATAACTGATGCACCATCATAGGTTTGTGCAATAAGTTTGCTTCTGTTGTCTTTCACGTGCTTTTCAAGTTCGGTGAGAATAACCGAAGACAAAGCTTTGGCGTCATGATCTGAAGGCATTATAAAATCCCAAAATCGTTCAACTGGCTTGCCTTTTACAACATATCTAAATACAACTGCCATTTGGAATTTATTTGCTACGTCACTAGTTTCATCAGCAATTATAGACAAAAAATCAGCTTGTTCTATTTCCTTAGAAATTTCCTCCTGGCATACATCAAACACTGTTTGTAAAATTTCGTTTTGGATAGTTTTTAATGTACCTTTAAATACCGATGCTTTTTCTAAATGTTGTTTTAGAGCACCGTCTAACTCAGCACTAAAATCAATTAATCCTCGAAAAACCCCAGGATTGGAGGAAGACGTAGACTCATCATGTCCCCTTAACGCGAGCTCAAAAGCTCCACAAAAACGTGCACAATTAATTATAATGTTTAAAATGTATCGATTATGTCTCACTTGTTCGTTGTGCAATTCAATATTTTGTCGATATGCGGTGCTCAATTGAGCAGCTACGTTCACATTTCCAAAAAATGAATATTGTAAAACATTTTTTATGTGTTTTGCTGACGATGTATGTTTTTTGATACGGTCCCGTGAATGATTCAAGTCAGTAAACCCTATTTTTGTCCAAGAATCTTCTCCTCCGAATAACAAACAAGGAAAACAAAAAAGAGCATTTTTAATTTCACAACCACAAAGCCATGTATGTTTATCATAAAGCTCCGGATTAAATGTTCTGGTAAAAGACCTTTTATTGCTGGACACAGTTTGTTCTATTTTTATATTTGGAGTAGGCCTACCAAGTCTTTTTATTTCAGCCTTATCCACTGATGATCGACCACAGAATGGGTTTAAAATTAAACTTTCAACAGAATTCATTTTTTTTAACGCAAAAACCAACAAACTATTAAAACTCTGTGATCACGGACTACACGACAAATTAAAATAAGAAATTAGCATGCAAAATAAACAACCGGTTTGCCGTCGACCTGCAACCTCACTGAGCTTACGGGACGGCTTTGAAATCCACGCATAGAAACAAAATCTCGCGCACTTTGTCATAGGCAAATTGGGTTGCATTCAGTGTTGCCGTTTCAGTACAATTGTACTGAATTCAGTACGAAAAATGTTCATTCAGTACACAAGTACTACCAGGGCTATCAAAACGGACGGGCCACGATCCTCCACTTTTTTGACGTCACATCCGGGGCTGATTTTTTTTCGATGGTCACGTTACGACACAGCTGATTGTCTTTAAAATATTGAAGTTGGAATGACGGTTCACGAATATTTGTTTTTTTTTGTAAATAAAGCCGATTTTGAGATTATTTTTACTATATTCTTGCAGAACAATTTTTTCTTAATGTATAGTGATCCTTAATTTTTCAGAGCCGCTTCATTAGCTCACACTAAAATGAAATTTAAAGCAGAAGCGAATGTGACAAACACAAATGACCAACACAAAAATAGCCTAGCCCTGGTCAAATTTGTGTTGGCCTTGGTCAAATATAACAGTTAGCATGCGGTACATGGCGGGTAATTTAAATTCAAAATAAGAAATGCTAAATCTTGAAGATTTCAACCTTTTAATTATCTTGCATCCTTACAAAAGTTTGGTGGAATATCGGGATGGTGTCTGAGAATATTTCACTGAAATTTCGCGGAAATCTGTAGTGCCATTTGCCCCCGGAGAACAGCTGATTTTTTTCAAAAATTGACCCATTTTCAGTACGAAATTGAATACCAGACATCATAATAGGTATTACCCAAACGACAATAAATTTCTAAACTAAAGAAGAATTTTTTCTAAACATTTAATTTGCGAAACGAAAAACTTTGAATCCCTTATTAATTTTCAAAGAAAATGACTTTAAAATTGACTGTTAGTAAAGATCAAATACATAATAATATAATTTGAGCCTAGCTAAGTGGATTTCAAATGAAAAAAAAAGTTATATGATATATGTTTTTGTACATATTTAAATATATGTTTTATGACCTTAAGCGGTCATAAAACATATATTTTGCAAAACTTTTTTTAATTGGCTTATGTAGGTATGGTAAGAATTCCAATTTTAAAGTTAACCAATTTATTTGCAAGAAAAAAAGTACATTTTCATCAAATTCAGTACATTTTCAGAAAATTTTCAGTACTTTTTTAAAACTTGCTGCGGCAACACTGGTTGCATTCGAGCTGCAAACCGCGAGATAACGCCGTCGCTGTGGGCGGCCGGCGCGCGCGATATAAGAGGTGCGGCAGAGACAAAATAAATTTATTATTTTCTCTATGAGGTGCGGTAGCGTCTAAATGTACATAATTCTAGTGGGAATTTAAAAATATATAATTTTTAGTTCTTTTATTATTTTACCTATATTTTTTTGAAGTTGCGCAAACCTATGGACAACATACCCTCTTGGATCCCGGGAAAGAAGACAGGGATTTTTTTTAAATATGCTGGTTTGGTTTGGTTCAGCCCGGTTTGGTTCGGATTTACACCTTCTAGGATCCCGGGAAAGAAGTTAGGGATTTTTTAAATATGTTAGAAAGGACCTCTTAGTCGAACTATATGCCAAAACCGAATTACTAATTAGTGGGAACCAACACTGCCTGACCTGTTAACAGACACAAAAATACTAAAAAGTTACTTTTATTATTTATCGCTGTTTTGTTACAAGCGCTTTTTTGATAGTCGCTATGTTGATTGTCTATTTTGTTACATAGCTATTTTGATAGTCGCTCTTTCATTACATCGCTATTTTGATTGTCGCTATTTCAATACCGCTATGTTAATACCTGCGGTTTTGGGGCCATAATTTATACATCCTTGTGTCAAATTAACAATTAATGTTTGTGGTTTTCGTCAAAAACTTAACTTAAACTTCCTCACTATACAGGGTGTCTCTAAAAGGTCGCTGTACAAAATCTTACCACATTCCTGAAGTTTAAAGTAACCTTATACCTGCTTTACACTCACAATTATTAATTCATGGATTTCTTCATGGTCAAAAAATTTAAGCTTGATTTCATCATTGTAATAAATAAATCAAAAAAATTTGCAAATTTCTACATTGATGTATCCACGCGTTAAAACATGCTGGCATACACAGTGTGCCTGAATGAAGTATAGGTTACATAAAAATGGTTCCAAAAACTAATTGCATATTTTGAATAAGGACTCTTTCCTGACTTCAGAGCCATATTCATATAAATCCTAGCTGATCCTCTTCTCGAAATTTTATCAATTTCTTGCCTTTTTTCTATTTAGTCTAGGCGCTGGCTCCTGTCACGTGTGACCTAATATGTGCGCTCAGTTTGACTGTGGGGCTTTGTTAAGCACCCATAGTAGTATAAAAAAAGTATGGCCTCGTGGTCGAACTCATGGTTGTTTGGCCGCCAACTTTGAAAATGGCCGCCAAATTAAAAGATTTTTTGTTTAAGCGTTTCTCCCTACTTGTCCTATTTTAATTTTTTAAAGCTTGTTTTACTCCTTTTTGAAAGGCAAACAAATTTTGTACTAACACATTTTTTGTTAAATTAAGTCGTTTTTGAGATATACCAAGTTTATTATTATTTCCGCTCGCAAAAGAGTTAAAATAATGCTCATATTATTATAGCTACAATATTATTGACATTTGTTTTTTTTTGTTACATAGAAGGCTTTAAACCTTTCACAGAAGAGGATATTGACTATATGTTTTTAAAGTTCGTTGGATGGTACCCCTAAAGACTGTCTTAAAGAGGGTGGTTTCTGAAACTGTTCACAATATTATAGAAAAAGTGAATTTGCAGCGAAACGATGCATCTTAACATAAGAAAAACGATAAAATTAATTAGCTCACACATATACTATACTATAGTAATGTGAGCTATGGTGATCCTAATTTTTTCGAGAAAAAAAGTTGCTCCGATTTCAAAATTTTTTATATATCTTTGCGTTTCAGATGATTTTGAAACTTTTTTGTCGCGCCGTCTGTCTGTCTGTATGTCTGTCTGTCTGTCTGTCTGTCTGTCTGTCTGTCTGTCTGTCTGTCTGTCTGTCTGTCTGTCTGTCTGTCTGTCTGTCTGTCTGTCTGTCTGTCTGTCTGTCTGTCTGTCTGTCTGTCTGTCTGTCTGTCTGTCTGTCTGTCTGTCTGTCTGTCTGTCTGTCTGTCTGTCTGTCTGTCTGTCTGTCTGTCTGTCTGTCTGTCTGTCTGTCTGTCTGTCTGTCTGTCTGTCTGTCTGTCTGTCTGTCTGTCTGTCTGTCTGTCTGTCTGTCTGTCTGTCTGTCTGTCTGTCTGTCTGTCTGTCTGTCTGTCTGTCTGTCTGTCTGTCTGTCTGTCTGTCTGTCTGTCTGTCTGTCTGTCTGTCTGTCTGTCTGTCTGTCTGTCTGTCTGTCTGTCTGTCTGTCTGTCTGTCTGTCTGTCTGTCTGTCTGTCTGTCTGTCTGTCTGTCTGTCTGTCTGTCTGTCTGTCTGTCTGTCTGTCTGTCTGTCTGTCTGTCTGTCTGTCTGTCTGTCTGTCTGTCTGTCTGTCTGTCTGTCTGTCTGTCTGTCTGTCTGTCTGTCTGTCTGTCTGTCTGTCTGTCTGTCTGTCTGTCTGTCTGTCTGTCTGTCTGTCTGTCTGTCTGTCTGTCTGTCTGTCTGTCTGTCTGTCTGTCTGTCTGTCTGTCTGTCTGTCTGTCTGTCTGTCTGTCTGTCTGTCTGTCTGTCTGTCTGTCTGTCTGTCTGTCTGTCTGTCTGTCTGTCTGTCTGTCTGTCTGTCTGTCTGTCTGTCTGTCTGTCTGTCTGTCTGTCTGTCTGTCTGTCTGTCTGTCTGCGCATAACTCAAAAACCGCTTGGCCGATTTTAATAAAATTTGGTACCTAGGCTGGGTCTTGGGTCGAGATGGTCCCATTTAAAAACGAACAAAAACAAAATCCACCGAACACAAGCCAAATAAAAGGGTGGGGGAAGATTTCAAAAATTAGAGTTTATGTGAAAATATGGCGTGTGTGATATCAAACGAAAGGTAATTGAGTCCGGAGTTAAAAAAAATACATTTTAGTTTTTGTTTTTTTAAGGGTGGGGGTAGATTTCAAAAATTTGAGTGAAAACATGACTTGTGTGGTATCAAACAAAAGGTAATTTAGTCTGGAGTTAAATAAGATATATTTCAAGTTTTAGTTTTATTAGCTCGCACGTACACTATAACTATAGTACCTAGTGTGAGCTTAGGGGCCCATATATTAGCAGAGTATTTTTTATAGTACTTTCAATTTCGCTTCTTTTATGTATCACTTAGCATCCTAGCTTTAATAGTTAGCTGTAGAAGGCAGCCAAAATATACAATTTTGTAAAAATTCCATGTTTTCGCTCCAAAATTTTTTTCCCTAAAAATTGTAAAAGATATAACAATGATCAGAAGAAGCGGAATTAAAAGTACCATAAAAAATTATTCTTTACGTTTTTCGCTAGGATGCATCGTTTCGCTGCAAATTCACTTTTTGAATAAACAGTTTTAGAAACCACCCTCTTTAAGCCAGTCTTTAGGGGTACCATCCATCGACATAAAGTCAATATCCTCTTCTGTAAAAGGTTTAAAGCCTTATATGTAACAAAAAAAAACAAAGGTCAATAATACTGTAGCTACAATAAAATGAGCATGGGTATTATTTTAATTCTTTTGCGAGCGGAAATAATAATAATCTTGGTATATCTCAAAAACTACTTGATTCATTAAAAAATGTGTAATAACAAAATTTATTTGCCTTTAAAAAAGGAGTACAGAAAGCCTTAAAAAATTAAAATCGGATGACTGGGTAGGGAGATACGCTTAAACAAAAAAATCTATCAATTTGGTGGCCATTTTCAAAGATGGCGGCCAAACGACCACCATGAGTTCGACCACGCGACTAAACTTTTTTTATACACCTATGGGTGCCCCACAGTCAAACTGAGCGCACATATTAGGTCACACGTGACAGGAGCCAGCGCCTAGACTAACTAGAAAAATGGCAAAAAATTGATAAAATTTCGAGAAGAGGATCAGCTAGGAATTATATGAATATCGCTCTGAACTCTTTGTTTGAAACTCGTAGACAATGATTGTATAGAAATAAAATTTCGGACTTCCATTGTCTTTATTTATTTTAAAACACGACGTTTCGGTTAGTAAGTATCTCTAACCGTTATCAAGTGTAAACTAAACAATCTAGTCTCTAGGCTACTACTTATACTACTTGGTGTGCAGTCAGGTGTGACGGCCCGCCCCCTTTTTTAATCCTAAGACGCCTGTTTTCCTTAAGGAGTGGTTTCCATATGTTTGGTATGTCCGTGCTTGGTTGACTGAAAACTTCTTTATTCTGCATTATATACGCAGCTTCAATAAACTTTCGTTTTCGCCAATGCGACTCCTTATGTAAAACTTTAGCTTCTGACCACTGAATCCTGTGATCATTTGACCATGCATGATCTGCTAAACCGGATTTTTCAATATCCCCTAATTGGGTACTTTTTAGATGTTCATTTACTCTAACCTGAAGAGGGCGTTTCGTTTCACCTACATATGATTTACCACACTCACACGGGATTTGGTAAATACATTCCTTATTATTTGAGGGATTGTCTGGTTTTGTTTTAGTTACAAAACTTCTTATCGTATTTCCCGAAGAAAATACTGTTTTTATATTATAGTGTTTAGCTATTCGTCTTATGTTTTCTGAAATCCCTTGAACATATGGAATGTTAATAACACCTAACGGATTATGATTTTGAGAATTTGGTACATTTAGTTTGTTTTTAATTTTAAATATCGTTGAGTTTATAGTATGTATTTTTCTCACATTTTCATTATGTTAAATGAACATCTAAAAAGTACCCAATTAGGGGATATTGAAAAATCCGGTTTAGCAGATCATGCATGGTCAAATGATCACAGGATTCAGTGGTCAGAAGCTAAAGTTTTACATAAGGAGTCGCATTGGCGAAAACGAAAGTTTATTGAAGCTGCGTATATAATGCAGAATAAAGAAGTTTTCAGTCAACCAAGCACGGACATACCAAACATATGGAAACCACTCCTTAAGGAAAACAGGCGTCTTAGGATTAAAAAAGGGGGCGGGCCGTCACACCTGACTGCACACCAAGTAGTATAAGTAGTAGCCTAGAGACTAGATTGTTTAGTTTACACTTGATAACGGTTAGAGATACTTACTAACCGAAACGTCGTGTTTTAAAATAAATAAAGACAATGGAAGTCCGAAATTTTATTTCTATCGCTCTGAAGTCAGGAAAGAGTCCATATTCAAAATGTGCAATTAGTTTTTGGAACCATTTTTATGTAACCTATACTTCGTTCAGGCACACTGTGCCTAACTGTAACTGTAATAACTATCAACCATTTCTTTTATAAAAAGCAGCAGTTTGGGTTTTGGTTTATTTTAAGTAAAATTTTAGATCAGAGAATACCGAAATTTTAATTTATGAAAAATTCCAGACAAATTACTTCCAGTAACAAATTAGTAAATATAAACTAATCAACTGGCAAATGTCTTCTGAGATAAATTTACAGAAAAATCCAAGGAAATTGTGAGCTGTAGTACTATACTTGAAAATGACCTTGAATATTTATTAATTATTATTATGAATATTTCCATGAAAAAATCCATGGAATAATTTTTAGTGTAAACTAGGTATCAGACCGAAATAGAGGGTGGTACTTTTTTCCAGTGGCGGCTGGTGACGTTATAAATTGGGGGGGGGGGGGGTTTCAGAAATTTAAATTGCATGAAAAATGAGATAAAAAAACTTACCGAAACAATTTTATTTTAGTATTTTTCAAACAAGCAGCTACTTGGTGCAGTTTTTAGTTTATTTGTTTATAGATAAAGTCCATTCGCGTTCCTTTTTTATGGCCCCGTAGAGCAACCTCAAAAATCCCACAGAATTTTAAACAGTCTATTAACCTACTAAGTATGTATTTTTCTCACATTTTCATTATGTTCGGCAATGTTTTGCCTATAGGCACTATTCAATTGGGACCTAATATCAGTCTTGCCTAGCATAGAAAATTTTATGTGGTTATTTAAATGAATACCACTTACTTTGTGTCTTCTTAACTTTTGCCTAAAGTGCTTGTATCACACATTCCCTTTGTCACCCACACAGGATCACTTCGTGGATTGTTTATAACAAGACAAATAAAGCAAAAAAAAAAAATTTCTTTTTTCACACCCGCACAACCAGTTTTCAGCATTGTATAATTTTTTACTAAATTTTCTATTATAAGTTTTTTTGTTGCACTTAATTTTTTGTTATTTTTTAGGTCCGGTCTATGTGACCCTAAAGATTTTATTTGTAATCGGAGTTCATATGTCAACGTGTTTAAATTTGCACAGTTAATTATGTAATCGACGGTATTTATTTCCATTTTATAAACAAACGATAACAAAAACAAACAATGACACGCGATCAAAACAAACTGATACGTCTTCACGAAGGATAAACGGCTTCGTAGCAAGGGCAACAGACGTCTTTCGCATGATGTTGATGGCTGACTTCTACTAAAATAAACGTTCCTCCCGCCCCCACTCGAGAATATCCACCCAAACCTTGCTAAAAAACGGGTGAAATTGAAACATTGCCCCGCGCGGGCTGCCGGCTTGTAATTATTTACGCTAAAGACCGCTTGACATGGTGCATGACGCGCTGCAAATATTTGCAAGCAAAAAATTTCTGTCAAATTGTTGCCTGCAAAAAATCTTCTTTTCGTTTGACATTGTGCATGGCCATGCATTGATTCCCCAGAATCTAGGTAAAAATTCCCCAGTTTGCATGCAAGTACAGTTTGCATGCAAAAAAATGGCACCGGACCGATAAAAATGGATTGCCTGCAACAATCAGCTGGATTTGTACTGTGCATGCACGTGGGCAAAATTTCATGCATTTGCATGCAAATTTTATTGTCATGCACCATGTCAAGCGGCCTTAAGAAACTTCATTAAATCGCTTGCTGTTAACCACAGATAATAAAAAGAACTAGACAATCATGTCGTAGGAGAAGATTTAACTTTTTTTGAATAAATCAATTAAAAATACTGTTTATTGTCAAGTCTTGGGAGGGCACTGCCCCGTTGCCCTCCCTGTAGCGACCGCCACTGCTTTAATCATTAATAACAAAGGGGTTTTTTGGGATGCGATGCGAAATCTGAATTTTAGTTTAGTGGACTTCTTTATTTTTTGTTAAATTATGTTCTCTTCATTTTTAAGCTAAAACTCTGGTTGAAGTCAGTTTCGGGATATTTTTTTTTAGTATTCGATGCCACACTGAAATATTCAAAATATTTTCAAAAAGAATTGTTACCGTTAAGGATGGAAGTTTGTCGGAAAAATTTTTCTACGATACTTTTAATTTAAAATTCTTAAATTTTTTAAACAAAATAATTTGATTATTCGGATGCGAAATTAAACAGTAAGAACCTAAATATCTAGAAAACAGCTTCTTTAGCAAATTTTAATTGGATTACCTTTTTTGCATCAAACTGTTTAAAAAATTATTTCTTTAACAAAAAGTCAAAAAGGGTTTGGCTACTTTAAACCATCAGAAGTGCACTTAAACGTCCCCTAACGGCCACGCCGCACTTTAGTCTGAAACCCCAATATTTTGGCCAAAAATAGCAAAAACTAACTTAATATTAAAACTCTTTGGTTACATATTGTTTAAAGCTAAACAATGGCACCGTAAAATTCCAGCATAATTGGCCTCATTGCCAAAGCAGGCTTCGAAATATCGTTGTTTGAATTTGACATTTCCTGACAATCAGCAATTGTTTTTTTAATGTTCATTATTTTTCACTAACTTTAATGTGCTATTTCTCAGAAGTGCGAAGAGCCATAAAAAATTTTAAAAATGGCTTTTTTAACCAAAGGTCAGTAGATTATTTTTTGATAATGTTAGTCACAGGGATTTTAAACTTATTCTTTAAATATCAATGATACAAAAATTGTGCCAGAAGTGTATGAATTTTTTTTTCTCGATATTTCATTGGACTAACAAAAAAGCTTTCAGGAACTTTCATATTAATTTTTGTAAATATATTTTCGTCCTGATATGTACTTTCCGGAGTACATACACTGTTGGTGCGAAAAGGTGCGATAGTCTCCAAATTCGTTATTAAACATGACCGTACCTATTCTGATAGACACAAAGTGCCTATTCTAGTGCATTTTAATTTGTGTTTCCGTGTGTCTTCCATATAGATAGTAATGAGCAAAGTACCTTTAAAGAAGCAAAATGAATCATAGATATCAAAACTCCTGTCTTAGCAATGAACTTTAAAAAACAAGGGAAAAATTCAAGATGGCCGCCAAAATAGATAGGAAATTAGTAGAAACTGCAAACATTTAACATCGGTTTTGGGATATTTTGAGCATCTAAATTCAAATATAAAATAATTTTTACTGGGGGAGGAAAAGAACAATTTAGAATGGTGGGGGGGTTAACTAGGTTAAAAATTATTAAGGTGGTGAAACAAAAACAAAATAGGTTTTAATTATTTAACTTGGTCCTATTACCCCCCAAACTAAAATATGATGATCAATATAAATTTAACCTACAATTAAATCATTCATCGGATTCATTCTCTCTTTTTCACCCTGTATGTGAAGGTAAAAACTTCACTTTTTAGGAACATTAAAAGCTTTTAATGCAATATTAGGTATTCACTGAATCCAACCAGAACAAGAAAAACTGTTTAGCATCCCCCTGGCACAATAATAGTGGGAGTGGGAGTCTATAAATACATTTTGTATGGAACTTACTATAGGCACGAGTAAACTTCTATATGAATTTTTATTTTAGTGTCTACGGCTTCTCCTCTTAGGGAGGAAAAAGGGTTGCTGGGGCACGATCGTATCCAACCCAACACAGAAGAGGGGGCAGGTTTCTGAGTGGGGGGGAATTCATATTCTAATTGAATTTCAATGTCTGATTTTAAAAAACCTGGTTAAAAAGGGGGACAGCTCAACAGCTGACCTTTACCCCCCCCGGATACGCCTTTCTGCTAAGGGTTACTTAGGGGATAATTGAGTGAATTTTTGTTTTTGTCTGTGTTGAATTTAGCAAATAGAAATCTTTCCATGATAAACTGTTCATGTCCATTAAAAAAGTAAAGTTTTAAAGTAAAAGGGGGGATTGGGTTACTGAATGGTTACAAAATTTTTAATCCTTAAATTTTAGTTCTGCGGACCAACATACTTAAGAATATATATATTTTGAATTTTTATAATAGATCAAATTTTACCCCCTCAGAGGCAAATACGATAATTGAAAAAAAAATTTTTGAGGAACTGGATTTTAGTGCACCAAAATTAGGAGAATTTGGGGGGTCTACCCTCTGAGTTTTGCAACTTATAATTTTTTGTGAGGCTGTGTAATTTGCAGACCATATTAAAAATAATACACTTTTTTAAAGGGCTTTTAGGCAGTATAAATCACGAAAATGGTGGTGGCAAGAGTGGGGGGGTAATAAAAAATATTTTTTAATTGTATATTAGCAATTCAGACTTCTTTATTGATTTGCGTTTAAGTGATTAGAGAGTTTAACTGCAAAAGTCTATTTTTGGCCAAAATATTGATCCCTCGGACCATAGTGCGCCGTACTAAAAAGTGTCCATATTCAGGTTTTTCGTTCCAAAATACCCCGGCCTAGCCTCGGCTAAAGACCCTATATGTATGACATATTTTTACAAAATAGAGACGCGCCAAACCCGTCAAAGCCACTGAAATTAACATTTTTTGGTTGTGTTATTTTCTTGCCAAGTTCATTGGCGTTTCACTAAAATAATTTAAATTAAATTATATAAAATAATTTTAAAATGATGATGCAACATATAAAGAAACACGTTTGTCCGCGACCCCTGGATAGGTTTTGTTAAAAATCGTTTATTTTTATTTTCCGACGCTTATGAATTAACAAGGACAGAAAGTGCGTCTCTCTCTAAACATCGCTAGAGTATAGAGGACCGATATTTTCATCCTTTGATTTTGACTTAAATAAATTTGACGTTGAAGAGTTTGTCGGGCCTCTATATCATTAGAATATGTCATACATACGGGGTCTCTAGACTCGACTACGTATAGAAATTAATGCGTCTTACCCTGTTTTAGCATACTCAGCCAAAAAGTTGGTAAAAGCAATCATCATTTGTTCGTCAGATTTTTTTAGTGTTCGAGGACTTCCAAAAACTTCAAAGAGAAATCTCCCGTCATCTCCATGAGAACTACCTAAATTAAAAAAAAATTAATTAATAAAAATAATTCATTCATTCAACATTCTTTTTTAACAAGGGGCGATAAAAAAAACAAATAGGCTTTGCGACTTTTAAATTTCAAAAGATTTAAAAGGTAAAGTTTCCTTTAAAATTACTATAACACTCAATATTTATTTTTTTAATTTAATAATTACTTGATTTAATGTTGAAAAGTATTTTTAAATCTAAAAGTTTTAAATATCAAATTAAAAAAAATTACAAAGAATGTATAGGGATATAATAATAAAATAAAATATTGACTGTGAATCATTTAAGGAAATTTAGCGTTTCCTTTGAAACTTGAATAGTAACTTCATAGAATATCTCAAAAACCAAAAAAAAAAATAAAAAATAAAATTCAGTTTGACAGACTCAATAAAAAATCTATAAAAATGAAACATACAGAGCTTGCATGCGGTCTCTTTTATTAGTCCCGTTCTGTGCATGGATACTGTTAGTCGGCAGTGACCCGTAAAAGGTCCAGTCACTATACAAATATCCTGTCTGGTATCTGCGTGGTTTCTTTTCTAAGGTCCTTTAATGAACTCTTTGAAATGAGCCAGTTCTGATTTTTATCCAGTATTGTTGAAAGCTGTTCTCCATCCGTTTCAATATAGTTAATTTAGCAACATTGTAGGCCTGGTTCGGGGATTTTTAACCCTCTATTGCACAATGCGCAATGTTACCAATTGGTCACACAAATTTTTAAAATTTTGCAACTTTTGTAATTTAAAGTAAAGTTTAGCTTAATCAAGGCCAACACAAAAATCGAGGCCACGACCCTGAAAAAATCAGCTGTTCTCCGGTGGCTGAATTTTACATTGGGTCTTATGGGAGGTCAGCGAGGGGTCATCAGCTTTCAACAGTACTGTACAAATTTCACAACAGTACCTGACAGTACCACGACAGGATCCAACAGTACTCGACAGTACACGACAGTACTCAACAGTACTCGACAGTACCACGACAGGACCCAACAGTACTCGACAGTACACGACAGTACCCAACAGTACTCGACAGTACACGACAGGACCCAACAGTACCCGACAGTACACGACAGTACCCGACAGTACACGACACTACACGACAGGACCCAACAGTACTCGACAGTACACGACAGTACCCAACAGTACACGACAGTACTCAACAGTACACGATAGAATCCAACAGTACTCGACACAACCCTCTTACCCGAAACAGTGGCGTAGATGCAAAAAGACAGGATGACCTTTTTTGTTTTTTTTGGTCGCAAGTTTTTTGAGTACGCGCTAAGCGTGGCGCGGGTCCCCAAAGATGATGACCTTTTTTTTTTTGTTTTTTTGGTCGCCAGTTTTTTGAGTGCGCGCTAAGCGCGGCGCGGGTCCCCAAAGATGATGACCTTTTTTTTTTTTTTGCTCGCATGTTTTTTGAGGGCGCGCTTTGTCCCTGTCGGACCCAAGGCACGACGACAGTACTCAACAGGACCCAACAGTACACCGACAGGACCCAACAGTACTCGACAGTACACGACAGTACCCAACAGTACACCGACAGGACCCAACAGTACTCGACAATACACGACAGTACCCAACAGTACTCGACAGTACACGACAGTACCCAACAGTACTCAAGAGGACCCAACAGTACACGTCAGGACCCAAGTCCTGTTGGACGCTGTACAAAATTTTAGGGTGCCGATGACCCCTCGGAGGTCAGACGTTTTTTTATGATATTTTCAAAATGGCACTACAGATTTCCGCGAAATTTTAGTGAAATATTCACAGACATCATCCCGATATTCCACCAAAGTTTTGTAAGGAAGCAAGATGATTAAAAGGTTAAAATCTTCAGGATTTAGCATTCCTTCTTTTGAATTCAAATTACCCGCCATGTACCACATGCCAACTGTTATATTTGAACCGGACCACCTTTTAGAAGGGGTGTAAAAGCGTGGGTCCCTGCCCTCGACAAAGAGGTGTCAGGCAAAATTAAGTCCTCTGAGAGAAAGAAAACTTGCATCCTAAGGGACACGTGCATCAGTTTGATATATGATGTACTGACAAATCGGGGTTTGCGAAAAGGGCAAGCCGCGCCGTGTGCCTAGTCGCTAGCCCAAAAAAAAAATGGTCTCCCCACCACTACTACTACTACTATATTTTACATGTATTTAACTTTGTCATCTGTGATCCTGGTTTAAACTTAATTTTTGTGTGAGCTAATGAAGCGGCTCTGAAAAATTAAGGATTACTATAGATTAAAAAAAAAATGTTCTGAAAGAATATAGTAAAAACAATCTCAAAACCGGCTTTATTTAAAAAAAAGTCAAATATTCATGAACCGTCATTCCAACTTCAATATTTTAAAGACAATCAGCTGTGTCGTAATGTGACCATCAAGAAAAAATTAGCCCCGGATGCGACGTCAACAAAGTGAACGATCGTGGCCCATCCGTTTTGACAGCCCTGGCTTAATATGTGATTGTTAGGTTGAAATTATGGCCTTGTCATTTCTTAAAGCATTTTAATTTTTTTAAATAATTCTTGCAATAGAGGATTAACTTTTATTTATAGATATTGAAAATACCTATCAAATCATCAAATAAAACTGTTTGGTTTTTACTATCTCCAACGTCGATTATAAGGATACGAATGATCCCCATCTGGAACACGTCCTGACAATCAGGAACAAGTGATCCATGCCGGTAGGGGTATTTTCCCTCGGAGTAGTTGATTCTGTTGGTTTCACAAAACGTATGCTCTACACGGAGCTATCGCCTACATTCACCTGAGGATGGCCCAAAAGGTCGAAACCGGTCGTGGATTGGCATGGATCACTTGTTGCTGATTGTTAGGACGTGTTCCAGACGGGGATCATTCGTATCCTTGTGATCGACGTTGGAGATACTGAAAACCAAACAGTTTTAACAAGTTCACAACGAAAGCATCAAGCCATCAGTATAATTCAATGCCGGTAGGGGTATTTTCCGTCAGAGTAGTTGTTTCTGTTGATTTCACAAAAAAAATCATCAATTTTTACTTTTACATACCATTAAAATAATTTCCAAGAAAAGCCGGCATTTCCATGATGTAGGAATACAAATAGTAATAAGTCGGTGATTTGACTGCTTTTGAGTGAAGTCGTAGCGCGTATTCGGCATCCACGAAAAAAGACCTGTTTGAAGCCAGCTAAAAAGTGTCAAATTTGTAAAACACTATTATAATATAATGAGCCAAGTACAAAAAACATTTGAATGTGAAAATATTTCACTTCGGGTTACCAGTTTGAAATTTTGTACCATGCTTATCCACATACTACGACATAAAAAACGCTGGGCGACAACCGATAAGAGTTACTCCCCCCCCCCCCCCCCACCTCGCCAGGTATATATTAAGAAAAATTGGTAATTTCCATTAGGCGTAGCAAAAAGGGATATTATGATAGTTTGAAAGCTCTTGAAAAGTACTAAAAAGAATGAACCCCCTAATGTAACGTCATCAGGGCGGTTCATTAGGTAAAATATTACGGGCGGCAATCAAACGCATGGCATATCAAAATTGTAGGAAATATTGATGGGGCGGAATAGTTGAGCCAATAATACCAATTTGGGCTTGAAATGCAAACCAATTCTCATGTATTTTAATCGATCCGATTTTGGGTTTCACATTGAAAACTGACAGTTAATCCTTCAAAATTGAGATACCAAAGTCAAATTTAAAACTTTCGTCGTTTATTTTCAATTAATAAAGGAAGGTACTATTTATTCCGGTTCATATAGTAAAAAAAGGCCATATGTTGAAAGATCACAGCTGATATTACAATGTGAAGGTGTCAAAATAGTGCCTGGCACTATTATAGCCTGGATTTATTTCAATAATTCTCTATTATTGATGCATTTTAGAAATACCACTTTAGTAAAAGCTAATCACAATTTTTTCGATAAAAAATTAAAAAGTTACATACAATTTAAAACCCCTTTTCGCCATTTTTGAACATAGATGACGGGTGGTTTTGGTTTACCTTAAATTTTTTTGGTGTATGTCTTAAGAAGAAAAAAGTTTACAATTCAAGCCCAAATTCCTATCGGGCGTTAAACTATACGTTAAGAACCCATTACTTTACCTTAGTTAAATAATCCAAATTATCCTCATTCAAACTTTCATTGTGAAAATAAAAGTCTTTAATTAGAGCCGCCACTTCACCCTCTTTGCCTGGGTTAACGGCATCCGTTAACTGTAAGCCTTTTAATATTACGGCATCGTCGCTGAGGAAATTTAGGTTTCCATTCGGTAACATCGACCGGTAGGCTTTCATGACTAAAAATACAATCAAAGTATCAATACCATGAGGATGAGATTCGCTATGCAAAAATACCCGGCGTATGCCATTGATTGATTGCTTAAATTTTGCTGCAGAAATTTGCTTTGCAAACTGTTGCAGCATTGATGTTGCAGCATTGAGTTTCGCTAAACTTCCCGCCTGCGGCAAGATTTTGTGTATAAGTATTGTGTATACAATACGATACGATTTTAAGTAGTTTTTAAAGTTTATTATTTTACTTTGTATAAAGTTAAAGTAAGTTATAAATATCACCAATATAAAGCATTTAATGGCGCATTATTTGTATAGGTCAGCCCATTACAATTGATGTAATTATCACTTTAATAATAATTTAATAAAAGTGCATTTTGTCGCAGGACAAGTCACCTGCATTTATTTTTATTGGTATTTGGTTGAAACAAGTTCGATCCTTCAATCGTGAGTTAAACTTTTGTTTAATTTAATTTTATATTAAAATGTGAATAACACGATTCCGCCAGCATAAATTTATGATACGTTATTCGGGCAGTTCCCTGTTAGGTTTCACTCCATCAGGGACTGCCCACACTCGACGACAATTTTTATCTCTAAAAAATGTAGCTCTCGCTCCGCTCATATAGAAAATTTACTGTCTCATAAAAAAATGCTAATGTCATTTTTATCCATTGCACTGGCGTGTACGGTACTATATTAATGTTTTGCAAATATTTTGCATGGTACTTACCGGATCCAAAGATTTAACCTAGGAACTTGAAATTAGATATGAAAGATTTGACCTAGGAACTTGAAATTAGATATGGACTTTAAAATAACATTTCTCAGTTTACAAATTTTTTCCTCCTCTTTAAAATAAAACTATACTTACCTGATTTAATGTGGCTTTTTTTAAAGAAAATTATTAGTTCTGTTACTATTTACTAATTTTAAGGGCGTTATAAGATAAAAAAATTTAAATAAGTAAATGGTATAGCTATCGTCAAAATCTGACGTGCAGTTTTGAAGATATCATAATTTTCGTATGAAAGTTGATGACATTTCTGTGCCTCTTTAAATATTTTTGACCTTAAACACAAATAAAAAATTCTATTATTAACTATTTGTTAATGCTTTTCCATGTAATTTGCGTGGTAGGTGAAAAAAATAAACCTAGGAATTTAAAATTTGGTATAGCTTAAAAATGACACATGGCATTTTACAGATTTTCTCGCCTTTAACTTAAAATATTAATATTGCATGTATATTTTAAAAAATATTTTACAAGTTCCGTTAATTTTATAAGAATTTTATAAATATTAGACCAGCGCCCCCTATACTAAAGCTAAAACTATTAATTGAATAGTATGTAAAAAGATCGGCGAAATGAGTGGTATTCGGAAAGATATCGCGATTTTTTTGTAATACTGTAATGAAAAGTCTAAGATTTTGGCCATAATTTACAATCATACATAAAAAAGAGAACTGTTTGAGAACTGTCAAAAAGTGAAACGGCAAACTTTCTAAAATCAGTACTTTTGACTGCATAAACTATAAAATCCTTAAAACTCAAACGATAGACTAGAAAAATTGCAATTTTTGATGAAACTATGAGAAGACATACCTAAATTATTTGGACGTCTTACATGTACAGGGTGTCCCAAATTGGGCACTTTTAGGGGGTTTAAGGTACTTCTAGGGGAGACAGAGAAAAACTGACCACGCATTGCGAGGCTCAAATTTCAAGAGAAGACTTATAGTGAAAACCGCATTTTGAAATATCGTCTCGTCTTTGAGCTACGGGGGCTTTTTGAAAAGTCTGCATTTTTGAAGGGGGTCTATAACTTCGTTATTAGTGGAAATTTTGATTTAGAGTAAATTGCAGTTTTATAGACTTTGTCACGAGGAATTCACCCGCATAATTATATTTTAACTGTCACTTTTAGTTTTTGAGATTTGACATAAAGTTGCATTTTTTCTTATGGAATGGCCTATATTTTAATTAATTTTCGAATTCGTCATTGAATTCTTTTCAAAATGATGTATCATATGTCATAGTTTGATTGAGCGGTTTAGGAGATATTTAGCTTTTTCACTTATTTCTAGTGCGCTATGATTTCCTGCTGAGGCAGGTAAAGGCACTCCAGTATTTTTATTATTTTACACAGTCACAAATATAGTAAGGCTGGTTTGGAAAAATTATAATTCAGCTGACGGCCCTCAAAGCCTAGTTATAAAAAGTTTTAAAAAATGATACATATTTCAAAATAAAATTAAAACGCTTTTGTGCAAAATAATTTCATATCAAAGCGTAATGTCAAATTGTTTAAACAATTGAAAACAATGACAAAACGCCAAGACGCAAGGCCAACTTGATTTGCATAGTATAAGACAACAAAACTCTAGGAGCATTGAAGTAGGATTTGACCGCAAGGCTTTCACGTCAATGGCGAATGACGTCATTCAACGCACACTGGACAAAAATAAAAAACTTTAATTATCTCCGAAACCGCTCAATCAAACTATGACATAAGATACACCATTTTGAAAAGAATTCAATCACGAATTCGAAAATTAATTAAAATATAGGCCATTCTATAAGAAAAAATGCAACTTTATGTCATATCTCAAAAACTATGTGACAGTTAAAATTATTTTTTTGCGGTTGAATTCCTCGTGACAAAGTCTATAAAATTGCACTTTACTCTAAATCAATATTTCCAATAATAACGAAGTTATAGACCCCCCACCAAAATGCAGACTTTTCAAAAAGCCCCCGTAGCTCAAAGACGAGACGATATTTCAAAATGCGGTTTTCACTATAAGTCTTCTCTTGAAATTTGAGCCTCGTAATGCGTGGTCAGTTGTTTCTCTGTCTTCCCTAGAAGTACCTTAAACCCCCCAAAAGTGCCCAATTTGAGACACCCTGTACTTCCATGTCACTTTCCCACAGGGAGCAAATGAAAGTGGAACTTTTATTAAAAAATTAATTACTCTTAAGTGGTAACTAAGCCTGTAAATTTAAGTTCTAAGGTTTGGTACTTTATACAAATTTCCTATTTCGAAATAATACAAATTTGGACAAAAAGTAAAGAAGATTTGCATTTCCAAGCCTTTTCTAAATACGTCGAATAAACAATAGAACTAATTATGTTTTAAAAAAAACGTTAAATTTTTATTTCTTTCCTGTGAGGACATATAGAGTACATGTGAGAGGTCCAAATTTTGCAGAATTTTTTAAGGAATGCTAATATGATATAATTTTTTGTCAAAAAAGGCAATTTGGTTTGTTTGTCTCTAGTCTAGACGCCAGGTGTCCAGGATGCAGTGACCCTAGTGTAGAGTGTGATTACTGCCCCCCTAGCGGGGAGCTATACAAACAAAAATATTTTAAGGTCGTAAAGTCCATATCATTATTTTTGGGATAACTTTTGACAATTTGTTTTCGCTGGCCTATGCTATTTGTTATGGTAACAGCTGATTACTATCAAAAAGTTATCTCAAAAATTATGGAACTAGGGTCACTGCATCCTGAAAGCCTGTCGTCTCCATTACGTCTTCGTGATGCAGTGACCCTAGTTGAATTATATTTAAAATGACAACTTACTGCCGGTAATTAAAAGTCCTTCGTCTTTGACATTTGAAGCAATCCATGGCACGTCAAACACTTCTCCAGATTTTAATAATTCATAAGGGTGCGCTGGCAAAAAAGGATTTTTTAAATTGCCGTCAATGACTGGCCCAATCGTAGCAGCTGGTAGACCTAAAATTAATAAAAATATTCTAGATTTGGGTTCGCCTCATATTAGTTAAATTAAATAATAGTTCAGGCCCTACAGGTTCAGATACTGGCTTTAATGAGAGAAACAACACCTTTGGTATGACTAAACCATGAGACTCCCCTGGACGTCTTACCAGGGGGAACCACCCCACCCTTAAACGTGCTTTTTGACATGTTTTAACAGGCAAAATTTTCTTTCCATTGATATACATAAGTCCCATCTGAAAACAATGGTGCATTTGCCATAAGAGTACCAAAACTCGGCAATTAATAAATTAGGGTAAGTAAAAAAAAATCTGGTTAGTTACTCAATCCCCCCTCACCCCCTCAAAAGTGCTCTCTGACAGTATCTTTCTAATTATTATTTTTTTAAGTGGTAACCAAATTTAATTAAATTAAGTGATTTTATTCGAAATTAGTATTTTCACTTACAACAGCACCACATACGGCACTTCTGTTAAATTAGGTTGCGTACTACCGTAATAACACTGCTTCGCAAGCCTATGTTTGCAACTTCAGGAGTAATTGAGAATTTCTGTCTTTTTTAAATTTTTATACAAAAAGAGCTTGGCCCCCCATTGTGGATCACAATTATCCAAACATTGTTAATAGGAAAAAATGTGGAAAAAGGAAAAAAAGCTATCACATAGTGAAAAATACTTGGTTATGCACCTACATCACTAACTCTAAGTGAAAAAAAAACTAAGGTTTTTCTCTTGAAAGCAGCTTTCTTTTTTGAAAATTCATCTCTTTTGTTTTAAAGTTTGAGTTACATCATGTTTTTTTACGTGTCTTTTGAAGTTTTATAAATTAACTGTCAATTCTACAAAAAATGTACTAGTAACGAATATTAGGTGCCATTTTTACCATAAATTGAAAGGTTGTCGAGTTAGGCATACAACAACTACAAAAATGGGTCGATATTCATCAATGCTAATGACAGTTTTTTGACAGTTAAAAACTTTTAAAAATGCTTACTTTTTAACGGAGCGTCGCATCAATATGCGGTTTTTGGAATATTGTAGCACACATTTTTTTCAAAAATTTCTGTTATAGCCAAAAAGTTGGTAGGATCTTTCGTTTTGGAGATATTTACAAAAAACTGTTTTTAAGGTTTATATAGCATGGAGTTTAGTTGGAGTGTGCTAATGGGTTAGGAAGGTATCAGATCATGGATCATTAAAGTTTTACAAGTAGAAACAAGCTTCTAAATCTAACCGATGAAACCATTTCCAAAAACGTAAGATGGTTTTTAACTAAAAAAAGTTAATATTCTGCCAAATATGATGGCTTACATATTATCGCCGATTCGCGATTTTACACCAATACTAGGGGAGCGGTGAAATTTTTTGAAATTTATTTTCTTTGTCAGCAAACATTAATAGAATTGTTCAGTAAGCAATTCTAAGAAAAAATGTCTATATAAAACCTTCCTATTTTCCGATGGGTCTAGTCGCAAAATGCAAAAAAGTTATGAATTCAATGAACTTTTTTTCTTAATAATGCATATCGCTGCCTTGCTTTCATAGTGGCATAACTGGAAATGATAATTTTTAGGAAATGCTTTTTAAAAATAATGGCAAAGGTAAATATTTATATATTTTTGTTGCTTTAATTAAATCAATCAATAACTTACTAAATTTTGTGGTAAAAGTATATACAATACGATGAGAAGTTAGTTTTTACAGAAAACGCAAAAACGCATTTTTTTTAGTTGTGCCACTATCAAAGCAAAACAGCGATATATATTAGTGAAAGCTATAAAAAATAAAAAATAGCATGACTTATCTCTAAATATGGGAAATATCTCTGGCAAAATTGTCAAAAATTGATTTATTTAATTTATTTAATTTTTTGACAATATTGCCAGAGATATTTTCTATACTTAGAGATTAGTCATACTATTTTTTATACTTGGTTTAAGTCTAATTTTCACTAATAACCATATATGCATTACTAAGAAAGTTCCTCGAATTTATAACTTCTTTTGAAATTTGCGCCCAAACCATGGATAATTTGTTTGGTGATCCGTGCTAAAAGGCTATATAGGCAATTTAATGCTCTACAATAAAACTACTTGTGTACATTTGTAACCAAATTACCTTTGGTATAAGAACTTAATTGCGTTATGGACTTAACAAGAGTAGCAGTTTCGACTTTTCTGAGACATTCAGCTAGTTGTTCTGGAAGACATCCGAAGAAGTTACCCAATTCTTCGGCATACTTTCGCGGGTTTTTGGTTAGAGCCCAATTATTTAAAGCTGTACCGCTTTGGGACAGCCCTCTGTGGAATAATCCTGTAAAAAACATTAATATAATAAAGCCGCTTCATTTTTACACATGTTTTTAAAAAGTTATTCTTTATAAAAATGTTCTAATACCCAAACTACAATCATCAGATATCAAATATTTTTTAGTCGTATACGAAGTTTGTCAAAAAATATGAACTTTTCCCAACTGTAAAATGTTATTTATTTTTGATAATATCGAACATAGCTATAAAGAAAAGTTGATCAGAACTAGAAACTACGTTTAAATACCGTCCGTGAGCCTGCAATATCTCGTAACTGCATATGACGCAATTTTATAAAAGATAAAAAAACTAAAATTTTGTTTATTTTTTTAAAACTTTACATATTTTTGTTTGTAACTGTATAAAAAAAAGAGAGTTCTTTTCTTAACTTTGTTCAATTTTTTTCCTGTAGTTTGGTTTTTCAGAGGAGAAAATTAGATGAAAAAAAAACAGGGGATATTTTAGGCTCACGGACGATATGCAGTTACATCTATTTATAATGAAAAATTATTTTTTAGTTATTGTTATTAGTTTTTCTACATAATAAATTGAAAAGTTAATAACGCCACCATTTTTATGTGTTTTAAAAATTGAACAATGTAAATGGGTGTAGTTGTACATTTAAACATGGTTTTGAGTTCTGATTAACTATTCTTTATAACAATTTTACATATTGTCTAAAATGAAGGTATTTTGCTCTTGAGCAAAATATTTTTTGACAAACCTCGTAACGACAAAAAAATTGATAATTGTCTTTTAGATTTTAAAAATTTTTATCAAGAATAGCTTTTTAATTTTTTTATTTTATTTTATTAGTAAAAGCTGCCTTACAGAACAATTTCCAATTACATTGTCAGTTACTACCTAAACTTATAAACTAATAACTTATATTATATACGACAATTAAATATATCAATTTTAAACAATATAGAGTATTCGCAGATTTGATATAAAGGCAAATGTTTAAAGTTAATTGTTCTTGGTTTGTCAAGGTAAAACGTCTGATTTAGTCTAGAAAAAAATCGAGGAATCTTAAATGTTTGTCTTTTCAAAATTTAAATGCCATCTATTATGTTATATATGACTTTATAGATTCGTAAAGTTAATAATAAAAAAGACTGCAGCTGAGTAATGGAATTTTCATAAACAAAGTGGAAATTTTTTAACAAAAATATAGCTACCTCAATACCCAGAACGACTAGATCTAGAACAAATTCCAGTCTGATTCTCAGTTTTTCCCGGTTCGTTTTATATTAAAAAAAAAACAAATGCAAAATCAAATAAAAAACCAAACTACTTTTGTAGGTAATTTTACTGTCTTTCTCAAAAGCTGCCAGTAAGACACGAGCCTTGGACTATTTTGCTCCCTAAAAATTCTTGGTATGAAAGTTTAGATGATTAACTGCGCCTATGATAAAGACTACTTTCCTTTTTAATAAAATATGAAATAAAAGTAGATGAAAAATCAACATTCCGAATGCTACAGAGTACTCTGCAAGAAACTCCTAAATACCAGCACGAGATGTCATCATTCTCGGACGGCTGAGACTTGCCTTGTTGCCGCGTTGATTCAAGCGTTTAGACGGCGTATTTCGCGCCTCCCAAGTCATGCACCTTTGATTTAACTTTTAAAATTCCCGTCTAATCCCCGATTTTTCAAAACTCTGCTAAACTACTATTAAATAAATTACCTTTTGATAATGGAGACAAATAGTGATAATGCACACTAGCGGCTCCAGCTGACATCCCAGTTATAGTGACTGAATCTGGATTTCCACCAAAATGTGCTATATTGTCCTTTATCCATTTCAATGCTAAAACTTGATCCTTCATTCCATTGTTTCCGGGCAGTTGGTCCTCCTCGTTAGTTAAAAATCCTAGAAAGGTAGTAAAAAGTAAGTTACCTATTCCTACCAACTGTCCCGCTTGATATTAAGTAACAAAATTTACAATGCAATGCAAGGTGCAAGACTTGTAGATCATAGGCATGCGTAGTTAGTTCCAGTCTAGTGGATTGGAGTTTGCAAGATCTTTCAATTGGAACTTCTCAGCAATTCAACAAACCAAATGACGTCTGATCAGTTGATTTGGATTACAACATTTGGCAATAACAAGAAGAGTCTTGCACTATGTCAAGCAAAGTGCAAAGTTTATTAATGGCAATATTTAGACTTGCAAGATGTTAAAACTGCTTGACAGGGAGCATTAAACTTGCAGTTGCATGCAAGATTAGGACCGTTGTATAAACAAACAAATACGTCTCATTTAGAGACCATAATCTTGCATGCAACTGTTTATTGCTCCATGT
The DNA here is from genome assembly GCA_963576565.1 of Aspidapion aeneum. Lineage (NCBI taxonomy): Eukaryota > Metazoa > Arthropoda > Insecta > Coleoptera > Brentidae > Aspidapion > Aspidapion aeneum. The sequence goes on from OY755038.1 coordinate 202,409,744, forward strand.
CAAGCGGCCTTAACTGGAAATTCTTGCAGATTGTATGACTTCATGTCAAGCGGCTTAATTCCAATAACTATACAATACAATAACCAGAGGCAATTCTCGACGAAGATCGCACTTCGTCATGTAGATATTAACATGATTTATAAAGACATAAAAAATATCTAAGATATAATGTATAACAGAATTACCAAAATAATTACAGAGCGGAAGTCACACACCACGAGACCCATTTTCTTAGAATGAGATGAGAGTGAGAAACTGGAAGATAATTTTCAAAGATAGAAGCTAGAAACCTCATGGAGGGTTGCAGTACAAAAAAAGGAGAAAAAACTGCATTCCAGATCAGTTTAATATTGGAAATTAACACGTATGACTATAGCAGCTTTAAGTAGTTATTTAACAGTATTAATGTCCCACTTTATAAAACTAACTACCAATTTGCTAGGGCAGCCTAGGGTCAGAAAAAATCTAACATTACTACGGAGACAATTAAAGCGAATCACAGCGGATATCCTAAAGCTTAGGTTCAATATTAAATATTAAAGGAGTTTTTCGAAGAATAGTGAAACACTAAGCACATTAATTTTTGAACTCGTCTTCAGAACGAAAACGGAAAGACGATGAAATAAAGATGATGAAAACTAAGGAAGAAAGTAAATTGCCAATGGGCAGTAGCAGTTGCCTCGGACCTGAGGCAAATATCTTACACTGCGAAGACAGCTAAATTTAATATCAGCAAAGATATATGAATCTTTGCTAATAGTATGATATGTATTGATGGTCAATATTAAATATTAAAGGAATTTTTTACGGTCTTATTACAGACTTCATCAATACAACATAACCAAAATGAACAGGCTGATAAGACGGATCGATTGTATTGTATTCTAGTGGTGACAGGCCCTACTGAACCATTGTGACCACGTACCTACTGAGTTTGACTAAGGTCGCATATTTTTTTTGTCGCCCAGTTGTTACGAAAAAATTCACATTTTTCGTAACCTTTTGGTTCAATCACAAATAATTAAAAATAAAAGAAACTTCATGCGGCATCTAGCGCAAAGTCAGTGAACTTATAACAAATGCATGATCAATGAATGTTGCCTTATTACAGTATTCGTATTATCAAGGTTTTAAGTATGTTTAAGTAAAGAGAACACTTACAATACATTGAAAAATAAAAGGTAAAAATCTTTTCCTCCAAATATAGAAACTCGCGACCCTTACAATATTTATAATAAAAATCATGCTCTAATAATAAACAGTTTTTATAACAAATGGCTACCAACATGTTTTTTTTGATAACACTCTCGAGCCCCACGTTGGGCGCCAAATTGTTATAAACTATAACGTTGTGGGCCAAATTGTTATGAAAAACACGTGGGCCGCAAAATTGTTATAAAAACTATTTAACACAGTACATAGAAAAGCCGTGCGGACTATAACAAATAATTATTTAGGCCTAACACTTTGGCTCATAGATATACCACTAAAAGCGTAAATTACCAATACCCTTCTTATAGTGGAGAGTGTAACCAACAAGCAACCCCAATCCACAGTTTCTGGATTGGAGCTACATCGACTTTGGTCTCTCTTCTGCCTGCGCCACACTATCGCCAAGGTACAGCGAAACAGGCCAAGGAGGAGAGTGTAGATGGGACCTCTCGCTTCGCCTTGCCTTTCATCGCCTCGCTGGAATCGGTTTCTGGTTTAACTAAGGTGGGTGGCATATTTTTTGTTGTCACCCAGTTCCTAGAAAAACTCTGCAGACTATAACAAAAAATTATTTAGGCTTAACACTTTGGCTCAAAAATATACCACTAAAAGCCTACATTATCAACACCCTTCTTATAGTAGAGAGTGTAACCAATAAGCAACCCTAATCCCTTTATGGCATCTTGACAGATCCACGGTTTCTGGATTAGAGCTATATCGACTTTGCTCTCTCTTATGCCGGCTCCACACTTTCGCCAAGGCACAGCGAGACAAGCCAAGGCCAACACAAAAATAGAGGCCACGACCCTGAAAAAATCAGCTGTTCTCCCGGGGCTGAATTTTACATTGGGTCTTATGGGAGGTCAGACGTTTTTTTATGATATTTTCAAAATGGCACTACAGATTTCCGCAAAATTTCAGTGAAATATTCTCAGACACCATCCCGATATTCCACCAAAGGTTTGTAAGGAAGCAACATGAATAAAAGGTTAAAATCTTCAAGATTTAGCATTCCTTATTTTGAATTCAAATTACCCGCCATGTACCACATGCCAACTGTTATATTTGACATGTATTTGACTTTGTCATATGTGATTGTCACATTCGCTTCTGCTTAAAACTTAATTTTTGTGTGAGCTAATGAAGCGGCTATAAAAAATTAGGGCTTACTATACATTAAAAAAAAATTGTTCTGCCAGAATAAAGTAAAAACAATCTCAAAAACGGCTTTATTTAAAAAAAAATCAAATATTCATGAACCGTCATTTCAACTTCAATATTTTAAAGACAATCAGCTGTGTTGTAACGTGACCATCAAAAAAAAATCAGCCCCGGATGTGACGTCAATAAAGTGGAGGATCGTGGCCCGTCAATTTTGATAGCCCTGGACAAGCCAAGGCGGAGAGTGTAGATGGGACCTCTCGCTTCGCCTCGCCTGGGTTTTCCTCTCTTCGCTGAGTCTCCATCTGGAGTCGATTTTCTGTACATGAGTCAAAGGTCTCGCGAAAATTAGCAAGGTTGAACGAGCGCGACCTTGTACACTTCCGCACATTCCCGCGAGCTGTGATGATGATGGAGTTCTCGGGAGTTCAAAACTACTACTGACACACTCGCTAAATCAGCGAGTCTGTATGGTCATCCTCGGGTACGAGTCTCTCGGCCGAGATACTCGGAGAGGCAAAGCGAGAACACTCGGACGAGAGTGTGTCATTAGAAGAAGTGTCAGGTTTGCGGAAGCCAACATTGATGAACGGAATAGTGGTAACCCCAGACCCCTCTATATTATCGGCTTGTTCTAGATTTTATGAGTACAACATAACCAAAAGCATAAGGCTAATACCACTACTCCGTTTGTAGAACGAACCAAAAAATAATTTTTCTTTAGACTTTCGCCACATTCAAAAATGTTCCCTGAATAGTGAATAAACTTGTTGATTCTATTAAAGTCTTACCTAATATTCCCAGCCTATAGTTAAAACTGACATAAACAACTTCCTTATCCATAATGAACCTTGGTCCGGCAAGTAAACTAGGGCTGCCAAGTATGAAACCGCCCCCGTGAATGTGAACCACTACGTCATAATTTTCATCCCCCGTGATGTTTTGCTCCTTCGGCACATAAACGTACATGTAAAGGCAGTCCTCGTCACCTGCAAGAAGTAACAATTATTTGTAACAGAAATGAAGAAAGTATCTAACAGAAATCGGTGAATCCAAAGAGGTCACAAAATTAAAGTACGTATATCTCCCTGGTTTGCGTTAGTAAACAATGCAATCCTTTCGCTGTGTAATAATTCAGTTTTTTTATTTCTAAAACAAATATGTTGTTTTTGTAGATTCAGTGTTGTTGCAATATTTGAAATTAAAATGTTGTGTTTTAAAGAAAAATAATCGAAAATCTCTTTTAAAAAGAAAGTAATGTTACTGCAATCTGAAAAAAAAATAAAGTCTGGCAAGCGTTTTTAAGCATTTTGGTAGAATCTTCCAATTTAGTCTGGGAAAAAGGCCTTAACTTTCAAATTTTCTGGCAAAATTTAGTGGTTGAGCAAATAGGAGCTCAAATTTAAGTTTTTCATATTTTTAATTTGGTTAGTAAAATATGTATATTTGTGTATAAAATAAATAAAACAATAAATAAAATAAAAAAATATATAAAAAAAAAGAATCAAATAAATAATAAATAAAAAAAAATCTATAAATAAAAATTTTCTTTCAGACTGGATTTTTGCGGAATGGTACCTAGAATCGAAGCAGCATTGCCTCTTTGTATTGCTAGGCTGATCCTCTGGGTGATGAAGCAGCCGATTTACTTTTGATTTTTTTACTAATATTAAAAATTAGCTTTTTAGCTTCATCACCCCAAGGACCAAACGTCTTAACACTAAAAGGTATAAAAACACAGCGGGCCTTTAACTCCTCATATTTGTGTGTGTTTCGTTTCTTGACCACTACATGCAGCTTCACCGGCTTCGTGTCTCTACATATAGCGTCCCACAGAAGTGCTGCTTTCCAAGGCACCAAAGATGCCCCATCCACCCGCTTATAAAAATACCAAGCGGCTCCAATAGGGCTCGAATATTAGCTGATTGTAGGGACCGCTTGATAATATCGTTTAACATTCTGGGTTTCGACAACATCCCTGCACACAGGCAGACCAAGTCTTAAGGAGACAGAAATGTGAAATGATGAGTCATCCAAGAGATTACCCAATGATGCAGCTGGCAAGAGCCAAGAGTTACTTGCATCTTCTTGAAGAGCTAAAAGACGCGCTTTGTCTCTCGGATTTTGATCGTTACTAATAATTTGTTCAATAAAAACTTTACATAAGGCCGAATCAAAGTCTTTTTGGGATTTTAAATCTGAAGTGTCTGAAATTTTAGATATATTTTGAAAATGTGTTAAAGATTCTAAATAAATTAAAGACAAGCAGAAAAACATAGAGTTAAACGTTACGAATTTCAAGTTATCCGAATTTTAATTTTGGTAGCAACTATTTTGAAAGACTTTATTGTTCTTCTTAAACTACTGATTTTATTCTATTTAATTTTATGTCGTTGTTGCCAAAAACTGCTTGTTGTTAAAATGTTTGACAAGATCTTATATTATTCGAAATAACCCCCGTATATGTCGTAACACTCCTTAATATGCGCAGGAGCATTTGGTGATTTACAGTATCGAAGGCTTTGGAGAGACCAATAATAATTAGCCATTGATGTGTGGAAACAACTTAATGCCTGGTAAAACTCTATAAGCCTTGTATAAAAATCCAAGATTCATATTGCAAAGACTGAGACCGGTCTGTGATTTCCCGGATCTGATGTGCTCCCTTTTTTAAAGATTGGAAGAGTTATTTTAGTATGTCTGATTTAAAAAGTCACTTAATTATATCACGGAGGTACATAACTTTAAATATTGCAAGAGCTTTAGTATTTCACGAAATTGAAGATTGAAAAAAATGCGGTAGGTCTAAGGATTTGAGAGAAGTTTTTAATTATTTTATATTTTTAATTTTAATCTTTAAACCACTGAAGATATGAAAATGTTGTTAATTTACCATCCAAAAAATCCAGCAGGTCAAAATAAAAGAGACACTTGTAGTTTTGGTTGGCAAGGAGCGGAGAATCCCATCCATCTGCTGGTACTGGTTCCTAATAAAAAAAATACAATGATTGCAGTTTTTTATCAATTAATTTTATATATTCCGATTCCGAACTGATTGTTAATAATCCATTTTAAGAAAATAAGTTTTTATGAACATATTTTTCCTAAACGTCATAGCTTTTAAGATACAGGGTGTTAAATACTTTTAAAAAATTTATTTTTATTAATATCTGTGATACTTTCTCTACACGTTTTTGTGAAATTTTTTACACACTTTCCATTCATCAAGAGGCATTTTTTGATGAATAACATGTTTTTCGGATTTAGCGACGAAAAAAATACATGAGAATACAGATCTTAATATTTTTTTTTGTGAAGTTGTGTTATTATTAAACGGCGGTCATCCTTCGTAAAATTCAAAGGAAAAAAATTGTTTAAGGTTACGAAATTTACAATAAGAAGCAATCATGTTTTTCAGGGGGGAGTAATTGAAAATTGATTACATAATATTTTGGTTCATATTTTGCTATGTTATCACAATTTACTCATTTTGCATAAACATCAGACAAGCTAGGGCTGATTTAACTAAAATTTGGCAAAGGACGTTTTGTCTAGAGCATAAATAATACATATTGTTTTTCAAAATAGTTATTTACCTAGCAAGTGCGGAAAGTAATACTTTACCGCACGTGACGGCAGTTGGCCGTCAAGCCGTCTAGGTTGGTAAAGACACTTTCCGCATGTGTTAGATACAATATTTTACCTATGAGTACCTTTCTTTTTTTAAAAATTGAATGTAATTTATAAATAAACGTCAAATTAGATGGAATTGAATTGTAAACAAATATTGAAGCTGTTTTATTGATATCTTGCTAAGGTTTCTAAGTGGTGCGCGTGCGGTAAAGTAACTTTACCGCACAGTGTGCGGGAAAGGAATTACTTTACCGTATGTGAGTAGGTAAAAATTAACGTCCCAGCCCTGTACACATGCGGGTGAAAAAAAAAAACAAAATTTATTTGGCTTCACAGCGAAAATATCTGCGAATCCCGCCAAACCTTCTTGACAGAAAACCAAACAGTTAATTATAAACATCCTGTTTATTTAAAAGTTAAAGGACTGCTTAAAGTAAATAAGTAAATAAATTCTGGCGGCAACATTTTAAGAGAAATTTCAAGAATTTGTGAAATTTTTGTATAAATTGATACGGATTAAAATATATTTTTTCCAGGTTTTGCCAATATTCGTATATTGATATACTTTTAAATTCATGTTTTTAAGGTGTTTTTTTTCAATAATTCTGTATTTAGGAAAAACAAAAAATTATTTTTGGTACCAAAAGTTTTAATACAAAACAGCCAAATTTAAATACCACCTACATTGGTGTCAATTTTTTTTAGGGAAAGTTGTTTTTTTTACACATATCACTGATATATATTTTTTGTTAGTTTAAGTAAGCAAAAATACTGCTTGCTTACTTAAACTAAAAATTTTTTAAATAATAATTTTTTTACCAATTTTTTACGTAATTTTGACAGCCTGTATCTCCTTAAATTGTCGTTTTATTAAAAAAATTAAAACATTTTTAATCCTATTTTTTTTTGTAAAATACGGTTTTCCCCAAGTTTATATAAACTTTGTCTTATTTTGGCCTTCTCTAAACCTTAAGACCAATCCTAGGTCTACAAGTCTAGATTTTGGTTGAAGTTTTAACTTAATTTTCCCGTGAATGCAATAGTTTTTAATATTTATATAAATTCTTCATAAATACCTTGCAATATGGGTCATCTTTTTTCGTTGGAACAAAGACATTATTTCAACACAAAGGTTAGAAATAAATAAAAAGAATATAATATTTTGGTTTAAAAATGGTAGCCATATTTAAACCTCCAAACGTCACTAGGAAATGTCCAATACAAACGGTGTCAGATGTTCGCTATATTTTACATGTTAATTTTTTAAACAAGTTAGCGATGATTAAACCGATGTTTAATTGTTTTGGTGGATGTGTAATTGAAAACGGATTCTAATATATCTTGTGCTTATTACAATATTTAAATATTGATACGTATTTAATAATGTCATGCATCTTCAGGCATAGTTTTAAGTTCTTTATGTATTATTTAGCTTTGAAAACTTTTGTATATAAGTTTCTTTAACAATCATGAATTATTTCTATTGTTTTTCGAACTTCAAACCACCCCTCAGGGGTGGTATAATACAATTTGAGACTATTTTTAACGGGAATCCTTCATTTCGCTACAAATTTTTTATGGGATTTTTTTTTATTTCTAAAGTTAATTTGAATTTATATGAGATAAAACTCACTGAGAAATGCTTACTATCATATTGTACATTAGGGTGAACCGAATCTTTGCAGTTATTTGACCTGTGAGTATTAAAAAAGTACACTAAACAAGTCGGTATCAAGTCTGAGTAAATACTGGGGTAAAATTTTGTCATACCCCGCTTATACCCATACATGATGCTTTCTCCTAGAAATTTTTTTTTAATAATAACTGGAAACAATGTTAACTTACCCTAAATCTGAGTTCGTCCACAGGAGGTTTGGCATATGGAATCCCCTCAAAAGCCGAATACGTTCTTCCTTTGTAGGACTTCCTGTAGTGTCCTTGAACCACTCCTTGAGGTACTGTGACTGTGGGCTTTACTTCGTCTGTACTTTGAGCATTCAGCGTTGTTAATAGTAGAAAGTTAGCTAGAGTTAATCAGAATAGAAATATTATAATATATTGAAATGGAAACAAAATTTCGGACTTGAAGCATAAGTTTTGCATAAGGAGTCCATGCCACAGTACCTAACCTGTAGTCTGAATTGTCTAGTTTACACTTGAAAACGGTTAAAGATACTTACTAATCGAACCGTCGTGTTTAAAATAAATAAAGTGAAAATTTTGTTTCTACTTAAACATTGTCTATACAAATAAGTTTCAAACATATTAAAATAGGTAAAAAAAGAACGGTTTTTGGTTAGATTTTGACAGGATATGCCAATTTTGTCGGATTTTGGGGGTTTAGCGTTTCGCTAGCATATTGTTGTGTTTTACATTTTTTGCCTTTTGGTTTTATGGAAAAAACAAAAACACGTCGTCATTTTTTGTCACTTTGGTTGTCATAAGTAAAAAAAATATTTTGTTGTTTTTCTTTTGATAGCCTTTCAAATAAGGTACTCAAGTGAAAATTTGAAACAAAAAGTTATTTTTTGACATTTTGATTGATATACATTTTTACACCATATCTGAAACGTTTATTTGAATAGATATCAAATTGTGATACATACAAAAGTTTCATAATTCTTCACGAGGTTTAAGAATAATTTGTCAGAAAGAAATTCTAGATGTCAAAACTTGACAGGTCGATGGTTTTTTTAATGGAATACCCTGTATAACTGTTTTAAAAACTTAAATTGGTACTCTTTAAAACGTCAAGGCAACCATGAAAAATACAATCGCATTGACTCAAAAAGTGATGCTATTGTTTTGTCAAACTGTCAAATTTAGTTTCAAGAGCGGTTAAAGATGGTGTTTTCCGAGGAAGAAAATCTATAGCTCGCAACCAGTATTATATTTAGTTTCCCTGCAGAAGACAACCAACTCGCCAAACCCTATTAATTACAGTAAACACATTATTATGGTCAGCAAATAGCCCCAATTTGTCTCCCCTTAATTTTTTTTTGTGGGGCTACCTAAAAAATAAGGTGTATTACAGCAGGCTGGAAATTCTACAAGAGAAAATAGAACAGACAATCGTCGATCTTAATGAAGCACTCTATCTATCAAGCTCTTCACAGAAATGTTTGAAGAAGAATCTTAATGAAAATTCTGCGCACTCTATCTATCAAGCTCTTCACAGAAATGTTTGAAGAAGAATTATTTAAAATTGTATTAGTAATCAAGGAGACATGTGGAAAATTACCAATTAAACATTAGATATTTATTTTCTATAAAAAATTATTATTTCTTGATTTTACTGGCTTGCGGCACCACCGAGGGCACCACAAATTACTGCGCAGAATCACCACCGATGGTAAATATTAATAAATTATATATTACAAAAACACCAGCATCACTTTTTGTGTCAATGATATTGCCTTTTTCATGGCCGCCTTGATCTTTTAAAGAGTATCAATTTAAGTTTTTAAAACTTTTAAACGCATATATCTCCAAAACTAATAAACGAAATAGTATCAACATATATATTTTTGAAAGCAGGGAGAAGAGATCTATAAAAATCTAAAATAATATACAGGATGTTCTATTTTAAAAAAAAAACCATCGACCTGTCAAACTTTCATTTTTTTTTTCAGATTCTAATCCAAAGATTCTTAAACTTTGTAAAAAATTATGAAACTTTTGTATTAATCATATTTTGATATCTATACTCAAATAAACGTTTTAGATATGGTGTAAAAATATACGGGAAAACCCTGTACCCGTTTTTTCTTACTCATAACCCACATAGCACAATCACGTGTTTAACACGTAAAAAAGGCGTGAGAAAGAAAAACGTTGATTTTAAAAGCTGCTAGAAAAAAACGTTTATTTTATATATGAAAACAAGCTTAATAGGTCAATTCATTAACGTTATAAAAAATAACGTTGCTAAAAACTGCGTTTTAATAATGCCTTATTCAGATTAAAACAGCAATGTTTTTACGTTAGTTTCAAGTTATTTTTTTCAACGTTAAAATCACATTAGATTCACGCCTTTTCTACACGAATTTTAAAACGCGACTTGCATTGCTTTTCTACCGAATATTTTTGAGATTTTACTAGCAGCATCAACACCTATAGTCGGGATTTTTCACTTTGACGAAATCTATCAGGAAGTGCTTTGGCCTCTAAACTCGAAAAACCTCTTAAAGGACTGATCCTTGATCCATGATCACGACGCATCTGTTGTTAACCTGATAAAGACACATTAATATTCTGTGAAAGTGTTTACAATTCATAAATCTTGTTTAGCTTTAAAAAAAATATATAATGTATATAGATAGATACATAGATATTTTGTCTTGCTTTGAGCGCATCTTTAAAATTGTCTTGAACTGTTGTAGGTTGTAGTCTTAAACTAGTGAACTTTTATAACTTCCTTCGCGTCTCTTTTAAGTTAAAAAAATGTTATTAAAAAAACGTGACCAAAAAAAACGCAGAAAGTCAGTAGGTTTGACAAGTCTTAATCTAGTGGCGTTTTAGAACATGTTGTGAAGGACTTTTCAAGTGTGAATTTGGTACATGAAAATAACGAGGGTAAAAAACACGTTATATACACAGCACCAGAAACTTCAGGAAAAAGTACATTTTTATAGCTTGATTTATCCTTGTTTTTAAATTATCTTTAAGCATGTTGATTTAACAAAATAAAATAAAAAACGTTGTTATTTTTGATCACGGGAATTTAACGTTAATGTGATTTTTGTGCTATGCGGGAAGCTTTCGAATGAGGTACCACAAGTGGTGTCTCCCCATCTGAGAAAAAAGTAGATCCCTTTCCGGGGGTCCGAAATTTTTTTGTCAGGAACAAATGTGTTTTTTTTTAACTTTTTTTCTAAAAAACCGTTTTTTTTCTAAAAAAACCTAAATTAACCCACTAGAAGCGGCGTTCCTTTTAAAGTCGCCACCGTGTCCAAAAACACCTTTTTTTCCTATCGCCCTATTTCCAAAACACCCTTTATTTCTAACAATATCTTAAAACTTGATTCCGGCAAAAACTCTACTTACTGCTGAAAAAGATCACTAAAAACACGTTTGAGTCCATCTTAAGGCTACCTAAGTAACTACACAACTTCGAAGAACACAACTAAAAATACGTAATCAAACTAGACAGGAAAAAGAGTACCATATCAGTAACTAACTATTTAAAAAATAAATCAGACCCAATAATCACAATAGAAAACATAAAATGTAATTGACGCTTACCTGGGTAATGATAAAATTAATAGCCAGTTACCGCATAATTATCGGACTTTTTTAATGTAAAACCAATGTTAAGTATTATTTTTCATGGTGTCAGACATGAGATGGGGGAGCGTGAAAATACAGAGTTAACAAAAAAAAATACATATAATTTAAAAAAAAGCAAATCTAGTAAGTCCATTGGAATTTTTAATACAATCTATTTAGAATCATCAGCTTTAAAGAACTTTTAAAACGTACTTAAACATAATTAAGATGTGCAACATTGTTAAGAATTAAAAAAAAAATATATTTTATTATTTTTTTAAAATTTTGAAAACTTTTTTTTTAAAAGTTCCATCTGCTAGCCGCATCAGTCTCTTAAATTATTAAAGCACGATGTTTTTATTTTCCTTAGCTTCTCTTTACATCAATTTTTTTTTCCTACATTACATTCTGTAGTACCACAGAAGACCACAGTTCGGTCCGCTTTAACCAGTCAATATGTTATGTGTAGTACACTGGATTTGTAACTTTGACTTCTTATTACGCGACCAAACTTTGTTGGGTAACCTGTGACCAAACTGTCCTGTCTTTCGACGTAGCTTTGGGGAGAGGGTCAGCTTTTTACTATGTTGCCAGTTTTGCATGTTAGTATGGAATGTTAAGATGTAAACAATAAATATATTTTGACGAGATTTTTAAAATTATATCGCCCTCGTTGCCCCTGTCCTTCTGTCCTTTTGGGACGTCGAAATCGGTGTTAACATAAAATAGGTATAATCTAACCTGGATCACTTGATATCAATCCAGTGTTGCCAGATTTGAATGTTTTCCTTCAATATGAAGGGTTTTGGACAAAAATTTTGGTTTTGGTTTGTGTTTTTTTCAAATTTGAAGGATTTTGACTATTTTGAGGCAAAGGTATATAAACTGCTCAAAAATCTGGCTAGCCTCTTAGCAAATTTGATGACTATAAGTCAAATCGGCTAGCAATGTCAAATAAAAAATCAAAAAATTACAATTTTATAGAAAAAAATATATCTCGGAAACTAAAGAAAAATTTAAAAAAATGAGAAACATTTTTTTTTGGCTTTAGCTGATTTTCATTTAAGACCATTAAATTTTTTTGTTACAAAAATCATACGGAAAATGGGAGCTGTGTAAATTTTCGCATTTTAGCCACTCTGTAAAGATACCTGTCAAACGCAGGATAATAAAGAAACTAGACATTAAAAGATGATCAATGATGCTATATTACACAATTTCCTATTAAAAAATTGTCCGTTTAGTTTAGGAATACATTTTTAAAGAAATATGAAGGGTTTTTGTCACTTGAAGGAAAATCGTCAAAAAAGTCTGGCAACACTGTATCAATCGTACCCTGGGCGGGTTTGGAGAGGTTAGGATTTATTTGCGATTATTTCACGCTTTGGGATGGGCGGTATTAAAAGATAATTTGGTAAAAGAACCATTCCAAGCGTATTTAGTTAAAATATCATCGTTATTTTTAGCTTAAGAAGAAAATTACATCATAATAAAAACATTTCATGTAAAAAAAAGCCAAGTACGCAAAAATAGTATTCCGGAAAAAGAGTTGAGATAAAAATAAAGCCAAGTTTTTTAATGAAATTTTAAAATGAAAGGTTCTTACTAGTTTGGAATTTTTTTAAAACTTTTCCTATGATTTTATCATAGTTTCTAGAAGCCTTCTGAAGCTCAGCTATCTAGCGTTTCTGGAAGTCGGCAATGTTACTTTTACATAACTTTACATTCATATAAGAGGGAAATTAAAATATTGGGGTTTTTTAATTTTTTCTTATAGTTTTATCATAGTTCCTGTCAGTGTGCCAAAGCTCAGCTCTCTAGCGTTTCTGAAAGTTGGCAATGTAACTTTTACATAACTTTACATTTATAGGGGAGAAAAGTAAATAAAAATTTAGGGGTTTTTAATTTTTTTCCTATAGTTTTATCATAGATATTTTCAATCTGCCAAAGTTCAGCTCTCTAGCGTTTCTGGAAGTGGGCAATGTTAGTTTTACATAACTTTACATGTAAAGGGGAGGGAAGTAAATTAGAGTTTTGAGGTTTTTTTTCCAAGGGTTTGGTAATCATTTCTATCAACCTGTCAAATTTCAGCTTTATAGCATGTCTGGAAGTACAGTAGAATTTTAAAGCTCTATACATCAGTGAGTGAATGAGTCGCAATTTCGACGTTTTTAAAATTTCGTAACTACTTTATGGAAGTCCATGAAACTAGAAGAGATTGTTAACTTTATAAAGATCTACGACTGTGCAAAGTTTGAGTTTCGTAGCTCATTCCGAAGTAGAGTTTTAAATAAGTCAAATATGGGCTAAAATATTTGAAGAAAAGATGGTACAGCAGTTTCCACGGCGACTGCCGTGTCCCCAGATAGAAACCTTTTTTATTTAGACATTAAAGTTTAGCCAGAAAAAAAATAATATGTATTTTAAAAACCTGAAAATGCGATGAAGTTGAAAATTCGCTTAGTTTGGTTATCAAAACTATTATCTGTCTATAACAATCACAATGTTACCAATAATTGACACTTAATTTGGAATAGCCAGCATAATCCCACAACTCAGTGTCAATTTTTGCACGTACACCCTGTGTAAGAAATATGAAAAGCGGCAAAAAGTAAAGACACTTTTTATTTTTCTATTTTTTAATTGGTTAATAGAACCAGTTAAATAACAGACGTACTTACGTAAAAAAACAACAACTTTTGCAAAAATCATATTTTTTTATATTTGGATGGATTTTCCACTGACAAATAAAACTAAAATGACCAAAATTTCACTAATTTGTTTATTTTTATCGTTAATGAAGAACTTTGAGACCCATATAATTAAATATTACGTCCTTAAAAGGCTTGCTTATATTCAAATCACAATTTTTACCTTCCATGTATAAAATCTCATTAAACTATGATCTCAGAACATTAAAAAATAATTAAAATTTTCCCAAAAATAGAATAAATTTGCAAGTAAAACTTGATAATGTATGTAATTAATTAAGTTATTGGAGATAATTGATATATAATAAAACGTTTGCAAAATTACTAGTTTTTTAAAAAATGGAAATAATGAAAGGTCAAATAAAGTGCAATATTCCCATTAGCTCCTTCATAATATTATATTAATTCTTTTAATTCTTTATAAAAAAAATATTATAAAACAAAATAAAAGTACTAAAATTAGCTAAGCGTTGTCAGATCTACATAAGGAGATTTTTAGAAAAGTAAGTATTTGTTTTTGGCACTTAAATGATTAAAGCTAAACTTTATATTCTATGAACAAGCGCTTCGTTACCAATCTACAGAGGTTGAAATTTATTTCGTTTTTGTTTTCTTATTTATGGCTTTTGCAGTTTAACTTATAGCTCAGTCATATTAGGTGAAAAAACCCTGAAACTTGGAAGAAAATAGGTGCAAGCAAAATTACCATTGAGCTTCGCTAACAAAGGTCCTAAAAATCTTTTGCGATTTTCTGGAAAACCAATAACTTTTTTTTTTAAAATGGAGAGAAAAAATACGCAAAATCATTTGTTCTATAATTTAAAAAAAAACGTACGTGATTTAAAAAAATATATTATAAAAAAATATATTTTTTTTTATTTAATTTTTTTCCTACCCTGTAGTTAACTTGTTTTAAAATGTTAAGACTTTATAACATTAAGTTTGATCCCCACTTGTACAAAACATCATCTACTTAAATTTAGTTTTTGTTTCTTCAAAGTTCAACATTTTTAAGTAAGGCTTAGGCCAATGGTCAATAATATCCGAACCGCCAATCGGACATGGAAAGAATATTTTATACATTTAAGCACTGTATGAGAAAAAAAAAGCGTACATAAAAAAAGTTTAACTTCTGGGTAGAAACAGTTTTAAAATATGCGCAAATGTGCACACTTTTATTATGTTTGAAATTCCAGCCAAAATGCTATTGATAGCAAAAATAGTGTCTCACTAATTTTTAATGGGACACAGAGGCTTAAACCAAATAAATGTTACCTAAGGTTGGTTTTTTAAGTGTTTTTCCGAATAGTCGTTGTATCATGATTTTTCCCCAAATATATATGTATACTAAAAGCTTTAGTTTCTAAAATATCTACAAAAAATAATTTGGGTGGCGAAACAAAGATCGAAAGCCAAAAGATCGAATACAAAAGATCGAAATACAAAAGATCGAAAAGGCAAAAGAACGAAAATACAAAAGATCGAAAAACAAAAGATCGAGAGACAAAAGATCAAAAATACAGAAGATCGAAAAAACAAAAGATCGAAAGTACAAAAGATCGAATGACAAAAGATCGAAAGGCAAAAGATCGAAAAACAAAATATCAGAAGACAAAAGATCGAAAAAAAATCGCAAGTAAATAAGATCGAAATATGTAAGGTAAAATTACCTAACCGTTGAATAAACCAATAGCTTGCCATACTTAACACAAATAATATAGTTCGATAAACGGGTCTCTTTTCAATCTTATTTTTTCAAAAAAAAACTTTCCTGATTTCTTTCCCGGGATCCTAAAGGGTGTGTAACTGAACCGAACTGAACCGAACCGAATCGAACTGAACCGAACCGAACCAAACCAAACCGAACCGGACCGAATCGAATTAAAAAATATGTTAGAAAGAGACCCCATGGTCGAACCAGTTCGATTCGGTTCGGTTCATTCACACCCGAATCACCCCTAGAATCCCGAAAAAGAAATCCAGAAAAGTTTTTTTTTTTTAACTATGTAATAGCGATATTTTAAAACGCACTATTTTGATACGCACTATTTTGATCTTTTGTCTTTCGATCTTTTGTACTTTCGATCTTCTGTACTTTCTATCTTTTGTCTTTCGATCTTTTGGTTTTCGATCTTTTGTATTTTCGATCTTTTGCATTTTCGATCTTTTGTTTTTCGATCTTTTGTGGTTTCGATCTTTTGTCTTTTCGACCTTTTGTATTTCGATCTTTTGTCTTTTCGATCTTTTGTTTTTTGATCTTTTGTATTAGATCTTTTGTCTTTCGATCTTTATTCCGCTACCCAAATAATTTACCCTTGTACATATAGCCTGGGATTTGACAGCCTTGGCGAAAATTCTTGACATAAAAAACTGAAAATTTCATATAATTACCAGTATTTGTTAAAACGTTATGAAAGTACCGCGGTTTATAATGTTCAACCCTTAATAAACCACTCTTATGATAGAGATCGTTGCCCTTATGTTCAATTTATGTTGTCTAAACCCCTTTGTCACATTTAAGTTTAGTCAAACAATATTTGTTAAGCTGGTAAGGTATTTTAACACTGTTTCTAACCAGAAGTTAAATATTTTTAATACAACGCTTTTTTTATCTTACAGTTCCTATTTGTATAAAAATTAAATTGTCTATCCCAGTATGTGGTCCTGCTAGTATTAACTACTGTCCTAACCTTCACTTAAAGTGGTTTAACTTTAAAAGAACAAAAACTAAATTTTAGTAAATAGTGTTTGATACACGTGGGGATCGAGCTTAACATTATATATTATTATAGAAAAAAATTCCAACAATACTGGATAAATATGCCAGAACTGGCTCACTCTAAAGAGTTCATTAAAGGACCTTGTAGAAACAGAGCCAGGAACATTATTGGACTTACCAGACAGGAGATAAGTATAGTGACTGGTCTTTATACGGGTCACTGTCGGCTGAGAGCACAGAATGGGACTAACAGAAGAGACCGAATGTAGACTCTGTATGGAGGATGACGAAACAGTCAGACATGTACTGTGCGAATGTCCGGCTATTGCACGTTTACGTCAGAATACTTTCGGTAAACCTCAGATCGACTCAGAAGATCTGAACAGTGTCTCACCCAAACTGATAGCCGGCCTTTTTAGAGGATTAGGCATACAGTGATGAGAAACCACTCAAAAGTGAGCCACAATAGACTTACTGGTGATCGCAGTGGAAGGGCTGCAAGGCCCACTCACATATGAATCATCATCATCATCATCATAGAAAAAAATTATTATTTTTTTTAAATATATTTTTTAAATGTTAGGTTAGGATTTTTTCTTAATTTTATACTATAGAATGATTTTGCGTATTTTTTCACTCTTGAATTTTTTTTGAAAATGTTCCTAATATAGCGGGGCTACTAAACTTGCAGCATACGTTAAGCTACATAGCGATATTCAGGGGTGGTGCCACTTGCTCCTCAAACGACAAAAAATTAAGAGGCCTGAATTTTTTTTTTACTCTGTACACCGATAACAAAGCGTTTGTGGACTTATATTTATAGGAACACCCTGTATCGATGGCGCAGCATATTTGTATTTTATAACTACAATAAGACAAAGCTTGAAAATCAAAATCTTTGTTCACACACACTGTTCCTGAATTCCAAAAAATATGATTAAGAAACGGTTCTTCCCTTTTAACTGAAGTACCATGTGCAATTAAAAAATGATAAAAAAGTAAATCGTGGCTGTTTTTATGCGTTAAATTTTTTAAAAGTTTTATCTAATATTATCAAAAAGTAATTTTTTAGTAAATATATCCTTATTTTATTGTAGACAATAAAATTTTGGGCAACATACAGTGTGTTCCCAAGTGTTATATAGAAACGAAGAGGGGTATTGGTTTCCTTATAGGTCTGCAAACACTTCGTTTTTTAATTTTTTCTCTGCATCAAATTAATATCGAGCAAACAAATAAGAAACCATTTGTCACGGTGACTATTATAAAAATTTAACTACTAAAATATTGTTTTTAACTTTTTTCTCTATAACGGTACCAGTAAGTACAAGACTCCAAAAAAGATCCCAAGCAAAACAGGATTGTTTTGTATTTATAATCCACCGTTAGTACGTAAAAATTTTTAGAAGAAAAAGTCAAAAAAATTTAATTCATCGTAACGTAATTTTTACATTCCTCGTTCCTTTCTAACTTCAAAAATATATAATATGTCTATGCTATGCTATGATAAATATGTTCTGATATATAAGGAATTATTTATGCACTAAGTTCATATATGGTACTCCCACACTTATCACAAACTTATCATAAATGCTAATTCCTTACCCTCATAATCACCTATTGTGCATTCACAACCACAATAACAATTACCTTAATTAAAATAACACCACGTAATTAGCAGTGTGGGAGTTCTACACCTTCCTGTATTTATTTATTTCTCAATGATTTTGTTTAAGAGCATAGACATATTATATATTTTTGAACTCAGAAAGAAACAAGGAATCTAAAAACGTATTATCTATTTAAACTAAGCAATCTCCTGTCAAATTCTAACACGTTTACCCGACGAGTTTTAATGTTTATCAGAAAACATGAAAATTTTTGTGGTAACCTTATTCTGATATAATTTAATAAATGTCGAATTTTGACAAAAGGTTTCCTATTTCAAAGGATACGCCCTATATTTTATTAATTTGTTAGATTCCTCGTTCCATTCTGATTTCAAAAATATATAATATGTCTATGCTATGCTGTGATAAATATTTTCTGATATATAAACACTTATTCGTTCACTATCAGATCATACACCCTAACACTTATCACAAACTCTCTATTGTTGTTCACAAAAACAACAAAGGCCTTCATAATATATTCATATTGTGTGTTTACCACAGCAACCATTGACAACAACAACAAACAATACAATAGGTAATTATACGGGTAAGGAAAATAGCATTTCTTAATAAGTTTCTTATAAGTACTATATGTTCCTGTGTTTATTTCTTTCTCAATGCTTTTGTGTGAACTGCCATAAACCTATAATAGCATAGACATATTATATATTTTTGAAAACAGAAAGAAACAAGAAATCTAAAAATGTATGTTTTATTTAAACTAAGAAATTTTCTGTGAAAATTTGATAATTTGACCCCATAAATCTGAGTTTATCAAACAACATGAACATTTATGTATTAACCATTCTCTTAAATATTTTAATAAATGTCGAATTTTGACAAAAGGTTTCTCATTTAAAAGGAAACACCGTGTATTTAATCAAACTATTAGATTCCTAGTTCCTTTCTGATTTCAAAAATATATAATATGTCTATGCTATGCTGTCATAAATATCTTGATATAAGGCATTATTCCTCCACTCACAATCTCATAATAAATGCTAATCACTTATCCTCATAATAGAGAATTATTGAAATAAAGCCAGGCTATAATAGTGCCAGGCACTATTTTGACACCTTCACATTATAATCTCAGCTGTGATCTTTCAACATACGGCCTTTGTTTACTATATGAACCGGAATAAATAGCGCCTTCCTTTATAAGTGGAAAATAGACGACGATAGTTTTAAATTCGACTATGGTATGTCAATTTTGAAGGATTAACTGTCAGTTTTCAATGTGAAAGTGTCAAAATAGTGCCTGGGACTATTATAGCCTGGCTTCATTTCAATAATTCTCTAATAACCTATTGTATGTGTACAACAACAACCATTGCCAGCAGCACAATAGGTAATTATTAGAGTACGGAAATAGCATTTCTGAATGAGTTTCTTACAAGCCTGGGAGTACTATACCTTCATGAGTTTATCTTTCTCAATGATTTTGTCTGAGGTACCATAAACCCATAAGGGCATAGACATACCATATTCTTAAATATTTTACTAAATGTCGAATTTTGACAGAAGATTTCTAATTTAACAGGAAACATCCTGTATTTAATTTAATTATTAGATTCCTAGTTCCTTTCTGATTTCAAAAATATATAATATATCTATGCTATGCTGTGATAAATAAATCTTGATATAAGGCATTATTCCTCCACTCACAAATTCATTATAAATGCTAATCACTTATCCTCATAATGACCTATTGTTTTTACAGAAACATGAATTACCTTCATAATAACCTATTGTATGTTTCCAACAACTATTGCCAACAACACAATAGGGAAATATTAGGGTAAAGAAATAGCATTTCTGAATGAGTTTCTTACTAGTCTAGGAGTACTATACTTTCCTGAGTTTATCTCTTTCTCAATGATTTTGTCTAAGCTGCCATAAACCTATAAGAGCATAGACATATTATATATTTTTGAAAACAGAAAGAAACAAGGAATATAAAAGCGTATGTTTTATTAAAACTAAGAAATCTCCTGTGAGAATTTGATATTTTGACCCCATAAATCTTAAGGTTTATCAAACAACATGAACATTTTTGTATTAACCATATTCTTAAATATTTTACTAAATGTCGAATATTGACAGAAAGTTTCTAATTTAAAACGAAACATCCATATATTCATGTATTTAATTTAATTATTAAATTCCTAGTTCCTTTCTGATTTCAAAAATATATAATATGTCTATGCTAATCTGTGATAAATAAATCTAGATATAAGGCATTATTCCTCCACTCACAAATTAATTATAAATGCTAATCGCTTATCCTCATAATGACCTATTGTTTTTACAGAAACATGAATTACCTTCATAATAACCTATTGTATGTTTCCAACAACTATTGCCAACAACACAATAGGGAAATATTAGGGTAAAGAAATAGCATTTCTGATCTGTGATAAATATGTTGATATAAGGCATTATTCCTCCACTCACAAACTCATTATAAATTCTAATCACTTATCCTCATAATAACCTATTGTATCTTTGTTTGAAAGTTTACACTTGAAGACGGTTAGAGATACTTACTAACCGAAACGTCGTGTTTAAAATAAATAAAGACAATGGAAGTCCGAAATTTTATTTCCAATCTATTGTATGTTTACAACAAGAACCATTGCCGATAACACAATAGGTAATTATTAGAGTAGGGAAATAGCATTTCTGAATGAGTTCCTACAAGTTTGGGAGTATTATATCTTCCTGAGTTTATCTCTTTCTCAATGATGTTGTCTAAGCTGCCATAAACCCATAAGGGCATAGACATATTATATATTATTAAAATCAGAAAGAAACAAGGAATCTAAAAATGTATGTTTAATTAAACTACGAAATTTCTTGACAAGGTTTGACATTTTGACCCGAAAAATCGTAAGGTATTCGATATCTATCCTGTACTTCAAAGTTAGAAAGGCAACTTCCTTATTTTAAATGGAACATCCTGTAGGTAACTACATTTCTAGATTCCTCGTTTTTCAAAAATATATAATATGTCTGTGCTGTAATAAACAGAGAAAAACGATTTCTCTTGGATAAGATATTAATATGTATTTCCATGTGTAGAGTTTAAAGAAAACTTTATAAATACCTCAACATCAAAAAATATACTTTATCATCCTGTTTTAAGCTGCCAGAACAAATCCGATTTGCTTGTCGTTAACGTTGTACACTGTGTACACTTGAGACAAGAAGGCTCCGCCCAAAACCCAAAAATTGTCCGGATAGTTGTCGTGGGGCACGAATGCTGATACGCAGATTGTAAACGCATCATATGACATCTAAAAATAATAAATAACAAATATTGGGTGACCCAAAAATTATTTTAACGCGCTATAACTTGGCTTGGCGGAGAGAATTTCACCCTCCCCTTCGAAAAATTTGTATGCGACCATGGACTTGATTTCTGCAGGGCTCTCAACAGATAAACAGGAAGATAATATGAAAAATATGAATTTTTTAATAAAACTTGAAAAATATGAAATTAAGAAAAAAAATATGAAGGAAATATAAATAAAAATTAGTTTTTTTTTGGTCTCCTACCAAATAGGCGGTTAAGCCAAACCCAACTTTTTTTTTTAGGAAAATACATTTACTAAGCAAAACTATATATATTTTTTATTTTATTAATAAAGAAGTTGAATTAGGCGTAGATGGCGTATGGCCAAACAAAAAATAGTATTAACAAGACTGAAGAGGTAATTTTAAATTTGTGTTTGCATTAACAGTAGTCACTGGAGCAAACATTAGAGAGTTATTGGAAAAAGGCACGGATAAGACCAGGCCCCAATAAGGCCAGGTCTAATTTAGACCATTTTACATTGTAAGATGCTTCAATTATGACTTACCAACTGTTTTAATGCTCGAACTAGATACGGCCTGATTTATTTATCCTTAATTAGGCCAGAACTTATTTATTTTGGGCTTTAAAACAGCTGATGTTATAATTAAAGCATCTTACAATGCAAAACTAAATAAGACCTGGCCTTATTGCTGCCTGGTCTTATCCGTACCTTATTCCAATAACTCTCCTTTAGCCCCTCAGTTCATCTTCATTGGGGAAAATATGAAAAATATGAAGGTTTTTTTTTTAAATATGAAGTTTTATGAAGTCTAAAAAAATATGAACATTTTCATAAAATATGAAGGTGCTGAGAGCCCTGTTTCTGTCATTGAGGCCTACCCAGATATCACCTAGTCTATTGGTTATAATATAGAAAAGTTTTTTAAATCAATATTATAAAACTTTGGTTGACTCTAAGGACTCTCATCGTAGAGCTACTGCTTTACAACAAGTGTCCTTAGTTGACTTACCCTCATAATGTATTCAGGTCCTTTCAAAGTAAAAGTAGTTCCGCCCAAAGTAAAATCAATTCTTGGGAGTTTGTTGACTGTGTCACAATTCACCTATAAAAAAAAGTTAATGTCTTAGTCTAGCAGTAAAGTATTAGTATTTACGTTACTAGACCGAAAACGTGAACTTTACAGGTCGGTTTGGAAATTTACATGGTGGGCCGCACACGGTGTGCTTAAATGAGGTATAAGTAGGTTACATGAAAATGGTGCCAAAAACTAATTGCACTTTTTAAATATGGAAAATTTCCTGACTTCAAAACCATACTCATATAAATCCTAGCTGATCCTCTCGAAATTTTATCTATTTTTGAACTTTTTTCTAGTTTTCAGTATATATAACGGTTAAGTTAAAACAGAACGAGTACTTTTTCTCTTCGTTATAGAAGTTAGTAAAAATAAATAAAAACAATTAGAATTTCTTAATTTTTTAAATAACTCCAAATGCGAAATTATTAAAATACTAAAACCGTTTTTTTATACGACTGTATTAGAAAATAAGGGTATACGCACAAAAAAACCCCGTTCCCACATGCCGTGAGCAAAGGACACTTGCACACGGGCAATTCCTCTTTATTTATGCATTTTAATTTGGTATATACTTCTATTATAACAAGAACAAACAAATTCCTTGACTCGGAAAGTAATATTGGTTGCCTTAACTTTACAGACCATCTTCACATTGTTGTTGTCAAAATATCTGATTCTGCATTAAAGGAGAGTTTACACATGCATGGATTTGCTGGCGCCAATAAAAACTGGCGCGCCAGTAAGTTAAATTTGCAAGTGTAAACACCGACTTGCACACAAGTTATTTTTTTGCATGCATGTATCAAAAAAGTCTGCAGCTGACTGAATTTGCTGGCGCCAGTGGTGACGCATGCGCGCAGAAAAGGAAAATTTTCATGTGTAAACAAGTGCTTGCACGTCGGCTCGCCAGTTTTAAGTTCATTATTTTACATTATTTTTTATTTTCATTGTGTTTGAGCTTAAAAATTTTGTTTATTTTTGTTTTTATAGCTTAATATGGCTAAAAAAAGTGGCCAGCAAAACTGACCATACAGTTTCTTGAAGGCTATGAATGTTTTCCTTGTTTATGGGATGTACACAGTAGTTCGTATAAAAACAAAGATAGTCGAGATAATGCTTCCCAAAAAATTAGTAAAATAATGACTATTGAAGGCTTTGAAGTTGCAGAAGTAAAAGCAAAAATATGATCCATAAGAAACACATATGCTTTGGAATTGACAAAAATTTTAAAAAGCCAACGTTCCGGAGCCGGTGCAAATGAAGTATACACCCCAAAAGTACCATGGTTTAAAGTAGCAGACCGAATTTTAAAGAATGTTGTTTAAATAAGAGAAACTCTAGAAGAATATCAAAATGTTGCTTTGTCATTCGAAGATGGTTTTTATAGCTCGCAGGATCTTCTGCTGCAAGTTCTCCTAAAAGTTTTTCGGAAGCACCCAAAGTAGATCGACTAGCAATCCATGCTTTAACCGATGCAGATACGGCCTTTTCGTTGTTCCTTTTCCTGAATCTCTTTTATTTTATTTTTTTTCAATAAAAGTTTAGCGACTATTTTGCAGGCTTCCGAGAGTTCAGCCGACATATCGCGTATCGTGTACACTTTAAAAATGAAAGTGGCGTGCCAGTCTTTTTAATTTTTGCACAATAGTGTAAACCTTTACTGGCGTGCCAATAGAACTGGCGCGAACACTGGCGCCACTAAATTCATGCATGTGTAAACCCACTATAATTTAAAAAATAAAAACTTTACGTTTCCATGTGCAGTCGGAAAAAAAAGTGTAGTAAACAACTCGTTTGACATCTTCTTTACACACTCTTTTAACTTGTGAATCTCGCATTAGGAAATAAAACATTTTGGGAAATTTAAAAATACCTAGTAAATCTTGCAGATGTAAGAGATAGGTTTTGAAAACTTCAATTGTGACCAATTGGGTTTTGAAGTATAAAAACAAATCAAGTTACCTAGTTGTAGTATCATAGAGGAATATATACTACGTAAACCCTCTATGGTAGCATAGAGAAATATATACTAATTCTTCTACGGTAGCATATAGGAATATATACTATTTTCTATATATACTACGTATATTCCTCTATGGTACTATTAAGCCCAAGATGGTATGGTTTACGATGACGCATTGCCTTCAAGACATTTGTTAAAATAGTATATTAAACATTTATCAGATATTTTGCAAAAATCTTTACACTTTTTGAAATAATTTGTCAACAAAACAACAAAATGAGGATGGTCGTTGTTGAGTTTAGCCCACCAATTTTACCTCCCTGACCAAAGGAATTATTTTCTCGTGTTATAATAAAACTATTTATCAATATAAAAATGCGTAAATAAAGATGAATTGCCCTTGTACAAAGGCTACATTGCACACGGCGTGTGCAAAGTACAGATTTTGGAACGGGGTTTTTTGTACGTATACCCTTATTTTCTAATGCAGTCGTATAAAAAAAGGGTTTTAGTATTTTAATAATTTTGCATTTAGAATTATTTTAAAAAATCAAGAAATTCTCATTGTTTTAGCTCACACATATACTATACTATAGTAGTGTGAGCTATGGTGATCCCAATTTTTTCGAGAAAAAAAAAGTTGCTCCGATTTCAAAAATTTTTATATATCTTTGCGTTTCAGATGATTTTGAAACTTTTTTGTTGCGCCGTCTATCTGTATGTCTGTCTGTATGTCTGTAACAACCAACGCGCATAACTCAAAAACCGCTTGGCCGATTTTAATGAAATTTGGTACCTAGGCTGGGTCTTGGGTCGAGATGGTCCCATTTAAAAATGAACAAAATCCACCGAACACAAACCAAATAAAAGGGTGGGGGTAGATTTCAAAAATTAGAGTTTATGTGAAAATATGGCGTGTGTGATATCAAACGAAAGGTAATTGAGTCTGGAGTTAAACAAAATACATTTTAATTTATTTAAAAAAAAGGGTGGGGGTATATTTCAAAAATTAGAGTTTAATTGAAAATATGGAGTGTGTGATATCAAACGAAAGGTAATTGAGTCCGTAGCTTAACAAAATACATTATAGTTTTTGTTTTTTTAAGGGTGGGGGTAGATTTCAAAAATTTGAGTTTAAGTCAAAACATGGCTTGTGTGGTATCAAACAAAAGGTAATTTAGTCTGGAGTTGAATAAAATATATTTCAGTTTTTAGTTATATTAGCTCACACGTACACTATAACTATAGTACCTAGTGTGAGCTTAGGGGCCCATAAATTGGCAGAGTATTTATATTGCATTGCATTTCTAACTTCTTTAACGAAGAGGAAATTAAAATACAAAAAAGTATTGTAGTGATATCTTTAGTTAAATGTCACAATTTATAAAATTCCGAAAAGAGTTAGGAGAGAGTCCATATTCAAAAAGTGCAATTAGTTTTTGGAACCATTTGCATGTAACCTATACCTTATTCAAGCACCCCGTGCGCAGGCGTGACTTGTAAACCTGGGGCGACCTATTTAAAGTTAGTCTCCGGTCGTGTATCGTGGTTTTTTTAACCGACATAAATCTGCATAAACATACTGTAAATATTTGTAGAGTGGCCAGGCTAAATGATCTATGGGCCCCTAAGCTCACACTAGGTACCATAGTTATAGTGTACGTGTGAGCTAATATAACTAAAAACTAAAATATATTTTATTCAACTCCAGACTAAATTACCTTTTGTTTGATACCACACAAGCCATGTTTTGACTTAAACTCAAATTTTTGAAATCTACCCCCACTCTTAAAAAAACAAAAACTAAAATGTATTTTGTTAAACTCCGGACTCAATTACCTTTCGTTTGATATCACACACGCCATATTTTCACTTATACCCTAATTTTTGAAATATACCCCCACCCTTTTTTTTAAATAAATTAAAATGTATTTTGTTTAACTCCAGACTCAATTACCTTTCGTTTGATATCACACACGCCATATTTTCACTTAAACTCTAATTTTTTAAATCTACCCCCACCCTTTTATTTGGTTTGTGTTCGGTGGATTTTGTTCATTTTTAAATGGGACCATCTCGGCCCAAAACCCAGCCTAGGTACCAAATTTCATTAAAATCGGCCAAGCGGTTTTTGAGTTATGCGCGTTGGTCGTTACAGACATACAGACAGACAGACAGACATACAGACAGACGGCGCAACAAAAAAGTTTCAAAATCTTCTAAAACGCAAAGATATATAAAAAATTTTGAAATCGGAGCAACTTTTTTTTTCTCGAAAAAATTAGGATCACCATAGCTCACACTACTATAGTATAGTATATGTGTGAGCTAAAATGTATAGTACCCATGAATAATCAAAACATTTATGGGTACTATACGTTTGTGGTAAAAAACATATTTTTAATGGTGCCTTACGGTATATCTGCCCATAAGAAACTTCTTGGCTTTCATTTGATCGTGAATTTTTCTTATCGCGGCCGGTGCTCCCAAAATATTGTTCGAACTGGTATCCGTGATTGCAGTACATCCAGCTTCAGGACACAGCTCCATCGGATTCTCTTTAGAATGCGTATCGTTGTAAATTCCGATCCTGAAAATTAACAAATAATAATAAGGTACAATATGTGCGCTTTGTTAAGCACCCATAGGAGTATAAAATAGTAGTTTACCTAACTAGTGCGGAAAGTGCCTCTTTTCCGCACGCGATTGCAGATGGCCAAACGACGCGATAGCGGAGTTTGGCCAGCAATCAAGTGCGGAAAAGACACTTTACGCACGAGTTAGGTACACTATTTTTTCTATAAGCGTGAGGAAAAAACTAAAAATTAATCAAAAAATTATTTATATTCAAAACGTTTTAATCAAATCAATTATTATTATTCACATTCTAGCGGCTTCTAGAACTGACTGGGGTAGATCTTTGTCCGAAGAATCCATTGAAAATCTGATTTTTTCGTTTGAAAAATTCAAAAGACGCTTGTATCTGTAAAATTGGCTTTGTTTTGACAGTTTGTTTGTACTTTGTTGCTATGGTGATTTAAGATGCCAAATCTAAAACCACTAGTGTTCATTGTTGTTTGACATTGACAATGACGATATTTATACCGGGGAGGTTTAAAACTTATAATTTGAACCTATTTTACTGAAAACTTTATTTTATCGAAAATATTGAAAATATAGCAGAATTTTAGTCAATTTGAATATTTTTAGGATATTTCGTGTGCAAATGTATTTTGAACGGTCTAAATGTTATAGAACACCTCAAAATCGTAACAAATTTACTTTTCCGCACTAGTGCGGAAAAAATATTTTTCCGCACTAGTGCGGAAAAGTGGCACTTTCCACACTAAAATGCGAGCGGAAAAGTGGACTTTTCCGCACGCTTATAGAAAAAATATTTGGTCACATGGTCTAAATCAGTGGTTCGATTTAAGAATTTTTTCAAAACTCAGTTTACTCCTTTTTTAAAGGCAAACAAATTTAGTATTTCACATTTATTGCTAAATCAAGTAGTTTTTGAGATACACCACGATTATTAATATTTCCGCTCGCAAAAGAGTTTAAATACTGCCCATGCTCATTTTATTGTAGTTAAAATATAACCAATAAGTTGTTTCTTTTTTGTTACATAAGAGACTTTAGACCCTTCATATAAGAGGATGTCTGCTTTTCGGTAAATTGGTACCACTAGACTGTCTTATAAAGCGAGCGAAAAGATCAAAAATATTTTTTTACAATGCTTTTAAGTCTGCTTCTTCAGATTTATTACTTAGCATCTTAGCTCTGGTAAGTAGCTGTCTGAGCTAGCTACAATGAACAATTTTGCAAAATTTGATGTTTTCGCTATAAAAATGATACGATAATTCAAATAATGTTGTTTATAGGCAATAAAACGTTTATTCAAAACTTGTTAAAATTAGCTACATAGCTATAGTGGTATGGTTCTAAGCAACGTGTGATCGTCAAACAACTTTTTAAATTATAGTATAAAAAATGTTTAGCGGTGTTTTCTGCTTAAAAGCAAAAATTTGAAGGAAAAATAGGTAGATGCGTTGCGTAGCACAGGTAATCTTCTTTCCACCAGTATACTTTGCAGTCTCCTAGCTACTATGGTAGGGGAGCTAAGAAGTATATTATGAAGCTTGTTCTGACATTTTTTGTAACATAATTTAAAAAGTTGTTTTACATTTAGTCGTTGCTCAGAGCCATATCACTATAGCTATGTAGCTAGCTTTAACAAGTTTTGACACAACATTTTATTGCGCATAAAAATGTTATTACACGTATTGTCATAACTTGTACAATTTTTAGGAAAAAAAATCATTTTTATAGCCAAAACATCGAATTTTTGCCAAATTGTGAATTGTAGTAAGTAATTAAAAAATTTACGGCACCGGGTTGCCTTGAACCATTTCTTTTATGGAAACCCGATGAAGCAGCTACAGTCGTCCAGTTAAATTCACAGGACTGGAGGTTCATTCTTGACTGCTCGTGACGTGAGTTGAGCGCTCACCAAATCTCAAGACGCTGTTCTTGACGGCAGTGAGGTGAACTTAACTTCACCACCTTTTTCAACGGGGAATTCCATGGGAATTGTTGTGGTGTTCATAATCTTACTTCTGCCTGTCAGTTTTGTTTTAGCGAGCTTTTTTTTAAAGTGTGAAGGTAATTAACATTAATTAATTTACCCACTTTTACCAAACTGCAGCACGGCGAAAGGAAGGGTAATGTTTTACGATTGTTGTATGTATGTAAGTAAATATGTTTGTGTCAGGCTAGAGGCTAAACGGCTGAACCGATTTTGACAAAAAAGTGTCGTTGAATTGCTATTGATCCCCAAGGTGCTATAGGGTATATTTTTTTAAACAGGAATCAACATGGTTTTCAGACGCCATTTTGTCACATGGTGTAGGCTTTAAGGCATACAAATTATTTTAATTTCAGGCGATTTTATTGAAATTCCTTTGATTAGCCATTGCAAATGTCCTCTAATTTGCTGTAGTTACTTTCTAGTCCTCCCTGCTCCCACCCATCTCCTATCCTGTCATTCCCCCACCCTATTCAAAAACCATATTCGCATAATCCAACACCATTTTACTAACTCCCCTCCCCCCCGCCTCTCCCTCTCTCAACCCCACAATCCTGATTAGTAATAGTTGTAACTATACCTTTCAAAAATTCAGAGCGATTTCAAAAATTCTTTCGGCACGCGCTTTAAGATTTTTTTCGTCACCATTTTACTAGTTCCCTCCTCCCTCTCTCCTCCCCCACCTTCACTCAATGGAAGGTACCACTGTTCGCGTCCGTAGCAAATCTACACGTACTTTTTGGGTAAAGCTAAATGAATTGTAAATGCATAGTGCTTTTTATAAGGCTGAATAAGAATTAAACCTAAAAGTTGGAAATAACACATTTTTTAAATAAAAAAACAAACTGCTAAATTTACTTGTAACTACTGTCGCAGTTGGGTACAAAATTACCCAATAACCTGATTCATGAAAATACAAAACTGTATAATTTCGCTTGGGCATCAAAACTTAAAGTTAAAGCATGTCGTACATTATAGGTATACCCAGTGGCGTATATAGAAAAATGTTTCGGGGGGGGGGGGGGGAGCCGAACAGTTTCGGGGGGAAACCGAAACCCCATGAGTATTTTATGTTTGTATTCATGAAATATGTGGAAAATATCCAAAAAAAGCTTAGCATCGAAAGGGGGGGTGCCGGGCCCCCCAGGCCCCTCATTATATACGCCACTGGGTATACCTATCAATTTTGTATCCAACTGCGACTAGTACTTACAAGTAAATTTAGTAGTTGAATGCTTTTCTTTTATTAAAAATTTTTTTTATTATCAAAAAATTTAAACCATCAAAACACTTCTCTAGAAAAAAAACTGACCACCAAAAGTAAGGTTAGATAGACTCCCGCGGATTTATATCCCCGTGGAAAAAGATAACATGTGGACTTAAGTCCACCCGTAAAAGTGAACATTTTGCTCACCTCGTCTCACGGGCATTCAAGAATAAACGTCCTGGTCAAATTCTGTAGGCAACCTATGTGAAAGTATAAAGACCTTGGTGCTTACCCATCAATTTTAAACTGCCAATAATTGCCAGGTTGCAGATTCAAATAGACAATAGGGTCGTAGACGGTGTGGTTGTTAGCGTCTTTTTTATTATGAATATGTCTCTTTTCAATATATCCAAGCATCACGTTTCCTCCATGACTTGACTGTCTGTCCCTATAAAAATAAACAAGGAAACATAGCTATAGTTTGTATTTGTGCAAAAATATTTTAGAGAGATTTTCCAGAAACGTTTTTCACAAGACGGGAAATTTAGCCATGTTTTAATATTTTTTGACGATGTCTCTAAAACAAAGAATTATACAAAAAAACATCGTACGTAGTAAATTAAAGATAAAATTATCCGTTGGACTGCGTGCACTGTAGAACAAGCCAATGCTAAATGTTGGACATCGCCTGATAAATAAAATACAGTGAATATCGGTTATAACGACATTAAACGGAGCGCCTAATTTCGGTCGTTGAAACCAAGCGTCGTTATAGAAAAAAAGGTAATAAAATGAGTTATATATATAGAACTCGGTCGGGACCTTAATATGTCGTCACTATACCCGATATGTCGTAATATCCGATATCGTTATAAGCGATATCACTGTATGTTGTTAGTTATCCTCAAAAAATCTGGAAATGTTCCGGAAGTCTGAAAATGTTCTGGAGATGTTCCAGCAAAGTCTGGAACTGTTTTACGAGAAGTGAGCAGAGTCAAAATTCAGCAAAAACTAGTTTTGAGGAAGAAAATGATAATAAAGTTTGATGCATAATCACCAATTTGAAGTAACTTATCTTTCGACAAAAGCTTCCAGGTCCGTATAAACATTTTTATTTTCAATGAATATCAAAAACTACACCTGTCAAAAATTTGACACCGTAATTTTTTTTCTCGAAATAAATTGAACCATGAATAAACTGTTGCAATAATTTGTAAAATTTTCACGAAACTTTTTTTTTTAAAGTGAGGACCGAAACAATTTGCAAACCATATTTGGTCTATACCATAAAATTAACATTTAAAAAAATATATTTTATCTTTTTCTCACTTAGTAGGTAACTTGTTGTAAAATGTTGATACTTTATAATATTAGGCTTGATCCCCACTTCTACAAAATATCATAGCCGCCAATGGGAAAAAATATTTTTAGGATTTTTGGGGCCTTATATCTCGCGAAGCTCAAGGAGGATTTTCGTGGAGAACATGTGGGAATGTCTCCCAGATTCTAAGGAATAATTAAACAAAAATCTAGCTTGTACCTATTTTTTTCCCGGTTTTAAGGTTTTTTCACCTATGATTCGGCTATTTCCCAACAAAAAAACACATAAAGCATTCTTTAAAAAAAACTGTACCTGTTAAGATATATGGAAAACAAAGGATTCACTATTTTATGTTGATCTAATAGGTTGTAGAAAAAAGGATTGTAGTTCTCATTGTTTTTTAGTCCTAAGCCAAGGACGCCGTCAGCTTTACTGAAAATCAGCCAATATGGAACTTCTTCCATTTCAACAAAGGATTGCTTCGTTACGTTTACATGAGCGAACTAAAAATTAAATGTGCATTAATAAAACTTAAGACATAATTTAAGAACCACAAAGGTTAGTTTTAGCACCCTAGGTATAAATTATATAACGGGGAGAATTTAAATGGTATTTTTGCCAAGTTTATTAAAATTTTAATTTTAAATATTTTTAATTGAATATTGTTTTTGACATCAACAAGCATTAATTGCAAGACTAGGTTAAGAATAAGTAAAATTTATGGCAACACCACCGACTTTAATCTTTTGGCATATTTTCAGGTTCGCTGTATTTTAATAAAAGTTGTATTCGGCTAATATGTCCTTTGAGCCACTAACATTCATTCTTTGTAACTGGAAGAAAATTAACTAAATTATTTTCAATTTTTAAAAAAACACTATGCATCTTTGGATTACGCTGGTATTTTGTCTCTTTGTCTTTCTCTTCAAATCGAGAAAGCTTAGATTTCAGACCAATCAGCGGCAAGCTAAGAATGCCTAGAGAGCAGGGTGGCTGAGACAAGAAAATCGTTAGAGAAAACATTCTTTAGTTGGGTTTTGTTCACACCATCTCTTAAGGGGGGTTTTTTTCAACTAGGGAAATTAATCAATTATTTTAACTTTGTATAAAGCTATTACCTTTATTATTTATAATTATTTTGGTCTTTTCTTTTAGTGTTTATTTTAATTTTAAAGCTTTTGATTTTATTACTGTTTCCAGTGTTTTGAAATATTGTTTTATCTTTTTCTGGTTTTTTAGCATCAAATACAAACATTTCGTTGCCCTACAATCTGCATTTTTAATCAGTATATAACATTGCTAAATAAATATTGCTTCCAATTTTTTTTTTAAATGGATATGTATAGGGCAATAAACTTAAATATACTAGTTAAGCTAATTTTACGACTAGGCCCATGCGCGAGACTACTCTTTTGGGCCAAATTTGTATTTATTGGTTGATATCTAGTTTTGTAGAAAATCCCAATGTATTTATATTGCCAATAAATGCTATATAATAATAATAATATGTTTACAAGAAACATAAAAAAAGGTTTCTAAAACTTAACGTAAAAATATTTTGGATACTTGCAGAATAGCAAAATAATTTATTAGCAACAAAATCAAAAATATATTAAGAAGTGAAAATGTGAAGTTTCAAGAAGAAAGTTGAAAAGGTATGTATGATTTTCCTACATTGTTGATATAATTGAGAAAAACGTTTATAGCATCTTTCTCCAAGAACCGCCAAAATTCCCTTTCGAGATCGTAATAAATAACAAACAATAAATAACAAACTGTAAAACGTAATAACTTTATCAGTTATTTACATTGTTGCACAAATTGGTAGCTCGCAACGTTTAAGCCTTGGCCACTTGATTCAACAAGACCACCATCTAACGGCCCCTGATACAATAAGAAAAATATTCTCCCCGTTATATAATTTATACCTAGGGCGCTAAAACTAATCTTTGTGATTTTTAGTCCGGCTCGATATTGTTTGTTGGAAATTCCACGTATGACAACTTTAGTGACGCACTATATGTCGTACACCACTGGTAGATGGATAAAAAATAGGGTTTCATACAACTAACAATCGTGAATGTTTAGAGAGCACACACCTATACTAACAAAGAAAAATTAGAGATGACGAAACGGTTTCCGAATAGGCGAATTTGAATCAGTGCCTCGGTAGCTCAGTTCGAAGAGCGTCAGCCTGGTTAGCGGAAGGTCGCTGGCTCAAATCCAGCCTAAGGAAAAATCTTTTTGTTATCTTATTTTTCTTATTTATTCCTTGCTCATAAGCCACTAAATTATTCCCGTTATATAATTTAGGAACGTTTAGAGGCGATTTTCAGCCTTGAACGAATTGGTTATTCTTACTCTTCCTTTAAAAGCGAGAATCTGACAGAGCGCGTTTAACCACATCCAATATGCATTTTATGTATCTTATGGAGTAAGGATTGAAATAAATAAATAAATAAATAACAATAACTCTTTTATGTAGTGGCTTCGGACAGGACAAGTGTACGGGCAGGTGGACGGATTTTCTCGTGGAAGGTCGCTCTGGTTGAGCTCTCTTGCGTAGTGGCTTCGGACAGGACAAGTGTACAGACAGTCGTTCTGGCAGGTGGACGGTTGTGCTGTAGTGGTGTTCTTCTTACGGGCGTCGGCGGCGGTTTCTTTCTTCGAAGGACCAATTGGTTGATCCGGCTCGAAGGACCAATGTGCAAGCTCTGCTTGACAATTACACTTGCCTAACTCGGCTTGGTTAAGCAGCGGGATTAAAGTAAAAAGTTTACTGCCAGGGAGCAGCCTTACTCCCTGCAATGACCAAGAAGGCTTATGGTACAGTAAACTTAAGTAGGTATAGTGAGAACAACTATCAAATGTTGAATCTGTATATTCTGTCTCTAGCTCTGTCTAACTAAACATAACCCAGGTTCCTAGGCGGGTTATAAGATATAGACCACAGAGAAAAGACGGGATACTTTGTGGATAAAACGCTTTGTCAGAGTTTTGCTTTTAAAAGACAAGAAGGAATAAAAAACTGGTCAGGGTTCCCAATCAAATTTTTATTTTAAATTTACTGACTATCCAGGCCCATATATAATTTTTTCACTTACTTTTTAAATTAAAACACACTATATGCATGTTTTATATTTTTGAAAATAAGACTAGAACAATTTTAGCCAGGTTTTTTTGTATCAAAACGGTTAAATTAAATATTTTCCTACTCGCGTGCGGTAAAGTACTTTACTCATTTGCGTGCTGGAAGAAGTACTTTACCACACTCAGTGCTGTAATAGTATTTTTCCTAACGAGTGCGGAAAGTGTCACTTTTGGCAGATTACATTATAGGGACATTTTTTTTATTAATGCTGTTATCTTGGGAACTGTAGGAGCTAGATCCACACTGTGTGGTATTTTCGAAAAGATAATTTCTTATAGATTTCAAAAATGTAAAAACATAATAAATAAATTGATGGCCGTTGCTTGTATATAGAGTGTCCAAAATATACATTGGCGTAGTAGAAAAATATCGCTATTATTTCGAAAACCATTTGTTTGAAAGCAATAAATCGAAAACATTTTCTTCGAACGAAAATTAATTGTTCGTAATGTTTTTAAATAATTTTCGTATCGAAGAAAATGTTTCCAAAATATTGCTTTCGAACAAATTTCCGCGATTCGAGAAGAATACATACTTACAGAAATATTGTCATAAACATAAACTCCTCTGTAAACGAAATTGGCAGCGCTTTGATTGAATGGACGACCATCAGGAATGTGAAAGGGAGACTTCGTGTCGTCATATAAATTGTGGAATACTATAACAAGACAAATGTATAACTAACTAGGATGAACAAATAGACCAATCATTTTAGATTTTTTTAAAGAGAAACATGTCAGAAAAAATATCTGAAGCAGTTAAGTCTTCCGGAAAGTGTAGAACATAAAATCAATTTTTTTGTCCCTAAATTTTATGGAGTGGTGTTATTATGCATTTCCCGAAAAAAATGGTTAAAAATAGGGAACCCAATTCCACACCAAAACCTCAATCCCGCAAATCCGCGGGATTATAGCCATCAATCCTGCGGATCCGCGGGATTGCAAAAAATAGCAATAAAAAACAGAGTATAGTAGCAAGAAAATATTTATTTTTATTTATGCAAAGAGATATTTACAAAAACTGTTTTCAAGGCTGATATAGCGTGGAGTTCACTTGGAGTGTGCTAGGAGGCTAGGAACACAGACTTCTTTTCAAGTCTGTGGCTAGGAAGGTATCAGATCCATCATGGAACCTATGTCGATGTCGGTCGCTTCGCGCACAATGTGCCTTAATAAAATATAGGTTAAATAAAAAGTGTTCCAAAAACTAATTGCACATTTTGAATATGGACTCTTCCTGACTTCAGAGCAATATTCATATAAATCCTAGCTGGTACTCTTCTCGAAATATTATCAATTTTTTGCCATTTTTCTAGTTTGTCTAGGCGCTGGCTCCTGTCACGTGTTACCTAATATGTGTCATCAGTTTGACTGCGGGGTTTTGTTGTTGTGTTAAGCACCCATAGGAGTATAAAAAAAGTTTGGTTACGTGGTCGAACTCATGGTCGTTTGGCCGCCATCTTTGAAAATAGCGGCCAGATTGATAGATTTTTTGTTTAATCGTATCTCCCTGGCCAATGGTCCGATTGTAACTTTTTAAAGGGTGTTTTACTCCCTTTTTAAAGGCAAACAAATTTTGTTACAACACATTTTTTGATAAATCAAGCAGTTTATGAGATATACCAAGATTATTAGTATGTCTACTCTCAAAAGAATTCAAATAATACCCATGCTCATTTTATTTTAGCTACAATATTGTTGACATTTGTTTTTTTGTTACATAGAAGGCTTTAAACCTTTCACAGAAGAGGATATTGACTTAATGTTTTTAAAGTTCGATGGATGGTACCCCTAAACTGCCTGAGGGTGGTGCTAAGACAAGATTATAGAAAAAGTGAATTTGCAGCGAAAGGATGCATTCTAGCGAAAAACGTTAAGAATAATTTTTTATAGTACTTTTAATTCCGCTTCTCTTGATGTATCACATAGCATCCTAGCTTTGGTAGGTAGCTGTACAAGCCAGCTAAAATAGACAATTTTGTGAAAATTCCATGTTTTCCCTGCAATCGATTTTTTTCTTAAAAATTCTTGTAATAACATTTTTTATAGGCCATAAAATGCTTACTTCAAAACTTTTAAAATTAGCTATATAGCTATCATAGTGTAGCTCTCAGCAACGATTGAATTAAAAAAACTATTTAAATTTCGTTACAAAAAATGTTTAGCGGTGGTTTCTGCTTAAAACCAAAGACTGGAAGGAAAAATGAAATGAAGCGTTACATAGCACAGGTAATCTGCTTTCGAACAATGTGCCTTGTAGCCACCCAGCTACCATCGTAAGGAAGCTAATAAATTTATTATGAAGCCAGTAATCGATTAATTTACGCATAATATATTATGCTATTCTGTTATCACAAGAATTGTCATATCTCTTACAAATTTTGTCAAGTGATACATCAGACGAAGCGGAATTAAAAGTACTATAAAAAATTTATTATTATTCTTAACGTTTTTCGCTAGGATACATCGTTTCGTTGCAAATTCATTTTTTCAATAATCTTGTAATCAGTTTTAGAAACCACCCTCTTTAAGGCAGTCTTTAGAGGTACCATCCTTCGAACTTTAAAAATATAAAGTCAATATCCTCTTCTGTAAAAGGTTTAAAGCCTTCTATGTAACAAAAAAAAAATATCAATAATATTGTAGCTATAATAAAATGAGCATGGGTATTATTTTAATTCTTTTGCGAGCGGAAATACTAGCAATCTTGGTATATCTCAAAAACTACTTGATTTATCAAAAAATGTGTAATGACAAAATTTGTTTGCCTTTAAAAAAGGAGTAAAACAAGCTTTAAAAAATCGGACCACTGGGTAGGGAGATACACTTAAACAATAAATCTATCAATTTGGCGACCACGCGCGTGTGAGAATGCATGGGTATGCCCTGTATTTATGATCTAAGGTATTTTTAATAAACTTACAGCATCCAATCCCGCTTGTGGTCCATCCAGAACATCTAGCTGAAAGAACCCACGATATGTCCCACGAAGTGTCAAACGATACATACATTTTTTGACCAGGATGACCCACAATGATTTCCCCATAGTATTCGTTCTAAAATAAAATAGATAGTTTTAAAAAAGGGGCTACATCGTATAAATATATGAATGCAAAAAAACATGTTCAGGTAACCTATAAAATGCATAAATAGCAACGTCTAGAGACCCTGTATGTTTGATATATTTTAAAGATAAAGAGACGCGACAAACTATTCAAAGTCAAATTTATTTAAGTCAAAATCAAAGGATAAGAATATCGGTCCTCTAATACTCGAGCGATGTTTAGAGAGAGACACACCTTTTGTCCTTGTTAATTTATAAGCGTTGAAAAATAAAAATAAACGTTTTATAACAAAACCTATACAGAAGGTGAACGACAAACATGTTTGTTTATATGTTGCATGATGAGTGATGTCACTCACCGCTGACAATTTAAATTATTTTAGTGAAACGCCAATGAACTTGGTAAGAAAATAACATAATCAAAAAATGTTAATTTCAGTGACTTTGATGGGACCTCTTTAGTAAAAATATGTCATACACACTTGCTATGTCAAGCCAATAGAGAAAAAAAATATTTTTCATAGGAAAAGTTGATTTCAAATGTTAGCTTTTCTAAAAAAGGGTTTTGTGTATATTTTTATTATAAAAAATCCAAACTCAAACCCAAAACATAATTGTTGAATTTTATAAGTGCAAAAAAAAGATTTTTCACATTATCGTAGTTAGTTTAGAGGCAATTCAGAGGATTAATTATCTGGAAAGATACTAGAAATAATAAACAAGGTAAAAGACTGGTGTGACAGGGAACAGAAACAGTCAGTATACCAGTAAAATAAAGCAAGATTCCGGAGCTTAACGATGAAAATATTCCATTTGCATCAGAGGGGAAATATCTCGGAGTCACCCCAGACTTAATTCTAACCTGTATTGTCAATTTGGAAACGGTAACCCGCAAGGCTACACTGTCCTTAAGGAGGTGCAAGAGTTTGCGGAAAAACCTGGGGTACAAACCCAAAACAAATGTATTGGCTGTACATCAAAGTCATCAGACCAATTAAAGCGTACGGCGCAATAGTCTGGTTCGAGAAGGGACATCAAAGAAATTACAAGGGCCAAACTAACCAGCTTACGACGACAGGCCAGTCTTGCAATATGTAGTGCAATGACCTCTAACCTATCGACTGCGCTTGAATGCTTAACTTTGTCCGGTTCACATGTTCTCAGAGACGGAGGCACAAAGAGTAACATACAGAATAAGGGCCAACCACCAGGATTGTAAGGCAAACGAAGTGGTATCAACCGCCCTAATTAGGGAACTAAAGTTGGACGCCACTCTAGGAATGGTATCCAACGTCATGCCCAACACGGTATACAGCAGAAAGCTATACCACATTATACTCCCAGAGAGGGAGGACTGGTCAAACAACAGGAACAATTTCTCAAATAACGATAGCTTCTGGGATACCGATGGATCCAAAGTGCTCTCAGGTGTTGGATCTGGAGTTTTCAGTTTCCAAGAAAAAGTCGAGATTAAACATAATCTCGGCCAATTGGGTACTATATTTTAGGCCGAACTCGTAGCCATTGGGTTATGTAAATCAAAACGAATTTTATACTTTACACAATAGTGTGTGTGCCTAACTTACGAGTGTCAGAAGGAGCAGGAAGTTGATTTTGGTTGTTTTCCTACTTACACAAGGTAGCATCCCTAGACGTACGTTTCTGTGTGTTTCACGTCATCAGTAGAGAACAGCGTACCCAGGTAGGCCAATTTTAACCAAAACCAACTCCTACATACGAATTACTCGCGTTTGTGCAATGCGAGTAAATTCCAAGGTGTAGCGCCATCTAGCGAACTGGCTCGAGCACTCGAATGGACGAAACTTGTCATAGATGGCGCCTCTGCGTCTCAGACAAGACGATGTCAGTTTGCTTAAACTTCTGACACTCGCAAGTTAGGCACACACACCATTGTGTGAAGTATAAAATTCGTTTTGATTTTTATCGATCCACACACAGCACGTTTTCCATCTTGTTTCTTTGCATTGAGTTATGTGCCCGGCTACTAACCACGAATGGACCAACAGGACTTAAGTCTTATCCGATAGTCAAGCAGCCTTAAGATCACTTGATTCCTATATGGTTTCATAGAGAACCGTAAGGAGCTGCAGGGACTCACTGAATGCACTTGGTAGCACTAATAATGTATCATTAGTATGGATAACGGGGCATTCTGAGCTTACAGGAAATGAGACCGCAGATT
Source organism: Aspidapion aeneum (assembly GCA_963576565.1). Taxonomy (NCBI): domain Eukaryota; kingdom Metazoa; phylum Arthropoda; class Insecta; order Coleoptera; family Brentidae; genus Aspidapion; species Aspidapion aeneum. Next base: position 202,450,018 of record OY755038.1, read on the forward strand.
AAGAAGCGGGGAAAGCGGCATCTGCCGACTTCTTCAGCCTCGAACCAGCCCTGGTGATAACATATAATGTTGCTAATAATCAACCATATTAAAAGGGATGAGAGAGAGATCATTAAATGACTGTAGAAAAACATCATTGGACTTACCTGACAGAAGATCCGTATAGTGACAGGACTTTTTATGTGTCACTGTCACTCTGTCTGGAGGATGATGAAACAGTCAGACATGTAATGTGAGAATGTCCGGCTATTGCACGTTTACGTCAGAACACTTTAAGTGTCTCGCACAAACTGATAGCTGGCCTTTTTTGAGGACTAGGCATCTAGTGGTGAGAAACTAGTCAAAAGTGAGCCACAATAGCACATAGGGATGGGCTCTCGGAGTAGTACCTGTTCATTTCGGAACAGGTTTTTACTCGGAACAGGTTTTTCAAGTTGTTCCGTTTTATCGGAACAGTTTTTTTTAAATCGGCTGTCCAAGAACAAAGAGAGCAAAGTAAAGACCTGATGACCTTTTTTTTTGGTTGCCAATTTTTGCATGGGCGCCCTTTTCAGCATTCCACCCCCCCCCCCCCCGCCCCGTGAGGCACGCGACGCTATTTTGACCAGTCCAGTTCGGAACAGGAGCAGAATTTTTGGAACAGGTTATTTCTCGAACCGGAACAGTTTGTACCTGTTCCTAAAAAGACGCTGTTCCGCCCATCCCTAATAGCACAGTGTAGATAACTTATATACACTGTGGTGGTCGCAGTGGAAGGGTTGCAAGGCCCACAAATCATCATCACTTTATCATATATTTTAGTACAATCCAGTACATTTTATTGCTTACGCATAATAGTAGGTACATTTCAGAAACTTCGCGCAGCAACACTGACATAAACTAAATCCTTCTACTTGAGCAAAGGTTACTTTATGACCAACATTGGTTATAAGGGCACATCGATTAAGGTACCTACTTACATCAAAAAATCTTTTTAAAGCGATGGAATCATTGGTCCGTGGAGGGTGAGGGCCAGGTTTGGGTTTCTTCTTGGAAATCCAATCAAAATTCCTAAATCCGTATTTCTTCAGTTTCGGCCCATGGTTGATATAATGTTCATATGCAGTTTTTTGCCGTTTTATTCCAATTCTGTACATAAAACATGTATTTTAAAACAATTTTTAATAATATCATTGTTTACAGTTAGACAATGATAATGTAAAAATAATAGTAATAGTTCTTTGTAGGGATAAATGTATGTCCAGTTGACTTGCATTAAAATCCACTAAGAGTGAAACCAGGACGAACGCAAAGATTGGCCTTGGGGGGGGGGGGTATCCAACTCTACACCTATATACAGAGTGATTTTTTTTAAATAAAAGACTTTTAAGAACTTATGGTAGTACGATTTTTGAAAAACCTTGAACAGGTCGATTCTGTTGGCGAGAGGGATACTTTTTGATTATCTTGATATTTTTGTATTAGGGGAAATTGGGCATCCCGATGAATTATGTCTTTTAAATGTCTTTACAACTGGGTACCAAATTTTGAAAATTATCGATTTGATTTTGAGATATACAGGGTGTCCCAAATAAAAGCAACTACATCGGGATTACGGAAACGGTAAGAGATACGAGTTTGTTTAAATAAGAAAAAAGTTGCGCTATTCTAAGCCCAATCAGATCAAAATTAAAAATATCTACAGGGGTTTTTAAAATATTGACCAAAAACGAAAAATTGTTTTTTGAAAAATTGAAATATCGCCGCCATCTTTCAACAAATTTAATGAAATTGGGTGGTTTTGTATAAGCAATGAATGACGTTAACAATTTTTTCTAGGCCTTCTAGATTTTTTGATGGCTCTAGCCAACTTTGTTATTTCTTATGACCGCCATATTGAATTTATACTTCAATAAATTAGGCAACCGTTTATAACTTTTCAACCGTGTATAATAAGCCTATCTTTGAATGGCAGAAAATGTGAATTTATTTAAAAGACTGTTTTTCCCTTGGTTGGCCGTAGTTGCGTTTGTTGTCATACCTACGCAACTATCTGTCAAAACTTTGTCATTTATTTGATTTATCTGTTGGAGTTTTAAAGTTCCTTTTAATAGGATAGGATGTATTATACTTGGTTGAAAAGCTCTTTTAATGATCTGTTTATTGACGTATAAATTCAATATGGCGGTCATAAGAAATAACAAAGTTGGCTATGGTTTCAAAAAAACTAGAAGGCCTAGAAAAAAATTGTTAACGTCATTCGATTGGCCGTAGTTGCTTATACAAAACTACGAAATTTCATTAAATTTGTTTGCAAGATTTTTGCTCGACATTTTAGTAACCCCTGTAGATATCTTTAATATTGATACACCACCTGATTGGGCTTAGAATAGCCCAACTTTTTTCTCATTTAAACAAACTCGTATCTCTTACCGTTTCCGAAATCCCCATGTAGTTGCTTTTATCTGGGTGATACATGCATAAGGGAATGTCATTTACCTTTAATTTTATTCATGGGCGCACCCAGGGGGGCGGTCTCAGGGCCCGTCACCCCCCCCCCAGGCTAAGATTTTTGTAGATATTTTTCACATATTTCATGCATACAAGAATAAAATAGCGTAAAATACGACATCATGGGGTCCCAAGACATATTCCTGGGTGCGCCACTGTGCTGTAATAAGGGATTTGTGGAATGTTAATACATTTCTACATTTTAAATAATTGTTGCGCCACTGGCAGATTTAAAAAAATAAAATGAATTTGTTGCTTTGTTTAGAAACTACTTTTTTGTATTATCGACGAAAAAATTAAAATCGACGTTTTTATTTGCTAGATGAAAAAAGTTTAGATAAAGAAAAAGAAGCAAAAAATTTAAGAACCTGTTGATCAAGAATGAAGAGCTGGCGAATGTTAATATAAAAAAATTATCTTAAAATCATACAAAGATTCCCAACCTCTTAAAATATTGACATTCAATTATGTGACATCCTGTGTATGTCACTTATATCTTTATTTGCTTGATATCTAAGTCAAAAAAAGGTTCTTAATTCGAAACACGCAAACCAATTTAAGGAAAACAATCCCCGAAATAAAAAATCGCATCGAAATTGGCTCAGTTCAAGCGCTTGGACAGACAGAAAAAGTGCAAACCAATAATTCCCGTTTTTTTCACATACGCGTGAATAATTACCTGATTCCTCGGGAACCATCATACAGCTTCTCGTCTTCATCTACCGCACTAGACTGGACACAAAAAAGGCAAACAAATAAAACTGCAAAAAATATAATCGAAATTTTATAAACCATTTTTAATAAATAAAACGAGTAGTGATGGGTCGTTCGCGAATGAACCGGTTCAAAGATCCGGATCTTTATACTGAGCCGTGAGAACCGACTCTCCGGTTTTCAAAGAGCCGGTTCGCGGATCCGCGATCTGTGAGGATCTGACGATTGAGAAAGCGTCCGAATATTCACGAACTCTTCCGACCACGGAACTCCCGACTGAACCGCAGTTATAACCGCTCGAAAAGATCAAGCGACCGAAGAGATCCGAGATCCGTTGAATGCGTTGAATCTCACGAATCGCAAAGATACAGAACACTGGAGGGAGGCTGCGTAAAGACCACGTTGACAACTTTTATTTAAAAACTTTATTTTTTACGGCACAATTTTATGATAATTTATTTACTTAATTACTTGAAAAAAAAGGGCCGTGTTTCTTGATATTTTGTTTATGGTCCAACTACAATGACTTTGTTATAGTTTTCTTATGTCCCGCCAAGGATTTGGTGGCGCCACCTCTCAACCCCGTGGACTCTAGAGGTCTATTCTTAAGGTTAGTTAGGAAGTCTATTCTTTGAGTTTAATTAGAGCAGGGCTATCAAAATGGACGGGCCACGATCCTCCACTTTGTTGACGTCACATCCGGGGCTGATTTTTTTTTTTATGGTCACGTTACGACACAGCTGATTGTCTTTAAAATTTTGAAGTTGGAATGACGGTTCATGGATATTTGATTTTTTGTTAAATAAAGCCGTTTTTGAGATTGTTTTTACTTTATTCTGGCAGAACAATTTTTTTTAAATGTATAGTAAGCCCTAATTTTTCATAGCCGCTTCATTAGCTCACAAAAAAATTAAGTTTAAAGCAGAAGCGAATGTGACAATCACATATGACAAAGTCAAATACATGTCAAATATAACAGTTGGCATGTGGTACATGGCGGGTAATTTGAATTCAAAATAAGGAATGCTAAATCTTGAAGATTTTAACCTTTTAATCATGTTGCTTCCTTACAAACCTTTGGAGGAATATCGGGATGGTGTCTGAGAATATTTCACTGAAATTTTGCGGAAATCTGTAGTGCCATTTTGAAAATATCATAAAAAAACGTCTGACCTCCCATAAGACCCAATGTAAAATTCAGCCCCGGGAGAACAGCTGATTTTTTCAGGGTCGTGGCCTCTATTTTTGTGTTGGCCTTGATTAGAGAATATCTTTAAAAAATAAAGAGATCCGGATCCGCGAGCCGGTTCAGTGAGTCGGCTCTTTGTACTGACCCGGATCCGTTGAGCCGGATCTCAAAAAAGACCCGGATTGCCCATCACTAAAAACGAGCAAAGTTAACTGCCTTGTTTTAAAATACGGACTGAATAATGAATCATAAACAGCAGATTATAAATGGACTCGAAATCTTTCTACCGGTTCTTTTTATAACATCTTTCTAGGGGAATCCCGCAACTTTACCGAAAAGAAGTTTATTCCATTGCTGCCAACATAAATGTAGATCGATAAAATCCAGCTGAAGAAAATATAAGCACCATTAGCGTAGCTAAGGTGGGGCCGAACGGATTCTTGCCCCATCCACCCTAGGAATGAAAAATAATTGTATGCATAATATAGGTGTACAGGGTGTCCCAAATTCTATGTTTTTTAATAGTTTCAGATGTTCCCGGAGAAGATAAGAAAAAAACGGACTCCAACTTGCGAGGCTCGACATTTTGGTAATATTGTCGTGATTTATTTTATCGGCCAGGCTTAAAACCTAATTTTTGCTCCTAAAAGGATAAAAAAACAGATTTTATCCCCGATAAAACAAATCAACAACTATTTACGTTTGGGGGGTAAACTCAGATGGAAGGTAAGCCAACAAGAGGTCGGACCAGTCTTCTTTAATGATTACTCTCGCAAGAGATTGTTATGACAAGGGAACTACAATCAATTCTACGTGCGTAAGTAACCCCGAAAACTGGTTTCCCTCCTTAATCAGTTTTCTTATTTTTGAATGGTTTTTATTTCAAACAAGCAATAAATGTTGTACATGTTGGAATGAAAAATATTTAAAGCTAACCTAACCTTGTCTGTGTACCCTGAAGTAATTTTATTAAATACTACTTACATTATTAAACTTGGAGGGAGCACTTTCGGCTCCCATCACATGAAACTTTCACAAACTCGGCACACCCCCTTCCAGTGTCCCCTATCGCCACTCCTTTTGGACTGTCCTCGATTTAATTTTATTATTAAATCAATCACTGTTTTTGCAAGCTTGCCACTGCTTATTAAATTGACTATACAGGGTGCTTCATAACAATATGACAAGCCGTTTTTAAGTTACGAGGGGTTTTGCAAAGTTTGCATTTAGGAAGAGGGTCTATAACTTTTTTATTTATGAAAATTTCATTTTGGTGTAAATTGCTTTTTTATAGATTTTTTCATAAAGAATCCAACTGTCAAATTGAATCTAATTTGTCACTTTTAGTTTTTAAGACATTACATTAAATTATCATTTCTTTTGGAATGACTCCTAAGTTTAAAATTTTTTAGCATGATAAATTAATAAATTTGTAAAAAAAAGGGGTAAATAAATAAATAAATAAAATATTGGGTGTCATTTTAAAGGAAATTTCATGCTAATTTTAAAAGAAAAATACTTTGTAATATCTTTAAAAAATAAAAGTGACAGACAATCGAGGGGTCATCGGCACCCTAAAATTTTGTACAGCGTCCAACAGGACTTGGGTCCTGTCGTGTACTGTTGGGTCCTGTTGGGTACTGTCGTGTACTGTCGAGTACTGTTGGGTCCTGTCGAGTACTGTTGAGTACTGTCGTGTACTGTTGGGTCCTGTCGTGTACTGTCGAGTACTGTTGGGTCCTGTTGAGTACTGTCGTGTACTGTTGGGTCCTGTCGTGTAGTGTCAGTGGCGCACCCAGGAATGTGTCTTGGGGGGGGGGGGGGCCGACAGCTACGAAGCGCGCCCTCAAAAAACTTACGACCAAAAAAAAAAAAGGGACAGCTACAAAGCGCGCCCTCAAAAAACTTGCGACCAAAAAAAAAACAAAAAAAAAGGTCATCATGTGTGGGGGGGCCCGACAGCTACAAAGCGCGCCCTCAAAAAACTTGCGACCAAAAAAAAAAGGTCATCATGTCTTTTCGCAACTACGCCACTGCTTGGGGTTGGAGGGGGCCCGAAGCCTCCTGATGTCAAATTTTAAGGTATTTTTCATGTTTTATCATCAAATATGTAGAAAATATATTACAAAATCTAAGGCTTGGGGGGCCCCCCCCCCTGGGTGCGCCCATGGTAGTGTCGAGTACTGTTGGGTCCTGTTGAGTACTGTTGGGTACTGTCGTGGACTGTCGAGTACTGTTGGGTACTGTCGTGTACTGTCGAGTACTGTTGGGTCCTGTTGAGTACTGTTGGGTACTGTCGAGTACTGTTGGGTGCTGTTCAGCGGCGTAGCGTGGGGGGTTCGTCGCCCCCCCCCGCCCCGAGGGTAGTGGCGCCCCATAGGTGGGAGAGGCGCCCTTGTGCCGTATCGGCCGCCCCCTCATACATGATGACCTTTTTTTTGTTGTTGTTTTTTTTAGTTGCAAGATTTCGTCAGAGGCGCCCTTGTGACTTATCGGTCGCCCGCTGACATATGATGACCTTTTTTTTTTTTTTTTGGAGACGGCGCGGTTCAAACGCCCCCCCCCCGCCCTTTCGGGCACGCTACGCCGCTGGTGCTGTTGAGTACTGTTGGGTACTGTCATGTACTGTCGAGTACTGTTGGGTCCTGTCGTGTACTATTGAGTACTGTTGGGTACTGTCATGTACTGTCGAGTACTGTTGGGTCCTGTTGAGTACTGTTGGGTACTGTCGAGTACTGTTGGGTCCTGTCGTGGTACTGTCGGGTCCTGTTGTGAAATTTGTACAGTACTGTTGAAAGCTGATGACCCCTCGTAGACAATTCAATTTGAAATACGAGCAGTGGCGTATATAGAAAAAAGTTTCGGGGGGGCCCGAGACAGTTTAGACAGTTTCGGGGGGGCCCAAGACCTCATAAGGCCGTATTTTACGCTATTTTATGTTTGTATTCATGAAATATGTAGAAAATATCTAAAAAAATCTTAGCTTCGGTGTTGAATTGGAAGCTCGGTTATTAGTAAAGATAAAGATCTACGAATTTTACCTTGTAGATTTCATTATTTATTATACAGCGATCTTTGAAAATGTCCTTATTTCAAATACACCTATGTATCTTGCTTAGTTTACAAGATATTTCATTTATATAAAAATATTTTCCATGCAACTATTGTGTAATTTAAAGTGAAAAAAATAAATACGGAAATGTATTTTTAAACCAAAAATTGTTTTTTAGTATTGCAAAATAACAAAATAAAATTTTGTTTTTAATGACAGATGCCAAAAATAAAACGATATATTAAACATTTAACAGCCTAATTTTTTCCCTAAGAAAAACTATGAAAATGTTTGTAGAGAATTGTTTTTGTCAAAAAATTTAAAAATGTCAAATAATTTGAGTTTTTTTTTTGACATAATAACAATGTTGAAACAATTTCTTTTTTACTTTTATTAAACCAAACCAAAAAACAATTTTTAGTGTCATAAAAGAACACCAGAGTTTGACCATAGGGTCAAAACCGCAGATTTTTAGTACACCCGGTTTCCACCTATGCGTGCCTACCCCGATTTAAAAAACGCATCAGGTGACGAAAATTCATTAGGGGTCAATTTTCGGTGGCTCTAGGGCTAGGGGAAACTGAAGCCCCCTACCCACTAAGCACAAAATCGTAAAAAACGTTAAATAAATGTTGAAAAAAAAATGTTTTTTTTCTAACACAAATTTGTGTTGAAATTAAGTCAACTTTTGACAATAAAAAAACATGTAGAAAATCCTAACGAAAATTTCACGTAAAAGCATTACCAAAAATATATTTCTAACTAACTTTAAGAAACCAGCATTAACAAAACCATAATTTCACTAACATTAAAAATAATACCATCAATATATGGTTATTTTTATAATGTTTTTCCTAGATCTCATTTCTAACGTTGAATTTAAGATATATGAAGCTAATAAATGTTTTGTTTTTTAAACATTAAAAAAAATTATACTATAGAGGGCGCTGCCGCATAGTTCCACTGCAGTGATTTAAATGAAGCATCACAAAATTAGGTAAGAAAAGTAAACAAAAGTAAAAAAATTGTTTTGTATGGAATATCGCATACCTACGTTACAGTTAATCAGACAGGGAAAGCGACAATTCACCGACACTGATTAGCCGCCGGACCTTAAGCCGTGTATTCATTTGAGGCAGAATTCGCAAGCCTCGCATCGGGACCAAACGAATGCTTCGTTTGCATTCCTGCTAAAGTGAATACGCGCCTTGAAATTGTTTGCCTTGTATAGTCCAACTTATACCCATTTGTAATGACGTCATTTTTGTTTATCTCTGTTTAGTATATTATAAACAGCGGTGACAATAAACTTTAAAAAAAAAGTAGTGTCTATGATTCAAATAGGTAGGTAATTGGTTCTGTGAAGTATCCGTCACTGTCAATCAAAAAACATTGATTGGCAAAAATATCTACGCCATACGTTTTTTTCTCAACTGGTGACGTCATTACAAATGCGTATATGTTAGACTATATTCACTTGAGCATGAATTGTTTGGCCTCGTAGCGAGGCACTTACTACAAAATTATTGTTTACATAGAATTTTAAATTTTATTTTCAGAAGCTACGGATCCGAATTTCCTTTACTGAGTGTCGAGTTCATGAAAACCTCAACGGACTGTTGCTACCTTAGAGTAATAATAATATAAAGAGAAGAAGTCAACCGCGGCCCCGTGTAAATTTTCCTTATTCGTGGCGGTCATTCCTGAAAACTTAGAATTTGCAGAATCCCCGGCGATGGCAACATAGCTGCGTCACTGGAATCATCTCGAAAAAACCACACTGGGCTGAATTTTCACAGTATTTTCAGAAACATAGCACTTCTTGTTTATTTTTACGTCCAACTAAGTTCTTTTTTACAAAAATAAAACTCAGCACACAGAAAAATACTCTGCCAATATATGGGCCCCTAAGCTCACACTAGGTACTATAGTTATAGTGTACGTGTGAGCTAATATAACTAAAAACTTAAATATATTTTATTTAACTCCAGACTAAATTACCTTTTGTTTGATACCACACAAGCCATGTTTTGACTTAAACTCAAATTTTTGAAATCTACCCCCACCCTTAAAAAAAACAAAAAACTAAAATGTATTTTATGAACACACGCCATATTTTCACTTAAACTCTAATTTTTAAAATATACCCCCACCCTTTTTTTTTAAATAAGTTAAAATGTATTTTGTTTAACTGCAGACTCAATTACCTTTCGTTTGATATCACACACGCCATATTTTCACATAAACTCTAATTTTTGAAATCTACCCCCACCCTTTTATTTGGTTTCTGTTCGGTGGATTTTGTTCATTTTTAAATGGGACCATCTCGACCCAAGACCCAGCCTAGGTACCAAATTTCATTAAAATCGGCCAAGCGGTTTTTGAGTTATGCGCGTTGGTCGTTACAGACATACAGACAGACAGACAGACAGACAGACATACAGACCGACAGACAGACAGACAGACGGCGCAACAAAAAAGTTTCAAAATCATCTGAAACGCAAAGATATATAAAAAATTTTGAAATCGGAGCAACTTTTTTTTTCTCGAAAAAATTAGGATCACCATAGCTCACACTACTATAGTATAGTATATGTGTGAGCTAAAAACACCAAAAATTCAATATACCGAGTCCCACGGCCAAGATAACACTGCATTTAATACAAACACATGTTACTGTCAGTGTCGACCTTAGAGCTTAGGAATATCTGGGCTAACCGTTCACGACTTGAGGACCCACCTAATTAAACTTGTTGCCATTATATAAGTGAAAAAATAATCTTTTGTTTGAAACTCGTAGACAATGATTAAGTAGAAATAAAACTTTGGACTTCCATTGTCTTTATCTGAGGGCACGGTAGTGCCTCGCCAAGTTCGCGCTGCCCTACCATCTTTTCTTGAAACATTTCAGCCCATATTTGACCTATCTAAAACTCTACTTCGGAAAGAGCTACGAATCTCATACTTTGCACAGTCGTAGACCTTCATGGAAGTAACAACCCCTCCAAGTTTCATGGACTGCTATAAAGTAGTAAAGTAGTTACGAAATTTCAAAAAACGTCGAAATTTCCACTCACTCACCAACTCACTCACTCATGTATAGATCATCAAAATTCTACTGTACTTCCAGACCTGCTATAAAGCTGAAATTTGGCGGACTGATAGAAATTATGACCAAACCCCTGGAAAAAATCAAAAAGCCCCAAAATTCTAATGTACTCCCCTCCCCTACACATGTAAAATTATTTAAAAGTAACATTACACACTTCTAGAAATGCTAGAGAGCTGAGCTTTGACAGACTGATAGGAACTATGATAAAACTATAGGAAAAAAATACCCCAAAATTCTAATTTACTTCCCTCCCATATAAATGTAAAGTTATATAAAAGTAACATTGCCCACTTCCAGTAACGCTAGAGAGCTGAGCTTTGGAAGGCTGATAGAAACTTTGGTAAAACCATGGTAAAAAATTTAAAAACCCCAAAAAATTTTATTTACTCTCCTTTCCTATAAATGTCAAGTTATGTAAAAGTAACATTACCCACTTCCAAAAACGCTAGAGAGCTGAGCATTGGAAGACTGATAGGAACTATGATAAAACTATAGGAAAAAATTTAAAAACACGAAAATTTTAATTTACTTTCCTCCCCTATACATGTAAAGTTATGCAAAAGTAACATTGTCCACTTTCAGAAACGCTAGAGAGCTGAGCTTTGGAAGGCTGATAGCAGCTATGATAAAACCATGAGAAAAAATTAAAAGACCTCAAAATTTTAACTAAGGCATGGCAAAAGTTTTGAACAATGTTCCGCATCTTTTACTATTTTAAAAATTAAATATTATCCAATTCCTTTAAAAAAGAAGTGAAATCATAAGAAAAACATTTCATGTAAAAAAAGCCAAGTGCGCGGCATTCCGTAACAAGAATTGAGATAAAAGTAAAGTCAAGTTCTCCAATAAAAATTTCAAAATGAAAGTAATTAACTAGTTTGGAAATGTTTTTCTAAACTTGGCTATTACGGCTGTAAATGACTCTTAGGCACAGTGCTAAATTGAACATAAAGAAGTTTGGCTGTAATAGCAAAGTTTAGAAAAACATTTCCAACTAGTAAAAATCTTTCATTATGAAATTTGTGTTGGGGAACTTGGCCTTACTTTTATCTCAACTCTTTTTACGGAATGCCATTTTCGCGTACTTGTTTCTTTTTTACATGAAATGTTTTTGTGTTGATTAATTTTAAACAGGACGTTTCAGTAAGTAAGTATATCTAACCATGATCTAACCGTTTTCAAGTGTAAACTAAACAATCCAGTCTAAAGGCTACTACTTATACTACTTGGTGTGCAGTCGGCCCGCTCCCTTTTTACCTTCCTAGCCCGCACAGCAACGGCTAGAGAAGGTATTGTTTTCGACAAAAAATCTACCCTAGCAATATCGTCGTGATGTCTGTCTGTGTTATGTGTGTATGTATGTATATCTTTCCGTAACGCGATAGCTCCTAAACCGCTTAACCGATTTACATGAAATTTTTAGGTAAAATAGCACTTGATATTGCAACGAGCTGATTATATTTTAGTCAAAATTCATCAATGCTAATGACAGTTTTTTGACAGTTAAAAAGTATTAAAAAATGCTAACTTCTTAACGGAACGTCGCATCAATATGCGGTTTTCGGAATATAGAAGCGCGCGTTTTTTGAAAAAAAAATTATGTTATAACCGAAAAGTTCGTAGGAGCTTTCATTTCGGAGATATTTACAAAAAACTGTCTTCAAGGTTGATATAACGTGGAGTGTGCTAATGGGCTAGGAAGGTATCAGATGCGTCATGGATCCATTTATTTAATTCCAAGACGCTTGTTTTCCTTAAGGTGTGGTTTTACACAGAAAAACTACAAAACTACTAAATACTTAGAGAAAATTAAAACAATCCTATGAAATTTTCGTTTGAATGGTTAATAGTGCTTCAACTCTCCAAACAGAAAAGCCGCATTTTAATATAATAAAATAGAATATCCTTAATACCGGTTAAAACTGTTGGAACAATGACTAATAGTTAATCGTCCTCTACTATAGGAAAAAGGATTCCCTTTTTACCTGGGGATATAGTCCAAGTAGCTCAAAACGAAACCCGGCCCTGCTAACACGAAATCCGTAATATGATGTCATACACCTGTTGCCACGTCCTGAAAAAATTGTGGGAAAAGAGGCCGTTCATAAATTATGTTGTCTAAATGAGTTTTTATCGCAAATTGTAAGACGAAATACACAGCATAAAACGACGCGACGCGGGCTTATAAGCACATGATATATCGCACGGTTTGAATAGCCTAACCAACTCAAAGCACTATATATTTTGGTAAGGTAAGAAGTTGAACCTTACTTATTATTTATAAAATTTTACAGAGGCAGAGGAGGCGGCAACAGCGGAAAAGCTATATTGTTTACCAACAAATGAATGAATGACCGCCGAAACCGGGGCTACTACTTCTCTTTATATGTTATTACTCTGAGGTTGCTACCCTGCGTTTCCAAACTAGAAGAATTTTATTTACGTTATTTATGTTACCTTATATCTTTAGAGATATTTGGAAAAAATATATTTTTTCATTGTTAAAAAAATATTTATTTTTCAATGTTAGAAAAACATTTCTATTTCACTGTTAATAATCAATATTTTTTTAACGTTCGAAAAAAACTTTAAAAAAACGTTATAAAAACATAAGATTATTTTTCTAACGTCAGAAAACGGGTTATTAAGCTTCTTTTTCACTATGAATATGACGTTAGAACTAACATCCAACCTAACGTTATGTTTTTAAATTATACATTATTTTGACATTATTAAAATGTTTTTGTGTTTAGTGGGTAAGCCCCCCCACATCTTCGTACGCCACTGATGTGGTCAAACTATTAGACTTACTCAGACGTATTGTTTCCTTTTCAGCACATAGACGTCCTTTTTTTTCTTTCTTTATCGCATCAATAAAACAGTGTTCTCTTCTGTCTGGCAAAAAAGTAAAGGTGCGTCGGGTATTTCACTCCAACCTCTAATGTTGCGTAGCCAATTTCCTTCAAGTCCTGTGCTCAGACTGAACTTTATTGCGGTGCGCCACTGGCATATTTTAAATCCCAAAATAAATAATCTGCTTTGTTTAGAAAACTTTTTGGCCTCTTGTAATTTTTTGTGTTCGCGGCGTTATCAGAAAAATTAAAACAATATAATAACAAAAATGTTATATAATTTAATTTTTAAAAAAGTAATTTTATTTTCTGAGGGTACGGCAGTGCCCCGCCAAGTTCGCGCAAACTGATGTATATCATATTTTCTTGAAACATTTTAGCACATATTTGACCTATCTAAAACTCTACTTCGGAATGACCTACGAAACTAAAACTTTGCAGTCGGAGATCTTCATAGAGTTAACAACCCCTCCAGGTCTCATAGACTTCCATAAAGTAGTCATGCAGTTTTAAAAACGTCGAAATTGCCACTCACTCATGTATAGATCATTGAAATTCTACTGTACTTCCAGACATGCTACAAAGCTGAAATTTTGCAGATATAGAAATTATCAAAAAACCCCAAAATTCTAATTTACTCCCCTCCCCTATACATGTAAAGTTATGTACTTCCAGAAACGCTAGAGAGCTAAACTTTGGCAGACTGATAAGAACTATGATAAAACTATAGAAAAAAATTATCAAAACCCCAAAATATTTAAATTGACTGCCCTCCCCTATAAATGTAAAGCTATGTAAAAGTAACATTCCTCACTTCCAGAAACGATAGAGAGCTGATCTATGGCAGACTGATAGAAACTATGATAAAGCTATAGGAAAAAATTAAAAAATCCCGAAATGTTGATTTACTTCCCTCTCCTATAAATGTAAAGTCATGTAAGTAACATTGCTCACTTCCAGAAACGCTAGAGGGATGAGCTTTGGAAGGCTGTTAGGAACTATGCAAAAGTTTTAAAGAATATTTCGCATATTCTACTACTTTAAAACTTAAATATTATCCAAATCATTTAAAAAAGGAGTGAAATCATAAAAAAAAATATTTCATATAAAAAAAGCCAAGTACGCGAAAATGGTATTCCGTAAAAAGAATTGAGATAAAATAATTACCCCCCCACATAGAAAAAAAATAATAAAAATAATTACAAAAACAGTGGTTCCGTCGGCCATTACCTTTCCCTCCCCCCCCCCTAGATTTTGACACAGATCGGCGTTATTTGTAATACGCGTCTTTTAGTTAAATATTAAGACCTATATATTTACAATAAAATAGAAAATAAACAATAACTAGAAAAAGTCAAAAAGGATTTATTCGTGTGTGAAAAACAATTAACATTCCTGTACAAACCTGCATCCTGAATTGCGATTAAAAAACCACATTTTCACGTTTTAGTCACGTTAATAATAATAAGGAAACGAGACCCAAATATCTGACAGTCTCTCCTGACAGCCCCTCCGAGGAGAGACATAGAAGTAAATGGAGAGGAAGTAATTATCGAAAAAGAAATGATAAAGAATAGTATTAAAAAGCTTAAATCCGGAAAAGCTAGCTGACCTCGGGGAATATACGCTAAAATGCTCAAATATGGATGAGAGAAACTACAAGAGAATCTCACATATATTATCAATCAATGCATCAACGGACATCCAGTACCTGTGGAAAATTGCATTCATATCCTCAATATATAAAATACTCTGCCAATATATGGGCCCCTAAGCTCACACTAGGTACTATCGTTATAGTGTACGTGTGAGCTAATATAACTAAAAACTGAAATATATTTTATTCAACTCCAGACTAAATTACCTTTTGTTTGATACCACACAAGCCATGTTTTGACTTAAACTCAAATTTTTGAAATCTACCCCCACCCTTACAAAAAAACAAAAACTAAAATGTATTTTGTTAAAGTCCGGACTCAATTACCTTTCGTTTGATATCACACACGCCATATTTTCACTTAAACTCTAATTTTTAAAATATACCCCCACCCTTTTTTTTTAAATAAATTAAAATGTATTTTGTTTAACTGCAGACTCAATTACCTTTCGTTTAATATCACACACGCCATATTTTCACATAAACTCTAATTTTTGAAATCTACCCCCACCCTTTTATTCGGTTTGTGTTCGGTGGATTTTGTTCATTTTTAAATGGGACCATCTCGAGCCAAGACCCAGCCTAGGTACCAAATTTCATTAAAATCGGCCAAGCGGTTTTTGAGTTATGCGCGTTGGTCGTTACAGACAGACATACAGACACACAGACAGACATACAGACAGACAGACAGACAGACAGACGGCGCAACAAAAAAGTTTCAAAATCATCTGAAACGCAAAGATATATAAAAATTTTTGAAATCGGAGCAACTTTTTTTTCTCCAAAAAATTAGGATCACCATAGCTCACACTACTATAGTATAGTATATGTGTGAGCTAAAAGGAAAGTAGATTGTACGGTAGGATTCTTAGACATCTATAGAGAATGATTTTCATGAACAAGAAGAAGAGCAAAGTGGGTTTCGTACAGGCAGATCTTGTAGTGATAATGTTTTTTGTCTTAAACAAGTAATTGAGAAAAGAAGTGCCAGAAATATAGAGGCTCATGTTACCTTTGTGGAACTACAAAAAGCATATGATACCGTTGCAGTAGAAAAATTATGGACAGTGCTAGAGCAAAGGGAATGTCCTTAAATTACGTAACGCAAAAATTCAGGATTTTTGACCACCCCCCCCCCCCCCCCACCCTGCTCGTAACGCATTTTCAGGAAAAAACACATTAATAAAACATTTAGTGTAACGCAAGCCCAAACACCCCCTCCCCCCCTAAAGCGTTACGTAATTTAAGGACAGGCCCAAACTAATATCAATCATACATACATCAAAGCTATAAAATAACTATATAAAGGGTCAAAATCTAAAATTAAAATTGGAAATCGACTTTTAAAAGAATTCCTGGTAACCAAAGGCTTAAGACAGGGATGTTGTATATCTCCAACCCTTTATAAACTATATATCGCAGTAGCTCTAAAAAGCTGGAAACGTAAAGTACACAGCATGGGAATACAACTTGACGACCGATTTACTATATACACACTACAGTTTGCTGACGACCAAGTAATTGTGGCTAATGATAAAAAAGACATGGAGTATATGATGAGAAAGTTATTTATTTAAGTTAAGATTTATAGTACTTCTGTATTGGAAACGAATGAAGTGAGTTAAAACTAGACAATGTATACTGGGGTATCACATTTGACAAGACAGGAACAGACTGTAAAGAACTGGAAAAAAGAATGGTAAAAAGCAAAAAAGGTTATTGGATGTCTTAACAGTAGTACAAGAATAGAGACTTGTCGCTTAACAGAAAAATCCAAAACAAAAATGAATAGTGTCGAAATGGATGCAATAAGAAAATCAATGAGAATATCTAGAACAGATCATATAGCAAATGAGATCATAAAAGAAAGAATGGAAATCGAAGGAAGCATAACGGATGGCATCACTAAAAGACAACTGATAAACGACAAAATATTACCAAAACAGGTCTTAGAATGGCAACCAATAGGGTGCAGAAAAAGAGGGCGTGCTAAACTAGAATGACAACAGTCAATCCAACGATTAATAAGTCAAAAAAAACTGACAGAAGATTGACAATCATCTTCTGTCAGGTTTTTTTGACTCATCGAATCGAAGGAGGTGGAGAATAGGCGTCGGACAACTTAGAAAAACGTTAGCCGACATAGTAGTAGTAACAATAATAATATAATAATAATATTTATTATACAAATTATCGAGATATATACAGACAAAACTAAATAAATTAAGTACACAATAGTAAAAAAGAAAAGTCTTTTATGTTGCTTGTTTCTAAGGTCTCTACTAGATTTTCTACAGTGTCATTGATTATTGCTTTGTTCTGGTTTGTCTCTGTCAAATTACAGTTTTTTTCCTACACTTTCGATTTTGTTTCTTCTTCAATTTCCAGGTTTTCTGTTCCAATATTTGTGAATTTCTCCGAATCGCATCCATCTACTGGTTGTAGAGATTCTTTATCGTCCTGAAGCTCAGTAACAATCGGTTTGGTATCCGAATCTGAGTCAGAATCTTTTTCTGAGTCAGATAATTCTTGACTTCAAACTTGGAACCTGCCGGTTTTTTCTGGTCAAAGGAATAAACTTTCAACAATATGCTCATCGAAAAGAAATATACTTGAATTCTTCTTTTAGGGCCATAGCTGGTGAATAGAACAAGCACTTAATAGGGACATAAAACAACAACACAAATTTGTGCCTGTATCCTTATCCAAATAAGTAACGGGTCACTTTATGTGATTTGCATTTCCAAAAAATTATATTTAGAAAGGTAGAAAACTGTTCTAGTTGTACGCTTATGTTTGTGTTTGCGTACGACTAATTAAGGCCATCAAAGAGTTATACCGCAATAGTAAGGCAAAAGTTAAAATAAAAGCAAAACTAACCAAAGGCTTTCAAGTAAATAAAGGTCTTAAATAAGGTTGCTGTATCTCGCCTACGCTCTTCAAGATATACTTGGAACAATTCCTTAAAGTATGGAAGAGAAAATGCCAAAACATGGGAATTCCGTTGGACGAAACCACCTTGTATACTTTATGTTTCGCCGATGATCAGATAGTGGCTCAGGATTATGACGACCTCGAATATATGACACGAAAACTAATAGAAGAGTACAATAAGTGGGGACTAGAGGTCAATCTCGATAAGACAGAGTATATGTGTATCGGTGGAATGAAACAGGATCTAATCTTAAATACCGGGCAGCGAATTCAGTCCTGTGATGAGTATAAATACTTAGGTCTAAAAATTACAGCTGACGGAACACTAGACAAAGCTATAAAAGATGGAAACGTACAAGGAAGAAAAGCAATAACTTTATTAAATGGAATAATTTGGAACCAAAGTATATCAAAACATAACAAAAAGCTTATATATACCACCATTGTAAAAAGTATTATTACATACGGCTCAGAAGTATAGCCAATCAGGGATAGAACAGAAAAAATGCTTTCCGCTACGGAGATGGACTATTGGAGAAGAGCAGCAGGGCAATCAAAAAGAGAAAGAGTTACAAATCAAAGAATAAGAGAAATTATGACAGTGTGTGAACGTACTTTAGTGGATGATATAAGAACAAAACAACTGGTGTGGTAGGGACATGTACAAAGGATGAATGATGAAAGACTACCTAAACATATATTACAATGGAAACCAACTGGCCGAAGAAAACGAGGACGGCCAAGGAGAAGCTGGAGAGAAGGAATATACAGTGAAATAAGAATAAGAGGCCTAGATGATGAATTATGGGCAAACAGAAACGAGTGGAGATTGGGTATCGGAAGACGTAGAACGTTGTGAAACCGATAAAAATATATATATAGAAAACTGTTCTAGTTTTAAAGATTGTTTCTTTCCATCAGTAATTGGGATAAAAAAATAAACAAGAACTATTAAAAATCAAAAAGCATTTATTCACGTGTGAAAAAACAATTAACATTCCTGTACAAACCTGCATCCCGAAAAATTGCGCTTAAAAAACACATTATCACGTTTTAGTCATGTTAATAATAATTACTCGAAATATGAAAATATATGTATACAAATTATCGAGATATATACAGACAAAACTCCTAAAGAGATAAATAAATAAATAAAGTACATAATAGTAAAAAAGAAAAGCTTGAATATATACGTATACCAAAAATTGCATGAAAAAGATGACAAACAAAAATTAATTTCAGTCTTTTATGTTGCTTGTTTCTAAGGTTTCTACTACATTTTCTACAGTGTCATTGATTATTGCTTTGCTCTGTTTTGTCTCTGTCAAATTACTGTTCATTTCTTCCTCTTCCTTTTTTGTTTCTTCATCAATTTCCATATTTTCTGTGACAATATTTGTGATTTTCTCCGAATCGCCTCTATCTACTGGTTGTAGAGACTCTTTGTCGTCCTGAGGCTCAGTAACGATCGGTTTGGTATCCGAATCCGAATCTGAGTCAGAAACTTTTTCTGAGTCAGATGATTCTTGACTCGAGAACTTAATTGCGGGAGATTGAAACTTGGGACCTGCCAGTTTTTTCTTGCGCGATGGATTAAAGTGTGAACAGTATGCGCAGCGGAAAGAAATATATTCGAATTCTTCTTTCAGTGCCATACCTGGTGAATAGAAGAAACACTTAATAGGGACATAAAGCAATATTACAAATTTATACGCGTATCCTTATCCGTATACGTAACGTGTCCCCGCAACTGATAAACTAAAAAATGTTTTAGAGCACAATTCTGGGCCAAATTATGAAGATTTTTAAATGTACGCTACATTTTCATTTTGATTTTTTTTACCATATATTGTAGTTTATAAACCGCTGTATAACTTTCAACTAAAGAAAAACTCATTTTTTACTTTTATCATACTGTTCTTAGTCTTGGAAAAAGCTTAGTCATGTAACCCACAAAAATTATTTCCTATTTTTAATGTGGTGGAAGTGGGAGGAACATGGAAGGGGAAAGGGAAGATTATTTTATGCAGCGGCATTCTAGATGACTATTTTGTAAATGCACCGTCCGAATTAAAGAAATATAGTCTTATTAAATGTTTTAGTTCAAAAGCTAGTAGATTTAGAATCTAGAACAAATACAAAATATATTATACCCTGGCAATGCTGAAAAAGGGTGTTTTATACATAAATATTTTGTTGCAAATTTTTTTATGGCAGACCTAACCCTACAAAAACAAAATGCTTTTAGTGGACACCTAAAATATTTGAGCACACTCCCAAAAAACATGACCACAAAACGCCAAACTATTCACCCGTAAACCTTTTCTTGAATATTTTTGCCGTTAGTTTGTTTTATTTATTTTTATTTAACAGCTCTCATTGGTGGACGCCAATATAGTTATTTGGCGCCCGAATTAACCCTCCCCAATCGCACGACTGGTCATTTGGACACCCAAGATCAGAAATTTCTTTAGAAAAAATTCGAGGCCAACTACCGTAATTGAACCTGTGAGCACTCAATTTTCAGGCAGATCTTCAACATATACGTAATATTCCAATACTGTTACCTATTTACACAATGGTTGGCATGTGATGCAAACATTCAGAAATAAAGGTACGAAAAATGCACAGATACCAAATTTACATAGAAAGAGTTTTTGTCAACTGTACGCCGATGATTTGACGTAACGAATACAAGAATAAAATAATATTCATGCGTAAAAGTATAACCAATCAGGACCGCAAAAAGGATAGACTTATACCCATTGATATTGCTATTTCAAATATGTTTGCATTCTGCATCGTAAGGTACCGTAGGTATTGCAATAATACGTACTATATAGAAATAATATGTCTTTGAAAGCAACCAATCAGGTCTTTTTTGCTTAAAGACCCCAAGGCCCTCATGTTTGCATCATGAATGGGCAGTTACCGTGGGTATTGGAATATTATGTATATGATCTTCAACCGCGAGCAATGTTTTGCATTGTTAAGAACTTGAAAAACCCTATCGAAAGCCACGTATGATCTCCAATGCGCTGTACGACACGGATACGGATAGGGTCGAAATAAAAAAAATGCTTTATGTCCCTAATAGTATGTTTACTGATAGAAGTCCCAAGAGGACAAATGGATTAAATATTTAATTTTTGGACAAAAAGTGACTGTTTATAAAGAAAACCAAAAAAACTGAAACACTATTAAAAGTCAACTGCCTTTATTATCGTTTTGGAGCAATGGCAAATAAAAAACTAAAATCCTATAAAAAAGTAATTTTCAAATATTAATTCAGGATCCCAAACTTAATTTTTCTGTAAAGTTTTAAATTTTAATTGATGAAACAACCGTTTTTGATCAACACTGCTAAATAATCGCTACTTGCCGGAGCAGATCTCATTTGGAGTAACTGCAAATTAATACCTGATTGATCCAAATCCTAATCAAAGGCGTCAACATTTTTGTTTTTATTAAAAAAAAATTAAGCGAGGAAAACAATAAATTTTAAAAATTCTAATACCGTTTGTAAGCAGCAAGATATCCTAAAATAATCTTGTTTTCAGAACTTGAGCTGGGCGAACAAAAACTCCATTATTTTGGGTTTTCCATACATTAAAGAAAAAAGAAAAACGAAAACGAATCGAACAAAGAAATCTTAACGGGAAGGACGCTCCGAAAACAATATAAGAGTATATATCACTGTGACATTTTTTAGCATACATTGCATTCGACACCCTAAGGTAAGTGCTGCGCTCCTCACTTATTATCAGTGACCTTAGTTTATACAGGTTATATGGGAAATTTTTGTCTCGGTGAAATTATAGTAGGGTCTGTGAGTAAAAAGCAAAGTAATTTAAGTTAAGTTTTCCTATGTACAGTTTTTGACATAATAACGGTCAAAGTTCGCTAAATGGTAGTTTTTGTGAATGTTCTAATAAAAAAAACTCTTACCTACATCATGACCGAAAAAAATTAAGATACTTAATTAAAATATCATAAAAATTACTTAGAGGCCTAAAGATAAGGGCACTTATAATGGCATTCTCAAATTATAAGATAATATACGGGGCGCTAAATGGTCGTTTTTGTGAATGTTAAAATAATAAAAACTCTTACCTACATTATGAACGAAAAAAATTGAGATAATTAATTAAAATATCATAAAAATGACTTAGTAGAGGCCTAAAGACAAAGGAATTCTGTCACTCTCAATTCATTAGCTTGTTATAACTGCACCAACGAATTTTAAAACTAGAACATTCTATTTTGACATGAATTGATAGTTTTATATCATATTTGAAGAAAAAAAATATTTCTGTTTTTCCATTGTCCCAATTTTGTATAGATATAAATTTTTTAATTGCGGATGTTTTTTATTACTAAAAAAATTGACTTTTTCGTACGAAAAAAATGAATTTACTAGATATATTGTATTAAAACAGATCATAACGAATATTTGCTATAGCTTTTGGTATATTTAAAGGGTCTATAAAAAAATCTTTCTTTTTGCTCTTAAATTATTTTAAAGGTATTTTCGAAAAACGGAACACTAGGGAAAAAAATGTTTTTCTGTGTCTAGTTTTAAAGATATTAATATTTATATTTTTAAATATTTCGAGATTTACCGGACGGCAACATCAAAAAAAGGTATTTCATCTCCAATTTTTGCTGCACTTACCAAAACAATAAATATAAGATAAATTAGTAGAAAAAAAATATACACAAGGTGCCTCATGAAAAAGGCCAAAAGTTCTAGTAAATCAACGCATCCTAGAATACTGTTATACCTACATGCAAAGGGGCGTTTGCATGTTAAATTAATAAATTAAAGTTGTTTAGTTAGATAAAGGTATATACTATTGACTTTCTAGTTAAGCTAAAAATAATCATAACAAAAACATTTCATGTAAAAAAAAGCCAAGTACGCAAAAGTGGTATTCCCTAAAAAGAATTGAGATAAAAGTAAAGCCAAGTTCTCCAATACAAATTTCAAAATGAAAGCCAAACTTCTTTATGCTCAATTTAGCACTATGCCTAAGAATCATTTGCAGCCGTAATAGCCAGGTTTATAAAAACATTTCCAAACTAGTAAGAACCTTTCAATTTGAAATTTGTATTGGAGAACTTTGCTTTACTTTTATCTCAATTCTTTTTACGGAATACCACTTTCGCGTACTTGACTTTTTTTACATGAAATGTTTTTGTAATGATTTCACTCCTTTTTTAAGGGATTTGGATAAAATTTAAGTTTTAAACCAGTAAAATATGCGGAATTTTATTCAAAACTTTTGCAATGCCTTATTAAAAATGTTGAGGTTCTTTTTATATTTTACTATGGTTTTATCATCGTTCCTATCAGCCTTCTAAAGCGCAGCTCTCTAGTGTTCCTGGAAGTAGGCAATGTTAATTTTACATAACATTACATTTATAGGGGAGGAAAGTAAATGAAAATTTTGGTGTTTTTAATTTTTTTTCTATAGCTTAATCATAGTTACTATCGGCCTTCCAAACCTCAGCTCTCTAGCGTGTCTGGAAGTCGACAATGTTATTTTACGTTACTTTACATTTACAGGGGAGGAAAGTAAATTACAATTTTATGGTTTTTTTATTTTTTTCTATGGTTTTATCATAGTTCCTATCAGTCTGCCAAAGCTCAGCTCTCTAGCATTTCGGGAAATGGGTAATGTTACTTTTACATAACTTTACATGTATAGGGGAAGGGAGCAAATTAGAATTTTGGGGTTTTTCAATTTTTTCCAGGGGTTTTGGTCATAATTTCTATCAGTCTGCTATACTTCAGCTTTGTAGCATGTCTGGAAGTACAGTAAAATTTTGATGATCTATACATGAGTGAGTGAGTCAGTGAGTGAGTGGCAATTTCGACGTTTTTTGAAATTTTGTAACTACTTTACTACTTTATGGAAGTCCATGAGGGGTTGTTAACTCTATGAAGATCTACGACTGTGCAAAGTTTGAGATTCGTAGCTCATTCCGAAGTGGAGTTTTAGATAGGTCAAATATGGGCTGAAATGTTTCAAGAAAAGATGGTACGGCAGCGCGAACTTGGCGAGGCACTGCCGTGCCCTCAGATAATGTATATAGTGCTGCGTTAGTACTAACAAATGTTTGCAAATTGCAATCAACAAGCTTTTTTCTTAAGATATAATATTTTTCTACTGTTTGAGCTTATAGTAGTCTATAAATTCGGTATGTGCAGGAAAAACTGGAGGTGAAATACTTTTTTTGATGTTGCCGTCCGGTAATCCGAATAATAGTTAAAAATATAAAAATTAATAAACCTTTTTAAAATTAGACATAGAAAAAAAAATCCTCTAGCTTGACACTAAGTTACGAAAATGAGCAAAGGGAAATTAAAATTCACAGAACGGATTTCCAGAAATAACTGAAAAATAATTTAGGAGCAAAAAGGATGATTATTTGTTTTTAATAGACCCTTTGACTAAATAAAAAACTATAGCATTTTTTTGTGTATTGTATTTAAAATATTCGCTATGCTATGTTTTGGTACAAAATATAAATTAATTGTCGTACCAAAAATGGCTTAAAACAGATGAAGTAAATTTTATTTAGTAAGAAAAAAAAACTGTAAATAAAAAATCAATATGTATATGAAAAACAAAAATAATTATTTTCTTCAAATTTCAAAACTATTAATTTCACAATACAATGTGCTAGTTTTAAAATTCGTTAGTAGTGCAGATATAAAAAAGTTAATTTTTTGCCTAATATACGGGGGTATTATCTAATAAATTGACAAGAATGACAATATAAGTGACTTTGTCTTTAGGCCTCTACTAAGTCATTTTTATAGTAACTTATTTTTTTTTTGTCAAGAGTTTTTGTTATTAGAACATTCACAAAAACGATCATTTAACGAACTTTTACCGTTTATATCTCAAAAACTGTACATCAAAAAACTTAACTTTCCTTAATTTTTTTTTTACACACGTCCTACTATAATATACTTAAAGTTCTCTAAACTATGGCAATAGAGTTTTTAATAAAAGCAGAACTGTTTATGAAGAAAAAATTTAATTTTTTGTCTATTTGTCCTCTTGGCACCTCTATGCGTGAACATACTGTGTGTAACCGGGTTTATAAAATGCCAAAACTTACCGTTATGACTGCTACACTGTTGACAAATAAGTGCGTACCGGTTCGATGGTCCATCGCCCACAAGATAGTCCACCATTTTATCCAAAACGGATCGATCCCTCGGTAAGACACTACGCGGAAGAGGTGTGATTGCCATGTTTCTTGGAGTGCCTATAAGACCTAAAAAAGGGCTATGACTTACTTAACTACAAAATTTCTCAGCGGCGGCATTGCGATCAACACAGCATGTCAAGCCAAAACTATGGCTACGATACATGGATGACACATTTATTATATGGCCGGAAAACGATGACGAACTGCAGAAGTTTCTACACCATCTAAACGGTATTCGAATAACAATCAAATGAACAATGGAAATTGAAATAGATTCGGCGATACCTTGTTTGGATGTCAAACAAATAGACAGAAACATTCAAATTACTGTATATAGGAAACCTACACACACGGGACAGTACCTAAATTTTAAGTCTAATCATTCTGTTACTACAAAACAAGGAGTTATAAGAAGTTTGTATTAAGAGCCATAAATATTTGTAATAATAATGAAGTGTTAACCCATAAATTTACAACATTAAAAAACACTTACAACAGAATGGTTATTTCGAGAAATTAATAAACTCAACGATCTCTAAAATTAAAAACAAACCAAAAGTAGAAAATTCTAAAAATAATAATCCGTTGGGTGTTATATAAAAATATTTAAAAATCTAAAAATAGTAATCCGTTGGGTGTTATATAAAAATATTCAAGAACATAAGACGATAGCCAAATACTATAATACAAAAACAGTATTTTTATTGGGAAATACGATAAGAAGTTTTGTAACTTAAACAAAACCAGAAAATCGCTCAAATAATAAGGAATGTATTTACAAAATCCCGTGTGAGTGTGGTAAATCATATGTAGGTGAAACGAAACGCGCTCTTCAGGTTAAAGTAAATGAATATCTAAAAAGTACCCAATTGTGTAAAGTTAAAGTGTTGCATAAGAAGTCGCATTGGCGAAAACAAAAGTTTATTGAAGCTGCGTTTTCAAAAAACCAAGCACGGACACACTTCTTAAGGAAAACAAGCGTCAGGGTTAAAAGGGGGCGGGCCGTCACACCTGACTGCAGTTTAGCCTAGGATAAACTAGTTCATCCTATCGCTCTTCGGATAAACTGATTTAGCCTAGGAAATACTAGTTTATCCTAAAATCGGGTTTGTCCGGTAACAATTATACACCTATCAAATAATCAAAGCTAATACTCATATGTAACACTTAGTGGCGGATCAAGGATGTCAGAGATTTTTTAACAAGTCTCAGCTCTGAAGTTTGCTATTACATGCAAATAAAATGAACATTTTTGAGAATTAAAAAAAATGTATGCATTATTAAGAAGGGAAGGACGGAGGTAGGGCTAACAGAAGGAACTTCGTGATCTGGTTAACTTAGGGCTAACGCCTGTCACAAAAAAGACCCCTGTGCTCGACAAAGAGTATCAGGCAAAACTAAATCCTCTGTTGGGTCTTCATGTGGTATAAATGTGCGAGTAAATGCGTGATTGTCCCGGGCACCAAGTTGCAACAAGTCAGATTATCTTGGTGAATTGAGCTGCCAAATTTTCTGCAATAAGCGGACAAAGTCAATAAGCAGAACGAAAATAACACTGTATCTTACCTGGTGTTTGCAAGGTCAAATTGGCAGGTGTGGATGGTAAGGCTAATTGTCGCCGTAGCGGGGTAACCATACTGTAAGGTGGAGAAGGTGGGCTTCCAGGGACCCCACCAAAAGACACCCGACCTTTCATGGCATTCTGATTTGCTATTCTCTGTCTTAGACCTGCCAAAAATACAACGTTGTATAAAATTAGACCCTTCGGGACTTGCCCAATTTGAATCACCCTAGACAGAGATGCCGAAAAATACGGTTTTAGTTTTTTAAATCCTAAAAATCGCTGATTTGTTTATAAAACTAAATATGGCTCGATTTTTAAGTCTGCATTTAGCATATAGGCTCAACTGGTGTAAAAATGAGACACTTTTTAAAACTTTTAAAGATTTTAGACTCCTCTGTAGGAATCGTTTTTTTTTTAGGATTTAAGCGATAATCAGAAAAATATTGCAAACGATAAAACATAGAAATTTGACCTATATGAGAAAAAAAATTAAAACTGTGCCTAATATTTTACCTTAAAAAAGTTCAAAAATGAGACAGGTCAGGCGAAATATGAGACAGTGATAAAATTCACGTATAAACAATCGGGTCGCCGTCTAAACCAAAAATAAGACATTCAAGGTAAAATTGAGACATATGTAAGTTTTTTTTTAACTTAAATACAACAAATAAGTGCAAAAAAATTTTAATTTATAGGGAATTTTGTAATTATAATTGTTTATAAAAAAATAAAATAAATTGTAGGTACAACTGTTGCTATCAGTTTATAACAGAAAATCTATCGGAATTCAAAATAAAATAAATTGTAGGTATGAGGTCCTTACAACTGTTGCTATCAGTTTATTATTACATTACCTCCACCGATTATGGTAAATGGCGTAAATAATTTTAATGATATTTATGAAAAGGAGTTAAAATAAAAGTTTTAAATAACGAAAATATTAAAATAAATGTACAAGACGCAGACAGCTATCGGCTCGTTTCTAAAATGATTAATGAAATAAAGCATCAATGGCACTCATACGAAAACAAACAAATAAGGCCAATTAGAATAATCGCGAATAGGCTACACTTCTCATGTGACCCACAAAAAATTGTAGCTGATCTACAAAAAAAAGGTATTAAGGCACTAGAAGCCAGCAACAAACTGAAATGGAGAACAAGAGAACCTGTTAACATGTTTATGCTCACATTTAGCCACGATGAAGATATTAACAAGATTTTTGAAATTTCCAGTATGCTTGGGATTGAAGTGGAAATACAAGCACTAAAAACCTCAAAATTAGTCCCTCAATGCAAAAGATGTCAATCTTATGGACACACGCAAAAATATTGCGCTAAAGAACCACGTTGCGTAAAATGCACGGGGAAACATCTTACTGTAGAATGCCCCAAACCAAACAAATCTAAGCCAAAATGCATCCACTGTGGAGGAAAGCATCCTGCTAACTACAGAGGATGCCTTGTTGCTAAAGAAATACAAAAAATGAAAAATAAACCTAAGAAACCGAATCTCATACCAAACGTGAGTACAAATAGACAAAACCAACAGACTAGAAACACAGTCACACAAAACTCTTTGACAAGGACATACAGCCAACCGAATACCTGATATAAATATCAGTAGTCAAAATACTATGGAACAAACACTACAATTAATTTTGGAGGAATTGAACAAACTTGATGAGCGATTAACTAAACTAGAAAGTAGGAATAACGGAGCTACCAACATGCCTCAAAATGGTCAGTAATCTTAGAATTCTAGCCTGGAATGCCAATGGTCTCTTGCAAAATCAGCAAGACTTGCAAGTTATTCTAGACATAGAAAAAATTGACGTCTGTCTGGTGTCAGAAACTCATTTCACTAACCAGTCTCACATTAAATTTAAAGGTTATAAAGTGTAATACAACATACAACTCACCCTAGCAATACTGCACATGGGGGACGTGCTGTAATAATTAAAGAAAATATATCACATTATGAGGAGATGGGATATAAAACCATAGAGATTCAAGCTACATTAGTAAGAGTAAAAACCAAAACATATACACTAGCCATAAGTGCTGTCTATATACCACCAAGGCATTACTAAAGAAAAATCAATATCTTAATTTTCTCGGAAAAATTAGAAAACCGTTTTATAGTTGGACTTTAATGCAAAAAATACCTACTGGGGATCTAGACTGACGAATTCTAAAGGAAAATAACTTTTGCAAGCTATTGGTGAATATTAATGTGAGCCGATATCAACTGGTAAGCCCAAATACTATCCAACAGATCTAGGAAAAATTCCAGATCTAATTGATTTTTTTTAAAGTAAAAAATATATCCTTAAGTTTTGTAGATATAGAAGAAAGTTTTGATTTACACTCAGATCATTCACCTATTATTCTAACTCTTAGTAAAGACATAATAAAGAAAGAAGCAAATATCTCACTAGTTAATAAACTGACCGACTGGATTAGTTTTAAACAAAGTCTGTCAGAAAAAATAAACCAATCAGTACCATTACAAACGCCAGAACAAATTGATAAAGAAATTGAATATTTTGTTACAAATATTCAACAAGCAGCTTGGGAAAACAGTCCAAAACAAAAGAGAATTTTTAAGGGAAAAAACTATGCAAAGGAAATTAGAGACCTTATAAAAAAAGGAAACTAAGAAGAAAGTGGCAACAAAGCCGTGATCCCCGGGACAAAACAAATTTCAATACCATGACGCAGCGCATAAGGCGAGAAATTCTAGTATAAAAATACCGACTATTCCCTTTGGAAAGCAACCAAAGATTTTAAAAAACCAATTATCCAAATTCCACCCATACGAAAATCTAACAACCAGTGGGCAAGGAGTAACGAAGAAAAAGCAGATATTTTTGCATTTAGAAAAAACATTTCAGCCCCACGAAGCACCAGATGAAAGCTTTCATTTAAATGAACCCCATCAAATCGAAGACCATATTAATTTACCAGAAATCAAAAATATTAATTCGAAAAAAGCCCCAGGGTATGATCTTATTAACGGGGTAGTCATAAAACAACTCCCCAGAAAAGCTATCGTAAAACTATGCAACCTAATTAATGCGTCCTTTAGGCTTAGGTATGTACCTAAACTGTGGAAAGTTGCAGAAGTTATCATGATATCAAAACCGGGAAAACCACTCCATGACGTGTCATCTTACAGGCCAATATCTTTGCTGCCAATTATATCCAAGCTCTATGAAAAATTATTGCTTAAAAGAATAAAACCCATCATAGAAAGACAAAAAATTATTCAATCTCTTCAATTTGGTTTTCGAGACAAGCATTCCACGATAGATCAAGTACACAGAATTACTAATATAATAGAAAAAGCACTAGAAGAGGGAAAAGTTTGTTCTGCACTTTTTCTAGATGTAGCACAAGCATTTGACAAAGTATGGCATAAAGGCCTTAATTTTAAACTAAAACAGTTTCTGCCAAAACAATATTCGGATATTTTGGAATCATACATATCTGATAGACATTTTAGAGTAAAACAGGAAGACTCATACTCAAATTTAAGAGAAATTCAAGCAGGCGTGCCCTCAGCGTACTAGGCCCTTCTCTATACTTATTATTCACTTGCGATATCCCAAAGCCAAAAAATTGTCACTTAGCAACATTTGCCGATGATACTGGTTTATTGACGGTAGAAAAATCTATTGAAAAATGCATAGAAAAACTTCAGGATGCAGTCACCGAAGTTCACAGTTGGACCACAAAGTGGCGAATAAAATTAAATGAAACCAAATCAATTCATGTTGATTTTACAAACAAAAATATAAATCACATACAAATAACAATTAACAACATTCCCGTACCATATTCAAATCAGGCAAAATATCTAGGTATGACACTTGATGCCAAATTGCGCTGGAAAGCACATGTTAAGAAAAAAAAGAAGAACTTGAGATAAGGAATAGAAAAATCAACTGGCTAATTGGAAGAAAGTCCAATTTAACAATTCATAATAAGTTACTGCTTTACAGACAAATACTGAAACCAGTATGGACATATGGTATTCAACTATGGGGTTGTGCTAAAGAGAGTAACATTCTAGTTTTACAGAGATTTCAAAATAAAGTATTAAGAAACATTGTGATTGCACCTTGGTACGTTCGAAATAGTGACCTTCATCGAGATCTAAAAATCGAAACTGTAGCAGAGACTATAAAAAAGTACGCAAAAAGCCATGAAGATAGACTCCATCGGCATGTGAATGTGGAAGCAATTCAGCTTCTAGACAATACTATGCTAGTTCGAAGACTAAAAAGAGTGAAGCCGTTTGAGCTAGTAAACTAAGTGAATTACATAAAACAAAATAATGCTGTAAACACAATTGTGAGCTACAGACCAAACAAAGCGGGGAGAACTGTTGAGTAAACCCTAGGTTTAAATATTGTTGGTGCAAGCAAGAAATTTCCTAATTTTCATTTTCTTTTCCTTTTCTGCGCGTTTAAAATAATTTAAATTTTCGCGCTCTAAAATATGCATATGGGGTTTCACGGCACCGGACACGTGGAAGAGAAGCAGCGCGGCGATGAGTGCGCAAAGAACCACCGACACAACAAGACACTAGCAAAATCACGTTCCCGAAAAAAGTGAATTTGAGGTGAAAAAACTGGACGTTTAAACGTCGACTGGAGCTGCAAGAGAGTCCGAGGTAGGTGCCTTTTCATATAAAATTCCATATGTATCGTAACTTTCCATTTTCAATCGTCAATACCGACAATTATTTTTAAATGTGCTTGTGAAGCCAATACCGGCGACCTATCGAAGGAAATTCCGTTATTTTTCAGCCCTTGCACGCACATTTAATGGCCCTTCGACCCAAATTATTAGTGTTCCAAACTACCTAGACTCCTGTGGTTCAGCAATTTCCTACAAAAATTCCAAATTTCTATTTTCTATTTCAAATTTCAAAATTTATTTCAATTTCAACTCGAAACAGACCATATTGTTTGACCACCCGTTGGTGATATGTTCCTTCAAAGTTGATCGAAGTGTTTATTACCGTTCAAAAATAGCTATAGCCAATGCACATATTTCGTATAGTTTACTAGTTCATCAAAGAAAGTTGATCGCTTTGTTCATTACATTTTCAGTAAAAGTGGCGTCAATACGCCGAAACTGAAAATTTAAGGCGGTTCTTCCATCTAAATTCCTTTAATTGTCGATTGTACAGGTGTCGCGTTAACGCGCAGGTGCAAGTGTCGCCGTCACCAAGGTCTCACGTTGCGCGCGTTGTTTCTTCAAATACCGAGGTTTCTTAGAAACTTTCAGACGGGACCGCTAGTCGTATGCACAGAGTGTGCGACTTGGAATCGAAAGGTGCGGGGTTCAATCCTTGGTGAGACATAAAAGTTTTTTTTTAAGGGATATGTTCAAATAATAACATACAGACAAACTTACAAACATTTCATTTCAAAATTTTCGAAAAAAGTTAATAAAATTAAAATAATAAAATTGTTTAATTTTTGCTAAAATTCGGGTTATATTTTAAGCTATATTTTAAGCATTTTTTTGGGTAATTTTAAAAACAAATTAACTTTCAAAAACAAAAATGTCTACGCAAAAACAGAAAAAACTTTGCGACAAAAGGCTTTTGAGCTTCAACCAAATGGCGGAAGCTCACGAGGTAGCTTTGAAAGCGAAGTCGGATACAGCGTTTCACTTTTTGTTTAAATCCAGATATGAAGACGTCGAAGAATGTCATGCTCAATTCTATAATTTTCATAACCAAATTATTGGCTCTCTCGAAGAGTTTAAACTTTCATTTGACGAGCAGGATAAAACTAGAAAAGACTTTGACAACCTTTATTATGAATGTAAGGGTATTTACTACGACCTTTTTAGGGCCAACCCTGTCAATTACGTAGGCAACCCTAGCCAACAAAATATTGTTCAGAGGTCAAATACAAGATCATTTCCACAACCACGGTTGCCAATTTTCAATGGTAATTATAAAGACTGGCAACACTGGTTTGACTTATTTAAAGTCATGGTACATCAAAATTCTGATTTAAGTGATATAGAGAAATTTCAACAATTGCGGAGTTCTGTTCTGAATGAAGCCCTTTCTCTAGTAAAAACCATTCCCCTCGCAGATAGCAATTATCACATTGCGTATGAAACCTTAGTAAAGAGGTATCAAAATAAACGAATTATTACTACTACCGCTTTGAATGCTATTAACTTTCTTTCAACTAAATCCAGTTCTGGGAAAGAATTACGTTCCATATTGGATACATTTTCTGAGAATCTAGCCATCTTAAATGAGCTTGGTTTTCCTACCAAAGAATGGGACTTTCTTACTTTTAACATGATGCTCTCAAAACTTGAAGTCAAGATGAGGACTGATTTCGAACTTTACTATAGTAGAGAGAAAAACAATTCAGAAATTCCGTCCTACACTGATCTTTACACGTTTATAGAAAATCATTGCGTTGCGCTCGAATCTGTAGTGCAAATGCCCAGTTTTAGTAGGCAAAATCAAACCCCTAGACAACCTCAAACTACGCGTAATTCTCAACAGAACAGTTTTCAGAGAAACAGTTTTAATAATTTTAATTCACCTTCTGCTTTCAATACAACTATTTCAAATCAAAGTTCAAATTCAAGAAATCAACAAAATACTTTACAAAATAGCAATCAACGCAGCAACCCTCAAATACAAAATAATCAGAACAGAACTTTTAATCCAAAAATAAAATGTTACCTATGTTCTTCGAATCACGCATTATCGAAATGTATCGAATTTCAAAACAAAAGTCCACAGGAAAGGATGGGTTATGTTCGGCAGGTGAATCTATGTCAAAATTGCTTACATTTTGCTCACCAGACCGTGAATTGCCCCTCCTCCTACAACTGCTTTACGTGTGGAGCTAGGCACCACAGTCTTCTTCACGTTCCACAACCAGTAGCGCCCTCTGTGAGTGTTAATTCTTATCCTCCAGAGAACGTTAATATTCCACTTTCCAATTCCAATAGCACCCCTATGTCAGGAAGCCATTCCACAAACTGTCATGCGACAATGATTTCCAAAAATTCCACTTTTCTACTTTCTACCGTTGTAGCTGACATGTTAGACTCAAGGGGACATTACCAACCAGTTCGTATCTTACTCGATTCTGCCTCAGAGGCAAACTTTATTTCAGAGAAATGTCTAAATCGTTTAGGTCTTTCGAAAAGCTTCTTTTCTACTTCTATTCAAGGCTTAAATCAAATGACATCTTCCAATACCAAAGGTAAGACAAAATGTCAAATCAAACCTCAAGGTCAAGCGGGACCTACCTTTGATTTTGAGGCTTTAGTACTTCCAAAACTTTGTACAGAGATTCCTTCTTGCGCTGTCGACTCGAGCAAGTGGAATCACATTCGCAATATCAAACTTTCTGATCAAAACTTCCATATACCAAGTTCCATTGATGTCCTAGTAGGTTGTGAACTTTTTCCGCATCTCTTACAAGAGGGAGTTATCCACGGAGAGCGTGGACAACCTAGTGCTTTTAATAGCATCTTTGGCTATGTGCTGATTGGTAAAGTTGAAACTTCAAAGCAACAAAATCCCCAATCACTCATAAGCTGTTACACTTCCATCGAACCATCTCTGGATATCTGCCTAGAGCGCTTCTGGGAGATAGAGCAGGTTCCACATAAGGTTCATCACAGTTCTGAGGATATTATGTGCGAAAAAATATTTTCACAATCAGTTTCACGCAACGAATCAGGTAGATTCGTCGTTCCATTACCTTTCATAAACTTAGAACCCCAGTTGGGTGACACCTATCCAATCGCTTTAAAACGTTTCAAGCTTCAGGAAGCTAGACTTCTCAAAGACTCAGCTAATTATCAAGCTTACAAAGATTTTATGCAAGATTATTTAGACACTGGTAACATGATACCTATTCCTACGCCTATATCTAAAGATGTCTTGGATAATTCCTACTTTATCCCTCATCACAGTGTCTGGAACACTGGGAAGATAAGAGTGGTCTTTGATGGGTCTCAACGTAGTCCCAGAGGTGTCTCACTCAACGAGACGTTGTGCGCAGGTCCTAAACTGCAAAATGATGTCCGTGAAATTCTACTTAATTTTCGAATTCATGCTGTAGCCTTTGTTACTGACATAGTAAAAATGTTCCGACAGATATTAATTATTCCTGAGCACACGCGTTATCAAAATATTCTATGGAGATTTTCTGAGGATGATCCTGTCCAAACCTACTCCTTAAGAACAGTTGTTTATGGACTTAAGTCATCACCTTACTTAGCTATTCGTACTATACAAGAACTAGCTAAACTTGAGTCTGAAAGGTATCCTAATGCTTCCAAGGTGCTTCTTAAAGACATTTACGTCGACGACGTGCTCACTGGGCAGGATTCTGTGGCCTCTGCCAAAGAACTTCAGTCGGAGTTAATCTCCCTGTTGCGCCTAGGAGGGTTTGAACTTAAAAAATGGGCGAGCAACAGTCCGGAACTTCTCTCCTCATTCTCAGAATCAGAAACACAAATGTCCATTCGTTTCGACAAATCCGAACCTAATTTTGTAAAAATATTAGGTCTCCAATGGAATCCTATCTCAGATTCGTTTACCTACTTGGTCGCACCAGAAGATAAACCATGCACCAAGCGAGGTATCTTATCTCAAATCATGAAAATTTTTGATCCCTTAGGTTTCTGTTCTCCCGTTTCTTTACTTGCTAAGCATCTCATGCAAGATCTGTGGAAGGAGAAGCTGGACTGGGATTCTCAGCCTCCTCCGCATATCGTAAATGTTTGGAATCAATTTCGAACCGAACTTCCAAATCTTTCAAATATTCATTTACCTAGACGCCTTTCCATTGATCAACCACGTAGCATTGAACTTCACGGCTTTTCAGACGCCTCTATGATGGGTTACGCGGCTACGGTCTATTTCAGAATGGAGTCAGTATCCGGAGAAATCCATACCTTTCTTGTAATGGCCAAATCTAAGGTCGCACCAGTGAAAACAGTCAGTCTTCCGCGACTGGAGCTTCTTGGTGCCACTTTACTTTGCGACCTAATTTCCTTTATTCGAAACACTTATTCAGATATTCTTAACTTCAACCAAATCTGTGCATGGTGTGATTCCCAAGTGGTTCTATGCTGGTTGGCGGCTTCACCTCACAGGTTTAAAACGTTTGTGGCAAACCGTATCTGTCACATTCAAGAAACCATTTCTCCTACGGCCTGGAAATATATTCCATCAGCGCTAAATCCAGCCGACTGTGCTTCGCGCGGTCTTATGCCTAATCAACTTGTCAAACATGACTTGTATTGGGAAGGTCCTTGTTTTCTTAGGCTACCAAAAGAGAGCTGGCCTGATGATTTTCGCTGTCCAGACCCTCCGGAAAACGAGGTTATTCTGGAAGAGCGCAAATCAGTATTTCAAACATGCACAGTTGAACCACACATGCTTGATACTTTTCTTTCTCGTTACTCTTCCCTAGAGAAAATTCAACGCATAATTTCCTATATTTTTCGCCTTACCGAAAAGAAATCTAAATATCCTAACGAAAATATTACCGAAGTAGAACTTCAACATTCTCTTATTGTTCTCGTTCGGCATGTTCAACGTTCCATCTTTGCTGATCTCATTTCACGTTTGAATGACGCAAAGCTACTTCCTAAACAATTTCGTAAACTTTCACTTTTTCTAGATACACAAGGCTGCTTAAGAGTGGGGGGTCGATTACCACATTCTTCCGAACTCTCTTATTCAGCAAAACACCCTTTACTTTTACCACGTTCTCACCGTCTTACTCAACTTGTCATTGAGTACACTCACAAAAGGTACTGTCATCCCGGTCAAAAAACGTTGCATTACCTCTTGAGACAACAATTTTGGATCCTTTCCCCTCGCTATGCAATCGAGAGTATAACTTCTCATTGCATTTTATGCTATCGATTAAATTCTAAACCTTCCGTACAAATCATGGGCAACTTGCCTGCTCAACGCATCTCTCAAGTATAGGCATTTTCACATGTTGCCATAGATTATTGTGGTCCCTTTCCAATTACAATGGGAAAGTACCGAGGTGCAAAGGTATCCAAAGGTTATATTCTTGTCTTAGTCTGCTCCGCAACAAAGGCAGTTCACCTAGAACTTACCTCCGATATTTCCACCCCTACCTTTCTTGCGGCTTTTAAGAGATTTGTGGCAAGAAGAGGAAGAATCTCTGACATTTACTCAGATTGTGGTAGCGCGTTCTTGGGAGCTGATCGTTTACTCAAACAGTACTCCCAGGAAGCATGTCACAGTCTAAAAATTACCTGGCATTTTTCAAGTCCTGGTAGTCCGCACCTAAACGGACTAGCTGAGGCAGGAGTTAAATCCACCAAGGCAAATTTAAAACGTGTAATAGGTGAGCAACGGTTAACCTATGAAGAGTTTTTTTACTTTTTTGTGTCAGGTCGAATCCATACTAAACAGCCGGCCTCTATATGCCCAAAGTATGGATCCGAATGACTTTCTTCCACTGACCCCTGGTCATTTTCTTACCCTGGAACCGTTGAATTCCGTACCAGAACCCGAATTTTCTGATTCCAAGTTGAACACCCTGTCCCGCTGGCAGCTGGTGCAAAGGCTCCAGTCCGATTTTTGGAAACGCTGGAACTTGGAGTACCTAAACACCTTGCAACAGCGTTCTAAATGGACAGAGGCTTCTAACAATATTAACCTAAATACTTTAGTCGTGGTAAAGAATGAACAAAAACCGTCATTGCAATGGGCTGTTGGGCGAATTGTCGACGTACACCCTGGCTCAGACGGTCATATTCGTGTTGTGACCGTTAAAACAGCTACAGGAACATATCGTCGACCAGTAGTGAAACTATGTCCTTTGCCTATGCCCGACGCATAAGGCAAAATTTTCTTTTTCTTTCTTAATTTTTTCTAAGTATTTTTTCTTTTCTTTTAATTTTAATTTACATGCATAATTCAATGCATATTTGGGTTAATGTTAAATTGTATCGTTTAATTGCTAATAGGCGAATACTATTTAATTTTTCTTTCCTTTCCTTTTCTTAACTAAGTAAAAACACACGTGTTTTGGCGGCCGGAAAATGTTGGTGCAAGCAAGAAATTTCCTAATTTTCATTTTCTTTTCCTTTTCTGCGCGTTTAAAATAATTTAAATTTTCGCGCTCTAAAATATGCATATGGGGTTTCACGGCACCGGACACGTGGAAGAGAAGCAGCGCGGCGATGAGTGCGCAAAGAACCAGCGACACAACAAGACACTAGCAAAATCACGTTCCCGAAAAAAGTGAATTTGAGGTGAAAAAACTGGACGTTTAAACGTCGACTGGAGCTGCAAGAGAGTCCGAGGTAGGTGCCTTTTCATATAAAATTCCATATGTATCGTAACTTTCCATTTTCAATCGTCAATACCGACAATTATTTTTAAATGTGCTTGTGAAGCCAATATCGAAGGAAATTCCGTTATTTTTCAGCCCTTGCACGCACAAATATGACTTTTCTAGTAAATTAAGTTAAAACAAAATTGCTAATTAGTCTTACTGACTAGATTGTAATACAATAAAAAAGTGTGTTTGACAAATAAAAAAAAAATACAAAAGTTTATAACAGAACATCTATCGGAATTCAATTATTAGTATTTTTTATTTAAGTATCCCATTTTTCAACGGGATTTTGGGTGTCTCACTTTTACAACACTTAGGGTCAAGAGGTCAATTAATTACCCATCCCACCTTCATTGCACATGCTGCTGTAATTTGTTTTAAATTTTGAGCCTACAAGCTATAGGCAATGGTGATGAATTAACTTTATCAAGGTGGGTTTGGTTCGGTATTTCAAATTAAACTTTTACTTTTCCTAAGTTTAAGTTATTACTTTTTGTTTCCTAAGAAATTGTACCTGGTATTTATTAGACCTAATTTTCTTTTAGTGTACAACCTGTAGATGAGAGTGTATGCTCTCGAAACATATCATTGTAACAAAAATTAGTGGAGAATGACCGAACTTGTTTGAGTTAAACATATATTTTAAAGAAGCACGATATAGCACTGCTTTTGAGTTACCTTGATCGTAAACGCCAGCTTTGGAATAAGCAGACAAAGCTCCCACTTGAGGCCTTGGAGTTGGTTTGACAAGGGCCGGTGTTGTAGGAACAACCGCTTTTTTATTCGTTTCGCCAAATTTATCCAAAATTTTCTTTGCTACCTAAAACACAAAAGAACAATACAAGCGTTATGTAAACAATTTGTGGTTAAAACAAGGAAAACAGATCGGTTGGCGGAAATTATTTTTAAAACAATTCTTCCAATTTATTTGTTCAAAATTTATTAGAATTCTTTTGTTTAAAATTTCTTCAAATTTGTTTGTTCGATTTCTTCGAATTTTGTTGTTCAAATGGAAAATTGTTCAAAAACATTTTTTTAAACAGAAATTTATAATTACGTGTAATTTATGTGATTTCCGTGAGAGAAGTGTTGCAAATCCTATTCTCATTTCTTCTTGCTGGCGTCGTCGGTACGTTTGAAATTATACCAGGAACATTTTATATGAATTTGGATAACTTCTGAAGGGCAGAATCAAGAAAATTTTTATTAAATCGATAGAACCCCATATTAGCAGCTATGTCAATTGACCTTGCGAAAACAATACCTTGGTGCTATTCTTATCTCCCAACATTGTATACATATTACTGTTAGTTAATAGTTTATTAGAAAGTTTAGTTTATTATACCTTTATGCTTTTGTTAAATATTTTAAAAGAGATGTTTTAAAAATCCTAATTTTACAGAATCTACTACTTACCTTGTATGTTTCCGTTTCCATCACATTTTCCAAAATTTTCTTTTTTTCTTCTTTCAGTGTGACCAATTTTTTATTGTTTTTTCTTATTTTTCTACTGTAATACCATGTTAGAATGCCTTTGGCTATCCAAATGCTAAAAAATAATATTTGTTACTTTGAAACTGTTTGCATCGAGGTTTGCATAGATAACATTGTGAAATAAAAACAACTTGAAAATTGTTGTATATAATTTTTTTTATCCATCATGGATTAGTTCTATAGTTTTTTGAACTCTAAATCACTCCTCAAGGTACTAAGATTAAGGACTATTCTTATCCAGAAACCGTTTGGCCCGCCGAGGATTCGGTGCTGCTGACCCGATTCGCCGCCGAACTAACTCGCAGTTGACCCGATTAGCCGCCAAGACAACTAACCGCCGCGCGCCGCCCTAATTTTTGTTTCTTTTATTAAACGGCTAATTTATTATTTTGTTTAAAATCTTGCAAGAAACCTTTCTCAACCACTTTCCGATGAGCTACAGATTTTATAGTTTCCGATGAGCTACAGATTTTATAGTTTTAACAAAAAAATTCAAAAATACACACCGATTTGTCTCAAATTTAAAACACTACGGCGTTACAATTTTTGACTTAAATCTCAAAAAAATCAAAAACGCGCTTCCAAAATGGTGGATATTTCCATTTATATCAAATTTAGAACTTGGGGTGTTTATTTATTTATTTATAATATAACATGTAAATATAAAATATAAGTGCAGTTTAAGGTCGCCATTTATAATTTTTGAATTAAAC
Source organism: Aspidapion aeneum (assembly GCA_963576565.1). NCBI lineage: Eukaryota > Metazoa > Arthropoda > Insecta > Coleoptera > Brentidae > Aspidapion > Aspidapion aeneum. The sequence goes on from OY755038.1 coordinate 202,490,420, forward strand.
TTAAAATAAAAGTCAAAACAGCGGGTTCAAAATGGTAGATCCAAAATGGCGGACATTTTCATTTACAAACCGCTTTTTAAAAAAGTTTGGGTCTTAAAGGTTGCTTGATTTTTGAATTAAACCCAAAAAAATTAAGATAACGGATCCAAAATGGCGGCACTTTCCATTTATTAACGGATATGTACTACATTTGTAACGCTGATTATGATTTTTGACTCAAACTTTGGAAAAAATAAAATGGCGGAGGTGACCATTTATGAACCGATATGTATTATTTTGGAAGTTTGCTAATTATGAGTTTTAAACTAAACATGCAAAAAGTTAAAATGGTGGACTTTTCCTTTTATTAACCGATATATATTATATCATAATATATAGTCACCCCAAAAATAAATAAATGGAAATTTCTGCAATTTTTCTTTTTGTTAAATTTAATTTATTTTTTTGTGATAAAAACTGTGATAAAGCTGTAAACACCTGCCAAAATTGCAAACTGAAACAACGGCAGCGAGTTGGCCCAGCGCCAAGTGGGGTCTTCAGGGAGTTGGGCCGGCAGCGAATCGGGTAGTCACCGGCACTTGTTGACCCGGAGGAAAATTAGCCGCGATGAGTAGGCGAAGGCAAATTGTCCCATTTCCCCTGGTCACTAAGAAGAACACCAAAATTTCCCCTCCAAATGAATTTCCTAGATCCGCCCCTGATTATAGTCCAACATTCTAACTCTTTGCAACAGGATAAAGCACTTTCTTATCGGTTTTTTTTTTAATTTAAAATAGACTTACACTAGAGGGAAAACTACCAAAGGCAACACACTCCACAGCAGTTTATTGTGATCTGAAGACACTTGGGAAGAATACAAAAAATACAAGATGACTGCCAGCACAATGTAAATTAGGACAGCCAATAAAATAAATCTAAATATGATCTTTCTTCGCGCTTGCTCAGTTCTCTTCTGGAAATCTTCAATAGAGTTGATCTCATTGTCTAGCTTTAAGAGAACATCATAAGTGCTGATCTTTTTCTAAAACATATATATTTTTTTTTAACAACAAGGTATTTAAGTGAACATTAATAAAAATTCAAAGTCTACTAATCTAAGTTATTTGAATACAATTTAGACACCATTAAATTAGACAGATTAAAGTGAGACACTTTACACTAAAACCTTGTGTCAACTGGCATGTAATTTGCAAAAGCTTTTGCATGAAGTGGAGACCCTGTATGTATAACATATTTTTTAAAATATGTCATACATACAGGGTCTCTAGCATGAAGTACCTACCTAGGTACTGTCCGGCCAGAATAAAATGAGGCGCAAGAGAGATGGCTCAACTCAATCTATCTCCCTCTGTTTACAGCACTTATGTCTTACTGGGTGGTCTTTATTTTTAGCAAATTTACCATGAACAAAGTTTTAATATTACAAGAAAAAACGGTACTCGTCTGGTACGTTTAACCAAATCGACTCCAGTCCGTTCATATTTCACACCCTTTTATTCGGTTTTTATTATTGTTACCGCTGGCTCAACTCGACTCCGGCCCGTTCACAATTCACACCCTTTTATTGGACTTCTATTGTTATTGCTGGGCTCAAACAGGATAGCTAGGCACGTTTCATACACATTCTATACCAACGAAACGAAACAGTGGCGTATAGTTTACTCTTTTTTAATTTTTTAATAAAACTGTATGGAGTTCCAATTTTGAAGATATAATGAATGGTTTTGGATTTTTGCAATTTTTAGAAAGTTAATTGGTATTTTTTTAGTTTTCTAAATTCGTTCTAAATTTCTTCTAAAAACCTGATGAATATATATAATAAGTATAGAAGTTTTGAAAAAATATTTCTTTTTAAGAAAAATAAGGTATGGCGTTTTCCAGAAAAAAAGGCTTAGGAGGTGTAAAATATAAAATTAATACCTAATAGTGATGAATTAAAAAATTATAGCACTCCACTGGACAGAGAAAGATAGGGCTAGTTGAAGCCATCTCTTTTGCGCCTCATTTTATTCTAGCCAGACAGTACAGTCAGGATTTTTTAAATGGCCGCACTAGCAAGTAAAACATTTGCCTATTTGAAATAAGAAACGCCAAAAAAAATAGTGACCTTCTGTCTACAACACACGGTGGTCTTCAAGGGTGAACGAGTTTGTCAAAAATGTACTCAAAAAGGCTTTATGGGGTATCTTTAGCGAACGTTTGGTCTCCCCAAAACCACCTTCATTGAAATCCCACCTGATCGGAAACTCATAATATTTTTTTAATTTTTGGTAGTCATTTTTAGGAGATCTTTCTTTAATAGGCTACTTTTTCGTTTTCAAATTAAGCAAAAAATATCTGTTTTGTATATTTAAAATATATATATTCATTAAATCTTATAATCTGTTTCTAAAAATTCAATAAAGCCTAGAAAAACTAGAAAAAAAAACAAAAAACATGACACCTTATACAAATAAACTATAAATAAGTTGATTATAACTCTACTACTTTTTACTCACTCCTTTCGTGGAATTTTAAAGGGGGGTCGAACTTTTGATAAACCTGATTTTTACCCCTAACTTTAAAAACACACATCTTTTTCACCTAATATTCAAATCAATTCTATTAGTCCCATTTATTTACGTTTTTTAATGATGTTACAATGGAATTCTTCAATTTTTTTCCATAATTCGAACTGCCTAAGATATGCCGATAAATTTAGGGACAGGTAAGTTATAATTAATAAGGGTAGATCCGAGCAATTGGGTCAAATTGACCTTAAAAATAGCAATAACAGCTATTTTTTGAAAATCAGCAGGCAAAATTTTTTTTTCACATATTTCACTTATTTTGGAATAATAATGTCTAAACTCGGCTGACATGAAAAATTAGTCACATAAGGTGGCCCTTTGAGCCATTGAAAAAATATAATTTTTTAAAATTTGTGAATTTTATAAAAGCAAAGTTTCCAAAATAAAATTATTACAGCCCATTTCACAAGAAAAATTAATACATTTTTATTTACATCAAAAGGGTATAAGAATCCTTAAATATCAAAATTTATTTAATGTTGATTTCATATTCGGGGACAAAGATATGAGTTTTTAAAGTGAAGGGTAGTTGAGACTTGAGACTCTTAAAAATCATCACGAAAAATAAAAAAAATCCAAATTATTTGAGTTTCTGATAATGTGGGATTTCAATGAAGGTGGTTTCCCGTTCCCTAAAGATACCCCACCCCATAAAGAGTTTTTGAGTACATTTTTGACAAACTCATTCACCCTTGAGGACCACCGTGAACATTTATTTAACAACCACTATTTCTGATATCTTTAAATGATAAATTTTGACAGGAAAAGTCTCTTGTAATTAAAAAAGTCCCAGACTGTACCTTCCTACTGCCTGGCAGATCTGCACCTTGATCTGCACTGTATTTTTTAGTGTACCTATTTTACCTAATTGTATTGTGAATTACTTGCTGCAAACATTTTAGCAGTTTTTCAAATCAAGTCAAATCAAATATTATTTTATTTAAAAAATTGTATATGTACAAATAAAGATGTAACAATTGAACAATAAGTGTGAAGAAACAAAAAATGTTGCTGCATTAAAATGAAGATTTGGGTATACTCTGTATTATGTCTTTATGGGATTATTAGCCGCCAAGGAAAATTTGGCTGTGGCTGTCAACTCAATTTGTCAAAATTTTTGTAGCATGAAACCCCTTCGAGGGGTATACCTTACCCCTATATTTTGAATTGGGAAAGTGGGTCTAGTGATCCCTTGTTTTGAAGGCCTTTTGAATGTCCTAAAAATTTCAAAAATCTATCCATTAGTTTTTGAGATAATTGCTTTCAAACTTTCAAATTTAACATGGACTGATAAAATAAAAATTTTATTAGAATTTTATATTTTTCAGATTTAATTTTTATTATTATTACATGGTTGTAAAGATATTCAAGGGAGCTTTAAAACAAGGTATCACTAGACTCACTTTCCCTATTCAAAATATAGGGGTAAAGTATACCCCTCTAAGGGAGTTCATGCTACAAAAATTTCAAGATAGCCAAAAATTGTGTCCGCCTTGCAAACAAAATCGATGTGTTTTGGCATCTTTTAATTTCCTGATAATTTTCAAGAAAATCCAGGTGGATCCTTTTTTAAATTGTCACCTTGTATAACTCACTTTTTAGCATTTTTCAGATTTTCCACTATTTTCTTTAACACTTAGGTATTTTTGTTCCGCAAACTTCTAGTATTATCACACAAAAATTACATATGCCTAGTTATAACCAAAGTTATTACAACAAAAATGTTATATAAAGACACAAGATTCTTAAACAGCTCTCCTGTAAAATGCAAAAAAGTGAGTTATCAACTTTTGCCAAATGGCCACAGATTTATAACTACAAGTGTGTTGTTATAGAATAAATTAGGTCAACAGAAAATTAAACTCTGAGAAAGAAATAAATAAAATAAAAAAGAATCTTGTTTGATCCTAACCAAAACCAAAGCGGAATCTACACAGAGAAATTTCAATTTGAATAAAATAACATTCATTTGAAAGTGATTGTAAATGTAGCTTTAGATAGTACCTAAGGAAAACTTGGGCATAACTCCAAGTACTGTTGTATGGTGTACAAACTTTCATTCTGTAGTTCATCCCTCAGAAATATGAAAGCAAATATTTAAAAAGACTACAGAATAACCTCAGGAAGTATAGTATAGTCGAGAGTATAGTAGTAGGAGTATCAAAAAACCTTTGCAAACAGTCATTTTATAAGTTTAAACCTAATACAACCTAAAAATGTAGTAACTATCCTCCAACAACCAATGATTTTTGTATGAAAAAAACTAGTAATAACAAAATATGGTACTAAAATTTTTAATTAATTTATTATTCCAGTTTTCACAAGTGAAAAAGATGGTAAAAAAAATTTGTCATACCCTAAACTTGGCGATGATAAGTCCCATATTCCTAAAAAGACACTGTTAACCACAGCAAACCCAAAAAAGCCTCCTTCCTGTTATTTATTTCTAACCTCAAAATCTGGCCGCCTTTTGAATATCACTGTGATTTTAATAGACGAATCCTCCCATTCGGGAAAACGCGGAATCGTGCATAATTTGAAAATTCTAACGCGTTTTTTTATTTAAATTTTAAATTAGGAGAAAACCAAAAAAAAATCGTAGCTAGACCAACTGTCATTTTTGTTGGCGAAAAAAACAAATGAAGTTAGCCACGCGACGCACGCAACCATAAATCCAGTGGACCAGAAAAATTGTCTAACTACCAGAGTAAGCTTTAAGGATGTTCAAAAATTAAAATAAAATAATGGAAAGATACATACCTAGCCCAGGTCCATTTACCCGTTCGTGTAACTGTGCACCCCACAGACTTCTAAAAAACCAGCACCCCTATTGCAAAACTATAAAACGTTAAAAACATTTTGATGTGAGTGGATCAATTTTGCAGCTTTTTGATTAATAAAATTATCTCTTTCCATTACCTTTATAGGTATGGCATTTATACGCATGGGCGCACCCAGGGGGGGGCGCCCGGGGCCCGGACCCCTTCCCCCCAACCCTTACATATTTTACATATTTTCTACATATTTTTTACATATTTTCTACATATTTCATGATAAAACACAAAAAATAGCTTTAAATTTGACATCATGAGGCTTCAGGCCCCCCCCCCCCCAAGACACATGCCTGGGTGCGCCACTCTGTATGTAAAGTGATGAGCTCAGAGAAAATAAATAAATGCATTTATATAAGTAATACATATTTACATAAAATAATCCTCCAAAAAATAAAACCTTTTATATGTTGAAAATTTTGTAAACATTTTTGACATGTTTTACATTTTTTTACATCTCTGACCTTTTTTTACATTTTTGACAATTTTTGACATTTTGAAAAATTTTTTGACATCTTAAATATTTTTTTGTTTTTTGAAATTTTTTAACATTTTTAAAATGTTTTTTGATATTTTTGGCATTTTTTTGATTTTTTTACCGTTAAAGTATTGTCTCTCTATTGTACGGGTGAGCCTATTGTACTTCAAGTACAAGACTTGGGGAAAATCAAGTACTTTCATAATGTACTTGGTACTTGAAGTACATTTGAAAAGAAAATGTACTTAGTACTTTTACAAATCTTAATGTACTTGGTACTTGTACTTGAAGTACATTTATAAAGTACTTGTGACAGCTCTGCCTACTATATATTTTTTCAACAGTATATATAGTATGCAGCTCCGAAATATAGTACAATACTAAATAATACAGTTGGCAACCCTAGGTGAGCCACTGTGTGGCATATGCATGCATGTCTGGTTTGCCACCTTTGCTATAGGCATTAAAATGGCTTCTTCTTACTGAGTTATAATCATATCTCTGGTTTTAATAATTAGTGTACTGTGGTTTTAATTTTAAAAAGCCAAAACCTTTAGAAATATAAATAATAACAATTTCTTTATTTAACAAAATTTTCTAAACAATAAAATTGAAATAAAATTGTTTACATGATTTACTTGTGCTGCTGCTGTTCCTGTTGTGTTCTTAGAAGTTCTTCTTCTTTTAATCTCTGATTAAATCTTTCTTTGCGTTTTTTAGACTTTTCAAAGTTTTTCCTTTGTCTTGCCACTCTTTCTTCTTTTAAACATTTACCCATTTTAGAGTCTTCTGGGTTACATTTTCCAAAGAATTTGGTAAATGGATGCTAAAATATCAAACAAAAGACATGAATACATGGGAAGGGGAAGTGCTATTGCAAATCAAAAATCCCAAAATGCAAAAATACTTCTTGACTATACATATTATTTCTTAAAGGCTATCTATGTCTTACAGACACTTTCTTACTAAGCCTTACAGAGCTTCATAAGGCTGATCAATAATCAATAGCACAAATTTTTTACAGGTCCTTATGTAACTGACAACCAAAAAAGGAAAAACACCTAATTTTTAATGATTTTTATAAATCCTGATTGGTCCTAGGATGGCCATGGCGAGATTTTTGTACAGGTCCTTATGTCTTAATCAGTCTGTCAGCCAAGATTTTTTACCCCCCCTCATAATGCATTTTCAAGAAAAAACACATTAAAATAACATTGAGTGTAACACAAGGCCAAGGGGTGAACAGCTAACCCAAAATGGGTACACCAATTGTGAAAATCCACAATCTTTTGCTAAGATTGTGAGGGATTGTGTAAAGATTGTGGCAAGATTGTGAGGGATTGTGGAGGACTGTGCAACAGCGTAGCATGCCTGCTGCGTACCTGAAGGGGGGGCCATCCAATCAAAAATTCTGGCAACCAAAAAAAAAAAAAACAAAACAAAGGTCATCATGTCTATAGTTTCCTTGGCCACCCTCTTAATTCACTATTACCGGCCCGGCTACTTAATAACCGAGGGCTGAACAGCTAACCCAAAATGTGTACACTGATTGTGAAAATCCACAATCTTTTGCTCAGATTGTGGAAAGATTATGAGGGATTGTGGAAAGATTGTGAGGGATTGTGGAGGACTGTGCAGCGCTGTATTTACCGTTACCGGCCCTGCTACTTAATAACCGAGGGGTGACCAGCTAACCCCAAAATGTGTATGCCGATTGTGAAAATCCACAATCTTTTGCTAAGATTGTGAGGGATTGTAGTAAGATTGTGAGGGATTGTGGTAAGATTGTGGGTGATTGGGAGGGATTGTGTAAAGATTGTGAAGGATTGTGAACAGATTGTGAGAAATGTGTACACCGATTGTGAGAGCTGTTCACCCCTCGCACAAGGCCAAACCCCCCCCACTCCTTAAGTGTTACATAATTTAAAGATAGGCCCTTAATGCAAGCTTACATGTTCCTCAAGCTCAGAATAAAATTTAACAGTTTCTTCTCGAGTCTGTTTCTCACTATGCAACTTTTCATTGAAATGCATGCATCTTTTGCAACTTTCTCTATTTCTCTTAAATGCCATCATCTGAGAGAGAGAGAACATGCATCAAACCAAAGTTGTATAAGTTTAATGCATAATCAGAACAAATAAGAATCAACACTTACATCTTGATGGCACTGATGCAGCAATCTGATTAACTCATTGCACGGCTCTGTGTGTAAATGGGGAGACAAATCTGTGTGCATTTTTATAACGCAAATCCGTATAAACTGTGATGGAAGTCAGATTCTTTGGAAAATGTAGTTTTTTTTTTGACAATTTTTTTGATAATTATTACAAAATTTTGACAAAATGAACTTAAAAAATGCCTTAGAATTAGGTTAGATGAGATTAGTAAAAAAATAATAACAAACGAGAAGTTAGCAATAGTTGACTCTTGATTTCGTAGAACCCTGTTCTTGAGTATGCTCACGTTTTTACAAAATTAAAAAATTTTGAACAAAACAATTTACGCGGACTTATCCCGAGTTTGTTTTGTAGGGAATATAAGGAACTTGAGGTACGTCCAAACCAAACAACTTTTGTTGCTAGGGTTGCCAGACGTCCCGTATTTATTTTGCGGGATTGTCCCGGGCAAGGTATTAACTAACGGAACACCATTTTGCATTTTATCTCACATAAATTGTTCTATTTCATCAATTCAACTTCAACACAAAAAATAATAAAACTATTTTTAACATCCGTTTGTGTAAAAATGCATATCACTCTGGCATCATTCTTAAAGGTGCGTTAGTAACTATCTTTTCAAGATAGTTACTAAAGTATGGCAGACCGGTACAGGGGGGCTATTTTCTTATATAGTGTGGTATGTTGTTTCTCACTTATACAAATGCATTAAAAAATGGCGTAAAATGTGCACAATAAAAAACAGCTAAAGGCGGGCAAGATTTTTTTTCTACGAGTAACCGCAGAGAAGCTGTAGCACTTTTTTTCTTGCACATTTAGCGCCGGTACACACACGCGTTTTTTCCTCCATTGCAGGACATGTCGCTTTTTTTGCGGTGACAACAAGCCAAACTTGTGTACGATTTTTTTACCAACAATGTACTGACAGTCGCACTTGCGTGTGTGGTGCCTCAACTGTGTGTATTGCGTCATTTATTTTATAGTATTGCGGTACCGCTGCGGCGGAAAAACGCGGGTGTGTACCGGCGCTTATTAAAAAAAAATTACCATATAGACGTGTTTTTTGTCAAATACGGTTTTTCCCTTAGCAACTAAAATACCGAGCAAAATACATTTTGTCATACAACGCTTTCATGATTATGTGGATGGTTTATGTTTTTTATAATTTTATATTTTTTTTCGCACACTCGAAAAATTATTTATTTGTTTCAGAAAGGTGCGCAAATTAGTTTTCCCATAGGTACTTAAAGCTTATGCGAACTCTGATTCCCTCGTTCGTCTCACTGCTTTTGCGTACTGGAACATTGACTGGAACTAGAACACATACATTTTGTGCACTGATTAGGAATTTTGCACTTTATTTATTTATTTATTTATTTACGAGCGCACAGTTGAATTTTGCGCATTGAAACTAATTGTATAATAACCGTATTATTTTACATTTGTACTTTTTTAAGACATTCGTCAAATAGTGCTTGCTGTATATGCTGAAATCAAATATTTCTCTACGATTATTTTCTTGCTTAAAAGTTGCAATGAAATAAGCTTGTAGGTAAAGATTATTTTAGTATTAGCTCACACATATACTATACTATAGTAGTGTGAGCTATGGTGATCCTAATTTTTTCAAGAAAAAAAAAGTTGCTCTGATTTCAAAAATTTTTATATATCTTTGCGTTTCAGATGATTTTGAAACTTTTTTGTCGCGCCGTCTGTCTGTCTGTCTGTATGTCTGTCTGTAACGACCAACGCGCATAACTCAAAAACCGCTAGGCCGATTTTAATGAAATTTGGTACCTAGGCTGGGTCTTGGGTCGAGATGGTCCCATTTAAAAATGAACAAAATCCACCGAACACAAGCCAAATAAAAGGGTGGGGGAAGATTTCAAAAATTAGAGTTTATGTGAAAATATGGCGTGTGTGATATCAAACGAAAGGTAATTGAGTATGGAGTTAAACAAAATACATTTTAGATTTTTTTTCTTCAAAAAGGGTGGGGGTAGATTTAAAAAATTAGAGTTTACGTGAAAATATGGCGTGTGTGATATCAAACGAAAGGTAATTAAGTCCGGAGTTAAACAAAATACATTTTAATTTTGTTTTTTTAAGGGGGGTAGATTTCAAAAATTTGAGTTAAGTCAAAACATGGCTTGTGTGGTATCAAACAAGAGGTAATTTAGTCTGGAGTTGAATAACATATATTTCAGGTTTTAGTTTTATTAGCTCGCACGTACACTATAACTATTGTACCTAGTGTGAGCGTAGGGGCCCATATATTGGCAGAGTATCTTTACTTATGTATATAAATATTTGTTGTCTAAGATTATTACCTAACATAGTAAACACTTCGTAAATATTAGTATCCAAAATCTTATTAAAACCACGAAAGTAATAACAATAAACAATAATTAATATCTTTTTTATTGTCTTGAAGCATTAAATATAAAAAAATATATATAATTCCTAAAATGTTTACTATCCTATACTTAACAAAATTGTGAACGATTTTAAAATCCAGCTGCAGCTCTGCCATTTTTGTAAATTTTTTCGGGAAATGCGACGCACTTCTTCAGTTCCCGGATGTTCAATATCTCCATGGAGCAGCGAATAATTTCTTCGAGAACCTCAGCCAACTCCTTTGCAGAGTAAGGCTTATCCAATGGTGGTACGTGGATAAAAAGTGATTTGTTTTTGTCGATAGTTAAAGATTGGTAATAGATGTATTCACATAAGTATCTAAAAAGACATAATAAATTAATATATTTTATTAGCAAAATCTCTATTTGCCGCATACAAGCATACGCATTTGATCGCTTTTTATTAAACGAACTCAAATAAAATAACTGATTTTTAAAGTCACGTATTGGGCGCACTGTTTGACTTGCTTTTATCAAGGGAAACTCGTACTTGACACCAAAGCATGTGCGTTTGGGCGGCTTTTCTTAGGGCGATTATTTATGGCCATCGACTTTTATTTAATTTACTTAATTTATTTAATTTATTTAATTTATTTAATTTATTTAATTTATTTAATTTATTTAATTTATTTAATTTATTTAATTTATTTAATTTATTTAATTTATTTAATTTATTTAATTTATTTAATTTATTTAATTTATTTAATTTATTTAATTTATTTAATTTATTTAATTTATTTAATTTATTTAATTTATTTAATTTATTTAATTTATTTAATTTATTTAATTTATTTAATTTATTTAATTTATTTAATTTATTTAATTTATTTAATTTATTTAATTTATTTAATTTATTTAATTTATTTAATTTATTTAATGTATTTAATGTATTTAATTTATTTAATTTATTTAATTTATTTAATTTATTTAATTTATTTAATTTATTTAATTTATTTAATTTATTTAATTTATTTAATTTATTTAATTTATTTAATTTATTTAATTTATTTAATTTATTTAATTTATTTAATTTATTTAATTTATTTAATTTATTAAATGTATTTAATTTATTTAATTTATTTAATTTGTTTAATTTGTTTAATTTGTTTAATTTATTTAATTTATTTAATTTATTTAATTTATTTAATTTATTTAATTTATTTAATTTATTTAATTTATTTAATTTATTTAATTTATTTAATTTATTTAATTTATTTAATTTATTTAATTTATTTAATTTATTTAATTTATTTAATTTATTTAATTTATTTAATTTATTTAATTTATTTAATTTATTTAATTTATTTAATTTATTTAATTTATTTAATTTATTTAATTTATTTAATTTATTTAATTTATTTAATTTATTTAATTTATTTAATTTATTTAATTTATTTAATTTATTTAATTTATTTAATTTATTTAATTTATTTAATTTATTTAATTTATTTAATTTATTTAATTTATTTAATTTATTTAATTTATTTAATTTATTTAAATTATTTAATTTAGAACAAGATACATTCTAAGTTTTGTTGAACTTAAACTAAAACCTTTAAATCAATTGTCAGTTAACAAATATAAGATTTGGAGAACATTTTGCAGTTTTTTATTTTGGTAAGTTAAAGTTTTTAATTTAATATTTTGGATCTTGTTTGTTTTATAGGTCATAAGAAAAGTCTTGTAAAAATTTGTAAATTGCATCAGAGTTTTATTTTGTATTCATTAAAATTTGTAACGTTTTTAGAACTGTTTTATATTTATTTTATACACACAAGAGATCTACTACGGTGCCGTCGTTTAAGAGTTTGATTTAAAACAAAATCGTGCCCGACAATAGTTAGTTATAACACATTATCTCGCTAAAACAAACAGTTTAAGTAAAATTAAGAATACATTAAGCTATCTAAATTTATATAAATATCATCTGTGTAAAATCTCACCTTCCTGGGTCATAAGATAATACAGCCCGAAACTTAGCAGACTCGTTAACTTGAAAGCATATTTTCTGAACATCCAGTCCAGTTGTGATACAGGTTCCAGCAGAGCAAACTTGATCCTGTTTTTTTGGGCATTCGTTTAATGTATCTAGCCTTTCGTAACCAGAACCATGTGCCTTCGACTCTATTGTGATAGCATTTGATAAACTTGAAACTCCAACGTGAATTACAAGCTACAAATTTATTGTGTTTTATGACAATTTAAAGTTTTGTAACGAATCTACATACAGGGTGTCCCAAAAATATACCGACAAAGTGTAAAAGGTGGTAGGGGCCATCAAAACAAACATTTTTTTCCAGTAAACATATGTCCGCAAATGAGCCGTTTGGGCTCTAGAGCCAAAAAACTGCTTTTGGTACTTTTATTTTCCGCATTAATTGAATCGCTGTTTACAATGAAAAATTATTGTAAACAATAATTCGGTTGTTAATAGACAAAATAATGGCTAAACTGCACTGTCAACAGCGACTCAATTAATGCGCAAAATAAAAGTACCAAAAACAGTTTTTTTGATCTAGAGCCCATACGGCTCATTTGGAGACATATGTTTACTGGAGACAAAATGTTTGTTTCAATAGCTCCTACCACCCCTTACAGTTTGGCGGTAGATTTTAGGGACACCCTGTATATTGTCTCTTATGACAATTTGAAAAAGGAGTTATCTCCAGTAGTATACGCGTAATTTATCTATAGCAAAACTAGATGTGAAAAATCTTATTTAAAAAAAGTTTATTTTGAACCTACCAAATATGTTTTTGCTTATTTTGGGCATTTTAATTAAACCATTGTTAAAGGAGAAGAAACGAAAAGTCCTGCTTACTTCACAAATATTTTATTGTCTAATCACGACGCGTTTCGGTTTTTAAAAAACCATTATCAAGTGGTCTGGTAGGCAGTTAAGTTAATCATCTTTGAAACAAATGAAAAACTGGAACAAACAAAAATAAAAAATTAAAAAACATTTAAAACAGTCTAAAACAACATACAGATTAAAAATCAGTCAAACGGACATAAACACGTAATTTTTATAAAATACAATTAATTGACATTATTTTTGTGTGTTCCAGTTTTTCATTTGTTTCAAAGATGATTCTTAACTGTCTACCAGACCCAGTGGCGTATATAAGGGGGGGGCTGGGGGGCCCGCCCCCCCCCCCCGAAGCTAAGATTTTTTTAGCTGTTTTCTACATATTTCATGAATACAAACATAAAATAGCATAAAATACGGCCTCATGAGGGCTCGGCCCCCCCCCCCCCGAAACTGTCTCGGGCCCCCTCCGAAACTTTTTTCTATATACGCCACTGACCAGACCACTTGATAATGGTTTTTTAAAAACCGAAACGCGTGGTGATTAGACAATAAAATATTTGTGAAGTAAGCAGGACTTTTCGTTTCTTCTCCTTTAACAATGGTTCAAGGACTTCACACTGGAGAAATCTACAATTAATTTTAATTAAACTTTTATTATTAGAAATAAGCAAAGCGGAAATAAAGAGAGCATTCAAGAAAATGAAAAATAACAAATCACGTGGAAAAGACAGAGTAGCGGCAAACTTGCTCAAGTACGGTGGTAAAACTGACACAAAAAAGGCGAGCAGATCTAAAAAAGACCTATAACACTCATCAATGTAATTTATAAGGTTTTTGACGGATATATCAATCAAAATAACAAGCAGGCTTCAGAAATGGTTTCAGTACAGTTGACCACCTATTAACTATGAAAATTCTAATAGAACGAGCCAACGAATAAAACATTCCACTATACATATATTGCGTTTATAGACTTTGAAAAAGATTTCGAAAACATGGAGCACTGAGCAGTCAAAGCGTATTTAATTAATAGCCGAATAGATCACAGGTTTAAGAGCCAATATATATATATATATATAGCGAAGTAACAACATCAATCAAAATCGAAGAAGGAACCAAACCAGCAATCCGCATAAGAAGATGTGTCAGACAGGGTGACACAATATCCCCTAAACTATTTAACCAGGCACTAGAAGATGTTTTTAAACCTTAGATTGGGAAGAAATAGGCATTAAAGTAAACGGACAATACTTGAACCACCTAAGATATAGATAAGATAAGAAAGAATAATTCATAAAAATGCTGGAAGAACTCGATACAGAAGCTAAAAATATAACCTATATTTTTGAGTATGAACTACACTAAAACTACACTAAAACTAAAATCATAACAAACACAGATGAAGATATCACGATCAAAATAAACCTTAGAGCAATAAAATATTTTTATTACTCTAAGAAATAAACCTAGAGAAAATGGAACAAGTAGAGAAATACATATATCTGGGACAATGTATTAAACTAAAAAAATAAATCCAAACAGCTGAAATCAAGAGACGAGTGAGATTGGTCGGGGCAGCATTCGGTAAATTAAGATAAATATTAAAATATAAAAAATATCCTCAGGTCCTCAAAACGAAAGTGTATAACCAATGTATCCTTCTTGTACTTACATATGGATCCCAGACCTGGACACTTACAAAATCAAACATGACAAATGTTACATGTAATGCTAATAGATAGAAAAAGGAATGATTGGATAAGAAATAAAAAATAAAAACAAAGGATGTCAGAAGAGAATAAGTGGCAAAATTAAAATAAAAATTTGCCGGTCATAATATCAGACAGATAGACGATCGATGGAACAAATGTATTATAAAATAGAGACCTTGGGAAATTAAAAGAAATAGAGAAACCCCAAATGAGATGTGCAGACGATTTGAAAAAACATGTGGGAACTAGATGGATGAACACGGCGACACACAGAGAAGAGTGAAAGATATTAGAAAAGGCCTATGTCCAAAGTTGGATCGAAGAAGGCTAAATAGAAATATAGAGATTTAAACTTTTTTTAAATTATTTGAAATAGGTATTAGTCTTCCATTTTCAATAATGGCCTGCTTTTTTTCCAAATTATGCAAGGAGAATGAATTTTCAAGTACCCGGCAGCACTAATTTATTCTTCCCAACGACTTAACGAGTAACCAAAACAAAAAACGGTAGCAAGCGTCTTAGTAGATAAAGTCGCGACGCGCCCACGCTTTTGAGCTGTAAAATTCACGAGTCGTTAAATACCGAGATGAATTCCATCAAAGAAGCATGCGCCAAAATTAACGTCAAAATATCTAATTTAAATTATTGGCGCGAATACCGTGATTCGCGCGAGATCGAAGAGCTTAACGTATAATAAAAAATTCAAGGTATAAAATAATGGTCAATTCTAATTTTTAGGTATGATTTTATGTCGGTACCGGGTGGTTTTTTATAACCGGAGCACTCAGCAACTTTATCATTGAAAATAAATTGAGATTTTTTGGTTAATTATGACAACTTTAAAAGCCAACATAATTTTTTTCTATCCGTCACCATGTACACGGTGTCCCAAATTCGATGTTTTTGGGGGGGTTCGGGTATTACTAGAGGGGCTAAAAAAAAATGATCCCCCCTTGCGACACTCAAATTTCAAAAGAAGCTTAAAGGTGAAAATCGCATTTTGATATAGCAAGCCGTTTTTAAACTACGGGGTGTTTTTAAAAAGTCTGCATTTTGGGAAGGGGTCTATAACTTGTTTATTTATTAATATTTTTTATTTCTGTGAAAACATTCTTAAGACACTTTTTTAAGAGGAATTCAACTGTTAAATTAAATTTCATTTGTCACGTTTAGTTTTTGAGATATCACATAAAATTAATTTTTCTTTATGGGAGGATCCCTTCATTTCTTTATATTTTTGTATTTTTTTTTTATTTTTACCACATATTTTAGTTTGCTTAATGGGTTTAAAATATTTTAATATTATAAAATTATAAAAATAATAAAGAGGTGATTAAAAAATAAAAATAAAGAAAACAATAAAAAAATAAAAAAATTGAGTTTGATACATCATTTTAAAGGAAATTTTAAGCTGCTTTTAAAAATCGAATAAAAAAAGAGTTATTCTGTAAGAAAAATAACAACTTTATGCAATATTTTAAAAACCAAAAGAGATAAATAAAAACCGTTTACATCTGTCAATTCTTCAAGAAAAGATCTATAAGAAAGCTATTTACACAAAAACAAAATTTTCATAAACAAAAAAGTTATAGACCCCCTCCCAAAATGCAGACAAAAACACTCCGTAGCTTAAAAACGGCTTGCTATATCTAAATGTGGTTTTCACCTTTAGGCTTCTCTTGAAATTTGAGCGTCGCAAAGGGGGTTCAGTTTTTTCTATCTCCCCTAGAAATACCCGATACCACAAAAAAACAACGAATTTGGGACACCCTGTACAGGGTGTGACAATGAAGTCGATTTTTTGAGAGGGAACACCCTGTATATTTTTGCATTTTAAGATTCGTCTTTTCTTTCTGATTTCAAAAATATACAATATCTACGTGCTGCGATTAATATTTTTTGAGGTATATGCAGTATTGCCATGGGAGTATTGACTCTCAACTCCAATGTTTCTTCAAGTATTTCTTGATTGTGTTTGTATTTCAAATCATCACACAGATCCAAGTTTTTTGGGAAGGAGCATTTACATTCTAGGCATCTAAACATAAAAGGAATACCTTTATTTTTGTATGCCATGTTTACTTTGACAGTGTTTATTCAAATTAAATTGGGCACTAAATAATTTGTCACACAACTTGCACGTCACCGGCATTTTCACAGCACAAAAACGACGAATTTTCATAAAAAAGAACTGGAAATTATTAAAGTTTTGCTGTATAAAACAGTTTCAACAGAACAACGCTTGCGCACGTCTTGGAATTCATCTCGGTATTTAACGACTCGTTAAAATTCAAGCACGCGAGCAGACACGAGACGGTGCCGAACATGTGCCGAATGACCACCACGCGTCTCCACAAACGAAAGTGGTAAAGGCCTTCACACACACAATTTACGTAATCCGTAGCATGGCGCATAGCGGACTTTCAACCAATCAGCGATTGAATAGCAGCGGCCATATTGGATTTACGTAAGAAAAGTCCATAAGGTTGAACTTCTTACGCGTTATGTTTTTTTGTGTGTGATCGGCTTAACATGCAATATGCAATCGAGTCGAGGGAAGGCAGCTTCGTCGCGTTATATCATAGAAAAAGATCAATTTCATTGCCTTATATAAACGCATAACCCGGACAGTATAATAGAGCGTATTATTTTATGAATTATTATTACATATTGCTCTTGGTAAAAAAATAAAATTATTTTACAGTAGTCATAAAATATTTATTTTCAATATTTTTGACTGTATTATACAAATGGTAACAGTGGATATATAGACGCTTCGCCACTGGTTATATATCTAAATTGATTTTATGACCAAACCAGAATAAGAGTTAAGTGGTCCCAAAAACACAGCGTTGGTTAAATCATGGATCGGTTTACTTATCTCAGTTAAAACATTTAGAATAAAAGATAAAAATAACTATAACCGCAAAAATATGTTTAAAAAATATTACTCAAAATTTTTTTCATTAAACTTTACCTCTGGTTTATGTGTCTCCCACAAAAGAGGAATATTTTTCTTAACATGCTCATAAATCACTGGGATTTGCTTTTTAACCACAGTCAATCCATTAATATTGTCCGGAAGAAGTCGTACAGCCTCCCAACTCGCATTGATTCTGTGTTCTCCAAAAGGACCGAATCCGGTTATTAGGATGTTTCCAGTCATGATTTATCTAAAAAAAATATGTATACAGGGTGTCCCAGATAAAAGTAACTGCATGACGACACGAAAACGGTTTTGGTTAAATGAGAAAAAAGCCCGATCAGTGTATGAATTCTTGAACGAGTGAGAAAGACTACTCCCTTAAAATAGGGTGAAAGTCAAACTGCGCATGCAATTTCAGTTGATTTAATTTTATTTTTAAGTCAATAAATAGAGAGTAAAAAGAGTTTTTAACCGTAGATGACAAGTCCTTTTGAGTGATAAAAACTGTTAATTTATTTAAAAAACAGTTTTTCGCTTAGTTGGCTGTGAAACAAATGTCGTAATTGTGTTTTGTTGTCATACCTACCCAGGTAGTACGTCAAAAATAGGTCTTTTTTTATGACCATTGAAGTCTCCAACCTGACGTGTAAATGACCTTTAAATGACGTTCAAAAGACACACCTAAAATGACGTAATTTTTAGACGTTTTAAAGACGTCAGCAATATGACGTATTTGGGACCAAATCAGAACATCAGACACACAGACACAAACCTATTTATGACTTTTTTTAAACTCGTCTGAATATATGAAATATTCCCTGCAGTTGAGAACACTGAAGGAAACTTAGACACAGAAGGTGACTCTTCTGTGACTTAGACCTGAAAGTACTGGAACAGGTACAGCGGTGTTCGTCTGTCAGGTACAGATCAAAATAGACCTATACCTAGACTTACACATCTCAACCTTGAAGCGAAAGAAGCCTCGAAGTTTGTATTAATTTAATATTTAATTTATTTTACATACGTACCCCCACATTCCGTATAAATTCGGTCAAGTTCTGACTGGGGCACCATCTATGTAAGTATGAGTGTATGTCCCTTGGACAAAGTGTGCAGTGTGGGTAGTGACCAATTTATGACGTTTTTCAGACAAAAACTACACTACGAAAAGACGTCAAGTAACTGACGCCTTAAAGACAACATTTTTTGGTAGATGACCTGCTGGTCATCCAAACGACCACTTTTCGACGAAAAGAAGACGCCATTTGATGACCCCTTGCTACCTGGGTATGTAACTATCTGTCAAATGTTTGCCAATTATTTGATAAGATAAGATTGTTAAGAGTTTTAAGTGTCGCAATAAGGAAAGGTTTCCAAATTGAAAATATTTTTACTTATGAGTCTTTCTTTTTATGTCATAAGAACTATCAAAATCTATTCTTCGTACGATTAATACCTGTGCTAACTTGAGCTCTAGTTGAACCCATGCGAGTTGGTTTTTAAATATTATAAGTTTATTCAAAATTTATTTCAACGCAAACAAAAAATTTTTTTTAAAAAATTTATAATGTTTTTTTAACAAAGGTTAAAAAAGTAAAGGTAAAAAGTAAAGGTCTAAATAAAATAATAGGCAAAATTTTGTATGTAACTATGACAACAAACACAATTACGACATTTATTTCACAGCCAACTAAGCGAAAAACCGTTTTTTTTTTAAATAATCTTTTTTTCCATGCAAGGTCTTATTTAATGGCGTATATGGATCGTTCATACTCGTCTTTTGTCTAGTCTTTTGTCTTGGTTTAGTCATATGTCTTGTTATAAGAAAGTTAAAACCACTGTTTCTTATGAGAGTGTTCATACAATGCTTTTGCTTTTGTTTTTGATTAGTCTTTGTCTTAAGAGTTGCCAACTTTCAATCCTTAGGACAACGACTAAGACGAGTGACAGACATCAGCTGATATTTGTTGTTTTTTTACAGGGCGTCCGAAGAGCGCAAGCAAGTTTTTAACAGAAAATCTCAACATAACCTCAAAATTTTATTTGTTTTTTTTTTCTTTCTCGCTTTTGTTCTTTCGTGTCTGTGTTTCGTGCACAGATTAGGTTAAATAAAATTGTTTTGTGTAGAAAATGACCCTTTTTATTCAAATTGAATTTTTTTTTCAGTGGATTATGACTAAGACTAATCAAAAACAAAAGACTAAGACGAGTATGAACAATACTAAATTCAATATGTTGACATAAGAAATAACAAAGTTGTCCATGGTTATAGAAAAAAAAAATCGTTAACATTCGATTAACCATAGTTGCTAATACAAATAAATTACCAAAATTTTATAAAATTTGTTTATAAGTTCAAAAAATACATACACCCAACCACCAAACTTTCAGCCTACTTTATTTACTACCTCTCAAAACCCCACCAGCCCAAGAACTTTTAGAAAACAACTTGTAGTTTGACTCGATATTTTGAAAACCCCTGTTGATATTTGTAATTTCGATACAGCGTCTGATTGGGCTTGGAATAGCGCAACTTTTTGCTTATTTAGGCAAAACCGTATCTCTTACCGTTTTCAAAATCCTCATGTAGTTACTTTTATCTGGGACACCTTGTATATTTTCGGGAAAAGACTATGATATTTTATTTGTTTCTGTTGTAACTTACAATGAATAGAGTTGTGTATTCATTGTAACTTATGATACTACGGGGTCCTAGGTTAGGATCGTACAACGGCGTTGTACGATTACGATTTGCGTGAAAGCTTGACGAAGCCACAAAACTGCATCGCAGTATTGGTCTTTGCTTTCAGCCAAATCAGATCAGAGTGATTTAATTTCACGGTGGATCGTGATTTAATTTAGCGGCGTCTCTTACTATGTGGGTAATGAAGCTGGCCTCACACTTAATTATAAAAAGACGATTAAACCAACCGGACAGAGCTGTATTGCAGCAGAAAGATCTGTCTATCTGTAGTCGTACGATTTCGCACTATCATCGCAGGTACATTTTTAGCACTATCTTTACCATAGGGCGTTTATTTAAAAGCACTACAATGTTAGTTAAAAATAACATACTCATCGCAATGTCCACCAGAAGCTTGTGAAAAAGCCTATGTATATTTTAATCAATTTTTTCGTTATCTTAGAAGTTGGCTTTTTCTCTTCTTTATTAAAAATTCGTTAAAAAATTTAGTCACTGTTTTTTTTTAATCTTGAGCCTCACGTTTCTTAACAAATGTGGACTTAACAAAAAGATCTAGCACCCCGACTATAAAAAGCCATATTTTTAAAAAATCCCTCCGCCTCTGACTTCTCAGCTGACACTGACGTTTACTTCTAACCAAACATTTTTGTTTTTGTTTATTTGTCAAAAAATGCCAAATTTTTATTAAAAAAAACATGAAATGCATTCACGTCAACGCAAAAAAAGTCTTGTTTATTTTACTTACAGTGATAACCAATAATATCTACACTGGTAAGTCTAAAAATAAACTCATTAAAATATTTTGTAATGAGTCGGTTTGATTTTAGCTGAAAATCAAATAAATTCAGCCAAGGAGGACACAGGAAAGGAACCTAACAATGGGGATGATATTAAGGAATTAAAGGTAAGAATAGTTTTATGTTTAATACAAGCATAAATTTTATATACACTAGAACACAGAACACAAAACTTAGCTACCTACATTATTTAATTTATCAAGAGATAAGGACCTACCTACTTATTTATTTATTTAAAACCCAAAAGAATCAATTGTTTTACTTGACCTTGCAAAGTTTCCAGTTTGTTTACTATTTTTAATTTTGCCAAACTTCTATAACCTACAAAGGTGAAAATAAAATCAGTGGCAGGACCTACATAGGGGGAGTAAATTTTTTTCATATACTTCTTTTTTTTCTTAGGTCATTTTTTTATGAAAATGCAGAGCCCCACCACCACTATGCCTCTCTCAGTTTTTGGGATCATTTGATAATTTTATTTGTGTGAATTGAGCTGTAGGCCACAGAAGACCCTGTAAGCTTTGCACTAGGTTTTGATCCACATAATTGGAAAGTTCCAAAAAAACAAACTTTGTCTTATATTTTAAACTACAAACGTTTGTAGCTACATAATAAAACACTCAAAATTTTGCCTAAAAAACATACTACAGTCAAACCTCTATAACTGGAATTGAGGGGTGACAGCTAACCCAAAATGTGTACACCGAATGTGAAAATCCACAATCTTTTGCTAAGATTGTGTAAAGATTGTGAGGGATTGTGGTAACATTGTGAAAGATTGTCAAGGGGCAGAGGGCCAACAGCCCATCAAAAATTGTTGCTACCTAAAAAAAAAAAGGTCATCATGTCTATAGTTTCCTTTGTGAGGGATTGTGAAGGACTGTGGTAAGATTGTGAGTGAAAGATTGTGAGGGGTTGTGGTAAGATTGTGAATGATTGGGACAGACTGTCAGACTGTGTAAAGATTGTGAAGGATTGTGAGTGATTGGGATGGATTGTGTAAAGATTGTGAGGGATTGTGAAGGATTGTGGTAAAATTGTGACAGATTGTGAGTGATTGGGAGGGATTGTGTAAAGATTGTGAGAAATGTGTACACCAATTGTGAGAGCTGTTCACCCCTCGACTGGAACTTAAAGGGACAACCAAAACATTTTGAGTTATGACAAGTTTGAGTTATAGAAATTCGAGTTAGAGGTTAAAATATATATATAAAAAGTGCAGGGACCACTTAAAAGGTTCAAGTTATAGAGAGGTTTGAGTTATAGAAGCTCGAGTTAGAATGCTTCAACTGTATTAAGTATTTATGAGGTGCATGCAGCTACACCCCCCATAAAAGAATCAAAAAAAATCACTGTGGGAATTTTGTACTAATTATGAACTAATTTTGTCCCCCAAAAAAAAATTTTGTACCACTCTCCTTCTACCTTTTTTTTCAATTTGAAAAAGGGGGTGTAGCTTCTAGTGGAAGCTACACCCCCCATAGAACGAAGAGGACTAGACAAAAAATTTCATTGCAGGAATTTTGTACTATTTATGAACTAATTTTGTCCCCCTTTAATTTTTTTCCCAGGTCCCTTTTTACCCTTTTTTTAAAAAAAAACAAAAGGGGGGTGTAGCTTCCAGTGGAAGCTACACCCCACCCATAGAATGAAGAGGGCTAGACAAAAAATTTCAATGCAGGAATTTTGTACTATTTATGAACTAATTTTGTCTCCCTTTAATTTTTTCCCAGGTCCCTTTTTACCCCTTTTTAAAAAAAAACAAAAAGGGGTGTAGCTTTCCACTGGATGCTACACCCCACCCATAGAACGAAGAGGGCTAGACTTTTGTTTTTTAACAAAAAAGGGGTAAAAAGGACCTGGGAAAAAATTAAAGGGGGACAAAATTAGTTCATAAATAGTACAAAATTCCTGCATTGAAATTTTTTGTCTAGCCCTCTTCGTTCTATGGGTGGGGTGTAGCTTCCAGTGGAAGCTACACCCCCTTTTGTTTTTTTTTTTAAAAAGGGGTAATAAGGGACCTGGATAAAAAATTGAAAGGGGACAAAATTAGTTCATAAATAGTACAAAATTGCAGCATTGAAATTTTTTGTCTAGCCCTCTTTGTTCTATGGGTGGGGGGGTGTAGCTTCCACTGGAAGCTACACACCCCTTTTTCAAATCAAAAAAAAGGTAGAAGGAGAGTGGTACAAATTTTTTTTTGGGACAAAATTAGTTCATAAATAGTACAAAATTCCTGCATTGAAAGTTTTTGTCTAGCCCTCTTCGTTCTATTGGTGGGGTGTAGCTTCCTTTTGTTTTTAATAAAAAAGGGTAAAAAGGGACCTGGGAAAAAAATTAAAAAATTAGTTCATAAATAGTACAAAATTCCTGCATTTAAATTTTTTGTCTAGCCCTCTTCGTTCTATGGGTAGGATGTAGCTTCCACTGGAAGCTACACCTCCCTTTTCCAAATCGAAAAAAAAAGGTAGAAGGAGAGTGGTACAAATTTTTTTTTTTACTGGACAAAATTAGTTCATAATTAGTACAAAATTCCCACAGTGATTTTTTTTTGATTATCTTTTATGGGGGGTGTAGCGGCATGCACCTGTATTTATGAGTACTTAGCCAAGATTGTTTTTTCCAATAGCAATGATAAAGTAAAAGTAGTAGAGAAGACCTCACTTATCATCCCTTTTAATACAACTATACATGGTGGTCCAGGTTAAAGTACATTAATTTTAATAGGTGAAATTTTTCAGAAACCAAACTTAGGTACAGAGTGGAAGACCATAGTTTTAAAAAATTTTAAATAGAAAATTACAGTACTACCTGCTTACTACTTTTTGTTTTAATATTTGCACCCAGCCTTTTTTTGTCAAGAAACATCATAAGAAGGAGTTTGTTTAACAATATTGTGCATGATCACGAACATTTTTAGCCATCTTAAGATCACCTAAACTTGTTTGGAAAGCCTGAAATTTTCAACTATAATTCATCCATCAATTAAGGGGGTCTCAATCAAGTCAATCTGCTCGAAGAATCTTTGACTTACTACTATCTATTCCTAAAACTCAACTTATAAAAAATTCTTTATTCTATGAGGGCAGAAAAATCTTTAACAAGTTTCCAATCTCTATAAAATCATGTGTGTCATTAGGAGCTTTAAAAAAAATCTTAAAAAAGTCCTGGTGGAGAGAGCATACTATGATTTGGAAGAATATTTTAATAACCCTCCTTTATAATGTGTTTTTGTTTTTGCCTTTATTTTTAATTTTTATTTTGTGATTTTGTCTAGACTTTTTTATTTTGTAAAAATTTCTATGTTTTTAATCTTTATATCAGATTTTTTTTTATTATCTAAAATTTTCTTTTTATTGATTTTTTTTAAAATTATTTTAGCTCTAATTTTATTTATTTAATTACACCTATTATTTTAAATATTTATTTGAATTTGATTTTTTTTTTCTTAAACTGAATTTTATAACACCAACCAAGCTTAAATTAATTCTAGTTGGTTGAAATCTAATATCCTCCTATCTATATCCTATTTTGTAGGCCAAAGTACTTAATAAAATTGAATTGAATTGAATATTGTGTAATTTTTATATATATTTTTTAAACTATTATTGATTTTTTTGTTTCTTGATTGTTCACATGTTTAATTTTAAATTGTTGCGTGTATTTATTTGTATGTTATGCTGTTACTTTTATTTTGACGTTAATAGGCTCAATGTTCTTTGGGGGTTTTAGGTATTTCTAGCTAGAGATAGATAAAAACAAATAGTCCTGTCCTGGGCTTGATTTTCAAAACATCTTCAGATGTCAAATCCACTTCTTGAGAAACCTAATAGTTTTTCAGCTATGAGGATATTTTGAAAAGTCTGCATTTATGGAGGTGGCCTAAAACTTTTTTATTTATTTAAATTTCATATTGGTGTAAAAGATTCTTTATAGCATTTTTTATTATTTAAAACCCAACTGTCAAACTGAATTTTATCACTTTTAGATTTTGTGATATTACATATTATCTCTATTTCTTTGACTCCTTTATTTATTTAGGGAATGACTCATTTATTTATTTATATTTTTTATATTTTCTATTTTTATTTTATGTTTTAATTTAATGACTGGGTTTAAAATATTCAAATACTTCTTTTTTTTAAATAAAGAAGTTAAAAGTAATTATGTAAAAAACATTATAACTATAACATATTGAGTGTGATACATCATTTTAAAGAAAATTTACACTGATTTCAAAAATTAATTAAAAAAAAAGGGTTATTCCATAAGAAAACTACTTTCTCTATGTGAGGGGTTCAGAATTGAAGTGGATCAAGTCCAATTTCGCACTATTTTAAGTTAATCCTCTTTAAAGGTATATTAAACAATGTTTATTTCAGTAGAGGAGTGATTCACGTCGCACTTTACGCATTAAAGCGGCCAGAGTTGGTTTTCATTTGGTTTCTGAAATAAACATTGTTTAATATACCTTTAAAGCGGAATAACTTAAAAAAGTGCGAAATTGGACTTGATCCACTCTGAACCCCTCATGTAATAGCTCAAAAAGATGGACACATTGATTTCTTATTAAAAAAATCTATAAAAAAGTAATTTGCACCAAAATGAAATTTTTATAAATAAAAAAGTTTTAGACCACATTCCCTCATAGCTAAAAAACTACAAGGAAGCCTATCTAGAAGCGGTTCTGATGTTTGAAGACATTTCGTAGATCGAGCCAAGGACATGCTTACCCGTTTTTATGTATCTCGGCTATATATATATATATATATATATATATATATATATATATATATATATATATATATACCTAATATAACCCCCAAAAAACATCGACCACCTATTACAGGTGATTGACAATATTTTACTCAATAGGGATCCATTTTAATATTGCTTTAATAGTATCGTTTAAACTAGTAAAGTTGCAGAATCTTTAAAATCTGATCTGTCAAACACAACTTTTGACATATGGTTTATTTTTTAATTAAAAATAATAAATAAAAAGACCCTGTATTTTATGTTGACATTTGATTAGGTCGTCTTTAAATCATTTGTATTTTAAAAACCTGAATAAACAAGAAGTAGTTTATTTTTGGCAAGTGCTATTTAATATAGATGAAACGAAAAACAGTACTCATGACCGTGACATAATTTTTCCCTCAACCTACCGAGGGACAAATTATGTCACATTCATGAGTACTGTTTTTCGTTTCATCTGCCTGCCTTTTATTTTTATTCTTGTCGCCACTTATGTGAAAGCATACAGTGTCGCAGGCATTATTTATTCATTTCTTTTACCAATATCGTAAGATGAGATTCATATACCGTCTCTCTAGCTTTACAAACGTGTCACATTGACCATGCAGTGTTCTGAAGAGTCCCTTAAGGACGAAACTGTCAACACTTAATAGGTGTCCATTAGATCTTGGACCCCAGTGGGTGCTGCCCACGGAAAAATACAAGAGAAACAAAATCTTTCTATGCCCGCTTAGCCATAAAAAATTGTCGTTTTTTTTATTCACGGGTACTAAACTTCACATTTGTAGTATGTTTGGCTCACGCTCCGCTGACTCGACATAATACATTGCGAAGGCGAAAAAATGCAACATGTATTAACCTGACCTGAGGGACAAATTATGTCACAGTCATGAGTACTGCTTTTAGTTTCATCTGCCTGCCTTTTATTTTTACTCTGGTAGTTTTTTTTGGGTTTGTAGATCTCGCCACTCATGTGAAAGCATACAGTATCGCAGGCATTATTTATTCATTTCGCTTACCAATATCGTGAGACGAGATTCATATACCGTCTCTCTAGCTTTACAAAAGTGTCACGTTAACCATGCAGTGTTCTGAAGAGTTCCTTAGGACGAAACACTTAACTGTCAACACTTAATAGGTGTCCATTAGATCTTGGACCCCCGTGGGTGTACAGCTTTCGAGCACCCCACGGAAAAATACAAGAGAAACAAAATCTTTCTATGCCCGCTTAGCCATGAAAAATTGTTGTTTTTTTATTCACAGGTGTTGGTGCAAGAATTATTTGCCAGCTTTTGGCTACTTTTATATTTTAATATTATTTTTCATTTCAAATTTTGCGGCGTATATGCATATGACTTATCCCCGCACCGAGACACGCGCGAGGAGTCGCAATCGGGAAAATGACAAGAAGCACAAGAAAACGCCGTGAGTACTACAATTTTCCCGTTTTTCCTATCTTCCAAGCGACCAAAACGACTGCAACTAGATGAAAACTAAGGTAGGTGCTTTAGATATTTTATATGCATCGTTTTTACTGATTTCCTTTCAATAAACTGCACAATTACGTTTTTCAATTTCTGATCTCAAAATATTGGGTATTTCTCGAATGAGTGGTGTAAGTGGTGAACCAGCCAACCTAAACTCAACCCACCTTACGTTTGCACCCTCATGGGATGGTCCTTCTAACCGGTCCTTTCAATTTACATTTTCAGCAGTTATCCTGTAACTTCCCAAACTTACAAATTTCCAAAATTTTCCGTTTTCGGCGAGATTTTTCGTATTTTCTTAAGTCACGTGTGTTGAAAATATCAACTCGGGTGAGTTATATATCGAATATCGAATATACCTAAGGAATTGAAAGGTATAGTCGACCAATACAGTATTGTAAGCTGCCACGCGCGCGCTGTTTGAATTACTTGACTTGGGTTACACTGTCGGCATAGGCATACTTAATCGTGGACTCCGGTATTTTCGTAAAGAGCCCGTATAGCATAGGGTATTTAGCGCTCGACTCGAGATCCGCAGGGCATGGGATCGAGACTCATTGAACAGAATATTTTTTTCTTTACTAGTTTGGTAATTTGTTATATCAGAGGATAGTTAGGACAAACATCCTTAATTAAAATTTACTAATTAATAAATAATTAAAATAAATTAAAAATTCTTTAATTTAATGAAATTTTATTAATTATTTTTTCTTTCATTTTATGAACTAAAATTGGATTTTTAAAGCGTTTTAGAAGTTTTAACAAATCTTTGGTTTTTAAAAAAAAGGTAATTTTCAAAATCAAAATGTCAAACCCAAAAAAGAAATTATTGCTAGACAAGCGTGCTATTTGTGTAAATCAAATAACCGAATTGAATGGGGTCGCGAAACAGGCGAAGGCAGACTCTTCGTTCCAGTTCCTCTTCAAATCTAGGTACGAGGATAATGACGAATGTTATCAAAAGTTTTACGAGTCTCATAACCAAATCATCAAATCCCTCGAGGAGTTGGGACTCGATTTTAATGAGCAGGAAAACATAAGAAAAAGATTCGATTTACTTTTTTATGAATGTCGTGGCATTTATTATGATATTTTTCGAGCCAGCAATACTAATTTCGTTTCACTAAATACTTCTGCCAATAGCCCTAGGTCAAATTCTAGATCTTTTCCTTTACCCAAGTTGGCTAGTTTCGATGGCAACTATAAGAATTGGCAACTATAAGAATTGGCAACATTGGTTTGACCTCTATAAGGTCATGATTCATGATAGCGACTTGAGCGATATAGAAAAGTTTCAGCACTTACGTAGTTCAGTGACTAACGAAGCACTTAGTCTAGTAAAAACAATTCCGTTATCTGACAGCAATTATCATATTGCATATGAGGCTCTAGTAAAGAGATATCAAAATAAGCGTCTAATAGCTACGACTGCTTTAAATGCTATGAATTCCGTTTCGGTGAAAACCAGTTCTGCGAAAGAGCTCCGTTTTATGTTAGACACCTTTTCCGAGAACTTAGCCATTTTGACCGAACTCGGTTTTCCTACGACAGAGTGGGACTTTCTTACATTTAATCAATTGCTTTCCAAGTTGGACGTTAAGCTACGCACAGAGTTTGAGCTATATTATAGCAGAGAGAAAAGCCAAGTCGATATTCCTTCTTACACTGACTTGTACAGCTTTATCGAAAATCACTGTATAGCCTTGGAGTCTGTCCAACATATGCAGCCATTTAGTAAGCCCCCCTCTAGTTCAAATCATGCTAAGCCCCTGAATAATAATCAGCGGAACTTTAGTCACAATAATTATCCTAAAAATACATCAACTTCATCTTTCAATACTACAGTTTCAAATAATCCAATTCAACCAAATAAACCGTTCAATTCAAATGTCAAATGTCATTTGTGCCAGTCCAATCATGTCCTAGCCAGATGTCCCGATTTCCTAAATAAAAATTCAGAAGAAAGACTTTCCTATGTAAGACAAATTAACTTATGTGAAAATTGCATGCATTTTTCCCATCAAACAAGGAATTGTTCTTCTTCTTATAGCTGCAGAGGGTGTGGCCTTAAACACCACAGTTTACTGTGCCCCCAGCCCCGTCAGAACAATACACGTGCTCAGCAGGGTACAAATACTAGTACTCAGGAAAATCCACACTTTCTGTTTTACAAGGTACTTCCTCAACAAATTGTCACGCCACAACTATTCCCAATCAATCTACTTTTCTACTTTCAACAGTGGTAGCTGACATTTTGGATTCTAGAGGAAATTACCAACCCGTGCGGATTTTGCTAGATTCAGCATCTGAAGCCAATTTCATTTCGGAAAAATGCCTTAATAGACTAGGTCTCCCCAGACAACAATTTTCAATTTCCATTTAAGGTCTAAATCAAAAGGCATCTTCGACTACCAAAGGCAAAACTAATTGCATTATTCGACCGCAAGGAAGAATAGATCCTACCTTTCAGTTTGAGGCTTTAGTATTGCCTCAATTATGTTCCAATATTCCCTCTGTTTCTATAGATTCCAGTCAATGGGATCATATTCGGAACATTAAACTTTCAGACCAAACTTTCAACATACCTAGCCCCATAGATATTTTACTCGGTTGTGAATTATTTCATCAGATTTTAAGAAATGGAGTCATCCATGGTCAAAAAGGGCAAGCTAGCGCTTTTAACAGTGTTTTCGGTTACGTCTTGATTGGTAAGGTAGACGCTTCGATTCAATCCAAGCCAAGTACAGTCGTTAGCTGTTATACATCTTTAGAACCGCCCTTAGAAGTTTGTCTAGAGAAATTTTGGGAAATAGAACAAGTCCCACATAAAGTTCACAGCAGCCCTGAATATATTCTATGTGAAAAAACCTTTTCGGACACAGTATCTCGTAACGAATCAGGCACGATTCATAGTTTTATTACCTTTCGATAACTCAGAGCCTACTTTAGGTGATACTTATCCTATTGCTGTAAAAAGGTTTAAATCGCTCGAATTCCGACTTCTTAAAGACCCTGTGCATTATGAAGCATACAAAGACTTCATGAAGGAATACATATTATCAAATCACATGATTCCAGTCCCTACACCTAGTTCCAAAGAAATCTTAGACTGTTCATATTTCATTCCCCACCATAGTGTTTTCAATAGGGGAAAAATTCGCTGCGTTTTTGATACATTGTGCGCAGGTGCTAAACTTTAATCTGATGTCCGCGAAATACTTCTGAAATTCCGATACCATGCTGTAGTGTTTACTGCAGATGTTGTTAAAATGTTTCGACAAATTCTTGTCACACCTGAGCACACACGATATCAGAATATCTTATGGAGATTCTCTGAAACCGATCCCATTCAAACCTACTGTCTCAGAACTGTTGTCTATGGTCTTAAATCATCACCCTACTTGGCTATACGTACTCTACAGGAATTGGCTAGATTAGAGTCTAAAACCTTTCCTAATGCTTCTAGAGTTCTGTTAAAAGACGTCTACGTCGATGACGTTTTAAGCGGCCACAATTCCGTAGTTTCGGCCATAGATCTACAGCAAGAACTCATTTCACTATTACGTCGTGGTGGTTTCGAGCTCAAAAAATGGGCAAGTAACAAACCAGAACTTATTTCATCATTTCCAGAGACGGACACACAAATGTCTATTTCTTTCGACAAAGCAGAGCCTAATTTTGTCAAGGTGCTTGGTCTCCAATGGAATCCAGTGTCAGATTCATTTACATATCTTGTTATACCTGACGATAACCCTTGCACTAAACGTGGAATCCTTTCTCAAATAATGAAAATATTTGACCCGTTAGGTTTCTGTTCTCCAGTGTCCTTACTGGCCAAGCATCTGATGCAAGATTTATGGAAGGAAAAGATAGAGTGGGACTCTCTTCCGCCCTTCATATCATAAATACTTGGAATCAGTTTCGCATGGAGCTTCCCGAACTTTCTAATCTTCATTTACCTAGACGTCTTAGCTTCTTACAATAGACAAACCTACTCGCATAGAATTACACGGATTTTCCGACGCTTCAATGGTTGGTTATGCAGCCACAGTCTACCTTCGTATTGAAGCATCTTCTGGCGAGCTGTTTACTTTTCTTGTTATGGCAAAATCTAAAGTTGCACCACTTAAAACGGTTAGTCTCCCAAGACTGGAACTCTTGGGCGCTACCCTACTCTGTTCTTATCTCTTTCATTCAAGCAAGTTACGCTGAAACTTTGGTGTTTAATGAAATTTGGGCGTGGTCTGACTCACAAGTGGTCTTGCGCTGGTTATCTGATTCTCCCCATAGATGGGTTACATTCGTCGCTAATCGTGTTTGCAAAATCCAAGAAACTTTACCCCCTCATGTATTGCACTATGTTCCGTCTGCTGAAAACCCAGCGGATTGTGCTTCTCATGGACTTACACCTAACCAACTTGTTCACCATGACATGTGGTGGAAAGGTCCACCCTTTCTAAGCCTTCCACGAGAGGAATGATCTAATGGCTTTCATTGTCCAGATCTTTGCGACACTGATGATTTGGAAGAACGCAAGACATTTCTCACGGTCATGTCAGACCACATGAGATCGATGTTCTCTTGGATAAACATTCTTCTCTCACGAAAATACAACGAATCATTTCCTACACGCTTAGACCAATTTCAAAAATCTATTACTCAGATCATTTGGTAACGGAAAAGGAACTGCAGAATTCCATGATTGTTCTTTTCCGCCATGTCCAACGTACAGTATTTTCAGATCTTATTTCAAAATTTAAAACAAACAAGTTGCTTTCAAACCTTTCGTAAACTTTCATTGTTCCTGGACCAACAAGACTGTCTCCGAGTAGGCGGTCGCATTAAGAATGCTTCTGAACTTTCTTATTCTGATATCGGTACCGCCTTTGTCGGTGCAGATAGGTTACTTCAAACCTACTCAAAGGAAGCATGTGAAAGCTTAAGCATTTCGTGGCACTTTTCTAGCCCTGGAAGTCCTCACTTAAACGGTTTAGCCGAGGCTGGAGTAAAATCCACCAAGGCTCACCTCAAACGTGTTGTAGGCGAGCAGCGCCTTACATATGAGGAATTTACTACCTTTTTGTTTCAAGTTGAGGCTTTACTTAATAGGGTGTTATGCCCGCAGTAAGAAAAACGATAAATGCAATGGACTGTATAATTTAATTAATGAAAGCGCGAGCAAACATAAATATATTGATATGAATTACGAAATAATTAATAAGGTCCATAGGTTAATTGTTGGAACCACACAACGGTAATCAGATACAAATGCACTCACCAGTTTGCAGCCAAATACTCCACTTCTAAGGGGCCCCTGATTGGATCTAATGATGTCACCACGTAGCTGAAGGGCTGAAGTTTCTGGTTCTATGCTTCAGTACACAAAAATCGAGCACTTTCAGGTGTAGATATTTGAAATAGTTGGAGAACGAAATTAACACGCCATTTTCTCTAGGCGATTGACAAGGATCTCCCTGGTTGTTGGTGCGCATGTCCAAATACGCGAAATGTGCTCTGTTCTTCATACAATTGTGTGGTTTTAAAAAGATATAAACAACCGCGAAATTTAGCGGGAGCTAACATAACTGCCCTCCAAAACACACAATTTTAGAATCTCAACCGGACAGATATAGATATAAGAAAAAGAATCGACATATAAATGAATGAAAACAGATAAGTATCGTAAGTTTATTTTGAGATAACGAAATCCCGAAAAATGCAAAACAAACAAACAATTCAAAAAAAATAAAAATAAAAAAAACCCATTGTAATACCCGGTAAGAGGTAGAAAATTAAAATTACTTTTAATTTGGCAAGAGGCACAGTTTTACAACTGGCCGCTTTTAAACACCGGTAACCGTCTGTACCTTCGCAACACGCACCTGACCGTCCCGCCGGGATGCAGTTCGATGACCCGACCGACCGGCCATTTCAAAGGTGATTGAATGTGATCACTTGTTATGATAACCAAATCATTTAATTTGATATTTGGGGACGAATCAGTCCACTTGTGTCGCTGTTGTAGCGTATGCAAATACGATTATGTAGTTTTTGGATTAGTTGCCATCTCGAGAGCCGATTTAGGGGAACCTCGGACAAATCTGACTCCGGAATTTCTGAATTAAGGGGTTTAAGTGTCAAAAAATGCCCAGGGGTAAGAGGTTGAAGATCGTGTGGGTCTGAAGAGGCAGGAGATAAAGGGCGACTATTAAGTACGGCTTCTATGCGACAGGTAAGGGTGGACATCTCCATGATAGACAACTTCTGGTCGCCGACAACTCGAACAAAGTGAGTTTTAAAACTTTTGACGCCAGCTTCTGCCAGGCCATTGAAATGTGGACTGAGAGGAGGTCCCAGATGCCAACGAATAGAAAGTCTGGTGGCAGCACTTCTTGCGTAATCAAGTAATGGGTTACGAAACCCTATAAAATTACTGCCTTGATCTGACCAGCATTGCGTCACGCTTCCGCGTCTGGAAATGAATCGATGGAATGCACCTACGAACCCTTTGGTGGACAGTTCCATGGTTAATTCCAAATGCACGCAATGTGTGGCCGTACAGACAAACACACAGACATACGATTTGAAAGCTTTACAACCACGGTAACGATGAGGAATCACAAAGAAAGGTCCACAAAAGTCGATAGCTACACTCGAAAAAGGTTTAAGTTGATTGATTCGATGAGCGGGAAGTGAACTCATTATGGGCGGTCTATAGGGTTTAGGGTTGACTCTAAAACACTGCAAGCACTTGGATATGGTTCTTTGAATTGCCCGTCTAGCAGATAATATCCAAAATTGCTGTAAAAGCAGATTATGTAATGTTTTAAACCCAGGATGAAGGTATTGTCGATGAGCGGACTCGATAAGAAGAGTAGTTAAACGATGGTTACTCGAAAGTAAGACGGGGTGTTTTGCAGCATAAGACAAAAGGTCAGATTTTTGTAATCTGCCACCGACTCTAATGATATTATTTTCATCAAGAAAAGGTGAAAGTTTTCGTAAAGGTTTCGGTATTGGTTTATCCTTAGATAACGCGGAAAAAAGCTCAGAAAAACAAGAACCTTGAACGCGTTTGATAAGAAGGTATAACGCACTTTGCATCTCACCGGTGGTAGGAAAAACAATATTCTCAAAAATAACTTTTTGGTCCGGCGGCTTAGTGGGTTTTTGATAGGAATGGTTTTGAAAAAAGTTAACTATTCGAAGGACATAACAAATGATACCTTGAATTTTTGATATAGATGAATATTTGATAAGAAGCTGATCTAAGAAGTTGACATCAATTATCGCATTGCAACAGACCTTTGGCTTTTCCTCCAGATTAATATCTCCGAAATCAATCGGCATTTTTGATTTATGAAAATCGGGCCATTCGTTTTCGGGAGACCACAAAAACGACGGTGCGTTCCACCACATGTCATGTGACATGAGCTGTGAGGTGGTGGCCCCTCGTGACGCAATATCGGCTGCATTTAAAGCAGAAGGAATATAGCGCCATGAGTTTGAAGGAATGATTTCTTGGATTCTACTGACTCGATTTCCAACAAAGGTTTGCCAGCGATTAGGAGGGGATGAAAGCCAGTGCAATACGACTTGCGAATCGCAGAAAGTAACGATATTTGTAAAAGTTATTTTTCCTTCATAGCTAGATAAAATGAAGTCAATTAATTCGCTTAAAAGAAATGCGCCTAGGAGTTCTAGCCTAACCAAAGTTTGTGATTTTATAGGCGCGACCCTAGATTTTGCAGATATGAGAGAAACAGATATATTATTCTCCTCCTCTACACGAAAATATGCGACGCCCGCGTAGCCTCGAATTGAAGCGTCACAGAAGCCGATGATTTGACAGGTATTGGTTTTTGACAGTTTGATTTGTCGGGGTAATTGAAAATTGGAAAGAAGCGGGAATTCAGAACGAAGTTTGTTCCAAGAGTCGATGATAGAAGAATCTGGTTCTTCGTCCCAGCCTATTTTCGATATCCACAACTGTTGCAAAATAAATTTTGCTTGTAGCAACAAGGGACAAAGAAAACCTAAGGGATCGAAGATTGTTCCTATGATAGATAAAATAGAACGTTTGGTTGGGGGTTTGTCCTTCATTCGGCATTGATAAGAAAAAATTTCGTTTTTTGGATGCCATTGAAGTCCTAAAACTTTAATAAAGTGGGGTTCCTCCTTGTCGAAAGAGAGAGGCATTTGACGATCGGACTCTGGCAATGTTGCCAATAACTCGGGACAATTGCTTGCCCATTTTTTAAGTTCAAATCCTCCCGACTTCAACAAATCATTGAGTTCTGTTTGAAGGGAGAGGGCTTCAGAAAGCGAAGGGCTAGTTCCGAAGATATCGTCGATATAGATTGACGTTTTTAGAACAGTACTAGCCATAGGAAAACGTTCCTTTTCTCTCTCTGCCAGCTCATTTAAGGTACGCATGGCTAGAAAAGGTGAGCATGTCATGCCAAAAGTGACAGTAGAGAGTTCCCACACTGAAAGTGGGTCATGTGGAGAAAACCTCCACAATATCCTTTGATAAGGACGGTGATAAGGATTGATAAGGACTTGACGGAACATCTGTTTGATATCAGCAATGTAGGCAATAGGATTAAGATGAAACGTAAGGAGTAAAGAAGCAATATCCTTTTGAAGTTTCGGTCCAGATAACAATGTGTCATTGAGACTAATATTTTTTGGGGTGACTGCCGAACAATCCCAGACTACCCTTAATTTTGTACTTAAGCTTTCCGGCTTTAGTACGCAGTGATGTGCTAAAAAACACGATACGTCGACCTTTGGTTGACTAGATAAAACTAAACTCATATGATTAGAATCGATATAGTCTTGCATGAAACTTGAATAGGCAGTGTACAGATCAGGATTTTTGATTAATCTATTTTCTAGAAGTAAAAATCTACGATAAGCTTGCGGATAAGTATTTCCTAGGTCAGGGTTTATTTTATCTTTAAACGGAAGATCTACCATGAATCTACCGCTCGGTTGCCGTAATACACTAGCAGTAAAAATTGATTCTGCTTGTTTTTCTTCCTTTGATAAGATTTGTTTTTTAGGCAAATGTTCGATTTCCCAAAACCTAGGGAGAATGACCTCTAGAGGAGGTTAAAAAACAACTGGTTCGTTCCGTACTTCGTCAACCTTTCCCATGACGACCCAGCCAAAGATAGTTTCAAGGGCTGAAGGCTGCCCTACCTGTCCAAGAACCCTGCCCTCCTTGAATATCTGTGCGAATAGCTCGCAACCAATAACCAGGTCCACAGGTCTAGATTTGAAATAAGATGGGTCGGCAAGTTTAAGGTTTTCCAAGTGTTTCCACTGATTATCGTTCAAAGAGAATGTAGGCATATTGAAACATAGTTGTGGAACAACAATTGCTTCGAAATTAAGTAAAGGAGTGACTTGTCCTTGTGGCTTAATGTGACATTGAACGAGCCCTTTGGAAGTAAAAGAAGACATCTGATTTAATCCGAATATTTCAGTGGTGTAACTTCGCCTAGGAAGATTAAGACGCTGAATACACTTTTCACTGATGAATCCTGTCTGTGATCCAGAATCAAGCAGTGCCCTTACAGGTTGAAAATGTCCGCAACCGTCCATAACATCTATTATGGCGGTGCATAAAAGAAAGGTACCTGAAGGTCCTGAGGCATTTAATGACACATGAAGATTATTGACAGGTGGTGTGTGAATGACAGGACTAGTATCTTGGCTTCCAGACTCTTGATTAGTTTCTAAGATATGAGTTAAAGTGTGGTGCCTTTTACTATTGCAAGTCCTGCATGAATATTTTGATTTGCACGTATCTACACCATGCAAGGGATGAAAACACGCTAGACATAATTTTTTCTGCTTGACGAAAGATAGGCGATCGATAGGTGAGAGATCAAGAAATGTTTGACATTTCGAAAGCACGTGACCTTGATTACACCGGAAACATTTTATTCCCGTACTTGAATTAGTTGAGGTGCCAGCCAGTCCTATAAAAGGCGAATTGGATGATTTATAGGTAGGCTTTTGCCCAAACTGATTTCGCATAGAATTTGAATTTTGATAGGTAGGCTTTTGCCCAGACTGATTTTGCATAGAATTTGATTTTTGATAGATAGGCACCTTTTTGGGTGTTGTTGATTGAGGAAGTGATTCCAAAACTTTACATCTTTTTTCTAGAAATTGAAAAAGTGACTGAAAAGTGGGAATTTCGGTATTAGTATTGGCGTGACTCATTTCGAAATTTGAACGCGTTGGAATATCCAATTTTTCTAATAAAATGAAAAAAATAATAAAGTCCCAACTGTCAACGTCAAAGCTAAGTGATTTTAAAATTTCTAGGGATTCAGAAAAGGTGTCAATTAAATTACGCAATTCTTTAGCTGACTCGTTTTTTAAGGTGGAGTTCATAATTGAGCTTAAAGCATCATTTGCGAGATCTCGCTTGTTTTGATATCTATTGACTAATTTGTCATAAGCAATTTTATAATTTTGATCAGATAAGCTAATCCCTGATATCAATTTTAAAGGCTCATCCTCGAGATATGAAAATAAATATTGAAGTTTTCGAACGTTACTTAGACTTTGATTTTGATCTATGATGTTATTAAAAAGATCGAAAAAGCTTGGCCATAATTTTTTATCACCTCGAAATATGGGAATACCTAACTCTTTGAGTTTTGGAGTTTCGTTTTGTCGAACATATGATCCCGAAAAGGATGGGGCCTCAACCGGAAATATTTTAGAGTAAACCCCCTTACACGCATAAAAATATTTACGAGCTTCTGAAAGGATCGCATCCTGCGTTTTAAACTCCTCGTCGTCCGAGTCGTCTATCAACATAATGACGTCATTATGTGCCAGCATGCATTTATCGAAGGTTTCATCCAAATCGGAATACCTCACTTGAAACTCGTTTCTCGCTCTTTCATCCGATGCCGCGGTTTGTGAAAACACATAACACTCGGTTATCGCAGATAAAAAACCCTTGCGTTTTCGCACAGCTTTTTTGACAGACATGATTTTACCTTTGAAATGACGAAATTGTCGGTAAATATACAATTAACGCTAAATTAATGCTTCTGAAATAGAAAAATGACGAATTGTCGAAAATATGCACTAATTTATCGCAATTGATGAAAATTGTTTTAAATATCGAAATGATATGGAACACATCTAATCACAGAAATGTCGGTAAATATACAATTAACGCTAAATTAATGCTTCTGAAATAGAAAAATGACGAATTGTCGAAAATATGCACTAATTTATCGCAATTGATGAAAATTGTTTTAAATATCGAAATGATATGAAACACCCTAACACATAAAGGAGAAATGTTGTTGTTTGTTTTGTTTTGATTCCTTCGCTTTGTTTATACCACGCGGTAGACACGTGCACTGCGCCGCACGACACCGACGACTTTCTGTCGTTGCAAATACGATGCGAAAAATTCAAGGCCGCCTTGTTTTCGGCCTGAAAATAAAATAAATAGTTGGAGAACGAAATTAACACACCATTTTCTCTAGGCGATTGACAAGGATCTCCCTGGTTGTTGGTGCGCATGTCCAAATACGCGAAATGCGCTCTGTTCTTCATACAATTGTGTGGTTTTAAAAAGATATAAACAACCGCGAAATTTAGCGGGAGCTAACATAGGGTGCAAACGTAAGTTGGGTTGAGTTTAGGTTGGCTGGTTCACCACTTACACCACTCATTCGAGAAATACCCAATATTTTGAGAAAAGAAATTGAAAAACGTAATTGTACAGTTTATTGAAAGGAAATCAGTAAAAACGATGCATATAAAATATCTAAAGTGCACCTACCTTAGTTTTCATCTAGTTGCAGTCGTTTTGGTCGCTTGGAAGATAGGAAAAACGGGAAAATTGTAGCACTCACGGCGTTTTCTTGTGCTTCTTGTCAGTTTCCCGATTGCGACTCCTCGCGCAGACTCGCGCGTGTCTCGGTGCGGGGATAAGTCATATGCATATACCCCGCGAAATTTGAAATGAAAAATAATATTAAAATATAAAAGTAGCCAAAAGCTGGCAAATAATTCTTGCACCAACAAAAGGTACTAAATTTCACGTTTGTAGTATTTTTGACTCACGCTTCGCTGACTCGACATAACACATTGCGAAGGCGGAAAAAATGCAATATGTATTAACCCGACCTGAGGGACAAATTATGTCACAGTCATGAGTACTGTTTTTCGTTTCATCTGCTTGCCCTTTATTTTAATTCTAATAGTTTCTTTTGTATTTGTAGATGTCGCCACTTGTGTGAAAGCATACGGTGTCGCAGGCATTATTTATTCAGTTCTCTTACCAATATCGTAAGATGAGATTCATATGCCGTGTCTCTAGCTTTACAAACGTGTCACATTGACCATGCAGTGTTCTGAAGAGTCCCTTAAGGACAGTTAACTGTCAACACCTAATAGGTGTCCATTAGATCTTGGACCCCCGTGGATGTACAGCTTTCGAGCTGCCCATGGAAAAATACAAGAGAAACAAAATCTTTTTATGTACGCTTATCCACGGAAAATTGTTGTTTTTTTTTATTCACGGGTACTAAACTTCATGTTTGAAAAAATATTCCTATTTAAAATTAGGAAAACCAGTTTTCAGACCTCAGGAATATGTGCTAAGATTTTGTACAGACCTTTTAGAGACACCCTGTATATTGCGCCTTACATCTCTGCATACATGCATATTTAAAATACTTTTTTTTTCTGATATGTTTAAATGATGAATTTTAACAAAAAAAATACACCGGCAATTACAAAAGTCCCTGACTGTATAAGCTGATTTTCTATTTAATTTTTGTGTAGTAAATTAAAAATTCGGCTTGTACCAAAAAATATCAGGCATTGTACTATTTTAAGAAGTTTTGATAAAAAATTCTTCTTAGAATCTAATTGCGACAGTTTATTGCTTAATTCTTTCAATACACAACATATTTTTTGTATACAGTATGTCCAGAGTCATACATATTCCTGTCAAAATGGCAGATATTCCAATCACCAACAAGTTGGACTTCGAAACTTCATAATCAAATCTGTTGTATGGGTCAGCAAAATAGACAATTGCCACCAAGCCACCTTAAACATAAAAACATATTTTACAAGAGACCAAGAAAAAGGTACTTTTCCGCAAGCATCGTTTGGTCAAGTCGTCAAGGACGGAAAAATCACTTTACGCATGTGTTATTAGATACAACATTACAAAACAAACAAAAATTTTAAATGTTATTTTGTTGAATAAAAAATGACGTAATAATACTTCAATAAACATCGTTTTTTTAAAAAAAATTTCAAAATGCGGAAAAGTGCTCTTTCTGTACGCTCGTAGAAAATAGTATATTTCCTAACATGAGAGGAAAGTTTCACTTTTCCACACGCGATTGCAGTTGGCTGACCGATGTGTAGCAGGGTTCTGCAGAAATCAAGCGCGGAAAAGAAACTTTCGGCAAGAGTTTAAACTATTTTTTGGACCGTGCGGGAACATTTAAAAAATAGAAAAAGTTTATTAAATGTATAGGTTTTTCTAGTAATAAATATCTAACTATTCTTTATTAATAATAATGTTAATGGTAAAATACAGTGAACATACGTCCAGATAAAGCCGGACATGTCTGGCTTTTTGGGCAAAATAAAAAATTGGCTTTTTTTGCCGGTCGTCTTTTTTGGCGACCCAAGAGGGGTCATCAAGTTTTT
The DNA here is from genome assembly GCA_963576565.1 of Aspidapion aeneum. Classification (NCBI taxonomy): domain Eukaryota; kingdom Metazoa; phylum Arthropoda; class Insecta; order Coleoptera; family Brentidae; genus Aspidapion; species Aspidapion aeneum. Next base: position 202,531,811 of record OY755038.1, read on the forward strand.
TTTAAAGGTGGTTTTAAAATGAGCTTTTTTATCTCAAGTAGAAACACCATTTCTTTTCGGTCATAATATTTTCAATTTCACAAAATTTACAAGTGGTCATAAAATGCCATAAAGTTCTCAAGTTCTCTTACCAATATCGTAAGATGAGATTCATATGCCGTGTCTCTAGCTTTACAAACGTGTCACATTGACCATGCAGTGTTCTGAAGAGTCCCTTAAGGACAGTTAACTGTCAACACCTAATAGGTGTCCATTAGATCTTGGACCCCCGTGGATGTACAGCTTTCGAGCTGCCCATGGAAAAATACAAGAGAAACAAAATCTTTTTATGTACGCTTATCCACGGAAAATTGTTGTTTTTTTTTATTCACGGGTACTAAACTTCATGTTTGAAAAAATATTCCTATTTAAAATTAGGAAAACCAGTTTTCAGACCTCAGGAATATGTGCTAAGATTTTGTACAGACCTTTTAGAGACACCCTGTATATTGCGCCTTACATCTCTGCATACATGCATATTTAAAATACTTTTTTTTTCTGATATGTTTAAATGATGAATTTTAACAAAAAAAAATACACCGGCAATTAAAAAAGTCCCTGACTGTATAAGCTGATTTTCTATTTAATTTTTGTGTAGTAAATTAAAAATTCGGCTTGTACCAAAAAATATCAGGCATTGTACTATTTTAAGAAGTTTTGATAAAAAATTCTTCTTAGAATCTAATTGCGACAGTTTATTGCTTAATTCTTTCAATACACAACATATTTTTTGTATACAGTATGTCCAGAGTCATACATATTCCTGTCAAAATGGCAGATATTCCAATCACCAACAAGTTGGACTTCGAAACTTCATAATCAAATCTGTTGTATGGGTCAGCAAAATAGACAATTGCCACCAAGCCACCTTAAACATAAAAACATATTTTACAAGAGACCAAGAAGAAGGTACTTTACCGCAAGCATCGTTTGGTCAAGTCGTCAAGGACGGAAAAATCACTTTACGCATGTGTTATTAGATACAACATTACAAAACAAACAAAAATTTTAAATGTTATTTTGTTGAATAAAAAATGACGTAATAATACTTCAATAAACATCGTTTTTTTAAAAAAAAATTCAAAATGCGGAAAAGTGCTCTTTCTGTACGCTCGTAGAAAATAGTATATTTCCTAACATGAGAGGAAAGTTTCACTTTTCCACACGCGATTGCAGTTGGCTGACCGATGTGTAGCAGGGTTCTGCAGAAATCAAGCGCGGAAAAGAAACTTTCGGCAAGAGTTTAAACTATTTTTTGGACCGTGCGGGAACATTTAAAAAAGTTTATTAAATGTATAGGTTTTTCTAGTAATAAATATCTAACTATTCTTTATTAATAATAATGTTAATGGTAAAATACAGTGAACATACGTCCAGATAAAGCCGGACATGTCTGGCTTTTTGGGCAAAATAAAAAATTGGCTTTTTTTGCCGGTCGTCTTTTTTGGCGACCCAAGAGGGGTCATCAAGTTTTTTTTAAAGGTGGTTTTAAAATGAGCTTTTTTATCTGAAGTGGAAACACCATTTCTTTTCGGTCATAATATTTTCAATTTCACAAAATTTACAAGTGGTCATAAAATGCCATAAAAAGTCATAAAATTTTACATTGGTCATAAATTTTTAGCCAAGGCGGTTTTAAAATGACAGGGCGTCAGGCTTTTTTATCTCACGTTGTAAGACCATTTCTTTTCGGTCATAAATTTACTTTCAAATTCACGAAATTGGGAAGTGGTCATAAAATGCTATAAAAATCATAAAATTTCACATTGGTCATAAAATTTTTAGCCGATCAGTATTAAGTTGTCATAAAAAGTAATAAAATTTAAAGTTACTCATAAAATCCAATAAAAAGTCATAATATTTCATGTTGGTCATAAAATTTTAAGGCAGGAGCCTCAAAAATCTACTTATCTGAAAATTTTACTAAGCTTCATACTGACATTAACAATTTAGAAGAAAAGCAAAATGTGACCAAAAGTAGAATTCTTTTGTAGCTTTATAAATTATAGTAATAAAATATTTCTCATTCAAGTCATTAAAAGTCATAAAATTTTATTTAAAAAGGTGTGTAGGCGAGCAGCGCCTTAAAAGAAAAAGGTCATAAACATCATATTTTACAAACTTACCAGTACACTTTACCGCTCGTTTGTAGATTGTAGATAACCGTATATTTCCTAACAAGTGCGGAAAATGTCACTTTTCCGCCCGGGATTATTATTAAGTTCATAAAAATTTGCAGGTAGTCATAAAATTCAATAAAAAGTCATAAACTTCACGTTGGTTATAAAATTTCCAGGCATGAGTTTCAAAAATCTATCTGAGGGTTTCACTCATTTAGAACAAAAAATATAATTTTGATAACTTGATAAATTAAAGTAATAAAATCTTTCTCTCAAAATTTTTTTTGTAGAGCTCAAGTTATTAAAAGTCATAAAATTTTATTTAAAAATTATATAGTTTGCAAAAATTGGCAATAAAATTATAAAAAGGCGCCTTTAGTCGGTGGCCACCCAGTATCCAATAAGTCAAATACTGATCTCAAACGACCTTCAACCCAGATTTGCATTAAAACACGGAGGACTCTCCTATTTAAGCAAATAGAGTATGGATCACGCATGGATGTTTTAAGATTCCGAAAATTATTTTAAATAAAGTGCTAATTTATACCGGTATAATTTAAAGTAGCCCCAATAATCAGAAAAATTATGTCCATAGTCTCATCAATGGCGCCTCTTTTTAGTGCCCATACAATTAAGGTAACTAGAATTATTAAGACATAACCACACTGACTTATGCTGAGGACGTCGTGGAACCACGTCAGGCTTTCTAGGTTTAGGAATATTGCTCCTACTATGCAAAATACCTAAAACAAAATTCTCAGTTGGTAGTTGATTGTCTATAATCGACTATAGGGCATAATTTTTGAAACAAGGCTTGGTTTTTAAGATAATCACTTAAAATCTGTGACAAACATGTAGTTTTTGAAAAATTTTTGTACATATTTTTTTCCCAAAAACCTTAGTTTTTAGTTGTTGAGAAAATTGGATAAAACTTGTAAAAAAAGAATGATAAGTTTAATGTTTTTTCAAAATTGATTTAATTTACGGATGCCCCTAAATTGTTTTAAATAAAACTGATGTTGCCTTAGTATACACCGTTTACTATCTACTATAGGACACAATTTTTTATAGAGAGCTTGGGTTTTAAGAAGACCCGATTTTCTTGTAATTTAACATGTAATAAACAATTTATTTTTTTAATTTTTTTACATTACCTCAATAAACGGACGCTCCTGGAGAGTTTGTCATTATTCATATCCTACTGAGTTGTATATCGCCAAAAAGGAAATTTTATTGTCTATAATAAAGGTAATTACATATTTTTCCTTTAAGAAGCTTAGTTTTTGAGAAAATTTGAAGAAAACCTAAAAATCTTAGGTTTTGGGAGGTCCGGAGGGTTTTATGGGGTTTTTGCAGCCAAAATTTAAAAAACTAATATAATTTTATTTTTAGGTTAGATTTTACACGTTTTTGATTTATTTCTCTTTCATTGTGGTTTTAGGGCGGCAACTTAGTTAATTTTTCGGGAACTCGAACACGACTATAAAAGGAGGGAGCATAAAAAAAGTTAAACAAAAACCTGACTTGGCAACATCCAGATCGTTAATCTGTGACCTATTTCCAGCTAGAATCCATTGTCAAACTACGGTCCTCATATTTTGCATACTCAACTACCTCCAGCGCCTGTACTATGATTTTTGTTATTATCTTCTCCCGTTTAGAACTACAGTAGACTCGCGCTTGTGTGAACACACGCTTGTGTGAACCTCCCAGTAGTGTGAACAGTAAAGATCAATGTATTATAGTACTATAAAGAGTAACGACTCTCAATCGTATAAAAACGGAAAAGAGGTTTTAATCAAATGGTAAAATTTATAGAAATTACCGAGAATTACTTAGTTTTAATTCGTTTTTTTTTGTGGTAAATACTAGTACCATTTCATGTTTTGCTTTTGTTGCTCCCAGAGGTCAGTTTGGAAGACGAATCTGAGAACAAAATGAAGACACCTAAAAAAGTTGCAGTAAAGTATGTTTTAGAATAACTTAAAGTGGTTACATTATAGTCAAAAACAAACAACATAGATGTAAGAGCCTAAGAAAAATTGAGACCGAGCAGTAGCCACTCATTGGTCAGCTAGATAAATTCGGACTAAAACAACATCGTTGTTTAATGCTGCCAGTTATTTTTTGTTTTTGTTTTTATTGGTGTTCTGTGGTTTTTATTTGAATTTTTGGGAAAACCTAACCTTAAATTTTGTTTTGATATTTTTTGAGCTCTTTTGCCAAACCATCGAATAAATATATATGTTATTTCTTCGATGGCCAAACCTTTAAAAGAGAACCTCCCTGTTTGGAGAAATTCCGATCAGGTGATCATTTTTCTCTTTATTGAAAGTTATTTCCTTTTTTGAACACCTAATCATTTTGCCAAATTCATGCGCGCTTTGCACACGCCGGGAGTTTGAACCGAACCGAACCGAACCGAACTTCCGAAAAGACACCGAAAGAAGTCACACATGTTTTAAGATTAAGACCAAAATTCCATCCACAAGAAAGTCCGCGGTGCCGCGAGTGAAACTGTGGAACTGCTGTTAAATGAAAGAAGGTAAGCTTCTAGCGTGTTGCCGATTTTTTTCCTTTGTTTTAGTTCAATAAACGTCTGTTTTCCCAGACGGGGTGAATTTAACTTTGGGATACTTTTTTTGAAATCTCTAGTTATCTCCCCTTCAGGCATTTAGCCGTCTAATCGTATTTTACCTAATGATATGTAAGTTTTGAAGTTTCATAAAAATTCATAACTGTAGTATTTGTCGTTACTTTAAATTGTCATTTTCAGCAGAAACTTAGAGATTTGCTCTAAATTATAAGAATAGTTACATTTAAAAGTTGATAGGTATGGATTTATTAAATCTTAGCAATAATATTTCGGTTTTAGAATAGACCTTCCGTAGTGTGAACGGTATTCATGGTATGAACGTACAGATTTTTTTCGTGTTCACATTAGCGCGAGTCTACTGTAGAGTAGGGGAGTCATTGAAGATGTTGGAAACTATTTTCTTAATCGATAGAATTGTTCATTGATCAATTATAAGCAAAATTTGTTATATGAATGGAGGGTCTCCGATGGGTTTAGGCGCAAAATGCAAAATAAGATATGAATACGAGGAATTTATTTTCTTAGTAATCGAGGGCCTCTAGGGTATACCTACCAGTGATAGCATTTTAATTATTATCTGAAAATTCATATTCTCTTCATTTTTTCAGAATCTTGAAAACGCAAACTAAAACCGTGGTAGTCTCCCCAACCAGCTATATCCTGCTCTAGCTGTATCTTTTTCTGTTGTAGGTCTGTCTGGAAAGACAAAAAAATATTTGGTAAAGTTTTCCCGAAGATTCTTTGTTTTGACTTAAGTTTATTTACATTTCGAAATTATAACCTAGCGAACGAGACGCTGTATTACATAAGGTTACTCATCGTCAAGCAAGCTTACATATTTATTTTTATAAAATAAAATATAAGGTCGCTGTAACTTGTTCAAAAGTATTTTGTTTGAAAATATCTTTTCTAAATGAAATTTGGTTCCAAAGGCGTTTATTTTTAAACATTTTGTGTGAAAACATCTCTTTCGAACGACATTTTGTTTGAATGGCGTTTTTCTCGAATACATCTTTTTCAAATGACCTTTTGGTCGAAACGTGCGAAAATCAATGACTTAGCATAATTTTGAATTTAAAATATCTTCGTTATTTTGAACTTTAGGAAAAAAACTCAAAAATTATTTTTGTTTAGAATTGAAAGACCTATCAGAAAAAATTATAAAATACAGGATGTTTAATTTATAAACAATATAAATATGTTTTTTGAAAAAACTCGAAAACGCAATGCTCGATGGTTTTTTGATTGGACCATCTTAAAGAGCGTCAAAAATTTTAATAGTTTGATAATTTAAGCTTTTTTCTATCTTTAATAATAACAAAGTTAGCAATGGTGGACACTTAACTTGGAACACCTTGTATATGTGCCAGTACGAAAATATCTGTTACTAGCTATTTTTTCTTGTAATTAGACCTACCATTACAAGCTTCATGAGATTTTTTAAAATAAAGTTTACAATAGTGCAAAATTTTCCTGAGTCACCCTGTACATTATTTATGGTACCTTTTGGTGTTTTGTGGGTACCTTATAATTGGTGACCTAAATAAAGATCTCAAAGTAGGTATTTCAGACCTGTAAACTTAATGTCCTAGTTATATTTTATTAAATTAAAAAAAAAGACTAATATTAAACTTTACCTTTCTAGATTCTAGAGCACTTGCAGAAACTTCTTTACTTTCAATAAAGTCGTTTATCTAATCAAAGCTTCGAATTTATTCAAAAAAAGGTCTTTTCCATACAATATAATACGTTTTTGTCCGTGTTTTGCATTTACATTATTCTATGGCTCACAGAAACGTACAGTTCATATCATTATTTTTGAGACAACTTTTTCCAGTTTTTTTTTCGTTGGCCTATGCTATTTGTTATAGTAAGCAGCTAATAACTGTCCAAAATTTATCTCAAAAATTATGAAATGGAGTATACATACGTCTGGAAATGCTGCCTTGAATTAAGTAGATTGTAAATTCAAGTAAAAAACTTTTTGATTTAGTAACCACGGATCACCAAACAAATTGGTGATATGTGCTTTAACCCTCAAAGGCCTCCACAATTTTTTTTAAATGATTTATTTTTCAGGCAGACCTGACCCTTTCATGTCCGGCAGACAAAGAGTGTGTCGATTTGCCTGCTGACTGCATTTCCTGTCCGAAACTTAACGACTACCCTTCCTGCATTTATGGCGAAGAGACGAATGTTGATTGTCAAGTGTTGTTTCCTGTCAAATCCAAATGCCTGGTGAGTTAAGGCTGATTTACGCTGGTAACAAGCACATTCCCTATGTCAAACTTTCTCGGTCACATGCATGATAATGACATTTGCATAAAGTGGTTTATGTTATCAAAACCAGTGTAAATTTGCCTTTAGTCAAATAAAGTCTGACTCACGATTTTACGCGCATTACGTGATGTAGGTGACAAAAGAGCGAACATGGCGATCGGCGATAAGTGTCCAAGAAATTAACTTATTAATTTGAAATTTTTCATAAATGTACGCTTGAATATGCTTCAGAAGCATGGCAAAATTGGGTCAGATCAGAAAAATGAAAGTGCTTTATTTTGGGGCTTTTCTAAAATCAGGCGATGCCTCATTTTCAACAATGTTTCAAGTCATTACTTTAAAGCTAGTTAATCGATTTAAACCAAATTTTGAACAATTGCCGGAATTGCCGAAGCTTTTACTCAACCGTTCAATCAGAGCGGCTGCTCGTGTCAATACAATATTGTAGTGCCAGAATTTTGAGTCAGTAAAAAAAAATTCGGGGTGTTGCGCCCAAATGTTTACCCACAAGTCATTAAAAATCATAACTACTGTGTTTGGGGTTTCTAATTTTATTTTTTTTAAAAGAAACTTACCCATTTCTACCCGAATTCCGCCATGAAATGACTCAAAATTTATCAAAAAATTCGTAAAGTAAAGGGCGTAAATTAAAACATCCATGCTCCACGCACAAAAACAATGGGAAGAATACGACTAACTGATGGCCTGTGCCAGGCACAAAATTTCTTTGTTTTTCCTATTTAAACAACGCTAAAATGCCCAACATTGGCCCTATCACTGTCGCTCATATAGGCTGCAAATAAAATCTATCTCTATTCGAAGGAGCCAAGACAAAAGTGGCAGCGTGTTCTACTCTGCTTTGGGTTTTACGTCGTCGTCGCATCGAATCGGAGTGTGATCCACTGCATTGCACAGGGTCACCGAATGTCATATAAAATAAAAACCAATACCAATGTTTTAAAAATAAAAAAAAACATGTTTTTGCAGAAAAATACGGTAGTGCCATGGCACTACCTCACGAGCCGCCACTGGTATTTAGTTTTTGAGTTTTGAGGATTTTTCGAAAAATATGCAAAATTTTTACAATCTTACAATAGTGGATCTAGCAAAATTTTTATTAGATACCAAGCAAACGTTTTGTTTTGGCCTACAATTGCTCAAAACAGTTTTAAAGTAACGACTTGAAACGTTAAAAATGGGATACCACGTAAGTTTAGAAAAGCCACAAAATGAGGCACTTACATTTTCTGATCTGGCCCAATTTAACTAAGCTTTGTTAATATACTCAAGCGTACATTTGTGGAAAATTTCAAGTTGATATGTGAATTCCTTGGACACTTATCGCCGATCGCGGAAGCAACATTAAACATTAGCGGCATGCTATTGGTCATCTACATGACGTCATGGAAAGCGAAAAGTCACAATCAAGCGTCATCTGCGGTATACGAGGTGTGACAATAAAATTATAAGATTGGTGAAAAAAATCTACTTTATTTAAATATTAATACAACTTAATGATGTTCTCCGTCAATTTAGTCCCCTTCTCTATCGACGCAGCCTTGTATGCGTTTTTTTCCAATGTTGGAAGCAATTTTGGAAATCATCAGAAGAGAGGCTGTTAAGAAGTCTTGCCGTTTTTTCCTTGACATGTTCTAATATTTTAAAACGGGTTCCTTTTAACGATTTCTTCACTTTAGGAAACAGGCAGAAGTCGCAAGGGGCCAAGTCTGATGAATATGGTGGGTGGTTAACAACGGGGATCTTCTTATTACCTTAAAACTGCTTAATGAATCGGGCATTGTGGGCCCGTGCATTGTCCTGGTAGAGCAGCCACGCGTTGTTCTTCCACAAATCTGGACATTTTTTCCTTGGACGTTCCCGTAGCTACATCAATACTTTCAATTATAAATGTTGGTTAACTGTTTGACGCTCATGCACGCATTAAATAAGAATAACACCCCTAATATCGAAAAGAAAAACAATGAGCATCGCTTTGAGAAAACAACAGAAACAACTACTCCGAGGGAAAATACCCCTACCGGCATTGAATTATACTGCTGGCTTGATGCTTTCGATGGGAACTTGTTAAAACTGTTTGGTTTTCACTATCTCCAACGTCGATCAAAGGGATACGAGTGATCCCCGTCTGGAATACGTCCTGATAGTCAGGAACAAGTGATCCATGCCAATCCACGCTGTTTTGGATGTGTTGGAGCGCCCTTCTCGTTCATCATCTTTAACTATTTCACGACCCTCGAAAAAGCTTTTATGTCACATAAAAATAATTGCACGAGACATACACTGCTCCCCGTAGACATCCTTTAGCATTCGAAAGCAAAGTAGTAGCCGTTTTTTTTTATTTACTTTAAATTAATACATTTAAAACATGTTAATACAGGGGCGAGTCTTAAAATTTAATTGTCACACCTCGTATATAGATGCGCGCTGACCTGCCAACCGTTTCTTTTACTGTATCCTGGTCTGGCTAAGGTTCCATTACCAAATTTTCCGTGCGGAATTTTGCTATAGGTCTGCAAGTTTGTGTAAAGCCTTTTCTTTAAACCTTCGCTTGCGGTGAGCGGACAGACTGTTGACCAGTACGATCCAATGAGGGGGGTTTAACCCCTGCACACAAATTTTTGCCTCATGGGGGGGTTAACCCCTAAACCCCCCTGCTGTCCACGGTCGCGTTTTGTCTAATTTTATCCAACCAGAGTATTTATATGAAATCAGTTTGTTTGAATTCGCTAAGGCAATTCATTGTCATGTGATTATCAAATCATTACATTGTACTGCTGAGCTAAGCGGATTCAAACAATCTCTTTCCCATTTAAATACTCTGGTTGGATAAAATCGCCAAAACGCGACGGTCGACGGCCTAACCGCCCACCGCGACGGAATGTTCAAAGAAAATTGAAAAATGTCTTTTGTCAAAATCCGGGTATATCTCATGAAGGCAAACCTTGTTATACACTTTCTCAGTTGGTAAGCCAGTAAAGGACAAAAGGACCAGAATTAAAAAGTCAATGGGGTTCCAAAGTGCCGGCGAAAAATGTACAGTTGTAGAAAAGGAAAAAAATCTGGATCATACTCTCAACTGACTTTTAAAAATAAAATATTATTTTGCCTATATCTTATATTTTTTTAAAATTCACCCTAATACCACGGATCACCTAATAGGTAATCCGTGCTAATACCCTGTTTCCACCAATGCATGCCCACCACGATTCAAAAAACGCATCACGCGATGGGTCATGGATTTGCACCGGTTTTAAATGCAGCGTCACCTGATGCGTTTTTTGAATCGGGGTGGGCATGCATTTTGGTGGAAACAGTGTATAATTTCTTGCAATTATTACAGGGCGCATCTTCATTCCAAAGAAGTCTAATATGCCGCTACTGTTACCAAACTGATCCATGGGAACATTCCTGCGATCTAAAAGCCTCCTGCAATTCAGTGCTAGACCATTACACAACCAACTGTACTGTCAAGAGTGATATATTATGTTATGGTAAGACACTAAATAATAACTTGTTGTGGCCTCTTTAGATAATCGGCCTTTTCACAATTATAAATGGGAGCCTCTTTTAAAAAATGTCAATTTTTGACCCCCTGGCAAAAAAATTACACGCGTCAGTCTTTCTTAATTCGGGTTCAATAAAAAGCCTCGTCCTTGCCGTGTTCAAAAGGGTATCAGTTGTTAAAATTAGTCATGACATACGAAAGATAGAATCAAATTGACAAGGTGAGTTTTAGTTCTAAAAAAATGAGTGAGTGTTGGGTTCGGTTTGTCAAAAAATTAATACGGTTAAAAAACTCGATCGCCTTGTTTGTAAACCTAACCTGACCAATTTTAACAAGTGATACCTTTTTGAACATGACACGGCCGAGGACTTTTAATGGACACTAATTAGGAAAGACAGTAGCGCGCGTAAATTTTCTGTAGGGGAGTTTAGAAATGGACATTTCTAAAAAGCGTCCGTGTCAATTTCTGTGATGGGGTCGTATGTGGCTTTAGTTTTCCAATAAAAAAAATCTTTGAAGTCGAAAAAGTGTTTATATGTGATTTATGATGGATCTGATGCTTTCCTAGCTCATTAGCACACTCCGAGTGAACTCCGCGCTATATCAGCCTTGAAAACAGTTTTTGTAAATATTTCAGAAACAGAAGGTCCTAGAAGTTTTTAGTAATAACATAAATTATTGGAAAAAACGTGTTATCCTATATTCCGAAAACCACATATTGATGCGATAAAAAGTTAGCATATTTTTAATTTTTAAAATGTCAAAATCTAACTAGCTCTTTACAATATTGTACACTATTTTACCTGAAAATTTCATGAAAATAGGTTTAGCGGTTTAGAAGCTATCGTGGGGCGGACAGACATACAAACACACGGACAGATGTCGCGACGATATTGTTATTGTTGTACATTTTCGGCGTTATCTAAAAATTTTGTTTAGTACATTTTTTTGATAATTATGTATTATTGAATAAAATATTCAAAAAATATATGCCTGCGGTCCGAGTTACTGCGAACATAGGTCGGAATCAGTCGAATTTACTATCGGCCTTCCAGCGCGACCGCCATAAATCGATGCTGTGTCTCACTGCTACATTTTATTATTTACCTATAGTTGAGTATGTATATAAGTGGCACCGCGTCATAGCTATGGTAAACCAAGTTTTGCGGCAAAATCTATGTAAAGAAGCCCCAAAAATTGTTGTTTTACTTTGTACATACCTGCAGTGTGCCGCTTTATATGTCTATAATAAAACACCGAGACCTTTTAAAGGAGATATAAAATAGGTAGTTACCTAATAAATAAGGATCCGAGCCATAAAAGAGGATCCAAAATTATATTAAAATGTGCGAAAATATTGATTTAGTTGCAAAAACGGTAATTTGTTTTGTAAAAAGTCGGTCCCAATTTGTTTGACATTAAAACAGTCAAAACAAGAACGAATAGAAAACGTCATAGCCCGGCTAAATCAATATATTCGTAACAACCAGACAAGAGTATATATGTTTCTTTCTAATAAAATCGTTTAGAAGAAGACATAAATAAAAAGCAAGTAAAATAGTAAGCTAATGACACAATTAGTGCAGTGCCTCGATTTGGGAATCAATACCAATAAAAAAATTACAGGAAGTGCGGGCCACTGTATGTACCCCTTTACTCCTTTCCCGCCCATCACGGTTTTGATGACGCTGTGCCACTTTAATAGAACATCAAGTATAGGTAGGTACTTATTTTGTTATCGTTTTGTTTCTGCCTTGTCAATTCGACACCTCCGTCCCATGTTCGCAGTACCTCGGACCGCATTGTATAGGTAGGATGGTAGCAAACGTTACGTAGTTTTTATCGGGCGTTAAAGGTTTAGTTACAGGTGATGGCAACAGACGCAGCCTTCGTAAACTAACGAGCCACGAACCAGAAAAGGCAACATCGCAAATTGGCCGGCTGGTGGGCCGATATATACATGGGAGATATAAACATCTGCTATTTGTTTTGATTGTAGTTTGGCGATTTTGTATTTTTTTTTGTAAAAACTAATAAACTGTGTTTAGGCGTCTTACATTTAATTTTTAAAACAAACAAAACATTTGGAAATAAATATTAGTGGTCATTAATCATGTTAAAAAATATGTAACAAAACCTAGAATAAACAGAAGAGAAATTACTTTTAAACAATTTGTGAGAACAACCCTAAAGTTCGATTCATAGTATCGTGAAGTAAGCAGTATGAAGTGAGAAGTAAGAAATAAAAATTGTTCCTTTCTTACTGCTAAGTTATTACTGTCAAGTTTGAACAACAGGATGTTTGTGGGATAGTTTCTTATGTCTGACTGCTTACTTTACAGAACTATGAATCTAGTTTAAGTGGTACCATGTTAATTTAAACTTTAAATGAACTTACCTTTTTTTATATCTATTCTATTTAGCCTTCGTCAATCCATCTTTGGCCAAGTTCTCCAGTTTACAATACATTTGTTCCATAAATCGTCTTTCTGTCTGATAATATGACCGGCAAATTTCCATTTTAATTCTGCTACTTCTGCTCTGACATCCCTTACTTTTGTTTTATTTCTTATCAATTCATTCCTTTTCTACCTGTTAGCTTTACATGTAACATTTGTCTTTCCATTGATCTTTGGGCTTTTGTTACCTTATCCATGTTTGATTTTGTAAGTGTCCAGGTCTGGGATTCATAGGTAAGTACAGGAAGGATACATTGGTTATACACTTCCGTTTTGAGATACTGAGGATATTTTTATTATTTCTTAATATGTTGCTTAATTTACCGAATGCTGCCCAGGCCAATCTTACTCGTCTCTTGATTTCAGCTGTTTGCTTTTCTTTTTTCAGTTTAATAATTTGTCCCGGGTCCTATATATTCCTCTACTTGTTCTATTTTCTTTTAGATTGATTGATATTATCAGCATATCTTGGTGGTTCAGAAGTGTCCGTTTACTTTGATGCCTATTTCTTCCCAATCTAAGCTTTTAAAAACATCTTCTAGGGCCTGGTTAAATAATTTAGGGAATATTGTGTCATGCTGACACCTCTTCTTATGGGGATTGGCTTGGTTCCTCTGTGGATTTTGATTAATGTTGTTGCTTCACTTTATATATTGGCTATTAAGTCTGTATATCTGTGATCCATTCGGCTATTAATTAAAGATCTTTTACTGCCCAGTGCTCAATGCTTTTTCGAAGTCTATAAACGCAATATATATTTATATATATTTCCATACCCTCCCTTTCTTCAATTTTTTTCGTTGTCGTCAGGATTTTCTCTTACTGGAGGTTTGGGGTTTGACATATACTCGGGTTGAGATTCAAATAGCCGAGGTATTGCCCCATTGTTTAACTTAGGGAATGTTAGTGGCACCTCCTATTGTACTCCCTCTTTATCCCTAATTATCTCGGTTCTACCAACGTCACTTATGTCAAAATGTTTCCAACAAACCACTGAAGATGCAGTCACAACATAATCTTCTCTGTGTATGGCCTGAAGCCAAGCATTTTTTGGGTCATTTTCTTTTGGGAAGCTAAAGGTTGTTTCGTGACCCTCTTCATTAATGCATCGTTACTTTTGCAACCGGGTACCCAACACTTTCGCGGCATGTTTAAAATTTAAAAAGAAAAAACAGACCAAAAATTCCAAACAAAAACAAACTTCTAACCTCACTTATTACCGGTGTACAAAAGGTCTTTTTTACACAGCTTTTATTAAGTAGGTAATATAATTTTAAGTTCATCACACATATCACTAAAACCAGAACAGTTGTTTTATTTGGTAACGCGATTTGAAATATACTAAAAGTTACAAAAAAACATTATCTGCGCGGAAACGGCCAGTAACTAGCGTGGTGGGCGACGCACGTGGACGAAAATGACTGGCCTCCCCGCTGTGTTGCCGTTTCTTCTGGTTCGTGGCTCGTTAGTTTATGAAGGCTGTGCAACAGAACATTTCGCCCTAATTCGACTCCGTTGAATCCGAATATCCCTGTTGCCAACTCGAAATATCGACAGGGACAGAGGAATCCCCCCAAACCCTGTTTTATTTTCAGTTTTATTAAATTTTCTCGAAAACTAACCTTTTTATCGAAAATTGCAAAGAACGGTTTTTTGTGGAGAATAGAATTCCCTCTCCAACGATGTATGGGTCGATAAGGTTAGCAAGTAGCTCTTCAGTAACGTCCATAAATTGGGAATATTTCGAAAAAACATGTTTTTCTATAGGTTTTATTTAATTTTCTCAAAAACTACACTGTACAAAATATGTAGTATACTTTATTGTAGAAAATATAATTTCCTTTTAAAATCTGTAATATAATGGAGGGTTTATGTCATAGGAAAACCAAGGGCGTACTTAAAAAATAAAATTTTTCAAAAATAACCAAAATAATCAATTTTTGTTACATATTTTATGTATTTTTAAAGAAAAATAAACTTCTTAGGAAAAAAAAATACTTTTTAACTTATTCCATCCTATAAACCTTCGTGTGTAAGAAAATTTTACAGAAATTGTTTTTGGTAATTTTTGAGCCATGTTGGCTGCCATCTTGAATATCTCAGCCCCTGTCAACCTTTTGAGGTGGCAAATAGGGGAAATTGACCATTTGCCAAAAATTTATATAAAATGCTTCTAGAAAGTGGATTTTCGGAAATCTTGCCTTAACTATTGAGAAAAACATTTATATGAACATATGTTCCAGACATCTTAATTTTTGAGTTACAAGGTGTTAAATATTTTCATAAAATCTCCTTTTATTAATATCTGTGATACTGCTCTAGATATCTTTTTATAAGGAGGTACTTTCTAATGTATAATATGTTTTATTTATTCGAACAGTGGCGTTCCTGCCGTAAAAAATTATTATCTTGAGTTAATTACTGTTTAAAGTTAAATAAAAAAAAATAGTCTAGAGATCTAGCAGATGCAAATAACTGAATTAATTTTTTTTAATAATAACTTTAATAAAAGCTGTACGTTAAACCTAAAAAAAATCAAGAGACGATATTTGCTCATCTTGCATGTTATTCAATAACACTCTGTATTTTTTAGGCCATAGAATGTTTAACAAGAAACTGCGGTGCAACTGGACTGGAGGCTATAAATGGTTCACCGCGTTAGCTTTGAGTGTAACATTGGGTGGCTTCGGAGCTGACAGGTTTTATTTGGGCCATTGGCAAGAGGTGAGTCTGCTCTCCAACTGTTAAGCTTGGTTTATACAGCTACTACAGACTAAATAAAAAAGTTGACCTTACGGAAAAGTTTATTCGCGTTTGTAAAAAATACCTTGCGCTTATTTTAGTCAACATTGTCTTGTTGACAGGGACTGAAAAATCCTTCCCTAGACCCCCAAAACATGTATTTTTTAGGTTTTATTCAATTTTTTCGAAAACTAACCTTTTTACTCAAAATTGCAAAGAACTTTTTTGTGGAGAACAAAATTCTCTTTCCAATAATGTATTGGTCATGATACACAGGCCTTAGTGGTAAATCATTGAGCTAAAGTGTTAAGCCTAACTCATTTATTGTTGTAATCTGCAGTTTTTTTATGTGCTGGGAGGAAAAAAAATATATGCCACTTTATTCAATAGATCCATTTGTGGTCGCAGTGCATACATGTATTGGTAGATAAGGTTTGGAGAAGAAAGTACCTCTTCAGTGGGGTCCGTAAATTGGGATTATTTAGAAAAAACCTATAGATTTTATAAAATGTTCTCAAAAACTACACTTCTTAAAAAAAATTGTGGTATACTTTATTGTAGAAAATTGAATTTTCTTTAAAACGTCGGGTTATATTGTGGGGCCTATACCACATTTAAGACGCCAGGGACCTACTTATATAAATAAATTTTCCAAAATAAACAATTTCCGTTTTATCTATTTTTCTTTTTAAACTAAGCTTCTTAGGAACAAATTGAATATTTACTTTATTTAACCCTACTGACCTTAGCTTATATGAAAATTTGACAAAAATATTTTTCGTGGTAATTTTTGAAAGTGACTCCAATTTACGGACGCCCCTGGAGAGTTAGCCATAACATTTATCACATATGTGACATATCATGTAAAAGGAAATTTTATTGTCCACCATAAAAAAAGAAGATTAGTTTTTAAGAAAATTAAATAAAACATGAGAAAAGCATTTTTTAAAAAATTTTAATTGATCCTCGTTTACGTCGGTGACTAGTTTATTATACGTCAAACCACACCAAGTTACACATTTTTAAAAGGGGAATTTTACTATCTATAATTAAGTTAAAAACACATTTTGTCGTAAGAAGCTTAGTTTTTAAGAAAATTGGATGTAATATGTAACAAACTGATGTGTTTGGTGATTTTTAAAAATTAATTTAAATTAAGGACACGACTGGTGCGGTAGTTATAAAATAACTTTTACCTCATTATACACGTTTTAAACGGAAATGGTATTATTTACGACAAAGTAAAGAATACATTTTTGATAAACAGCGTGGTTTTTTAGGAAAACTGAATAAAACACAAATTTTTTAATTTTTTTTTCATTTATGGACGTTGTTGACGAGTTTATTATAAGTTAAACCACACCAATTTACACCTTGTTTAAAAGAAAATTTTACTGTTTAAACTAAAGTGTGCATACATATTTTTTCATACTAGGATTAGTTTCTGAGAAAATTAGATAAAACAAAAATGGTTTAATTTGTGATTTTTAATAATTTATTTAATTCACGGGCGCCTCTGAAGTTTTAGATGTGAAACTATAACCAAGTGTATTATACATTTTTTGCTTAGGTTAGTTTTTGAGAAAATTTGAAAAAAACCTTTAAGTTACAAATTTCGGAAGGTCTGGGGGGGTTTTTTGCAGCTAAATTAAAAAATAAACTAGAATTATTTTTTGGTTATACGGTAGCTCGAAGAATGGATTGTTTAGTTTACACTTTAAAAGGGTTAGATATATTTACTAACGGCAACGTCGCACAATGGTTTATCCCTATAAAAAAACTATGCATTTTCATATCAAGATTTCAAAAAAAAAATGATTTTTTTGTAAAGCAATGTCCCCTTAGTTTAAACCCATGATTGTTTTTTTCAGATTTATTTTGAATTTTGAAAAATTGGATGGTGAAGTAAAATTTTATATTTATTTAAAAATTTTTTCTCAATCTGCAACCCGTCCTTTATTTATCTGTTAAACAAAAACCGCTTTGTCAATTTTCCTTTTTCCTTTTTACGTTTAGGGCGTATATTTAGTAGAGTGTTGTAAGCCTAAAAATAAAAAAAAAGTTTTATCCATAATTTCAAAAAAAATTAAAATAACAGAAAAAACTATGTTATTTTGATGTATGCAAATTTCTGCAGACTAAAAGTTGTCTTCCCGCAGCCTCCCGCAATGAAATTTTTACAGGTTACAGCTGCCAATATCTGCCTATGACTGAGGTTCCTAAAATTGTTGCTTTTTTATTAAATACACACAATTATGGGTTTTAGTTGTTGTGTTAATATGGATATATTTTTATATTTTGAAGTATTTATTTATTTTATTATTTATCAGTCAATTTATCAGTTTGTTATCATTCATTATATTTACAATTTATATTTTTTAAGATGTAATGTACAGGGTGACCGTATATAAAGTTCCACTTGGAAAACTTTTTTGTTATTTGGCAGGAAAGGATAAATCAAAAGGTGAATTACTCCCGAAATAATTAATATTTTTATTACGGTTTCACTTTTTTTTTAAATCACACCTTATACGCAAGATGGCCATCACAGATTACGTGGGTCTTTATTTTTATAGTACACCCTGTATATTTTTAAAATTTTTGATAGATGTTTTCTATCTTATTCACCTGTGTCTTGAGAAAGCAATGTGTTAAACAAAGAATTAGCTATACTATTTTTCCTTGGCTAACACATTGCCCTTATGGCGAATTATTTTTTATTTTACTCAAGAACCGCTTAAGAATTCAGATATGATCTATTTCAAAATTTTAGAAAAACATACAGGATGTTCTGCTGCGAAAAAGGACCTCCTAGCATGTGGAGTGTGATTAAGGAAAAAACTGAAAATGTGGCAAAAATCTATGCAGTTTCATGAGTAATTTAATTTTTGAATTATCTTTATGTTTATGTGAAAAGTAATAAAAAAGTTTTTCCATGTGGAACTTTATAAAGGGTGACCCTGTACATTGGTGGGATATTTTTAACATAAATAATTTTTTATTCTTGTGAAAAATAAGACTTTAAGATATAAATTTGTGGATTACTTCCTATTGTAAAAAATATATTGATTTGTTTACTTTTGACCACAGTAAATAAATTTATTAAATATATAGGAATATGTAGGCGACAAGAAATTGCCAGGTTCCTTGAGGGTGGGAGGGGCTAAATAATAATTTAACAAAAATTATAGCACTTTATGTTTGATTCCACAATGAAATTTAAGGGACTGCGAGGGTCTTGGGGCACAGGAGCATCCAGTTCCCTCCCGTTAGTACGCCTATGTCATGACACAATGGAGGGCGGAAGTAGTTTTTTTGAAAAAACAATCATCAATCAAACTAGTAAGAATGGTTACTAAGTTAGTAACCATTGCTAGTAATATTGAGTAATTATTTATTATTTACCCAACATGGAAGAGAAGAGGGGAATTAGCTAAAATAAATTGGTAAATATTTGTTGAATATATGTACAAAATTTCAAGTTTATGTGATAAATACTCTTAAAGATATTAACTTTTTTCCGAAATTTAACTGTTTTAAACCACTGTGCGTCGTGTTTAAAATAAAAATGAGTTTCAAACAAAAAGTTTCTTATGCTTTACGTCTGAATCTTCAATATTATTAGAGAAGCCTAAATGGGCCATTAAAGTCGTGTCAAGACATTCGTTAAACTAGTATTATGTGTGTGTTTATATTTTTGTCATCCTTGGTGTGGTAAATTGACGACGATAAAAATGTAAATACAGCAAGCCTTTAATGCAATTTATTTTTAGGGCATTGGTAAGCTGTTCAGTTTCGGCGGACTTGGGGTTTGGACTCTTATCGATGTAATTTTAATTTCACTCCACTATCTCGGACCGGCAGATGGATCTTTATACTTGTGATGAATGTGTAAAAATATAAGTTGCAAGTAGAGACCATATCTGACACACGTCCCTTTATAGTAAGCGACTAGTGGCAAAAAAGAACGTAAACCAACCTGCGCATGCGTCACTCTTATCATCTTATGTAAAATTATCTCTCTCAGTCCTCTGTGATCTTAGTTAAAAGCAGATAGTTTTACGTGAGTATGAAAGAGACTAGCGCATCTATAGTTAAAAAAATTAGTTTGTTTTTTTTTGTAGCCGAAAATATTATCTTTGGTGAAAAAAGAAACAATAAAAATGCATGACGTTAGGTCTTAGGTGTCATATCAACTGAGACAAATATTTAAAGGTTTTTTTTTGAAAACACGCAAAATTTGTAGGAAGAGCAACCTTTCTCTCTAGTTCTCTCGACCGGTATTGTTATATGTATTAAATATTCTGTGTTTCTTTCATCGTGTTTGCTCTACGAAAATTCCGTATAAAAAAGGAATTATTAAACCATCTTTATTAGTAACGAATTGCGCGAAAATTCAAATTTCCACAAACCATCAAATTAATTTTTTTGGGTAGATAAAATTAGAAAAAAACATTACATTTTTTCGTCCCCCTCTACAAATAATTTCCAATATTTTTGTCTCATTTTGCATTTTATGTCAGGACCTATCTATCCATTTAAATAATATGATCTTTATACTTAAAACTTGGCGTGCAATTTTGGATACCTACAATGCAATTTTCGATACTTACATTGCAATTTTTCTTATATCCAAGCGAATGAGGTAAAAGTCCCATATGAGGAGCTATCTTTGCGAAACATTAGTGGTAAATGCACAGCAGCAAAAAATTATAGCAAAATTGCACAGGGTTTTCAAATTGTTAGGTATTTCATAAAATAAAAGATGGTTATATTGTTACTTATTATTTTAAAAATATTCAAATAAATTATACTCATTAAAACCAACCAGATAATTTTTGCACTCAATCTGTTTTTCTACAAATTATAATCCTTGATTTTCACATTTTACGAAAAAACGCTCTTTCTGTGAAGTGGGGCAAATATTTAAAAAAACTCGTGCAATTAAAAAAAAAAACGTGTCATGCAAAACTTATCAGTAATTTTGATGCACTTGTTCATTTAATTACCCCCGATAATTTCACTGTAGCTTAATGTATAAATGTCATTTTCATTAGGTTAGTGGGTATTTTACTTTTAGTTTAAGTATATTTTTTATTGTGATACATAAGTAGAAGTAAGTATTAAAAACATAATTTCCTTAAAGAAACTGCTACTTTATATTTAATATTTATTTTAACAAAACCATAGGAACCAAAACATATATTTCGTAAAAGTTAAAAGGCACTATTTGTGAATAACATTAACAATAACACAACCAAAGTTTTGAGCAATCTTGGGATCTTGGGAATGACCACTTTTTTGCTAGTCGTTATACCAAATACCTAAAGAATCAAACTTATTTATAATAAACTTTGGTATTTAGAATAAAAATGAGAATAATAAATAAATATTTTTTTACAGACCAAAAGGAACAAAGACTTTAAAAAATCCAATAAAATATTTTTCTTTTATATTATTTTGTTTTTATTTAACCTATAATAATACCTATTTGGTGTTGAATCCTGAAAAAATTAAATACTAAAATCAATAATACAAATAGTTTAAACAAGAACTAAGACTAATAGACTAGCATATCAAATCTAAATCTTCAATAAGCAGGTCTTCAATTTCTTCATTAGTCAAGTCTTCCAATTCGGCTGAGTCTATCTATAAAAAAATTCTAATAATAAACAATGTTGAATATTTGAAAGCTATTTTTAATTCTAAACATCTTTTCTTTATAACAATTTTCGATATTGTCAAAAAGAAAGGTACTTTACTCTAGAACAAAAATCATATTTTTTGACAAACCTCGTAATATGACTGAAAAAATTTAACATCTGATGGTTGCATTTTAGGTTTTGGACCATGCAGAACTTTTTATGAAGAATAACTTTTTTTCGTAAAGCTAATAATAAAAAAGTTTCCCATATGCCGCCAACTTACGTGGACACACTGTATATATCTAATATTTATTGCTGGATATATATCATGATATATATCATGTACTCAATTTAAAGAACAAAATACAGACAAACGTAGAATTTCGTACCCGTAAATTTAAAAATCAAACAAGTTTCGTGGCTAATCGGGCAAAAAGGAGTTTTTGTTTTGTAGGTCACGGACTATAGTTGTTTTCTTTTATTGTATAGCAGTGTTTTCGCCTGCTTTTGGTTTTTTGTTTCTCTCATATCTCGGTAGATGGCGCTTCTTGCTATAGTTCTCTCACTAATTACATTTAATTAGAGACAAAACCGTCTGATTAACTTCGCAAGATTTGTTACATCAGTGTTGCCAACCCTACGGATTTATCTGTACATCTACGGATTTTGGATTTCGATCTCCGATATCCGATTTTCGATCCAAATCTACAGATTTTTCGCAATTTTACTAAAAAACGATAAACATCGAAACACAACGGCGGCCACGCCTCATTCCTCCTTATCAGTCCTCAGTAGCGACCTATTGCAATAGTGCCAGGCACAAATTGTGCCGGGCACTATATTGACAGTTTATCATTATAAGAACAGCTGTGTCCTTTCAAATTAGGCCTTTGTGCATTATATGAGCCGGATTTAATAGTGACGCCACTATTAATGGAAAATAAACGACAGGATTTATAAATTCGACTTTGGTATGTCAATTTTGAAAGATCAACTGTCAGTTTGTAATGCGAAACTGTCAATATAGTGCCCGACACAATTTGTGCCTGGCACTATTGCAATAGGTCCCTATATTATCTTTACTTTTTTTCCTACATTTTAATCATTTTGTAAAAAGGTTTTGCTTGGATCAGTGACATTATTTTTCTGGACATCCAGCGGACGGTCGTTGCAATATTATTTAGAACGAATTGTATTACTTCGCGCGTTGTTTGATGGGGAGTCAAACAACGCTTCGCGCCACGAAAGTTAAACTATGTTTTATGTTATGTAGTAGTAGTAGTAGTATCTTTTCATTAGACTTTACAAAAAGCGTAGAAATATAGTCAAAACAGTAGGTATAGCCTAAGTGGCTGAAACCTAAATAATTAATTAAATATACCGTAGAATAATCACTTATTTTTGTAAGAAAGAAATCCACAGATATAAGTAAAAAACCAACACTAGAAAATATTAGTGTTTGTATGTACCTTAACTAAATAAAAAAGGTTAAAAAAGTATGTACTTTTTATTTCTTATAATTATAACGGTTTATCCGTTTAAAAAACTGTCGGCACTGCAAAAGAGTTTATTTGGATCCGTTGCAACGGAGCAGTAGGTACCCTACCGTTCTCGTGCAATTCCGAACCCAAAAAGTTGTGCACTCCTGTCACGGTCAAAAAAAGAAAAAAATCAAACCAATATAAACTTTTTAATTGTAAAAAAAGCACCTTTTTTTGTTTTTAGTCTTCTTTGAATCTACGGATTTCTACAGATTTTTCGCGTTCACGCTACGGATTTTCGCTTTCCAATTCAATTCAATTCAATTCAAAAAAGCTTTATTGTCTGAAAAATTAATTCCTATTGACAAAGCAAGAACTTAAGACTAAAGTAAATAGTAATAAATCAGCACTAATAAAAACAACATTGTCTAGTCGCATAATCACACACAATCTATAATTAAGCCTTTTAGGCCATTGAGAATGTTCGAAGTTAAGCGCAATTCTAGTAAAATTCGAACGAGCATGTTTAAGTCAATATAAATTAAAATTGTACCCAACTATTTTAAAATTTCAGTAAAATATGGACAACTATGAATATGCACACATACACAATTACAACAGCACAATCAATCGATTAAAAAGTTGGAACGAAACTACTTACAAAAAAATAAAAATGTTAATCTAAAATTAAAATTCAGGTTACATAAAAAATATAATAAAAATATAAGACATATAATCACAGTTACTCAAATTATGTCTCAAGCCCATCTGTGTAATACTCATTGCAGCTATAGTAAGCTTTTGTTTCAAAGCAATTACGTACTAACCTCACACATATACTATACTATAGTAGTGTGAGCTTTAGTGATCCTAATTTTTTCGAGAAAAAAAAAGTTGCTCCGATTTCAAAAATTTTTATATATCTTTGCGTTTCAGATGATTTTGAAACTTTTTTGTTGCGCCGTCTGTCTGTCTGTCTGTCTGTCTGTAACGACCAACGCGCATAACTCAAAAACCGCCTGGCCGATTTTAATGAAATTTGGCACCTAGGCTGGGTCTTCGGTCGAGATGGTCCCATTTAAAAATGAACAAAATCCACCGAACACAAACCAAATAAAAGGGTGGGGGTAGATTTCAAAAATTAGAGTTTATGTGAAAATATGGCGTGTGTGATATCAAACGAAAGGTAATTGAGTCTGGAGTTAAATAAAATATATTTTCATTTATTTTAAAAAAAGGGTGGGGGTATATATCAAAAATTACAGTTTAAGTGAAAATATGGCGTGTGTGATATCAAACGAAAGGTAATTGAGTCCGGAGTTTAACAAAATACATTATAGTTTTTGTTTTTTTTAAGGGTGGGGGTATATTTCAAAAATTTGAGTTTAAGTCAAAACATGGTTTGTGTGGTATCAAACAAAAGGTAATTTAGTCTGGAGTTGAATAAAATATATTTCAGTTTTCAGTTATATTAGCTCACACGTACACTATAACTATAGTACCTAGTGTGAGCTTAGGGGCCCATATATTGGCAGAGTATTTTCATTTTAGCCACAGAACAAAATTTCTGATATATATCGGATATATATCTGATATTATGATATGTATTTTGATATTTTTATACATATCATATTTGCCAACCCTGATGGGCAGCCGCTTTTATCTGTGGTATAGGGGTAGGTAGGAGGACCCATCTTAAGTAGAACTTACCACTATTAGCCCCTCATCATATTGATCCAAAATCCTCAACTTCAAAGTCATCAATCCTGTTGATTTTTCTAAGTTATTTTTCGTAAGGGTATATTTATCTAAAACTTCAATGTTAACTATCCTGTTGTTTTTATCATCTAATCCAATGATCCCAATTATGTTTATACAGGGCACCTGACACGACAGCTCGAAGTTTTGTACAGAATTTTTCAACTTAACTTTTTTCAAAATTTTCAATATTTTTATTAATTCAGGGCGTTTTTCTTTTTGAAACGCCATATTGTAGAAACTGGCCTGTTCTGGGTATAGTTCAAGGAAGTTGAAAAGCTGACGATCCTCAAAATAGATGCAGGTCAATAGAAGGTTTAGTTTGTCTAGAGTTGGACGCTGATTTACTGAAAAAAAAGTTGTTATTGTTTGGTGGCAGTACCGCCCAAACTCTTTTTAGGGATGGGTCGATGGCACTGGACCTGTTACTTTGAAACAGGTATCGCCAACCTGTTCCGTGTACCTGTTACCTAATTCAAAATTTACCTTTTTTGATTCCGCGGATCACAGATTCCGGTTTCGACTAGTTTGAAATCCAAACCGGAATCTGTAATCCGCGGAATCGAAACAGGTGTTTTTGATAAGAGATAGGTACACGAAACAGATTGGCGATATCTGTTCCAAATTAACAGGTACACTGTTGAAACCTTTGGAACAGTGACGGTATTTTGTAATAGGTTAATAATCTGGAACAGCGTAATAATTGGGAATACGGTATTACTTGGGAATAGTGCTATAAACAAGTTTACAATTACTTTAAAAACAACATTAAAGAGAAAATAACGGACATTTTTTTAAAATAATTTTTATAGGTACAAGTACAGGTTTTATAAAGTGCGGACCTAACTTTTGAACAAAGAGATATCTAATTCTCGGTGAAAAGTCTTTTTAATGGGACTTTTTTTGAGGATATTTGAGCTAATTCACTGTTATGTCAACCTAACCTAATGTCAAAAATTTGACATAACATTAACATTTTTAAATTGGAAGGGAGGTGTATTTCTATACACCAGATTTAAAATTTTTAATATCGGTTTAGTTTCCTATAGGATATATGTTTATTTTTCTTCACGGTCGACTAAAAAAAGTCAATTTTTTATCAAGCAAAAAAAAAAATAATATAAACTGATTTATTTTATCATAAATTGAATTTGTATGATTTTAAGTAATGTTAGAACCTAAAAATAAGTGAAAAAAATTAAATAAATAGGAAAACGTGCTATGTGATCATTGTTTCAAAATTTAAAATAAACAAAGTTTTAAAAAAAAATCGAATGGGGGGTCTATTTAGGTCCCCACACTGTATTTAACAACGAAAATGTGCTTATGTGGTAATAAGAAAATTTGGAGCCGGAACAGGTACGCACTTGGAACTGGTACAGGTAGTACAAGCGTGGTTTATTTTTGGCTTGTTAATGGGCTGCGCGGTAATGGCTGTGCGGTTTATTACCTTACGTTCTTACGACGTTGCGCTTTAATTTTTGCGCACATATAAACTGTGTGTCTTTTATTTTGCGCGGAAGAAACCTTGCGCGGATTTGTTTGTCTTGTATTTTTGTTGTGCGGTTTTTGTATTTGCGCGAAAAAAGCCTTGCGCGGTATTTGCCAGGTAATAGGATGCGCGGTTTTTAACTATGTACGGTAATTTTTGGACGGTATTATGCTGCATGGTTATGGCGTGTCCTGTATATTTTGCACATTTGAGACTGCAAATAAAAAACCTACCGATGTTTTTAATATTAAAATTATAGGGTTTAAAAGTTCATAAATTATGATTTTTATAAGCCAAATTTGCATCAAACTTTTAGATCGAAAGGTACAATAGTTTAGATTGACCATAATTAGTATGTTTCATCTTACATGATAAAAACAGGCAATAATTAGTGTTCTCCATCTTACAAATTTTAAAAACAAATAGTTTATATTCAATAACATCTTCTAAATAAAGGAAAATTGGACAAAATGTAGTTACTGTAATCGTCTGAAAGATCAGTAACCGTCCGAAACACCTAAAATTACTATTTCAGACGGTTACGTTTCTTAACATTTTAGGCTTTGCTAATTGTAAAAAAAAGGATTCTCTTTAGGTCTTGTTAATTTGTTGGCCGAGACCCATTGCCAGAATAGCGATTTTTAGTTTATTTCGCACTCTATTGAAGAAACTTCACGTTTTGGACATTACACATTTTTTGTGTCACCTGTCTTTGTTGTTATTTTTAAAACTGGGTATTAATAATACAAAAAAGGCAGCCACTTACTAGCAAAATTTACCACTCCCATATTCTCTTGTAAACCTTTAAGTTAGCTAAGAGTCAACATTCTAACTACAGTTTTAATTTATTTAGAGTAAATTGTTGTTTTTGATGATTAGAAAACCTTGGTGACAAAATATTTATTTTTATACTGAAGTTAGTTTTAAGACATGAAGTAAAAATTTTGTCATTTAAAATTCTAGAAACTTCAAGGTTTAATTTAATGTACCTATATTACCTTCTTGTTAGTTAACAAGATATACATGTTTGAAATTTAAAAAAAACCTGAGTGGCACCGTTTCAGACGCTTACATTGGGTATTATTGATGGTTTTTTCGTAACTAAAAGAGTGACACACCAAATTTTTCAATGGCTCTAATAGAATGGGTCATGCTTATGATTTTCCAATAGAAATTTTGCTCCTAAAATTGGAACAACTAATTTTTTTCCCTGAGTGACATAAAATTTTGTGTTTTGACTATTTAAAAAAAAACTCCCTGATATACAGGTAGTGTATCATAAATTAAAACAGAGCTTTTTTGTGTACATTCACCATTAGGGAGTTTTAAATTTGACCTGGAAACACCTACAATTGTTACAAAAATAAATAAGTAGGTAATTTGTCTTTTGTTTTTTTACACTTCATGCCAGATATGTTTTAAAAATAACCTGCTTTTTGGCAAATCTCTTTAAAATTATCATTTTTGTTTTGTTTTTACCTGTACTCTAGAATTATAAAAAATCAGAAAGAAAATATAAAGGCACAATTTAAACACAAGACACAAAAATCATTTATGTCCATAAAGGACCATTCTTAAATTACATAACACTCATGGGGAGAAGGGGGTATAAAGTTAGGAAAACAAGTTTGGAAAACCACACAACAAAATGTATTGCTCTATTTTTTTTAAAGAGGTTTTGCTAACTTTATATCAAATTTTGTTGCATAATTTGCTGCAAATTTAAGAAATAAAAATAAAATTATATAAAACAATAACTACCTACATAAAATTAGCAAAACATCCTTTTTTTTAAAGAGAGCAACAAATTTTTTTGTTTAGCAACTAATTGGAAGCCAATTAGAAGCATATAACTTTTTTACTTTTCCAAAGTTGTTCTGCCAACTTTATATATAGATGGGTTATTTCATATCAAATCAACTAGCGGTTTAGCAGACCTGAACCCATAAAGGGGAAAAAAGTCCCATTCAAATTTTTCTCATCGGTAGTTTTTTTTTCAATTAAATTTTGAAAATCAAAAAACTGCCTATTTAGCTCAAACATGTAAAAATATATTTTTTAAATATGTTAAATCCTCACCACATTTCAGGTTAGAGAAATAATGGGTTCATATCAAATAGTAAGAAAATGATCATATTATTAAATATAATTCCATTATTTTCCCTTTAAATTTTCTGCTTTTTATATTTTACCAAAAAAAATTATGAGCATGAAGTTAGCGAAGCACCCATCGCAAATCGAATCACAACTAGGTGAATAATTTGCCGTTAATTAGTTGTGCAAAAATTAATTTTGTCGCTCTTATTTTTGACCGTTATATATGATGGATAATTTCCGCTAATTAGTTGTGGATAAATTTTTTGTCGCTTTTATTTTTGTGTGTGTCGCTAACTTCATGCACCCATCGCAAATCGAATCGCGACTAGGTGGATAATTTGCCGTTAGTTAGTCGTTAATTAGTTGCTCTTATTGTTGACCGTTTTTTTGGGTGCTTCACTAACTTCATATGAAGGTAGTGAAGCACCCTTGTAAAAATTACCTAAGATCAATCGCCCAGTCTTTTTTATTGTTGCCGAGTTATGCCTTATTGGGATGTTACAAGAATATCAGCCTAAAGTTTGTTGATAAAAATACATTCTTTTGAAAAAAAATTGATTGTAAAACATCCCACATTATCAACTAAAAAAAACTAAACTAAACTTTTCTTTGATTTTCTAATTGTTATAAAAAAAATTATCTTTATTATACCTTTTAAAAATTCTACACACTCTTGAGTCAATCCAATTTTAATCAAATCAACTGCTTTGTAATTTAAAATCCATAAATACAGTAAAATTTCAACAAGTGTCCCAGGATCATTTTGAAAAACTCCAGCATTTATTCTTGCCTCAACTTGAGGCAATATCACTTTTTCAAAATCATTTTTCGATAATGAATAATTTAAATTGCTTATGGCCCATAAAAATCTTTTGATATCTTTGGCTCTGGGTTGTGTATCAAGATATGCATCCTTTGCTTGATAAGTACTTTTCTTCAGCTGGTTGAGACCTTGTTCTGTAAGAATTCTTAAAATTTTTTCATCATAATACAAATAGTCTGAATAGAGTGCTAAAATATGACAAATAGCAGGAAAATTATAGCTTGTAAAGGTTTTATTAAAAAGTATTGTACAAGTCACTGTTTCCAATAAGTCATCATCTTGGAATCTGTTGTGTCTAATTGATTTGATTAGTGTAATAAAAAGCTGTGGATCTTTTAAAATATCTAAGTTTGTGTTAATATAATGTTTAATTTTATTCAAAATTTGTTTGTTTTTGATTTTTGTACTTGTTTTAAAAGTTGAATTACAAATTATGCACAGTTCTTCTTTTGTTAATTTATCTAACATAGATTCATCTAGGTATTTTAAACATTGTTTCAGCATAATCTGTGCTTCTGTTGATTTCTTTAAAAAACCAATAAAGAAAATTAATTGTACTAATTCAGTCTTTGTTAAAATATTAATTGATTGCATTAGCTGCCCTAAGGCTAATTTAAAATATTGACAGTCTGTTACTCTGTGTGGTATAACATTGGTAAAAGACCAAAGTAAAGATAATATATCTCTGATTGTAAAATCATTGCTTCTTTGGCAACATTCTTTGTCCAACGCTTCTATTGAACTTTTAAAAGTTTGTCGGGTTTTTATCTTGTTTTGATCCCTTAGGGAATTAAGTTGTAAAATTGCGTGACTGATATAATTATTACTTTTTATTTTAGGAGGGGTTTCTGTAATGATATCATCATTGTTATCAATTATATTGTTTAAATATAATAAAATACGTCCGGTAAGCGTATTTTGTGTTAAAGGAGTCAGACGGTCACCGGTTTGAGCTCGGCTTACATGACGTTGATTTGTATAAACTATTTGTAATAAATTTCGCTGTTGTCTACACAATTTTCCGAGGTTTTTCGGGAAATGCACCATTCTTCTCCCGCACTGTTTTGAAAATGTTTGAAAAGTAAACATAAGTAACATAACCTTGAAAAGATTGTTGACGTTTCCAAAGGAGGATCTCCGGGATCGATAGGAAGTTAGCAGCAGGAATAGGGATGAGCTAAATCATTCATATCGATCTCTTTTTTGCAAAAAATGTAGTTGGGGACTTGGATCCGCAAAACCTTTTTGCTCAATTCGTTGTTTCAATACTTCTATTTATTTAACACTAAAATCGTTTTCAAGCGAATAACTAGTAATTACTAGTATTTACCACTGCCGTTCAAGCGGCCTTGGTAAATACCACTCCTTGAAGAGTGACGTCATAAATGAGCCCTTTGGACGTCATCGTTTATTACCGGTAATTACCACACTTTTGAGGAAGGTTATTGCGTTTTCTAACCTCACAATCATTTGTTTTGTTTCTTTTTCGGAAAAATGTTCTGTGAATTTTTGAAATGAGTGAATTTTATCATGTGTGCCTCAATTTACCCAATGTGGACTGATACACGAAATATCATAAAAAAAACAGTATCATTGTAGTCCTCTAACCACAGTTTATCATACTTATTTTTTTTCCAAATTATGCCCTTTTCGAATCAAATACGCCAGTATTTCAGAGTCGGTCGAGAAGAACTTAAGTTCAATAATGGCAAGAAGATTATTATTCATCTAAACTAAAATCAACTAAACTTCTTTAAAAAATCGCAAAAAGCAACAACAAACAATAACCGGTTATAAAAAAAGCTATTCAAGCGGCGTTTCTGTGGTAATAGGCTAAGGGCCTTAACAGCTGATTTTTAATGTCAACCAAGGGATAACCAGAGGTAATTACTGGTTATTCGCTTGAAAACGGCTTATGTTGAGGTAGTTAGGTTTGTGCTGTAGCTTTTAAAATTAAGAGGTAGTTAAAAAAGACATTACCTATAGATATATTTAATTATATTATATAAGTAGATACAGACAAGTAAAAAATACGACAAAAATGAAAAAAAGCATGAAAATCAGGACAATTTGCATAGCGGGACTTTAATGGATTAAAAAAAAGCGGGACGGAGCAACAAAAAGCGGCACCCTACGGCGAGACGTCTGGCAACCCTGCTCAAGAACCTCGGGGCTCCCCAAGACATTCCTGGGTGTGCCACTGCCTATGTTAAGTAAAATGTTTTTCTTTCAAGTTCCTTCGCGGATTCACTTCACGTACCTTCAGGAAAAAGTCGATAGTCGAATATCGTTCTTGGCTCGAATTTCGTTCATGCCTATTCAGTGACACTCTTGACAAACATGGGCGCGAAATAAACAGACGCATGCGTAGTTCAGTGATATTTGTTATTGTAGTGTTAAATTTGTATTTTTGTTTTTAAAAATTAATATTAAGAAATTTATATAATTATCTTTTATAGCCGTAAACTATTTGATGTTGTTAAGACCGATGATGATCTTTCAGATAGATTTTTTTTAAAATTATCAATTAATGTAAATTTAATTAATAATTAACCTATAAACGTACTCATAAAAAATTGGGCTTATGTCTTTTTTATGTGCTAAACGGCAAACGAAATGTCTGACACTCAGTCTGACAGTATAGATGAATTGCAGGTAAGTAAAGTGCAAAATAGGTTCCTATATCAATGGTTGAAAGATAAAAGGTTATAAGTGACAGTTTTCAAACTTTACAGCAGGGCCACTTACACTACAGTATTATTTGTCGCTTAGTTAAAAAAAAAACAGGATTCATTCTTTTTTCATTTGGCTTAAGCGAAATCATTGTAAAAGCCTGAATAATAGCTCATTCAACACAGAAAAAAAAATTAAAAACTTTGGCGCTTCAAACTCTATTTCAAATAATGTGTCGCTTATGCCCTTTTGCCTTTCAACCATCGATATATAAAATGTAAATTGCCCTAAATTAAATATATGTATTGTAATGGCTAGGGGATTAGACCAGCCCTTTTCATTGGTTTTTCTGGATGTATAAATACAGGTCACATCTGCAGTTCTTTGTGGAGTTCAGAGATATCAACATTTTGCATTGGGAGTTTGTAAAGTTCACAACCACCACTCAAATACAGGAATTTATCATATTTTATGTCATTTAGTTTTTAATTGGCCATACAAGGTCTTGAATAGACAGAAACAGTGGTTTTAATACTCACAAACTCCTAACTGTGGACATGAACTCATTTATAACAACAACTTTAACCAAGGCCAACATAAAAATAGAGGCCATGACCCTGAAAAAATCAGCTGTTCTCTGGGGGCTGACTTTTACATTGGGTCTTATGGGAGGTCAGGCATTTTTTTAGGATATTTTCAAAATGGCACTACAGATTTTCGCGAAATTTCAGTGAAATATACTCAGACACCATCCCGATATTCTACCAAACTTTTGTAAGGATGCAAGATGATTAAAAGGTTAAAATCTTCAAGATTTAGCATTTCTTATTTTGAATTCAAATTACCCGCCATGTACCGCATGCCAACTGTTATATTTGACTGTCATCTGTGTTTGTCACATTCGCTTCTGCTTTAAATTTAGTTTTTGTGTGAGCTAATGAAGCGGCTCTGAAAAATTAAGGATTACTATACATTTAAAAAAATTGTTCTGTAAGAATATAGTAAAAACAATCTCAAAAACGGCTTTATATAATTTTTTTTTAAATATTCATGAACCGTCATTCCAACTTCAATATTTTAAAGACAATCAGCTGAGTCGTGATGTGACCATCAAAAAGAATCAGCCCCGGATGTGACGTCAACAAAGTGGAGGATCATGGCCCGTCCGTTTTGATAGCCCTGCTTTAACAAAACAGCATGCTCAAAAACAATGGCAAAAGTTGGTTTGACATAAATTGATAAAACAAATGGTGAACCTTTAGAAAAGCCCTTGTTGACACAATTTTATTTACCTTATTTTTTTTAAAGTAGGCCACTTTTTAGTGATCTTGGCTCAGTTTAGCCTTGTAGCCAGGGTGAATTTGGATCTTTGATTTTAGTAACTTTTTTGAGTGATATTGGGTTATAAAGGCTTTTTGTCAATGCAGCTTTCTTTTTTGATTAGGTTTTATGAATTTTTTTCATAGGTTCTCATTAGTAAGTACTATCTAAGAGGAAAGCCAAACAATCTGCGGTTTTTTTCATAATTAAAAAACAGCAAAATTATAGTGAGGACCTTAGTGAGAACTATCTATTTCTGCCCCAGCAGAAAAATAGAAGAGGGATTTATACCAGATGAGATCTTTAGAGTGTTCAATAAAAATTATTGTTAAAAACACCCTGTTGCCACATTTAAATGGTTCTTAGTCCCTAACTTGACCATAATATTTTGGCAAAAATCTGAATATTATAATTTTTTTTGTTTGTCCACATAAAAGTATAATCTTCAGCATAAAATAGTAGATTACTTATATACCAAGGCATAAAAAGACACTTTAATGACAAGGTTTATTTATTTGCAATTTCGTGTTTTTTTTTTTAAGTTTTTAACTTTATGCCTAATCTGTCATCCCTAATTTTTTTAATTTAATTAGTTTTTAATTTTAATTTTTACTTCTCATCACTATACATCACTTTTGTCCCACAAATAAGGGGACTTTCATAAATTATGTCTCTGCCCTTTGTAACACATTTTTAAGAAAAACACATCCAATTAAGGTGTTTTAAATATATGAATGAATGAAAATTTTATAAAAAAATTCTTTAACCATTTAATTAACAATATTTATCTCATTGGGGGTTTAACCCCTAGTCTGCTCCCAGTCTACGCGCCTGACTAAAAAAATACTTTACAGGATTACAGGATTTGTAATAGGTGGTCAACTAAAAAGAAAAAAAAAACCATTATTGTTTTTTACTAAAGAAGAACTCACTTACTTTTTATTGTCCTCTTATTTTTCCCACAGAGTCCAGCCAAAACAGAAAAAATTTTTTCTTATTTTTCTTTCTTTAATTTCACTTGTTGCTTAATATATTTTGTAATCTTTGGATTTGCACTGTCAAATTTGTAAGAAATAAAATTTATAATTACAAATAAATATTTAAAATTTTTTGAGTTATTATAAGGAAATTTTGTTAAATTTCAGTTATTGATATCCCAGTAATTGTGGCTTTTTTTTGCTTAAAAATTTGTAAAAAAAATTTGAAGCAATAAAGACTTTTTTAGCTTACCTTACTTTACTATCATCAGTAATTTAAATAAAAACTGTTTAATTATTTTAAGATAAGTACATATATTAAGAGCACATTAAAATTTTAAAATTAGGACAGTACTTAAAAATATATCTTTTTTTTCAAAAATGTCAACAGGTTGGGAAAATTTAACTCGGTATTATGCTGTTATAATCGATGAGTATAGGAGTATCAACATTTTTTTAGAATATATAAAATAAAATTAAGATAGAAATGCAAAAACAACATTTTCAGTCCTTTCTTATTTCATAAGCAAAAAAGTTATACAGTTATAAAAAACGCATTTAGCTGATTTTTTCTTAAGCAGCTATTAGCAATACTCTGATTAATGTATACTGTAATTTTTACCCATTTTGGTCCGTGAAAATAACCCCCTATCCGCCACCCGGGTCGCGTCCGTTTGGAGTTTTGAAATCATTGGAAACACAAAGATATATAAATTTTTTTGAAATCGGAGCAACTTGTACTTATTATGTTTGTACAGGATTACTATATATTCTGACTTACTAGTTGATACCTTTAAATATATTGGCTTATAAATACAACTTTTTTTTTGGGGAAATATTATGTTCTAGATTAACAATCATTGATTGATTGATGATTGATTGATTGATATCTAGAGTAGTATCACCAATTTTATTAAAAATGTTTGAATTTTTTTGAAAATCTTTAACACTTTGTATCTCAAAAGACATTAAAGACATACATTTATTTATAACCAAGTTTGTTTCTTTCAATGGTACCAAATATTTTAATATTAAATATCAGCATTGTATTTTTTTATCTTTCTTATTTCTTATCTTATTTTCTATACAAACATGACATTAATCCCTTTTTCTGTTTCTATTTGTTTCTAGAATATGATCTATAGCTTCCGCGTGGCTGAGCTGCAGATGCTTCTTGGTCATGCTGGCAAGAACAAGACTGGTAGAAAGACTGATCTTCAAAAGAGAGCTTTAGAATTCCTAAGAGTTAGACATCACCCTATACATCAGAAGATAAGAGATTTGTTTAGTGCAACCCAATCTAGTATTGAAACATCGTAAGTATTATATACAGCCAGAAAAAAATATAGGGTGGGCCCAGTGGCGCAGAAATGAGTCGTGGGGGGGGGGTTGAGCGCGGATCGATACGCAGAAAAGGATCCTGGGGGGGACTTAAGCGCAGACATTGAGTAAATAACCGATATAGAGATGCCACCGGCGAGCTTTACCATATTGAGGGGCTGATGGCGGAACTCGCACATGCAACTAAATCGTACTAGCAGTCCCTAAATAATGCGTACTAGACGAATTTATTTCAGCGCCATCTGCCTCTCAATATGATAAAGCTCGTCGGTTGCACCTCTATATGGGTCATATACTCAAAGGCACAGATCGATACATTTAATCTTGATTGAGGAAACTTAATGTTGAATATCAAACAAGTTTCGTGGCTAATCGGGCAAAAAGGAGTTTTTGTTTCTCTCATATGTTTCCGTGGGACTCCTCAGAACACTCCATAAGGACGAAACAGTTAACTGTCAACACTTAGGTGTCCATTAGATCTTGGACCCCCGTGAGGTTAAGCTTTCAGGCTACCCACGGAAAAATATGAGAGAAACAAAAACTCCTTTTTGCCCGATTAGCCACGAAACTTGTTTGATTTTTAAATTCACGGGTACGAAATTCCACGTTTGTTAATGTTGAATGAATATTCATTGGCTCAGGGGGGGTGCTTCAGCCCCTACGCCCCCTGCGTACGACACTGCAGTGGCGTGCGATGCTAACCAAAGCAGGGTACATAGGTACTGTCCTACAAGTTAAAATTTCTGAAAAAAAAATCCCTCACAAACTCTATAATTAAAAATTAAAATAAAATAAGCTAACACAAAACATTGAAGCCCTTAAAATACCCTGCCTATTTATGTGCACAAGCAGCAAGCAAACTCACACGATTAATGTATAATGTAACCCATTTTGGTCCACCAAAATAACTCCCTAGCTTCCCACCCAGTGTAACACCACTAAACAAAACAAACTAATTTATTTTTTTATCCTTACGTTACCTTTAATATAGTACCACACAAGTTATATTTTTACCAGAACCCTAATTTTTGAAATCTACCCCCACCCCTTTTTTCCGCTTAGGTTATGTGGATTTTTTAATGAGACCATCT
This sequence comes from Aspidapion aeneum, assembly GCA_963576565.1. Classification (NCBI taxonomy): domain Eukaryota; kingdom Metazoa; phylum Arthropoda; class Insecta; order Coleoptera; family Brentidae; genus Aspidapion; species Aspidapion aeneum. The sequence continues at coordinate 202,568,271 of OY755038.1, forward strand.
AGAACCTACCAAGTTTTATTAAAATCGGGCAGGTAGTATTTGAGTTAAGCGCGTTGGTCGTTACAGACAGCATCAAAAAAGTTTAAAAATCATCTGAAACGCAAAGATATACAGGGTGTCTCAGATAAAAGCAACAACATGAGGATTTCGGAAACGGTAAGAGATACGAGTTTGTTTAATGGAGAAAAAAGTTGCGCTATTCTAAGGCCAATCAGGTGCTGTATCAATATTAGATATATAGATATCTACAGGGGTTACTAAAATATCGAGCAAAAACTAAAAATTGTGTTTTTTGAACAATTGAAATATTCCCGCCATCTTGGAAATAAATTTATTGAAATTTGGTAGTTTTGTATAAGCTACGGCCAATGAAATGACGTTAACAAATTTTTTCTAGGCCTTCTAGTTTTTTTGAAAGCATAGCCAACTTTGTTATTTTTTATGACCACCATATTGAATATATACTTCAGTAAATAGAGCATTAAAAGATCTTTTCAACCATGTATAATAAGCCTATCTTTGAATGACGGAAAGTGAGATTTTATTTAAAAAACTGTTTTACGCTTGGTTGGCTGTGAAGCAAAGGCCGTAGTTGTGTTTGTTGTCATACCTACGTAACTATCTGTCAAAACTTTGTTATTTATTTGATTTATCTGTTGGAGTTTTAAAGTTTCTAAATTACTTAAGATTTTTTTTGAGTCACATTATCAATCAAATTTAACATGGAAAGGTTTCCAAATTGGGAGAAAGTAGATATGTATGAATGTTATATTTTGTGTAATAAGAATGCTGAAAGAGCTCGAGATATGTACTTTCAGAGATATCCAGAAAGACGAGAACCAGGTTTGTCAATCTTGAGAATACTTAGAAATAATTTAATTGAATATGGTTCCTTTAAAAAACAAAATCATAATCGACAGCCTGATGAAAATATTGAAGCCCTGGTTTTACAAAGTGTCGTTGACAATCCTCGCATCTCCGTTCGTGAACTGGAAAATAATGTTGAAGTACCCAAATCAACTGTAAAAAGAATTCTAAAAAAATTTAGGTATCATCCATATGCAACATATATTAGTCAAGCACTCCGAGATGGTGACATAGAAAGAAGAACCTTGTTTTGCCATTGGTTCATACAAAAATCGCAAGAAAACCCTCAATTTCCGCTTAAGGTTCTGTGGTCCGATGAAAGCAGCGGGGTGTTTAGCAGACATTACTACGTGTACTGGGGCGATGAAAATCCGTTCTTAAATCGTGAGGTGCACCATCAAGTTAGGTGGGGTTTGAATGTATGGCTAGGAGTACCATCAAGTTAGGTGGGGTTTGAATGTATGGCTAGGAGTCATAAACGGACACATACTATTTAACATTTTTCATAATAATTTGACGGCACCTCGATATCTAGAAATTCTGCAAAATTATGTTGACCGAATTTTAGAAAATTTGCCTCTTATAGATGTAGCAAACATGTGGTTCCAGCATGATGGAGCACCTCCACATAATGCAAGAATCAAGGTCCAGTTGCCTGGCCTGCACGATCGCTGGACCCATACATAATAAGATAAAAGAACTTGAGGCAGCCGTTGTTTAAGCCATAAAAGAAATTCCTGAACAAATGGTTAAAGATGCATGCATGTCTCTAATTCATCGATGCAGGATTGGCATGAATAACAACGGTGGAATTTTCGAACATTTGCTTATTTAATTTAATGCTTTGTTATCGGTTTTTAGTTTTATTTTAAATTAAATAATAAATGCAAACTTTTGTTTCAGAAATAAAAGATAGATTTTAATAAATTGTATTATTTCTTAGCCAGAGAAAAATTTAAAAATAAGGGCCTTAAAGATTTGCATAAAAATCAAACTACGGCATTTGTTTCACAGCCAACTAAGTGAAAAACTATTTTTTTATTAAATTCACATTTTCCGTCATCCAAAGATAGGCATATTATACACGGTTGAAAACTGAAAAGCTCCTTATGCTCTATTTATTAAAGTATAAATCCAATATGGCGGTCATAAAAAATAACAAAGTTGGCTATGGTTTCAAAAAAACTAGAAGGCCTGGAAAAAAATTATTAACGTCATTAATTTGGCCGTAGTTGCTTATACAAAACTACTAAATTTCATTAAATTTGTTTGCAAGATGGCGGCAATATTTCAATTTTCCAAAAAACACAATTTTTAGTTTTTGCTCGATATTTTAAAAACTCCTGTAGATATTTTTATTTTGATACGGCTTCTGATTGGCCTTAGAATAGCGCAACTTTTTTCTCATTTAAACAAACTCGAATCTCTTACTCTCTTATTTCGGACACCCTATATAATAGGGAATTTCCACAGTGTTTTTTTTAGGCTACACTTTTGTTTTAAACTTATAAATGGAGTGGAAATATATTTGCAAAAAATCCTTTGTGCTGGACGCAAAAACCATCGCCTATACGTAAGCGGCTTCCGTAAACTTTGACGAAGTGCGCTTGCGTACCTGTTATACGTAGAAATACGTAGCAGACTTTAAACTATCTTATAACAACGTTATAGCCGAGAAGAGCAAACAGTGAGTGTTTGTTGTTCTCGCGTTATAGTTATAAGGTTATTTTTTTGGTCGGCAATTTTTTTCCTACACAAAAATAAAAACCTCGTGTCCATTTGGTAACGTTATTTTAGAACGTTATTTTTCTGCAACGGGAACGTTGATAACGTGAAAAAGAACCGTTAGTCCCATTCCTGTCCTCAGCCCGCCGAAAAGAAGAATGAAATGAAGAAAAAATAAATAATTTAATGAAAAACGATATTGGTTATTTTTAATTTATTATTGTAATTTTGTATTTTGTTCACTATTTGTTGAAATTAAACTATTGTAGTCCTTACATCCTCTCTGTTCTATCCTTAGAGTAATAATTACTCTAGGCTTCTATCAGTTATCTGCTTATGTAGTTGTTCGAAACAGATGTGTAATTGTCCGAAACCCCTGAGCTATCACATTTATTTGTCTTTTATAATGTTGTTATTTGTTTATATATTTTTATTTTATCGAATTATTAAGTAGATATCAAGGAATCAAATAAACATATTTTGTTATCAGATTCTAACGTGTGTTTCAAGTAGACAAAACAGTCCCAAATGATCCAAATATTATTAATTATATTTAATGTTTTTTCTCTTATACATTTCACATTTCTTTAAAAAAATCAGCACTTTTAATTTGCTTAAAATAATAAGAATAAAACTTTAAGTAAAACACTTGCGGAGGACTACATTCTTATTCATTATTTTCCTACGGGAGAAAATAGAGGTGTTTCGGACTCGTACAAAAAAAGACATGTTCTTCAAAAACTGCTTCTACACCAAAAACAACAAATAGCTATTAGGGGCATTTGAGTAATTAGTAAAGTTAAATTTTAATTTTTATTTCTTGACGACAAATTTTGGAATTTGGGTACAAGTGAAATTGGTATGCAAAAATATTTTGTTTTTCTTTTTTTATGAGTTTTTGAATGAGGTATGTACCACAAGTTGGGATCATCCAATATTAACCTACAAGAGGAGAGGCAGCGTTCTATTTAAAGTCGCCACCCTGTATAAATGACCCGCAGAAAAACGTTAACCCCCCGAGCGAATTCCCGGTTGTCTCTTTTTTTTTTTTTAATTTTTTTGTGTCTCAGCCCTATTAAACCTTTACTGGTCCGCTGTGGCGCTATCTTCGCGTCATTTATATCGAAATCGATTTTGCTCATCCCTCTTCAACTAACCACGATTGGAATAATCAATCGATCTATGCGAGTGTCACAGAAAATTTTCCATTTTTGTGAAAAAGATGCGTTCTTTTGGAGAATTTTCTTTTTAAAGAGATTTTTCACTTGCGAGGTTTCCATTTAGCATGTCTCTAAGGGACATTCTGTACAGGTATGTTTAGTAATGTAGTAAGATAAAATCCACATGTTTACTATTATTTGTTTTGATTCTAGAGGGTCAAAATGATGCCGCTTCTATTATAGGCCGCTGCTGGCTTTGCAATCCTTTCGATTTTTGGATGATTTTGCTTGTTGCTGTTTTAGCAATATATGTTTTCTAAACACAAAGAGCAAACCACAGTATGGGTATAGTTCTGGATACAATACCGTTTAACAGTTGGATCTTCTAAAGATAGATTCATTATATACAGTGTGTCCCAGAAGTCTTGAAACTCTGATGTTTGGATAAAATATATACCAACCTTAAACTCGATATTTAGGTCTTCCTACAGTAATAAGTTAAAAACTGTTATCATTTTTAAAAAAATTATAAAACAATATTATGTGCCAGCATACTGCTCTGAAATGTGATCAATGGCAAGATGGTAATAGCTGGCCTTATTTTTATACATGCTTTGCCAGTAATGCCATGTTTATGAAAATTTTGGGGTAATAACAAGAAATTTGTACATGTATTACTGTAATAAATGCAGTCAAAAAATAAGCTTAGAGGTTCAAAATATTTATTCAATATTAAACAGTTTAACCTAGAGCAATCCCTTAATTTTACCCCAGAAATGTACTGTGAACATTGTGTTTGTATTGTAAAAACTAAGTAAAAAGCTACTTTTTGACTTTGACTTTGAATAAATGATGACAACAATTTTACCAAAATGCAATCCCATAATGCAAGTAAGATTCTACTAAAGCAAAGTATTTCTTTCTCGTCATATCAATACCAATATCTGTTGCACATAAGCTGCAAAAGAAGGGTGGGGGTAGATTTCAAAAATTGGAATTCGGTTAAAATTATAACTTGTGTTTTGAAATTTAGTACCTAGATTGGTTCTTCCCACTACATGGTCCCACTACATGGTCCCACTTAAAAATAAATAAAATCCCGTGCACATAAACCAAATCAATGAATGTGGGTTGATTTCAAAAATTAGAGTTTTGCTTGTTGAAGTTCTCCAATTCTGTATTGTTGATTCAGTGGCGTGGAGTTCTGTAGTGCAGTGAATAATGCGAGGGGTGAACAGCTCTCACAATCAGTGTACACATTTCTCACAATCTTTACACAATCCCTCCCAATCACTCACAATCTTACCACAATCCTTCATTATCTTAGCAGAATCCCTCACAATCTTTACACAATTCATCCCAATCTTTCACAATCCTTCATCCCACAATCTTTACACAGTCTGTCCCAATCACTCACAGTCTGTCACAATCTTATCATCACAACCCCTCACAATCTTACTACAGTCCTTTACAATCCCTCGCAAAGGAAACTATAGACATGATAACCTTTTTTTTTTTTGGTAGCAAGAATTTTTGCTGGGCAGTCGCCCCCCGCCCCTTCAGGCACGCTACACAGTCTCCTCCACAATCCCTCACAATCTTACCACAATCCCTCATAATCTTAGCAAAACATTGTGGATTTTCACAATTGGTGTACACATTTTGGGTTAGCTGTTTGTTTAGTGGTGGGCTTACTAGATTCACTCTAGATGGCACAAGAGTATGTAAAATGTTGGAATAAAAAATAAAGTATTGTTGGTGTCCTGTAATTGTTTTACGGTTTTTCACTTAATGAAGTATGTTAAATAAATAATTAGTGCCTTACTCATTACGATCCACATACCTACTACATTGCTAATAATGACTTCTGTGTACTAAATTAAAGGTAACTGTGCATGAAGATCAAAAAAATACATTAGTTTCTTGTTCAGTTGTGTTACATTGGAGAATCTCCCTTTGGACAGGTCCCGGGTGTCACAAAGAGGGCTTTTTCGCAGACCAAAATGGGTAACAATTACATTATAGATTAATTGTGTGAGCTTAGGTGCCCATAAATTGGTATTTTATTACTTGTTACTATAAGTCTAGATTTATAATTTACATAAGATCTTAGTTATACAGGGTGATTCAAAAGTAAGTGGCATCCTTTAAGGGGGCCCCCATAATTTATCATAAAGGGAAAATAAAAAATCCTCTAAGATCTTAAAGGAAAATGGAATTAAACCGAGAACATCCCAGTGTTAATAATGGAATTATTAATAACCAAACATTATCAAAAACATCATGCTTCAAAACAAGACAAGAGCAAAATTGAAATTCTGTATAATGTCTTTTATCAAAACCAGACAAAATCATAAAAAGGAGTTGTGTCTAGCTTGTGACATTCACATAAAGAAGAGCGGTTCTGATATTGCTATGCCGCTGAAGCGTCCTTCACTGCAATTTCTTTACTGCCATGCCTAAAGAAAACGCCGTATCTACATGGGAATTTCTATAGCACATAGTACAGCATTTTCATTAAGCAAGGCCCATCCTTTAAAAAGGTCATGTAGTAGTAGTATCTTTATTTTCATTAGACTTTACAAAAAGCATAGAAATATAGTCAAAACAGTAGGTATAGCCTAAGTGGCTGAAACTTAATTAATTAAATATACTGTAGAATAATAACTTAATTGTGTAAGAAAGAAATCCACAGATATAAGTAAAAAACAAACACTGAAAGTACAAAAATACAAATTTTATAATGATTATAAGAAGATTTAGGAAAACCACAACCTGCTGATTATTTTTAATTTTTATTTGGTATTGTGTGAACAGATTAATTTAGCTCCATTGAAAAATATTCCTCAACATTGTAAATAGTATTTTTTGGTATTTTTCAGTAAAAGTTGTTTTACCTCCTTGATGGAAATATGTTTTTTTTTTAACAGGAATATTTTTAATATAGAGTGGCAACTTATTGTATATCTTAATGCACATTATTTGTGGCCCTTTAGCGGTGATAGCTAAGCTGTGTTTTGGCATCTCCAATTATAGAGGGTGGCATAAAGAATAGCCACTTGCCACATGTGTTGGATCCTTGGTTAGGATTCATTTGCAATTAATTGACCAAGAGGTTCGGTTTGGTTAACACCGATTTCGACCTCTCAAAAGAAGGGGAGCTAATTAATTGAAAAAGAAACAGACATCTTTATTTCTTGATGTATTTTTGAGTCCTAAAACAACAATATTATTTGTTCCCGATTTAAATTTGCCAGCAAACTTCCGATTTGTATAAGAGGAAAAGAGGGAACCAGTATACATGAAAAGAAAGGAGAGAGTTCATGTTAGGCCCGGCCCATTTGTATGATTTTGTCTGGTTTTGATAAAAGGCTTTATACTAAACTTCGATTTTGTTTTTTTCCCTATAACTTTAAAACTCTTTTCAATTAAATACTGAAAATTGGTGTACCATATAAATATTTGATGGTAAATAAGATTCTAAACTTTAAACATTTTCTATAAATTGTTTTTCTTTTTCTATGGTAATGCATGTTAATTTTCATCAATAAACATACCAAATCAGAAATTTTTTTATGTAAAAAACTCTAGAATTTATAATATTCACAATTTTCAAAGAATTTCGTAATAACTTTAAGGATAAAAGAAATGGAGAAGTTTTTAGCCTTACCCTCCCCCGCATGGGACGCCACTGAATTTTACAATTTTAAATTTAGAATCTTATTTACCATCCAATGTTTATACAGTACACTAATTATCAAAATTTTATTATAAAGAATTTTAAAGTTATAAGAGAAAAAATCGTCTTTAAGGTGTCCTATTCAAAGAGGTGTAGCTCCCTTAGGAAGCATTTTCGGACCCTTATTAATGGAAACTTTTTGCCTTATTATTATGCAAGGATAACGCCCCCGAAAGGATTCCGCTTACTTGTGAATTACCCTGTATTGTATTTTAACATTAAAATGTAATAAAATAAATAACAAGTTTTCATGTCATATTTTCTGTGGATAGCTTGAAAGCTTATAAGTGTTGACAGTTAACTGTTTCGTCCTTATGGGACTCCTTAAACACTGGTTGGTCAATTTTCGAAGTTAATTAGACTGTTTTGTCTCTCATCCCACGTTTATAGTGAGAAAACTTCCGCAAGAAGCGCCATCTACCAAAATACATAAATATATAAAAGATCGATTGCAAAGAAAAGAATCCCTCAGTGACCATTGACAGCACTTTTGCCTTTCAGGTCAGATCAACGCTAATTAGCAAATTTTCCGCAGTTACGGCTATTGAGTTAATGGTATATTTGAACTTCTAACAGCAGTTGCATTTTACCGTAACTACGGATGTTCTATGTAATAAAACTTTAAACGCGATTATCTTAGTTTCGCGAACAACATGCGAAGTAAATTTTTGTCTCATTGTCGTCAACATACATGTACCTTTTCTTTCTAATTTGTTTAAATTTATTATTTGGAACTGAACTTGTAATACTGCCGTTTTCTAAGCTTTTTTTTAAAGTGATTTTTTGTTTACCCTACAGACAGGCAGGAGGGGTCCCAACAACCACAAATCAACAACAGCAACAGTCGATTCCCGTTGCGAACGCCATGTCGCAGCAACAGCAGAATAACGGCCGCACCACGGCCACCGTGCATCCATTTGTCGACTCTCGGATGCAAGTGGCTGCCGTAAGTAATCGAATGGTAAATTTATCTTTCAGCTCTGTGTGAACTGTAGCTAATAGAGTAGATTGTTATGATAAATAAACAAAAACAAGAACAATACTGAGGTTAATGTTCCAAAATTATAGTCTATCTATTAAGCCTTCTTCAATCCATCTTTGGACATAGGCCTCCCTCAATATTTTCCACTCTTCTCTCTCTGTCGCCGTGTTCATCCATCTAGTTTCCGCGTGTTTCTTCAAATCGTCCGCCCATTTCATTTGGGTTCTTCCCTACTTCTTTTATTTTCCCAAGGTCTTCAGTTTACAATACATTTGTTCCATAGATCGTCTTTCTGTCTGATATTATGACTGGGAGATTTCCATTTTAATTTTGCTACTTCTCCTTTGAAATCTTTTACTTTTGTTTTATTTCTTATCCATTCATTCCTTTTTCTATCTGTTAGCTTTACATGTAACATTTGTCTTTCCATTGATCTTTGGGCTTTTGTTACCTTATCCATGTTTGATTTTTTGTCCATGTCTAGGATTCAAAGGTAACTGCAGGAAGGATACACTGGTTATACACTTTCGGTTTGAGGTACTAAGGATATTTTTAATATGTAGCTTGATTTACCGAATGCTGCCCAGGCCAATCTTACTCATCTTTTGATTCCAGCTGTTTGATTTTCTTTTTTTAGTTTAATAATTTGTCCTAGGTATATATATTCCTCTGCTTGCTCTATTTTCTTTTGGTTTATTCTGATAGTGATATCTTCATCTGTGTTTGTTATGATTTTAGTTTTAGTGTTCATACTCAAGCCTATATTTTTAGCTGCTGTATCCAGCATTTTTATCAGTTCTTCTTGCTTGTCTGTTATTAAGGCGATATCCTCAGCATATCTTGTGTGGCTCAGGTATTGTCCGCTTACTTTGATACCTATTTCTTCCCAATCTAAGTTTTTAAACATCTTCTAACGCCGGCTTGAATAGTTTAGGGGATATTGTGTCACCCTGGCTCACACCTCTACTCATGCGGATTGGCTTGGTTCCTTAGTGGATTCTGATTGATGTTGTTGCTTTACTTTCTATATTGGCTATTAAGTCTGTGTATCTCTGATCTATTCAGCCATTAATTAAATATGTTTTTATTGCCCAGTGCTCAATGCTATTGAAAGCTTTTTCAAAGTCTTTAAACGCAATATATAGTGGAATGTTGTATTTGTTGGCTTGTTCTATTAGGATTTTCATGGTTAATTGGTGGTCAACTGTACTGAAACTTTTTCTGAAGCCTGCTTGTTTTTTTGATTGATATCCATCAAATTTTGTTGTTAGTCTATCTGTTAATATTTTCGTGAAAAGATTATAAATTACATTGAGGAGTGTTATAATTCGATAGTTTTTTAGGTCTGCACTATCGCCTTTCTTGCGTAGAATAATGGTTCTGGATTCTTTCCAGTTGTTTGGGATTATTTCTTGTTTTAGTATTTTATTCAGGAGAACATTGAGGGTGGAAATTATAGTACTACTCTTATTTTTAGGCATTATTAAGTAGACCTGTAGTGTGCCTGCCAACCACAGTCCAAAGACATGAGCGGGAAATAGAATATCTCGAGAGTACCCTTCCTCCTTGAGCTATCATGGAAATCTTAAGTGTTCATTTTGTTGTTTTGCACATCACTTTTGGCAGCCTCTACTGCATTCATTTAAAACTGAAAAAGGCCGACTGCATTCATTTAAAATTGAGAAGTGCAGCCTCTAGTGCTTTCAATTAAAACCAAGAAACAATGTAATCACTGAAATGTTCTTTCGCCAATTTTTTTATGCCAAATTTAGCGTTTTCTTAAGATTTTTAGACTCGATAAACGCATCGGAGTAACCTGTGTCATTATTCTGACAAATTGCAACTGGCATGTCTTTACCAATCGCGCTAAAACAACCAATCCTTTATCTTAATCGACAGCAGCCGCGCAAAGAATTTGCGGGCGTTCGCGAATATTTGCAAATAATCGCGAATCTTCGCACAGGTTTTGGAAAGTTTTTCGCGCTTAGTAGAAATGCCTCATTACATTTTTGATATGTTCTTGTTTATTTTTCGTCTGCCTAGAGTTTTCTTATGCGCTTTGAAAGTAATCATGTAGTTTTTTTTTGGCTACCGCGAAGCATACTCAGTTAACTAATTTTGTCAATGTCAAATGTCAAGCTTTGACATTTCCTTGTTATATGTTTGACGTGTCCGTAATTAGTTAAGTGTCATCGAATTTCCTGCTTGATTGCTTAACCAGCTTACATGCTCTTTTGAAAATATAATATTACAACAAACTATCAACATAAAGTCAATATCTCTTTTTATTCAATAGTTATAATCCACAGTACACTGGTCTATTTTATAAGTGAGTAACAGATGCCTATTTTTTTGAGATGCCTATTTTTTCCTCTGCGAAAATTGTGGCAAGTGATTTCTACAAGTATGCAGGTGCTATATTTGAAAAGTGTCTTTAATAGTTAATTTAACAGTAACGATTAATTTGAGAAAATATAAGGATTTTATGAAATAAAAATGAAAAATCTTTTGTCCTACAAATTAGATGCTGTGTAGGCCGTGACGAGATGAAAAATGTAACAGTAAAGAATTTTTGTGGCTTAAAAACTGTTTTTGAAAGTAAATGGCAACATTGTCCTACAAATCGCACGCTTAATTGAGTTAGTCTGGCGCTCGAAAGATGCCTGTGAACTCTGTTAGAAATCAGTATCAAGGCTTGAAGGACAAAGTTGGTTGTCTTGGCAATTTACGATAATTCAGCCTGTTACTCATCACTTTAAAAATAGACTGATGTACTGGGGACTATTAAAGGGGGGTTCATTTACACCCGCACCATGCACTTGACTATCTAATAAAAAGCATTTTGTTATTTCCAATGGTTTGGTGTTTTTATTTAGGTTTGTTTAATTTTGGTAGACTAAGGTTTCTTTACCTTCCTAGTAGCTAAGCAAAACTATTTGGTTATAAAATTTATTTTTGTCGAAGAAAAAATTGAGAAAACGTCATACAGGTGTATTGTGGTCAGAATTGTTATATTTAGATGTTTTTACCCAAATTGGCGATTTGGCTATCTGTCTATTATAGTTCCGGCCCTGCACCGCTTAATTTTTTCATTAAATTTTTAGGAAAAATAGTGCTTGACTTTTTAAACCTCATTTTAAATACAATAACAAATCGCTATGTAGTTCTTGTCTCTTGGGATATGATAATATATTTTTTCCAATGGATTTATGTCATGATTAGAAATTCAGTAAGAGCTAATATATTTTGGCTCATAAATGGATTTCAAGAAATTGTTTTGCTAGTAGCTAATAAGCTAGGAAGGTATCAGTGGATCCACTTATTTTGTAATATGAGTTTCTTTTTCGCAGACGAGGCAAGCCGCCCAAGCTGCAGCCGCAGCAATCTACAACCAGAACCAAATTCAAAACATGTATTTCCCTCAATACACGGCGCCTAAGCCCAACCAGATACAGATAGCCAGTAATTTTCCTATTCATCCTGACGTTAGATTTAAGAGATTACCGTTCTACGATATTATAGGTAAGTTTGCAAAAGTTATTGATCCCCATCTTAATCATGCTACTTGCAGAGTAACTCGACTTTGAATAAACTAGGTTCGAAATACTAGAAATTTAGCTTTGTGGCTTGGTGGATTTTCTGTACAAATGACACACAAACTGACGAAACAAATGAACGATTGACAAAGACAAACATTCATAACTTCATATAAATTAGTAACTTTTTTTATTCTACAAATACAAGACAGCGACATGCTAAGCGGAGGTCGCATAAATTGTATCTATGTATTTAGCTTAGTAACTTAAGTGGGCATTCCAACGCCCGTGGTGGAAGGTAAACGCACCCCGGTTTACCGAGGGTGTAGTTCCTTCCACCATCCCCTTGTATATAGCTTTAGTTGTATATAGTAGCTTTAAGTTTTTATTTTACTAACCAAATATTGAAGTGTAAAATTATATTAACCAACGTAATATACGATTTTAAAAAGAATGAAATGAAAATTGAACACGAGTGAGTTAAGAATATCGCTTGCTACAGTGGCGGGTTCGATCCCGTCGGTTGCCGAGGTCGAGATAATTATAGTATTTTCCGAGGAGTGTAAAAAGTAATATAGTACCCCTACCGCTTCATTCACACCGTGAACCAAGCCGGGTATCTCGTGAAGGCGGACTTTGTTACACACTCCCTCAGTAGGTAGAAAAAAAAAGTTCTAGAAATCTGAGAATCTGAGAGCCTAATTTAGCAATAGTTGAATATAAATAAAGATTTATCTTTTAAGAAATTGATTTCAGTAGAATTTATAATTTTTTTTGGTTTATTTTAGCTGATCTGATCAAACCATCTTCACTAGTACCTCAAACCAATTCGCGTATGCAAGAACAACCGTTCTATTTCCATCTCACTCCTCAACAGGTAAAGATGCTGCATATTTGTATTTTCTGGGCTGTTTTTGACTAATCATTTCCATATACCTAATTATGCTATAGTATTCGGTATATGCCTATTCCTAAAACGATCATAAATGTTATAATTTTGTTATTCTACGATAACTCCTTTATAAACATAAATCCTCTTGCCATATAACCACAATGTATAACTATTGAAATCGACAAAAAAAACTTTTTTTATGTTTACTACAAATGTGTTAGTTGGGTCAAAATAAATATTCTGCTCTCCAAAAAAATAGAACAAAAAAATAACATAACAACAACCTCCATAAAATATGAGGGTTGTCTTTTAGGTTTTGCATACACAAAATATTTTCCACGAAAATTAATGCACTTTTGCATGCGCTCAAACCAGTTGTGAAAGCTGTAATTTGACTCGTTTGTTGATAATGTCAAAATTGCATTCTTTAAGGCGTCGACTGGTTCCTCTGGCGACTGAAATCTTTGACCATGCAGTCCATTTTTGATTTTCGGAAAAATATAGAAATCGTTGGGACTTAGGTCGGGACTGAATTAGTGTATCCAGTACTGGGACTTGGTCCCGGGACTTTTCCTAAAAAAAGTGGTCCCGGGACTCAGTAAAGGTCCCGGGACCTCAACTTGGTCCCGAAACCGCTAAATTATACCAGACACATGCATAATAAGCGTGACGCAGCGCCGTCTATTGCATGAACGCGAAAGGATCGCAAAAAAGTTAGACGGATTTATTGAAAATGTAATATTTGCTACTGCCTCAACAAGTACAAGAGCAATCATACAAACGTCATCAAGTGCAAAACCGAAATCGATTTTCAAAAATAATAAAACGAGAAATGGTCCTTTTTGAGGATGGCGGTTGTCGAGGACAACATTTGCAGCTATGCTACGAACATTTACTGACTATACCACCTACCAGCGTCCAATCGGAGAGAGCTTTCTCAGTGGCCGGCGGTGTTTGTAAGAAGCTTCGTTTAAGATTAAATAATGAGTCCTTAAATGCACTCGTGGCACTTAAATCTCACTTTGGACAAAAGTAATGTTTCCCTATACTTACCTTTTTATTTGCTAAGTTTGTCAATTTGTTTTTATGTTAACCATTTACCAATAACAATAAACCTGTGTTCTGTTCTGTGTTAAATTAATTTAATTACTTTTATTTTAGTCCCGGGACCTGACATTTGTTCTCGAAGTCCCGAAAACATATTTGGTCCCGGGACTTGGATACCCTAGACTGAATGGAGGATGGTCCAACAATTCGACGTTTTGTTGGGTTAAAAATTCAATAGTTTTTTGTGCTTTGTGCGAACTTGCATTGTCTTGGTGGAGGATGATTCGTTGTTTGGGGTTCGTTTTTCGAAGCACAGCGATGGCTTTCGGCAAACAAATGGTCATGTATCAATCGGCAGTAACATTCCTTGGATCTTCCAGAGGAATTGTTGCTACATGACCTGCTTTTAAGACAAAAGGCGCGACCATCTTTTTGGATACACTTCGAGAACGGATGACTTTTGTTTGCTTTTCTTCATCTTGGAACAAACAAACAGACGACTGACGTTTATTTTCAGGTTCATACAGGTAAATCCACAATTCATCATCACTGACAATGCTGTTCACGTTTTTCGAGTTTCCTGCCTTGAAGCGGTCTAGAATTTTCTGACACCAATTGACTAGCTTCCTTCTGTTCTTCTTTGAAAGGTCTTTGAAATCCCCAATGAAATCTCAATCTCGCGATATCTCACATGTCGATGTTGCGTCATGAGCATGCAGACAGCATTGATGTTTTCCTGAGTGACAGCCGGTTTTGGTGGACCTGGCTGAATCGTCGCTAAGGTTAATCCGTCTATGCTTGAATTCTCCATACCAACAAGAAACTGTCGACTGATGTGGTGCTGTGGTCATTACCGAAAACAGAAATCAACCCCTCAAGATAGCCTAAAAATGTTCTCGGTTTAATTCCATTTTTCGACAGATTTGTTAACTTAAAAAATTCACTGTAGTTACAGAACTATATGTATTGCACTGGCCTTTTACAGTAAGTTGAAAGGGATATGGCAAGGACACAGTAAAAAACCAAAAGAAAATGACAGTGTGGGAAAATCCTCAAAAGAGGGATATTATATTCTGATGAATGGTGATCATGATGTCTGAACAGGAAATATGAAACGTGTTGTAGTATCAGTTACGATAGACTCGGGTTTGAGGCAAAATTTGATGTCACTACAGAGACAGATAATCAGTCTCCGAAAATATCTCAACCCAGAATTATAAAAACTAATTATTTCCAGGTGCACACTTTTAGTTGGGTGCAGGTTTCTTTAAACTCAAGCCTAAATAATATATCGGCTTGCTTGAAATTTTTTGTTTTATAGGACTTAAAATGTGCACCAAACATCAAAACACCTTTATTTGTTTATAGTGTTCTGATTTTTTTTTTAAAACAGTATATAAAATTATATGATAATATCTCGTTGTTTAATCTATAGGCCACAGATATAGCCAGTTCGAGAGATATAAGGCCTGGAGTTAAATGCGATTATGTGAAGCAAGTTCAGCTCAGATTCGCGCTGCTAGAAACCACCTGTGAACAAGAAGACTGCTTTCCACCTCAAGTTATGGTTAAGGTTAACAATAAGCTGTGTCCACTACCGGTGAGTTTTATTTTTTGGGATACTGCACATTAATCAACTATGTGGACAAACTTGTGTTATTCCCTTATAATTCCTGACTCAATTTTAGGACAAATAACAAATAATTCATGTGTTAATAAAGTATGTGGGCAAACTTGTGTTATTTCTTTATAATTCCTTACAACAAATATAGAATAGCATAGTCTGTTAAACTATTCTTTTTATACTCTAAAGTCAATCCAGTTATACATCGTTCAAAAGGTAATTTTCTTGTCTGTAATAAAGTATCATATATATTTTTTGCTAAAGAGATTAGATTGAAAGGAAACTGGATGTAACCCATAATAAAGAAAATTGTGATTTTTTAAAATTATTATCTACCTTAATATATGGATTCCACTGTTATTATCTTTATATCTAAATAGGCAATATCGTTAAAAACGAAAATTTTGCCCATCATGAACTATTTTATACATTTTTGAAAAAAAAACTAGCAAAAAAGTTTTTTTGGCAATTATTAAAAGTTACTTGATTATGAAAAATTGAATAAAACGAAAGATTTTAAAAAGTAACCTTATTATGCGGATGGCGTTGAAGTATTAACACCACTTTATAATACATTATTTAAATTAAACATGTTCTACCAAAAAGTTTTCTTGACGTTTTTCTCTAAATTGAAGAAAGACTTTGCACCTTATTTTTATCGTATACTTTAACTTGACCTAGTTGAGTGATATATGGTTTAAAAGGTAATTTAGTTTCCTACAGTAAAGTTATTTTTGATTTGTTTTTCTAAAATGCCTAGTTTTTAAGAAAATTAGATAAAAATGTCGGTTTATATTGCCTATACAGACAGGATCATTCTACAGGTATATAGAAAGTTAATCTCCCAATTTTATTCCACCCCAAACAGATAGCGCTAGTGCGTTGTTGTCGAGCGCGTTGCTTTTCAATCTGCCTATTTGAAAAAATTAATTTAAAAAAACGCAAATTATTGGGAGATTAATTTTATATTACCTAGTAGAATGAGCCTGTCTGTATGTGGAAATACATAGAAATCGCACACACACACCACTTTAGTAGGGATTGTATCTCAGCAAGAATACTATACTATACACAGGCAACTCAATATTATCTTTTCAGTAGGTTATTCATCAAACTTTATTTTCTGTTTTTAATAATTATTCTTAAAAATTAGTAGTTTTAAAGTTAACGGCCACCAAAGAAATATAATTGGGCAAAATTATTAGACTGGCAAAAAAACATAAATCAGCATTTTTGTCGAAAATTTTGTTGTCTATAATTTTAGTTTAAAACGTTTTTTTTTCTACAACCTATGAACTAAGTTTTTTTTAACTCATGGAATTTAGGCATCATCAATGATTGTGCCAAGTTGCAAAACATTCGTACCTTTTGCAAACTCAAATGTATATAATTACTGGCCTATAAATAAAAGACCGGTTAAGGAAATACAATCGTAAATCAATGATGGCGGGGTTAGTGTCGGGTTAGAGTGGAAGTGACGACTTAGTATCTTTAATATAACCATCAACGCTATTGATTGACACAAGACGCAGCTTTATGATATTATTTTTCAATTTACCCTGTCTAGATGATTTTTTAAGACCAAAGTGCAATAAGGCAGGTTTTACTCAAAACCATAAACAATAATTCCAAACTAGGGAGAGGATAAAATTAAAGAACGAAAAATTGGAAATTAAAATTTAATTGCTTGCGAGTCTAATTGGAATTTTCTAGATGGCTTGACCTATGTTTTGTTTTAGAATCCCATTCCAACTAATAAACCTGGCGTCGAACCAAAGAGGCCTCCACGGCCAGTCAATATTACGCCTATGGTTAAACTTAGTCCCACTGTTGGAAATCAAATCACGGTAAGTACCCTTACATAAACCAAAATGATAAAAAATTATCTGCATATAATAATTAAAACCACGAATGGAAAAAGGCTTACATCGGTATTTACTACGCTTTTATTGGCTAGTGCTAAATAATAGGTTAATACTTACTGGAAAATACCAGTTTTTTACACTTTAAGTGAAATAATTTGCAATACAGGAACATCATACAAACTTTATCATGACAAACAATTCAAATACTATTTCAATTTAGGAAAAAATAAAATTGTAAAGGCAAGGGATTCTGAGTAAAAGACGACTGAATTTTAGCAGTACCTTCAATGAAGGAAGTTATATAATCGTAAAATAATTAAGTTTTTGCAAATTTTTTTTATGACAAATATTTTCTAAGCAATTAATTAAATAAAAAAGTTAAATTTATTTCTATACTGTGTTTTTGGTCCAAATACAAAAAAACGGTGGTCGATTTTCACCGTAAAACGTTCATAAATTGGATTTAACTGTCCCAGTAGAAAAATTTTAAATTTTTTATGCGTTTTACCGCCAGGTTAAATAAAGGGGACTGTATTATTAGTTTGAATGGGTTGTTTTTTTGTGAATTGCTTTTTGATAGCTGCTATTGGGTATATACATTTTTTTTAAAGGAAATATGAAAATTTTTTGGGACGCCTATTTGAAACTTCGTTGTGGTTGTGGTAAGCAATACGTCTGCGCAATAACTAAATGTAATTCCGTTGGCGTAATTAACCACTACCACTGTCGTAAGCTACGGATCCCTGTCGTTATGGTAGTGGTAATTTTTATTGTTTAATTTTATAGATTTTTTGTAAATGATAAAATATCAGCAACATATAATTTAATGGTTTTACTTTTCAAGTGACAGTTTTAAATGTGTTCCAAAAACTCTAAGGCACGTAGTGGTAGTGGTTATTACCCAGTACTTCAAGGGTTCAATTGTAACTTCCAAAAACTCCCTATTGAGTTGTTATCATATCACTTTTCTTTTAGGTTTCATGGGCTGCAGATTATGGTAGAGGCTTTGCCCTAACAGTAGCCCTAGTTCACAAATTAACTTCGTCAGATCTATTGCAGAGGTTAAAGAATAAGGGTGCGAAGCATGCGGACCACACAAAGGCTTTAAGTAAGTTTGGAAGATTCATTTTTATTTATTTGCATACTATTATATTAATTTCATGATGTTCTCCATCGAAAAAATAACTTATATTTTCTCTGATGTTCTCTTAACAAATGTGACATAATTTTTAACACTTGTTGTAGGTAACTAACTTCAAGTCTGGTAATTCACATACGTATTTGTTATTTAATTTTGACAACGTGGAAATACTTTTTGAACTCGGGATTCCATCCCACGTTTCCGCTAGATATTCTAATTGTAAAAGAACGTTTTGTGAATGAAAATTGTTATGGTCTTAGTGAAGTAAATAAGCGGGTGAAAAAATAAGAATAAAAATTGCGTTTACATATGTGTACTATTACCAATTTTATTTTTTATTATTACAATGAGAAAATAGATTTTTAGAAATAACATCTCGATATAAATATATTGTAAATAAATATGAGTACTTAATAATAAAAACTATAACGTAAAATAAAATCAAAATTAAAATTAAAATAAAATTGAAAAAAATAATATTTAAATGTAAAAAATTTCATTTAAACCAGACTCGAAAGGGATCGTCCCAAGCACCGATGCAGCGTTTCCTCTTTGAATTGCTAAACTTATCCGTTGGGTAATGAAGCTACGTGCTTTTGGGTGATTTAGTTTACAGCTGATTTCATTAATTAAATTTTTAGCTTCATTACCCCACGGACCATAGGTTTCTACAGAAAAAGGAATAAAATGAAAACCTCGGTCTATCAACTCTCTATACTTTAAATTTTTTTGTGATTCCCCAAGGTTTGCTGCTTCCCCTGCTTTAATGGAAGTTTTTGGAAGGTATGATTTTGCCAGGGTATCTCATTATATTATTGTATTAAATATTTTATAGAGTGTTTTATCTAGGGGTTGGATTTTTCTATGGGCCATAAGGATTGCATGGAGGAACAGAAAAGCGTAAATCCAACGTTGCCAAATTAGCGAAAATATCAGTATAAGCCGCTACTCGGTTCGCGAAAGGTCAAAGTCAGTTTTATGTAAGTGCATTCATTAAATGGGGCCATACACAACCAAAATGTTTCCTCACAATTCTGCTTGTTCCTAAAAGTAAAAAATTCACTTACTTTTACAAACAAGCAGAATTTTAAAGTCTTATTCTGGTTTTTTATTTTCTTTAAGTAATAATAAGGTTGTCCGCCCCTTGACGACTGCGACTGCCTGCGCCTGTAGTTATTTACCAAGTTTACTTTTGGCAACGCTATCCACGGGAATCGTGCGTATCGCGCTATACTCTTTTCTGTCCTCTAATGGAACTTAAGCCCCCTAGATGTAGAATTGTTCACGCGGTATGTAATAATACTATGTATGGTCAAGATATATCTGATGTTTGGAAATTCGGTTCTGGTAAAAATTCATAAAGAAATATACAGTAGTGGTTAAAAAATATAAGTTTGTATGAAATTCTTATCCTGCCCCAACTATGATAAAACTTTTATTTTTCATGTTAAAAAAACAAGCTGCAAGAAAAGGATTTTTCAGTATAATTTTAGACAAAAATGATTTTAAAATGATAAATAATCAAGAAAAATTGGATATTTTTAGAAGCTTGCGTAATTTACTTGTTACACTTGCCTAAAATTACATACAATTTTATTTTTGTTGGTCTTTTTTGAATGTGACCAAAAACCACTATAAAATTTTATTAAGAAAAATCGTTGAAACTTGTGAACCGGTTAGGTTAGTAGTATAATAGCTCTCGCGTTCTCGAACTCGAAACTAACCAGGTTAGGTATAATAATCTAACCAGGTTAGGTCTGGTATACTAACCTTACTCGGTTTGAGGACACGAAAACTTTACCACTAATCTAACAATTTTAGATTAAAAAACAATTGAATTGTGGCTGTTTTAAATGTCGCTATTTTAAAATATTCCTTTTTTAATGTCGCTGTTTTAAGGTGTCGCTCTTTTGAAAGTCGCCGTTTTAAATATCTTTTAAACCGGAGCCTTGTTTGTGGAAGATATTACCAGGGGATTTGTCGGAAATTCCATGTTTAAAACCTTTATTTTTGTACAATTCAAAAAGACCTTTGTTTTTGTACAGTCAAAGAAAAACTAAACGACGACGGAGACTGCGAAATCGCCACCACAAGCCTCAGGGTGTCGTTGATGTGTCCGCTGGGAAAAATGCGCATGACAACGCCTTGCCGGCCAATCACATGCAGCCATTTACAATGTTTTGACGCGTCACTGTTCCTACAAATGAACGAGCGCAAACCGACGTGGAATTGTCCGGTATGCGACAAGCCTGCACTCTACGATACTTTAGTTATAGACGGGTAAGTTTAATTTAATAGTTTATTAAACAGACGCTACACTTCTTTCATTAAAATAATGTGTCTTTAAAAAACTTCGACTTTAAAACAGTGTAACTAAAAACAAACAATAAATAAAAGTCATGCCTACTACCTATACCTTTTTTTTCATAAAAAGTAATGCAACGATCTTAATTTGCATATCGCACTTTACAGTAAAATAATGTGTTTTTCATAAAAAGTAATGCAAAGTGTTTAATTTTTAAAAATCCACAAGATTGAACGTGAACATACATATTAAAAATTATTATTTTATAAGAAAATTATTGGGAACTGGAACAGAAGATCACTGCAGAAATCAAGATATTTACAATACCTACAAAAATCAGCAAATTTGCAGACATTATGTAAATTGAGCAATTACAGTTACAATAAATTTGGAAAAACCGATATCATCGACCCAACAACGAAGCAACCTCAAATCGGCAATTTTTTTGTCAATTGTTATTTATACTGTACAATTCCGCAATAAAATCAGTATTAAACCTGCTATGGTCTTATATACTAACCGAATACACTAAAATATGGTCTTATATACTAACCAAATACACTAAAAAACACTGAGCCTAATTCAGGGGTGTATGGTTGCACGCCACATACAAAACTAATAAAAATCACAGTTGTCACCAAATATAAGGGCACTGTGACCTGACTACGACACTAAGTAAATATATAAATTTAAATATAATATAACATAAATTAACTACATACAACATTGGCAAAAAATATAGCAACACCCTAAAATTGTACACAAGTCTCATCCGGCACCAACTATCAAAGAACATTTCTTAGTTCCTTATACTTTGACTAAATAAGTTCTTTATTTAAAGAACCATTAATACCAACAACAATTAATTTAAAAATCTGTAGGTAAGTACAATAAATCCAGAAAAGAGCCAATGAATATACGATTTTTGTATAGTCATATCATTGTTAAAAAAGACCAAAGAGTATACATACTGTCCAATTCAAATTTCGTGAAAGTTTTTTTATATTTCAAAAAATATGAGGTGTTGGGACCACGACATTGTGAAGGGGGCCCTGATAAGGCTTTTGTCTCTGAGAAGCAGAAATTTTGACAACGTTGCTGTTCTTTCACATGCTTTATTTCCGTTTTTGTACACAGAGGGGGATATATTGAAATCCGCTATGTGCATGAGTCGGCTGTGACCGAGAAGAACCACTAACGCTGGACTCCACCACAAATTGTTGGTGGCCTACCTACGTAACGACAAAAGATGTTGTAGAGGAAATTACCACAGTTTTGTTTATTTTGAATAACTCTAAAGAAACTAATAGTTATAACCTTATGGAAGAGCGATTTAACAATTATTTAAAGTAAATGTTATGTTTTTTTTTATTTTAATTTATTTTACGTTATTTCCCTTTAATGGACTTCTTAAGTTAGTTGAGAATAAATAATTCAATCATTCAAATAATACTTTATTGTATAAATTTTAGGGAAACTATTGACAAAGCAAATTTTTAGTGCAAATTTCTGTTCAATTAACCTATCAATAACTCATTCTAACATAGGCACAGCAAGATCCCTCCAAAACATCAAATCTAGTTGATAAAAAAATAAAAGTATTAAAATATTGTACATAGTATAAAAGTATAAAAATATTGTACATAGAAAACACAGTATTAAACGAAACAAACAAAAAAAAATTAAATCAAAAGTACAAATAAATAAAATAAAATTAAAATATAAAGTTATAAAAATTCAAAGAAAAGTTAAAAATTAACGTTAGAATAAAAACTTAAATTAAAACAGCAAAAACTGTATACAATTTTATAAAATCATTCGCAGATTAAAACAAAATAAAATAAACTAGCTAGGAATAAAACTCTTGTAGGCTGTATGCCTTGGCTAGAAGGAACTTTTTTAGGTTAACACGAGAAGCAGAATAGTTTTTTGTATTTTTATGTCTATAGGTAGTATATTAAAAATTTTGACACTTTCGTAAATCACAGAGTTCTTTGTAAGAGCGAATTTGGGTATGGGTAAAGGTAGAGACCCTGTATGTATTTTAAAAAATATGTCATACATACAGGGTCTCTAGGTAAAGGCAGGTACAAATTTGTCTTGAATTGTAGTGTGATTCTCTTTTAAAGCTCTGGAATTTTTTGTATATTAAAGAGGCTGTTTCAAATATAAAAATGCATGGAACTGTTAAAATTTCATGCCTAATGAAAAGTGGTTTACAGCATTTTGCCTGGCACAGATACTTACTGCTCTTTTTTGTAAGATGAAAACAGATTGAATTTATTATTATTACTCATTTACTTAAAACTAACTGCACTTAAAATTTTGTTGTTTATCTTGCAGTTATTTCCAAGAGGTACTTAACTCATCCCTTCCTGGCGAATGCAACGAAATACAGTTGCTAAAAGACGGATCCTGGAGTGCCCAAAATCCCGAAAAGAAAGCTCCGATAAAAGCCGAAAAAACTATTACCACCAGTATTGCCATCGATGATTCTATTGAAATTATTGAAGACAACGGTGAGTGAGACGAAAAACCGAATTATTGTTTTCTTATTAGGAGCTACAACCCTCTCTTACAGTTTCTCACCCCCATGACACTTGCGAGCAATTTACAGGTCTTCCTCTAGATCTTGCGGTATTTGACAACAGTGTATTTATTTAAGTGTCCTATGGATATGACCTAGCCATCTTATGCTATTTCTGATTGCGGATTTCAATTCTACGCGGAAAAATTAAAACGTTTTATTCGAAAACTTTTTCCAAAAATGCTTTTTTAAACCTCAAAACTGATATTAAATTATTTCGCATTTATAACCAAGCAAAAAACGGAAAATAACCAAAATATTTACTTCCCAAACTTTGACATAAGAAGTCATTTAAATTGACATACTTCCATTGAAAAGATTGGTTTTTGCCTGTCTTGTGTCATTTAATTTAGACTTTGGTTACTTTCCGTTTTTGTCTTGGTTATAACTGCGAAATAATTTAATATCAGTTTTGAGGTTTAAAAAAACATTTTTGGGAAAAAGTTTTCGAATAAGTTTTAATTTTTCTGCGTAGAATTGAAATCCGCAATTAGAAATAGCATGTTCCATTTTAAAAAATCTACGTCGATCGGAATTTTGACACTTGCTGTAAGGCTAGGACCTTAAAACCTACATTATCCGAAAGAGCACATCTCACTACCTTGATAGTGATTTAAAAATGTTTAAAAATAATTATCCCTTTTAAAATAATCGGCCTGTATAGGTAAAAATCGTCACTGTTTGAAAGTAAGGGAATCCTCCTCTTCTCATTACCTTGTAGTAAACATTGATGGACTGCCTGAAAGTAATTCTAATTGATTTCTCTTTAAAAAAAGGGAGATCGGAATTGGGTAAGTGGTTGCAGTATTTGTTTTTTTTTAATATACTGGAACTTTCCAGCCATTTCAGATCAATCGCCCAGTTTCTCAAAGTTAGAACAAAGTTGACGTGTTTTAAACAATTACACAATTTAAAAATAGGGTTTATTCCAAAGTTATTGCCCCACAAATTCTGTGGTATACGTAGATAATGCCATTCGTTTTTGGTGAGGGTGCGGGTTTGTAAAATTCCGATTGATATTTTTTTGAATTGGAGGAAGGAAGAGCTATTATTTAACAAAAAATAATAATTCTAAAAACACGTTTTTAGCAATAATTCACTAGTTTTTTTTACCTTAACCTAACTTACCTATTTGCACTGCAAAAAAATTATCGAATCAAAAGAAATTTATAAAATATATTCTGCAGATTTAAAAAAAAAATCACAGGAAGTTTTTAAATTAACGGGGAATTTTATCCAGATAATTTTGTAGACACCCTGTGTATCCAGCCCTGTATAGCCAGTTGTAGTAGGTTACTTTCATTAACTGATGAATCAAGATAACCAAAATATTTTCTCAGATTTATCTTCCTCTGCTGCAAAGGTGTGTTTGTCATTCGTTCCCTGTTGCTAGCGGGTTAGAACGCTGAGTTTTCAGAAATCATTTTATGAATCATCGCAAAGAGAAAATATACGTATTCGGCTGGGTGTCCATGGAGCGTATTATCCGCGCGGATTTATCTTTTCTTGGGCTCTGATTGGTTGATTTAAAAATTTTAGCCAATCAAAGCCGGTGAAGGAAAAATCCGCGCGGATAATACGCTCCATGGACAGCAGGCTTTATTTATCTTGTGTCTGCGCCATGTGCTGTCCCTTTCCAATTTTGGTTGTACATACGGCTTGTTAACTGCCGTATGTACAACTCTGAAGATTAATTACAAAGAACCATTTCAGAAAAAACCTCTTATTGTTCACTTCCTTGGCTTTGGTTTTTTCTGACTCAATATACTTTTTATTTAGATCCAGTTACAATAGACACCACCAAACCTTCTACAACGGACACCAAAATGAATACATCCAATTCGAATACAAACACATCCGATGCGAAAGCGAAAACACCCGACAAGGGAACAAAAGCAGTTGCATCACCAAACAATCGTTTTGTTTATGTATGTTTTAAGATTGTACTTTTCATTCTCCAGATCCAGTTACCGTAGATACAACCACATCATCAACAACGGACTTAAAACCGAAAGAGCCCGAACCGCCGAAGAAGCGCGAAGTAGTCGATCTCACTCTGTCAGACTCGGACGACGATGAGCCATTAGCCAAAAAACGGGCCACGGCCAAAGCTGATAGTACCATTAAGTCTGCCGGTAAGTGAATTCCTAATTTCTGTTTTTTTTTTTTAAATAATTTTGTAAAATACAACTTTTTATATGTTGTTTTTATCCCTCATTCATGATAATTTGTCGTTATGGAATTTTGGCAAACTGAAAAACACTTTTTCTTCATGACATTTCGTCCTTAGGACATGTTCAACCCTGGAATAAAACAGTCTATAGAAAATTAAATTGAAATCTTTACTTCTAGATAAATATGTTAATATAGAGTCATTTCATATCAAATCAACCAGGCTCTGGGATTCATAATCTCCGATTTTAACGATTTTTGGTACAGTTGCTAGTAATTGAAAAACTGAAAAATCCAAATATATAGATTTTTTTGACCAGTATCTTTTTTTGAATTTCTCAAAAAACCCCCTTTGATGATTGAAGATGAAGAAATGATGGAATGAAGGTAAAAAAGTTGTTAAAAAAAATGCTTTATTTGATTTTTCGGCCAACAAAAGTGCAGGTATTGACTAGTTGACTAGTATACATTGAGGTCACGTGGGTTGGAACACATTGATTTAGAATTTAGGATATTGTTTTTAGAAATACGTAAAGCTACGGGGACAGTTGTTGTTGGTAATTTGCATTTGAATAAGTGTTCTACTATTACTAGATTCATTTTTCTTTGGTTACAGTGGCGTGCATACAATATAGGCGAAAAGGTATTGCCTACCGTAGATAAATTGAAAAAAAAAATTCGTATCAAATTTTGAATAACTTACCTTATGACATATTCAACAAAAATATTCATAATAAGCATTTTTTTATTAATTTTTATTCTAGAGATTACTTAAGACATTTCTATTAATTGCATATACTGCATTATCGCGCATTTCTCAACTAATGTTTTCGTAATAGGTGTTCCCTAAGACTTTTGTTAACGTGGCGTGATTTATTTCTATTAGCGCTAATGTGATAAAAAATGCTACGCTTTTGTCGATTCTCGAAAGACCTTGTATTCTGCAGACCAGTTGTCAAAGCTGTAATTACACTCGTTTGTTGGTAATGTCAAAATTGCATTCTTGAAGGCGTCGACTGCTTCCTCTGGTGACTGAAATCTTTGCCCACGCAACAAGTGAAATTAAAGAAAGAAAAATAAGAAAGAAGTTTTTCTGCTTCGGCCGGGACTCGAACCCTGGATCTTTTGCTCTGTACACAAACATTCTAAACATTGAACTACCGAAGCCATACATACATTTTCGGAAAACTTTCATCTATGCAGGCTGCGGTGTCTCAATACAAGAACGAGAGACTCTCAGGGTATTAACTCGACCAAGTCATCAAACTGATTTCTATAATTCTTCCTTCCCACTGTCAAAGGTATGAAAACTGTTCGGAAAAGTATAGAAATCGTTGGGACTTAGGTCGGCACTGTATGGAGGATGGTCCCAACAATTCCACGTTTTGTATGGTTAAAAATTCAATGGTTTTTTGCTTTGTGCGAACTTGCGTTGTCTTGGTGGAGGATGATTTGTCGTTCGGGGTTCAATGTTCTTAGCAATGAATCAAAAGAACTTTTTTTTTAAATGTATTCCATGTGATACGCTATTTAAAGCGTCTTTAAAAGGCCTTTCCAACAAGCTATAAATCATGTCTAAGCAATTTTTGAGATATTTCAGTTTTTTAGAATTTTTTTTCAATTTTAAAATATTAATAAAAAATAAACCACTGGTCAAAAATATCCGAAATGTTGCATTTTTTGGTTTCAAAAAACTGTGCCAAAAATTATTAACGATAAAAATTACAACCGAACAGCCCCTTTCAATTTTTGGAGTAAATTAACCTCTAAATTTTAAAACTGCAAAAATAACTGTTTAAATGTTTTTTAATAGGATAGCGGCGACCATATAGAAAACAATTTATTTTGCCTTTTTAGTGCCTATAAAGCAGCCTTATTGACGCTACAACAGTTTTCTAAGGTTTGCTGTTCCTTTGACTATCTGCCTTTTACAAAAGGTCAAGTTTCCTTATTTGAAAAAGTAATCCATTTTTATTTGAACACTTCAGATTAATAAAAAAATAGAGGGATAGATTGTAATAAAAATTGTATTATGTAAATTATTGTAACTTGTTACGTTGGCAGAGATTTTTCGTCTTATTTTTGTTTTGTAAAAACGTCCATTTTCTTTAAAATATTATTTGTTCGCTCAAAAAAAGAAGAAACTAAAAAATTTCTTTAGTTTTTAATTCTCTGCCACTTACAAATTTTTAAAAACTTAAGGGACTGCTTGACGGCTTTAGAAAATAAAAATTACTTTTCATTAGGCTTTAATTTTACGTGATTTACTCGAATTTTTAGTGATCATTATAAAGGTGTTTTTGTTCAGTTTCTAGTGATTTTTTGTGCTTGGTGTTTTTCTTATCTTAAAAGTTTTTGTGTGGCATGTTTTACTTTCTTCTTTTTTTGAGTAAGTATACCATTGTGTGACTTAAGGCGCTAGTTAAGTATGTAATACATCTCTGAATCTAACACCAGTTTTTGTTATTTACAATTATTTAATTTTTAAATTACTTAAACCCTGATTGTTCCAAAAAACAAATCAAAAACGAACTAGGAGCATGACAAATTTATTATTTATTTACTAACAGGTATTTGAGGGAGAAATTACGGGGCATACTTTTTGGGGCAATAAAAGATTACTCTAAAACTTCCAAAAAGGCGCAAAACTAAGCCCAAAAACATGTTAAAAAGTAATATAATAAAATTTGATAGAGTCAAGTCGGTTGAAAGCCACAATTCGCACTCAAATAACTATGGCATTCCTTTGCTACTGTGATATGTAATAATTTGCTGAGCCTGACAATTAAAAAATCTTCTAGTGAGATCTCGGGCTAAATGCTCTCTTTTGAGTCAAAAAGGTTCGTAAACAAAATCTTTCGTTTAAGTTGTTATGTTCAGGGATGTGCGGGCCTTTAAATTTTCGTTAAATGTCAACTATTTGTAGTATTTTGTAAATTTATTTAATAGATAATTTAAGAAATTGCGTTTTTTGTTCTTGAGATCATACTTTTATTTTATGGTACTACATGCCTCAAAAACTTAAGCTTTTTTAGACCAGACAACTTTTCTTAAGACTGAAGCCTAAATTGGCGTTTCTGATTCCATGGACGACTTTTTTCAAGGTCGT
The DNA here is from genome assembly GCA_963576565.1 of Aspidapion aeneum. Lineage (NCBI taxonomy): Eukaryota > Metazoa > Arthropoda > Insecta > Coleoptera > Brentidae > Aspidapion > Aspidapion aeneum. The sequence goes on from OY755038.1 coordinate 202,597,022, forward strand.
TAAATGGTTCTTGATTTTTTTACACTAATGGTGTCATCAAGGTAAACTAAACTTTTTTTTTCCCACTAGATTCCTAGAACTTCTTTTTAATAATCTTTATAACCCAAATCGGATAACTTTAAATTGATAAGTACCACGTAGGGGTGTCATTTAAAATACAAGAAAGAGGAAAACTGTTTTTCTTTGCTTAATCATTTATCTTTCGATAGTCGACACAACTCACTATACTTGATGTTGTATTAAAGTGACACCGCGTCATCAAAACCTTGATGGTCGGGAAGGGAGTAGAGGGGTACATACAGTGGCATGCACTTCCTTTAATTTTTTTATTGATGTTGATTCCCAAAATGAGCCACTGCACTAATTAGTCATTAGCTTACTATTTTACTTGCTTTTTATTGATGTCTTCTTCTAAACGATTTCACTAGAAAGGAACATATATATTCTTATCTGGTCGTTACGAACATATTATTGATTTAGCCGGGCTTTGACGTTTTCTATTCGTTGTTTTGACTGTTTATGTCAAACAAATTATGACGGAGCTTTTCACAAAACAAAAATACCGTTTTTGCAACTAAATCAATGTTTGCGCACATTTTAATATAATTTTGGATCCTCTTTTATGTTTCGGATCTTTATTTATTAGGTAAGTACCTATTTGATCTCTCCTTTAAAAGGTCTTAGTATTTTATCATTCGAACATTAAACCCCAAGCGGCACACTACTTCATGTACAAAGTGAAACACTAATTTTTTAAGGCTTTTTTACTTATATTTTGCCGCAAAATTTGGTTTACCATAGCTATGACGCGGTGCCACTTATATACAACATCAACTATAGTATAACTGTCTTTCTTTGTTCGGTTTCGTCGCCTTTTATCAGCTTGTCAACTTCATTCACTCCCGCCACTTTGGATTAATTTACTAAGCGTGACCAGTGCTAATTTACTGTATTAAATACAAATGTTAGGTGTTTTTTAGATGCACTTAAAGTGATTAAAAAAGAGATCCATACTAAATAAATTAAATGGTAAAATTTAAAAGTATTTTTCCTATTTCGAACGTTTCATGAATTATTGTTTTCATAAAATAATATAAAATTCGCTTATAATTTATTTTTCCATTTAAGAAACGTAGTTTCTGAACATTTGTTGTGATTTTTTTATTCCTGCCTAGCTAGTTTTAGATATAAGTTTATGTTTTTGCTATTGTCGTTTGTAAGTTATTAAAAATTTTACGTTTTCAACTTGCCTTGTATATCTTTAGTTAAAATTATACGTTTTCTTACTTTGAAATAATATAGTTTTTTTATTTGTTACTCCAGCGACTTTGTGTATTTTTAGGTGTAGCTTTTTTATACCTCATTAACTATGTGTACAGTGATTTAAATTTGGTACTTCTAAGTAAACCAACGATGACTCTTTCAAACGCAAAATTTTTTAAAAAAAGTTAAAACCTGAAAATAACAGGTCGCAGTTTTCTAAATGCTAAGCTTTAATTGAGAATTATAAGTTACGCTGTGAGGCTTAAATCATTAGAGACTAAAAGCCACGGCCTTGTGTAAACGTAATGTACGTTACGTAAATGGTATACTGTACGTATAAGAACAAGTTGAAAACAGTTAAAGCAATAGTCAAGCATATCCCAACCGAACCTATAACCATAGCATTTGCAATTAGTTTACTAATTGTAAACTATTTTCGCTTGGATTGTAGCTATTTCAATTTAATTTTGCTCCACTTCAAACCGCCAAAAAAAGGAATCTCTACTTTAAAATTTAAAAACAGATTTAGAATTAAAAAGGGTTGAAATTCGGACAAATTTCCACAAGTTTTTTGATCTGTGGTTACGTTTCTACGTACGCTAGCTGGTGTAACGATTCATCGCGTCTAATAAACCCAGTTTCTACTCATGCGTGCCGACCCTGATTAAAAAACGCATCACGTGACGGGACATGGATTTGCACTTGTTTAAAATGCAGCGTCATCTGATGCGTTTTTTGAGTCGGGGTGGGCATGCATAGGTGGAAACCGGACTTTACGTATCGTACGATCCAAGGGCACCTGCACATGCCAACTTGACCAAAACGTACGTTACGTCAACTTTTAGTCCCTATTGAATGTGTTAAATAATTTAAAGAATCTCTAGGAAGATATTTCTCCGGAGTCGTACTACTTTTATCCCTTTGTACGGTGCACCGCTTGCAGATATTAAAATACAAAATAAAACTTTTACTTTCTTGGATTTATAAAAGTTTAAATTTTCTAAAAGTATGTGGGATGTTGAAAGACCCCTCCGATGAGGCAGACTGTCAGAAAAACTTAATAGAGAGGCTATTAAGCCTCACAAGGGCTTTAAACCTCCTAAATTAGGAAAAGAGCAAGATACAATAAGCTAAAGAGCTGTAGTGCCAGGGTCTCCAAAACCTAATCTTGCTCTAGAGATAAATCAATCAGTTTAACCTAAGATCTTCAAAAATGTTGAATCATTCTGTACATAGTCAAATTTCTGCTGTGGTAATTAAATTAGAACAAAACTATATTTTATTCAAAAATGCAAAGTAAGCAACTTACTTGTCACAAAATTGCGGAATGCTATGCGTTACAAAAGTGTTGATTTTATATTAAAGTGTTTTTTTTTTATGAAAGCCGTCAAGCAATGCCCATTTAACTTTTAAAAAACTTTGTGGTATTTAGACAGTGCTCAATTCTTATGAAATGTAAGGGTAAGAGGCTAAACAATTTAAATGTTTTTTCGAGAACCGATATGCTTTACTTTTTATTTATTAATTATTTAAAATTTTTCAGAAACTCAAAGCATATCGTCGGGTGCTTCAGATCCCCGGTCAACACCTGGTCCTTCCTCTGTAACGAGTTCTGGTAAGTTGAACTGGTTTCTAATTTTATAGCTATTATTTTTTTAGTTAGGCGCTGACGTCACAATTTGACATAATTATGTAGCCAAGACTAGTATTTTTTATTTATTTCTTGCTTATTGCACAAAATATGAGATAGCTTAGGTTACGACTATTGTAACTTAGCTAAATTTTATTAATTGATTAATTCCTTTTCTTTATAACATGCGGTGATTAATTTCCATTGAACTGAAATGTAATTGGAATGCGATTAGATTTTGTTAAATTAACATGATCAAATTCACTTCTTTAGGTCCATGCTCCGGTACGGGCGGTTTTTAACGGTAAATAACTTTCGGCGCGTGTAGTTCTCTTTCAAAATTTTTAAATGTGGGACAATCAGGAGGTTCATGTGTTAATTGCAAAGGTCAGATCGATTAATTTTTGGTCCCATTTGCGATGATCTTAACACATCTGAACAACCATAGTCTTAAAAATTCGGTTAGCTCTTTTGACGGAGTCAATCGGTGCTCAATCCTAAGTTCATTGAAGTAAATCTAACTAATCAGATAAAACTACGGTCGGGCAACCAAAACGGGGACTATTATTCATGCAAAGTCGAACCGAAACATTCCCATTTTGTGAATTTGTATTAAAATATTCTGATTAAATTGTAATTTTTATGAAGAATTTGGGAACAACGGGCATCGTTTGGAACACAAAGTTTCCACTGCTCGGACTTTTCCAGATATTGCTGAATCTGTTGCGGAGCTTAAACGGCGGAAAACTTGAATGTTTTGAAGATGCTCGTCAAAGGTCATATTATCATACGGTCTATGCCGGAAAGTAGCAGGAACGGAATGTAAGCCAAATGGCGTTACGGTATACTGATAAAGTCCTCTATTTGGGGCGGTGCAAGCGGTAACTTCTTTGTATGAATTAATCCTAGCCCGTTTAGGTAGTCAATATACTGGTACACACGCGCTAAATGTTTTAACCGCAATCTAGAAGTTTCTGAAGATCTAACTTAAAAACAGCCCGCAGTATATCGATAGAATTAATCGACTTAAAGAAGTTTATGAATTGATTGACATAATAGTCATCACTATAATCTTTGCCGCCGTGATTAGAGATGTAACTTGGGAAACAAAGTTTATAAGAGGGATCATATTCTTTCTTTCGCCGCTATAGTTGTCGCCCCAAAGCTAGCTCCAAACCTTACGGTACATTGTTGGTAAAGTGAATTCCACGGTAGTTGATCATTTAAAAGACGGGAAAAGTGTATAGCACATTTTGATAATTTCGTACTTTGATTCTGTTTATTTCGTTTAATCTAGCCATGTCAAGAATGTCGTCTACCCCGGCAAATTCTCTGAGGGCGAAAAAGTGTCTCCGAATCTCGATAATTCCGGTGAAGTTTAACGCGCAAATACCGTTGTCGAGTAAAAACCAGGCTTTGGCAAAACTGCCGTATAACATTCTATCGGATATTCCTATAAGTACACTAGACTTACAACCGCTGTTTCGCCCAGTCACTCCTGATATCGGGGAGGATCCAGATGACCGACCGGTGTCACCAGTTCGAGAGGAGGACTTACTTACAGTAGATCGTCCAGCTGCACCATCGGATTCTAAATTACCAGCTCCATCCGAATTAATAATGCCAACGCCTCCGCCACAGTATTCCCCTATGACGATATTTCCGGAATTGCTTTTACCGCCGTTGTATTCGGAGGAGCGGCCGCCTCCACCTCCATACCGTTGCCCTTTGACAGTTTCACTGGACTTACCTTCACCGACGTTGCATCCCGTTAGACGTTCCCCACCACCACCGCCGCCGACGAACCCGGATCCCCCACCGACATCCAACCTGTCCGCCATTGTTCCGCAAGGTCCGTTGCCAACTCAGGAGCCCCTACCGGATCCGGATTCATTTGTTCCGGAAGTTCTACCACCACCGAACCCGCCTGTTGCCGTTCAACTCACCGACGTGCAACAAATAGCAGAGGTTCTGCTGTCTGTTCCGCGTCAAGATTGGACGGATGATTTTAGAACTAAATTAAAAACGTATCGTCCCAGTGACAGAAAAGGGCGCTTCCGCAGGTGGTTCTCTGCAGTGGACGGGCGAAAAGTTTACGTTAACATTCCCAAATATTAGTTATTTTTTAAAACTTTTTATTGTTTATTTTTATCTCATTGTGGTAACGAGTGATATTTTGTATTAATGGGCTTTAACTGGAACATGTCCGTAAGTAACTCTTGATTTATTTTTCCAAAGCAATGCATTCTTATTTTCGTTTTCACAATTAACCCTTTTCTTTCTCTTTTTATACTATTCTGATTCAGATCACCTTTCTGACGAGGAAACGCATTTTGATATGGCGGTAATTAAGCGCCATGCCTGGTATTAATTAGGTAACTTAAGAGTCCGCAACTCTCTCCGAGGAACTCTCATTCCCCACCAGCCGTTCTCAAAGCCAAACGACCTTTCGTGGTTCGAGCCATTAGGTATATTAAGTTTTACCCAGACTTGTGTTGGCGTTGCAGAGATGCTGGGCACCATAGAAATAATTGTACAGGCGTTTTGTTCACAGTGTGGGTTGTTAGGCGTTCAATCGAAGGATTGAAGCTGTAATAATCGTCGCCGACGTGAGTCCAGCAGTGGAAACCGCCACGCTTCAACTTCTAGGGATAAAATTTCTCGCTCCCGATTTAAAGCTTCGCCAGTGTGATATCCGTAAGTTATCTCGGGGATGGGACAATTCGCCGCGTCCGATTCGCCGCGGGACAATTCGCCGCGGGGACAATTCGCCGCGAGATTTTTTGTTTTATGATATTACCATTGGTAATTGTTCAAACAGTTTTATTTAGCTTGACTTCATATAATATATTTGTTTATTTGTTTGATCATAACTTTTTCAAACTTTTCCAACTAGTTATTTGGTGGTTAGTATAATACAATTTAACATTTTTTTTATTAGAAAAATAAATAAAATGGCGAATTTTCCTATTTATGAAACGATTTGCCTCAAACTTGAAACATCACCGTGCTTAGGGTAACTTAATACAATTTTTGACTTAAATTTAAAAAAATGAAAATGGCGTATTTTCCCATTTATGAACCGATTTGCATCAAACTCGGAACTTTGAGATCTTTCAGGTCGCTGATTATTATTTTTAACTTAAATTTAAAAAAATCAAAATGGCAGTTCCACAATGGCGCACTTTCTTGTTTATAAACCGATTTGCCTCAAAATTGGGGGGGGGGCCTGATTTCTCTGGGGGGGGGGGGGAAGTCTCATGATGGCGAATTTTATACTCTTTAACCTTTTTATTCATGCAATATGTGAAAAATATCCAAAAAAATCTTAGGCTTGAGGAACCCGCCATTTTCAAGTTTTAAAATTTAAATCAAAAATTGTATTGAGTTACCTTAGGCGCCGCGATGCTTCAAGTTTGAGGCAAATCGGTTTATAAATAAAAAAGTGCGCCATTTTGGAACCGCCATTTTGATTTTTTAAATTAAGTTAAAAATAACAATTAGCGACCTGAAAGATCTCAAAGTTCCGAGTTTGATGCAATAGCAAATAGAAAAAATTGTTGAATTGTATACTAACCCCAAATACCTAGTTGGAAAAGTTTCAAAAAAGTTATGATCAATCAAATAAACAAATATATTATGTGAAGTCAAGCTAAATAAAACTGTTTAAACAATTGCCAATGGTAACATCATAAAATAAAAAATCTCGCGGCGAATTGTCCCCGCGGCGAATCGGCCGGCGGCGAATTATCCCGCGGCGAATCGGCCGCGGCGAATTGTCCCCTACCCAGTTATCTCCACCTTCCGCAGACACTAGAGTGCACTGATACACACCCTGTACACCTTGAATTGCCTGTGGCTTTGTGGGTTCGGAACATATCAGCTGCATGTGCAGCCATGGCAGTACATCGCCCGTTAACTCGGTCGGCACTGCAAGTTTTTTTGAAATTTCTTCCGACCATGGAGTTTAAATACGTCAACTCAAGTATCCTATCGTTCCGCCCATTGGTTTTAATTCGAGATTTAAGAGATACGATATTCCAGTTTTAGAGCCTAACTAAAGATTATGGTTTAAAAAAGAAGTAGTAATACAATCATCATGCAAGTGTAATTGCATTTTCACCGAAGTTTTCTTTATTACAATTAGCTCAGGCAGTTAAATTTTACTCTTATTACTAATTTTTTTAAGCTGATTAAATATAAAGCTTCCTTCTCTTTATTACATGCGACGATTTATATCTATTAAAAAGGAATCTAATTGGAATGTAGATTGTATTTTTCGCCCGGGGTCGAACTGGCGACCTGCGTGTAAAGAGTGCGTGACTTGACAAGTTGGTTGGTACAAAATGTTTGCTGACTTTTCATTATGTTACGAATTCCGTGTTAAAATAATTTTTAATTTTCCTCAGAGTGTGCGTGCAAGGGCTGAAAAATAACGGAATTTCCTTCGATAGGTCGCCGGTATTGGCTTCACAAGCACATTTAAAAATAAATGTCGGTATTGACGATTGAAAATGGAAAGTTACGATACATATGGAATTTTATATGAAAAGGCACCTACCTCGGACTCTCTTGCAGCTCCAGTCGACGTTTAAACGTCCAGTTTTTTCACCTCAAATTCACTTTTTTCGGGAACGTGATTTTGCTAGTGTCTTGTTGTGACGGTGGTTCTTTGCGCACTCATCGCGGCGCTGCTTCCCTTCCACGTGTCCGGTGCCGTGAAACCCCATATGCATATTTTAGAGCGTGAAAATTTAAATTATTTTAAACGCGCAGAAAAGGAAAAGAAAATGAAAATTAGGAAATTTCTTGCTTGCACCAACATTTTCCGGCCGCCAAAACACGTGTGTTTTTACTTAGTTAAGAAAAGGAAAGGAAAGAAAAATTAAATAGTATTCGCCTATTAGCAATTAAACGATACAATTTAACATTAACCCAAATATTCATTAGATAATGCATGTAAATTAAAATTAAAAGAAATGAAAAAATACTTAGAAAAAATTAAGAAAGAAAAGAAAATTTTGCCTTATGCGTCGGGCATAGGCAAAGGACATAGTTTCACCACTGGTCGACGATATGTTCCTGTAGCTGTTTTAACGGTCACAACACGAATATGACCGTCTGAGCCAGGGTGTACGTCGACAATTCGCCCAATAGCCCATTGCAATGGCGGTTTTTGTTCATTCTTTACCACGACTAAAGTATTTAGTTTAATATTGTTAGAAGCCTCTGTCCATTTAGAACGCTGTTGCAAGGTGTTTAGGTACTCCAAGTTCCAGCGTTTCCAAAAATCGGACTGGAGCCTTTGCACCAGCTGCCAGCGGGACAGGGTGTTCAACTTGGAATCAGAAAATTCGGGTTCTGGTACGGAATTCAACGGTTCCAGGGTAAGAAAATGACCAGGGGTCAGTGGAAGAAAGTCATTCGGATCCATACTTTGGGCATACAGAGGCCGGCTGTTTAGTATGGATTCGACCTGACACAAAAAAGTAAAAAACTCTTCATAGGTTAACCGTTGCTCACCTATTACACGTTTTAAATTTGCCTTGGTGGATTTAACTCCTGCCTCAGCTAGTCCGTTTAGGTGCGGACTACCAGGACTTGAAAAATGCCAGGTAATTTTTAGACTGTGACATGCTTCCTGGGAGTACTGTTTGAGTAAACGATCAGCTCCCAAGAACGCGCTACCACAATCTGAGTAAATGTCAGAGATTCTTCCTCTTCTTGCCACAAATCTCTTAAAAGCCGCAAGAAAGGTAGGGGTGGAAATATCGGAGGTAAGTTCTAGGTGAACTGCCTTTGTTGCGGAGCAGACTAAGACAAGAATATAACCTTTGGATACCTTTGCACCTCGGTACTTTCCCATTGTAATTGGAAAGGGACCACAATAATCTATGGCAACATGTGAAAATGCCTTTACTTGAGAGATGCGTTGAGCAGGCAAGTTGCCCATGATTTGTACGGAAGGTTTAGGATTTAATCGATAGCATAAAATGCAATGAGAAGTTATACTCTCGATTGCATAGCGAGGGGAAAGGATCCAAAATTGTTGTCTCAAGAGGTAATGCAACGTTTTTTGACCGGGATGACAGTACCTTTTGTGAGTGTACTCAATGACAAGTTGAGTAAGACGGTGAGAACGTGGTAAAAGTAAAGGGTGTTTTGCTGAATAAGAGAGTTCGGAAGAATGTGGTAATCGACCCCCCACTCTTAAGCAGCCTTGTGTATCTAGAAAAAGTGAAAGTTTACGAAATTGTTTAGGAAGTAGCTTTGCGTCATTCAAACGTGAAATGAGATCAGCAAAGATGGAACGTTGAACATGCCGAACGAGAACAATAAGAGAATGTTGAAGTTCTACTTCGGTAATATTTTCGAAAGAAAAGTATCAAGCATGTGTGGTTCAACTGTGCATGTTTGAAATACTGATTTTCGTTCTTCCAGAATAACCTCGTTTTCCGGAGGGTCTGGACAGCGAAAATCATCAGGCCAGCTCTCTTTTGGTAGCCTAAGAAAACAAGGACCTTCCCAATACAAGTCATGTTTGACAAGTTGATTAGGCATAAGACCGCGCGAAGCACAGTCGGCTGGATTTAGCGCTGATGGAATATATTTCCAGGCCGTAGGAGAAATGGTTTCTTGAATATGACAGATACGGTTTGCCACAAACGTTTTAAACCTGTGAGGTGAAGCCGCCAACCAGCATAGAACCACTTGGGAATCACACCATGCACAGATTTGGTTGAAGTTAAGAATATCTGAATAAGTGTTTTGAATAAAGGAAATTAGGTCGCAAAGTAAAGTGGCACCAAGAAGCTCCAGTCGCGGAAGACTGACTGTTTTCACTGGTGCGACCTTAGATTTGGCCATTACAAGAAAGGTATGGATTTCTCCGGATACTGACTCCATTCTGAAATAGACCGTAGCCGCGTAACCTATCATAGAGGCGTCTGAAAAGCCGTGAAGTTCAATGCTACGTGGTTGATCAATGGAAAGGCGTCTAGGTAAATGAATATTTGAAAGATTTGGAAGTTCGGTTCGAAATTGATTCCAAACATTTACGATATGCGGAGGAGGCTGAGAATCCCAGTCCAGCTTCTCCTTCCACAGATCTTGCATGAGATGCTTAGCAAGTAAAGAAACGGGAGAACAGAAACCTAAGGGATCAAAAATTTTCATGATTTGAGATAAGATACCTCGCTTGGTGCATGGTTTATCTTCTGGTACGACCAAGTAGGTAAACGAATCTGAGATAGGATTCCATTGGAGACCTAATATTTTTACAAAATTAGGTTCGGATTTGTCGAAACGAATGGACATTTGTGTTTCTGATTCTGAGAATGAGGAGAGAAGTTCCGGACTGTTGCTCGCCCATTTTTTAAGTTCAAACCCTCCTAGGCGCAACAGGGAGATTAACTCCGACTGAAGTTCTTTGGCAGAGGCCACAGAATCCTGCCCAGTGAGCACGTCGTCGACGTAAATGTCTTTAAGAAGCACCTTGGAAGCATTAGGATACCTTTCAGACTCAAGTTTAGCTAGTTCTTGTATAGTACGAATAGCTAAGTAAGGTGATGACTTAAGTCCATAAACAACTGTTCTTAAGGAGTAGGTTTGGACAGGATCATCCTCAGAAAATCTCCATAGAATATTTTGATAACGCGTGTGCTCAGGAATAATTAAAATCTGTCGGAACATTTTTACTATGTCAGTAACAAAGGCTACAGCATGAATTCGAAAATTAAGTAGAATTTCACGGACATCATTTTGCAGTTTAGGACCTGCGCACAACGTCTCGTTGAGTGAGACACCTCTGGGACTACGTTGAGACCCATCAAAGACCACTCTTATCTTCCCAGTGTTCCAGACACTGTGATGAGGGATAAAGTAGGAATTATCCAAGACATCTTTAGATATAGGCGTAGGAATAGGTATCATGTGACCAGTGTCTAAATAATCTTGCATAAAATCTTTGTAAGCTTGATAATTAGCTGAGTCTTTGAGAAGTCTAGCTTCCTGAAGCTTGAAACGTTTTAAAGCGATTGGATAGGTGTCACCCAACTGGGGTTCTAAGTTTATGAAAGGTAATGGAACGACGAATCTGCCTGATTCGTTGCGTGAAACTGATTGTGAAAATAATTTTTCGCACATAATATCCTCAGGACTGTGATGAACCTTATGTGGAACCTGCTCTATCTCCCAGAAGCGCTCTAGGCAGATATCCAGAGATGGTTCGATGGAAGTGTAACAGCTTATGAGTGATTGTGGATTTTGTTGCTTTGAAGTTTCAACTTTACCAATCAGCACATAGCCAAAGATGCTATTAAAAGCACTAGGTTGTCCACGCTCTCCGTGGATAACTCCCTCTTGTAAGAGATGCGGAAAAAGTTCACAACCTACTAGGACATCAATGGAACTTGGTATATGGAAGTTTTGATCAGAAAGTTTGATATTGCGAATGTGATTCCACTTGCTCGAGTCGACAGCGCAAGAAGGAATCTCTGTACAAAGTTTTGGAAGTACTAAAGCCTCAAAATCAAAGGTAGGTCCCGCTTGACCTTGAGGTTTGATAAGACATTTCGTCTTACCTTTGGTATTGGAAGATGTCATTTGATTTAAGCCTTGGATAGAAGTAGAAAAGAAGCTTTTCGAAAGACCTAAACGATTTAGACATTTTTCTGAAATAAAGTTTGCCTCTGAGGCAGAATCGAGTAAGATACGAACTGGTTGGTAATGTCCCCTTGAGTCTAACATGTCAGCTACAACGGTAGAAAGTAGAAAAGTGGAATTTTTGGAAATCATTGTCGCATGACAGTTTGTGGAATGGCTTCCTGACATAGGGGTGCTATTGGAATTGGAAAGTGGAATATTAACGTTCTCTGGAGGATAAGAATTAACACTCACAGAGGGCGCTACTGGTTGTGGAACGTGAAGAAGACTGTGGTGCCTAGCTCCACACGTAAAGCAGTTGTAGGAGGAGGGGCAATTCACGGTCTGGTGAGCAAAATGTAAGCAATTTTGACATAGATTCACCTGCCGAACATAACCCATCCTTTCCTGTGGACTTTTGTTTTGAAATTCGATACATTTCGATAATGCGTGATTCGAAGAACATAGGTAGCATTTTATTTTTGGATTAAAAGTTCTGTTCTGATTATTTTGTATTTGAGGGTTGCTGCGTTGATTGCTATTTTGTAAAGTATTTTGTTGATTTCTTGAATTTGAACTTTGATTTGAAATAGTTGTATTGAAAGCAGAAGGTGAATTAAAATTATTAAAACTGTTTCTCTGAAAACTGTTCTGTTGAGAATTACGCGTAGTTTGAGGTTGTCTAGGGGTTTGATTTTGCCTACTAAAACTGGGCATTTGCACTACAGATTCGAGCGCAACGCAATGATTTTCTATAAACGTGTAAAGATCAGTGTAGGACGGAATTTCTGAATTGTTTTTCTCTCTACTATAGTAAAGTTCGAAATCAGTCCTCATCTTGACTTCAAGTTTTGAGAGCATCATGTTAAAAGTAAGAAAGTCCCATTCTTTTGTAGGAAAACCAAGCTCATTTAAGATGGCTAGATTCTCAGAAAATGTATCCAACATGGAACGTAATTCTTTCCCAGAACTGGATTTAGTTGAAAGAAAGTTAATAGCATTCAAAGCGGTAGTAGCAATAATTCGTTTATTTTGATACCTCTTTACTAAGGTTTCATACGCAATGTGATAATTGCTATCTGCGAGGGGAATGGTTTTTACTAGAGAAAGGGCTTCATTCAGAACAGAACTCCGCAATTGTTGAAATTTCTCTATATCACTTAAATCAGAATTTTGATGTACCATGACTTTAAATAAGTCAAACCAGTGTTGCCAGTCTTTATAATTACCATTGAAAATTGGCAACCGTGGTTGTGGAAATGATCTTGTATTTGACCTCTGAACAATATTTTGTTGGTTAGGGTTGCCTACGTAATTGACAGGGTTGGCCCTAAAAAGGTCGTAATAAATACCCTTACATTCATAATAAAGGTTGTCAAAGTCTTTTCTAGTTTTGTCCTGCTCGTCAAATGAAAGTTTAAACTCTTCGAGAGAGCCAATAATTTGGTTATGAAAATTATAGAATTGAGCATGACATTCTTCGACGTCTTCATATCTGGATTTAAACAAAAAGTGAAACGCTGTATCCGACTTCGCTTTCAAAGCTACCTCGTGAGCTTCCGCCATTTGGTTGAAGCTCAAAAGCCTTTTGTCGCAAAGTTTTTTCTGTTTTTGCGTAGACATTTTTGTTTTTGAAAGTTAATTTGTTTTTAAAATTACCCAAAAAAATGCTTAAAATATAGCTTAAAATATAACCCGAATTTTAGCAAAAATTAAACAATTTTATTATTTTAATTTTATTAACTTTTTTCGAAAATTTTGAAATGAAATGTTTGTAAGTTTGTCTGTATGTTATTATTTGAACATATCCCTTAAAAAAAAACTTTTATGTCTCACCAAGGATTGAACCCCGCACCTTTCGATTCCAAGTCGCACACTCTGTGCATACGACTAGCGGTGCCGTCTGAAAGTTTTTAACAAACGACGGTATTTGAACAAACAACGCGCGCAACGTGAGACCTTGGTGACGACGAAACACTTGCACCTGCGCGTTAACGCCGCGACACCTGTAAAATCGATAATTAGAAAAGTCGGTGGAAGAACCGCCTTAAAATTTTCACTTTCGGCGTATTGACGCCACTTTTACTGAAAATGTAATGAACAAAGCGATCAACTTTCTTTGATGAACTAGTAAACTATACGAAATATGTGCATTGTTTCTAGCTATTTTTGAACGGTAATAAACACTTCGATCAACTTTGAAGGAACATATCCCCAACAGGTGGTAAAACAATATGGTCTGTTTCGAATTGAAATTGAAATAAATTTTGAAATTTGAAATAGAAAATAGAAATTTGGAATTTTTGTAGGAAATTGCTGAACCACAGGAGTCTAGGTAGTTTGGAAAACTATTAATTTGGGTCGAAGGGCCATTAAATGTGCGTGCAATGGCTGAAAAATAACGGAATTTCCTTCGATAGGTCGCCGGTATTGGCTTCACAAGCACATTTAAAAATAAATGTCGGTATTGACGATTGAAAATGGAAAGTTACGATACATATGGAATTTTATATGAAAAGGCACCTACCTCGGACTCTCTTGCAGCTCCAGTCGACGTTTAAACGTCCAGTTTTTTCACCTCAAATTCACTTTTTTCGGGAACGTGATTTTGCTAGTGTCTTGTTGTGACGGTGGTTCTTTGCGCACTCATCGCGGCGCTGCTTCCCTTCCACGTGTCCGGTGCCGTGAAACCCCATATGCATATTTTAGAGCGCGAAAATTTAAATTATTTTAAACGCGCAGAAAAGGAAAAGAAAATGAAAATTAGGAAATTTCTTGCTTGCACCAACACAGAGAATTGCTGACATTTCGTGCTAATATGATTAAAATTATCTTTATATTTATATCTTTTATATTCTTTTATTAATCTTTTTATTTTTTTTTAAGGATATCTGTTATTTATTAGTTTTTATGTTAAGATTGTGGTAGAATAAGTTATTTTGTTTATTTTTTTCTCTGATCTGGCTGAAACTGAAAGTGTATTAAATTGGTTTTTTCTAATTATATATTGTTATTATTAAATTAACGTCCTTTGTTACTGCAAAGTTGTTCCACTCTCCACCTCTGAAAATATAGTATTTCTTTATAACGAAGCTATAATATCGCTCATGGGCTGCAATAGTGGCACAACTAAAAAATTACAGCTTTTGGAGTACAGTCGAACCTCTATAACTCGAACTTAAAGGGACAAACAAAACAGTTCGAGTTATGGAGAGTTCGAGTTATAGAAATTTCAGTTGAGGCTAAAATACCTATAAAAAATGCAGGAACCACTTAAAAGTTGCGAGTTATAGAGAGGTTCGAGTTATAGAGGTTCGACTGTGACGCTAGATGGCAAAAATGCCTCTACTGCATTTTCTAACTCGTTCGAGCAAAATCTTTAAACTCATTTATCTCGAAATTTAATTTTTGAGTTGTGTCACTTTTCAAACCAATGAGCGATATGTTTGCATAATTTCCTAGGTAACGATATCTTCATAATTCATAAAACGTCAAAGTTTACAAATTTAGGTTTTTAACCGCTTTATCTCGTTTAATGTGACTTATTAAACCTCATTAAAATATAGTATATGTGTGAGCTAAAATAATCCACTAGTACTCAAACTATACATTTATTTTCAACAAATTTCACCAAGATCGGATGAATAGTTTATTATTTTAACGCGATTACAGGTTCGAACTCTACATGCAAATAGATGACACACGCATCATTTTGATCTTATTAATTATTTTACTGTTATCAAATAAAATAATAATATTTAAATAATGTACTGTTAACCTGAACACGGGTCAAAAGCAAAAGAAAATCATAAAAACACAAATACGATCAAATTTTTATTAAAAAATACACTTAATATTTAAAAGTCAATACAATGTTATTGTCAAAATTAAAAATCCATCCACCGCGTGATGAAATGCGCGGAAATGACCAATTTGGGTTGCCTTAGCAGCATACCGTGTTATACCAGATGAATCAATAAATGTTGACAGTTAACTTTTTCGTCCTTATGGGACTCCTCAGAACACTGCTTGGTAAATGTGTCACCCTTGCGATGTGAATCAGACCGTTTCTCATCATACTCTATCGTGAGAAAAATTCCGCAAGAAGCGCCATTTACCGAGATACGAGAGAAACTAGAACAATAGCAGAGACAAAACGGTCTGATTAACTTTGCAAGGGTCTGACATTGACCAAGCAGTGTTCTGAGGAGTCCCATAAGGACGAAACAGTTAACTGTCAGCACTTATGAGGTATCAATTAGATGTTGGACCCACGGAAAAATATGAGAAACAAAAACTTCTTTTTACCCGATAAGTCACGAAAACTTAATTTTTAAATTTACGGGTTCTCAAATTTACGTTTGTTACTATTTATTTGGCTTAAAAATTTCGCTGATTGACGTTTACGTCTTGAAGGTGGGTAAAAACGCTAATCAGTGTTGATCTGACCTGAAAGACAAAACTGCTGTCGAAGGTCATGGATGGATTAGTTTCTTTTCAATCAATCTTTTCATCGATCGATATATATAGCAGTTTATTACTCGCGCTTTTGTTCTAGTTTCTGTCGTATCTCGGCAGATGGCGCTTCTTGCGGAAGTTTTCTCACTATAGACGTATGATGAGAGACAAAACGATCTGATTAACTTCGCAAGGGTGTCACATTGACCAAGCAGTATTCTGAGGAGTCCCATAAGGACGAAATAGTTAACTATCAACACTTATTAGGTGTCCATTAGATTTTGGACCCGTCTGAAAACTTGTTTGATTTATAAAAATACTGTCAATTACTGATCATGTGAGGTCCGCTTTAAGGGAATTACCGAGCGGTGCAAGATGACAGAAAGTGCAGAAATCTGCTAAGTTTTAGTTTTTTGTGGTTGTATAGTAGTTATTACATCTTTTGTTTTAGTACGAGCGGTACAAGCTAGAAAAGTTCAGAGTAAAATAACATCGTTTTTTAATTAATGGGATGTAAATTTTAAAGATTATTTAAAATAAATGGATCCCTGATTGATCTGATAGCTTCCTAGCTCCAAGAGAATTCCATGCTATATCAGCCTTAAAAACAGATTTTGTAAATAACTCAGAAACGGAAGCTCCTGCGAAGTTTTTATTGAGAAAAAAGTGTTCTACTGCATTCCGAAAACTGCATATTGTTGCGATGCTCCGTTAAAAGGTTAGGATATTTTCAATTTTTAAAATGGTATTCGGCTGTCACGTCGGTGGAGACTATGATAGTCTGACTCGAACTCACTTGAACCAGTATTTCCTAAGATCTTAAGCCTTAGGACTAAACCCATAGTCTAAGTACTAAATCTTTCGCCGGTTTAAGTGTATTTTTTAATAATTACAGGTCAAATAA
Source organism: Aspidapion aeneum (assembly GCA_963576565.1). Taxonomy (NCBI): domain Eukaryota; kingdom Metazoa; phylum Arthropoda; class Insecta; order Coleoptera; family Brentidae; genus Aspidapion; species Aspidapion aeneum. Next base: position 202,613,920 of record OY755038.1, read on the forward strand.
CTCTAAAGGTTTGGTTACGCTAATGTGCAATGATATGGTAAGCCTTTCTCAGTGAGTTTTATCTTAAAAAAATTCTAATTAACTTTAAAAATGTTGTATGTATAAACTACTTTTAAACTTTAGTACTAATCATGAGGTTTATAGAAATAATCAATATTTGCTAAAAAAAAAATTGCATAGCCAATCAATACAAAAAATAACTTAAAACAATTTCTGTATATGCATTAGGTAATGTATTAACTACCAACCAATATTTTATTATAAAAAGAACAACTTATATTAAAATTCTACTTCTGTAACACTCTGCCAAATAAAATTGAAAAAGGGTTTGGTCAACGCCCACTTATTAACATATAACAATACGATTTTATTCGACATCCCCTACTCACTTTTGGAGGTATACGGTTGCCAATTTTAAAATAAAATATTTGATTTTTTAAATTTATTTGTTAGTTGTGAGTGAATATATTATGTCATTGTAACAACAAAAAAGTTTATAAAGATATTAAAAACTATTGCATTCAAGGCAACAATGAGTTAAACCTTCAACCAAAATGTAGACCGGTCGCGATGAAGTCTATAGACTCCTTAGTAAATACTGCCATTGATGCCCAAAATTACTCCTTCAGGACCGGTCATTTGGGCGCCCATAAGGAAGGCATATTTGAGCATCTACAAGGAAGTACAAACAACACTTTTTCTAGGTATTACGCCACCATTAAGGAAAACGTTCTTTAATTTAAAAACCACTGGGTTTCTGCAAGAAAAATAAAAAACAGCTATAGTCCTTGTCATAGGCAGTTACACTTTTGTGACATTTCTAACCTCTTTGTTTATCATGTGCATAATGACAGTAAAAAATAATTCTAAAAAACGGCATGTCTTTTTGAGCCTGACAGTTTTTCCTTTAATTTTAGACCAACATGACATATTTAATTTTTAATATATTTATGGTTAGGAAATATGTTTATTTTATGTCAAAGTCACAAAAGTGTAACTGCGTATGGCAAGGACTATTATACTTGTCAGTGGCTTTAAAAAATAATAATATTTGCCAATTTTGAATTACTTTAAAAATTACATAGTGCTACGTTTAGACTGTTCTTCTACAGTCGTTTTCAAGCTTTTCAAATAATATGAAAAAAATCTTATTCCAATAATTTTTGTCAATTTTTTGACAATATTGGAAAAATAAAATTTTTAGAATTTTATTTAAAAACTTGAAAAATAGTCTACAAGAATGGTCGAAACGTAGCACTATTGTTTTTTAATTATAAATATAAGTAATTTAAAATTCATTAGGCAAATTTTTAGTTTTCTTGAAGGCACTGAAAAGTTGGTGGTTTTTATTTTTCCAGGAGAAAAGTAGTAATTTTTTAAATAAATAAAAAATCCTTAATATTAGCGTAATACCCATAATAAACTGTTGTTTGTACAATAAATCCGCCACAAACATATAGATTTTATTTCACACATCACACGCAATCATCTAGGCCAGTCATTAGAGCGATAAAAAGCTTGCATAAGTTGCATGTAGTTGCGATTTTAACATATTTGGTTCACATTGTCCTAAAAAAAATTTTTAGTTTTAGACCTTGGGGGGGACGGCTCCCCCTGCTGTCTTGGATTTGGTGTGCACGAAAAGGTTTTTTAAAATTATTTGGTCCCTGTACATTTTAGAAAACAAAGTTTTAGACAAAAGTTGAAGACACTAAACTTTCCTACAAAAACGCTGTACATTTTTTTATTTAGTGACCTTCGAAACTGCTTATTTTTGATAACATCTGTAATAACACAAAATAAAGACCAACTAATAGCCTATAAAATGAGATATCATTGTGTCCTCTGTGTAGTACCCTTACTGAGATGCCAAACCTGAAGTGTTATTATGTATATGCAAAATAAACCGAAATTATTCAGTTTTATGTCATTTTCTCAAAAGGTAAGCATTTGACAGAAAGTGTGTAATCAACTAATAAAAAATTAAATAATTTTTTAGACGATGTATCACCGAAGTGGGTTAAGTCCACGGTTGGCACTTAATCGGCATCCATAAATTAAGGTTATTTTTTAAAATCACGAAAAAAAATAATGTTTTTTAGATTTTATTCGGTTTTTAAAAAAACTATGCATTTTAAAGAAAAATCTTAAAATACTTTTTTACAGATTTTCTCAAATATAAGCAGTTTCGAAGTTAAAGGGCTCAAATGAATGGCTGCGAAATGTTTAGCTTCATAACTCGAAAACGTACAAAACCGTTTTTGTAGGAAATTTTATTGTCTTCAACTTTTTAAACATTTTTTTTTGTAAAACGTTCAGTAACCAAGTAATTTCAAAAAAACCTTTTTTATTCACACTAAAACCAAGATGGCAAGATATGTCAAAATCGCGACTACACCACCTTTTGCAAGCTAAAATTCTATAATGACTGGACTAATATTCTTTAAGGCCTTTACAAAGAGCTATAAAGTTTATTTTTATTCAGAAATCTAATATTTTCTCAACATGAAATTTTAGTTCGGCTGCCGAATCAGAACCAGCAGCGTCAGTTTAATTCAGTAGTCGACCGAGGAGTACACTATTTTCTTCTATAGATCCTTCTAATTTAGGTTACCCAGCAAGCCCGGGCGTGATTAACTTGGACAGCCCCTCCCCTCCCAGTTCGCCACAGCCACCACAGATTACGCCACAGCAAAGTAATGACAGCTCTTGCGTGGTCACCGAAACAGCTACTGATCAACTGCAACAACAGAACGAAACTGACGCATCGGCTGAGCAGGATCCTCACAATTTCGCACCCAGTATGCCGTTTTTGGATTTGGAGAACGAAGCTACGGGGAACGTGAATTTCGGAGATTTTTGAGGTGGATAAGTCAAATATTATTTATGGCACTGGCCTTTAAGGCTACGGGATGTTAAGCTACGTAGTTTTATCCGTCTACGCATTTTGCAATGCACTCGCAAACGATAAAATCTATGGGTAATTCAGTTGAACGCAACTTAATGCTAGGTTTAGATGGTTGCCAATGATTATAAAAATGCTAATGCCGGTATTACACTCTTGACGAGGCTAAGCGACAGCGATTGTGTCTGTTTTTGTGCACACGGCAAAGACCCTCGCGTGAAATTTTTTTTCGATACAATGTGCAGATAAAAACTAAATAGATAAACATCTTTAAAAAATCATTTACACAAATTTCTTGAAATTTGGTTTTGTTCAACAGAGTTAAATCCATTAAGTTGAATGTTGAAATCTGGTAGGTGTAGTGTTCTGGTAACGTGGTAACAATACAATTTACGTTTTTTACTACGAGAATGGCCGATTGAAAATGGCGGATTTTCTTATTTATGCACCGATATGTATTAAATATAGAAACTTGGCGGTGTTTCAAGTCGCTGATTATGATTTTTGACTTAAACCCATTTAATTTTTTTTAGGTTAAGGATAAAACTGCATTAAGTGATCTCAAACACTGCAAACTTTCAAGTTTGACACAAATCTGTTTAAAAATAAAGAAGTTTGCCATTTTGAATTTTTTATGAGTTTGAATCAAAAGTCATAACCAGCGACTTGAAACACCGTCAAGTTCCATATTTAATACAACTCCGCCATTGTAATAAAAACCGTAAATTGTATGTTACTAGGTTACCAGAAGACTACACCTACCAAATTTCAACATTCGACTTAATGGATTAAACTCTACTTAACAAAACCAAATTTCAAGAAAATTACGGAAAGGATTTTTTAAAGATGTTTTTGCATAAATAATAATATATCTATTTTGTTTTTCATCTGCACATTTTATCGAAATAAAAATATTTGTCCGGCCCCGAGTAGTTGTCCTAGACCGCCCCAGACCCAGCGAGAGCACTCGGAGACATTTTGATCGATTCGAACCAAAAAAACTTAAGTGAATTATGGTTTTTTTGTGTTGTATCCATCACTATTATTTAAGATAAAAATCTTCCATATGTACAGGGTCATTGATTATATTTACGTGGCTTTTATCAGGGGTTAATGTAGGTGATATATATTTTTTGGAGTATGAGAAGTGGCAGATCTTATTCCTTATGTCAAGTTTTGACAGCAACTTTCTTCCTCAGACGCTTCTGACATAGTCCAATATAAAAAAAATTATGTTTAAAGTATTTTTCTCTCACCTATAGTATCCCTTGATAAAGGTCACGGAAATATAACCAATGACCCTTAACGTCCTAACGAATATCGCCCTAAAACCTGTAAAAAAAAATCTTAAATATTTCAAAATTTGCAAAAATTGATTCTTAAGAATTTTATACGCCATTGAATTAAAAAGTACAATTTTATGTTTAGCAAAAAATATCCTATAAAATTTTTCGAAGCACACCCTTTTCTCACAATAAATATTAATTTTGAATATTCTGACAAAATCGTCACTTTTATTAGTCTTTTTCGCTCCTATATTTTACCGGGAATTTGGCGGAAAAAATGTAAAATACTATGCAAAAGAGGTTCTCTGTATGCAAGGATTACAATATTTCGTGCCACACTTATTTGTCAGGTGTGTTGTAATTAGTAATAAACAAAATATTTAAGCGCAAATTTTGTCAAATCTTGGGTTTTTTTTTGCCTAAATTTTTGGATTTTATCTTAAATCGGTCCCTAATTTTTAAGAATTTAGGGTGGGGGAAAACTACCGCCTCTTCTCTGAAATCCGCCCTTTTATCTTTAAATAAAATGGAATGCAAAAAGTATGCTGTACAGCTTTTGTGCTTCTTGCAGGACATTTTCCAGGCTAAAGCTAGCCACTTTTCGTATCCCTGGATGGGTTTGAAATACGTGGTTCCATGCGTTGTAATTTGAATTAATTTCCCAATTATGCTGACCATTCCATGTCACGTAAAACATGTGACATTAATATGCAACAGATAGCATAAAATAATTGTGGTGTCGCGATGCAGTTGAGTATTTAGTAGTAGAATATGGAGGGGGGGGGTCAGCCTCAGAGTTTAGCAAGTAGGACACCTGGTAAACTTTTTCGGTCATGCCCTAGACTTACTTTCATTTCCTACTATGCCACAATCTATCTGGTCCTACCTCCCTACTTATAATATGTGTAAAATAAATTTTGAAGTTGGGTACAATTTTCAAATAATTTGGAAAGTTACCATGTAAATATTTATATAAGATCAGTGTTTTTTAACATTCGTGCTTTTTACAGGCTTTTTTTAATGTAAAAACTTTCATGTTTTTTTGTTTAGTATGTAGTTTCAATAAAAAGAGTTGGTCTACAGTGTTATCTAAATAAGTATCCACTTTTGGTAACTGTGTTATTAACTACGTTGTTATGGAGAACTAATACTATTTCAATGCGATTCTTTACTTCAGTGACTCATACCTTCGAACATATTATGTTCGATGCTCATACATACCCGAAGTAACGAGTACAAACTTTAAAAAGAAATTACTAGTTTGAGTACCTACCTGATTATAAAGAGCCAAGCGTAGAAGAGGGCGCGGCCCGAGTCGGGTAATTTTATGTATTTTTTTTGAAAGCGTAACTTGTCAAAGGTCTTCCTTCCCCTTTGTTATTGGAAAAATTTAGGGGAAGACTTTTTGGTCGTTTAACCTTCAATCAAAACGTAGACTGGTCGGGACTGAGTCTATAGACTTCGTACTTAGCACCCTTTAGTAAATAATACTGTAAATATTTGCTATAACTTAAAAGATTTTATATAATAACCCTTTCACTACCACTGTCCCTGCAGAGGGGCTAACATTTGTATGCCTTCTCAGTACACAATACATGTTTTATTTGTCAAGAATTCCTTTTTTAGAAATATTATTATTAACAATCCTTTTATTTTATCCAAAAATTTTTGTTTTTAGAAGCTTTAAGAATGTACGTATTCTGGACGACATTCAAAATTTGCCCTTATCCACCAAAAAGAAAATCCCCAATTAAGCTTTAATCATGAAATCGCAGTTTAGAATGGGCTGCTTTATTATGAAACCTTATTTGGAAAGATAATCTATCATGATTAAAGCTTAATCGGAGAATTTTCTTTATATATATTCCATTTTTTAGACCGAACAAATGACTTTATCGTCCCCACCCATATTCAACTTGTAAACTTTTACTGCCTGTGGTCTGCAAATGTCAGTTACTTTTTGCTGTTTTGTCCCGCCTAGTGCAACTATCTGCACTATTCCGATGTAATTGGATGCTGTAATAACTGATTTGTTATCGTACCATTTTGTTATGACAATATCGTCTTTGCATACTGAATTAGGAGCAGCACCGCGCCTTTTTGCTTTCAGCTCTGTCGGTGGGAAGTTTGAGATTTAAAAAACGATTTATTTTTATCGTAAAATAAAGACCATGGTTTGCTTAACTTATTCGTTCTGCCAATTGTATGACAATGGCTGCTGACATACGAAAAGATGTGTACACTGTGTTGTCTTTCTTCCCTTTGGGACATTGTTGTTAACATTTCTAAAAGGAAGTTCTTAAAATTATTGAATTTGAAAGGTACTGTGTTATTCACAAACTCGACTACTTTTGAAATCTGCATATTGCTGATTCTGGGGATTGGAATGTTTCTTCAAATGACAAATCCAAACTGTGATTACTCTCCTGAGTCATATTATATACTGGGCCAGAGGTTGGCATTCTCGAGGTAGAATTGTCTTTCTATGGACCTTATGGTCATAGTTTGGTTTGCTTGCATACCTATTTTTTCTGTCCCTTTTTTGTGACATAGGAATGTATTCATTCGTGTGTATAGGACTGGTGTGACTACCCTGTATAATCTGAAAACTTCCTGGGTTTTGTGTAAAACCTCTACTTCTACTGTCTGCCTTTAATGCCGGGAAGTTTTTTACTGCTTCCACGAATTACCCATCAGTGGTGGAGATGAAAGTGTTGATTTGCTTCTGCCTCTCGAACTCGTTACATTTTTGTTTGTGTGTTGCCAGATGTTTCATGTTGCAGTGAACACATTGACGTTTTTTTCTTCTTAGAATGTCCAAAACTCAAACAGTTGAAACACTGTAAGACTGGTCATATGTAATTAAGAACTCTGTATGTAACTCCAAAAAGTATGACTTCATTTGCCACTTTCCCTTTTGTATAATCATTTTGTGCTAGCTATTTTAATATTTCTATCTCGATTGTAATTGCAGACCCTTGCTGTGCCATACTTCCCCATGTCTTCCCCTTCCTCGTGTTTATTCCATAAGGAATATAACCGTTAAAATTTTTATATTTCAAAAATTGCCTGTTTCTAAACTTGTTAGCCTGGTCAAATCTATCAAAAGTTACATTCTCTGGCCCTCCTTTCTATTATTTTACACCTTGTATTTTTTCCATGAAGAGCCATTTACCCAGGAATGACTGGTGTACATTACCTTCACTTCCCTCTACTATCACACTAAATGGTGCAAACTCGGAAATGGAATATTCCATCTTTCTATTTTTGATCTCTTGTATCCTATCTTTCTTATCTCTTCAATAATTTCATGGTCCTCTGAACCCTTCTCTACTTTATCTAGTTCCACTTTCAATGGTTTTAACTCCCCTTTATTTGAAATTTGGTGCATATTTCTCTAAAAATGTCTTGTCTCTTAAGAAAGACATTTTATTGCCTGTTCGCTTTTACTTTACCGAACTGAAGGCCATCATGGCGTCATTCTGTGTTTGCGGGAGATTCAAGCCATTCTGGCTCTATATCCGCCTGATCAGGCGGTTTATTTATTTTGGAAGGCCTATGCGACCTTTTGTCTGATAAAAGACTTGTTTTTAACCGGTATTTTGACGATTTTCACAAACGAAAAATCATACGTGCACACTTGACAGAAAAAACCAATAAATGTTTACTTCGACTGAAACAGCTAAAAAAGGTTTTTTTGACCGTGCATTCAGTATTTAATGGTGGAATGCAACATTTGTTTATAAAATGCTTTGAATGTTGATGTCACAGGTGAGGGACAGAAGTACTGTAAGAATATGACATTTTTCGTGAGGCTGGTAGTGAAAGGGTCAGGATATATAAAAGTTACCAATGGTGGACAATTTATTTGGACAACTCTGTATACTCTATTCAAACACGGCTAGCAAGTGTGAGGTTTGTGCCTCTAAAGTACTGTCAAGAAAATATCTGACGAACCGTCTTAATTTAAGGTTCTATTTATTTAAATCAAACGGGTTTGATTATTTCAGAATTTTCAGAGTAATTTATAAAATTAAACTTAATTTTTATATTGTGTTTTTCTACAATGCAGTGTGTCCTACAAGTTTTGGAATAATGAGTTTTTAAATAATCTTTGGACTTAAAAAAAAGAACCAGTATGCCTCAACGGGCCTAGGTGCCTGGTTAGATCCTTTAAGGGTGCTAACCGCCACTACCATACAATATATTACGAAAAAAATGTTTTCGACAGAAGTCTTTCAAAACGCATTTTGCTTTTTCTTAAGTTTTTTTTTTAACAAACCTAAGTTGCTTCTTTAAATAAATTATTATTCCAGATTTTGAACGACACACGTTATATTTTGTTAATGTAAATTATTTTTTATTAGCGTTCTTTAATAGGGTTTAAAAGTGAAAAACAGTTCTATTACTGGCCTTAGTTTCCATATTTGATCTTTCATATATAAAAACTTATAAACAGCTAAGGTACTGTCGGGTAATAAGGCCAGGTTAACGTTTTTTTTTTTATCAGGAACAAATAAGCATATTTAATCTTTGGCACATAAAAAAGTAACTTATCAGCTTATTCTTTAGGAATGTTGAGAAAGAGGAACTCAAAAATGTATCACTAAAGTTTAAAAAAAATGCGTTTTGGCCTTATTACCAACCTAGGCAGGTTATAAGGCCAAATAAGAATAAACAAGATAAAAATAGTTGTGGCATGTGTTGGAGAAAATGCAAGTTTTATTATTTGAGTAACAGTTTTAATTAATTCTTTTCACTGACTGACTAAATCAAAAACTAATCAAATAAAAAATATAAAAACAAAACAATAAACTCTCGGTATATCACGGATCGTGCTAACGGGAGGAGGTGTGACTGTTAAGTATATATTCTACTTCTTTAATTAGTGTTTGAAAAACCTCTTCTTTGGGCGATCTATCTTTCATAACTGCAGATAGCGATCTTTTGAATGAGGAAATAAGCCTTTCCCAACTGCCTCCCATAAATGGGGCTGAAGGCGGATTAAATTTCCAGACAATATGTAATTTCATCGGAGTTTAGTTCATCTAATGCCTCTAGTAGTTCTCTATTGGCACCCCGTAAGTTTGTGGCGTTGTCAGAAATTATTGTTTTCACAAGACCTCTGGATGCCAGAAATCTTCGCATTGCCATAATGCATGAGTCCGTAGTAAGTGTGTTTCTCAACATGAACAGGTCTAGTGGTCAAACATGAAAACATTACGCCATATTGTTTCTCTTGTTTCCTTCCAACTTTTACATTACGCCATATCGTTTCTCTTGTTTTCCTTCTAACTTTTAATAGAAGGACTAAAAAATGTTGGAGAAACTGCAAGTTTTATTATTTGAGTAACAGTTTTAATTAATTCTTTACACTGACTGACTAAATCAAAAACTAATCAAATAAAAAATATAAAAACAAAACAATAAACTCTCGGTATATCACGGATCGTGCTAACGGGAGGATTTCTTAACAGCATGCATTGTGGGCATATAAATTCCTCTATGTCATCTTCACTAAGGCCATCGCATTCTTCATGTACCCAGGTTCCACATGATGCACAGGGTCGGATTGAGCAGATCCAAGCTTCTGCTGCTGCAACTTTGCTGGTGGTTGGCATTTCAGCTGACTTTCTTGACGAAGCGGTGTGTGGTGCAATTGACTTTTTTAACGACGTGGTTGTAAGTTTTTTAGAACTGTATTCTTTGAGCACATCCCTCTTTACTTCCTGAGCTCGGTAATTCAGTGCTTTTTTCCGTGCCGTGTTTTTAACAGGTTGCATGTCGGGAGTAATAAGCACTTCAGAAAAAGAGTTGTTGCTCTGTGCTTCCCTTTGGATTAACTGCGCCAATGGAATTTCATCATCTGGATCCCAGTGGTCTTCCATATTGGGCCCATTACCGATTTCATTATAAGGTAAATTGGGATCATTGTTTTCATTGTGATGGCGTTGTGTAGGAAGGCTAGGAGCAAATGCGTACTCCGGGATCGTATTTCTATTGAAGGGATAGATCCCAGTTGCTCTAAATCCACTACATATATTGATGATAGTCATGCATTTACCCCAAACAGGAGTAAATACATCTGAAAACCTTTCCTTATTTAGTCTTCTGTCAGGATGTTGGTCCCAGTATTCCAGAAGCTCCTGATCCCAATGGGATTCAAAGGAGCGAAAGACGGACTTGTCCATCGGCTGAAGCTCATGAGTCGTGTTGCTTGGCAGGCATAAAAGCTCAATCTGCAACAATTTCAGAGAGAGAGAAGAATGCATTTTCAGCAATAGTTACATCAAGGTGACTGGATGCTCAAATATTAGAATTGTTGCTGGAGGAGAAGAGACATGAATTTTGCGAAGTGATCCCACCATTTCAGAAATATCTCCGTTGTCATGCTGCCTTTTCCTGTCATATGCACAACTGATCCTGCTGAAAGTCCATCAGAAAATGTAGGCTTTAGTCTCTGTCCTTTAAATAATATCATCGGGGGTATAACATGACCGGGCGTATTTGCATATGCCACAATTCTGACATTTTCACCATGTTCCGACCCTACCAAATGCACTCTTCTAGATTCTTTCTCGGCTAGAACTCTCTGCTGATGGTGTAGCATGAGCCTGCAACCCTTTTCGTCCATATTGTAAATATTTGTAGGACTGTGTTTTCAGCCTGTTCTCTCTAGAAGGTTTTCTAACTTCTGGAAATAATCATTAACAATTAAACGATTCAATTTCTGTGCACGAGCTGGGTTTAATTGCTGTGCTTTTCGCTGATAAATGTTTGGGTCTCTTCTCAAAAATGCCCTGTACCAAACCTTATTATTTTTGCTGCCAAGTCGTTTTCTTGTTGCTCAGTCAAAATGGTCTTGCACCCAGTACTCGTTTGGTTGAACCCGATTTCAAGTGGTTTCTCAAGGTTCGACGAGGGATTCCACAAGGCTGTGACACAGATTCTTGGGAATGGCACAGTCGCAAAAGTTGCAGAGCTTCTTCCATCATATCGTCGGTCCAGACTGCCCTTATTCCACGATTTTTTTCCCCATGTCTATAAAAAAAAAAGAGTAAATAAGTATGAATATATTTGGAGGTGTGCCTCATTTCTAGGCGATATGTTATTCGTAAATCATAGTGACAGGTAATAAAGTCACGGCCTTTTTATCCATGTAGGCAGGAAATAAGGCCCGGGCCCTATTACCTGTCTCTCACGTTTATACTCTTTGAGGTTAAGGAAATTCACCAAAAAACAAACAACTAAAATTAACAGTTTGCATGTATTGTTTACATCATCATAAACATATGTTCCCAAATATAGACTCAAAAATATTGGAACTAAAGAAGATATCACTTACCTTTTGTTGGAAAATTTTATAACACAGCGGTTGAAATTTTACGGAACTTGTTTACGGCGTGCTGGGGTAGAACAGAATGGCTTGCTGCACTCAATACACGTTTAGTTTGTGTCAGTTGAGGTCATTGTGCACCTAGATGTCGCTGAGTATATGAAATATTTATTCAAATGGTATTTTGAATGGCCTTATAACCTGTCAGGCCTTATTACCCGACACTACCTGAGTCATAGACAAAAACATTTTGGGGATACAGTATCGACAAAATTATGTAAGGTATGAAAAATAACTGTTTTTCGAAGGACAGGAAAGAATGAAAATATCTGCTTGCTTCGCAAATTATTTTGTTACCTACGACGAATTTCGAATTTTAAAAAAAAATTAAGTGTGGTTAGGTGGTTTTTTTATTTTGGCGGTCACGTCATGACATATTTACATTATGTTAAATGATAGAATGTCAATGACAAACCGCAATAATAAAAAAAAACTATAAAAATTTTCACTAACATATACAGTATGTCCCCCTAGGTTGGAATCATATGGAAAACTTTTTTATTATTAATTTCAGGAAAAAAAGTTATTCTTTATAAAAAGTTCTGCATTATCTAAAACCTAGAATACAGTCATCAAATATCAAATTTTTTCAGTGGTATACAAGGTTTGTCAAACAATATGAGTTATATATATGCACTTTAATTGCAAAATTATTAGAAAACATCGAAAAACTAAAATGCTATCATGTGTTTCGTAATCACAAGAGATACATGTTCATTCAAAATAGAAATATTAGTAAAAAATAAAATAATCTGAAGTTTTAATTTAAATGGATGTACTTGCATATTTAAACGTATTTTTCATTCTGATTAACTTTTTTTAGTAACATTTCTCAATATTGTCAAATTTAAAGGTACTTTACTCTTGAGCAAAACTCATATTTTTTGACAAACCTCGTATACCACTGAAAAAATGTGATATTTGATGACTGTATACTAGGTTTTAGATAATGCAGAACTTTTTATGAAGAATAACTTGTTTTCCTAAAATTAATAATAAAAAAGTTTTCCATATGATTCCAACTTAAATATAAAATATATAAATATAGTATATTCATACTATACGTACCGGTACCGACACGTCCAATATTTTTACATTGAAAACAATGTACTACACTACACCCCTTACAGTGCCGTTACGGTGGAGTGTGAATGCGTCTATTGCTTTAATAGAATATTTGACAAAAGAAAACAAAACCCAAAGAGGAGAGATAATATAAATAAACAAGACCAAAAATCCGAGTCATAAGTGGCTTCTAGCCAGACAAACTTGAGGCTCACCAAATAGCACTAGTGCCAAATCTTTTCCAAGCAAGCAAGTTACATGACGGGACGGTGATAGCATATGAATAAGGCCTTATTTATATGGTGATAAAATAATTTGTGAAGCAAGCAGTATTTTTTGGACCTTTTAGAGGCTGTTATCAAGATGTTTGGAAGGTTTAAGATTGGCAAACATTTTATCTTATTTTATTTAACCCATTTATTCATTCCTCTAAGAAATTCATTAATTTTCAAAAACTTTTGCAAAGAGAAAATTTGTTTGTCTTCTCAATACTAAAAAAGGAGGCCCCGTATTATTATAGATGTCAATCATACCTTACGTTTTTATTAGGTTGAGCACTATTTGTATATACACAAGCCTAGTTTTTCTGTCATTTAGCTAAAAATTTTTTTTTAAGATTTTGAATAACTTCTGCGCTCACGCTGTATATAAGTTGCATTTTATATTTTATTTTTAAAATTTCCAAATTCAGATGGTTTCTAGTAAATATAAGAAGAATTTTTTATGTAATAATTATAATTAATGTAGTTAATATATGTTTTGAAAGAAACACATCTTTTTATTAAACATCCTGAGCATATTTTAAAATGCATCCAAATCACCGGCCGTTCTGCGGGGTTAATTAATTAATTATCCCCCCCCCCCTTCCCCCCAGACCTGCTACAGGTAAGTTAAAGGCTTAAAAAATATATTTGTGGGCTTTATTAGATTTCTGATAATAAGCGCACAGGAAAAAAACGCAGAAGAAATATGCGCAAAGGAAAAAAACGCACAGAGGAAAAACTTACAATAATAACACCGGTAGGTACATAAAATGACGAGACCTACCTTTATTTACCTATAAAATAATAACACCGATAGGTACATAAAATCAAGAAGTGGTCTGTACATTTGACGAGACCTTCCTAGTATGTACCTATCTATATGTTTTTCGATAAGCTATCTAAAAAATGTCAACAAATAAAAATTTTACATTATACTGGATAAGACTAGAGATTACATATTTTAAAGAAATAGAAACACGACGCACCCGTCAAAGTCACTTAAACTTAAATTTTTTGGTTATGTTATTTTCTTGTCAAGTTCATTGGCGTTTCAATAAAATAATTTATATTGTCAGCGATGATTGACTGAATGAAGAACTTACATAGATATGTATCACAGGTACAAACTACTTTTTTAGTTCGTTTGCCGGTGTAAGCTTTCATAGATTTTTAAAATTTTAAGTTTTTTAAAACACAAATATGTTTTTTTTTTCAAATTTAAAAATTTTATGAAAGTTTTAATATAAATACTCTCGTGTTTTTTGTGGCGAAATAGTCTAATAACCTAACCTGTTATTTTTTTACATAGAACATTCGAATTCTAGAAGCTTAACTTTATTTCATTTACTGTTTTACCATGAATCACCTAATTTTACTATGTGCGCTATTTTCCGTGTGCGCTTTTGTCCACGTGCGTTTGTTGGCGTGTGGATCTTTCCTGTGTGCTTTTGTCATATGAGCTTTTTTTCTGTGCCCTAATTTACAATCACCTCTTGACCATAACCGCCCCCCAGAATATGGCTCCAGAACCGCCCTTGAGACCAGATTTGGGGAATATAATATGTCGATTAAAATCAAAGTGATCTGCCCCCTTCTGCGTTGTCTTGAGGCGAAACACCAGAGAATGAACGATGGAGGCCTTTGTGGTCCACTAAGCTAAATACTTGGGATGAATGTCGGTCACTTGATAAATGTGGATGCAAGTCCAATTTGTGGGGAAGGGACAATTCGCCGCGGCCAATTCGCCGCGGGGACAATTTGCCGCGAGATTTTTTGTTTTGTGATATTACTGTTGGCAATTGTTTAAACATTTTTATTTAGCTTGACTTCATATAATAGATTTGTTTATTAGTTTGCTTATAACTTTTTTCAAACTTTTTCAACTAGGTTCGGTTATTTTTTTAACTAAAAAAATAAATAAAATGGTGGATCCAAAATGGCGGATTTTCCCATTTAGGAACCGATTTGCATCAAACTAGAAACTTTAAAAATCTTTCAGGTCGTTGATTATTATTTTTAACTTAAATTTATAAAAATCAAAATGGCGGTTCCACAATGGCGCACTTTCTTATTTATACCCCGATTTTCCTCAAACTTGAAACATCAAGGCGCTTAAGGTAACACAATAAAATTTTTGACTCAAATTTAAAAAGCTGAAAATGACTGATTCAAAATGACGGATTTTCCTATTTAAAAACCAATATGTTGGTTCATAAATGGGAAAGTCCGCCATTTTGGATCCGCCATTTTGGTTTTTGTAAATTTAGGTTAAAAATAATATTTAGCGACCTGAAAGGTCTCAAAATTCCGAGTTTGATGCAAATCGGTTCATAAAAGGGAAAATCCGCCATTTTGATTTTTTTAAAGTTTAAGTTAAAAATTATAATCAGCGACCTCAAAAATCTTAAAATTCCGAATGCAAAATGCTTAAAAAATGGGAAAATCCGCCATTTTCAGAATTATAAATTTGAGTCAAAAATTGTATTGTGTTACCTTAAGCGCCGCGATGTTTTAAGTTTGAGGCAAATCGGTTTATAAATAAAAAAGTTCGCCATTGTAGAACCGCCATTTTGATTTTTTTAAAGTTAGAAATCATAATTTTATTTATTTTTTTATTAAAAAAAATGTTGAATTGTATACTAACCACCAAATACCTAGTTGGAAAAGTTTGAAAAAAGATAACCAAACAAATAAACAAATATATTATATAAAGTCAAGCTAAATAAAAATGTTTAAACAATTGCCAATGGTAATATCATAAAACAAAAAATTTCGCGGCGAATTGTCCCCGCGGTGAATCGGCTGCGGCGAATTGTCCCGCGGCGAATCGGCTGCGGCGAATCGGCCGCGGCAAATTGTCCCCTACCCCCAATTTGTGTATCATTAAGGTGTTTCTTCAAACGAAATGGCCTGCCATTTTACTCCTGCTTGTAAAATGTGTAGAGGAGAATGTCAAAAAAGTTAGGCACCTAAGTTTTGCAAGCAAGTAGAAAATACTCTGCCAATATATGGGCACCTAAGCTCACACTAGGTAGAGGAAAGGTGCCTATTACCGCATAGGTTCCTAATATCGGATAGTCAAGTATTTCCTAAACTACTGGTCCGATCTACCTGCGTGTGCATGTACCGATGCTAGACCAAGCTGTACAGATTCTACATAAATTACAGATTTCTGCGGCAAGTTTTTATTTGCTGTTCAGTTGTTTACGTGAAATCATAGTGCACGAAAATTTTACCGCTGCTGATTATAGGCAATCTATTCTTAGAAGGTCAGACAAATTATTAATTTGATACATCGAATAAGCATATTGTAAGGTTTTATTTGATGTATAATTTATTAGGTTTAGTGCAGTTTTGTCTTTTCGAAAAGGTTATTAACCTCACATATAATGTATGCCCTAATATCGGACACTATGTGTTTCCCAATTTTGTTTTTCGTTTTAAGCGTTGACAAATTATTTTTGTATTGCAAAAATATTATGCTAGTGTATGGTTTTAACTGATTAAAAAGTATAATAAAAAAGGTCTAACTTTACTATGGGTTCCAAATATCGCACATTTGCGATATTGGGATTACCTCCTATCCGATATTAGGACACCATTTTTAAAATGATGATTTTTGTATTCCAAAATATATTTTTATCTGTCTCAGAAAAGAATTAAGTTTGACATTTGGCATTTCAGAGTATTGAAAAATATAGGTTACATAATTTTTTTCCAACACATACTTCTGATATATAGCTGAATTTTCTTTTTCTAGGCCAAAAGAAAAAATTATCCGATAATAGGCACCTTTGCTCTACTATAGTTATAGTGTAGTGAGCTTATAAAACTTAAAACTAAAATATATTTTATTCAACTCCAGACTCAATTACCTTTCGTTTGATAGCGCACAAGCCATGTTTTGACTTAAACCCTTTTTTTTAAATAAACTAAAATATATTTTGTTTAACTACAGACTCAATTCCCTTTCGTTTGATGTCACACACGCCATATTTTTACTTAAACTCTAATTTTTTAAATCTACCCCCACCCTTTTTTACAAAAAACTAAAATGTATTTCGTTTAATATCACACGCAATATTTTTACTTAAACTTTAAATTTAGAAATCTACCCCCACCCTTTTATTTGGCTTGTGTTAGGTGGATTTTGTTCATTTTTAAATGGGACCATCTCGACCCAAGACCCAGCTTAGGTACCAAATTTAGCAAAGCGGTTTTTGAGTTATGCGCGTTGGTCGTTACAGACAGACATACAGACGGCGCGACAAAAAAGTTTCAGCCCACACTACAATAGTATAGTAGTAGTAGGAGCTAAAACTTTAATTGAATTGAAATAACTTTATAAGGTTAGCTAAAAAAATACATTTAAAAAGCAGCGGCGTAGCGTGGGGGGGGCGCGGGGGGTTCGTCGCCCCCCCCGCCCCGAGGGTAGTGGCGCCCCAGAGGTGGGAGAGGCGCCCTTGTGTCGTAGCGGCCGCCCCCTCATACATGATGACCTTTTTTTTTTTAGTTGCAAGATTTCGTCAGAGGCGCCCTTGTGACTTATCGGCTGCCCCCTGACATATGATGACCTTTTTTTTTTTTTTTTTGGAGACGGCGCGGTTCAAATTTCTACGGCGTGGTTCTTTTTTTTTTGGCCGCAAGATTTGTGAGAGGCGCCTTTTTGACCTTTTGGTTTTTTTTTGTTTTGCCGTAAGATTTTTCATCAGTTTTCAGAGGCGCCCTTTTTAGCTGTCGCCCCCCCCGCCCTTTCGGGCGCGCTACGCCGCTGTTAAAAAGTTTTACAAATAATTTACTACTATGGGTTTATACTTTACTATTTTTTTAGCCAGGATTTAAGTATGACAATACAAATTATTTAATTAATTACCTAAGCGGTATAGTCTAAATTATACGCATTTGTAATGACGTCACCAGGTAAGAAAAAAACGTATGGCGTAGATATTTTTGTCAATCAATGTTTTTTATTGACAGTGACGGATACTTCACATAACCAATTACCTACCTATTTATATCATAGACACTACTTTTTTTTTAAAGTTTATTGTCACGGCTGTTTATAATATACCAAACAAAGATAAACAAAAATCACGTCATTAGAAATGGGTATAATTTGAACTATACGTACTTAGAATCAACCCTATTGATTATTAGTTTGATTCAGCCCATCATTTTCATAAAGGAAAGTAGTGTATAACGGTCCGTAAATTATTTTTATTAATGGTCGAATGTCTAGAAAACCATGCCATTATCGCCACAACTCAAAAAATATTCAGCTAAACACCAGAGGCCGTATTCTTGACGGTCCGTGAGTCGAGTGCAGGGTGAGTACAGCCGTTGTTTGCATCAAACAACGGTGTCCCATTTTCGAAGGGATTAAATGGGAAACTCGGTTATTATTAAAGATATCGATTTTCTGATTGCACCTTACTGTGCTCTTTTTTTGAGCCGGTAAAAATGGTGTAATCAGATTTTTGCTATACCCCGTGGTTTCGCAAATTTTTGAAAAAATTGCATTTTTAATAATTCCTTGTATTTCGCTTATTTACCAAAATATTTTTATTCTGTAAAAACCTTTACATGGCAACTTTTTTAGAACAAAATAATGACGTTGTCAACTTTTTTAAATATTGTTTAGTTTTTGAGATATGGTATTTATCATAAAAAAATGAAATACGGACCTGGATTTTTTTATTAATATTTTGATTGATTTCATGTTATTATTATCTTAAAATGATAAAACTTTAATATTTTTTTAATTTAAGGTTAAAAAAAATATTTAATATTTCAAAAAAAAAATTTTGTCCGAACCTGGAGATTTCCAACGTAAATATAAATTAAAAATTGCAAGACACACTGGTTGAACGATTTTTAGTTTATTTATTTTGAAACGATAATTAAAAGATTAATAAATAAAGTTAAAAATGGTAAGAAGTTACAAAAATATCATAGTGTATATTTGATAGCACAGCAACTCATGAAAATTACTTCAACGTAGAGAAACAAAAGCGTGGAATTGACATTGTCATTTTACTTGTCATTTTTGTAAATAAGTCACTCAAAATTATTCTAAAATGGCTAGAAATCGACCATATCCAGATTTTGAAAAATGTGATATGTTTGACTGCTTTATTCAAGCAGCAAAATCCCAATAACAAACGGCATAAATATTTTTATGCGCTAAGAAAAATTACTCAAAAATGCCAACAATGTCTTACACATACTCGCAATCAGTTTAAACATTTATATCACTAAATAAAATTAGTTATTAACTTTTGTAATTCATTATTTTTTTTTTGTTTTTGTCGTAGACTTTGTTTCATATAAATCTTTAAATTAAAGTAAAACCATTTTAATTTTCTAAGTTTCAAAACATTTAAACTAAAAATCGCAATTTTTAATTTATATTTATGTTAAAAATTCATTCAATTCAAGAATACAGCACCTGATGCCCACTAAGTGGAATTGTGTTCCCAAAGGTAAGGACTTTCAACCCCTGGCTACATATTCACGTACTTGAACGATGTGATCACGGATCACCTTGATCCGTGATGTGATGGTTCCGATTACATGCTTTGGCCAATGGCAAGCTTTAAATTAGCTCCGAACGGTCAAGTGCTATGTAAAAAGACCTCCATTGCGCAAACTTCTCCTACGATCCCACCGAGAAACGCTCAGTCGGTACAGGGCAGCAGAACAGATTTCACTTCAAACGGGTAAAATTCACTAACTGTGAAGAGCGGGCAACTATGCCATTGGTCGAGACAAGTAATTTCGCACAACACGCGACCACTCAGAGTTTGCTATTGGCCAAAGTGTGTGATGTGGACGTTCACATCGTTCAAGTACGAGAATAGGGCCTCTAGAATCAACTTTGCAATAACACGAAAAGTGCAAAAAGGCCTCTATAAGCGAATAGAGTATAAAACCATACCAATATCGATACGCTGCATGCTGCAATATTTATTTTCTCGGCTAAACATTCTGTAGATTTTCTCTTCCCCTCCTTATCCCCCAAGAACCTAGTGGGGGTTTCACTATAGATACATAAAACCTCCGAGACCTAAATTTACTAATCGAAATAGATAAGAGATAACTAACTCAACGTGTAGTTCAAAATTGTACGTATAGATTTTTCTATAAAATCAATAAAAATAAGGGTATTGCCCGCCTACCACCCCAGGGAATTATCTAAATACTTAGCTTGAAATATATTTTTTTAGATTTGTCACCCGCAAAAACATACAGATCGAGACCAATATTTTTTTTGGAAAACTTCTTTCCTTGCACTTCAACCTCCCTTCACAGGGTCTGCACGGGAAATCCTGAAAGTTCTTCAAGTTTTTTTGTGTAGCCGGGCGACTATAAGTTTTAGCCACTGCTTCATCACGTCTAATAAAAAACTACTTTATTTGTTTTTATTGATGTCGTTTTATACAAAATCTGAAAAGTCAACACGTCAAGTCAACCAAAAAAAATCCTAATAATCTCGTTCACCAAAAAAACATTATTATCTATTAAAAATATCTATTGAGGCACAAAAGCATTTCGAACAGAATAAATTACAAGCTGGGAATCCTAATCTACCCGGGCATCTTATTAATTACTTTGGACCGGCACTCTATTCGTGCATTTTTAGTACCTGGCGACAATGTCATTCAAGGGCATTACTAATTTTGTATAAACTTCTTGTCTTCATAGTACTACCGTGCCAAAGCAAAAGATTGTTGTTTGAAATTTTAGATTCTCCATTTTGTTCTGCACAAATGTATATATTTTCGTCTTGTTGATATTTTTCCCAATAATATAGAATCTTTTGCTATTCCGCGTTTATCTTACTTTTACGTTGTTCTTTGGTTTTAAAACAAACTTTTAAAAACATTACAAACTGCAACCTTTGAAGACATGTCATGTCATAAAACTTGGCGGTTTGGGAATTAGAGATTCATCAACTCTTTGTTTTACTGCATTCTTGGGATCGATTTCAAATGTTTCCGTTTTACTTGAATCTATTCGGCCTAAAAATATTTTTTGTTATGAGGATTTGATTGATTTGATTTTCAAACAGCACTTAATTCCTGGCTTCACTTTGTAAATTAGACAAAATTCCTGAACCGGACCAAAGTCACAAAAAGAATATGATACTAACTTATGCCAAGTTTTTATTAATGACATCATTGCAACCAGCTCAGGGAACCAAGACACAGCACGTCTTCTAGCACTTCAATCCCATGAATCAAATGCCTGGCTAAATGCCCTACCTTGGCAGGAACTCTACTATTTTTTTTTTTTTTTTTTTTTTACGGGTATGCG
Organism: Aspidapion aeneum; assembly: GCA_963576565.1. Taxonomy (NCBI): domain Eukaryota; kingdom Metazoa; phylum Arthropoda; class Insecta; order Coleoptera; family Brentidae; genus Aspidapion; species Aspidapion aeneum. The sequence continues at coordinate 202,635,151 of OY755038.1, forward strand.
CACTCGCAAGGAGATTCCTATCACGCTCGAGAAGCGGCAAGTGCGCGGAAATGTTGGTGCGTGTTGGTTTTGAAACGGTTCAGGTTGTAACCTGCAGGGAAAACTGTCGCAGGGAGTTTATTCCACAGCGATGCTGTTCTCCAGAGATATGAATTCTGATATAATGAGGTTCTTGGTGCCTCTATTTTGACAATAAATTGATGGTTACCGTCTGTTTGACGTGTTCGCCTAGTAGGTGCTACTCCCGGGGGGATCATACGTGCCAACTCTTCAGAGCATTTTCCGTGATAATACCTGTAGAAGAGAGATAGATCGCCCACAGTTCTTCGATGTTCGAGACTATCCAAGCTACGGGTAAGTGCGGGGTCATTGATCAGCTTGATAGCTCGTTTCTGCACGGTGTTCAAAAGCATTAAGGTATGTTTGGGTGCCGCACTCCATATATGTGAGCAGTACTCCATAGTTGGTCGAATCTGGGCTTTGTAGAGTATCAGCAGTTGCCTTGGTGTATACAGATGTCTTGTACGAAATAGCACCCCAAGCTTTTGGGACGCCCTTTTAGCTATATCTGCCACGTGACTGTGCCAAGACATGTTGGTCTCTGCAGTGACTCCTAAGATGTTCAACTGGCTCTGCAATGCGACAGCACTTCCAGATAGCATGATATTTGGCTCACCGGTGCTGGTCTTTTTCGAAAACAGGGCTGCTTGGGTTTTCTGCGCGTTGAACTGTACAAGGTTTTTGTTGCCCCAGTCCTCTATTATCTCCAAGTCGTTATTTATCTGTGATATTTCAGTTAGTCTAAGGTAATGGAATTCACGTGCGGAGAGACATGTGGGTGGTATGACTGAGGAGACTACATTGCCATCATCTGCAAAGCAATAAAGTGGATTTACTGTTTTATCTATGAGGTCATTTATGTAAATCAGAAAAAGTGTTGGCGAAAGGATTGCTCCCTGTGGCACACCAGCATTTATTTGGTAAGAGTTGGAGTTCCGGCCATCCAGTGCAACATAAATGGATCTATCCTTAAGGTAACTTTCAAACCAAGTGCAAAGTCTCGGCGACAATCCCGTTGCTTTGAGCTTGTTGAGCAGATTTTCATGCCAGACTTTATCGAATGCTTTAGATATATCTAAGGCAATTGTTCTTGTTTCACCTCGCAACTCAATCGCTTTTTGCCATAAGTGAGTGACGTATGTAAGTAAATCGCCAGTTGAGCTATATTTTCGAAATCCGTATTGCTTGTCGTTGATAATTTTGTACTTTTCCAAGTACTTGGTTAGGTGATTGTTCACAACTCTTTCCATTACTTTTGATATCACCGGAAGTAGAGCAATTGGTCTATAGTTTAACGGATCTGTCTTTTTTCCTTTCTTTGGAATGGGTTGTACTGCGGCAGACTTCCATGATGATGGATATACTCCTTGCCTATAAGATAAATTGAATAATTTGGCGAAAGTTGGGGTGAGTTCGCTAGCACAATTTTTGAGTACTATCGCGGGAATGCCATCTGGACCCATTGCTTTGTTTGTATCCAACTTTTTAAGGGATTTTCGTATTTCTCTGTGACAAAAGGGTACCTCTGGCATACTGTGGGAAACCCTTTCAATGAACGGTGGAGTTTTTCCATTTGGCACTGTTAGGTTTGAGTTGGAGGAAAAGATTTTGGCCAGCATATTGGCTTTTTCCTCTGATATTGTTGCTAAGTGAGTATTTTTATCTGTAAGTGGTGGTATGGATGACTTGGTGAAGTTTGATCCAACGGCTTTTGCAAGAGACCAAAAGGACCTAGAACTAGTTGGACAATTCAGCAACCTGTTTTTTATTCTTTGATTGTATGTTTCTTTGGCGGCGTCAATAGTAATTTTGCAACTATTTCTGGCTTCTATAAATTCTGTGTGGTTTTGAGCGGTTTGTTGTCGTTTCCAAAGGTTATATGCTCTGTGTTTTTTCTGTACAGCCGTTTGACACTGGCTGTTGAACCAAGGTTTTGCATTAGCTCTGCGTTTTATTGTATGTGGGATATATGCATCCATTCCAGATAAGATTACTTTTGTTATTTCATTACAGCAAATAGTGGGATCAGCTGTTTTAAAGCAAACCTCTTGCCATGGAAAATCCAGGTAAAACTGTTTAAGGTCATTCCATTTTGCCGATTTATAGTGCCACATTTTACGAGGAAGCGATTGTTGGCTTGGCGGTATGAACATTTCGCACTTTGTTCTTATAAGTTTATGATCGGATGAACCAAGTGGGGGATCTACTTGAATTGTGTACAAGTCAGGATTTGTAGTTAGGAACAAGTCTAAAAGCGCTGCAAATTCACCCCTTTCTGAGATACGGGTAGGTTCATCGACAAGCTGCGTTAGACCACAACTTATGGCAAAAGCTTCTGCTTCCCTGCCTTCATTATCTGTTTTGTTATGGTGTTTTAGCCAGGGTATATTGTGGACGTTGAAATCGCCTAAAAAAACAATTTCCGCATGTGGATAGTTAGACTGTATACTATCACAGTTTTCGGATAATGTCTCAAAAAAGTTTTGATACTCGGTGTTACTTGGCGGCCGGTAGAGGCAGCAAATGAACTTAGTCGATGACTTTGAGGTGAATTTCAGCCATATGATATCGAGGTTCGCTGGTTCTAGCTTCTCCTCTCGATGACATGAAAGGTCATTTTTAATGTACACACAGATCCCAAAATTATGTCGAAATCGGTGGTGTAGGTCATAGCCGGGATAAAGATAGTTCACAGTAGGTGTTGCAGAACTGATTTTAGTTTCAGTGAGAACAAGGATGTCAGGTCTTTGTTCTTCAAGATGTTGGTGAACTGAATTCATGTTGGTACTTAATCCTCTTATATTGCTAAAATCAATTCTGAGTTGAGTTTTTGGTCTTCTTTTAATATCTTTGCATGAAGGACCCCCAGGATCACCCGACGCCCGGAGATCCGAGTGGTCGGGTATTTTACCTCCGGAATATTTTGATCCTGGAGGCGCCATCATGCTATTTGTTACTCATTGTTGGAACCGGACTGCCAGCGCAGTAGCGGAACGTGGTGATACCACTTAGCGCTACTCACTTCTGGCGTGGTGGTATCTCACCGGTCGACGCCCAATGAGTAAAAAGCGTCTACCACCTACAAGCACCTACCACTAGATGACTATTGCTTTCAGATTTCCATCGCTTTTATATTGGACTTCCTGTGGACAGCTGCACTAAAACATGGGCGCACCCAGGGGGGGGGCGGGGCCCGGGCCCCCCCAAACCTATGATTTTTGTATATATTTTCCACATATTTCATAAATAAACACAAAAAATAGCATGAAATACGACATTATGAGGCCTCGGGCCCCCCCCCCAAGACATATTCCTGGGTGCGTTACTGACTAAAAGTACGGGTAGATTGTCCAGACACAAGAACTGATACTATTAGATGGTCTCTCAAATCGGCAGAATTTTCTTCTGTTTTAAGCCATCTAAAATTTGTCGAAAACCGAACCGACGGAAAAAGAGCCGATGGAATGACATGTTTTCCCTGAAGAGGCCGAAAGCAACTAATTTGGGATGATACGTGCAGGCATATCTTAGCGGATTCATAATATGACAAATTAACATCCAAAAAATCATCATCATATGGCTGCACGTTTAGCTGAACAAGAAAAACATCGCAAGAACTAGAAGACCGCTTTGAATTTTTTGCCAATGTTGTAGAGAGTTTTGGTCCTTGGGTGATGATGAAGCACTTAAATTTGTTTCTGATTTGAGTCTTATTCCCTCAATAAAGACCAAAAGTTTCATAACACAAAAACTTAGCCTAGGTATTCAGCGAGGCATAATGCGGCTTTAGTGTTACACCCGGTTCCCACCTACAACTTTCTCGTGGGTGCCCGCTCACGCGTCACATGATCTCAATATGAAATGTTATGCTAGTCACGTGACGCGTGCGCGGGCATGAGAAAGTCGGGAACCGGGTTTTAGGGACGGTTCCTCATGAACCAGGTCTGAAAGAATTATTTTATGCTTTATAATGGCTTCACTTTATTATTATATTTGTTTCTTTTTAAATTTTATATTATAAAATGTTTACTATTCTATTGTACCTGCATAAAGTTTCTTTATGACAGATTAAAAAAAAACTGCGAAAATGTTTTTTTTTTTAAATTTAGATTCTCTATTTTTTCATTCCCTCTTGCCCTCTTCTGGATACGCCCTTGAGTGATTACCTAAAAAACAGTGGCGCGCACACAATGTAGGCGGAAAGGCGTTGCCTACCCTAGATAAAATCTAACAAACTTTGTTTTAGTATAATTACATTTTAAATAATTTACCTCATGACATATTCAACAAAAATATTCAAAATAAGCAGTTATTCTTTAATTTTTATTGTAAAGATTGCGTAAGACATATTTCGATTAATTGCATATACTATCTAATTTTGTTCTAATAGGTGTTCCTTAAAACTTTTGTAAAGATGGCGGCATTTACCTCTTTTACTTTTTATTATCGCTTATGGGATGATAAAGGCTGTGCCTTTTTCAATTCTCAAAAGACGTTGTTTTCTGCAGAGGACTGGCGCTGTATGAGTGGAAGAAAGAACATAGAACCATCGCGACATAGACATATTTCGATTAATTGCATATACTACATTATCGCGCATTTCTCATCTAATACTTTCCTAATAGGTGTTCCTTATAACTTTTGTAAAGGTGGCGTGATTTACCTCTATTACTTTTTATTATCGCTTATGGGATAATAAAGGCTGCGCCTTTTGCAATTCTCAAAAGACGTTCTTTTCTGCAGACGGCTGGCGCTTAGTCAGAGCATATTATTTTAAAAGGCTTTCAGTTTTCGGTCTAGAAGCAAATCATATTACTTTTTGGCAACAGACCATTTCCCCCTATTTTGACCCCGCTGAATCCGAATATCTCTGTTGCCAACTCGAAAAATCGACAGGGACGGAGAAAATCCCCCCCAAGCCCCCAAAAACCTGTTTTTTTCAGTTTTATGCAATTTTCTCGAAAACTACCTTTTTTATCAAAAATTGCAAAGAACAGTTTTTTGTGAAGAACAAAATTCCCTTTCCAACGATGTATTGGTCAATAAGGTTAGGAAAAGCAAGTAGCTCTTCAGTGGCGTACGTAAATTGAGATTATTTAGAAAAAACATGTTTATTATGGGTTTTTCAAAATTTTCTCAAAAACTACACTTTTTAGGAAAAAATATGTGGTATACTTTATTGTAGAACATAACATTTTCTTTTAAAAACTTTATTAAAATGTCGGGTTGTTGCCATATTTAAGGCTTCAGGGGCGTACTAATATAAACTTATTTACCAAAATAACTGAAATAATCAGTTTCTCTTGCATATTTAAATATCTTTTCTAACTAAGATTTTCAGAAAAAAATGTGCCTTTAATCTTTATTGATTTTTGTATAAAATAATTTCTTTTTAAATGATATATTACAAAGTGAGGTTAATGTTATGATAAATACTTCAAAAAGGTTCGTAATTTATACCTACTAAAACAAAATGTTTCCAAATTAAAATAAACTGTTTTTTGATTAGATTAGATATTTTGATTTATCTAAATAAGTTCTTTAAAGCAAAAAAACACCGGTGGTTATAAGGGGAGGGGGCATAGGGGCCATGCCCCCCCCCCCCTAAGTAATATTTTTGTGCAGAAAGTAACAGTAGTAACTTTGACACAGGTGTTTTTGGTTATTTTTTTAAGCATAATTAGGTACTCATAGGGATCAACAACCAACCTGTCAACCTGTTAGGAAGAGTTTGATATTTTTTTGCCTTATACTTATGCAATTTATGAACAGGCTCCATAGTATTAAAAATCACTGATCCACTGGCTTCGCCGCGCCACACTGCGGCAAAACAAAATAATAAAAATACAAATTTACCGTATCAAGTCGAATTATGTCGTGTCGAATTGACCTGTCCAGTCGATGTGGACCCGCGGCCGTACTTTCGATCTTTTGTACTTTCGATCTTTTGTACTTTCGACCTTTTGTACTTTCGACCTTTTGAACTTTCGACCTTTTGTTTTTTGATCGTTTGTAATTTCGACCTTTTGTACTTTCGACCTTTCGTACTTTCGACCTTATTTTTTCGACCTTTTGTACTTTCGACCTTTTATCCGCCGCTCTTTATTATCCACCGAAAAAGCTAATAAGACACAAAATTGATTAGTTTGGATTGATCTTAAATAATTTCTTTAAATTAAGAACACCACTGGAGCGGTAAATATACAATAACTTCCAGTTTGTTACACATCGTTTGAAAGAAAATTTTATTGGCTATGACGAAGTATAGAACACATTTTTTGATAAAGAGCTTGGTTTTTAAGAAAATTGAATAAAACGTATGAAAAACATGTTTTTTTTAATGGTTTGTTGAAATCACCCCCATTGACGGACGTCGCTGGAGAGTTTGCTATAAGTCAAACCTTACCGAGTTTCACATTTTTAAAAAGGAAATTTCCCTGTCTACAAAAAAGTGTAGAACAAGTTTTTCCATGTTAAGCTTAGTTTTAGAGAAAATTAGATAAAACAAAAATGGTTTATTTTCTGTTTTTTCAAAATTAATTTAATTTACGGATGCCCCTAAAGTTTTATTTATAGAACCGATTTAATCATGTTATACGTCATTTTGAAGGAAATTTTATTGAGTATACCAAAATGTAATACATGGTTTTCTGTAGATATTAGTTTTTTAAAAAATTAAATAAAACATAGGTATTTTTTCAACTTTTTTTAATTACTTCAATTAACGGACGCCGCTGGAGAGCTTGTTATTAGTCTAACTTTATTAAGTTATACCGTGTTAAAAAGGGAATTTTATTGTCTACAATAAAGTATATTATACATTTTTCTCTTAGAAGTTTAGTTTTTAAGAAAATTTGAAAAAACCTCAAACTTTCAGATTTTGGGGGGTCTGGGGGGGTTTATGGAGGTTTTTGCAGCCATTTAAAAAAAAATAATATGTTTTTTTTTTTTAATTATATAAATATATATTTTAAATGTACACCTGTGACAATTTGGACTTTCCAGCGGCAATTTAAAATTCCGCCTCCATTTTGGCCGCCATTTTGAATATCTCCCTGTCAATATTTCGAGTTGGCAACAGGGATATTCGGATTCAGCGGGGTCAAAATAGGGAGAATTGCCCATTTGCCAAAAAGTAATATAAAATGCTTCTAGAAAGTGGATTTTCCCGAATCTTGCCTGAACTAGCTGTATGAGTGAAGGAAAGAACATGGAGCCAACGCGTGGTATTATGTTTGCTTGTCGTGTACCAGGCATGAGTTTAATTGATTGAAAAAAAAATCCACCAACGTAGTAACTGCAAACAAGTAAATATTGGGAAAATCGAATTTAACTTAAAAAAGTTTAGTTTTTCCCGAAAGCAGTAAATGTTTTATAGAATATTTACAAAAAATAAAGTAAATTACTGTATTTTTACATTCAATTTGGGCCAAAAATATAAAATAATTTAAGCTTAATTACTACCGAAAAATGCATTTTGATTTTTTTACCAGTTACCGTAGTGTTCCATATTTGGACAGAATTATCTTGATTTGTATACCTATAAATAGTTTCTTAAAACAACTCAATTTTTCTCATAAACATTTGAATAAAAGGGAAACATAATTTCTGTGGGACGTCCAACAACGATGTTTATAATAGTTTAGCGTAGAAAAATCTTTAGTAGAGATTTCAACTCTAAAGCCCGGTGCCCACCTAGGACTTTCTCATGGGTGCCCGCGCACGCGTCACATGACTGTAATAATATTTTATATTGAGATCATGTGACGCGTGAGCGGACACCCATGAGAAAGTCGTAGGTGGGAACCAGGTGTAAACCAAATATTTATAAAGGGATTACAGGGTATAAGCATATAAACAAACTCCTGTGCTGGCCCTTTTTATTATTTTTAAAAGACAAGAACGTCTGGACACAGGTTTCATCTGTGGTCTGGACACACTGAGGCATACAGTACGCAGATTTGAACAACTTGACAAACGCTGCAAAAAAACACGAACATTCAGCAAAACTTATAGTGACAATACCAGCTAGTATAGTAGCGCATCATGATGAGACTTTGGTATTTCTATGTATTTGTCGACGTTCTATCTGAACGCCTCGCCTGTAAAATTTTTTCCCAGTAAGTCAATTTAAGTAAAATAGGTTTGGCACTTGGTTTTTTTGTATAGGTAAACTTTTCTGATAAAAATTTATTTTCTAATTAATTTTTAAAAATCAAAAAACTGCTAATTTGGATTTGGCTCAAACATATACAGTGAAACCTCTCCTTGCGGACACCTCTATTAAGCGGACACTCCCTTTAGGCGGACAAATTTGTTGGAACCAAAGTTTTCCCTATTTCTTTACATGTAAAACTTACTCCTGTAACCGCACACTCTAATAACCGGACACGGACAATTGTTTTTGGTTAAAAAATTCTGAAACCTTGCTTAACCGGACGCGAACCTCTGACAACGGGATGGAGCGCTGCACGACATAGGCATAAATATAATGTAGTATGTTGGCAAAAAACGTTTCCATTTTAATGCGTAGACTAAATACTTCTGTGGTATTTACAACATATTTTATTCGGCGGGACTGCTGTTTTTTATTTTTATTGTTCAGATGGGTAGTAATGGATCTCTTTGAAATGGTGCCAAGTATAAAACTTTTTAGTTTGCGTGAAAAAATGGAAGTTGTTAAGGTTTCGGAGAAGGAACATCTATCAGCACGAAAGATCGCTAAAAATTTTAATAGCGGGAATTGTTAATAAATATATTTTAAAATTTCGTGGTTCTCTCTCATAAGCGGACATCTCCAATAAGCGGACAAAATCGACGAAACCATGAGTGTCCAGCGGCGTAGCGTGGGGGGTTCGTCGCCCCCCCGCCTTGAGGGTAGTGGCGCCCCATAGGTGGCCGAAGCGCCCTCAGCTTTATGAAGTCGGGCCGGTAACGGCCAATTGAGTGGGTGCCAAAGGAAACTAACGATATGAAGACCGTTTTTTTTTTTTTTTTGGTCGCAAGATTCGTGGGAGGCGCCCTTGTGACTTATCGGCCGCCCCCTCACACATGATGACCTTTTTTTTTTGGTCGCAAGATTTGGGGGAGGCGCCCTTTTGACCTTTTTGTTTTTTTTGTCACAACAGAGGCGCCCTTTTTAGCTGTCGCCCACCCCCCCCCCCCCGCCCTTTCGGGCACGCTACGCCGCTGTGAGTGTCCGCTTATAGGAGGTTTCACTGTACTAAAATAAATTCAGATTTACATAAGACAATAAAAAGAAAATGTGCAGCTTGAAAATCTTGTAATTGCGGTTCATTCCCTTGCAGTAGCACAAGTGCACGTCTACTCCCAAATTTTACTTAAAAAGATATTAAAATTTGATCATTCTTTAATGACAACAAAGATCAGGCCCGGACTGGCCCGGGCGGGGATCACCGCCGGGGCCCCGGGGTAGCTGGCGGTAGGGCCGGGGGCTACTTTGGTCAAAGAATGTTATTATTTGGTATGCCGGGGCCCTTTTTTGATCAAAATAAGAAGATAATATTACTAAATACATTACCATGATTATCTTAATTTATATTTAAACTGTCTGTGGTTGTTGCATGGTCTATAGTGGCCTTATAAAAACTGCCTAAATGGGCCATCCAGTTACGTTCTTTTGAAATAATCTCTTTTGTTGTTTTGTTCGTTTTTGTTCTTAAAAAGTGATCACGTGGCGTTTCCCAAGACGCCCCTTGAAAAAAGATTATAGAACATCCAGAGATTTGATTTCACAACCAACCGAAATAAAAACAGTGGGTACTCCATGCGTTTGACATTACCATTGAAAAAGCTGAAAATTTAGTAGTAGAAGTGCACTCGTAGGTACCCCGTTATGCATGCAGCCTAACCAAACTTACTATACTTTGGTGTTAGCGCTGCCCTATTAAAATGGCGAAGACTGTCCGTTGTGGTTATTTTTGTTGTTTTTGTTGAAAAAGAAAGAAATTCTTGGACTTTCCCTATTACGGATAAATTTTATCCCAAATTTATTTTAAAAACACTGGCAAACATACAAATAACGGAAAACAGTGTTGACAAGACTTGAGATTTCAGATAACGAAATGTCAAACTAAAACCTCTGTCGGCGGCGATTTTGGATTTACAACTTTAACTTTGGTCAAATCATATCTGTTTAAATTCAATAATCCGTGCTTTCGAGCGTCTAGGAATATATATTATCATCAAGAGCCCGAGCCTCCCCTTCTTAAGATAAACCTCATAATCTTTAATTCTAGTAAAAAATAACCAATATATAAAGTGCAATTTTTGACAAAATCGCAAAAATAAATGTTTTTGTTGCTTCATTGCGCCCTCCCCCTAGACATCCTGGATCTGCCACTGAGCCCAATCAATTTTAATCAAGTTCGAGTAAGAAGTTTAAAAGAACTTGTGAAAACACATCCGGCTTTTTCTGGTTACGGGGCCCTTGGCCCTGCTCTCCCGCCGGGGCCCTTATTACGTACCGAATACGTACTGAATACTAACTAGAAAATAATACCCGGTATGTTCAGTTTGTATTCGTGTTCTAACGAGGATACAGTGGATGCGCGCCTAACTGGACCCAAATTCTGTGCACCAGCGCACAGTGTGGACAAAAATAGGGTTTTTGGACAATAATCAATATCTTTATTGTTTTTCAAAAAACTTAATTTTTTTATAGGGTATGTGGTTAAAATAAGTAAAACTTTTTAAAATATATATATGTCATTTTATTTAAAATATTTAAAAAATAAATTAAAGTACATTCAGTTTAACCTACAGTTACGTTAAAAATAAAAATCAATTTTCTTTTGTGTTAGAAATTAAACTAAAAAAATTTTTTATTCGGATTCATGGGCGTAGTTAGGAAGGCTTGGGGGGGCTAAGTCAGCGGCGTAGCGTGCCTGAAGAAGCGGGGGGGGGCCGACAGCTAAAAAGGTCGCCCCTCAAAAATCTTGTGACCAAAAAAAAAACAAAAAAAAAGGTCATCATGTCTTTCGTTTCCTTTGCCCCCCCCCACGCTACGCCACTGGGCTAAGTCCCTTCCAGAAAAATTAAATTAGCAACCCCAAAATAATTATATTGACCATACACACACACACACACATTGCACCCTCAGTTTCTGTGTTATTAAAGATGATTCTAAGAAAGCCATTTTAGGCCTCCACGACTCGGTCCGGGTACGGCCTCTGTTTCCGAATCTGTATTTTTTGATTTTTCTGAATCCGTTTTATAACAAAATTTCTCTGATATAATATCTTTATTTAACCATTCGAAGTAACGGTTTGGAAAATAAATTTTGTTTCGTCCAGATAGCTTCCATTTGAGACTGAGACTTTTGCAAAAATTTAATAATGTCTTATTTAGAATTTGGTTATTTTTGTCAGAACATTCTTCTAAACCCAACAAGGGTTGAATTTTTTTTAAAATATTTAACACCTTCAGATTTTTGTGAGAGGCCTCATTTAACAAGTCTGAATGTTTTATGCTTATGCGTTCTAAAAGTAAAAAAAAAAGTGATAAAATAGTATATTATCTTCTTAGGGACTTAAGTGGCACTTTTATCCCGAGAAGAAAAAATTGTATGTACTATACATGTATGTAGATACTTTAGTCATTTTTGGGCCCCGTTTTTATTAAAACTATTTTGCAACAAAAACAGACTTCCCATTTTTACGTTTTATCTTTGAACGTCACTTTTTATTCACGGGATAAAAAGTTATACTTTATCCCTAAAATTTGCGATAAAAACGCACTTTTGTGCAAAAAAAACTATATTTTTTTTAAATATTCTCCCACACAAACACCAGAATAATTTTTGGCATATATATTTTAAGACTGATAGCAGTATTTTTATAATTTTATTGACTACCTCAAATTATTGTTTTTGTGCGTTCCCATTGACAAAAAACGGCCAATACGATATGCGATTCTAAAATATTTAATTTTCCATTTTGCTCACAGTAGTATAAGGTGACTTATAGCCCATCGCACCGACTATTTTTTTCGTTACTTAGGCTTAAGTGTTCCTTATTACGTCATATTAAGAATATATTAAGAAGCGCTTTAAGCTAAATAACGAAAGAAAAGTCGGTGAGATGGACCCTTAGTACCATAAATATTTTGGGAATTTTTTTAAAAATTATTATCACCTATAACTAAGTTATATATAGAGATCATTGATAACCACTCGCCATCACCGAATAATAAGCCTCACATCTTCTCCAGATTTAGTGCCATTTTTGACACCTTGCTGCCGCCATTTTTGACGTTGATGAGAGCTGTCACAATTTTATATTTGTCCAAATGGCGGCAAGACTGGTTTTAAGGGTTTACCTAAACAGGAGATGATGTGAGGCCTCTCAACCGGGGTGGTAACCAATGTGTTATAAATTATTAGGGTTGAAATATATTATTTAAAAAAATACAGCACCCTTAGTAGCAGCCAGTAGCAAAAAATATTTATGCTACCTTTTTGCTAATTCATTGGACTAATATTTAGGATATATGCCAGACCTTGCAAAACTTTGCAATTTTTTATAACCTTAATAAACTTTCAAAAATATTTTTTTTTGTAAGCATAACAGTTTTAATAAAATAATGACGAATTTTATACTCTTTAATCTTTTTATTCCTGAAATATGTGGAAAATATCTAAAAAAATCTTAGGGCCCGGGCCCCGAGCCCCCCCCCAAGCCTAAGATTTTATCACCCTCCTGGGTGCGCCCATGTTAAATACCTAGATTTAAATATGTAGTTGTTTTCCAAAACCAACCTAAAATAAAAACTTTATTTTTTTCATTTAATTCGTGCATGTTTTCACAATAAATTTAAAGTTCAACCAAAAACTGATGAATATTACCTTCGGTCCATGGTTCAACTGACTTTTTGAATCAGGGCTCTGCGAGCCCCCTTAAGGAATTACCGGCGCTGGGACTGATATCCGCAGGGGCTATTTGGTTTAAAAAAGTGACTTCACACGTCCGCTTATAATCAATCGCCCTGTTTAGTGAAAAAAATTGACCGGACCGATCATCCGTCGCGGATCATCGGTCCCATAGTAAACCGGGTTTTATATCCCTTGGTGCTCTTTGGTTGATTTGCACAAGACGTAGATGAATAGAATCTAAATAAAGCCAAGCGAGACCTCCGCAACGCGATTGATCACGGTCGCGTCTCGTTCACGGCAGGGGCACGTTCGAAAATCGGTCATTACATTGCTCGCATATAACGCGCTCTCTCGCACACAAGCGAATCACCGATTCGGTGTAAATTAGACGAATCTTCGAACGTTCTCCCGTCCGAAAAGCGGAATTTCCAAGCGAACAACGGTCGGTCCGGCCGTTGTTCCACGGGAATTTAGCTTTCATCTAGCCAGCTAGCGCACTGACTTTTTTAAAAAAGGCTCTTTTGCCTCTTCTGCGCCCGGTCTCGTAATACAACATATCAATGTTATTTGTGCCGGTATCTCTTTTGCTGCTTCAGAGATAGAACGGAAAAATACAGACTTGGTTGTTGAGGGCTAAGTAGTAAAATAATGTAAAAAAAGGCTGTATAGGCAGGACGGCATGTCTGAAGATTATTCTCTCATTATTATGAAAACAAGATGTTTTTCTCATTTTAAATGTATAAAAAATAACGAGATAGAATATCGAAATAACATAATGCCAATTTGTTAAAAATCAAAATGGCAAATGACAAAAAATGGTTTGCCGAAAAATGTAATTTAGAGTAGTAGCGCACCCAGGAATTAGTTTGGGGGGGGGGGGCTTGAGACCTCATAATGTCGTATTTCATGCTATTTTTTGCTTTTATTCAAAAATATGTAGAAAATGACTACACAATTTTAGGCTTGGGAGGGACCAGACCCCAAGCCTCCCCCCTGGGCGCGCCCTTGATTTAGAGAGATTAATAGGATACATACATGCTACACAGTAAAAAATTTGGTCTACAATAAAAATACGTTCTTTTCTTGAATAAATTGTTTTACCTTATAACAATTTGTTTTGAATTAAAATATTTTTTTTAGTTCAACGCAGGGTTTAATCAATAAGACTTTATTTTTCTTCTTTAATTGTTTTGCTTCAGCAAACTCCATTTTGTAACAAAGCAAAGTAAGTAATATTTTGGTTCCACAGAAAACGGTGCGTTAGATTAATTCAGTTCCAATTTATAATAAAAACAAGTTCTGTTTCACATAAATAAAAATAAAGAGGCAAGACATTTTTTATGCTGTATCAAGAAAATATTCGCTTGGTGAATAGAAAAGCACAAATTATTTTACTTCAAAGCAATTTGTTTTGATCTAAGATTACCGTGTAGAGGTATTAATAATATTTTTTTATCCCCGGGATGAAAAATGACGGATCAGGAATAAAAAGTTAAAAATCGGGATAACATGTCAGGGGATAAAAAGTAATAATCGGGATGAAAAGAGACATATAAACAAATGAAAAGTAAAAATACTATCAAAAACGCAAAAACCTAAGAAAAATAGAAAAACTTGCAAAAAAGTCAAAAGGTGCAAAAAATTGCGTATAAACCTTGTGATAAAAGTGTCGTTATAATTTTATCTCTCGACAAATTATTGCAGACCACATTAACCCCTCCCTCCGGTCGGGCTACATACTGTTCACCACAGAACAAATAGTGCCACTTTTATCCCATTTCATCCCCTTGTTTTAGGGATATAAAAGTGTCACTTTTTATCGCCGAGATGAAAAGTGACGAATCAGGATCAGGGATAAAATATAAGAAAAAAGCGGTATAAGAAGTGATCGACTTATTAGGTATAATGGATAAAAAGTAAAAATCGGGATGAAAACTGACAAATCTGGGATAAAAATTAAAATATACTAAAAAACTTTACAAAACAGAAAAAAATCTGAAGGAAAGTAACAATAGCGTATAAAACTCGTGATAAAAGTGTTGTTTTATGCCTCGACAAATTGTACAAATTTTTCACCTTGGGATAAAAAGTGCCACTTTAGTAAGTAAATGAAAATGTAATTTTATGGGTAGACGTAACATATTCTGAGAAAAAACTTCATATGAACATACCAGCAACGTCTATGCCTACAACTTACATACAATCATGTCCTAAACAACACGCATAAAGTTCTTATTTGTTCGTGTGTCCTAAAAGCGTCTTAACGTTTGAGATACCTACAAGGTGTTAAAGATTTGCAATAAATATCCTTTTTTATTAATATATGCATGAGCGCACCCAAGGAGGCCTCGGACCTCGGCCCCCCAACCCAAAATTTTTTAAAGCATTTTTGACACAAAAAAGTATCTTCCCTAATACCTCTGGAACCCCCAAAACATCGAATTTCGGACCACATGATATTTAATAATTTATAATGATATCTTTCGCGTTGTGTGGAATTATAATATCAAATTGTCAAATCGGTGTAGAAAGACGGTACGGAAAAGATTTTATTTGCCGCACGTTGCAAAAAATTGGTTTAGAAAATTGTGCGCTTGTAAAAAATATTAGTTTTCCCAATCAGTGCGCAAACTTATATTTTCCCGCAAGCGAAAGCAGTTAAACGACGACAGCTAAAGTTGACAGATAAGCTTTAAGTGCAGGAAAACCACTTTCGGAAGCAATATTTTTTCTTCAAGTTTTCGAACCGGTAAAACAAAAAAAAATTAAATTACACACACACACATTAAACTAAAACTCTAAACTGACAAGACATCGAAAGCCTTATATGGCAAGGTATTTTGGTTGTTAGGGGAACAAAAAGCGCATTAGACACAAAAACGCGTCTATAATAATAATAATATGAAAAAAGTTTTCCTGCACCGTGTGGGCGGGAAAGTGCAACTTTGCGCATAAAAAAATGTGTTTGGTGCAAAGTGCAAGTGCAAAGCTTGCGGTCACTTGGTAAATGGTAACTAAAACTTTAAACTTGTTGTCTATATTATAATAAGAGCACTTTTAGTTGAGAAGATATCAGGCTCTGTTTTTTTTTATGGGAGGTTAAAGCAGGGCTATCAAAACCGACGGGCCATGTTGCTCCACTTTGTTGACGTCACAACGGGGGCTGATTTTTTTTTTTGATGGTCACGTCACGACACAGGTGATTGCCTTTAAAATATTGAAGTTGGAATGACGGTTCATGAGTATTTGATTTTTAAAAAAATAATTCTGGGTTTGAGATTGTTTTTACTATATTCTTGCAGAACATTTTTTTTAAATGTATGGTAATCCTTAATTTTTTAGAGCCGCTTCATTAGCTCACACTAAAATGAAATTTAAAACAGAAGCGAATGTGACAAACTCAGATGACAAAGTCAAATACATGTCAAATATAACAGTTAGCATGCGGTACATGCCGGGTAATTTGAATTTTAAATAAGGAATGCTAAATCTTGAAGATTTTAACCTTTTAATCATCTTCCATCCTTACAAAAGTTTGGTGGAAGATGAGGATGGTCTGAGAATATTTCCCTGAAATTTCGCGGAAATCTGTAGTGCCATTTTGCAAATATCATAAAAAACGTCTGACCTCCCATAAGACGCAATGTAAAATTCAGCCCCCGGAGAACAGCTGATTTTTTTAGGGTCGGGGCCTGTATTTTTTTGTTGGCCTTGGTTAAAGTAATAGCGAATGCTTTTGAGAAAGTTAGTGTGCAAAAAAAATTGCCCCAGTTCAGTTTTAAAAGAATACGAAAGTGCACTAGTGCAACACAAGCTCGGAAAGCCCGTGGCGAAAAATGTTTACTGAGTGCAACACTAGACTTGACAGTTACTCAAAAGAATACAAAAAAATTGCACTAGTGGCGCACCAGTACTGCACTTTTTTCCCAAAAGAATTTACCATAATACTAATCTAAGTATATTAAATATTTTATTTAATTTACCTACTCGCGTGCGGTAAGGTAAGTACTTTACCGCACGCCGTACGGTAAAGTTACTTTTACCGCACGCGCACCACTAAATAACCTTAGCAACGCGTCAATATTTGTTTACATTTCAATCTGACATGTTTATTTATAAATTACATTCATTTAAAAAAAAGGTACTTATAGGTAAAATATTGTACCTAACACATGCGGAAAGTGCCTTTACCGCCCTTAAAGGCTTGATCGATCTCCGCTCCGCGTCGTTCGGCCAACTGCAGTAAAGTATTACTTTCCGCACTTGTTAGGTAAATAACTATTACAGGTTCTACCTATATCGACAATTTCTCAGGAAAAATTGATAACAGAAACTGTCATGCTACTTTTCCACTTGAAAGCGATTTTTGACATTAAAATGCGTTGTTATGATTGGCTTAAATGCAAATGAGGTAAATATCGTGTTAACATTTCCGTTTGTTTCAAAACTGCATTTTTGTTTTTTCCTCATGTTTTTCTTTTATGGGTATTTTCCTTCCTTTTATGCCTACCTACTTCTTCCTTTCAGAAATTCATATAGCTGCTGTGGCAGTCGCGCTCGGCTCCGTCCGCGTCTCGTCGTCGCTTCATAACGAACGCCCGAAGTTCGTTGCATGTTTCTCTCTGTGTGTACGCGCTTCTCATTTCTCGCACAGAACACTGTTTCTCGTATGAAACGGAATCAGAGTGTTGTCGGTTTCGTGCAAATGACAGAATATTTTTGTGGAATTGTGGATTTTCGTTTGTTCTTCGACAAAATTTAACGAGATTTTAAACAATATGGTGTCGAAACACATCCGGTCGCGTTACGTGTGATTTCGTAATGCCAGTGCGTGAATTTTAGTGCAAAACAGCGCGTTTTAGCTGTGTTTTTCTCTTATTACTGGATTAACTTTTATTGGGTACACTGCATCTCGAATATATTAATCGAAGAGCATTCTTTAGTCTTCCTAGCTGGTAAGTTTTCGAAAAAATATATAAAAAACCACACCTAATCAAGCGGTTTTTACCAAATTGCTTAGCTATTTTTCTTTTGTTGCCACAGGATGATTGACTCTACCCATCTTCGTCAGACATTTATTTCTCAAACAGCTGTCTGTCTCGCTCTAATTTGTATTCAAACACCGTCCAGTTTCCTGTCTTTGTTTGACATGCATAAAACTTATTTACGTTTTTGTCAGCGGCAAAAATGCTTACGTATGTTTCCGTGGAAGCCATTTTGAGATTGTCGGGTCCCAATGTCCCTCTATTTATTTCTTTTTAGTGCCTTTTGTGGTTGTTTTTCAATTTTGCCTTTGGGACTGGTTTATGGTTCTTCAAGATAAGATGTGGAATGACATGAAAAGAATTTTTATACTTTTTTGTTGTCTACAAAAAGGGTAAACTCGAGGATAAAAATATTTTTTGACGAATTTTCCACAGTAACCTAGGTATTTAGAAAAAACAAAAGAAATTGCTTGTTTATTTTGTAACCTATCCTATTTTGAAATTTTCTAAAATACAAAATACTAGTTTAATTTTTTCATATGAAAACAAAAGTCAACTCCAGGTGATGAAGTCAAATTCTTCTAGGATTAGGGCCAACAATAAAAAAGAGGCCTCAGTCCAGAAAAATTCAAATGATTTCTTAGCAGGGTGATTCATATAGGGTCCTCAATAGGGTCTTATTGGAGGATCGAGGTTTTTTTTGCTATATTTTATATAATATGTATGAATAAAATATCAGTGTATAGGTATTGTATTGTATTCGAAAGTGGTGGCAGGCCCTACTGGACCTCCATGCACTGTGACCACATATGGATCTATTGTGGCCACATACCCACATACTGAGTTTGACTAAAGTGGCATATTTTTTTTCCACCCAGCACATAAAAAAACTCTGCAGATTACAACAATAAATAATTTAGGCTAAACACTTTGGCTCAAAGATATACCACTAAGGCCTCAGCAATATCAGTGTATAGGTACCTATATATCAAAAATGGGTTTTTAGGGAGCTTTGAAACTTTTACCTTCCTAACCTGGACATGAATGTTTAAAGAAAGCAAGTTGTTTTCAATTAATAAAAAAAAAATGGGGGAATGCCAAAAATGTGTGATTTGAGTGTATTGTCTGTTCAGCCCATGATAGCTCCTGAGCCTCTTAACAAATTTTCATGAGGTTCTCATGAAAAATAGTGTTAGACACTGTAACGAGCTGAAAGAAGTTTGGTCAAATATAAATAATGCTAAATACAGTTTTTACCACTTAAAAAATTGAAAAAATGCCAACTTTTTAACAGCATCACATCAATAATTTGTGTTATAATCAGAAACTTCATAGCAGCTTTCATTTCTGAGATGAGAGGTTTATATGAGGCAGTGGCGTATATAGAAAAAAGTTTCGGGGGGGGGGGGGGCGAGACCTCATGAGGCCGTATTTTATGCTAATTTATGTTTGGGGGGTGGGACGTCCAGTTCAGTTCAGTTTTATTTGAAAAAACTTTTTAGTTTTTCCAGGGGGCATAATTAGTAATTACACCCCACTACCCTCCTCAAATTGGTGCTTGTAGCAAAATCTTAGGGCTAAAAACTAGGTGATCAGATAGTAACTCGGAATTAAACTAATCTCATAAGTCTTTTTAATAACCTAATTGTTAAGTAATAACTTTTTATTTAATTATTTACTTATTAATTAGTCATAAATTTATGATCTTATCATTGAACACAAACATATCAGAACATCTTGAAAAAGCCTAAGAAATATTTCCAAATTAACCAGATTCACAAATCAAATTTTATTTATTACAAAAGCCTAACAACCACAAACACAACAATTTTTTTAGAGATAATAAAGGTACTTCCCTGTTTTGTGTTTGTGGCACAAAAGAAGAACTCTGGTGAAAGATTTAAAAAAGCAACTGTATTCAACCTACCTGTTAATCTATCAACTCTAGACCCAGGCAGAGTGATCACGAAGTCTTTAGGGCTCTTCTGAAGCTGAGCCTTTGCAGCACCTTTGCAGAGAAAGATGTTGATATATTGCAAATTTCACAAGAGAAATATTTTTTAACCACAGAACATCAAAGGGATCCTCCACAGGACACCGAATTCTCAACTGCAAAAAGTTTTTCTTTACAGTGGACCAGTGAAATTCAGCTGTTTTGCATTGATGAGCAAGAGTGCATTTATGTTAATTATTTTATGTCAGATTTTTATGCTAGGTATATTTTAAAAATATAAAAAGAAATGAAAAAAAAAACACCACGATAAAAATACGCTTTTTGGAATTTTTCATAATTTTAACTTTCCTAGCCCGCGCAGCAATGACTATGTGTACTTCTGACACGAAAGCTCCTAAACCGCTAAACCGATTTTCATAAAATTTTTGGGTAAAATAGTTTTCGACACTTTAACAAGCTGATTAGATTTTGGTCAAAATCCATTAATGCTAATGACAGTTTTCTGACAAATAAATAATTGAAAAATTGCTAACTTGTCAATGGAGCATCACATCCATATTCGGTTTTCGGACTTAAAACTTTGTAGGAGCTTTAGTTTCCGAGATATTTACAAAAAAACTGTCCTCAAACCTGATATATCATGGCTTCACTTAAAGTTTGCATTAGCCTATTAAGGCTAGCTAGGAAGCATCATGGATCCATTTATTTTTCCTTAGAAACTATCGCTACATATACCCGGAATTTTTATCGGAATAGAAAACAATCATTTTTAGTGTACGAATTCTTTAAATCGGTAAGAATGAGCATCTCCAATAGATATGGGGAAATCAAGTTAAATTGCGTGCGCCGTTTGACTTTCACCCGATTTTGAGGGAATACTCCATTAAGAATCAAGATTTTTCCTGAAAGACCACCGAGGAGCTCGGTGAGGACCTACTTTTGTATGGATGTACAGATATCAACACAGACGTCAGAACGACATTGGTCATTTATTTGAAAAGAAAGTCCAAATTATACATTTTTTACGTTTAATCTCAAACTTTTGGCCGAGTACACACTGAACACTGGCATCGCCAAGAGGAAGGATGGGGGGAAGCTCTCCCATATCCCCTTCAATGTTGCCGAACAGTTGGGTAATTTAGGATGAGTAATAGAGGAAAATTGATCAAAATGGAGAGGACGTTTTTTTTATCACAATTTTTTTTCACCAGTGTGGAATAAGATATCTACACTGGTTTAATCAAGAAAATGTAACCACCTCCTCAATCAGAAAGAATCACAGAAGACCAACAAAAGAATGATGGGTGGTTAGTCTTCTACATTCGCTAGCTGATGTAACGATAAGCCGTACCTCCCAAAGACACTGCACATGCGCACTTGACCAAATCGTTTGTCTTGTCATGATGCGTGCCGTGGTTATTAGTCCCTAATTTTAGTTAACTACGGGTTTCACTTCCATACCCGTTTTTAACTTAATAGGATCACTTATCAATAACTTATTATCTTTGTTTTTTACTTAAATGAAAAAAGAGAGAGAGATTCTTTTGTTTACAGGGTCAAGGTATCTGTCTCAAATTAGTATACTATACTTGGACGAGGTCGTCTTAATCACTTTTTTTTCCGAGGGGTAGGACACTCCTAAAATAGGTGTTCAAATTTTGAAATACTTTAAAATAACAAAAAAAGTGAAAAATGTGTATTTGAGAAATAGGTGTACAAATTTTGGAGAGTGTCCTAGTTCTTGTTCTTATTTAAAAAATAAAGGGAGAGATGCCTTTCTCGGCGATAATTTATACTAACGAATAGAGCATCAGATTAGTTGTTGGATTGCAAATTGCACTTGTTGCAAATTTATGGAGCTGACCTGGGTGGTGCAAGGTCAAGGGGCAGAGCCAGGAAAGCATTCTTAAATTAAAAACAAATTTTTAAAAACTTGTGCCAAATCAAACGAAACGGTCTCTAGTGGCAATGGTAAACATTTTAGAAAATTGTGGAATAATAATCTTTCAGTGTTCCATGCACAAATGTGGTGATTGAAAGATTATTTAGTTGCATTAACAATTTAATACAAAAATTAATATAAAAGAAAACTGCACTGAAATTTATTCAAAATTAAAAATAAATAATATAATTTAACTTTTAAAAATATATAGGTGTACCTATTTAAATTAAAAAAATATGCATTTTGTTTAATCTGGGAGCACGGCAGTGCCCCGCCAAGGTAGCGTAAACTGCTGTACCATCTTTTCTTGAAACACTTCAGCCCATATTTGACCTATCTAAAACTTCAGAATGAGCTACGAAACTCAAACGTTGCAAAGTTGTAGATCTTCATGAACTTCCATAAAGTAGTAAAGTAGTTACGAAATTTCAAAAAAGTCGAAATTGCCAAAGCTGAAATTTGGCAGACTGAATTATGACCAAACTCTTGGAAAAAATAACAAATCCCCAAAATTATAATTTACTCCCCTCCCCTATACATGTAAAGTTATGTAAAAGTAACATTGCCCACTTGCAGAAGCGCTAGAGGGCTGAGCTTTGGCAGACTGACAGGAAATATGATAAAACTATAAAAAAAATTTAAAAACCAAAAAAAACCTTTCAAAAAGGAGTGAAATCATAACAAAAACATTTCATGTAAAAAAGCCAAGTACGCGAAAATGGTATTCTGTAAAAAGAATTAAGATAAAAGTAAAACCAAGTTCTCTAATACAAATTTTAAAATGAAAGGTTCTTACTAGTTTAGAAAGTTTTTCTAAACTTTGCTATTACGGCTGCAAATGACTCTTACGCAAAGTGCTTTACTTTACTTTACTTTACTTTCTTTATTGTCCAAAAAGATGATCAATACAATCACACAGACAACGTCTAAAACTAGGATCTAAGCCTAAATCTAATCTAGAAAAAATTTTTACATTTTGCTTATTTATTCTATGTTGACACAAAATAAAATGTATAAAATGTCACTATTGTTAAAATATTGGCTTATAGAAAAATAAATTATAAGTTAAAAAGACAGATACAAAGGTTAAAAGACAGATTAAAATAGTAGATACAAATTAAATAATATAATGTGTTTTTTTTTCAATTAAAGTTAAAGTCATAATAGCATTTAAGTTTTAGGTACTGAACAGTTTCCCTTCTGAATTTTTGATGGTCTTGTATTTCTTTAATATTTGATGGCAAAGTTTCAAAAGTTTTTATTGATCTGTACTGGGGACCCTTTTCACTTTTCAAAGAAAGTGGAGTTATGAGCTGGAATTCGTAGGTTATCTCTGAATCTTGTGGAAATGTGCATATTATTATATCGACTGGAGTTTTTTACAAATAATTCTGGGTTTTTTTAACCAATGTTACTAGAGCTAGAAAATACAAATATGGAGCTGTAAGTACTGCAAGCTTTTTAAAGTAGGGCAAGCATGACACTTGGGGATGCAAATTATAGATACATCTTATAATGCGGTTTTGCGCTATAAAAACACGATTTGCAGCGGTCGAGGAGCCCCAAAAGAGGATACCATAGCTTATTGCAGATTGTACAATTGCATTGTAAAAAAGTTTAATTATTTCATGAGATAATTTATCTCGCAATCTCCTTATAACAGCACAGCTGCTGCTTAATCTTGATACTAGTTTCTCAGTTGTTTTAACCCAGCTAAGTGTTTGATCAAGTTGTGTTCCAAGAAAGTCAACATTTTCTACTATTGGTATCGTTCTTAGGCTACCCCTAACATATAAAGATGCATTATTACTTTTGTTTTTTGATAGTCCTGTTTTTTCAGTATTCAGTCTTAGGTTGTGCTTTTTACACCATTCTTCCATTTCGTGTGTGGCTTGCGAACAGAGTCTGGACAGTTCCTCGGCAGACCGACCCGTCAACAGCACCGTACTGTCGTCAGCAAACTGGCAGATCAGTCCCACGACAAACCCATCACATAAACTGTTGCTAAAATGAACATAAAGAAGTTTTGCTGTAATAGCAACGTTTAAAAAACATTTCCAATTTACTAAGAACCTTTTATTTTGAAATTTGTATTGGAGAACTTGGCTTTACTTTTAATTCAATTATTTTTACGGAATACCATTTTCGCGTACTTGGCTTTTTTTACATGAAATGTTTTTGTTATGATTAACGCTATCTCTATTCTTTCCCCTTCTGAGGGTGTCCTGTATTGAGGCCTAAAAAATCTGGTTCCCTAACTTAAACAACAAAATAAAAACCAAACATTATGCGAAATAATATAAAAGTTAACAGAGGATGTTTCCAAAAGCTATTATCGCGTAATTTAGTTCAGCTGTGAATCCCGAAAACCTCGTTGGGATGAAAACAACAAAAAAAGTGTTTTGTGGATTCGTGAAAATGTTTGGAAATTAAACCGGTACGTGGGTGCCATATTGATTTTGTCGGAAAGTAACGCTCGGGGAATTTTTTATAGGTAAATAACGAGTAAATGCCCAGTGGGATGAGAAAGAGTATTTATTTGTTTTTCAATTTTGTCTTGATTCAGAGGGGCAAATAATATAGAAACGACAAAAAAGTACACTGTTAGGTTGACGGTTGTACGAAAAAAATAGGCATTTTTAGTTTAAAACGCAAGGATAGTTTTGTTTTAGGACGCATAGAGCAGGACGCTGATTCTTGATGGCCCGTGAGGTGAGGCGAGCTAAGTTTTTACTGTCACGGGTGAACCTGGAACGCTTTCAGCATCTTTTTACATGAGGAAATAAATCCACCGGTGTGAGCGCTCACCTCATTTTACCTCACGGGCCGTCAATAATAAACGTCCAGAGACGTGAGCAGGAAACAGTGAGCAGAGGCAATATCATATTAGAATCCGTCTACGGTTTCGTGCGTTCGTTTGACCTACAACCCAACCAATTTTCGTTTAGATGCTTTGGTAGTTTGTTTACTGCAGTGTTCACAATAGGGATGGGCGGAACCACGGTGGATAGAATAGACCGGTGTTCGGATCACGTAAGTTGGCGGCATATGGGAAACTTTTTTATTATTAGCTTTACGAAAAAAAGTTATTCTTCATAAAAAGTTCTGCATGGTCCAAAACCTAAAATGCAACCATCAGATGTTAAATTTTTTCAGTCATATTACGAGGTTTGTCAAAAAATGTGATTTTTGCTTAGAGTAAAGTACCTTTCTTTTTGACAAAATTGAAAATTGTTATAAAGAAAAGATGTTTAGAATTAAAAATAGCTTTCAAATATTCAACATTGTTTATTTACATGAAAAAAATATTTTTTTCTACATTTTCTCTGCGATTATATTGGAAATTTAAGTTTGCACATTAATGCATTGCATTTATTAATTATAAATTTTTTTAATGTAAATAAACAATGTTGAATATTTGAAAGCTATTTTTAACTCTAAACATCTTTTCTTTATAAAAATTTTCGATATTGTCAAAAAGAAAGGTACTTCACTCTAGAGCAAAAATCAAATTTTTTGACAAACCTCGTAATATGACTGAAAAAATTTAACATCTGATAGTTGCATTTTAGGTTTTGGACCATGCAGAACTTTTTATGAAGAATAACTTTTTTTCGTAAAGCTAATAATAAAAAAGTTTCCCATATGCCGCCAACTTACGTTTACACACTGTATATGTCGAATTTTCCACGTCACTGGTGGTCCAGCTGATTTTTGTAAACAAAAGTTAGATCTGTTATGAACAACGGAACAACTAATATTTTTTGAAAACTAAGGCCATTTTTCTACTGTTTTCTAGTACACCTTTATAAAATGAAATTTTCTAGATGTATTGTCGTTATTTTTTTTAGCCCGCTTTATTTTTTATTACACAAAACTTAAACTACAAGTCAAACTGAATTCGATCGTTTAATATCAAAGGTGAACCGAGCACTACTGGGTAGTAAACAAAGAGGTATGTCAGCGGATAATTTTTGAAGCTGAAACGAACACATTCATTTCTTCGAATTTTAGTTTTTGTGTAAAGAGAAATGAAGCGGGCTAAAAAAAATAACGACTGGTGTGTCTAAAAATATTATTTTATAAGAATATACTAAAAAATAGTTCGAAAATTGTCTTAGTTTTCAAAAAAATCAAAAAATATTAGTTGTTCATATCATTTCTAACTTTCGTTTCTAAAAATCAGCTGGCCCACCAGAGACGTGAAAATTCGACATATATTTATAAGATCTGAACACCGGTATATTCTATCCACCGTAGGGCGGAACAGCGTATTTTTAGGAACAGGTACAAATTGTTCCGGTTCCAGAAAAACCTGTTCCGAAAATTCTGCTCCTGTTCCGAACTGGACTGGTCAAAATAGCGTGGCGTGCCTTACGGCGCGGGGGGTCGAATGCTGCAAAGGGTGTCCATAAAAATTTTGCGACCAAAAAAAAAAAGAAAAAAAAAGGTCATCAGGTCTTTACTTTTCTCTTTTTGTTCTTCGAAAGCCGATTTACCGCCCCCTCGAAAAAACTGTTCCGACAAAACGGAACAACTTGACAAACCTGTTCCGACCTGTTCCGAGTAAAAACGTGTTCCGAAAAGAACAGGTACTGCTCCGAGAGCCCATCCCTAGTTCACAATATCGTTAAAAGTTCTGTGTAAAAAATTGAAGGTGTTTTTTATAATTTTTTTTGCCTGCTGTGGTTTGTCGTGTCCAATTTTCATCTACAGCAGTGTGTGTACTGCAGGTAGCAGGCTTAGAATCGGTGTAAGTTATTGTCTTTTTATCCAAAATATTACCTATACCTAGAGTCCCTGTATGTGGACATATAAGTTCATTCCATAATTTTTGAGATAACTGTTTGATAGTATTCAGGTTACCATAACAAATAGAATAGGCCAGCGAAAAAAAATCGTAAAAAGTTATCCCAAAAATAATGATATGGACATACAGGGACACTACCTATACCTAGATGCAAATGCAAGAAAAATTAAAAGAAAAACGAACTTAACTCTTTTAGAGCTGTTTTTATCACATAGGCTTTATTTGGTCAGGCGAAATACCATTGTTGTGATTCTTCTACATAAGAAACAATGAGCTTTTTAATTGTTGGATTCTGTCTGCCATCTTGGAATTTAAGATGGTGGATAAAAAAATATTTTGAATCAAAAGTCTAATGAATTCCTTACAAAGTGCAGTACTGCGGGGGGACAACAAAAAAGTTAATATTACAACTTATTACACGCGGAGTTGATTACCCCATTGTGTCTGAATCGCCCTCAAGGTATTTTTCTTATTATTGCCCTGAAACCCCCAGAAAAAATAAAGACCCTTAGGACTATTTATCTGCAGCTGGTCTAGATATTAGGGCGTTAAATCCTTGACTGGAAGGGTGGGTTTCTCCGCTCTATTTAATTTAGATATGAGCATGAAGCAGTGGCGTGCAGTGCTAATCAAAGCAGGGCAGGTAAAAATTCACATTGTTTTAACACTTACACGCTTTTTATTATAGCTATTAATTATGAAATCGAGATGTTCTGCCCGAGGGGTGAACAGCTCTCACAATCGGTGTACACATTTCTCACAATCTTTACACAATCCCTCCCAATCACTCACAATCTGTCACAATCTTACCACAATCCTTCACAATCCCTCACAATCCTTCACCATCCCTCACAATCTTTACACAATCCCTCCCAATCTTACCACAATCCCTCACAATCTTTCACAATCCTTCATCCCACAATCCTTCACAATCTTTACACAATCTGTCCCAATCACTCACAATCTTACCACAACCCCTCACAATCTGACCACAGTCTTTCACAATCCCTCGCAAAGGAACCTAGAGACATGATGACCTTTTTTTTTGGTCGCAAGAATTTTTGATGGGCTGTCGTCCCCCCGCCCCGTCATGCACGCTACACCGCTGCACAGTCCTCCACAATCCCTTACAATCTTACCACAATCCCTCACAATCTTAGCAAAAGATTTGAGGATTTTCACTATCGGTGTACACATTTTGGGTTAGCTTTTCACCCCTTGATTCTGCCCGAATATGGAAGGCAGGTAACTAGCAAAAAAAACAAAATACGTTTTTTGTTACCTACCAGTTAACCAGCCAGTTAATCTTAAATTATTTTATATTTTGCGCCCACATTCCACCTAAAAGAAGTAATTTAATAATTTTCTCGAAAAACTAAACCTTTGCTAGGTAGATTTTCCATAAATTTGTTAATTTGCGGATTCCATCTTTCTCTATAGTGGGCAGAATTAATTTTAACCAAGCAAAGCACACGCATGCATATGCATGTGCAAGGGATGCGGACCTAACACGTGATGCCTCCTTGTTCTGTCTCTCTCATTCTTACAGCGCCAGCGGTCTGCAGAATCAAACTTCTGTCAAAAATCCAAAAATGCTTAGCCTTTTTTTATCCCAATAGCCATAATAGAAATAAATCACACCGCCCTCTACAAAATTCTTATGGAACAGCTATAAGGAAAATATTAGATAAGAAATGCGCGATAATGCAGTATATGCAATTAATATTTCTTACGACGTATTTAGAATAAAAATTAATGAAAAAATGCTTAATATGGATATTTTTGTTGAATATGTCATGAGGTTCAAGTTACTTAAAATATGATGATGTGAAAAAAAAGTGTTTTAAATTTTATCTCTCTTTTTATATTTTCCATATGGGCACGTTACTAAAACTTAACCTCAGTCTTTATCTAACCTAAATTCAAAACGTCAGTGTGATACTTATGGTTGTATAGCTACTGTAAATTTTTTAACTCAACGAATCAGTCAGTTTTTACAACTTTTAAAGAAAATTATTTCAACAAGAATGCCTTGCCGAGTTGATTTCGGTTTTCGGTAATGAAGCACCACATCACTCGACAGTTTCTCGCTGGTATATGGAGAATTCAAGCGTGGACGGATTACCCTTAGTGCATTGGCGGTGCGTGTTGTAAAACTTTGGGGGAGCACACCCAAAAAAAAATTGCGGCGTAAGCGAAAAATTTTTGTAGTGCCATGCCCAACTTTTTGGGCCATCGAGTAACTACGAAATCAGAACAATACGGCCCGACCGATAACGCTAAGGGCACTAATTTAAGGTGCACGTAAGCTAGTTTTAAGTAAAATTTGGGAGTGCACAAGTATATGTACACTTATGGAGGAACCTGCCTGCCTTAGCCACGATCCAAGGCCAGGGCACCAAAACCGGCTGTTACCCACGAAAACATCGATGCTGTGCGCATGCTTATCACGGAAGATCGACATGTGACATATCGCGAGATTGAGGCTTCATTGGGGATTTCAAAGACCTCAATTATTCAAAGAGATTTGCATGAAGAATTAGAGGTAAGAAAATTAGTTTCCCGCCGGATATCTGTTAATCGAAGACAGAAAGTGAGGCAGAGAACTCCAAAAACGTGTACAGCATTGTCAGTGGCGATAA
Organism: Aspidapion aeneum; assembly: GCA_963576565.1. Lineage (NCBI taxonomy): Eukaryota > Metazoa > Arthropoda > Insecta > Coleoptera > Brentidae > Aspidapion > Aspidapion aeneum. The sequence goes on from OY755038.1 coordinate 202,664,436, forward strand.
ATCATGGATTTACCCGAACCGAACCGAACCGTCAGTGTTTGGGTGTTCCAAGATGAAGAAAAGCCAACAAACGTCATCCGTTCTCGAAGTGTATCCAAAAATCGCGACATTTGCTTCAAAAGCAGGTCATGTTGCAACAATTCCTCTGAAAGATCAAATGACTGTTACTGCCGATTGCTACATCACCATTTGTTTGCCGAAAGTCATCGCTGAGCTTCGAAAAACGAACCCCAAACGACGAATCATGCTCTACCAAGAAAATGCAAGTTCGCACAAAGCACAAAAAACCATTGAATTTTTAACCCAACAAAACGTCGAATTGTTGGACCATCCTCCATACAGTCCCGATTTAAGTCCCAAGATTTCTATACATTTCCGAAAATCAAGAATGGGCTACGTGGTCAAAGGTTTCAGTTGCCAGAGGAAGCAGTCGACGCCTTCAAGAATGTAATTTTGACAGTAACGCGGGGTCTACACAACGTTTTGCCTGACGTTTTACTTGATCAGGTAAAACGGATCAGGCAAAACCTTTTGTGTAGACAATAAAACGTACTAGGACTGAAGTCGGACCTGTTGAACTGATCGGTAGAGGCTTTGTTTCCGGTAAAACGTCAGTTTTAGCGGCATTTCTTGTGGTAGTGCATACAATTATAATTCCTTTCGAGTGCAACTTAGAAGTTGGTATACGAACCGTCCGACATTAGATAAGATACTTTTCCTCCCTCCACTAATTTTTAATATGTTTTAAACAAATAGTCCCGACATGTTTCGTAAGCAGAAACTTACATCTTCAGGGGACATTATCAAACTAAATCAGCACAACATTTTGAAAAACTGGTTAAAAAACTATGTTTAGCTACTGAAACGGTTAAGTCATAGACATTTAAAACAAAAAACATTATTGACAAAAGCAGTGCTTCCTCCATGGTGTATCAAAAACTGATCTAAAAACGTACGTTAAAACTATCAAGTGTGTACGCTAGTCTTTCAACTGTCATACTTGACCCTTTTGACTGACAGGCAAGACGTAAAGTAAAATGATATGTCTAGACCGGGCTTAACGAGTGAAAGCTTTGACAACTGGTTTGAGCGCGTGGAGAATAGTTCTAGAAACAATAAAGTCTTTAAAAGTTATCTACTATTTTATTCCTGCTGTATATACAAAACTTAAATGACAACCCTCGTACTATAGGTATATCGAAAAAATTACTGAAACGGGGGTATATTTTTGCTACCATATAAGAGTAGTTTGCATGTCTTGCACCCATAAAGGTAAAACGAGCTTTTTGGAAAATTAATTGCAGAATGAGTTCCTTTAAAGCCTGGGGGTTTGACGGTGGAGACCGAAGCTTGTCACGCTTGATCGGATTATATCCTTTATGGCATCCCCCTTCTCATTCATTATTGCCATTTTACTATCTAGACACCCTTTATAAAAATTGTCTGCAAAACAGTCAATTACTGTAAATAAATAATTGATTACCCAGAATAGAGATGCTTAAATTAATTTGTAGCAACATTTAAAAACTAAGGAAGATGGGTTGTATTAGTTTAGGCCCTACGTCTGAGATTTGAGCGATATTCTGCGTATTAATGAGACAACTACCCGAGGGGTCATCAGCTTTCAACAGTACTGTACAAATTTCACAACAGGACCCGACAGTATCACGACAGGACCCAACAGTACTCGACAGTACACGACAGTACCCAACAGTACTCGACAGTACCCAACAGTACTCGACAGTACACGACAGTACCCAACAGTACACGACAGTACCTAACAGTACTCAACAGGACCCAACACTACTCGACAGTACCCAACAGTACTCAACAGTACACGACAGGACCCAACAGTACTCGACAGTACCCCACACCCAACAGTACTCGACAGTACCCAACAGTACTCAACAGTACACGACAGGACCCAACAGTACTCGACAGTACACGACAGTACCCAACAGTACTGAACAGGACCCAACAGTACTCGACAGTACACGACAGTACCCAACAGTACTCAACAGGACCCAACAGTACTCGACACTACCATGGGCGCACCCAGGGGGGGCCCCGGGGTCCGGGCCCCCCACAAGCCTTAGATTTTTTAATATATTCTACATACTTGATGATTAAACATGAAAAATACCTTAAAATTTGACACCAGGAGGCTTCGGGCCCCCCTCGCAACTACCCCAAGCAGTGGCGTAGTTGCAAAAAGACATGATGACCTTTTTTTTTGGTGGCAACTTTTTTGAGGGCGCGCTTTGTAGCTGTCGGGCCCCCCCACACATGATGACCTTGTTTTTTTTTTGTTTTTTTTTTGTTCTTCTTCGTAGCTGTCGGGCCCCCCCAAGACACATTCCTGGGTGCGCTACTGACACTACACGACAGGACCCAACAGTACACGACAGTACTCAACAGGACCCAACAGTACACGACAGTACTCAACAGGACCCAACAGTACTCGACAGGACCCAACAGTACTCGACAGTACCCAACAGTACTCAACAGGACCCAACAGTACACGACAGGACCCAAGTCCTGTTGGACGCTGTACAAAATTTTAGGGTGCCGATGACCCCTCGCAACTACCCCAAACATTTTACGATGGGAAACAAGCCCCCGCCAGGGAGGCCCCCTCCTTAAACGTGCTTTTTGGTAGTATTTTGCTAATAATCATTTTTCTAGCTCACACAGCAATGGCTAGATAAGATATGACTTTCGACGACAAAACAAATTTTTTTTTTTAATAACGCCGAAAATGTGATATTTGGGTCTATTTTGACCTGTCTTAGCAATATTATTCGTGATGTCTGTCATTTTGGGTCGCGGATTTTACACTTTGTTACCGTTATTGTTATTACTGAGTCTGCGCACTAACAGCTTCTCGCTCCTTTTCGTTATTTACGGTAACGGTGCCCGTTACTTACGGTGGGCGTCCTTTAATGTTACCGTTATTTTTTAAGGTAAGTTTTGTATTGTTTTTTTAATGCTGTTGAATTTTTCGTAGTTCGAAGTTCGGTAGTTTGGTTGTGTGCTAATAGGCTAGCATGAATCAGATCCGTCACGGATCCATTTTTTCAGTACCAAAAAAGGGTAAATTTTTATTATTTCTTGTGGTATCCGTTCTTTATCCTCGTTTGGGTGTCCTTTGTACTCCTTAGCTGCCAAGCTTAAGGCGGGCAATTAGGACACCTGAAGGAGGTAAAAGGAATTAAGCTCTCAATTTAAAAAAGTCATTTTGAAATACAGTAAATCCATCATAAAACGGCACCGACTGACTTCTACTTACAATTCACAATCAACGCTTCTAGTACAGTAGACTCGCGTTGGTGTGAACACACGCTTATGTGAACCTCCCAGTAGTGTGAACAGTGAAGATCAATGTATTATAGTAGTATAAAGAATAACGAGTCTAGATCGTATAAAAACGGAAAAGAGGTGTTATTCAAATGGTAAAATTTAGGGGAATTACTGAGAATTACTCAGTTTTAATTCGTTTTTGTGTAAATACTAGTACCATTTCATGTTTTGCTTTGTAAAATGGTAAAAACCAAGAAGTTTTTAATTCTTGCTCCCAGAGGTAAGTTTGGAAGGCGAATCTGAGAACGATCTGAAGACACCTAAAAAAGTAGCAGTAAAGTAGGTTTTGGAATCACTTTAAGTGGTTACATTATAGTTAGAAACAAACAACATATGGAGACCGAGCGGTAGCCATTGGTCAGCTAGATAAGTACGGATTATGTAAATTTTGAAGTTTCATAAAAATTCATAATTGTAGTATTTGTCGATACTTTAAATTGTCATTTTCAGCAGAAACTTATAGATTTGCTCTAAATTATAAGAATAGTTACATTTAAAAGTTGATAGGTATGGATTTATTATATCTTACCAATAATATTTCGGTTTTAGAATAGACCTTCCGTGGTGTGAACGGTCTCCATGGTATGAACGTGCAGATTTTTTTCGTGTTCACACTAGCGCGAGTCTACTCTATTAATACGTTAATCATGACAAAATAAAATCTTAGTTGTAAAAGCACTTAATTGGAGTCAGTTAACTACCTAGCAACGCACGTGCAAGCCAATTAGCTCAAATTTCAGGAACATTCACCATCATGCTGGGGCACACACATACCTAATATCTGAGTCGCCGGTGGGTCCATTTCGGGTGTTCCCACTCGAGCGGAACGAATATTCGTACGAGCAGCGGCGCGGCGGCTCCATAAGGTCATTTGATCAATGACCTTCAAAAATAATGTCTCTTATAATGAGTTTAATAATTTATGATATACACCATATATACACTAAAGTTTGCTGAAGACCAAGTAATTGTAGCTAATGATAAAGAAGACATGGAGTATATGATGAGAAAGTTAACGGACGAATATCAAAAGTGGGGGTTAATAGTGAACGTGGACAAGACACAGTACTTAGGTATTGGAGAGGAATCAAGTGAGTTAGAACTAGACAATCGGCAAACAATATCTCCATGCAATGAGTATGTATACTCGGGTGTCACATTTGATGAGATAGGAACAGACTGTAAAGAACTGGAAAAAAGAATAGTAAAAGCAATAGATGGCTGGGAACATTCCATTTTCACATTTTTCAAGCAAGGCATTTCTTCTCTTAAATCAAACTTATTAATTTCTTATTTAGAAAGCCATATTTTCATGTTTCCAGCAAAAAACAATACTTTTTAAAAACAACAAGGCTTTAATTTTCTCAACTCGAAAGAAGTAATTTTCTCGGCTTGAAATAAGCGTTATCTCAATTTGAAATATTTTATTGTATTAAAAGCGCACTCTATCTTCTCTTTACTATATTTTCGGTTTTGTAGCTTTTGGTTATCTAACTAACGACTACATAACCGAGTTCTAAGGAAAAACTAAAAGTATACTACAGTGCCGTGCGGGAAAGTTACTTTTTATACGACTGTCTTGTAAAAGGGGGTTTTGCGCACGGAGAACACGATCTGAAAATTGCATTTTTGCGCACGCCTAGGTCATTTCTGCATACGGGTCTCCCGTCATTGTGATTTTTGTTGTTGTCACCCATCAATATAAGTTGGCTTAGTTCCGTAGCAACCGTCACTGCTCGTATGTTTTGTTGATTAGATACGCCAAAAAATTGTTGAATTTTTAAAGTTTTGTTGTAAAAATGTCGGAAATAAAAACAAGTTAAATTAAAATTTGATTTTTCTTTCTTTATTAGCAGTCGTATAAAAAGTATTGTAAAAAACTCGTTTGAAAACCTCTTTGCACACTCCCTCGACTTGTAGACCTCGCCTTCGACTCGGTCTACCAAACTGTCTCGATTGTATGCAAAGAGTCGTTTTCAAACCTTGTTGTTTAATAGTTATTTAAACAACAAACACATTCTATTTAAATGAATTAACCTTCGAGTCCCTGAACTGTACGCACCTGTACGAAAGTTATGATGCACGAAACAGAACGATTTTGTTTGCGCTCAAAAGTAAACTCTTGAAAAAGGAAAATACGTATATTTATGTTGTAATATCTACTACACTTACACTTAGGCTAATATAGGCAAACAAAAATCTACAAAGGAGTTTTATTAGGAATAATAAATTAAATACCGGATTTGATGCGGTCAGAATTTTGACCACTAATTATTCCAAAAAAAAAACAAATTGTCATTCTGAGTTTTTATCGTAAAAACGATATAAAAGATCGTACTTAATAACACTATCTTTTATGACTTTAAATTCGTCAAATCAATTAATTTTTTGTTTATTCCGATAAATCAAGATTGTGATACCGTGAACACTTTAAAAGAAACCAAAATAAAAAGATCGCACGAGAAATGTTCAATCTTGCAAAATGTCGCCCATTTGGCTTCTTGACAAGAGTATTTGGCGTGGAATTGAGAATTCAGACTGCCTCGAGGGACTTGGAGACTGCCTGTCCTGCGGTTAGGTAAATAAAATTTTAGGAAAAAGCAAAAGTAAAAAAATACTAGGTCATTGTTTTAAAAAGCATCAGAAATGCGATCTAAATATATTAAAGCAAGCAAGCTCGTGTAGATTGAAGCGAATATTGTTCAAAACATGCAAATCCTGGATATTCCGCGGATAGTCGCGAGCAGAAGATATGAGGGGTGAATGTTATATTACAAATAATTTTTTCATCGACTATTAACACCCCTAGATTTTGACCCAGATCCGCGCTTGCCAGGTATCTACCTACACTGCCTTTATTTTAGTGTAGAATAACAGATACTTACGTAAGTAACATATGAAATTTAAAACAAATTTGTGAAGGTGTAAAGTTAAACGACTAAACAAAAAGTTTAACGGGTAAATAATCTTCAACTGGGAGACTCTGCATTTCTGATTTTTAATGATTCAGCTCGACCATAACCAAAAAATGAAATAAGATGAACTTTGTTTATATTTTGTTAAGTTCGGCGTTTGGCTACAATGTATAAAATAATTTAAAAAAAAACGTCGATTTTAGCATCTTTACAAAAAAAACGGCGATATTTTGACACGTGTGCAAAATTTTAGGTAATTATATAAGTTTGCTCGTCAACTATAATATATCTGCTCATTGTACCAAATTTCAAAAATGTATCCCGATAGGGAGCTTGATTGTTATTTTTAAAACGTTGAAACGGTAAAAAAGTACCCTTTTTAAAAAAAACATGGCCTACTAGAATAAGTAATTGCATACAGAGCGCCACCCCGCAGATAGACAAATGTGATATTTTTTTATTTAGAAATATATAAGAAACAAACTGTATTACCAGATATAATCTGCTTCAGTAGAAATGGGAATGTTATGAGGTAAAAACTGACAAAATTGAAATAAAACCAAAAGACACCAAATAGGCATTTTTAATATTTCTCATTACTTGTGTGGCTTATCCTTGTATCTAGAATTTTTTTTTTGTGAAAGAACCCTAAACCTACTTTAAGCTGGTGCTTAATTCATTTAAATGATTAAAATGATTTTAAAGAAAATTTGATTACTCCAAGTCAATATCTTCAAGAAAATGCGATTTTGCTCGGTTTTTGGCATCACAAAAACTTATTGTGTTTCCCCTGTAGCATATTTTATTTTTTATGATTTTTTAGTAGCAGAGAAACCCCAAAAACTTTCTGTTGAAAATTGAAAAAATAAAATATATATTTTTTTAAAAATATCAAATTTTCTAGAAAAACTAAATACTTGCTCATATTTTTTCATAATTTCAAAAAAAATTGTAATAATGTAATTCATCATGTTATTAGACATTTTAACAGCTTTTAAAAAATGTAGGCAGCATATACAGTTTAGTCCCGGTTGTGAAGAAATATAATAAATAAGAAACTTATGTTTGAAGAAATTCCGTATCTCAGTAAATCGCCTCTGCGCCACAGAAAAGTTAACAAAAAACTTAACGGAGTAGGTTTTTGGAACCGTGGAAGGGTACTGTATATGTGTACAAAGTTTGGAAGAGTTTTTTGCCTGCTCTAGGACATTCGGACCGAATAACAAGATAAAAATTCGTTAGTTCGGTTTGGTTTGGCTTGTGCAATTTCGAACTTCTATCAAAATTTCCGCTTTCCCCACAAATTTCTGAATATTAATTGTTTTCATTTGTTTTAGGTAAGTGTTAATGTGTCATCCAAGAAGAAGCTGGAAAAAAATAGATAAATACCTGGAATGGAAGTAAGGTATATTGTAAATTTTTTTAGTTTGCTGTAATTTTTAGAAAAAAATCCCGAAAGATTACTAAAAAGTCATTCGATTTTTTAAAAATCGAATTGTATGAAAAAGTAGAATCAATGCGTATCTTGGTGTTTTTAAAAATATTATACTACCGTCGTCCCTAAGAAGAAAACCGGATGTAGAAATTTTATGTTTTGAAAAAAAACTGGTTTAAAATGCATAGTTTTTTATTATCTTATAATTTTGAAACAAAAATTTTAAAAAATAAAACCGCATCACTTTTATTTTAAAATTATTAGACAATAAAAAGTATAAAACTTTTAACCCGGTTTTCTCAAAACGTAAAATTTCTTCATGCGGCTTTCCTCTTAGGGACGGAACTATACAGGATGTAGCAATAAGTTATCTAGAAAACTATTTAGCTAAAAAAACTGTTTTTATTAAAATGCAAATCAAAATATTGATGAAAATAAATAAAAATCACATTTCCATTTAAATATCCGTTGCAATAATTGTCAAAAACTCGTGCTGAACATGCGCCCTATTATTATTGAGCAAAATTTATATTTTAATATTTTTTTGCAAAATGTTTTTTTTTTTTTTTAATAACGATTTTGGCACAGCGTCTATAAAAGTTTAGAAGTCACCAAATGATAATTTTTTTCCTACAAATGATAAATTGGCACTTTTGCTCTATCACGAATAACTGTTTTATTTAGTGCCAGCCTTAAGCCCCTCATAGCCACACATGCATATCGTACGTTTTGTCTGTACAGTTTCAAGTCGTCATGCAAGATGGAGTGTGTATGGTATCAAGTCTTCCGTTTTATTGATTGTGTTCCGTCAATGGTCTTTGTGTTCTGTCAATTGTTTGGCTTGAAGAAAATCAGCTATGTCTTCGGTTTTGTTGATTGTGTTTCCTCAATGGTCTTTGTGTTGTGTCAATTGTTTGGCTTGAAGCAAATCAGCTATGCACACCTATGTTAACCTGCCATGCAACCCATGCTTATCGTACGTTTTACCACAAAGTGTTTTTACTGTACAAGTAAAACGGAAGACAATACTGCGTGTCTATGGGGGCCTTTAGAGTAATAATTACTTTAACGTGTCAGCTGTAATTTTTTGTTGGCACTGTAAAATTAAATTTTGTTGAAATGCGACCAATAATTGTAAAATGACGATATTTATTACACTGTACCTATTATAATAGATCAGTTGCTTTAACTTGGATATTTGTCATTTTCTTACAGAAATCATGATCAAATTCCTTTTTCATTATTTTTTTGCTATATAAAGCAATAATCACAAAAAAAACAATGCAAAAAATCAAAAGAATCTGGAACGAAACACCTCCCCAACAGAAAACAAATATAGAATGCAAAATCGTTAGTTAAAAAAGTGACAGCTCAGCTGACAAATTTCAACAAACTGTCAAAATAAGACCGCCGTTACATAAATACTGCATGGCTTTATTTGTGCACTAACAAAGTTTAGCATAATTTTTATTAACCCATTTACATTATATTATATTATATTACAGTAACACATATGTGGCGTCAAAAAAAATAACTCCGCTACTTCATGTTTAACATTGGGTCAATGGTATCGTCCATATTGTAAGCCAAAAATTCTCAAATTTTTAATAAAAATATACTGCTAGAATTATTAGTGCTAGACGTTATTCCACTTGCAATAAGTCTCTATTTATGTCTGGTTATTGAACCAAATTAAGTACCGACAAGTTATAATCTTAAGTGTCGTATCGATTTTATTCAAATGAGCGTTAAGTATAATTATTTAAATAATATGCTAAGCCTCTTAAAAGAAAGGAGACCGGTTAGCATTTTGATGTTTAAATGATTTAACCCACCGAAATTATAATTGAAACAAAAAAACCTTCACAGCACCGGTCATGCAATACGTTACAAAAATATCGATGCTTAAATTACTTAAATTATTTTTTACGTTTACATTGAACATACTCAATTAATATTTAAAGTGGTCACAACACCAGTAAGAATTTCTTAAAAGTAACAGCAACGTACCCCGCTACGTCGCAGTAAACCGACACCGACGTGCCCACGTGGTATTTCTCTAAGTGGAAACCAATTTCTCGCTATGATTACGTAGTCACACCCGCGAAGAGCGAACACATGGCGACCACACTACTGTATCACATGAAAGTAGCTACTACGTCGGTCGGAGGGCTGCGTTTTTCCGTAATGGCCCAAAAAGAGCGGAGTAGTTAAAAATAATATTAGGGACTTATTGGAATAAAACCTGACTTTTACATTACATACATAACATTATTATTACACAATATGGTGACCACAACAGTAAACAAAGTCGCTAAGTTTTTTAGTTTGGTTATGGCTATAATATGTACTAGTAAACATAGTCGCTATGTTATCTAAAAGTGTGAGATTTTACGAGCAAAAAATGAACATTCAACTATGACGTAAATTTTTATGTAAAACATGTATCATTTGTATTACAAAAAAATTGTTTTTTGCTATGTGATGCAATTTTTTGTTGTGGTTGTTAAGGTTATGTTGTCATAATCGGCAGTTATCTCCACTAAATGGCGTTTAATATGAACATTTGGTTAAGATTTAATCAAATTGTGCATAAAATAGAATGTCTCTTTAATCTAGGCTCAAAAAACGAAAATAAAAAAAAACAATTTCTCTAATAATAGTGGAGAGGGCTACTTGACTGTAGTTCCGCTTTTAAAGTCTCAAAAAGTGTTTTTTTTTCTACTTTACCATATCCTATTGTTACGGGTTCACAACGACAAAGAAACGAGCAAATGTCAAAAAACCATATGTCAATTTATTTCGACAACTCAATGTACAAAAATGTCACTAAAAGTCACTAATAACTCACTACTGAAATCGGTCTATTAACTTCGTGTTAATATCTCGCGATTACTACAGATCGTTATCTCTGACTGACTAGTTAGGCGATGCCCACTCGCTTATATACCTATCTTTCCTTTTTCGGCGTCTAGAACAGTCGCGTATACAAGCGAGCGCAAGTCACAGATAACGCAACTAAAACCTAGACTAATAATATTATTATTATGTTGTATATTATGGTACTTAAGGACACCAGATACTATGTTCAACTTATTCCCTTAGCAAAAAAGACTCATTTCAGCTTCATAGTGCCTAAAAATTGCTAATAAAATTAAACGCATCCTAAAAAAAATCAATAAATTGTAATAACAAAAAAAGTTGAAATATTGAGATGCGTCTTTTTGGCATTGAACGGCAGTACACTAAACCTAAATAAATTATAACTATAAAATTTAAATCACTTAAAAACAGTATATTACTCCCATAAACCGAAAATAAACATCAAAACCCCCCGTCTAGCTACACAAATAGTGAGTGTCACAAAACAGTTTTACATTGTTGGAGACCTAAACACTTACACTACATTAATTTTTAAAAAATGTATGGCATTCGCATGTAAACAAGGTAATTATTTAAATTACTGTTAAGCCGCTGGTAACAGGTTTAATGTCCCAGCTTGATATCCAGTGATCAGTGAGTTAAAACAACGGATTTAAAAGATACTGTAGAAGTAGTATTAATAATTACAACACGCAGTTCTGACCAAGTTTCTTTTTGGAATTGGTTGTTGGAACCAATAATATCTCTAATAAATTAAAACTATTATTTTCTTTATTGTATAGGTATTCAAAATAAGTACTTATGTTTTGGAAACGAATCAAGTGAGTTAGAACTAGACAATGTACAAACAATATCTCCATGCGATGAGTATGTATATTTGGGTGTCACATTTGATAAGAGAGGAACAGACTGTAAAGAACTGGAAAAAAAATAGTAAAAACAAAAAAGGCTATTGGATGTCTTAGCAGTATTTTATGGAGAAGAAATAAAAAAGAATGTAAAATTTAACATATATGAAAGAATGGTGAAAAGCACGCTATTGTATGGAATGGAGACTTGTCGCGTAACAGAAAAATACAAAACAAAAATGGAAAGTGTCGAAATGGATGCAATAAGAAGATCAATGAGAATATCTAGAACAGATCATATAAGAAATGAAATCATAAAAGAAAGAATGGGAATCGGGGGAAGCATAACGGATAACATCACTAAAAGGCAACGGATAAACGACGAAAGATTACCATAGCAGGTCCTACAATTGCAACCAATAGGGCACAGAAAAAGAGGGCGTCCTAAACTAGAATGGCAACAGTCAATCCAAAAATCAATGAGTCAAAAAAACCTGACAGCAGATGATTGTCAGGATCAAACGAGGTGGAGAATAGGCATCGGACAACGTAGAAAAACGTTTTAAACCGACATAGTAGTAGTATTCAAAATAAACAAATAGGTAAATTTTATTATTTTCCTATGGCAGCATCTTTTGGATCCTCCCTCGTATTGGGCAAGGAATTCGCGCTTTACGATCAAAGCCGAATCAACCCCATATTTTGTCTCTGGCCGAGCCCTTGCGGTTTCGATATTTCCCTCTCTTTCAGACCCTGTCTATAAAACCATACTTAAATAACCCGCAAAATAACGTTCATGGAATTTGCTGCCCATAAAGCAGTCCTGGAATATGAATCTTATTTACCTAGTGTATAGTTCATTCCAAAATTTTTGGTATAACTTTTTGATAGTAATCAGCTGTTACCATAACAAATAACATAGACCAGCGAAAAAAAATCGTAAGAAGTTGTCCCAAAAATAATGGTATGGACCTTACGAGAAACGATTTCATGGCTTGTTTATTTGAGATTTTTTTCTAATTTTATTACAAGCTTTTATTTAGCTTCAGATGTTCTGTCTAACTATCTAACTAACTATCTAACTAATTATCTATCAAATCTTGTGAAGCGTTTTTGACACACATCCGATTTGGATGATATTTGGTACACACATAGTGGTCCCATGACAATACAACATTAAGAAAAAAATATGACACCCTTCCCATTATCCGATTTGGATGAAATTTGGTATACATATAGTGGTCCGATGACAAAACAACATTGAAAAAAAAATCCTACCACTCCTACCCCCACCCCCATCTATAGAAAAATGCGTTTTTGACACACTTCCCATTATCCGATTTGGATGAAATTTGGTATACATATAGTGGTCCGATAACAATACAACAATAATGAAAAAATGTCCTCCCACCCCTACCCCCACCCCATTCCATAAAAAATGCGTTTTTGACACACTTCACTTCAAATGACTTTTATAAAATTTGGTATATGCATAAAGGTCCGATGGCAATGCAGCCCAAACAAAAAATATATTTCTACCTCTACCCCCACCCTCTCCTTCCCCTAATAGAAAAATGAGTTTCCAAATAACTCACGATCAGCGATTTCATTATAATCTAGAATAAACTCTTATGTTCTGTTATTGAACAAATCTTTTCATTTAATAGAGTAGATAGCTGAGGCTAAAAAGTAGAAAATAAATTGGTAAAAAAAAATTTTTAAGTCACAAACTTTTATAAAATGCACTAAAATTTAAAAAATTATTTTCTAACATTCTAATATTATCATAATAATAAAAGCGATGGCCGCAAATCAAAGCATAAGTTAATCTAAATTTGTGATCTAAACACTTAAAGAATATTCAACATAGCAGGTCATCAAAGATATGTTTGATGTGCCGCAATGTTATGCCATTGCCATACCTATGTCAGAGAAATGCTGGGGTATCTTGGGTCGGGTTGGGTGGATTTGGTAGCTCTGCACTTTTCTGCTAGATTGATTCTTGCAAATAGTGATATTTAATTGATACGGATATCTTATCGTGCTAACATCGTCAAAATTTCCATCAGTCGGCCATCGCTTTTATTATTATGATAATATTAGAATCTTAGAAAATTATTTTTTAATTTTTAGTGCATTTTATAAAAGCTTGTGACTTAAAAAAAAATTTTTACCAATTTATATACAGTAAAGTCCGGATACAGTGAACTCGAAGATTGCACGGAAACTGGTTCGCTATATCCAAGGTTTACTATAGGAACATAGACTATTGTATACCTAAGTAAAAATTTTTTTGGTTATTTTGAACGGGGTTCGTTATAAGCGAGTGTTCATTATAAACGGGTTCGCTATATGCGAACTTCACTGTAGTTAAAAACTTGAAATGACTGTAAATTTTGTGTTATCCTCGGATGTCTTAAACAAGACATCCGTGATTAGCACATGTGTAAATAGTTTTATGATGTTTCTGGTGCAAAAAATAAAACTATTTAAAAACAAGTGACAATAGGGCAATACCTCTTTTATAGTAGTTTAATGTGTTTTGGTCCAGAAGGTAGGAAGTTATATCGCGTGGCCAGCCTTCTATCTAGGGGTAGGATTTTTGCATTGGCCATAAGGATTGCATGGGAGAAAAGAAATGCATTAAACCAACGTTGCCGGTTGAGCAAAAATATCAGTATATGCCGCGACTCAATTCGCGAAAGGTTAATTTAGTCAGCTTTGTGTAAGTGACAAACGAGGCTATACATAACCAGAATAATACATTAAAATTCTGCTTGTTCATAAAAGTAATTCACTTACTTTTACGTTACATTATTTTCGTTTCACATTCACTAAAGTCAATTTTTTTTTGAAGGATAACTTACCAATCTAGAAGTGAGTTACCTATTATTTAATTTTAGTTTTTTAATGCATTTTTAGTCCAACGTGTGACGCAACGTGGGTAGAGTACGCGTTAGAGGGCGAGACCCTAGGGGGTGGTAGAGGTGGTATGAAGCCACAAAAGTAGATCCTGATTGAGTACTTTTCCTAGACAAATATGAAAATTATGAGTAGCAGTTCCTCTTAATCCACAAATGAACATTTGAAAAAAGGAGCAGGCATTTCTTGAGTAAATGCGTCGGAGACAAAATTTTCAGAAAATATTGGAGCAATAATACTTTAAATGCTCGCATGCGGAAATAGATACAAAGCGAACTTTTTTCATAACTCAAAACCTACACACATAAAAAAAAATGTCTTCAGTCAATGCAAATTGCTTTGACCCAAGAAAAAATCTGCACGAAAACGACATTTTCTTAACAAAAAAAACTATTCTCTTGAACTGCTGGTTTCCGTTGAAAATAAAAGTTGCATTTATCCAAGAAAATTGATTTGTTTTGAATGGAAGCGGCAACCTTCTTGTTTTGTGTGTTCTAGTATTATGGAATAAATCACCATTTTCGTTTTGAGATGCCGCATATTTTGAGTTAAAAAATTGAAAGTCTTTAGGCAAAGTAAAGCTTTATTTGTGTTAAGAAGATATTAGTAAGACATGTTATATCTTGCTTCAAAACCACTTTTTCTTCGCTAAAGGCAGTTTGTTTTAAACCAAAACATTTTACCAAGACAATTATTTTTTTTTTCACAAAACAAACGGTTTGCTTAGATGAAAAGAAAACATTTTGTTCGGAGACTTTTGCTTTTGGGTCAAGATAATTTTTTCAAGAAAACTACTTTTCTTAACTGAAGAACTTCTTTTTTTCTGTGCAGAAGATAGTTTGAATCCGGAAAAATAAGCCGCAGGTAGCAAAAATCTTTTCACGTTAATTATCTTTTTAGAACAATGCTGCACTTTTTGTCAAAGAGCGACATGCACCACAGGCAAAAATGTTTTAAATCCAGATTTTTAAACAAAAGTCGATGCCAAAATCTAATGCCACCAAAAGACTTTTGTATCTTATTGGGTCAAAATCGTTTAAGGTGTTCTTGATTTATCGTGTGTATTCAAACAGCCAATTTATTTTATTCGCCGATTTCTGTGTTTTAGGACCTAAAACTCACATTTAATAAAATTAAAAAATTTAATTTTTACGTTTTTAGTAGAGTCCACCTCTTGTATGGTGGACTAAACATCAAGTCATGTAATAATTCTTGCAATAAGCAAATGTTTCAGTTTGTCCGCCCTTTGATGACTGCGACCACTTGCGTCTGTAGTTATTTATCAAGGATAACATTTGGCAACGCTGGAACGCTTTCGGCGGGAATCGGTCGTATTGCGGTCTCTTATTAACATGCTATACTCTATCTGTTTTTATACTCTTATAAGCGTATAAAAAAGGATGAACAAATGGAAAGCAAGAAGTCAGTGAGGGAGCAAAGACGCGCATATTCAGGAGCGTTTGCCGGTGTGACTCAAAATTCATTAATAGTTTTTTATTACTAAACAGGAGCAATCACAGTAAGATATCCACTTTTAAAAGACGAAGCAATAGTCATTAATATTTATTTCGTTATTTTAGCTTTAATCAGGAAACATTAAGTTGATAAAAATTCAATTTTTTAATAATTTTTTCTTACACAATAACCTTGCTCTTTTATTAAAGTGGCCCTTAAATGCCGCTCAAGTGTGTTTCGTGAAGCCAATCTCCTGGCGGCGGCTCACGAAGTCAAGTTGCTAAAAGTCACCATACACTATCCAGGAAACAGAATAGGGTACAACATTTTTGGGGGTAGGGATGTACGACAGCCCTAAACCTCTTGCCTTCTACTGGTTTCAGTCTGCAGAAAAAAGTATTTGGCACGTTTTACTACTCCTTTTAAAATTTTGTTTTTGCTCCTAAATTAAGCATTTTCACATTTTCTAAATTATGAAAAAGTGAAAGAAATAAATAAAAAAGTAATTGTCAACTACTTTTTTTATTTTGCAAGTAGGAAATTTATAATTAAGTTATTTTTTGTTGTAATTAATTACACAGTTTTCTAAGTACATTCCTGTAAAGTAATTTGTAATCTAATAGTTACTTTTCAAAGTATTGGTATAAGACCAAGAAATTTGTTATCCATAAAGTTGAATTTATGGAATATTTTGTTTGTGCGTGTAGTAACCTCCTTTAACATTTTTGCCATGTTATAAAGCTCTACCTGTACACTTAACTATGGATTCGCAGTATTGATTATTAGTCATACAGTTCAAATGATATCTAAGAGATGGCGCTACATCAATTAAAATCAAGGGGTTTTAAGGATTTTCTTAAATTTTTCTTCTTAATTTAATAATCTTCTCTCACATGCATCGCCGTCTTTGGCCTACTCAGCCGGTAAGAGTAACGTCAATAGATCGTGAAAAGAAAACCATTTTCTTGAATTGCTAACTTGAGAACAGCGCTAAACTATTTATCTCTCTTAGTGCCATTTATTTAAATAGCGATCTTACTTCAATTCACATATTTTTCAATGGCCAAACGATCGTTGAAGAACCCTGTATGTGGACTTGTTCACGCGGTATCTTAAAAGGTAGAATGCACGTAGTTTTAGGCAGTTTTTCGCGTATAATTTTGACCTAAGCTTAAGCGATGTTGTCATAATATGTGGTTTGTGATGAGTGATGACAGAGAATGACCCTTCTATATTAAAATCCACGAGTCTTTAGTTGCGGTTAGACTGTTTCTTTCAATACGAATTCAAGAAGGCCCCTTTGTATTCTATTAGCTTTTTATGTTCAGAACAGCAAACTCGATACCAATTCATGATAAAGATTCAAGTTCAGTTAGTATAAAATCACATTCTTTATTTCTTGGGTAAATGCGAATGGAGATTATCTTCTACAGGTATATTATCATTTTTAATGGTCTTTTCTTTTAAAAGGCTTTTGAGCAGTTTGAGTACCAATTCTTGTATACATTTATTACCTGGTCTTTCCGTTTTTGCTTTGTTATCAGATGGAATTCACAATTATTACCCTTAAATTTTATGATTAGACACTTAAAGTGGATAAGTACGCAATTCATATCGCGTTGTCGTATTCGTAACTAAAGTCGGTACGTTATAAGAAGTCGGATATCGGATTATATCTCCAAAAAATGTTATCGCTTTTTGAACAGTAAGTCAGTTAAGTTAGAATGCCCTCGCTGTACTTGATCGTACCAGACATCCCACTGGTTCACTGTATTCGGCATAATATGAGTGGGCTAAATCAGCGGTCTTAAAACAAAATTATTTAAGAATCCGTTTAGTCGAGATTCAAACTTATCGCAGAGCTTTGAAATTTGGCACATTAATAGGCATCGACAGACTAAATCGAAATGGATTCTTGCATTTTTTCGATTTGAGCCCCCCACTCCCCGCTATAGGCATAAATATGTCGAAACAGAAAATTTGACATGGCGTAGTTAGTTTACACCTGGAAGACACAATTTAACGGTAATGATTTATGATTTTTTTGCAAGCCAGACAATAGCGCATTGTCGGCGTCTTAAAATATGACACAAATTTTAATGGTTTTTTGGAAAAAACTCAAAAAGTACCAAACTAATCTAAAATCTGATATTTATAGATCTTGGTAGGCCCTATCTATAAAGTTATTCTAAATTTTTCATTTTAACGTCTCTGTTTCGAGATATAGGCAAATAATTGAAATGTAAAAGAATGCTGTTTTTGAAAAACACAGGGACCTATTGCGCGTCAATGCACTAAGTGAGCGACATCTAAAACCAAAAATTAATTTTTTTGACCGTAGAAATAGGTTCAGCCAAGGGCTGTCAAGTTACCGGGTCTAGAAAAAAAATAGTTTCTGAGATATGACCCTTCAAAATTGTACATAAAAACGCTGATATCTTAAAAACGACTGAGCATCGTATCGATATGCGGTTTTCGGTATATAGTAGACTACATTTTGCTCAATAATTTGTGTTATAACCAAAAACTCCGTAAGAGCTTTAGTTTCTGAAATGAAAACTGTTTTCAAGGCTGATATATCATGGCTTCACTTGAAGTGGGCTAATGCTAGCTAGGAAGGTATCAGATCCGTCATGGATCCATTTATTTAAATAAAAGTAAACATGAATAATCAAGAAAAGGTAGAAATAGTAAATTGCAATCCCAAATTTTTTAAACAACCTGAACAACTGAGAAGTGATGACAATTTTGAGAAAAAGAGTTAGACATACTTCTGGCTATTCAAGAAAACCCCAAAGAAATCATTATCAGCACGTTTACAAGAAAAATACTAAAAAAGCACAAACTCAAACCTTTTAAGCCAAAATTTATTCACACTTTAATAGAAAGAGATTTGAATCAGCGCTGGGATTTTTGTGCATGGCTTTTAGAATGTTTAGAAAATAAAAGAGTTTTTTTGAAAAAAAATTGTTTTACTGATGAAGCAGTATTTACAACAAACGGGATATTTAGCTCTTGAAATTCTGGGTATTGGAGCACTGAGAATCCACATTGGTCGGTAGAGTGTCGTAGCCAGTCAGAATTAGATGGATGCTGGGACGGACACGAAAAGACCTCGGACTGCTGATAGGTACTCTAACCGGACATAACCGGTTGAGGAGGCACATGACACGTATAGGAGTCGAGAATGACCCTACCTCTCCAGCCTGTGGACAGGAAGAAGAGACATCAAGACACCTCGTGGCAGAATGCGAGGCCTACGCAAGGATGAGACAACAGGCACTCGGAGCGCCAATTCTGAGCGAGGAAGAACGGTACATGCTCAAATGGGCAGACTTACTGGACTTTGTAAAGAGAACAGGAAGGCCCAATGAGTTACCCGACCATCAAAGGGAAGTGCAGAGAGTGGGTTAAGGAACAGACTTGGGGCATGGCAAAAAGGGCCTACTCTGGCCTACTTGTCAGACCTGCGGGTCAACCCCCCTACTACTACTACTACTACTAGCCAGTACTCTGAAAAGGTTAATGTTTGGTGTAGGATATAAGATACAAGGTAAATCATTCATTCTTTTTGATTTACCTTGTATCTTGTAGTCAGTTTGATTACTGCAGTCAGGCAAGCCACGCTGAGGATAGAAATGCTTTTTTCCGAAACACCGGTGTCCGTGGTTAACTTTAATCCTTTGAAATTGCCTTTTATCCCTTGTTAACTCATTGTTTTCGATTCCGAACCGACGCCGTGGAGACGGTGATAGCATGGTCTGGTTGAACTGTGACGAAATGTCTTTCTTCCTTATAGACCGGTGGACGTTTCCTTCCCGCCATGGACTTAGTTTACTTGGTTTGGTGTCGTTTCACTCGTTGAATGCAACATAGGTTCGGTTCGGTTACAAATTGATTTTGAAGATTAATTCTAATTCATGATCCCTTTTTAATCTGTTTAAATGTCTGGTTTATAATAGTCTACCTATTTAGCTGCTTTAAAAAACTCGTTTGTTAGAAGAAGAAGCAAATCGCCAAACAAAAGCAGGGAGCTGTAACAGCTAACTAAACACAATAAAAACCCTCACATATACAAAACCACTTCTAAATATTAGAGTTAACATTTTCACCCCATACGGTAGGGTTGCTTTATATTAAGTATTCAAGCAGAGTAATAAGGGTGGATGAAAAAATGGGTTTTATTAGGGCTTAAAATTTTAAGAGGGTAGGGAGAGTATCAAGGGTTAAGAATTTTTTATCATATTTTAAAATATATAATGTAAAAAAGTTTTTATCTTTTGGATATGATATTTGGATTAATGCGTCCTAAATTTTGGAAAGTTGCAGAAATTATCGGGATTCCAAAGCCAGGAAAGCCACCCCATGAGGCTATCTTTGCTGCCAATTATATCCAAAAAAAATATTACTTCTAAGAATAAAACCATTCATAGAAAGAGAAGAAATTATTCCATCTCATCAATTTGAATTTCGGGACAAGCATTCAGCGATAGATTAAATACAAAGAACTACTAATATAATAGAAAAAGCACTAGAAGAGGGAAACGTTTATTCTGAAGTCCTTCCAGATGTAGCACAAGCATTTGACAAAGTATGGCATAAAGGCCTAAATTTTAAACTAAAACGTTTTCTGCCAAAACAATATTCTAATATTTTGGAATCATACATATCTGATAGACATTTCAGAGTAAAACAGGAAGATTCATACTCAAATTTAAGAGAAATTCAAGCAGGCGTGCTCCAGGATAGGGTATACAATGATATTTATACTTGTGATATCCCAAAACCAGAAAAATATCACTTCGTAACATTTGCCGATGATACTGGTTTATTGACGGTAGAAAAGTCTATTGATGATTCAATACAAAAACTTCAGGGTGCAGTCACCAAAGTTCACATTGGATCACGAAGTGACGAATAAAATTAAATGAAACCAAATCAATTCATGTTGATTTTACAAATAAAAGTATAAATTACATACAAATCACAATTAACAACACTCCCGTACCATATTCAAATAAGGCGAAATATCTCGGTATGACACTTGATGCCAAATTGCGCTGGAGAGCACATATTAAGAAAAAAAAATAGAACTTGAGATAATGTATTGAAAAATGAACTGGCTAATTTGAAGGAAGTCCAATTTAACAATTCATAACAAGTTAGTCCTTTAAAGAGAAATATTGAAACTGGTATTAACGTATGGTTCAACTATTGGGTTGTACTAAAGAGAGTATCGTCCTAGTTTTACAGATACTTCAAAATAAAGTATTAAGAAACATTGTGAATGCACTTGGTACGTTAGAAATAGTGACCTTCATCGGAACCTAAAAATGTAGCAGAGATTATCAAAAATTATGCAAAAAGGCATGAAGATAGACTCTATCGACATGTGAATGTGGAAGCAATTGAGCTACAAGACAATACATGCTAGACTAAAAAGAGTTAAGAGGTGTTTGAGCCAGTGAACTAAATGAAATATATAAAACAAAATAATGCTTTAAATACAATACAAATGTGAATTGCCGATGAAGCAAAGTGGGGAGAACTGTTGAGCTAACTTTAAGTTTAAAGTGAGGATGGGTTAGCGGGAAATACGGAAAGCGTTAGAGATTTAGGCCTCTTTATTTTTTGGCGACGTTTCGACGGTAGTTTTCCATCTTTTTCTTTGAAAATAAAGGGGTGTTACATCTCTCACGTTGTCCTTATTTCCGGCTAACCTTTCCTCACTGTAAAATCTAAGGACGTCAACTTAAATTTAACTTTTCTAGTAATTTAAGTTAAAACAAAATTGCTATAATTAGTCTTCAAACAAGTTTTCGTGGCTAATCGGGTAAAAAGAAGTTTTTGTTTCTTTCATATTTTTTTGTGGGTAGCTCGAAAGCTTAACCTCTCGGGGGTCCAAGATCTAATGGACACCTAATAAGTGCTGACAGTTTACTGTTTCGTCCTTATGGGACTTCTCAGAACACTGTTTGGTCAATGTTACATCCTTGCGAAGTTAATTAGACGGTTTTGTCTCTAATCCTATGTCTATAGTGAGAAAACCCTCGCAAGAAGCGCCATCTACCGAGATACGAGAGAAACTAGAACGATTAGCCACGAAAACTTGTTTGATTTTTAAATTCACGGGTACTAAAATTCACGTTTATTAGTCTTGTCTTATTGACCAGATTGTAATACAACAAACACAGTGTTGGTTGACAAATAAAAAATATATTTTGGATATTCCATATACAATGGTGACTCGATAATCCGTACACGCGATATTCCGGATGCTTCGGTAGTCCGGATAGCCTCAGCAGTCCATAGAGGTATTCGGTAATCCGGATTTTACTTGATTCAATAATCCGGACTCGCGTTTTTTCCAGAAAATGCTTTATATTTCACATAATAATGCAGGTTTTAGCATGTCATTTGGTTGGTTTAATGCGGCGTGTGGTGCCAAAGGCCGCATTCAGAAGTTCTCAACTAGCTTTTCGGGCAAGGGCAAGGGCAATCAATGGGTCCAATCAAAAGGAACCATAAAACTTTAACCACAAAAGAGAAGTCAGAGATTTCTGATGCACTAAAAAATGATAGCGTTACTGGAAAAGCATTAGCTCTGGAGTATGGTGGATACATCAACAATCAGCGATATTGGAAAAAATTAAAGGCTTTATATTCAATTCTTTGAAAATCCATGTATGTTTTTTTAATCGCGCGGGGAAAGTAGTGGATGTGTGCAGATAGGACATTACATTTTTTGTTATTAAAAAAATGTCCTCAACAATCCGGATTTCTTGATAATTAGGATCGGCCCGGTTTGAATTAATCCGGATTATTGATTCACCACTGTAGTTCTATTATACTCTATCCACGCGGTTATTGCCAAACAAAAGTAAAATAAATGTTTGTAAACCGAAAACGGAGAGCCTTTACAAATTTTTTGCCTTGCCTATTAGATAGATTGTTGTTTTTTATTTTATCACAGAAAAGCTTATAAGTGTGCTTTTATCGATCGATTCCGCCACGCCTTACAAATGGAATAAAAATGAAATGGTTAAAGCAGGTCTTTCAAAGTCGAAGTTAAAAATGTTGCATGCTGGCAAACATAAACTTCTCAAACGTGAAAGAAAAAGCACATAATGACGTCAAGGAAAACAAATTGATAGGTGTAGCAAGTATAATTTCGAGCGACTAAAATAACACGTTCAGAATTCAGAAAGGCTAATTACGACCGGCTCTCGTATTATTAATGACATTAAAAGTCAATTAGTACACGGTTACTTGACTTTGTTCTTTATTTATTTAGAACACATTTAGGTACCTACTTGCTGACTTGGAAATAGACACCTTTTAAATTTAATTTGCTTGGTTTTTTATTAACATAATTTTACTATAAAGGATGATTCTAGCAAAAGTGGGCTATATGGATATCATTTTTGGTCATTGCCTTTAAATAACAGTACAGCACAGTAAATAATTTTGTTTTTTTAAATTTATGTAACTAATTAGGTGTAAGCTAAGAAACATTTATTTTCCCGAATTTTAGGAATTATTGCATAAAAATTCCAGAGGGATGAGTACCAGAGGAATGAGTTTTTTAATGGTTTTCCAATTTAAATCAAAATCTATTTAGACTACTTAACTAAGTTTTATATAAACAAAGTTTCTATACTTATAATTTTAAAACAATCAACAAAAAATTATACTGTTGATATCAGTCGAATATTTGCTTACCAGAGGAATGATAATTGAAGCGTTCCTTTTTGATTTCTGAAAATAAAAAGATCTATAACTTAAACCAAACTAAAGTTGACATTATCTGTCACAACTTGTCACCCTCACAAGTAAATTAGATATCCTGGGCCGTTTCTTTCTCTAGAAATTAACCGGTGGTATTCACAAATATTGTGTTATTAAAAATGGAGCACGTGTAAAATTGTAAAATTTTCCGGGGAAGATGTAAATTCGGATTTTCAAAAATATGACTGCAAACTTAAGTTTTATCAATTTGTTGATAAATAGTTAAGACTTGGTTAAATATTATTTATTAGGATATTTTTTTCAATTTGAGTTTTTAATATTTGGTTTGGGACTACACCAGAAATTATAAACTTTTTATACATTAAACTCAAATGCTCCATAAAGAAAACATTTCGTTTTAAATCCTATAACTAAAACTATGCTTCATTTGCAGTCTGTGTTTGAAAAATATGCATTCCCACTCCACAGCACCATTTTTGTAGAATCATCCATAATTTAATTATTGAAATGAAAAGGAGTGCCAGAAATATAGAGACTCATAACACTCACCTACAAAAAGCATATGATACCGTTCCAGTAGAAAAATTGTGGACAGTGTTAGAGCAAACTAATATCACTCATACAGACATAAAAGCGATAAAAGAACTATACAAAGGGTCAAAATCTAAAATTAAAATTGGAAATCGACTTTCAAAAGAATTCCTGGTACAGAGATGTTGTATCTCTCCAACTCTTTTTAAAATATATATCGCAGTTGCTCTCAAAAACTGGAGACGTAAAGTACACGGCATGGGAATTCAACTTAACGACCGATTTACCATATATACACACTACAGTTTACTGACGACGAAGTAGTTGTAGCTAATGATAAAGAAGACATGGAGTATATGATGAAAAAGTTAACGGAAGAATACCAAAAGTGGGGATTAACAGTGAACGTAGACAAGACACAGTACTTACGTATTAGAAACGAATCAAGTGAGTTAGAACTAGACAATGGGCAAACAATATCTCCATACAATGAATATGTTTACTTGGGTGTCACATTTGATAAGACAGGAACAGACTGTAAAGAACTAGAAAAAAAATAGTGAAAGCAAAAAAGGTGATTGGATGGCTTAAAAGTATTTCGGAGGGAATCGAGGGAAGCATAACGGATGAGATCATTAAAAGGCAACTGATATGGTACGGCCATGTACAACGGATGAACGACGAAATATTGCCAAAGCAGGTCCTAGAATGGCACCCAATAGAATGGCAACTATACTATGATTTCGTCATGTTTACAAAAACCAACGAACAAAAACATTACCAGTTAAGCATGGTGATGGCGAACCGAATTATGCAGCATAAATAAGTGTCGAGGACCTAAATAAGTCATGTTTTTTCAAAAACTAAACCCAACAAGAAAAACATGCCCATAAATAAAAAAAATTTGCGGCGAAATGTTTAGCATCATAACTCAAAAACCTTTTATCTAACAAAAAAAGTGCAGCAGCCTTTCTGTAGGACATTTTATTACCCCCCCCCCCCCAAAGTCGAAAACTTAATTTTTTTTAGGACTCCAATGTGAACGACATATGTAAAAATCGCGACTACACCACCTTTTGCAAGCTAAAATTCTTTTTATCAAAAACCAAGCTTTTTATTAATCTATACCTCGACGTAGACAATAAAGTTTCCATTTAAACGATGTATAACAGGGTGGAACTGATTTTATTATTACCGCTCCAGTGGTGTCCTTAATTTAAAGTAATTTTTAAAAATCACCAACAAATCAATTTTGTTATATGTTTTATCCAATTTTCTTAAAAACCAAATTGTGTTTCCTAATTTACGGTGCGATTTCCTTTCAAACACACAGGCTGTACGGTGGTAATATGTTTAATTCTCCTTAAATTAAGGTTACTTTCAAAAATTACCAAAAAACCAATTCTTGTTAAATTTTCCTAAAATCTAAAGTCAGTACATATACCAGAAGACATAAACGTTTATATTTCCTAAAAAATACTACACATTTTGTGGTTTTTAAGAAAATTTTATAAAGCCCATAATAAACATGTTTTTTCTAAATAATTCTAATTTAGGGACGCCAATACATCGTTGGAAAGGCAATTTTGTTCTTCACAAAAAATTGTGTTCGGTTCAGCAATTTTTGGTTAATTTTCGAGAAAATTGAATAAAACCTAAAAAAATCCATGTTTGGGAAGTTAAGCAGGGGTTTTCTTTCAGGTCGAGGTCGAAATAGACCATTTGCGTAAGAGTAATAAAATAATTATATTTCCGTAAAGCAGGTGCGGATCTACGGGAGGGGAAAAAGGGGAAATTCCCCCCAAATCTCAAACTATATGTAGCTTCGACACACACAATACACCTCCTGGTCACTATGCAAAATAGTTTTATGCAATATTTACTATGAAATATCCCCCCCCTTCAAATAAGGTTGCTAGATCCGCCCCTGCATAAAGAGGTTTTATTATTCTTGTTTAAGAATTTTTTTGTTTTGTGACTCGGGAAATACTGAGGAATATTTTTTCAAGCTGAGGTCTTATAAATGATTGTAGCAATCTTGCACTAGATTTCTTATTTTATAATTAACAGAAAATAACGTGAAGCCTTTTTATAAAGTAGCCAACATCCTTATTATATGTTAAGTTACAAAAGGAAAAAGAATATTAAAATCAACATTGTGTGGGGTAGAAAAAGATGAACATTTTCAAGCGACACGACATGGGCAAAAAGGCTTTAACAAAAGAAACCCAAGGATAATGGGGTTACCGTGTTGTTATTGCCAGAAGGATCGCATTGTGTCTTTTTTTTATTTCAGGCTTTTATGTCGGGCTTAAAAGCCGTGAAAAAAATTCAGAGGTATTGTTAATCTTGATTTCATTATGGCGAGGTCGATTTCGAGATGAAATTTCATCAATATTAAACCTGTTTTTTAATTGTTTCTTTATTGTATTCTATAGTTAAGGATGTATATAAGTGACACCGCGTCATAGCTATGGTAAACCAAATTTTGTGGCAAAATCTAAGTAAAGAAGCCTCAAAAAATTGTTGTTTCACTTTGTACCTGCAGTGTGCCGCTTTATATGTCTATAATAAAACCACGGATCACCTAAAACACCGAGACCTAAAATAGGTACTTATCTAATAAATAAAGATCCCAAACAAAAGAGAATCCAAAATTATATTAAAATGCGGGCAAATATTAATTTAGTTGCAAAAACGGTGATTTGTTTTGTAAAAAGTCGGTCCCAATTTGTTTGACATTAAAACAGTCAAAACAACAACGAATAGACAACGTCAAATCCCAGCTAAATCAATATGTTCGTAACAACCAGACAAGAGTATATATGTTCCTTTCTAATAAAATCGTTTAGAAGAAGACATAAATAAAAAGCAAGTAAAATAGTAAGCTAATGACTAATTAGTGCAGTGCCTCTTTTTGGGAATCAATACTAATAATAATTACAGGAAGTGCGGGCCACTGTATGTACCCCTCTACTCCCTTCCCGTGTACACCCAGGCTTATTTCGCGAAAATTTCCCTAGATCTGACGCACTTTTAAAGATTTGGCACCAACCCGGGTTAATTGGCGATTTTGTATTAACTTATGAAAAAATGCTTTTGTAGGTAAATACATAGTTGATGTGATGTTCGGAAGGCGGCCTTTTGACCTATTTTATAATGTTTAACGAATTGATTTATTAATTTATGGGTTTAGTTAAATTTCAAATGAAAAAATATTTGGGTTGTCTTTTATGGTGTCACAATTTAAAATTCATAAAGTTTTTGCGAATTTTATTTTCTCGGATTTAATTAAATGGCTTTTAAAAAGATGGTAGTTGAATAGGTTTTTGAATTTGTTGTTTCTGAGCTGGGCTGCGAACTTGATAAACTATTTCTAAAATTTACTTGACTTTCTTCTAGTTTTACCTGTTTTTCTTCTAAAAACTTAATTTCTTGGTCTTAATTCTCAAATTTCATGAGAAAAATTTGAAAAAATGCTTTGATCTCGTTGAGTTTGTTGTAGATAAAGTTTTCTCCTGTTGAGGTGTTTTAATTGGCCTCTTCCAATAACACGGTATAATAATAGTCTGTTACATTAGCTAATTCAGAATGTCTAGTTTTAATTTTTGCTTCCAAAATCAACTTTAAATCAAAATATAAAAGGCAACTTCAAAGGGGTAAAATCAACTACGGGCACCGGTGTTTCGGAAAAAAGCATTTCCATCCTTAGCGTGATTTGCCTGACTGCAGTAAATCAAACTGACTACAAGATACAACGTAAATCAAAAAGAAGAACAGCGAACCAACTAAGTCCATGGCGGGACGAAATCATCCACCGGTCTATTCTATAAGGAATAAAGACAATTAAAAAAAAATTATGGACAGTGTTAGAGCAGACTAATATCAAAGAACTATACAAAGGGTCAAAATCTAAAATTAAAATTGGAAGTCGACTTTCAAAAGAATTCCTGGTAACAAAAGGCTTAAGATAGGGATGTTGTATCTCTCCAACTCTTTTTAAAATATATATCGCAGTAGCTCTAAAAAACTGGACACGTAAAGTGCACGGCATGGGAAGACAACGACCGATTTACCATATACACACTACAGTTTGCTCATGACCAAGTAATTGTAGCTAATGATAAAGAAGATATGGAGTATATGATGAGAAAGTTAATGGAAGAATACCAAAAGTGGGGATTAACAGTGAACGTGGACAAGAGACAGTACTTATGTATTGGAAACGAATCCAGTGAGTTAGAACTAGACTAGAGAGATGGAAACAATATTTATGCTCATATTGACGTTTAGGTTTAAGAGTGGATAATTTGTGGATTTGCAAAAAATTGAAAAATGTTTATTATGCAAGAGATAAATTGCAAATTTAGACATTGAAATATAACTAAACTAGAGTTTTTGTGCAAATTTTTCAATTAATTGTTGTGTTAATGTTTCTTTAAATAAATTAATATTTTTTAGTCAAATATTTAATCAATACCAATTTAAGGACCAAAATAAATAAATACAGTCGAACCTCTCTAACTCGAACCTCTATAACTCGAACCTTTTAAGTGGTCCCTGCACTTTTTGTATGTATTATAACCCCTTTAACTCGAATTTCTATAACTCGAACTCTCTATAACTCGAACTGTTTTGGTTGTCCCTTGAAGTTCGAGTTATAGAGGTTCGACTGTAATATGTTACATCCTAAAAAGTATGTATGTATTTTTAAGCCGTTTTTGCGTACAGTTTTCACTGAAGATTTAAGATGACCGTGAATGAGCCACCTGTATTAAAATTCACGAGCCACCACAGCACTGCAGACTGATATTATGTCGAGGGGTGATCAGCTGCCCACAGTAGGTGTACACATTTTTCTAGAGGACCTCACAGGACTTACACAGGAATCCACAGGACTATACAGGACTTCCACAGGAACCCACAGGACTTCCACAGGACTTTACAGGACTCCACAGGACTATACAGGACCCTGAGGGTACTGGCGCCTAAGGGGGGCCCTAGGCATGATTTTGTACTGAGGCCACGCGATTTAAGATGTGATGACCTTTTTTTTTTGGTCACGAATTTTTTTATGTGCACCTTTTCAGCCACAGGGCTATACAGGGCTCCACAGGCAGGACTATACAGTGTACAGGATTTATACAGGACTATACAGGACACTACAGGACCAAAAATTTATGTAGGACGGTGTACAAATTTGGTTCAGCTGATCACCCCTCGTATTATGTACGAAGTCCGGCAAGAATAAAATGAGGCGCAAAAGAAATGGCTGAACTCAAACTATCTCCCTCTGTTTACAGCACTTTGGTCATCCTGAGTGGTCTTCATTTTTAGCAAATTTACCATGAACAAAATTTTAATATTACAAGCAAAAACGGTACTCGTCTGGTACGTTTAACGTAATCGACTCCAGCCCGTTCATAATTCACATCCTTTTATTGTTTTTCTATTGTTACCGGTGGCCTGAAAGTGACCCCGGCCCGTTCACAATTCACACCCTTTAATTGATTTTCTATTGTTATCGTACACATTCTATACCAACAAAAAGAAACAGTGGGGTATCATTTAGTTTTTTTAGTTTTTGAATAAAACTGTGTGGAGTTCCAATTTTAAAGATATAACGAATGGTTTTGGATTTTCGCAATTTTTAGAAAGTCAATTGGTATTTTTTTAGGTTTCTTGATTCGTATGCACCTAACTATTGAAATACTTCGTATATAGTTCAATGATTGAAATAGGTAGGTACCTATATAATATAACAAGTATAAAAGATTTAAAAGAATATTTATTTTTAAGAAAAATAAACTGTGGAGTTTTCCAGCAAAATAAGGTTTAGGAGGGGTAAAATATAAAATTAATACCTAATAACAATGAATACAAGTCGTGTATTCATTGCTAATAATAATGAATTAAACAATTATAACACGCTACTAGACGGACAATATACTCTCACTACAAAAAATCTCTAATATTTTTGCCTCACATGTGTCGGTGTCTATCCAGTTTATAAACTAAAAATAAATCACTACCCATAGTTAAAGGCGGTGTTAACCAAACAAACGAACTAAAATTTAACGACAATTTACAAATTACATTACATTAAATTGAATTAATTAGTGAATTAAGTTATTTCGTGGTGTGGAAAGTTTCACCGTAAATCAATAATCGTAATTGAATAGATAGGCAGACAGATATTCATTAAACTCATTAATTTTGACTGTTTAGATAAGTACCTAGTAATTAGGCTTTAAATTAATACATGAAAAAACGCTTTTAGCTCATTACTAAACGCTTCAAAGCTGAAACAAGCCATTCATTATCTTTATAGATAGTTTTTTTTTACCTTTGTGAAGCAAAGAAAATACTAAAACCGTATTGTTAGAGTCATTAAATTTAAAAACACATGCTGGTTTGTTATTACTTAAACAATAAGTATGGTTAAAGTATAGTTGTTATATGTTTAGTTTTAATATTGCGATATTTTATTTAAAAGCTATTTTTTATATTTTGCGGAAATCATACATCTTAATTACAAAATTATGTACCTACACAAAATAAACATATTGCTTCAAAGTAGGTTTATTTTTTTTGTGGGCCTAGTTAAGAGAGACTTGGGAAACGTTATAAAAAATCAAAGCTTTTACGTACAGGGTCTTTTATTTTTATATATGTAAAAAAGGGAGATTTTAACAAAAAAATATATTTTTTTAACAAATTTAATAGAATTTTTGTAAAAAGTGTTTTTGTGACTATTTTCTGTTACCTTGGGCATACCATATACCTAATATTCCAATACTTTCTGTTACCTATTTACACAATGGTTGGCGTTTGATGCAAACATTCAGAAATAAAGGTACGAAAAATGCACAGATACCAAATTTACATAGATAGAGTTTTTGTCAATTGTACGCCGTTGATTTGACGTAACAAATACAAGAATAAAATAATATTCATGCGTAAAAGTATAACCAATCAGGACATTTTATCTTAAGGACCGTAAACAGGATAGACTTATACCCATTGATATTGCTATTTCAAATATGTTTGCATTCAGCATCGTAAGGTATCGCAATAATACGTACTAAATGGAAATAATATGCATATGTCTTTGAAAGCAACCAATCAGACCCCAAGGCCCTTATGTTTGCATCATAAATGGGCAGTTACCGTGGGTATTGGAATATTAGGTATATGGAAATACCTAGGGACCCGAGGGTGATCAGCTGAACCAAATTTGTACGCCGTCCTACAGGACTTTAATAAATTTTTGGTCCTGTAGTGTCCTGTATAGTCCTGTACAAGTCCTGTATAGCCTTGCCTGTATGGTCCTGTGGCTGAAGAAGGCGCCCATAAAAAAATTCACGACCAAAAAAAAAAAGTCATCACTCTCGTTTTTCTTAGAGGGCCGATTTGCCTTTGCCGGCCTTAGTACTTAAACATGCTTAGGGCACCCCTTAGGCGCCAGTACCCTCGGGGTCCTGTAGAGTCCTGTGGAGTCCTGTACATGTCCTGTATAGTCCTGTACAGTCCTGTATAGTCCTGTGGGGTCCTGTAGAAAAATTTGTACACCTACTGTGGGCAGCTGATCACCCCTCGTAGAGACCCATATACAGTCGAACCTCTATAACTCGAACCTTTTAAGTGGTCTCTGCAGTTTTTTAACCTCTTTAACTCGAATTTCTATAACTCGAACTCCCCATAACTCGAATTGTTTTGGTTGTTCCTTTGAGTTCGAGTTATAGAAGTTCGACCTCGAGTTCGACTGTACATATGTATGATATATTTTTAAAAATATATCATATACAGTATGGTTAAAAGCTATAGGATTCATAGACTGCTTGCTGTGCGACATGTGTGTAAGAGAGAAGTAAAAGAGAAAAATCTATTTTGGGCGGTGTCTTGAAATATATTTCGCTGTTTTAGACCCGTATTGGGGCTGGTAGTGGGAAAGTAGGGGAGTACATCGTGACCTCGTCTTCACGAAGTTTTTCGTCATTCCGTCGTGTGAAGCGAAACAGGTGCGAAGTGGGTATTTGTTTTTCACGTAAATTCTAGCTCAATCCATGCCGCGTATTACATATAGCGTTCAGGAACAAGTACAGATGGTTCAATGGTATTTCGGAGGAAATATCTTTCAAGATGTAGCAAATTTATTTGTTGTCGTGTTTGAGGGAAGGGATATTCCAAGCTATAGTACGTTCCAAAAAACAATCGACGTCATAAATTTCCTCTCTCTACTTTATCGGGGCGCACAGACAACAGGTATTGGCTGAAACAATGGGCGTAACGTGTAAATGTCTATCCTTTTTTCTTACATACTACATATTGTATGTATCTGCAGTTGTTCTTATCTTATATACAGTAATAATTTCCCATGAATCCTATAGCACTTAACCATGCTGTACACAGGATTTTTAGGAATGTGTAGTAAAAACATGCCTCCCTCGACTTTACCGGGGCGCACAGACGACAGGTATTGGCTATTCTGAAACAATGGGCGTAACCACGTGTAAATTTCTATCCTTTTTTCTTACATACTACATATAGTATGCATATGCAGTTGTTCTTATCTTACATACAGTAATAATTTCCCATAATTCCTATAGCACTTAACCATGCTGTATACAGGATCTCTAGGAATGTGTAGTAAAACATATCTTGGAATTGTTTGAAATTCTAGCTGTGTTGAAAAAAATCATTGTTATAAATATAAATTTAAATTAGATAGATAAATATATGTCAAAATGAGGTCTGAAGTGAGCATTCTACAATGTAACGTTATTATTAACATTCATTTGTAATAAATATGTGTGTTTGTTTTGCACAATCGAGCTTTCATTCTGTTGAGTATAAATATGCATTATAAACCCACAAACAGATAGGGCGCTCTATGGGGAACTGTTTAATTCTTTTACCGTAAAACGAGGTTACTTTGCTCCACTTTTTTGAGTTATTTCGAAAAATTCAAATAAATAACCAAAAATTATACCATAAAAAATGTTTTTTTGGTTTTAATGAAAAACACATGGTATAGGTATTAACAAAGGACATTTTTATTACAAAATACTTAGTATTATAAATATTTTTTAACTTGAAAAGTGGAGCAAAGTTTCCCATAGTCCGAGGTTACTTTGCCCCACTATATAAAATATGAAAAAAAAACATTGGTGTTTTATATGTTGACGCAAACTACACCCAATATTTAGTTAGCTTTTCTCCAAACATTCAAAATAGTAAATAAAAAATTTAAAAATATTGGTTTTTAAGTTTTTATTGCATAGAAAACGATAACTGCACTAGACACCAAATTTTTCGAGGTCAAATTTTAAAGGAATTTCAAGCTGCACTTCACTCTGGTATTAACTCGAGACGACTAAGCGGAAAACAGCGCCTACCGCGTCTTTGAGAAGTCAAATTCGCAACGGATAATTCACGCGTGGTGGCGTTGTGGTGCATGCGCCGATTTTTAATGTAGAATAACTAAGAACTTTTTTTCGCAATGGAGCAAAGTAGGACCAGGGGGCGCAAAGTAACCTCGTTTTACGGTATATGGATATATACACTCAAAACTTTCCTAGATTCCAGTCAATTTTTAGGATAATGGCGCAATTTGGCAACAAAGCGGGTTCTTTTCTAAGTTTGTATTAAATCATATATAGAAGGGTGCATTTCCAAATAGTTCATATCATTGATTGCGAATTTCCTGTAAGGCTGGGCTTGTGAAATTTTAGGAATTTCTAAATAGTTTTCTTTATTGATTTAACTTAACTTAAGTTTAGGTACGAATTAATTATTTAAGTAATTGGTAATAAACAGAAATATTAATTAAAACCACAACAGGAATAAATTTAAAACTAATGCGTTAGTTGGATTATTAAACACATTTACTCAAAAAAATACTGCTTAAACTGTCACATTGAGAACCTTTTTTTGGGCCAGAATGACCAGCAACAGACTCCGAATATAAACGACAGTTCAGAGATAGCCTGATATGTTCTTATTTAAAATAAGTATGTAAGGTTTTTAATTTCTTTACAGGGAATTTTTCACAAAAATTGTTGGCAACACTGAGTTGACTCACTTATCTTGGCTAGTCTGATAAGCTAAAAAATTTTTAATTAGATTTTAAGCTTTAGATGAATAAATGCTATTTGAATTTGAATTGAATTTGATTTATGAGGCGAGAACCCACTGATTTCAGTACCCACATAACGAGTCGGAAAAACCCAAGTTGTTGACAAAAATATTCGGAATTCTTAGATCGATATCAGTTCACCTTGTTAAATTATTTTCATTCATCCCTTATCATACCTACCAGGTCAAAACCCCCAATCAATGCGCGAGTAATATCCCTGGAATAATAACATCTCATCTTGTTTGTAATAACAAATATATTGCTGACGCCGTACATTGAAGTTTATATATGCACCCAAATGGTCTAATTAGGCATCATTATACTTTTACAAGTTGTATTGGTCACTTTAGTTATAAGTATTTTTTGTAGTCTTTTCAAATAAAAAGTTTTTTAAAAGCTACGTCACCGGACTTCGTATTTAATTGGCGCTGCGAACAGGATAGTGCGATTTCGTCCTTTATCGGTTTTCCGTTGTACGAAAGTGACTTTTAAGTCTTAGTGCGCTATTCAAACCGAACTTTACGTCCCGTACGAATTGTGAACTTTTTCTTAAAAGAAAATACCTTTTACGACGTCGAACGTAAAGAAGTGTTGTGGAATAAAGCCTGGAGTTGAAGCTAGTGACGTCTACCGTGTTGTATGAGTCCCGCCGAAGCCAAAAGCCTAACCAACGACACATCCCTACTGAGCCCGGTGTCATAGGCAGAAAAGCTAAAGTCAACCCCCATTTATAGGATTCCTTTTGGTGGCGTAACCTCTACAGAACAAGCCTTATGGATTTATCCTCGATTGTTATGTAAGTTTTTTTGACTTTCTTGATGCCTAGGCGATTAAAGAATATTTTAGAAAAGAACAAAACAAAACTAGGATTAGGAGCAGAAAATAAGAAAGAAAACGTTAAAACTGAAATTGAAAACTATCTAGCAAGTTTGAAGAAACCGTCTTTAAATTTAAATTTTGAGCAAATAAGTAGTTTGCAAAGTAGTTTAAGAAATTTAAGTGGTCAGTCGACATCGAGACTAGACACTCAACAGCAATTAGAAAGTATAGAAGAAAATACTGAAAATAATTTAGAAAATAGATTTTTAGAAAATTTTGATTCTTTAAATTTTGCAAATTTAAACACTAGTTTTAACAGTAGTTTAAGTAGCGTTAGTAGTAACCAATTAGATAACACTTTACAAAACGAAGAACTTTCTAACACAATGGAAAATCTTAAATTTTACACGTCATTGTTGCCCACATTTGATGGCAGTCAATCCCATTTAGAAAGTTTTTTGATTTCTGTACAAGAATTTTATGAACTTTATTTTGGTAATTCTATTGAGCAACAAAAATTGGTCCTGTCTGCCATAAAATCGAAACTGGTAGGCAAAGCTCAAAATTTTCTATTAGAAAGGCCAGATTTAAATACTTTTGAAAAAATTAAGTTAGCTTTAAGACAAAAATTTGGTGATCCAATTAATCACGAAATTTTGATGCAAGAACTTCAGTACATTAAAATTGACGCAAACGAAGACATTTTGCAGTTTATCGATAGACTTAAGGCCTTTTGCCAAAGAATTTTTGGAAAAATTCAATGTGAAGTAGCAGATAACGCACAAAAGTTACTGCTTATATCTCAAGTAGAAAAAGTATCTGTTTTAATTTTGACCGCAAACTCCCCAGACTCTTTAAAAACGCTTCTTATGCTTAAAACTCCTGCAACTTTAGACGAAGCCTACAAGGACGTCATGAGTAATAACATAGTAGAAGCGCAAGTCAATTTTACAAGTAATAACTCGAACTTGCACAAAGGAAATAATTCATTTTTAAAACCCAACAATAACTTTAGACAAAACCAAAATTTTAATCGCAACCCCCAAACTAATCAAATAAGACCAAAACCACCCCAACAACGTTTTAACCCGTTTATGCAACCTTTTTCGAACCCTCAGTTTACCAGACAATTTAATTTTAATCCACCTTTTAACTCTCAATTTAGACAACCTAACTTTAATTTTAATCAACCTAGACCTTTTCAAAATCAACCTCAAAATTTTCAAAATTTTGGAAGACCAACTAACGCCTTCGCCCCACAAAATAAACCCATTTTAGACAAGCCAACCCCTATGTCGACATCAACAATTGGTCCGTCAAGGCAACACTATCAAAGACCCCCATACAATCGACCTTCAGGAATTTTTAAACCCTCAGGATTTTTGACAAATGTAGAAACATACCCAGAACAAACTTACGAACAAAACTACGAACAAACCTACGAACAAACCTGTGAAAATCAAACTTACAATAATTATAGTGAAGAAAACCCTGACTATTTTTACGATCCTCATTTTTATAACGAAGAACCCACTAGCCAACAAGAAAACTGCTCTTACGAACATAATTTACAAACAAACGCCGCAAGCGAAAATTTTCAGGAAACAGCCTTGGATCCCCCGTCGACTTAAATAACGTTGCCCGACAAATCGAACTACCATATTTTTATTTACCAAAAACGCAAATAACAATTCTTATCGATTCAGGAGCCTCAGACTCTATAATCTCCCCAAAAATAGCCAAAATGTACCCCAATAATCTATTTTTTGAACCCTTTGAAGTAACCAGCTGCAGAAACACATATAAAGAAAATAATAATTTAAAAATAAATTTATTACAAGAACTAGGAATAAACGAAAATATTAAAATGCGTGTTGTAAACTGGCATAAAGACTTTGACGCATTAATAGGCTTAAGAGACCTTGAAAAGTTAAAGGGTATGCTCGATTTAAAAAATAGTATATTAACTTTAAATAAAAATGTAAAAATTCCTCTTTCTATTGCTTATAATAACCCTGTTAAGCAGCCAATCCAAAATTATCAAGTAAACTACCAAAAAGATATTGAACTCACACCCTCTTTTAGCTTCAAAGAACAATACATTCCTAACTGTCCAGTAACAGTTAAAGAATTTTGTAAAATCCCCTATCCAAGTCCAAACGTTAACATTAACTTTCACCAACAAATAAAAGTAATCCCACAAGAAAGATTTAAGAAACAACCTATTCAATATTTTCACCCTGAAACACAATTAAAATCAGACTACATCATAACACCGGAAGGTACTGAACCAAATTTAATAAAAATCGACTGCATTCAACGGTACTTAATTCCAGAAACTCAAAAAGATACAAATTACGAAAAAGAAAATGTAAATGTCGTTGCTAACGCCCTCTTGAAGATAAATTTTAACATACATGAAATAAATAAAGCCAATGCACCCACCGTGCGTAACTCTGTTACCAACTTAACCGATTTTAATCTCACGGAACACGTAATTAACGAGCAATACAAAGAACCCCAAGCTAATGTAACCGTACTCAATGAAAAATTAAAACCGCCAAAAATGAATTTAGAGTATTTTGTGCCCCTCCAAAATGACGCCCGAGACAACGCCTCTGACGTCACTATTCACTCAAATAATGAGACACAAAGAAAACATTTATCTACATCCGAACTGCCCCTTAATTATACAACCAATCGATTGG
Organism: Aspidapion aeneum; assembly: GCA_963576565.1. NCBI lineage: Eukaryota > Metazoa > Arthropoda > Insecta > Coleoptera > Brentidae > Aspidapion > Aspidapion aeneum. The sequence goes on from OY755038.1 coordinate 202,702,199, forward strand.
TTATTAATTATGGACAACAATATAAACATTTTTTCTCTAAACCATTTAATAGAAATCATAATTTTGTGACAATAAATGAAAAACAACAAGAGCACATTCTTAAAATTCTAAAAGAGATAGTGAAACCTGACTCTCTATTTACTATTTACATTCCAAACAATGAACTTAAACTAGAATTTCAGAAAGTAGTTAACTCTATTTTTAACCCATGTGCAAAACTCATATTTTCGACTAAATACCTAATTGACGTGATAAACGCAGAAAAACAAAAAGAATTAATATTAAAATACTATGGACCTAATCATAAAAACAAAACAGAGATCTTCAATGAAATAAAACAAAAATATTACTGGCCCAAACTAAGAGAATCGATTACCATCTTCATAAACAACTTTAAAATATGTCTTCAAAACTCATATAAAAAGCATTCTTATAAAATTGCTTATAAAGGACCCCTTTTAGATGAAAAACCATTTAAAACATTTGTATCATTTAGACATCTTTCAATTTATAAACTGTCAATTTTGAACTTAAATAGATTTGTTTCAAAATACACAAAAAATTTTATAACGATTTTTGAAAACCACTTTTCTTATAAGAACACAAAAAAAATAAACAAAAGATAATAAAATAAACAATAAAATAAAAATAAAAAAAAAAGATAACAAAATTGATAACAACCTTTTAAAATATTTATGTCAAATATTCTGCAACGAACAACTTTCTCTAGACTACACATTTTGAATATTTAAGAAATTTAAAAATTTAAACATCTTGAAGAAACTTCTCAAAATATTATGACGTCAGCCATACTAATATATACTTAATCAGAGAGTACACTCTATTACCGATCATTTTTAATTTTCAATTTTATACAGCCTTATGTGAACAAACCAAACATAAATAACGACCTCACTCTTTTTGAACAATATAATGAACAACGAAAGAAAGAACTAATACCTTTTCACGATCAAGTTTTCAAAAAAGCATATCAAAAACAGTTACACACCACACAAAAACAAAATAAAAACACCGAAGAGCCCCCTCAAATTCAAAAAGATCAAACTATCTTTAGAAAAAACACCCTTCGAAATAAAATGAACCCCCAATTTATCCCTACCAAAGTAACTAACGTCAATAAAAATGTTATAACTGGTATCTCAAAAACTAAACCAATTAACACACATGTCAGAAAAATAAAAAGACTCAGAAAAAAACCTAAATCATTCCAGGTTCCTGATCCTGTCCCTCCTGACATTGACGAACCTCAACCAGGCCCTTCAGGTCAATAGATTGGACAATAATGGATTCTACACCGAAGAAATCTCTCCTTCTTTAGTTGTAAGCCATTATCATACTATGTACATACCTTTTAATATGACAAAAATTAAAACGTCTCTAAGCCAACTTTTTACTACTAATTCCCTATTTTTATCCCCTTTAGTCAATCAAGTTAATAATACTTTATTAAAAATACAATTTCAATTCCTTGAATCATGCTTAAACGATACGTACAATACTTATGAAAAACTAAATTCTTTAGAAAACAATGAACTTAGAAAGAAACGTGGTTTATTCAACCTACTGGGAAGCGGTATTAAATTTGTCACAGGAAACCTAGATAATACCGACCTAGACACAATAACGCAGAACTTACAAATACTGAAACAAAATCAAATTAACACGATGCACAAGATAAATGACCTTAGTTCATTTGCCGGGAATATTATAAACAAATTCCAGGAAAATGTAAACATTATAAATAAAAACGCAAAATGCATTCGCTTCGAAATTTTAAAATTGAATAATGAAATCACGTTATTACTCAGTATGCAAAACCAAATTTTACAAATCTCAAAACTAAACAAATTTTTGGAAAAAATGCTGAGAATGATATCTTTTGCGCATCTGCAAACTTTAGATTTAGAAATTTTGAATGTCAATGAAATTAGGGAAATTTGGCAATATTTGACAGCTCATTATCCAAAAAATTCTCTATGGCCACTAAAACACCTGTCAGAATTAACTCTTATATGTAAAACTGGCCTTATTCTGTTAAAAGATATGTCAATCATTGTAGTGAAAATACCAATCTTTGAAAAATATTCTTGTAGTCTTAAGATAGTTTATCCAATACCTAATAATGAATCAAAAATATTAATTAGCCCCAGTAAATACTATTGTAACAATTTATGGTATCAGCAATGCTCTGAAATTAACTCAAATTGGATTTGTTTCAACCCCATTGCATATAGTTGCCTTTTACCAAAAAATTGCCCTTTCGCCACAGTAAAAAAAAATAATTTTCAAATTCACACTTTAACTTATAAAAGTGGTCTACTTTTCTGTACAAAAAACACCGAAACAATTTACGAAAATTGCTTCCAGTTTCAGAAAACCACACTTCAAAACTGTTATCTTATTAACAGCCAGTGTGACATAATAATTAATCAAAATAAATATTCATTATCAATAAATAACATTTCTGTTTCATTGCCAGATATAATAAAGCTTCCTGAAACAAACTTGTCTATCAATTTGCAGATAAGACATTTAGAAAACCCGCAAAAAATGCAGGAAGACCTTTTGGATCCTTTAGTCCTACAGGAACTTAATTTTGAAAGCCAAAATTACATTATCTTAACTTTATGTTTGGCAGTAATCTTGATATTTATTTTTATTTTCTATTTTTGGCGAAAACAAAAAACCTCAAAGACAAAAAATATTCCCTTAAGGGTTCTCCAAAAACTCATCAACGAGGACGTTGACGAAACTAAGGGTGGAGGAGTAATATCCCTGGAATAATAACATCTCATCTTGTTTGTAATAACAAATATATTGCTGACGCCGTACATTGAAGTTTATATATGCACCCAAATGGTCTAATTAGGCATCATTATACTTTTACAAGTTGTATTGGTCACTTTAGTTATAAGTATTTTTTGTAGTCTTTTCAAATAAAAAGTTTTTTAAAAGCTACGTCACCGGAATTCGTATTTAATTCGCGAATAGGTTTGAACCACAGAAAATAAAGAAGGATGAGCCGACAGTAAATTGTTGTCAAGTTGTCTTAAGTTTGTATCCCTAAAAATTTTATTTTCGACATTATTCATAAATACTAGTGTACCTGGAAGGTAAAAATATCTTTAAACCTCAGATAAATCTAACGAAATAATTTTTAATTATAATAATTGCTGCATCGGATGTTCGATTCAAATCTCTAAAGTTTTGTATCCAAGATAATCAAGTTTTTTCTTCCCGGTTCCGAAATGATTGAGACCGTATTACACATTGACCCAAGGCTTACCCCTTCTGTTAATGTTAAAGTATACCGATAAAAGTAATAACAAACGATATCTCGACTTTCATTGCAGTTGCAAAGGAGAATAATAACAAATTTCTTAATTAATCCTATTAACATCAAAGCAACCAACGCAACGGACGGGAATGTTATTGTTTGCTGTTTGTTTATTATAAATGACCACATAGAGTAGGTTTAATTACCAATTACGTCTAGTTTATAGTTTAAGTTAATAAGGGGGTAATGGTAGTTATCCTAATCAGTGTGCGCGGTTATGTTTTCCCGCACGCGGAACCAGTTAAACGAATGACGCGAAGCGGAGTTCGGATAAGCTTTAAGTGCGGAAAAATTATCTTGCGCACTTGTCAGGAATAATATTATTTCTTCGAGCATGCCGAAAACATAAAATCCGATATAACTGAGTTGACTGTGTGTGTAGTACGCTTACCAAGATACGAACCCTGAAGTGTTAACAAGACACCCGTTTCCTATATATGCTAAATAGAATGACATTAATAATTTTTATATAATTTTTCAAAAGGTAAGCATAAGAGAAAATATGCGATAAACTTTAGTGTAGACAAGTAAATCTGAGGGAACGACAGTGCCTCGCCAAGTTCGCGCAATTGCTGTACCATCTTTTCTTGAAACATTTCAGCCCATATATCTAAAACTCTACTTCGAAATGAGCTAGGAATCTCAAACTTTGCATAATCGTAGATCTTCATAGAATTAGTAGTTACGGAATTTCAACAAATGTCGAAATTGCCACTCACTCACTCACTCATGTATAGATGATCAAAGTTCCACTGTACTTCCAGACATGCTATAAAGCTGAAATTTGACAGACTTATAGAAATTATGACCAAACACCTGGAAAAAATTTAATTTTAATTTAAATTTACTCCCCTCTCCTATACTTGTAAAGTTATGTAAAAGTAACATTGTTTACTTTCAGAAACGCTCGAGAGCTGAGTTTTGGAAGGCTGATAGATTAGGAACTATGATCAAACCATGGGAAAAAATTTAAAAACCTCAACATTTTAAATAAGGCATTGCAAAAGTTTTAATATTCCGCATATTTTACTACTTTGAAAATTAAATATTATCCAATTCCTTTAAAAAAGATGTGAAATCATAACAAAAACATTTCATGTAAAAAAAGCCAAGAACGCGAAAATGGCATTCCGTAAAAAGAATTGAGATAAAAGTAAAGCCAAGTTTTCCAATACAAATTTCAAAATAAAAGGTTCTTACTAGTTTGGAAATGTTTTTAAAACTTTAGCACTGTGCCTAAGAGTCATTTACAGCCGTAATAGTTTTTGTTATGATAACACTTTTAGTAGCATGCTTATTTAAACAGAGAGACACAAAACAACACCGTGTACAAATCGGATATCATAAAACGATAGAAAACGACTGTCTAATTTAAAGATTAATATTTAATTAAGTAATTATAAACGACGTCAACTTGTTTGTAATACTAAAGGATAACAGAAGAAATTGTGGTTTTATCGTGTTTTTATGTCTATTGTAATTTAATGGAAAAAATATGTTGATTTAATAAATTATTAGTTTATTTTTAAAATTTATGGAATCAACATATTTTTTCGTAATTATTTATGGGCAGCTTTGCCAATATATGGGCAGCGAAGCTCACACTAGGTGCTACATATATAGTGTATGTGTGAGCTAATATAACTAAAAACTGAAATATATTTTATTCAACTCCAGACTCAATTTTTCAACCTTTCGTTTGATACGACACAAGCCATGTTTTGACTTTTGGAAATCTACCCCCAGCCTTTTATTTGCCTGTGGATTTTGTTTATTAGCTCACACATATACTATACTATAGTAGTGTGAGCTATGGTGATCCTAATTTTTTCGAGAAAAAAAAAGTTGCTCCGATTTCAAAAATTTTTATATATCTTTGCGTTTCAGATGATTTTGAAACTTTTTTGTTGCGCCGTCTGTCTGTCTGTCTGTCTGTCTGTATGTCTGTCTGTCTGTCTGTCTGTCTGTCTGTCTGTCTGTCTGTATGTCTGTAACGACCAACGCGCATAACTCAAAAACCGCTTGGCCGATTTTAATGAAATTTGGTACCTAGGCTGGGTTTTGGGCCGAGATGGTCCCATTTAAAAATGAACAAAATCCACCGAGCACAAACCAAATAAAAGGGTGGGGGTTGATTTCAAAAATTAGAGTTTATGGAAAAATATGGCGTGTGTGACATCAAACGAAAGGTAATTGAGTCTGGAGTTCAACAAAAAACATTTTAATTTATTTAAAAAAAAAGGGTGGGGGTATATTTCAAAAATTAGAGTTTAAGTGAAAAAATGGCGTGTGTGATATCAAACGAAAGGTAATTGAGTCCGGAGTTTAACAAAATACATTTTAGTTTTTGTTTTTTTAAGGGTGGGGGTAGATTTCAAAAATTTGAGTTTAAGTGAAAACATGGCTTGTGTGGTATCAAACAAAAGGTAATTTAGTCCGGAGTTGAATAAAATATATTTTAGTTTTTATTTATATTAGCTCACACGTACACTATAACTATAGTACCTAGTGTGAGCTTAGGGGCCCATATATTGGCAGAGTATTTTTAAATGAGACTATCTCGACCCAAGACGTAGCCTAGGTACCAAATTTCATTTAAATCGGGCAAGCGGTTTTGGAGTTATGCGGGTTGGTCGTTACAGACAGACAGACAGACAATTTCTCTATGATTGGTAGATTTAGATTACACGAGGAGTCGTATTAGCTACTAACCTTTAGATGCAACGCACGCATTTAAGCGCGATTATGTGTTTAATCGCGATTAAGTCCTTGTTGCTCACATACAAAACAAGAAAGAGGAAGAATGGATTAGCTAAGCTTTGTTACGGTGCATCTGAGGGTAAGCCGGTCAGCATCTATACCAGCGTTGCGTTGGCACAAACTTTTGTGAGAAATTCCCTAAACAAAATTTCCCCAGACTTCCCTAAATTTAAAAATTGCCGATTCTGGAAGGGTCGATGAAGTAGTTTTTTTCTGCAGTCGTTTATTGTCAGCCTTAAAAGATTTTTTTTTGGATGTTTGGAACATTACAACAAAAATGTCTTCTTTACTTTAACGATAAAAAATCTTGGATAGTGATATATAAGAAAGTGATTGGGTAGACATAATTTTATAATAAATAACTTTTTGATTTACAATCACTTTGTAAATTGAACATTAAATTTAAATCAACAAAAATTCTATTTTAAAAGTCTCAAAAGATCCCTAAACCCCGAAATCTGCCAAAAATTTCCGTAAAACAGGGAAATTTACCTAAACTAGGCAACCCTGATCTATAACTCCAAGATATTTTGTGCGGGACTCTGCATCTCATTTTGTCTCCAACATTGGTGAGGTTCTGCCAATTGGCGTGCTTCTGCTAAAGGAAACTATTTTTTTGGGAGTTAGTTAGCTGACTTCTTGAAATACCTTCTTAATTTCATGTACTTTATTAGGGACTTATTGGAATAAAACCTGACTTTATTTTAAAGTCGGCTTTATTCTGACAGATTTACAAGGAAAACTGAGCTGACCTCTCAAAATTGACATACCAAAGACAAATTTTTAAACAAAGTCGCTAACTTTCATTTAATAAAAACACTAGACACTAATAAATCCGGTTCTTAAATACCCAAAGACCGAATTTTAAAAGAGAGCAGCTGCTTTTTATATGTAAATCTGTCACAATACTGTCGCTTTTAAAATAAGGTCAGGTTTTATTCCAATAAGTCCCTATTAGACACTTATTGGAATAAAACCTAACCTTATTTTAAAGTCGACCTTATGGTGACAGATTTACATATAAAAAGCAGCTGCTCTCCTTCAAAATTCGGCCATTGTGTATTATAAAACCGGATTTATTAGTGTCGGTATTTATTAATTGAAAGTTAGCGACTTTATTATTAAATTTGGCTTTGGTATGTCAATTTTGAGAGGTCAGCTGTTAGTTTTCTGTGTAAATGTGTCAGAATAAAGTCGCCTCTAAAATAAAGTCAGGTTTTATTCCATTAAGTCCCTATTGTTTCATTTTAAAACTGAACAAATAAAATTTGCCTACCTATATAATATTATTAATACGTAAAACATTTTCGATATTATATATTTATTATACTAAATTTAATAACTTTTATGATATATAAAACTCATTCGATTCGAAAATGTAAATTTTATTGAGGCGTAAATTAGTAATCAAAATCAAAGTTAAAATTTTATACAGCCGGGAGTAGGCCGTAAACGAAAATAATGATTTTCACACAATGAACGATGAAAATCGAAATTTAATTTTATTTTCAATACCAATTTTACTTTTTAGTTGAGTGGCTTTTAGTCAAAAATTCGTGTTCCGTGGGATAGTTGAGGAATATTTTTTAAAACTAACCCTGGATCGATTGGTAATAGATCACACAATTTTTAATCACCATGTGTTTGTCTCCAGTTTAAGTAGAAAGGCCTGTGTAATCCAAGATGCCGGCTTTTTTCATGTTTTTTAACAAACTTTGACTTATTAAGTTTTGCAAAATAAATTTTACAGAAAAGCTGTGAATACGTTTTTCGTGTGCAATAGAACAACAATTAAGGTAGTAGAGAATTATCTTTATCTTAGAAGCTAACAAAGATATTAATTATTTTTCAAAATACAAAAACTAGTAAGTTTTGTTACCCAAAAAAAATTAATATCTTTGATAGTTTTTAAGATATGAAGCTAATTCCTTTACTATCTTATTTGTTTGTTTTCTTGCAAACAAAAAACGCATTGGTAGTCTTTCTGTAAAATTAATTTTGCAAAAGTTGTAAGCCAGTTTGTAAAAAAAAACATGAAAAAAGCCGCCATGTTAGATTTCTGACGTCACATCGACCCGCCTACCCAAATTAGAGGCCCGGTGCCTTAAAATTGTGTAATCTATTACCTATTGATCTTGTAGTTTAAAAAATCTTCCACATTTATCCCACGGGATACCTTAGGCCTCTCAACTATTTTGTGTATTTGTGGCGTACGTCCAAAATATTATAGCCTATTGTTCGGACTTTAAAATAAAACAGGCTATTCCAAAATAAGTGTCCACACAAAAAAAATGCTGGGTTGATTTTACTAAAAATATTGGCTCATCATTAATTTGCCAAAAATAGTTGATTTGGCTACAAACTCATTGTTTTAACATAAAGATTTATAGTTGTTTTACCAATTATATTATGGTATAACATCTTAAACTAACTTTAATCATCACATTGGGTTAATCTAACTACTATTTTGTAGCTTATTCTTTAAATTGTAGTTTAATGAATCTACTAAAATAGCTGTATACACGGTAAACATTTTTGTCTACAATGAAAAAACGTTCTTTTCTTGAATAAATTGTTTTACCTTAAAACAATTTGTTTTAAATTAAAATATTTGTTTTTAGTTCAACGCAGCGTTTAATCTTGAAATGAGACTTTATTTTTCTTCTTTGATTGTTTTGTTTCATACTAAATTTTGCAACAAAGCAAATTGTCTTCATATAAGTAATATTTTGCTTTCAGAGAAAACTGTACCTTAGAATAATTCAGTTCCAATTTATAAAACAATGTCTGTTTCACCTTAAAATAAAGAGGTGAATAGGAAAGCACAAATTATTTTACTTCAAAGCAATTTGCTTTGATCTAAGACAATGTTTTCTACCTTGTAGTCTTTTGACTATTTCCTAGCAATATCCGTGTTATTTTATTGTATACTTTTGTGTTAGGATACTTACTGAGACTGGTTATATCTATTTCCATAGTGACGTCACATCATTTTCATGACTCTTTTTCAGATATCACCACTTATTTCTTCTCTATCCCATGGTTACGCTCGAATAGGGTGTTTGACAGTAGTAAAAAATAAATATATATTTATTTTTAGATATCTCTTTAGGTCTTGGGAATGCTAAAAACAAACTTTTTTGTTTAATTTTTTCTCAAATTCATAGTTCTTTTAATTAAATAAATTCATTGAATTAAAACAATTGCCACGTGATTCAAAACAGGCGGTCTACCAATCAGCTGCGAGTGACGTCACAAAACAGTAAACGCCTCGAACGAACCTATTTTCTGTGTTATTTTCTTATGGAAGGAAATGTTTGCTTTGGTTTAAAGTGCGAATTATCGTCCTAAATTAGATTTTATTTTGTGTTTTGCTTATAAAAAACATTTTCAATGGAAAACGTATTCTCCAAAGCCGATAGCTCCAACTTGCCAATGCTGAATTCCTTTATGGTAGCAGGCTTCTTTGCCAACAACAGTGATTTTGTTCTGCGGAATTTAGAAACGTTAAGATGTTGATGTAAGTATTCGATGAGTTGTTTTGTATATAACTGAAAGTTTTTTTACGATATTCTTCGCCTACTTTTACTCATTTAGATTTTGAGGTTAAGTTATATGTTTTGCTTTTTTGTTTAATATGCCACTTACAATAGATTCATTATCTGAAAAAAACAAAAATAAAATTCATGTAATAAACCGAGGGAGGGACAGGTAGGCAAAAAGTATACAACGACCAGCAATACTTGAAGTAAGGCATAGGTTACACTGCATAGTCCTGCGTAGGTACTGCCTAGTCTTGCATATACACTGCTCAGTCCTACATTTAGCCTGCATGTGCACTGCCTAATCCTGCATTTAGAGGTACCCCCTAGTCCTGCCTAATAACTGCCTAGCACCGCCTAAAAATTTGTACACCTTTCTGCCTATTATAGTTGTTCACCCCGTGCAATAAACATAACCTCAAAAATTTCATCGTCATTTACGAAATAGTTATATATATTATAGACAACTTGAGAAAAATTAATAGAAACAATTTAGTTATACTCACATCAAAGTGATCTTCACAAATGTAAAGTGAAGATGTATTAGAAAAGGCCCTTGGGTCTCTTCGAACAAGTTCTAGCCACTTTTTCCGTTATTTTACTGCTGTAGGCACATGAATAAATAGTTTTTTAGGTGTTTTTTTGCTAGTATTCGAACACTCAGGCACTACACACCACTTATAGGACATTTTTTTACATAAAAAATATACTATTTTAACAATTTTGCATAGCAAATTAGGGATCTATGTATCATTCTAAACTCTTTTCTTAAATTTGTCAAATACCCTATTGATATATCCCAATAAGGACGAAACACAGGTGTCTACGAGCTACCCTGTCCCAGGGCCTTATACAACTCAATGCCTGTCCCACTTTTGAGGAACTACCCGCAAACCTGTTTTTGGACTAATTCCTCGGAGTGTCCGTATTATTTTATGAGATAGGGAATTATCATCGATCTTCGGCTTCCTGAACAACGGTGTATTAATAGTTAAATAATAATGATTGGCATATAGCCAGAACACATCGCACAGCGTTAAATGGATTTGCCAACATGTCTCAATTATAGTGATTAAAATCTCGACATTTTACTGGAGAAAATTTCTTATAATTCAAAATGATTTGCCACTTTGTTTTCTCGAAACCCACTTAGATGATATTGTGAACTTACACAATCAGGTAGCTATTTATATAAATACCATCTAATTTTTGAACGGATGATTTACCAAAAATAATTTTTATCACAAAAGTAATTAAAAAAATGTTATCGAAAAGTTTAAAAACACAATTTAGCAAGACTTTTTGACAATTTCATTTAAATTAAAATATTTTCTCAAATTTAGAAGTTTTCTGATCAGTAGTTTTTGTCAAACTTATTTTTAAAAAAATCAAAACTGCTAATTTGGCTCAGACATGTACTAAAATAAATTTAGATATCTCGAGAACTACTAACACGAATGTAGTGGTATAGTCAGTTGAACAAAGGTTAAAGCCGACCATCGGCATATCCTTTAAAGACATGGGTGGCGGTAGATATACTCATGAAAATTATTTCATTTAATTATGGCGTAAACTAAAGAAATAAAAATAGAATATAAAACTTTCTATTCCTGTACCTACAGAAACGACACTGATTTATTTTCTAATTCTGCATACTGCCGACTAAAGGGGTCCCGCAAAGAACACCTGAAAGCAATTAAAAGCGCATCTCAAAAAAATTTGCCAATCAGGTGCCGTCTATCCACCTGTGCTGGGTCGGTCAGAAAACAAATATTTTGTGTTCGGCCCGCAAAGGGCGCGCCTTTTCTCTGCCGGTAGGGTTGAAATTACACCAGGAAGATTTTATATGAATTTGGATAGAACCCTGTATTAGGAGCATTTCAGGTGACTTTGCAAAAACTATATATGGCTTGTTCAAAAATCTTTAAAATAGCTTTTGAATGATCTTTAAAAAGCAATCAATTCTAAATCAATTTTTTATTTCATCAAAATCGGTTTAGTAGTAATGCATTTATAAGGAAATAAATCAAGGGTTAAGGGAAAAAACAAGGAATGTCACATTGACTGTGGTTTGAGATAATTAAAAATTTAGCATTTGGGAGTGAATATCTTTAAACCAAGGTATTAAGGAAATGATATAAATTTATATTTATTAAAGAAAAAGTATCATCTAATAAATATATGAACACATTTTATTCAAATTTTTAGAGAACAGATGAAAAAAATAAAAAAGAATCTTAACTACACGAAAAAAACGAAAAAAGCAAGGAATGTCCCAATGTCACATTGTGGAGCTCTGGTTGCACAAACTTCCAGCAAAGCTAAAAAATATCACTGTTAATAAAAATAAAGAACAAAAAAGGGTTTGCTTGCCCTAACTAGTAAAGCAAATCCTATTATTTGTAAGGTAGGGCAGTGTAATAGGCCTGAGCATCACGTTTCCGAAACCTCATCAGTGTCATCAGATTTTTGAATTTTGCAGCAGGAATTGGTAATAGATCTGAAAATTTAAAATCAAAATGATAATATTTTTTGACAGGCTCACATTAAACAAACTTGTCAAAATGTGTCTTATTTTAATGTGTTATAGGTTGTACTTGTTTTGCAGACACAAAGAATCAGATTACCAGTATGACAAACAGTTTCCAAGTGCAAACATTTTTAATATTCGGAAAATACTTTAATCTGAAATGTTGTACCGTAAAAAACACACACATTATAACTTACCGACATATGCGGGTGATGGAAGTTCAAACTTCCCTTCAAAGATTATAGATTATAATATATATTATTAAGATGGGCCACTCAAAATTATATTATTATTATATACAGTGTGTCGAACGTACATAAGTTCGGGTAAGCAGTCCAAAGATGGCGCTACAAACATTTTCAAAAATCGCGCACGGGTGATATATTTAATGTTATTTAAATATACTAAGTGATTCAAAAATATTTTTAATATAACTTAAAGATTATTAATATTCCATTTTCTTTGGATTATATTAAAAATTATTTTTAATATTTTAGGAATTCATTTTAGTGAAATGAATCCAAAATGTCTCAGCTACTACTTGTATTGAAAAGTCTTTATATTTTATATTTTAGATAATCATTTCAACGAAATACATAAAAAAACAACCCAATAACTACACATTTATTTTTTATTTAGCTATGTTCAGTATTCCACCAGTCAGGATTTTTTTTACTGTAATATATTTTTTATAATAAATCAATGTTAATTTAGGCACATGCTAGTCATTTTAAGCTAGGTTTACATTTGAATAGTTTACTGGCGGAATGTACCTACTGGCAGCCACTAAACTAGCCAGCCCGTCAAGTCTTGGAAAGTACTTGCGGGACAGTAGCAAGTGCACTTTCTTGTAATTTACACATGGCAAGTTGGTGGGTGCCGGTACTTTCCGACAGTAGACACTCCAAATGTAAACGTAGCTTAAGGAATGTTTAACAAAAGTATCTGACTGTCGGTATCTCAATAACAGTTTTTTTTTATTTAGTTCAATAATTTCAGCTTAATTTAAATATTTTATGAACTAGATATCTATATCATAACAAAAACATTTCATATAAAAAAAGCCAAGTACGCGAAAGTAGTATTTCGTAAAAAGAATTGAGATAAAAGTAAAGCCAAGTTCTCCAATACAAATTTCAAAATGAAAGGTTTTTACTACTATGGAATTGTTTTTTAAACTGTGCTATTCCAGCCAAACTTCTTTACGTTCAATTTAGCACTGTGCCTAAGAGTCATTTGCAGCCGTACAGCCAAGTTTAGAAAAACATTTCCAAACTAGTAAGAACCTTTCATTTTGAAATTTGTATTGGAGAACTTTTTACGGAATACCACTTTCGCGTACTTGGCTTTTTCTTCATGATTTGTTTTTGTTATGATTTCACTTCTTTTTTAAAGGATTTGGATAATATTTAAGTTTTAAAGTAGTAAAATATGCGGAATATTGTTCAAAACTTTAGCAATACCTTTATATTTTCCTATGGTTTTATCATAGTTCCTATCAGCCTTCTAAAGCTCAGCTCTCTAGTGTTCCTGGAAGTAGGCAATGTTATTTTTACATAACATTACATTTATAGGAGAGGAAAGTAAATTAAAATTTGGGTTTTTTAATTTTCTTTTATAGTTTTATCATAGTTCCTATCGGCCTTGTAAAGCTCAGCTCTCTAATGTTTCTGGAAGTGGAGAATGTTACTTTTACATAACTTTACATTTATAGAGGAGGAAAGTTAATTAAAATTTGGGGTTTTTTAATTCTTTTATAGTTTTATCATATTTCCTATCAGTCTGCCAAAGCTCAGCTCTCTAGCGCCTCTGGAAGTGGGCAATGTTACTTTTACATAACTTTACATATATGGGGGAGGGGAGTGAATTAGATCTTTGAGGTTTTTTGATTTTTTACAATCCAAGGGTTTAGTCACAATTTATATTAGTCTGCCAAATTTCAGCTTTGTAACATGTCTGAAAGTACAGAAAAATTTTTGAGTGGCAATTTCAACGTATTTTTGAAATTTCGTAACTACTTTACTACTTTATGGAACTCCATGAAACTTGGAGGGATTGTTAACTCTATAAAGATCTATGACTGTGCAAAGTTTGAGTTTCGTAGCTCATTCCGAAGTAGAGTTTTAGATAGGTCAAATATGGGCTGAAATGTTTCAAAAAAAAGATGTACAGCAGTTTCCGCGCGAACTCGGTGGGGCACTGCCGTGCCCCCAGCTTTTGTATAAGTCGATAGACATTTTCATGTCCAACGGCATTCTCCCATTTTTGGCGGAGCTGAAAGTAATTAAAGTGTTTTTCATAATAAATCTTTCTATAAAACAAGCTTATTTCACTGTACCTGAAAATATCTTGGGAATCTATGAAAGAGTTTAATTTTGAAAGGGCAAATTGAGTACGCAACACGTTGAAGCCATTTTCAAATAAAGATCTTATTTAAAATACGCAATAAATTTAAAAAAGACACATTTTCATAATAAATCTTTCTATAAAACAAGCTTATTTCACTGTACCTGAAAATATCTTGGGAATCTATGAAAGAGTTTAATTTTGAAAGGGCAATTGAGTACGCAACACGTTGAAGCCATTTTCAAATAAAGATCTTATTTAAAATACGCAATAAATTTAAAAAAGACACATTTATGAATGACAGAAAAAAATTGACAAATAAAAAAAATTGATAAATTTGAAAAGTTTGACGGTGTAAAAAAATTATACCGGGAGGAAGCAACAGCGCGGGTATTTTTTGTGAAAAAAACTGTACAAATTTAGGGTCACTGCATCCTGGAAGCCTGGCGTCTCCATGGGTAGCGACAAGCCCACGTGACCTGCCTCGGAATTTCCATGGGCGACTCGTCAACTTACCTCGGAATAATTAGAGTACCTACACGCCATTTCTATACAATATTGTAAATTAACCTCGGAATTTTTAGAGTACCTACAATTTTTAGAGTACCTACAGTATGCAAAATATTTAAAAAAAATTAAAGACCATACTTATATTTTAAGTTTTTGACCAACTTTTTATTTTTATAATATAAATTAATACAAAAAATACTACAACAATTTATTGCATACACTTTTACTTTTAGATATAATAGTAGTTATAGTACTTAACTACAATCATAAAAAATATCATTTCTGTGGGGTTACCCTAAATTTTGCCTCTTTTGTAAATTTTTTATAGTTTCTAAAGTCATTTCTGTGGTTCTGCCGTGCTTCCAATCAGGTAGACTTTGTGCAAAAACATGATTTTTTGAAAAATATTCAAAAACTTTTATTTTTACATCGATCAGTAAGTCTTTATTTGTTTTTAAAATAACATACAGTGTCTTTAAATTATAACATTTAACGGCATTGTTAGAGATACATTACTTAAATATTAAATCAAGTAAAACAAACTTCAAAACTATCGAGACTTCGAGCCTTAAGGTAAACCTGGACGATCACTCTAAAGTAGGAATGTTTAGGAAGCCAGAATAGTTTTTAGTGGTACGTACCTAGTCTTAATTCTACACTTTTGTTATTTTAATTTGATGTCCCATGTTAGTACCATGTACGTCTAGAGTACGTACATTTTACGTTTAATTGGATGTACCATGTACGTACCTAGTACGAGTTTTTACATACATAGTACGTACTTGTGCTGTCTGGGTAGAGAGTGGGAAACCTAACCGAAACATATTTTCTATTATTCTATTATTCAAACCTTTCTCAATTGATGAGCAAACCTGTGATTTGAAGACAGTGTTTTGGTGGAAAAAGGTCAGAGATTGTCTGTACCGGTTAGAATACGTTTGCGATCAATTGAGAAAGGTTAGGAAAACACCGATTGATGGCAAATTTTTGTTTCAAAGAAATTTCCGTTCGAATAAATTTTTTGTTCGTTTTTGACAATTTTCCGTTCGAGGGAAATGTTTTCGAACAAAGTTCCGTGACCCGTCGTGTTGCTACCCAAAAATACCTAGAGATGCTACAAAAAAAATTTTTAGACCTTCAACTTTTGGATTGTTGAATTTTTTTTACCGTCCTAGCCCGTGCAATAATGGCTGGAAAAGGTATTGCTTTCAAAGAAAAAAATGTTTTTGGGATGACGCCGAAAATGTGTTTATTTTGGTGTATTTTGACTTATCTTCGCAATATCGTCGTGACGTCTGTGTGTGTGCGTGTATGTGTTTGTGTGTATGTGCGTTAGGTGTGTGTGTGTGTGCCTCTGTGTCTATAGTAAAGCCTTTTTTTGCAATCATTACAGTATAGCTACTTTCGATTTTGGACTTTTTGTTTTTCAATCTTTTGTTTTTCGATCTTTTGTATTTTCGACCTTTTGTACTTTCGACCTTTTGTACTTTCGACCTTTTCTATTTTCGATCTTTTATTGTACTTTCGACCTTGTGTATTTTTGACCTTTTGAAGTTTTGGCCTTCTGTTTTTCGACCTTTTGTACTTTCGACCTTTTGTATTTTCGGCCTTTTGTAGTTTCGACCTTATGTTTTCGACCTTTTGTACTTTCGACCTTTCGTGTCTTTGACATTTTGTTCTTTCGACGTTTTCTTCGCCGCCCGCTTTTCTTTGGACACCGTAATAAAATAATAGTAGGTATATGCTGTGTTTACTTTTAATTCCGCGGCAAGATTTTTTAAGCCCGACCGGAAGGACGGCTATAATTTGTTAAGTGATTAAAATGGACTTTAATGCCAATGTTTATATACTAAAAATAATAATAATCATAAAATAAATAAATATTAAACCACTTACTCCGGTACTCTAGTTTTAGCATGTCAACCCCCGGTATATAATAATACAGAGGGCAGTGATAGTTTTCATTTTTTTGGTGAGCTTTGGACGCGTTGCTATGGTAGATATTAAACAAAAGTCAGTCAGACGCTAACAAACATAGAAAAAAATGTGCAAAAAATAATATTTATTTCATAACAAACTAAATAAGAACAAGTTTGAATTAAATTTCTTAAAGATTGAACAAACGAGGGACCAAACAATAATTCCTACTTTGAGATGGACATTGAAAAGGCGGCCAAAGAAAGCAGCTTTCAGAGTACCGAAAATGATGCAATAAAAAGAATCAAAAATTTCACCGACAAGGTATTCCTGTTTTTTATCCTGGAGAAGTCTAGAAAGTCAAATGCTTCCTTTATATGAAGGCTATGCCAAAGGACACAATAATAATCGAAACCAACCAAGTCATCAGCAAAGTACAGTAACTTCTGCCAAGCTGGAAGCAACAGAATAACCGTTATCGTGTATTATGATAGCTTTTTGTTTTTTGTATATTAATAAAATAAAATGATCCAAAAAACCTATAATTTTTCCTTTATAGTTTTAAAGAAATTACTTTTAATCACCTAAGTCCATGAAAAAAGGGATTAAACGTACACTTTTATGCCCTAGAATAAATCCAACAATATATACAAGTTCTATATTTTATAAAGCATGTCAAATAATTTTTGGTTTCTTGCGCTATGTGGGTAAATATTGAAATCATAAAAAACATCGTTTTTATTCGACAATCTGAAAAGCATTATTTGAATGGTTTGTTTATTTGGACTGTCTAAATATATATACCGAGTGTGACGGACAGTTATTTACGTAACATTTGTAAACCATTTTATTTTTTTAAATACAAAAAAAGCTACGCTCGTGACAGTGTCAGATTCGTCATATAACCAAAAATATTTAGCTGTCGTGTCGCTACCCAAAGAAGACACTACGTCTTCGTGATGCAGTGACCCTATACAAATTATGGAATTAGTGCCATCTCGGGAATGCTTACCGAACTATCAGTGCGCAGGCCGTGCTTCCCTTCTGACACGTATAAACAAATAAACTAAACGATTAACAATCGTTTGTTTCCTTTTTATGTTATGATTGATGTTCCAGTGGACCCTCCTTGTTCTTTGCACTGATATTTTAAATACGCATATTTATGAGACGGTCCTAGTTTTTAGCCACCAGTGTACTGCAAATGGTAGATATGCATTATACCTTTTAGATGGCGTTATTATTTCCATTTCTTAAAAATTGTGACATTCCCTGTTTTTTCCCTTCACCCTTCAAATGCAGACATGATTGACAAGGCAATCTTATAATATTTAAAACAATGGTTATGATGATTTGTGTCTTGTTGTACGTGGCAAGAATGCATCTTTTTACTGATTTAAAAAATAAAAAAACGTGTTCGCAGCACAATAATAAACGAGCATCTTTGAAGGGTAAAATTTAATTTCGTCCTCATCTTAGATTTTGAGATAGTGAAGAAAGAAATATATTTAATCAAAACTCTGATTAATTCTCTAACAAGTGCAGTTTGTCTCATTAAAATCGATGATACAGTTTAAAAGTTATGTTGAAAAAGAAATTGTCCGGTTTTTTTGGTCCACCCGGTAAATACCATTCTAATTTTTGAACGGATGGTTTACCAAAAATAATTTTTATAACAAAAGTAATTAAAAAATGTTATCGAAAAGTTTAAAAATACAATTTAGCAAGACTTTTTGACAATTTCATTTAAATTAAACTATTTTCCCAAATTTAAAAGTTTTCTGATCAGTAGTTTTTGTCAAACTTATTTAAAAAAAATCAAAACTGCTAATTTGGCTCAGACATGTACTAAAATAAATTTAGATATCTCGAGAACTACTTACACCAATGTTTTGGTGTATATGGCTTCTTTGACAAGTCTTTAAAATAGCTTTTGAATGATATGTCACACGATGTGATTTTTACAAAAAACAAATACAAGATAAAAAAACTTAAAATTGTTTTGTGCAAAAGGTATTTAAAGACCTTTCCAACAAGTCATATATCGCTACGCTCGTATAAGTAGTTCTTGAGATATCTAAATTTATTTTACCTAGCACGGTCGCCCACTTTGTCAATGTCATTTTGAAAATGACTAAACTCGTCTGAAAAGTTCGGAATTTCAGCGAACTGCTACGGAAAATCGTTTGTTAAATCATAATACTTTATCGATACCTTTTCTCTACAAATGTAGGAAAAATAAAATGAAATTCAAAAAGTGGGCGACTGTACATGTTTAAGCGAAATGGGAAGTATTGATTTTCAAAAATTTTTAAAAACTAGTGATCAGAAAATTTAAAAATGTTGGATTTTTTATCGCGTTGATCGTTGGATTATAAACCATATAGTAATTAGGAAACTATGTGGAATGAACGTACCAAAAATCATAAAATCGACAGATTCTGCCAAACCTCTCCAGTTTTTTTCGTTGATAATATGTACTTTTTGTGTGTAGTGTGATGATTTCAAATATTTTTATATATCTTAGCGTTTCAGATGATTTTGAAACTTTTTTGTCGCGCCATCTGTATGTTTATATGTCTGTCTGTATGTGTGTATCTGTTTATGTCTTTGTGTCTGTCTGTAACTACCAAAGCGCATAACTCAAAAACTGCTTGCCCGATTTCAATAAAATTTGATATCTAGGTTAAGCTTTGACTCTAGATGGTCCAATTTAAAAATTAATAAAATTCACCGTGCATAAGCTAGAGATTAAGGGTTTGGGTAAAATCGTGTGAGCTTAGGTTCCCATAAATTGGCAGGGTATTATTTGCTTGTGGGGTTGTGTGATTATTGTTTCAAAAAAACCTCACTGTCAGTCAACCAAAGAATAAAACTTCTCAACATCAAGCCATATAAATATTTCAATAAGCCTGCTGCCTTGTTCTCCAAATAATCTATTTTTGTTTTATTAGTAAGAGGCTTTAAGCAGATTAGCGTTGTTTTATCGGATTTATTTTAAACACTCCTCATAAATTAGTATACATACGCCTCCTATCTAAAACACATATTATTTATTCGTAGCTAAATATTTAGTTGAATTTGTGTGCGTGTCTTATATCGAATTCTTTTGAGAAAGTTAATGCGCCACTCGTGACCACTATCACTGTTTGGGTTAGTGTTGTAACGATTCGGATTAAAATATTCGTTGAATCCGAGTACTAAAATCCTCGGATGCATCCGAGTATTAAAATGATTCGGAATCGGAAAACGGATACGGATTAATTTTTACCTCTTGCGATTTTGGATAACATTTCTACGAATACAGAGGTAGAATTTACTGAACGCGGATTAGAATTAATTTTTACCTAGTATTTCTAAAGAGTTTTTTTTAAAATAATTTTATACGAATACGAATACAGAGCTGAAATTTATCAAGGTGGAATATATTGACCATCGAATTCATTTTTAAATTAGCGTTATAAAAAATTATTCTAATTCGGACATATCTACATTAAATTAAAAAATGTTAAATTTATATTTATTTTATTATTACCACAAAACTCATTGGTATACAGGGATTATTTTAATAAAAAATAAAAAACAGTAGGTAGTTTAAAACAGCGCATTACCGAAAACAAAAATATTTAGAAAAACAAACCGTCGTGGGAAAGACATATAATAGTATTTATAAATTCTTTATAATTTTATCATATTAAAATAAACAACTACAAAAAAATAAAATCATGTGACTATGTTTTTCTGACAATATCTTTTCGTCTTAAATTTGTAAATGACCCGGCTTTAGAGAATAGCCTTTTACTGCAAAGGTAATTTTGCTACATTTCAATTTTTACATAGGATTTTTACTGGCAACATAAAGAATAAACACAAAAAACACCATCGCAAGCGGATTCTTACAAGCTCAAAGATGAATTTGAATTTTTTCTTCCGAGTCAGAGATCATTTTTTAGCAACAAACAAAGCATCTAATAAATCGGAATAATCGGAATCGGACATGTATATGGCTGCACTACGTGTCATAACGAATTTTAAATTAATTCGAATTAATATATAATCCGAGTATCACTTTAATCCGATTCATGATATTCGAATATTAAAATCATCCGAGTATTTACAACACTAGTTTGGGTGCTGTCAAAAAATTGCCCCAGTGCAGTTTTAAAAGAATACGCACTAGTGCAACACGAGATCTGAGAGCCCGTAGCGAAAAATATGCACTGAGTGCAACACTGAGCTTGTTAGTTGCTCAAAGAATACAAAAACTTGCACTAGTTTTCCCAAAATAATACGAAAATTGCACTAGTGGCGCACTAGTGCTGCACGTTTTTCCCATAAGAATTAGCCAATAATAATATACCGGGTTTTCAAGCTTGCTTAAGATCTTGCTTGGGAAAAGGCCGTGTGTTTGAGTATAGAGAGACAGAAACTGACATGAGAAAAAATGAGACGGGTATAGCGCTAGTTTGCCGCTACAGTTTATAAAAGTGATAAGTGTAGGTAACACAATTCAAACCAAAAAAAATCTGATGTTGTATTTTTACACGTTTTACTTCCGTGGGCAGCTGGAAAGCTGTACACCCACGGGGGTCCAAGATGTAATGGACACCTATTCAGTATTGACAGTTAACTGTTTCGCCTTTCAGAGGCTCTAATGAATACCAATTAAGTATTGATAGTTAACTGTTTCGTCCTTAAGGGACTAGGTTACGCAATTTTAACTTCTATTTCCATTGACGGACATATAACGCGAAGGCGGTAAAAATGCAATAAGCATTGACCCGACCTAAGGGAAAAATTATGTCCTGGTTACGGGTACTGTTTTTCGTTTCATCTGTCTGCCTTTTGCTTCATTTTGGCTGGTTTCTTTTGATGTGGTAGATGTCGCCACTTGTTAAATAATACACGAGAAACAAAACCTTTCTACACCCGCTTAGCCACGAATTTTTTTTTCTTTATTCAATGATATTAAAATTTACGTTTGTGGTATTTTTGCCTTATAACATCACTGACCGACATATAACGTCGTAAAGGCGGTATAAATGCAATAAGCATTGACCCGACGTGAGGGAGAAATTATGTCACGTTAACGGGTACTGTTTTTCGTTTAATCTGCGTGCCTTTTATTTCATTTCTGATAGTTTCTTTTGTATTTGGTAGATGTCGCCACTTGTTAAAAGTATACTGTTTCAGGCATTATCATCTCTCTTACCAATATCGTAAGATGAGATTTATAAGCCGCCTCTCTTGCTTTACAAGGGTGTCAGATTGACAATCAGTGTTCAGGACGTTTCTTCTTGACTTTCCGTGAGTTGAGGTGAGCGCTAACCAAGTCTCAATGCGCTATTCTTGACCACCGTGAGGTGAACTTAAGTTCACCACGCGGAAATAAATCCTCGGGAATTGTTGTGGTGTTTATAATAACCTTACTTTTGCCTGTCAGTTTTGTTTTGGCGAGGTTTTTCTAAAGTGTGGAGGTCATTAACATTAATTTTTGACCCAGCCACTTCTCTAAAACAAAACTAACCATCAAAAGTAAAGTTAGAAAGACTTCCGCGGATTTAATATCCCCGTGGAACAAGATGGTGAACCAAGATCACCGGTGGACTTAAGTTCCACCCGTGAAAGTTTACTTTTCGCTCACCTCACCTCACGGGCAGTCAAGAATAAACGTCCAGATGAGTCCCTTAAGGACGAAACAGTTAACTGTCAACACTAGATGCATGTCCATTAGATCTTGAACCCCCGTGGGTGTACAGCTTTCGGGATGCCCACGGAAAAATACAAGACAAACAAAACCTTTCTATACTCGCTTAGCCACAAAAATTAATATATTAAATTTGACAATTTTCAAAAATTAAAATTATTTCAAAAATTAAAATACTTTCAAAAATTTTTTAAAATTCAAAATTCAAATAATGTTTATTTAAAAATTTTACAAAATCTTGAATTTTTGTCACAAAATCTTGTAATTTGGTTTGGTTTCTCTTGAACACATTAAATGTGGCATTAACATGAAATGAAAACAATTCGAGTATGTAATTTTTGCATGAATACAATACTTCCCATGACAAAAAGGAGGTAAAAAAAAAGAGCCTGTGTATCTGATTTACTTGCAAAATCAACAAAAGCTATTACAAAAGGTTCAATGTGACAAAAGACAGTCTTAAAATCGTCTGGAGCTGAGAGGAGACGTCGACACGGAAAATCTGGCTGTTTGTTTGATTTGGGGGTCCTAAATAAACAGTTCGAAAAGTGGTTTTCGAACCCCGGCCCCGGTGTGATTACTCTCTTTGTGTTGATCTTTTGTAAGCGAGAATTTGGTTAAAGTCTGACCAAAGCATTCTTTTTTAATTCGAATTTTAGGTATTTATTTACTATAAATTACACCAACTTAGGTTTCGGCATCGAAAAAATACCAGTTATTTCTTCGATGGTTTCGGTTTACGGTAATGATATGGGAGCACAAGGTAGAAAAAGGCGCTTAAGTTATAATTACAGGAGCCAAGATGGAAAAAAAAGAGGATTGAAGCGCCCTTACGCTTCCGCTACACGCGCGCGGACTCTCAGTCCCTAGGAGGTAAAGTTTTATCATTTCTGGGAAACTGGACGTACCTGACACCTGTCGGTCTCAATATTCTTCGAGCCCGCACTGCAGATAATTCGTGTTTCGTTTGTCCCCTGACCGCGCGGTTGTTTCCTAGTAATTATTGATTATTGATTGATATTGACTGAGAGTCCGCGCGCGTTTAAATACGTTTAAAAATTTTTACATTTGTTTTTGTTGCATAAGTCGTTTGCAGGTGAGTTATTATTTTGATTTGAAGGTAAATTACATTATATTAGTGGAAAAAAGGTAAGATAATAGGTTTTTAGGTACAAGAGTCAGTACCTGGGCGTGTGTAAAGAAACTTCTGCCTGAAAATTTATCTGATTATTTGTTTTGGGTTTTTTGTTTATTTTTGCTGTGAAAAAACCTAATCAGGTGTTTTTTTAATCATTTACAGAGTTGCTTGGTTAGGTTATAGGGAAGAATAAAATTTTTGGGGAAAGCTTATTAGGTATGTACAAAATGCATTTTTTTTAGAATGTTGTCTTATGGAAAAGATCGGGAACGTCTGCAAAAGTTATTATTACCAAAACAGGTATTAATGAGAATAAAAGAACTAACTGGATATGAGGAACCTCCAGCACCTGTAGATGCAGCTGTTCCACGAGGTTGCAGTTACTGTGTGTGATCGAAAGAAAAACCGTCCTAACAAGTACTCATGTATCAAATGTGGAAGATAAATGTGCTTGGAACATTGTACAAGTATTTGTAGAGAATGTAATGCTCCTAATACTGATTAAATGAAAATTTTTTTAGACATTTCTGCCATTAAGCAATCATTTTTACTTTTTTCCTGCTAATTTTCTACATTGCGGACTCAGTCCGGCGCGTTTTGTCTTGTTTCACTTTGGGGCGCGTGTAGCGGTAGGTTAAACACGCAGTGTG
The DNA here is from genome assembly GCA_963576565.1 of Aspidapion aeneum. Classification (NCBI taxonomy): domain Eukaryota; kingdom Metazoa; phylum Arthropoda; class Insecta; order Coleoptera; family Brentidae; genus Aspidapion; species Aspidapion aeneum. Next base: position 202,726,657 of record OY755038.1, read on the forward strand.
ATCATAGACCTATAATAATAATATTGGACTGAGCACGTTGCACAAGCGCAACGCTGGCGAAGTGATTCCAGAGTGAGATGGGGCTAGTGGGGGCAAAACACGGACAAAAACGCATTATATTGTATGCGAAATACTTTTTTTTTAAATTAACGCGAAGCTTTGAGTTAGAAAAACGACTTTATTGAAAGTAAAGAAGTTTTTGCAATTGCTCTTGAATCTAGAAAGGTAAAGTTTAATACGAATTTTTATTTAAAAACATAGTTAATCGTAATTTAAACAAGTCTTTTTTTAATTTAATAAAATATAACTGGGCCATTAAGTTTACTGAAATGCCCACCTTGAGATCTTTATTTAGGTCACCACACTATAAGGTACCCACAAAACACCAAAAGGTACTTTAAATAATGTACTGGAAAATTTCGCACTTATGCAAACTTTATTTTAAACTTTATTTTAAAAAATCTTATGAAGCTTGTAATGGTAGGTCAAATTACAGGAAAAGATACGTAGCTACAGATATTTTCGTACTGGTATATATACAGGGTGTTCCATTTTAAGTGTCCACCATTGCTAACTTTGTTATTATTAAAGATAGAAAAAAGTTTAAATTGGCAAACTAGTATTTTGATGCTCTTTAAGATGGTCAAATCAAAAAAACAATCGAGCATTGCGTTTTTGAGTTTTTTCAAAAAACATATATTTTTTTAAATTAAAAATAACAAAAATATTTAAAAATCAAAATTAACGTTTAGACTGCTTTCTACCAAAAAAAATTCAGTACTTGCCTTACCGTAATTTTGAATTTAGTTATTTTAAACTTTAGGAAAAAAACTCAAAAACTATTTTTATTTAGAAATAAAAGATCTATCAGAAAAAATAAATAAAAGATTTTTTGTAAAAAAACTTGAAAACGCAACGCTATCTTAAAGAGCGTTAAAAATTCTACTAATTTGCCAATTTAAGCTCTTTTCTATCTTTAATAATAACAAAGTTAGCAATGTTGGACACTTAACTTGGAACACCCTGTATATAGGGGAAGGTGCTGTACCTTGGACAGGGCTGTACCTCGGACCACCAGCCCTAATGGCAACCCGCAATACAATTTGCGTAAACTAAAAATCGGCAACGATGCCTTACTTGCATTCGATAGCTGTCATCCAATGCGGCGTAATTTAAAGTGATAGCGTGCACCTGAAAAAAGTGCTTTTTGTTTTTGCATATCGTAAGTAAATTTTTTGGTAATTTTGTATCGAATATCATCCGTAAATATAATATACATTTTTCATTTTTGTGTTTTGAATGTGATAGCGGTATATCTTAGGCTTATAATTTGCATGATATTTTGAATAAAAAATTCTGAATTAAAGCGAGGTTAAGATAAAATAAAAAGTTCATCAGGAATGTACCTCGGACCACCTAGAAGGGTTGTACCTTGGACCGGTCCAAGGCACAACTCTTTTACAAGCCATCTTAGTGAAAGTATTTTTTGGATATTATAAGGCGATTTTAGGTGTAGGAGGGTTGCAGGAGAAGGTCTTAGAACCCCATAAACCCCATAAACCTTATTTATATTTTCTTTTCAGATGCCAAGAAGTAAATCGGACCGAAAACGACCTCCTGTGAACCCAAGCTTCAAAAACTTACAATGTTTCCAGAACTACACTCATGAGGCATTTAAAATCTCATAGGGAGCCAGGAGCTGAAAACTTTCAATTAGTGGCTTCAAACAACACTCACCAAGTTTTCCTTATAAGTGTTGCACGATTACACCATGGTCTTACACGGCTCCAAATTCGATCTTTGGCTTACTAGTATGCTGTTGCAAAAAACAAAGTTCATCCAGCTCAATGGGATACCTCCAAAATGGCAGGCAGAGGATATCACATTAGAGGAAATGGTCGAACAAGAGGAGCACTAGTATAAAGATGAAGAACTAACTTACTTGACGGACAGCGATAATATCAATAAACGAGATTTTGTGCTGGTCAAAGTGACGGGAAAAAAATCATTCAAATACTATGTTGCAGAAATCACTAATTGCGATGAGCAGAATAATGAACTAAAGTATTTGCGTAGAATTAAATCCTCAAATAAATTCATAAACGACGCAACGGATACTTTTGATTTTTCAAGAGATGATATCATTTGTAAGCTTCCTCAACCTCAAAAGATTACCGGAACATCTCGTTTCGCGTCAACTGATAAGAAAACTACTTAGGATTTTGTTACGTTTAAGTTATAAATTGAAATACATATTTATGTTAATATTCCAGAATCTTAGGATTAGTTTATTAAGCATTGTTTTATGTTCCTAAACTGACTTTTTCATTTTTGTAATAAAATATTGAAAGGTTAGTGATAGTTCTTATATTCTAAAACCCTGGTCCAAGGTTCAACATACTGCGGTCCAAGGTACAGCCCTAGGTTGTACCTTGGACCACATTGCAAGCATTTAAATAAAAAATATTTTTAGAAAAATGTTTTAATCAATGTAAATAATAAAAGAAAAAAGTAGGAAAAGGATTAAAGAAGCCATTGCTACTTTTAATTTTTGTTTATATTAAACCGCCAATTTTTAAAAAATATTTTTCTGCAAACATGTCCAAGGTACATGAACCTTCCCCTACAGTAAAAACCTCCCATAAGTGGACACTCATGGTTCCGTCGATTTTGTCCGCTTATTGGAGGTGTCTGCTTATGAGAGGGAACTGCGACATTGTAATATATATTTATTAACAATTTCCGCTACTTGAGTTTTTCCGATATTAAATTCCTCTCCGAAACGTTAATTTAATTTGTTCACGTAAACTAAGAAGTTTTTTACTAGGCGCTATTTTAAAGAGATCTATTACTACCCAATTGAACAATAAAAATAAAACACAGCAGTCCCGCCCCCGCCGAATAAAATATGTTGTAAATACGACAGAAGTATTAAGTCTCCGCATTAAAACGGAAAGACGTAATTCCCCGACTGCAGAGTGCGTTGTTGCCAGCATACTACATAATGTTTATGCCCATGTCGTGCAGCACTCCGTCCCGTTGTCAGAGGTTCCTGTCCGGTTAAAGGATGTTTAAAAAAATTTTTACCAAAAAAAATTGTCCGCGTCCGGTTATAGGAGTGAATTTTACATGTAAAAATATACTGAAAAGCTTGGTTCCAAAAAATTTGTCCGCTTAAAGGGAGTGTCCGCTTAATAGAGGTGTCCGCAAGGAGAGGTTTCACTGTATACGAAAATGTTTGTAGCCACCGATTTTTTTTTGTAATTTGACCTACCATTACAAGCTTTATAAGATTTTTATTAAAAGGTTTGCAATAGTGCAAAATTAGTACGACCTGTACATTATTTATAGTACCTTTTGGTGTTTTGTTGGTACCTTATAGGTAGTGACCTAAATAAAGGTCTCAAGGTAGGCATTTCAGACCTGTAAACTTAATGTCCTAGTTATATTTTATTAAATTAAAAAAAGACTAGTTTAAATTAAGTTTAATTATACATACAAATAAAATGTCGGACCATTGTCTTTATTTACTTTAAACACTACGTTTCGGTTAGTAAGTATCTCTAACCGTTACAATCTAACCGTTTTCAAGTGCTACACTTGAAAACAGTTAGAGATATGTACTAACCGAAACGTCGTGTTTAAAATAAATAAAGACAATGGAAGTCCGAAATTTTTATTTTTTTTGTGGAAGCAATCTAAAATACTCTGCCAATATATGGGCCCCTAAGCTCACACTAGGTACTATAGTTATAGTGTACGTGCGAGCTAATAAAACTAAAACCTGAAATATATCTTATTCAACTCCAGACTAAATTACCTTTTGTTTGATACCACACAAGCCATGTTTTGACTTGAACTAAAATATTTGAAATCTACCCCCACCCTTAAAAAAACAAAAACTAAAATGTATTTTGTTTAACTCCGGACTTAATTACCTTTCGTTTGATATTACACACGCCATATTTTCACGTAAACTCTAATTTTTGAAATCTACCCCCACCCTTTTTGAAGAAAAAAAACTAAAATGTATTTTGTTTAACTCCATACTCAATTACCTTTCGTTTGATATCACACACGCCATATTTTCACATAAACTCTAATTTTTGAAATATTCCCCTTCTTCTTTTATTTGGCTTGTGTTTGGTGGATTTTGTTCATTTTTAAATGGGATCATCTCGACCCAAGACCCAGCCTAGGTACCAAATTTCATTAAAATCGGCCTAGCGGTTTTTGAGTAATGCGCGTTGGTCGTTACAGACAGACATACAGACAGACGGCGCGACAAAAAAGTTTCAAAATCATCTGAAACGCAAAGATATATAAAAAATTTTGAAATCGGAGCAACTTTTTTTTTCTCGAAAAAATTAGGATCACCATATCTCACACTACTATAGTATAGTATATGTGTGAGCTAAACTACTATAGTATAGTATATGTGTGAGCTAAAAATATAAACCTTGGGGTCCGAGCCCTAAAGTATAACAGTTCTTCGACTTTGCCTAGCTTTTTAAGTAAGAAGTTATGCAAAATTTTACACAAACAAAAAAATTGCCCAATCAAGCTGACCGTCACACACAACCTTCTCTTATCGCAAAGACATAACAAAAAATAGAAATTGAATGTAGAGAATTATGTTGCAATGTTTTTCTTTGAATTATCTTAATCATTTGCGCATTAAGTCAATGTTCTCAAAAAATTAATTACCTAATAAACAATAATAAGCATGTAATTGTTTTTGATTGATTTCTATCCAACTACGCAGATGTTGCTTTGCCTATTCTATTGCATGCTATAATTCTCAATCATTATAATTGTTAACCATATAAGTACCAAATAGTGTATTAGGAGTAAATCGTTTATAAGCTCAGGGCTATGAAAACGAATTAAGTTTTAGCAGAGAAAATATATTTTCTATGGTTTTAGCAAGTCTCCACAAATTCTATCTGGTCCAGTAGCTATATATTTTGTTTAGCATTTGCTAATTTTGTATAATTACTTATTTTATGCAAAGAACCTTGGCTTACCTAGGTATCCTGTTCTCCACTGATGACGTGAAACACACAGAAACGTACGTCTGGAGGTGCTACCTTGTGTAAGTTGGAAAACAACCAAAACCAACTGTTCCTTCTCTTTCTAATACTTGCGAGTTAAGCACACACACCTTTGTGTGAAGTATAAAATTCGTGTTGATACTTATTTTATTTTACAAGGAACAAATCAGTAGACGCTTTATACGAAGTAAGGATTTTCCTTTATTTCTTTATTTTTGCTGATAATAATGATTCTTTTAAATATCCTTCGTGCCCTGTATATTTTCGGGGCAACTCTTCAAGATTTGATAAGACCTGACATCTTGGGATTTTTTATCATCTAAAATTAAATGATGAACAACTATAGCCATTGTCAGATCTGATCAGATATTCGGGGCTTTTTACAAATACATACTGTCTTTTTAAAAATCACCAACGTGTAAATGTATTGCAAATATTTACAAACAGTGATCGTGTTGATCAGTTCGTATTGATGACCTTAATCTATCTTGTGTGTTCATGTTGCCAGTATTACCAATTATTACAGCTATTCGTCACCGTGTTGTAGACAAATCGGATAGATTGGTATTTATCTCGTCTAAATTACTGTGATTTTGATTTGCAACTTCTAAATACGCGTTTGAAATTGTAGCCGTGGGCGATTTTCAAGTAGATATAAAATAATGTTGAATATAATATGATACAACGCGGTTTGGTTTGGTTTGTCATGCATATCAGGTTAGGAAAAATATAATTATTATTATTGATCAAGGAGTTTCTGTGGTTTCTGAGAACAGCATCGGAGTCATTATCCTTAATTACAATTTTTTTGCAATCTGATTTTAATGTCTCTTGGAGTATAATTTTGTGTTTTTGAGTCTTTTTTCAAACAGTGTCTTCTTAAAAATCAATTAACAAGATGCAAATATTATGCTAAATTTTTATTCAATCAATTATTAAGTTATCGTGATTATTATCTATAATTACAATATTTTTGCAATCTTTATCCTTTTAAGACTTACAAACCTGTCTTCTTAAAAATCAACAACGTGCAAATGTAATGCAAGTTGTTTTAATCAGTGGTCGTGTTGATCAGTTCGTCTTAAAGGCCTTGATCTATCTTGTGTGTACATGTTTTCAGTATTACCAATTATTACAGCTATCTGTCGCCGAGTTGTAGACAAATCGTTTAGATTGGTATTTATGTCGTCTAAATTAACGTGATTTAGATTTTCAACGTCTAAATACGCGTTTCAAATTCTAGCCGCAGGCGATTCTCAAGTGAATGGAAAAGAATGTTGAACATGATATAAAACAGCGTACTTTGCATGTCAGGCTGGAAAAAATATCTATTAATATTAATAACCAAGAAGTGTCCTATGATTCATGAGGATAGCATCGCAATTCTTATCCCGGATTAAAATATTTTTTGCAATCTTACTTAGAGTCTCTTAGACTATAATTTTATCTTTTTAATACTTTACAAACACTGCCTTTTTAGAAATCACAAACTTGGTGATCTATCTTGTGTGTACATGTTGTCAGTATTACCAATTATTACAGCTATCCGTCGCCGAGTTGACGACAAATCGCCTAGATTGGTATTTATGTCGTCTTAATTACCGTGATTTAGATTTCCATTTACTAAATACGCGTTTCAAATTCTAGCCGCAGGCGATTTTCAAGTGGATGGAAAAGAATGAACTTGATATGAAAGAACGTTATTGGGATGCTAGGCTGCTCAGGCTACGAAGAAATATCTACTATTATTACCAATCAAGAAGGGTGCTATGATTCGTGAAATCAGCATTGAAGTTCTTATGCTTAATAACTACTTTTTTGACAATCTGATTTATAGTCTCTTCAGGAACGGATAAAAGTGTCTCTTATAGTATAATTTGAACTTTTTGAGAATTTTTGCAAACACTGTCTTCTTAACAATCACCACCATGTAATGCATGTTGTTTTAATCAGTCGTCGTATCGATCAGTTCGTGTTGATAGCATTTATTTTGTGTGTACATGTTGTCAGTATTACCAATTATTACAGCTATCCGTCGTCGAGTTGTAGACAAATCACCTAGATTGGTATTTATGTCGTCTAAATTACCGTGATTTAGATTTCCAACTACTAAATACGCGTTTCAAATTCTAGCCGCAGGCGATTCTCAAGTCGATGGAAAAGAATGTGGAAGTTGATATAAAAGAATGTTGTTGGTATGTCAGGCTTAAAAAAAAGATTTATTATTATTATTGATCAAGAATAGTGCTATGATTCGTGAGAAAAGCATCGCAATCATTAGCCGTGATTACTTACTATTTTTTCTTTTGTCATCTGGTTTATAATTTCTTTTTTTAGATATTTTTTTGGTTTTACTGTCTTTTTTTTACTTAATCTTTCTCTTGTTAGTTATAAAGGTTTTGTTTTTTTTATTGTTCATTATTAAGAACCTTGCTTTTATTTCAACATTGACTACAACTACCGCTAATTAGTTGTTTTGTTTTCTTTTTTGAATATACTCGTATAGTTAGTATAAATTAGTTTATTCCACTCTATTTTCAGCGTTGCTACTATTTTTGGCCACCACTGTTTTACTTAATGTTTTTATGTTTTTTCTTTTCTTGTAATAATTGCATGTCTATTAAAGTTGTTCCTTTAAAAATCGTATTAAATATGTTTTGCTACAATGTCAATGAATATAGTTTTTATTGTTTCCCACACCTATTTATATCACTTTTTGTTTAGAAATACTTCTCATAACATTGCCAACAGTTAAAACAACCACTTTAAAACAATTATTTCTGCGCCTTTAATTAAGATAAATTGCGAATTACTTATGTTTTCTTTTGGAACTACTCCAAGAATTATTTAAATGCTAATAATAGATTGGCTGTTGTTAACGACACTATTAATAAAATAAACAAAGCTGAATACAAAACATTGACAAACATTTTCAAACATATTTTATTTTAATGGACACATATTTGGCCAGTTGCTTTAGTGAAATCATTGGTTTATTTTAAGTATAATAGGTTTCAAAAATAATGTCGTTTTCTAAACTCAAAAAATGCAAAACAATATTACATGATTTTCCAGCCCATGTCGAGACAAAATAGTTATAAGTGCGCAAAGTGATAGTTTCCCGCATGCAAAAGCAGCTAGACGAATGACTCAAAGTAGAGTTCGAATAAACGTTAGGTGATGGTAAAGACACTTGCGCACGTCTTGGGAGGAATATTTTTTATACGGGGGTCAAAAAAATTATGAAAAAGATTTGTTTCGGTTAATATTTTATTTAAATGTTGAAAACACTGAAGATTTTAAATTTATTTTGTTTATAATTACCAAAACATTACAAAACCATCTATAAACTCGGTAATTATGTAAAAATGAATTTTTCCGACGACTACATATGAAAATGATGGATTTCACACGATTTGCATCCGCCAGAAAACATTAAATTTCACCTGTGTGCAGAAAATTTTCCGCACTTGTGTGGAAAAGTACTTTTCCTCACAAGTATAAAGTGTACGATGACGTTAACTTTCACCATAATTTTCGGCACAAGTGTTGCAAAGTACTTTTTCATACATGTGCGGAAAACCAGTTTCATTTGATTTGTGCAAAATTAAAGACCAATTTTTTTTTAAGTGTAGTTCAACAGTGTTCGTAGAAAAAATAGCGTACAGAACTCGACAGAAAGTAACTTTCTTACCTTACACTCGCGTGTTGTTTTACTCTGCTAGCGCCTCATCCACAACATTCATGCTCGTGTAAAATTTGTCACTTTATATAATATACTATTGTGTATGCGAGTAAAACAAGTAATTGTTGTGTCCCTATAGACTATTTATTTTAAGACACGACATTATTTTTGAGACCGACTGTCCACTGTTTATTTTAAATAATAAATGCCGGTTTTATGACCATCATTTGCTACAACGAATTGTGTTGGTTTAAGTAGAAATGTTATTTGAAACAAAGTGCTTTGTAAATGGTGGACATGTTATTTCAATGCTTTCTAAATATTATGTTTACTTAAACTAAATGATTTTGAATTTTCGTTAAAAGTAAAACTATTTGTTTACTTAGAAATAATATTTTTTTCTATAAATTCTACAATTGTAACAAGGGGTAAGGAGGAGGCCATTTTAATGGTCCCAAATGTGGCTCAAGCTTTTAGGCATTTTGGTTTTTGGCCAATTTTGGTTATTTTTATTTTTAAATTGTATTTAAATTCTTTAGTTTTTTAGTATATTTGTGAACATTTATTATTCTAATAATAAATATAATCTAAAATGTATGTATTTAAAAGATTTCGAACATAAATAAAATAATTGTCACCATTAACAACCTTGCTTCTCATAAGATAAAATAAATATTAAATGTAAACAATTTCATTTAGATTTTTTTTTTAAATATGAAAGTTAACATTTTTGAGTAAAAAAATAATGGCAAAATTTTTTTAAAAATACAAAAAATTCTTAATATTGCCGTAATAATCGGAGAATAATTTCAAAAAAACTCAATAAAACCTTTATATTATTGTAAAAAAGTGTATTGTCAAATATTGCAAAAAAACTTACTATAGGCATACGAACAATGCCAAGAAATTTTAAATTATAAAAAAGTTCGAACTGCTTGAATTGTGAAGCACCTGATGTAAAATAATAATGATAAATAATTCCAACTACAGATAATGCCAAAGAATTCTCCATTTCTACATCACTCCAACAAATTTCTAAATAATGCCAAATCTTTTTAATGATTTCAAAAAAATTCCGAACAATGAAAAGAATTTGGATACCTACCAAAGAAATTCGAAATTGTTTAAAAAATTTCCGAATTATGCCGAACAGTTATTGCAGATATAACTAATTGAAAAATATTCGAAAACTTTAAAATGATATGTCAAACAAACCCGATCAATGCTAAAAACTCTGGAAAATACTACAAATCTAAATAATTCCAAAAAGTCTCGAAAATTAGAAGCCCAAAAATTATTTATCTATTTATATTTTACAGATTTTCAATAAGTTGTTGACTGGTATTTCGTTAGGTATAGTTCCTCTATTGAAAATTGCCACGTAAAAACTGCCCGATGTGGCACGCGCTACTGTAATTAAAACCAAACCAAAAAGCCATTTTGGAATTTTCAAGTCGGTACCAAAATTGACGACACACTACTAGGTATTCCTCATGTCTTTAAGTAAAAGTATCGAAGGCACCTAATCTGGTAGTACCTGCAAAATTTAGGGTTTAACAGAGGCTATCGACAGGTACTACCTGCACTCTTTAACAATGGGTTTCACATTTCAAAGATAATGACTTCGAATAGAGCAACTTTACCCAAGTTTTATTCGAATTTTATTTTGCTCACATCTTTTAAGTTAATTTCCATTTGATTACAAGGTACCTTAAAGCATTTCGTCATTATCAATAGGCTTTTAGTGTTATTGGTGCCATCTGCTTATAAGGCATGTCAAATTGCCCCATCAATTTCACGCTCATCGGTACAAAAACAATTTTTACGAAAAATTTTACATGAAATTATACGTTTCTCTACCAACAGATAATAACACCGGTAGCCATAAAAGGCGAAAATACAACCAAAACGATCGATAAATGACCGATCACGTAATTTTTAACTTTAAATGTATTTGTGTTACTTTCCTATCTGTGTTCAGTATAGCCTACAAAAAGGCAAAGGTTGAATGAACCTTCGATCCAGTTACTATGCAGAAATCTGAAAAAAATAAGGATCAAACTCTTTACCCAGGAGTATTGCAAAAATACTGAAGCGAGAATTACAAATTTTACCCTAGAGGTAAAACCATCCAGAGTTTTAAATTAAGAAGGAAATTTTAAGGAAAAGAAGTATATGTATTAAAATATGCAAAACGATGTGTGTACATACACCGAGATCCGGTTATTGATGCATGTAGGTTTAAGGGTGTAAAAGAGTATCTTGGATTTCAAATTAATGAAAATAATACAATTTGTTTGAATATATAGTTAACTAATAGAGACTATTTTGCGTTAAAAATAAAATAAAAAAATCCTTATTAAGCCAGTCTAATCAACAAAAAGCGATGGAGTGCTTTTCGGTTTTGGCTCAGACGATTTAACTTCGAGCTCTACGGCCGCTTCAAAGAACCTGAGATTACCTGGTCCATCAAGGTTAGCAGATCTCGGTGGCCTGGCCGCCTAAAAAGGATGAACGTTATTGAACCCACAATGCAAATTTTTTACCAGGCACCGGAAGAAACTTGAAAGAGTTAGGTCTAGATTCAGATTCAAGGATGAAATGACGTAAAATTTGTGAACGCTGAAAGTTAAAAGTTGGAGAGCCAAGGCGTCTTAGTCTGCTATACAGAAAGGTCTTATTGAAGCTGCGTTTGGCAGATCGACCTCTGCACTCTCTATTTTCTGAGCAAATAAACAAACGCTTGAGAATGCAATAGAGGCACTTTGGAGAAGAAATGAAACAAAGATATTTGACATCCAAGGAACTACTTTCTAAAAAAGGTTTTTCGAAGCGGAAAGAACAGCACAAAAAAGCAAGAAAGAATGAAAACAAGCGTATATAAAACTTTTTGGATAGCCAAGTGATACGAAAGACATGCTAGTTTAAAACTGCTTTGGCCCATTTCCAGATCTAGCCAAGAGAAAAACCACCAAGCTCCCATAGACCCTCCATAGATTCATGACCCCCCGACAAATTGGCCAAGATGAGTTCCAAGCAAAGATTTGACGACCATAAATCTTGCATAGTGCCAACTGGCTATCCAAGAGCTGACATTCCACGAGATACAGCGGATATGAACAGATGGATGTTGTCATGTTGAGAGTGGGGAATAATATCTTCTGCTTAGAATTAGTTGTCACGGAAAACTCTGCATTCGATTGGCTTCAAGAGAAAACATGACAAGGCGGGTCCCGAGTATGAAATGGAACAGGAGCCAGCATATTATTTCCTAATCCTGACAGAGACTGAAGAGTGCAAAAGAAAATTTGAATTAGGAGAAAGAATGCTAAACGAAGTTACGTCTCTTGTTCGGAGAACTGGGAGATTGAATACAAAAGAGGACTGCATAGAAAGGTAGAAAGTAGGCAAAAGATTCACATGTAGAGACAACTTGTCAAGTTGGGGGCTACTCTCACCCTGCTTCTGTGGCTTAAAAACCAACGAGTAAGTAGCACACAAGAAATATTAATAAAACATCAACTTTTACACTCTGTTTCAGTTTTATATTTGAAAGCTGATCGAATAAACCTTCCTAAACTATTAAAGTGCTAATTAACACTTTAAAAGCAATTGGAAACATTAATATGGCATTGCATATTATAGTGGAATCACTGTCCTTAAACGTGGAAATAAAACTGAATACGTCAAAGCACAAAAGACATTGGCAGTAGCTCTAAAAAGAACTACTGGACTTTTTCTGGTACAATTTCACCTGTCGGTTGTTTGTCTCCGACTTACAATTTAATTTACAAATTACGTGGCATTTGCGCTTTTCAGATAATAAATGGCCGATTTGACACACACGGCCGTAAATCTCTTTGAAGTGGGACACACAATATGTATGATGGTTACTAATAGTGGACTCTCACATACACACAGTTTGCTTTGGATTTTCTGCCATATACATTTGCAAAAATCGATAAAGGTCTGTTTTTTATTCTCTTGACATGTCCCATCGAAGCCAAATCCTTTACTTTATACGATCGCTTATTCAAAAGCGAATATTTTCAAAGTTAGACGCTGAAAGAAGTTACATAGATATGATCCAGAAATAGCATTGGCACTAGAGGAGCCTTGTTTGGCGTACACGTTCTAGGTTAAAGATATATGGACTTGAAGTAAGATGTTTATATCTGCTTCATTGATTTCTAGAAAGCATTTGATAAGGTTCAACACGAAATAAAATAAAAAAAGCAAGGACAAGCTAGCAGGGACATAATAAAGTATAGTAAATGTTATTTTTGATCATAAATTATTGTTTTATCTAAAAAAAAATTCTCATTCCCAGGCTTTTTAAAATAATATTGGTTTTATCTTCAATAAAATTGGGAGCATTAAGTCATTTGTACTCCAATTTCTAGAGCTTTTTGGTATACTGTCAGTTGTTATAATGAATTTAATGCACGTCATCAACATAAAAAAACGCCAAAAGTTACCATACACATTCTGAAAATACTAATTTCTGGTAACTCACTTATGGATTTGACTTCTTCTTTAATAGGATTTTCGAACCATAAAATATCGATCTTTTTCGTTTAATGACACTAAAAATGCTTGCTTAATCTCTGCTGATCATTGCCACACTACCAACTCGAAAATTAAGCAAAATTTTCATTAGTTCTGGTACTAAGTAATTCGTTTAGAGATGGCATACCGGCTGCGTGGGCACTCGCGTCGAAAACCACGCGCACTTGAGTAGTTTCTTTATCATACCGGTATACGGGCTTGTGCGGTAAGTAATAAGCGGCGTCGATTTTAACATTGTCCTGAGTAGTAATTTCTGCGATTTCAAGTTTATAAATTGGCGTATCGCGTTATCATATTCGGTCCATTTTTGCGTTTTGCATAATTTTCTCGTTAAGTTTTTAGCTCGCAGCAAAGCGCCGGTAAAATTTGAGTCGACCCGTTTATCGGTTTTTCACGGCAATGTCACATCGTATCGATCTCCGTTAAATGTTACGTTATTTTCTATAATTTTCCGTAAAGACTTTCAAATCCGGTTTTTGAATTTCACTGATTCCGATCGTATTTTAAAACACCTTTAATGAACGAAAATAGCAATATATAAATTCGATTACAAAACTTGACAAAATAACTAAAAAGTTAATTAACAGACTGATTCGACTTGATCTATGTTATACCTAATCTTAAGGGCTGTTCAACCATTTACAACACGTAAAAATAAAAAAATCCACATTATAAAACGGTCAAATTAGATAAGTTAGCAAATCTGTAACTAGTAACTTCACTCTCTTTTTTACGTCTTTGTGATACCTCATGTGCGTGAAAATAATTTCAACTAATCACAACCCTATCTGTATTGATTTGAGCGACAGAAAGCTTATGCTTATTTATAGGTGTTTATAAACCTGACAAGCGCGCCGAGCTCTATATTTTTCGGTTCTTCTAGATCTTGGAAGAATATGAAAGACCGACAGCGTTACAACTCGTCCTGGCAAGTCACAGAGTAAATGTATTATCCTTTCAGGATTCTCCTTGTCTCTGCAACTAAGGCAATAATCGTTGGTGTATTGAAACGGATGGCATGCGCTCCAAAAAGGCAATACAGCCCATTTCATAATTTTTGGGAGAACTTTTTGACAGTTATCAGCTGTTTATAATAACAAATAGCATAGGCCAACAAAAAGAAGTTGTAAAAAGTTGTATCAAAAATTATGAAATCAACTGTAATAACAATTTTCTCATTCGTCTCTACCCAATAGAAGAAATAAACATACTTAAATAATGTATTCTGTTTTTTACTTTAATTTAAATCCAGGTAATTTAAATCAGTAAACAGAACGTAGATATCTCTTGAACTATAAAATTTATGCGAATTACCGTTCAGTTTAGCGCGAATTTACATAGCTAAATAAACACAGGCAGTGGACCATGTATATCGTGGTGCGTTCGTTGTTCTCCTGGATATGTGTATGGCTGTGCGAAACCTGCGAAAAAACAAGGCCTAGCAACGCATTGAGGGCGCAGAGGGAACGTAGACTGACGATAGCCATATAGTTTTGGGTAGTAAATGAGGTAACTTTAAAATTTCAAGCAAAAAAACAATTTTTAATAATAATAAAAAATAAGGAACTTTCTCATTTTTAAAGAACCTAGGAATCTATTAGTCTGGGCTATTTATACATTTTCTATAAGCTCTACCGATATCTCGGTCTACACACATCGTGGTGGCAATATTCCCCTTACTGCAACGAAGCAGTACTACTATATATAGTACTATAACATTTACCAGGATATAATAACTTTAACCTCACCATTACTACCATCCAAACACAACAACTTAGCTATCTTTTAAGTACAAATTTTGTATTAACCTAGCTTTAGATCCAGTTAAGTAAAACTCTTTGAAAAAGTGCTTACGCTTGACTTCATTCTTATCGTTATTTGAAAATCCTGTTTTATGGCTTGCAGTGCAGCAATGTGCTTCTCTACGCTATGGAGTTGGACCAACAAAACACGGGATGTATTGTGATTTCCTTTGCAGTTTTTCAGTTTTAGTCGATCACAATTCACCCCCCAAAAAACATCAAACTGACCAACTACCCAGCATTAGATTTTTTTGGCAAAGAAAACATGGAAACTTTGGGCACGGTATCGTAATTTCCTTTACAGTATTTTACTAAATACTTGAACGGCATTCTAGCGCCTGGTCGATCGCAACAAAAAAAGCAATAGTTCCTCCGAAAAATCCAAAAATTTGGAAAAAACACAAAACTTCACTTCATTCACATAACCTGATGCCCACAGGAGGGGTGCGTTTGAAAATAAATGCCAAGGCTAAGGTTCATAATATGGCAAGGCGATATTGATGACGTCATCGAAAAAGCCAAGTTACCCTAGTAAATATCGCCTTTTAAGTTTTCGAACGCATGGTGTTTGTTAACACTTGATAATTATAACTTTTTTAATACCTATTTTTACTTTTTTAGATAGTTATAGATTTATTAAAGTAGTCGTATGTGAAATATAACACAATAAAAAAAAACAATAAACAAAACAGCTGATGCCGATCGATAGCCAACGTCCCGCCAGTCGCCTTACCCGTCTCAACACGTTCACAGGCCTTTTTTTCGCAGGTACCGGTCCGTGTGTGTGTGCGTGGTGATTTGCAATTGAAGCTCCAATAAACACCGCAACTATAGCATCCGCCGGATTAGACGCATTTCATAGTAATTTAGAATGTACATCATGCATTCAATGTACACACCACACCGCTATTATTATTGTTGTTGGATGCACCAACACACTAGTGAAACGAGCCAATAGAACTTCAAGCTAATTTATGTGCGACGCATCATTTTATTTTATGTGCTGCACGACCCCTTTTTTGTTAGCTATTGCCAAGGTAAATAAAATAACAAATGTTACGATCGGCGGGTTAATGGCGACTGGAGTACAAGTAAAGGGTTTTCCATGAGGTATAATGCTAATATAATTTAAAATTCTTGATTGAAGATTGCTCTTCTCGGTTGAAACCTTGAATGAAGGAATTCACCGTATTAGGTGCGTTCGATAATTTTACGTAAGAACATTAGGAACACCTAGTCGTGTTTAAAATTCTGATATGTTCTACAAAATTTAAAAATTAATTTTCCTCCTGAAACCCCCAAAATAATTATGATTACGTTAGCGCGTGCCACTTTTATAGCAGTTTTTATGTGACATAAAGTGGTACCACGACTCCGTGGAACAGATGCGAAGTTTCGAACAAAAAGATGTCAAGCACGTTGTGATCGGACCCCTGTTGATTGTTTTGTGGCAAACAACTTGCGACCGATCTATTTGCAAAACAAATTGCCGTTTTATAATTAATTATAATTATATGAATATCTCTATAGTTATCTGCGAATATTTTTATTACTGAATTATTGGATTAATTGTATTTTTTTCAAATGAAAACAACATTACGAGCAACATTGTTCTTAAATGACAACAATTCCCGAATGTTTTAACAATAACGCGATTCACAAATATTTTGAAAATTTACTGGGGTCGGCATAAGTCACTTCCCGCTATCTAGATTTTTTTTTATATAATTCATTGTTGACATACCGACTAAACGCGTTAAAAATAAAAATATTCTCGTGTGCGATCTTACACCGTGTGGGTCCTACCACAGAAGAGCCGTCCTACTGGGTAGCTATTCTGGGTCTTGAACGATGTGATATTTCCCATCACATGCTTTAGCCAATGGCAAGCTTTAAATTAGCTCCGAGCCGTCACGTCCTATGCGAAAACGCCTCCATTGCGCAAGCTTCTCCTACGATCCAACCGAGAAACCTTCAGTCGGTACGGCGTAAAATTCATTAACTCTGAAGAGCAAATGACGATGCCATTGGTCGAGACAAGTCATTTCGTACAACACGCGACCGCTCAGAGTTTGCTATTGGTCAAAGCGTGTGAAGTGGATGGTCACATCGTTGAAGACCCAGAATAGCTACCCTGAAAGTACGCGCATTTGCAAGAGATCTACGTATAATTGCACACCTCCGAACATTCATCGATGAGGAACTCGAAAACCTTCGCCCACATCTTCAAATGCTTCGCTTGGCCACCCATTTGTGTACCTACATTAACGTTTTGTTACATGCCCGACAAATATACGTAAATAAATAATATCATTAGTGCGTTGCGTTCTTCATTTCTTTTTCCCTAGTGCAAATCGGGGAACTAACTGCCATGCTGACCCCTGTATTAAGCATATAGTGTCACTGAACTATACAGATACCTACAGATGTGATAATTGTTTTTAATATATATTTTTTCTGTTGTTTCAGGAATAAGATGCCAGCAGGTTTGGAGCTGGGGGGCGCCGCGGGGCAGCGACTCGGCGGCGGCTGGGCCAGCGGCTACTGCGGCGGCGGCGCCATCTGCACCGACGCCAGCCACCAGCTGCTGTCATGGCGGCCCCAATGAGAGCCGGCTCGCAGGTAGGGATAATGAAAAAAATTACACCTCGTAACCTATAAACTAATCAAAAAAATATTTTAAAACAACAACATATAACCAAGACCATTACTAGTGTTTTTAATGATCCCTGATAACGGAAATACCGATAAACTGGCCAAAAGGGCATCGGAACAAAGTTTTGTTGGCCCTGAACCCTGTCTAGGGCTGACACTCAAGGAGCGGCATAAAGCGTGGGCCAATTCGAACGGTTGTAGACAAGCAAAGGAGACTCTTAGCAGTAGAAGGAATTGGCTGCTGGACAGCGAAAAAAGGGAACTGAACCCTCTGCTTGAAGTGCTCACAAGAAACTGAGCACTTTATGGAGACTTAACCAAAGATCTAAAGATAAAACAAGATAGGTTATGCGCGGAGAAGAAGAATAAATAGAGTTACACTTCCCAACAAAATGTGAAGCATATAAAGGATTGAGAAAAGGAGTATTCGAAATAGAGGGGTTGGAACCGGAAGACCTGAAGTTCCTAAAGTGGTCAGACATCCTGACCTTTAGCAGGAGGACGGGAAGGTTTGACAAAGGAGAGAATCAAACTCAAGAGGGGGATGCTCTGGGGGTAGGCAACATAGGGAATTTACAGTGTTTTCGCTCTATACTGATTTTTGTATTTTGGTAGCTCTTTTATTTTATGTTTTTCTAAAATATTTCAACACATACAATTACTATGCTGCGAATGCAAACGCATAACCCGCTATATTTGTTGTTGTACTGGAAGGTTTGGTTTGGTTAGGTAATCTGAAATCCGCATGAATAACAAAAGGTTCCTAAAGCATATTTAAGCCATTAATAGAAAATGACTGCTATAAGCTAAAGTAGATGCTTTTAGTAAAGTTCGAAAGATACTTCGATGGTTCGACTTTGTCATGATTAGGTTTAATTTTTATGCTTGGTTTAAATTTAAGAAAATTCTATATATTGGATGTTAAAACTTTTGGGAGACAAAGCTATTATCATTATTAGTTATTAGTTACCTTAATTTTTCCAAGCCATACGTTGAGGTTCATTTGAAATCCAACATGGTGGCAAGTTTGTACCAGTTATTTTTAGAGGCCCTTTCCCCGTAATATAAGTATGTGCTCAAGACCAATATATTGTTAAAAAACTTCAAATTTAACCAAGTTTCATTTTTAAACTTAAAAATTCTAGAAAAGAACAAGGGGGAATATCTTTTTCTTCTTGATTTTCTTCGGATAAATTTTTTAATGGTTCTATACTAATTTTATCTCCCTAAAGTCTTTAAAGTAGGGTATGTCGCGAATTTTATTCCCCTTCAAGCGTAGGCATTTACTGGTTTGGATTGGATTTAATTGGATCTTTGAATTATTTTGATTTGATTTAATTGGATCTTTGAATTTGCTTTCCCGACAGGACGCCACCAGTGGCCACCGAGCGAGGGTGGCGGACCCCACCACCTCCACCGCCATCATCAGCAACACCGCCAAACAGGCCGGTGCCAGTAGTACCGCCGCCCCAGGCGGAGTAGCGACAGCACTTAATCACCCTTCCTCCGGCGGGGCGACTTCGATTACGATCGCTTCCACCTCGACAGACCACGCCGTCCAGCCTACTTCTACCACTGCTAATTTCGAGTACGATGATAACGAGTGGGACATAGGTAAGTCTTTTTACTGGCGGCCAAGCCAAATAGATTAGAGCATAAATACATTTTTAAAAAATCGAAATTTTCAAGTGCGCATGCGTTTGTTTTGTCACATAGACACAGCTGCTGTGCGGGTGGACGCCATATATAACATATGCGGGTTGTGCAAAAATGTCCGAGGGAAGTAAAATAGTGTTTGTTAATAAAGTTAACAGTGGTTTCTAGATGCCATTAAACACTCTTCATTATGGCGACCACAATAAATCTGCACAATCAATTTTAGAAAAACTACAAATATAATCCACAATTTAATAAATTTTCACCCAGTCAAGTAGTTTATATAAAAAAATAATAGACATAACCCTTAATTTTCGACAATTTTAAAATAATGTAGTGGCGTAACAGAGTATGTTCCAAAACCACCAAACCTGACGCATGCGCAGTAAACTAAATCCTGGTTTCAAGCATCGCGTTTGATATGCATGGATATGCCCCGTATTTTAGCTCTAACGTATTTGGGCTAAGCATATTTGTACGTTTTTTAAAGTGCCGTTGAAGGTCAAAAGCGTCTAGTGGGCGAACGCGGACGTGTCGCTTCTTGGAAGGTCCAATGAAAAATGCAATTAAACGGTGTAGGCTTTCAGATTAGAATAGTATAGTTTTAATTTTTACCATGACAGCCAGGTACAAGAGAGCTAATTTATTTAGGCCTCGGCCCACATTAGGTAAAAATATTGGCATTACAAGCAACAAACTAACAAAACACTGACAAACAATAACAGTAAATTCAATTCATATACATAATATTCCAATACCCACGGTAACTACCCAT
Source organism: Aspidapion aeneum (assembly GCA_963576565.1). NCBI lineage: Eukaryota > Metazoa > Arthropoda > Insecta > Coleoptera > Brentidae > Aspidapion > Aspidapion aeneum. The sequence continues at coordinate 202,746,853 of OY755038.1, forward strand.
TCATGATGCAAACATGAGGGCCTTGGGGCCTCTAAGCAAAAAAGACCTGATTGGTTGCTATATATATATACCTACACAATATCAATGGGTATAAGTCTATCCTTTTTGTGGTCCTTAAGATAAAATGTCCTGATTGGTTGTACTTTTACGCATAAATATTATTTTATTCTTGTATTCGTTACGTCAAACCATCGGCGTACAGTTCACAAAAACTCTATCTATGTAAATTTGGTATCTGTGCATTTTTCGTACCTTTATTTCTGAATGTTTGCATCAAACGCCAACTATTGTGTAAATAGGTAACAGGGAGTATTGGAATATTACGTATATTATTCAAATATCAAATACACCAGCGCCGACTAGCCCAATGACGCAGATAAAGGGCTACGTATTTCTAGATTAAATAAATTCTGAAAATTTTTGTATGCAGATATTTTTCGGTGAACTTTTCCATAACTAACTGCCAGCCCGCTGTGATACAGCTTACTTGTGTAGTTCGGCTACGTCCAATCGTCAATTTCAATACACTAGGCGGTGTCCGGTTATTGCCATGACAACGTCGAGCGCTCTCGCGGATCGGCTGTGGCAAGTAAATCAAATTTTTAACCTGATACCGTGCGCCAGGGTATATTCTTTATTTGTTTTCATTACCTGTGTACAATGCGGTTTGTGTTTTACTAGAAAAATCGTGTTTGAGGTGAAATGATGACAGAACATTTTTTAAACGTAAATAAAACTGTTAAAAGGCTAATGACGAAGTGTACAATCCGCAGCACATTATTAGCATACTTAGTAGAAAGGGGGGGGGCGATAACTCATATAGTCACGAGCCGCAACTGAAATACACAGAACATAATCGATGGGTTGTAGTGCACCAGTTGCTCATAGACCTGATGTATTGCCGTGTCTATGCCAGTTAATTTTTAAAATAATCCGATGTCTTTACATAGAATATTATTGTTACAGACATAGCAAGCCAAGCCGTTGCGATTAATTAAAGCACACTGCTTCGCATTGACCGAGCTTAATTTGAGCGTGTTCAAAGCACCATGAAACATTATTGCCTTTTGCCTTGATGACAGCTTTATTTTGGACTTTATCGCTCATAACTGCGGAGCTGATACACAACAATAAAAATAAAACAATTTTATTAATTTAAAATTAATAATTTTAAAAATAATAATTATAACAAACTAGAGATAAAGCACTTTTTCGGCACAATTTTTTATAGAGAAAGTGTAATTTTCTCAAAACTTTTCAAAATCAAAAAGAAACCAGAAAGAGACCATTTTTCGATTTCCTCATTCATTTCCGGCCGCCATTGAAATGCACAAAACATAATCGGTGGGTAGAAGTAGTGCCTTATCAGTTGCTCATACGCCGATGTACTGTCGTGTCTATCGCAGTTACTTACATTGTAAAATAATTCGATGCTTTTCCATTACCACCCACGCACGGTCTCTATATAATTGATGTGAGTATTACCGCACAGACACAGCAAGCCAAGCAGATGCGATTAATTAAAGCACACTGCTCCGCATTGATCGAGCTTAATTCGAGCGTGTTAAAGCACAATGAAACATTATTGCCTCTTGCCTTGACGGCAGTTTTGTTTTAAACTTTATCGCTCTTTTGATCGATTCTCTTGACACACAACAATAAAAATAAAATAGTTTTTTATTAAATTAAAGTTGCAACAATAATAAGTAAAAAACCAGAAAGCAAAGTTCTTCTTTCTAAAAACTTTCCAAAATCAATAAAAGACCGGAAAGAGACCATTTTCTGATTCCTTTCTGGCCGTAAATTTAATACACAAAACATAATCATTGGGTAGAAGTAGTGCCTTATCCGTTGCTCATACGCCGATGTATTGTCGTGTCTATCCCAGTTACCTAAATTGTAAAATAATTCAATGTTTTTCCCTTACCACCACGCACGGTCTCTATATAATTAAAGTGAGTATTACCGCACAGACACAGCAAGCCAAGCAGATGCGATTAATTAAAGCACACTGCTCCGCATTGATCGAGCTTAATTCGAGCGTGTTAAAGCATCATGAAACATTATTGCCTCTTGCCTTGACGGCAGTTTTATTTTGAACTTTATCGCTCTTTTGATCGATTCTCTTGACACACAATAATAAGTATAAAATACATAGTTTTACTAAATAAATATTAAAAATTAAAATAATTATAATTAAAAAACCAGAAATCAAAGAACTTTGTCGGCGCAATTTTTTAAACGGAAAGTGTACTTTTTAAGGCAAGTCCGTGCCTACTTTACTTTTTAAAATAATTCGATGCCTTAACATGGGAAATTATTTTTGTTTCCACTCACCCACGGTCTCTATAATTGAAGTGAGTATATTAACGCACACACACAGCAAGCCAAGCCGATGCGATTAATTAAAGTACACTGCTTCGCATTAACCGAGCTTAATTTGAGCGTGTTCAAAGCACCATGAAACATTATTGCCTATTGCCTTGATGACAGCTTTATTTTGGACTTTATCGCTCTTAACTGCGGAGCTGATACACAACAATAAAAATAAAACAATTTTATTAATTTAAAATTAATAATATAAAAAATAATAATTATAACGAACTAGAGATAAAGCACTCATTCAGTCATTTTCTCAAAACTTTTCAAAATCAAAAAGAAACCAGAAAGAGACCATTTTTCGATTTCCTCATTCATTTCCGGCCGCCATTGAAATGCACAAAACATAATCGGTGGGTAGAAGTAGTGCCTTATCAGTTACGCCGATGTATTGCCGTGTCTATCCCAGTTACCTACTTTGTAAAATAATTCGATGTTTTTCCATTACCACCCACGCAGGATCTCTATATAATTGAAGTGAGTATTACCGCACAGACACAGCAAGCCAAACAGATGCGATTAATTAAAGCACACTGCTCCGCATTGATCGAGCTTAATTCGAGCGTGTTAAAGCACCATGAAACATTATTGCCTTTTGCCTTGACGGCAGTTTTATTTAGGACTTTTTCGTTCTAATGAATTCTTTTGACACATACAATTTTTCAAACTAAAAGAATTACTTTACTGAGTAAATTCTTTTAAAAACTTTTAAATCTCAAAGGACCTGGCAGAGATCTTGTTTCGATTCCTTTATTCCCCGTCACTGTTTTAGTTAACCTTCTAGCGGGCGCACAAGCGTCAAAATGCTGCAAATTTTAATTTTTTGCTGATTAAATAATTCCACCCCCCAACCCCTCGCTTTTGGGCACCGAGGTATTTCTTATTCGAATTGTCTAATTTTGCACACAGTACATAATATACAGCTCTAAAATACAACAAACATGTTAGTTGAAATTCGACTTTGTTTGCAAGTACTTAGTATAATTTTATTTTGCGGTGTGTTTGTCACACGACGAGTCATATAGCTATTTTATTGTATTGGTTTTTTCATTTTCAATTTGCTTTAATAAACCTTTTTTATAACAAAATGTACTACGCATATTAATTATTTAATAATAAAACATCTCAAAACACATTTTTATATTTTACCAATTTTACCTGTTGTTTCAAGTCGCCGGGGCCGATTCGCCGCGGCCGATTCGCAGCGGGCCGACTCGCCGCGGGGACAATTTGCCGCCGGCCGTTTGACCGCGGGACAATTCGCCGCAAGATTCTAGAAAATATTATTTTTATTTTTTGTGTGTATAAAATTAAAAAAAAATATTTTTAAACTTCTTTTTGACCTTCTTTTTTTATAAGTTTTTTTTATAAATTAGTTTTTGAAAAACTACTTTTTGAATATTTTTAAAAATAATTATTGTAAAAAAATTTTTTGTTTTTTTTTATAAATGAGTTTTTTTAAAAACTACTTTTTTTTGAAAAACTATTTTTTTTGTAGTTTAGGGCCAGCGGGGAATCGGCCGCGGCGAATTTTCCCCTACCCTGTTTACAACTGAAAAAGTGAAATGCGGTGTAAATGCATATACGTAATATTACGTATATGTGTAAATGCCGCTACGCACCCGCTTGTTACAATACAAATACAATGCAACTACTGATTCCTTGGATAACTGTGACGTAGCACTGACATAACGGCCGCCATGACACACGAGTTACCAGGCAACCGTCTCTTTACGAACCGTGCCTATTGCTTATTATGAAAGTTTTGACATTTTTATAAAAATGATAATTTATCTGAAAGTACTTGTTACCTATAGGTATTTATATTTTAATTCAAAGCCACCTGCCTATAATTAGGTGGAAAACAATATCGGACAAAATGTCCGATTTTGGTTTGAAATTTCCAATCACATTTTCGCAGAATTGTGGTATGGTTAAATTTCCTGAGTCAGCGTTGGATTTCATGTGTTCAGCTGTAAATTTGTTGTTGGTTTATTAGCGTTTACAAGGGATTCAAAACAAGCCTCAAAAACTTTCGTTGCATGAAACTGAATTATTTTGCGCATAGGCTGATCCGTCATAGGTCATACAATCCTGTATGTACGGTGTTCCAATTCAATTCTTAAATTCAAAAATCACGAGTGCGTGATACAAGGTATATGAAGTTTACAAGGCAGAAAAAGCAAACGGCGTTCATCCAATGAAAAGGCGCCTAGCCAAAGCGTAGTGGGGATGTAGGGGATTGGCTGTTCTTTTCATGTACTTTTTAATTGTATACCTTATTTTTGCACTCTTTGTTTGAAAATCGTAAACAATGATTGAGTCGAAACAAAATTTCGGACTTCCATTCTCTTTATTTATTTTAAACACGGTGCACGCGAGGTTTCGGTTAGTAACTCTAAGCGTTTTCAAGTGTAAACTAAACAACGCAGTCTACAGACTACTACTTTTATACTTGGTGTGCAGTCAGGTTTGACGACATGCCGCCTTGTTTTAATCCTAAGACGCTTGTTTTCCTTAAGTAGTGGTTTTTTCCATATGTTTGGTATGTCCGTGCTTGGTTGACTGAAAACTTTTTTATTCTGCATTATAAACGCAGCTTCAATAAACTTTCGTTTTTGCCAATGTGACTCCTTATGCAAACCTTATGCAGACCATTGAATCCTGTGATCATTAATTGATCATGCAAGATCCGCTAAATAAGATTTTTCAATATCCCCTAATTGAGTACTTTTTAGATGTTCATTTACTCTAACCTGAAGAGGGCGTTTCGTTTCACCTACATGTGATTTACCACACTCAAACGGGGTTTGATAAATACATTCCTTATTATTTGAGGCATTTTCTGTGGCTATTTGTCTGATGTTTGAATATTTTGAGAATTTGCTACATTTGGTTTGTTTTTAATTTTAGAGATCGTTGAGCTTATTAATTTCTCAGAATAACCATTCCGTTCTAAGTCCTTTTTAATGTTGTTGATTTCTGTGGTTAATTCTTCATTATTACTACAAGTATTTACGGCTCTTAAATACAAACTTCTTATAACTCCTTGTTTGGTAGCAACAGAATGATTTGACTTAAAATTTAGGTACTGTCCCGTGTGTGGAGGTTTCCTATAAACAGACAGGGGTTTGAATTTACTGTCAATTCATTTGACAAGAACATCCAAAAAAGGAAAGGCCGGATCTTTTTCAATTTCCACTTAGAACATTGTGCATTTGATTGAAAGTTGAATACCGTTCAGATGGTGTAGAAAAATCTGTTCTCTCTCTCACTTGGCACTTCTCAAATAACGAATTGCAGTAGTTCACGAGATAACAAAAATAAGTATTCATTTACAAAACTAAGGCAAAAAAATTGAGTAGAATAGGATGGTTTATAACATAATTTATTAAAAATATGTCTTTTAAACATTGGCCAATCAACAATGTATGGTTTCAAGAAAATAATAAAACGCAAATTGATACTGAGAAATAATTACCAACCAACAAAAATACATACATATTAATGAACAATAAAAAAAAGCTGTTATGTTATGTTCATAGGCTCAACCCATCGAGTCATTATTAACACGTTTCGACTATAAACACGTAATGTTAATTATAAATGGCATCGGTATGGGTTTGCCAAATTTCGGACACAAACAAGTAGGTTTAATAAATAATATGTAGATCCACTAGACCAGTGCAAATAGCTTTTGGACTGGGAAAAATTAATAACTCAATTTTTGGGCTAATTCTCAGAAAGAGGTCATTGATTTATCGACTTTAGCTGTCTCCATAGTGATGTTAGATTTTTGTCTCAGACCCAAGACTATCCTAGCTGATACTGCAAACTGGAAGTTGGTTTTCTAAAGTGGGTATCCACATTTCCTTTTTCCCTTCCAGTTTTCATCATCTTTATTTCATTCCCTGTCCTTCCATTGTGTTTGAACCGTACTGATGAACCCTAACACGGCGGAAACATAATTATGTCTGTGGCTACCTTGACCCCTTTCTGAGGATTAGCCCGAAAATTGATTTATTTGGTCTTTGACTTCACGTCGAAAAATTCCTTTTATATTTAATATTAAACCTGGGCTTAGTATACCTACTACGATTGACTTAAGCTCTCTCCGTAGTGATGTTAGATTTTTGTCTCAGACCCGAGACTATCCTAGCTGATACTGTAAACTGGCAGTTGGTTTTCTAAGGTGGGTATCCACATTTGATTTTTCCTTTTTAGTTTTCATCATCTTTATTTTATTCCCTGTCCATCCACTGTGGTTGAACCGTAGTGATGAACCCTAACACGGCGGAAACTTAATTATGGCTGCGGCTACCATGACCTCTTTCTGAGTATTAGCCCAAAAATTGATTTATTTAGTCTTTGACACGTCGAAAAATTCCTTTTATATTTAATATTAAACCTGGGCTTAGTATACCTACTACGATTGACTTTAGCTGTCTCCGTAGTGATGTTAGATTTTTGTCTTAGACCCGAGACTACCCTAGCGGATACTGCAAACTGGAAGTGGGTATCCACATTTCATTTTTCGATTTCAGTTTTCATCATCTTCATTTCATTCCCTGTCCATCCATTGTGTTTGAACCGTACTGATGAACCCTAACACGGCGGAAACATAATTATGTCTGCGGCTACCTTGACCCCTTTCTGGGGATTAGCCCGAAAATTGATTTATTTTGTCTTTGACTTCACCTCAAAAAATTATTTTTAGATTTTAAAATGAACAACAGCATAAAAACTAGTGCAAATGAAAGACATTAGGTTCATTCGAGCTGACCATCGGACATGGTTATGAACCGTCTAAAAAATCCTATTTGCGGTCTAGCTGCACGTTTGACTAACCACAGTGTGCCTGAGTGAAGTATAGGTTACATAAAAATGGTTCCAAAAACTAATTGCACATTTTGAATATGGACTCCTTCCTGATCCTCTTCTCGAAATTTTTGACATTTTTCTAGTTAGTCTAGGCGTTGGCTCCTGTCACGTGTGACCTAATATGTGCGCTCAGTTTGATTACGGGGCTTTGTTAAGCACCCATAGGAGTATAAAAAAAGTTTGGTCACGTGGTCGAAGTCATGGTCGTTTGGCCACCATCTTTGAAAATGGCCGCCAAATTGAAAGATTTTTTGTTTAAGCGTATCTCCCTACTCAATGGTCTGATTTTAATTTCTTAGAGCCTGTTTAACTCCTTTTTTAAAGGCAAACAAATTTTGTGATAAATCAAGTAGTTTTTGAGATATACCAAGATTATTAGTATTTCCGCTCGCAAAAGAATTAAAATAATACCCATGCTCATTTTATTGTAGCTACATTATTATTGACATTTGTTTTTTTTGTTACATAGACGGCTTTAAACCTTTCACAGAAGAGGATATTGTGTTTATGATATGTTTTTTAAGTTCGATGGATGGTACCCCTAAAGACTGCCTTAAAGAGGGTGGTTTCTAAAACTGTTCACACGATTATAGAATAAATGAATTTACAGCGAAACTATGCATTCTAGCGAAAAACCATTAAATTAATTTTTTGTAGTACTTTTAATTCCGCTTCTTTTGATGCATCACTTAGCATCCTAGCTTTGATAGTTAGCCGGACAAGCCAGCTAAAATATGCAAGTTTGTAAAAATTTCATGTTTTTGCTTCAAAATCGATTTTTTTCTTAAACATTATAAAAGATATGACAATGATCAGAAGAAGCGGAATTAAAAGTACTATAAAAAATTATTCTTAACGTTTTTTGCTAGGATGCATCGTTTCGCTGCAAATTCAATTTTTCTATAATCTTGTGACCGGTTTTAGAAACCACCCTCTTGAAGGCAGTCTTTAGGGGTACCACCTATCGAAATTTAAAAACGTAAAGTCAATATCCTCTTCTGTGAACAGTTTAAAGCCTTCTATGTAACAAAAAAAAACAAATCTCAATAATATTGGAGCTACATTAAAATGAGTATGGGTATTATTTTAATTCTTTTGCAAGCCGAAATACTAATAACTTGGTATATCTTAAGAACTACTTCATTTATTAAAAAGTGTGTAATGACAAAATTTATTTGTCTTTAAAAAAGGAGTATAACAAGCTAAAAAAATTAAAATCGGACGTCTGGGTCGAGAGATACGCTTAAACAAAAAAATCAATCAATTTGGCGGCCATTTTCAAAGATGGCGACCAAACGACCATGAGTTCGACCACGTAACCAAACTTTTTTTATACTCCTATGGGTGCTTAACAATGCCCCGCAGTCAAACTGAGCGCACATATTAGGTCACACGTGACAGGAGCCAGCGCCTAGGCTAACTAGAAAAATGGCAAAAAAATTGTTAAAATTTCGAGAAGAGGATCAGCTAGGATTTATATGAATATGGCTCTGAACTCAGGAAAGAGTCCATATTCAAAATGTGCAATTAGTTTTTGGAACCATTTTTATGTAACCTATACTTCATTCAGGCACACTGTGTAAAGCTGGCTTCAAAGTTCCGTAAAGTAAGTAGTAAGAAGTAAGACGTAACGAAAATAAATTATACTATAAACACGCTGTGGTTCACAGTACAAAGTAAGAAGTATGGGGTAAAAAGTAAGACACAAGAAATGGTTTATTTTCATTTAATGCGGCAATCGTGCACGTCTATCAATCAGAGCAGTGTTAAAACCATCGAAATTTGAATTTCCGAATCAACCAAAATGTAATTTTTTTAAATAGTTGTTTATTTTTTTATTAAAATGAGTTCTAGAGATGATACAACATCCTTTTTTTCGAGCCAAACAGAAAAAAAATGGCCGACTCTAGAACAGCAATCACTGACATTTCAATGACATTTGACACTTAACACAACCATAAAAAAATATTTTGGTTATCAAACTTCTTACGTTTTTTAACTATGAACTATTATTTTCCTTACTGCTTACTTTTTACTCTTCCTTCTTACTTCATACCCCTTACTTTACGGAACTCTGATTCAGCTTTAAAGTTTGCATTGAGAGGTTGGGTGTCCATGGAGCGTATTATCCCCGCGTATTTATATTTCCTTGGGAGCTGAATGGTTGATTTAAAAATTTCGGCTAATCAAAGCCTGAGAAAAAAATCCGCGCGGATAATACGCTCCATGGACAGCCTGCTTTGATGCGGTGTATTGCGCGCATTGACTATACAAAATACGAGGACCGCAGTTTGACCGTGGATACTTGATAGGAAATTTTATTGTCTACAATAAAGTAACGAACACATTTTTTGATATAGAGATTGCTTTTTAAGAAAATCGGGTCAAACATGTGACAAACATGTTTCTTTTTTTAATTTTTGGAGAGTTTGTCATTAGTCGTACCCTATTTATTGTCTTATACATCCTTGAAATGGGAAGAGGCTCAGTTTTGAAAAAATTAAAATATCAGGTTTTTGGGGTTTGGGGATTTTTGCAGCAAAAACTTAAACAACTAATTTTATTTTTAGGTGAGATTTTACACATTTTAGATGCATTTCTGTGTCATTGTGGCTTTAGGGCGGCAATTTAGGTACATTTTGAAAGATTCGAACACGACTATAAAGAGGACACGCATCGTGCTGTCAAAGGCATTTGCATGCGGAAAAATCGATTTTCTGCACTTGTTAGGAAAATAGGTATTTACTTAATTATTTTTAATTATTTCATAAATTAAATAAAAGCTATTTACATTTTCTAGTAATTATTTCAATCTTAAAATATACAAAAACGTAAAATAAATACAATATACAAATTAAAAATAAACAAAACTTGTGTAAAATTAAGTATCTATATCTACTTTTATTGTCTTATATACTGAAAGACTTTATTTTTATTCTGATAAAAATAACTTTTATGCATAAGGCGCCAATTAATAAATTTATTTTGCACTATTATTTTTATTTAGAGTTGTACGTCGTTACGCATACGCACGCAATGATTAACGAACCGTGAAAATTAATTGGTGATGAAATTTATATTTTAAGTTTATTTTTTTTAATAGTTACTAATTATTATTTGCGGCAGTCAGTTTAAAAAACGTTTAATTTATTTATTGAAAGTGAACGTTAAGACGCACCTAGAAATTCGAAATTTAAAAATAAGGAAATTTGCGAACGAACAGCATACACACATCTGGGGGCACGGCATCGGCAGTGCCCCGCCAAGTTCGCGTAAACTGCTGTACCATCTTTTCTTGAAACATTTCAGCCCATATTTGACCCATCTCAAACTCTACTTCGGAATGAGCTAGGCAACTCAAACTTTGTACAGTCGCATATCTTTATATAGAGTAAACAACCCCTCCAAGTTACATGCACTTCCAAAAATAGTCAACTCTACTGTACTTCCAGACGTGCTAGAAAGCTGAAATTTGGCAGACTGATGGAAATTATGACCAAGCTCGGAAAAAATCAAACAACCCCAAAAATTTAAAAGTAAAAGTAACATTGCCCACTTCCCGAGAAGCTACAGAGCTGAGCTCTGACAGGCTCATAGGAAATATGATAAAACTATAGAAAAAAAATTTAAACCCCAAAATTTTAATTTGCTTCCCTCCCCTTTAAATGTAAAGTTATGTAAAAGCAACATTGCCCACTTCCAGAAACGCTACAGAGCTGAGCTTTGGAAAACCGATATAAACTATGATAAAACTATAGAAAAAAATTAAAAAACCCCAAAATTTTAATTAACTTTTCTCCCCTATAAATGTAAAATTATGTAAGAGTAACATTGCCCACTTCCAGAAACGCTAGAAAGCTAAGCTTTGGAAGACTGATAGAAACTATGATAAAATTATAGGAAAAGATTTAAAAACACCAAAACTTTAATTTACTTCCCTCCATTATAAATGTAAATGTAAAAAAAATAAAAAACCTCAAACTTTTTAATAAGGCATTGCAAAAGTTTTGATCAACATTCCGCTTATTTTACTAGGTACTTTAAAACTTAAATATTATCCAAATCCAAAAAACGAGTGAAATCTTAACAAAAACATTTTATGTAAAAAAAGCCAAGTACGCGAAAATGGTTTTCCGTAAAAAGAATTGAGATAAAAGCAAGGCCAAGTTCTCCAATACAAATTTCAAAATGAAAGGTTCTTACTAGTTTGGAAATGTTTTTCTAAACTTATTTCGACCGGCTGCAGATCACTCTTCGGCACAGTGCTAAATTGAACATAAAGATAAAAAAAAAACATTTCCAACATTTGATCGCGTTAAATTAGGCTGTCATATCCTATGAATAAAATTGATTTTTTACACAGCCAAAATTTTCATCCTGATTTGCACGATCCATCATTTTTTCACAAAATTCCATTTTTAAATATTGTCCTCAAGAAACAGTACCTGAGATTTTTTTAACTTGTAGGCTTTGTATCCATCTCTTTTTAAAATGTTTCGAATGGTTCTGGGAGGAATATTATCAGGTATCTCTTTACCAATGGCTGAAGTTGAACAAGGAGGGAGTACTTTAGCCGCAGCACAAACGGCAGTTTCTCACTGTTGCCTTTGTTCCGAAATCGGTCTTGGACCCTCATTAAAATGGGTCGAAAAAAAAAAAAATTAAATTGATTTTGTCATAGTTCTAAAAATTTGTAAAATCCGCCAAGAAAATAATTGATTTATTGTTTTCCTAAAAAATAATAAATTTTGCCGCGCTCCCCCACCCCCCAAATATTTCAAAATTTTAAAGTAAGGGACTGTAATAATTATAAAATGTATCTTATTTGTCTAAGGAACACGAACACTAAAAAAAATCACAATTATTATAATATTTGACCGCGCCCCTGAGCACTTTCCCCTAAATACGTAAGTATACAGTTTTTCGCTTGGAAAAGAGATGCCATAATATAATCATTATTAATGGATATAAAAAAATTATACCCAGAACTCACCGCGTGGAGATAACTGTATACAGTGGCGTGTATAAGGGGGGGACTGGGGGGCCCGAAAGCTATATTTTCCACATATTTCATAAATACAAACATAAAATAGCTTAAAATACGGCCTCATGAGGTCTCTGGCCCCCCCCCCCCCCCTCCCGAAACTTGTTTCTATATACGCCACTGACTGTATATCGATTCCCACCTCCTCCCTTCTTCCCTGCCCTGCATACTCTTCTATCTATCTATCTATTTAGCCTTCTTCGATCCATCTTTGAATATAGGCCTCCCCCACTATCCCTGTCTGTCGCCGTGTTCATCCATCTAGCTCCCGCATGTTTCTTCAAATTATCCGCCCATCTTATTTGTGGCCTTCCCCTACTTCTTTTATTTTCCCAAGGTCTCAAGTTTAAAATACATTTGTTCCATCGATCGTCTTTATGTCGATATTATGACCTTGCCGGTCATTTCCATTTTAATTTTGCTACTTCTCCTCTGACATCCCTTTTGTTTTATTTCTCATCCATTCATTCCTTTTTCTATCTGTTAGCTTTACATGTAACATTTGTCTTTCCATTGATCTTTGGGTTTTTGTTACCTTATCCATGTTTGATTTTGTTTCTGTCCAGGTCTGGGATCCATAGGTAAGGATTTTGAGTTACTGAGGATATTTTTTATTTTTTAATATGTAGCTTAATTTACCGAATGCTGCCCAGGCCAATCTTACACGTCTCTTGATTTCAGCTGTTTGGTTTTCTTTTTTTAGTTTAATAATTTACCCCAGGTATTCCTCTACTTGTTCTATTTTCTCCTGGTTTATTCTGATCGTGATATTTCCATCTGTGTTTGTTATGATTTTAGTTTTAGTGTAGTTCATACTCAAGCCTATATTTTTAGCTGCTGTATCCAGTTCTTCCAGCATTTTTATCAGTTCTTCTTATCTGTTATTAAGGCGATATCATCAGCATATCTTAGGTGGTTTAAGTATTGTCCGTTTACTTTGATGCCCATTTCTTCCCAATCCAAGTTTTTAAAAACATCTTCTAGGGCCTGGTTAAATAGTTGTATCACCCTGTCTGGCCCCTCTACCTCTTCTTATGTGGATTGGCTTGGTTCCTTCGTGGATTTTGATTGATATTGTTGCTTCGCTATATATATTGGCTATTAAATCTGTGTATATGTGATCGATTCGGCTACTAATTAAAAATTTTAAAAAACTGCCCCTTTTACCCCCCAGGGGCGCGGCTAGAAATACTTTTAAAAATTAAAAAAAAAATATACGTTAGCGTTTTTGACCCATTATACAACTTTTTGTAACTATGACAAATAAATTAAAAAAAAAAAAAAATTTTAGGCCTTTTTCCACTCAACTTAACTCTCATCCACCTCTTCATTGTCGCTACATTTTCTGCAGAGCCTAACGCACTCAAATTTATCAAAATGGTTATAATTATATTCAAAATGGTAGTTTTGCAAGGAATATCACGGTCCTCATACTCAATAAACAAATTCATTACATCCTGAGCGGAGTTTCCTGCAAAATACCATTTTAACATTTTGGAACCTTTTCTTCGAAAGTAAATTTTGTTGCCGGCATAATGCCCGAGAAATTAGCAAGGTTTATAAAACTCGCAGATTTAAAAGAAAAGACAACCTCGATCCGCGCGGCGACCTCGTTGGATCTCCCCTGATATCCCTAGTCAGCTCTTGTCTACCTGCCTATAATTTCTCCTCTAGTGTTCCCCCTTTTATTTAAGTTTTAGTTCACGGACAGTCGCGTTTTGCTGAGATCGGGTACACCCTTATGTTTCTATTTTTATCTAAACACCTGCTAAATTAGTTTTTCTCTTTCTAAGCAGAATCATCATGGTCACTATAGCTATTACCCCTGCATAGGCTTTTTCTAGAATTGGTCTCATAACAAATATTTGATCTGTTGCAGCGGAATCCACATTTGTATTCTTCGATGAGTAAGTCGGCTTTAGTTTCTATACATATAATAATTTGATTTGGTAAACGTTTAAAATGACATCAATATCAAATATCTTCCGCATCAGTTAATCAATCCACTCAATAACTAACAAGTCATTTAAGATAATCGTGCATGATTTTATAGCGTTTTGAACACTTTCACTTATCTTAAAAGATCATCAGGAAATTGATTACATTTAATAAAATGTTGTTCAGTGATTGTATGATCTCAAACACTTTAAATCTTTTAATAAATCTATTAATATACCATATTAGATAAAATTATTATTATCGAAAGTAATAAATATAATTTTAATGGGATAATAAAATGAATGGAAAATTATTATCTGTTAAAGATTTTTAAAATCATTTTTCACAAAAATTTTCTTTGACCAGATATGATTGTATAATTCATTATGTTTATACACTACATATTTTTAAAAATGTATAGATTAATTAATTAGAAAAGTTTCTCTTTATAAAATACGATTTATGAATATGAATGAGACATTTCGAGTGGTTAAAGTATTCATTCATAATGCTATTATGTTTTGACAAGTTGATTATTCTATGATAAAATGTATAAAAATCATAATCATCATTATCATCAATCTATTCCATTAAAGAACACTTTAAACACAAAAGATAAAATCTCGGGCAAACCAAAATCCCACAGCTATTCAATTAATGTCACTAAAACAAAATAAATTAGCTGTTTACTGCTTTTAAAACTCCCATCCCAAGAATCAAGGGAAAAAAATACAAATGAGGCAAAATAAAAAAGGAAAAATCTACCTGTACCTGTAGGTAGTGGATTTTTGATACAGAATTATTTGGCGACAGAAGGTTATCAGTAAAAGCATTGCAACTACTTTACAATCTAGAACAATTTTTAAAACAGCTTCAAATTTTATTCAGTACCTATTATTATTATTATTTTTTATTTAGACAGGAATGAAGGTTTTCAGAATTTTATTTTGGTCAGTTTTGCGGGGTATACTGTTTATTTTTAAAGATAGAAAGCCATCAAACAAGTTTCGTGGCTAATCGGGTAAAAACTTTTTGTTTCTCTCATATTTTTCCGTGGGTAGCTTGAAACGTAACGTAAGAGCTTTACTTGCTGAGATATTTACAAAAAACTGTTTTCCAAGCTGATATGTCACGGCTTCACTTGAAGTGTGCTAATAGGCTAGCTATAAGAAGGTATCAGATCCGCCATGGAACCATTTATTTATTATAAGTAAGCAAATATCTCAAAAACGAAAAAACTTGACTTAGTTGATATATTTTTTTTTGAAAGCTTTATTTAAACAACAATAATTTTTATAACATTTTAAATACTTAATGATCTCACAATATACCGACGATATAATTGACTGCTGGCTATGTCGTGATTCTGTGACAGTATAATGTGATTTCCCAAAGCTCTAAAGTGTGATGTAAAAGATCCCTTCAGTGATGCGGGCAACTCGACAATAAAACGACATATTGAAAACATGAAATACAACCAAGCAGGCAAAAGAAACAAAAAAGAGTACATCATAAAAGCTATAAAATTATAAAACCATGTACGTACTTAATTACATTTATTAACCATGCATCACTAGCACTTTAACAACACTTGCTTGCACCAAGTTTTGTTTTATCTTATTACTTTTATTTAATTAATTTATTTTATTTTTCTGTTAATAAAAAGCATATTGGCTTCGATGTTATAAAGCAAGCGGGCTTTCTTTTTCCAAATTATCTAAAAAACTGTTTTATTATTTATTTTTCAAAAAATTAAATATAAAAAAAAATAAAAACATTTTTGAAAAAATAGTTATTTGTAGATTTTTTTAAACGTACATATTTTTTAACTCTGATCAATTTTTAATAGCGACTTATTGCAATAAAGCCAGGCAGTAATTGTGCCGTGCACTATTCTGACAGTTTCACATTGTAAAAATTAGGCCTTTGTGTATTATAAGAGCCGGAATTAATAGTGCCGTCACTATTAATGGAAAATAAACGATTGGATTTATAAACTCGACTTTGGTATGTCAATTTAAAAAGATCAACTGTCAGTTTTTAATGGAAAACTGTTAGAATAGTGCCCGGCACTCTTATTGCCTGACTTTATTGCCATAAGTCCCTATTATTAACAATTTTTGGTATTATATTTTTTGAAAGACCTCATATACCACTGAAAATTTTTATTGTGTAATGATTATTAGCTCAAACTACTACTATACTATAGTAGTGTGAGTTATGGTGATTTTTTCGATAAAGAAAAAGTTGCTCCGATTTCAAAATTTTTTATATATCTTTGCGTTTCAAAAGATTTTGAAACTTTTTTGTCCCGCCGTCTGTCTGTCTGTCTGTAACGACCAACGCGCATAACTCAACAACCGCCTGCTCGATTTGATTGAAATTTGGTACCTAAGCTGGGTCTTAGGTCGTGATGGTCCCATTTAAAAATAAACAAGATCCACTAAACGCAAGCCAAATAAAAGGGTGGGGGTAGATTTCAAAAATTAGAGTTTATGTGAAAATATGGCGTGTGTGATATCAAACGAAAGATAATTGAGGCTGGAGTTAAAAAAAATACATTTTAGTTTATTTAAATAAAAAGAGTGGGGGTAGATTTCAAAAATTAGAGTTTAGGTGAAAATATGGCATGTGTGATATCAGACGAAAGGTAATTGAGTCAGGAGTTAAACAAAATACATTTTAGTTTTTTTTCTAAAGGGCGGGGGTAGATTTCAAAAATTAGAGTTTAAGTCAAAATGTGGCTTGTGTGGTATCAAACGAAAGGTAATTCAATCTAAAGTTAAATAAACTATATTTCAGTTTTTAGTTAATTAGCTCACACGTACACTATAATAACTAAAGTGCCTAGTGTGAGCTTAGGTGCCCATATATTGCAGAGTATTTTACTTTAGGTATCTAGCATAAAATGCAAAACTTTTTTATGAAATAAAACCTTTAACTTTTGTATAATTCCAAGGAGACACAACTGCGCTTTCTCGGTCATTACATTCTAAATTAAGGAGGGACGTGGTTATACCACAGCCGAAGCATTCGTGTTGCCAGCTCTTGTTTCACTTTAATAAACACGTCTTCTTGCAGGATTACACGTACAGGAAATTTAAACTTATGAACAATTCTCAAGACTGTTATTTAATTCGTTGTTCTTTCTCTTTCTCTCGCCTACCTACTTAAAAACAGAAATAGACATTGGTACCTATAATTACTATAAGAGGTGTTTTATTACTTGTTGCTTCTGGCTTCTTGGGATATTAAAATATGTAAAGTTAAAAAAAATAACTTGACAATTAATGCACAAAAAAAATAGGATTAGAAAGTAGTGGTTTGCCTTTAAAGGCGATAGGGCTACAGTAAAGCTACGTTTACATTTGGAGAGTTTACTGGCGGAAAGTACTGGCAGCCACTAAACTTGCCATGTGTAAACTACAAGAAAGTGCACTTGCTACTCTCCCGCAAGTACTTTTCAAGAGTTGACGGGCCGGCTAGTTTAGTCGCTGCCAGTACTTTCCGCCAGTAAACTCTCCAAATGTAAATGTAGCTTAAGGTCACTAGATCCCAAAGTTTCGCGATCTAGTGACCTTAGACTACAGCTCTATAATTAAGGGGAAAACCAAGTTATATCAAGTGCAAATGTATTAAATTATGTTATTTAAATTAGAAAAAGATTATATTTTACATTCATAATTTATTACCCTAGTCCCTGGTATTCAATTCAGATTTTCGTTCGCGTTCGGCTGTTTTCGGATTATTACATGCAATATAGTCTAATAAAGGTTTAGCCTTCGCGCTGGTCCAGCTTAGAGACCCTGTATGTATGACAAATATGTCATACATACAGGGTCTCTAGTCCAGCCAAGGTAAGGTCGGTCCCGGCCTTGCGTTTCTTTATCTTTCTCTCTAGTATTACTGCAATTTTTAAATAATATAGTAATTTTTTTTCTTTGTCTTTTACTTTTTTTGCTAGGGACTTAAAAATGCTTTTATTTTTTTCATTCATTCGAGGAGCCATTCAAAGTTTCAAAATAGCTTGTTACCCGCATTTTTGATATTGATTTTTAATAAATCAATGAATTTTTGAGTCGTTTGGCTCTACTTGTAATGCTTCAATCCAGCGCCGTACCCTGAAAAAAATTCCGGGGGGGATTAAAAAATATCAATAACAATATGCGTATTGTGCATGGTGCCTATTATCCGCGCGGATTTATTTATCTTGTCTTCGGCTCCGATTGGTTGATTGATTGAAAATGTATGCCTGAGAAAAAAAAATCCACGCGGATAATACGCTCCATGTACAGCCAGCTTTAGGTATCGCCTTCCTTCAGTCAGCCTGATAATGATAAGGTGACGCAAACCATATTCTTTGCAATTAGTTATCTTTTTTAGTGTTCTTCATTTTATAAGTAGGTAGTTGATGATTACGTTAAAAGAAGCTCGTTAGAAACGGTTTTTATGAACGCCAGCTCACCAGCATTCTATAAAACGCGGAAACAACATAAAAACAAGCAATTTAAACTTAAATTAATAACTGAATGAATTTAATTAACAAGCGAAAATGCTTTTCTGACTTTACCGCGGGAGCAAATTGCCCTTTAAAAACTCTACTACTGCTTGTTAAAGAAGTGTATAAAGCATAATTATTTTTAAATCCTATGCTTTTGAGTCCTTTTGATAACGAAATAACACCTTTTTAATTCTAAATGTTAATTGGTTGTGGTTCTCACACGGATACCCAACAAACATCAACTTGGCGGAACTGTACTAATTTTGTACTTCAACTGCTGGCAAATGGTAATAAAGTGCTTATTTTTTACTAATTTAGTATCGCCTAATTTTATATTTATTGAAGTGTTAGAACAGCAACATTTTTGTACAGCATTTGTAGCATCATCTGTGCCATTAAAAGAAATTCCTATAATTTTAATGTTTTTTTAAGTTATTGTTAAAAAAAATAGTAAAAAAATATACATCCAAGTTATTGTTAAAAAAAATAGTAAAAAAAATATACAAGGTGACAAATTAAAGTAAAGTATACCCCTCGAAGGGGGTTCGTGCTACAAAAATTTTGAGATAGCCTAAAAGTGTCCCTCTTGCAAACAAAATCGACGTGTTTCGGCGTTTTTTTAATTTCCTGATAATTTTCGAGAAAATCCAGGTGGATCCTTTTTACAAGCTTTTATTTAGCTTCAGATGTTCTGTCTAACTATCTAACTAACTATCTATCAAATCTTGTGAAGCGTTTTTGACACACTTTCCATTATCCGATTTGGATGAAATTTGGTATACACATAGTGGTCCCATGACAATACAACATTAAGAAAAAAATGTCCTCCCACCCCTACCCCCACCTCTTCTATAGAAAAATATGTTTTTGACACACTTCCCGTTATCCGATTTGGATAAAATTTGGTATACACATAATGGTCCGATGATAATACAACAATAAGAAAAAAACATCCTCCCACCCCTACCCCCACCCCCTTCCATAGAAAAATTTGTTTTTGACACACATCTCGTTATCCGATTTGGATGACATTTGGTATACATATAGCGATCCGATGACAATACAATATTAATAAAAAAATATCCTCCCACCCCTATCCCCACCCGAACCGAACCGAACCCACTATCCGATTTGGATGAAATTTGGTATTCACATAGTGGTCCGATGACAATACAACATTAAAAAAATATATCCTCCCACCCCCTTCCATAGAAAATGCGTTTTTGACACCCTTCCCATTATCCGATTTGGATGAAATTTGGTATACATATAGTGGTCCGATGACAATACCACATTGAAAAAAAAATCCTACCACTCCTACCCCCACCCCCATCTATAGAAAAATGCCTTTTTGACACACTTCCCATTATCCGATTTGGATGAAATTTGGTATACATATAGTGGTCCGATGACAATACAACAATAATAAAAAATGTCCTCCCACCCCTACCCCCCACCCCCTTCCATAAAAAATGCGTTTTTGACACACTTCACTTCAAATGACTTTTATAAAATTTGGTATATGCATAAAGGTCCGATGGCAATACAGCCCAAACAAAAAATATATTTCTACCTCTACCCCCACCCTCTCCTTCTCCCAATAGAAAAATGAGTTTCCAAACAACTCACGATCAGCGATTTCATTATAATCTAGAATAAACTCTTCTGTTCTGTTATTGAACAAATATTTTTATTTAATAGAGTAGATAGCTGAGACTAAAAAGTAGAAAATAAATTGGTAAAAAAAATTTAGCTTTTATAAAATGCACTAAAAATTAAAAAATAATTTTCTAATATTATCATAATAATAAAAGCGATGGCATTTTTCTGCTAGATTGATTCTTGCAAATAGTGATATTTAATTGATACGGATATCTTATCGTGCTAACATCGTCAAAATTTCCATCAGTCGGCCATCGCTTTTATTAATATGATAATATTAGAATGTTAGAAAATTATTTTTTAATTTTTAGTGCATTTTATAAAAGCTTGTGACATAAAAATTTTTTTTTACCAATTTATTAAATTGTCACCTTGTATTTGAACAGATACATTAAAAGCACTTCTATTGTAGTATAAAAAAGCAAAAGCAAATAAAATATTCACAAAAAATGTTTTAATAACATTTCGAAGAAGGCACTCTTAAGGTACATTTAATTTAGTATTAAGTTTTACTGCAAAATTAATATAACAGTGAACAAAGTTCTGACAAGTTGATGCTTGCTGGCCTTGCCACTAGATGGCAAACACTAGTCAACATTTTTAGGGCCACTGCATCCTGGAAGCATGACGAGGCTTCCAGGATACAGTGGCCCTGAACATTTTATAGATACAATGAAGAATGTCAAGCTTATGATTGTGAAAGATTTTATTTGTTCTTAAATTGGTGTGGAATGTTCCATAATCTTTTGAAATATCCTCATCTGATATGAAAGGACACTAAAGATCCTTATAAGGATCAAACATTTCTTTCCGTAAATATGAGTGACGTAATGTCCTTACAATATATACAATAAAAGTACAGGTTTTTTTGTACTAAAAAAATAAATAAAATATTTTGCTTAAAAGTACAGTTTTTTTTGTAAAAGTTTTAAAAAATGTAAAAAAAATTCAGCTAATGATGAGCTAAGGAGACTCATTATCAGCTACAACAAACAATACAGTTTTTTCGTTGGTCTTGCACCACTTGGCACTTTGTATTAATATTGTCTTGTTTGTTTCAGGCATAGGCGACTTGATCATCGACTTGGATGCGGACATAGAAAAAACGACCGATCAACAAAACCACCCACACCCCAGCAACCATCATCCCCAATCGATGGCGTCCTCGAACAGTGGCGCAGGCGTAGGGGGACCAAATTCGGCCGCTGCCAACAAACAAGCGGCCGCAGCAGCTGCAGCTGCGGCAGCCGCAGCTAAAATGCACATCGAGCATTCGGCCACTGGAGATAAAGGACTGAAAATGAAGATTAAGCGTACAAAGCCTGGAACTAAGACGTCAGAGGTAAGATATTTCCTAGTCTTATTCTTTCTTCTGTGCCTTAGTGGATGTTGATGATTATTCTGCGGCTGTGTACCTTTTCACATCTTCTTGTAGTGTAGTAACACTGAATCTGTCAGAAAACTATTTTTTTCCAGGCTATAAACACAACAAAAACTGAAAAAATTACTAAAAAAAACGTTAGTAAAAAAATACCAAAAAGATAATAGGAAACATAACGCACTCTTATTGCAACATTGTCGCAACGGGAATGCTCCTTATCTCCTGAACCTGTTGGTGGCATTGGTAGATTTTAACATACATAATAAATTCCTGGTTTTATGTGGAATCTTTTTGGTCTCTTGCAGTTTTTTCGTATCTGCGACCGTTAACAAGCAAAAAATTAATTAACCATTTCTTAGATTAGATCTTAGAGAGTCTGGCAAGGCTTTCGTGTTTGCAAATAAGAGCCAGACTAGCTTTTTCCGCATCTATACACTACAATCATGTGAAAAAATTTCAAAACTAAGAAATTAATTTTTGATTTTTAAAGACGCATTTTTCAACTTTGTAAATCAGCCAGACATATTTTTAATTTTAGTGTATTATATCAGTTTATACGTTTAGTTTTAAGACTAAGAAAATAATAATAACTTCACCACTTAAGATGAGCCAAATTGCTTTTCTTATAATGTTCGTGATCTCTTCTCTTTAGTGTTAAAGATTTAGAATTATGAAAATATGTTGACTCATATTATTTACTAACCTTGTAAACCCATCGGACAATCATTACCAGGATGAAAAATTCTTGATTATTTTCATAACATATAACATACTTATTCATATAATACAG
This sequence comes from Aspidapion aeneum, assembly GCA_963576565.1. Classification (NCBI taxonomy): domain Eukaryota; kingdom Metazoa; phylum Arthropoda; class Insecta; order Coleoptera; family Brentidae; genus Aspidapion; species Aspidapion aeneum. Next base: position 202,769,429 of record OY755038.1, read on the forward strand.
CTACTAAGGAAATAAGTTCCAAAAAATATTCACTGCCTTCCTACAAGGTGGAATCAAAATATTTATTTTCCTTTTTTCTTCTAGGCCAAACACGAAATAGTCAAGTCGGCCGAGCAAAATGGAACTATGGAACAAGACCCGTTGGCTCTACCCCCGACAAAGGGGGGTCCGAACGGACCGCAAGCTGTCAAAGGAGGCGGACAACCGATGTCGGCCGTTTCCGGATCCGCTTCGTCGGGTGTCGGAGCCGTGTCGGCGCAGGCGCAAGGTCAAAACAGTGGCGGAGCCAAGAGGGGGTCCAGCGGGCATCGAAGAGATAAGGGACGGGACAAACATGGTAAGATATAAACCAAAGAACCCCTTTATAAAAGATAAATAAATTAGGAATTTTGAATTTAAATTTCAAATATCACTAGTTGCATTTTGTAAGTATACAACCTGTTCAACTTCAGTTCTTGCATCGACAAGTCGCATGTCCCGTAACCAGTCCCCCACAACAACGCAACTCTTTTGCTAGGCGCCTTTTCATTGGATGTACGCCGTTTTCTTTCTCTACCTTGCACCCTTAGATCATATACCTTGTCTCACGCACTGGTGATTTTTGGATTATATCAAACTTTATTGAAGGTTACTTTTTTTATCAACAGACATTTACAAATAAAAAACGTAATGTTGTGAACATTAATTTTTAGTCAACTAGCGGATAACATTGATTCAATGGTTATGATCTTTAATATTCTGAAATGGCCATTGAATCAAAATCGTGATTATAATAATAATAATGGTCGCATACATTGAATCCATTTTATCTCGTCGATGGCTTAAAAGTAATGTTCACTGGTCATTTTGTTTATTTTGTGTATATCATCTTTTTTTCGTCTAATTACATTTTTGTTAAATAACATAAATAACTCTTATATCGAAAATATTTTGATCAATTGACATTTTTATCCAATGTTTTTTATGGGAAACCTTTTTATCAAGCTACATTTTTATTGAAATAAATACCTACTAAATCATTTTTTTCAAAAACATATCGAAACCATTTTGATCGATTGACATTTTTATGTAATGTTCTTTTATTGAAAAGCTTAAAATTTTTTGTTGAACAACATTTCAATCGAACATGATGGGCTTTTTTTTTGCCAATTGCTTTTGGAAAGCTACTTTTAGGACAAAGCAGCTATTTTTGAAAAATGAAAATATTTTTTGGTCATCAACTTTTTTGCGAGGAAATTTAAAAAGATTTGGATGTGGACCTTTTTTTAATCATCAAATTTTTTTCGCCAAACTATAAAACATCCAGTGCAAAACTGCTTTTGCAAAGCAGTGTTTCAAATGCTGCTTTTTGAAAAACCGTTTTGCCCATCAAATTATATTGTTGCTAAAAATAAACTACTACTATGAACTTAATACTAAAAATAAAATTCTAATCTAGAAACCTTTAGACAAAAACGATTTTTTCGATAAAAATCTATTTGATATTAAAGTTGATTGGATAAATTATTTTTCGATAAACTAACCGCATCACACCCAAGAGCAGCAAATATACTTTTTCAGCAAACACAAAACTAGAATACAGAATTGTAATAAGACAATTTTAATGTGCCGTAAGTATAACAAAATAAAAATACTCGTGAAAATAGGTCAAATAAAGTTTTATCCTTTCAAGAAGCCTGAAGGTTTTCTCATGTTGCGTGTAGCTGTAGCTTAATAACGAAAGTTCCGGGACAGCTGTCGCACAGCTCCAGTCAGAAACATTCTTCTTGCTTTCCAAATTAATACCATTAATAAACTTTTTCTGCTGCTACAAAAGTTGAGAGATACCTTAATCGGATTTACAGATGTAATTCGGCGTTCAAAAATACCATAATAAATACCCCTGTAGATAATATATTGTAAAATTGTATTTCTTAACGTCTTTGAAATCCCCATGAAGTTACTTTTATCTGTAACACCCTGTATAAATTGTACAAGTAGGCTACTTAAACCCTGTGCACGCAACAAACAGTAACAGATTTTTTATTTTATTTTTTAGTTCACGGCTCATCAAACTCCTTGCCTCAGCCCGGTCCTGGCGGCAGTTCATTGCAACCGGGCGTTTCCGTGTCGAACTCTAGTGTGTCGAATAGTGCCGACGGCAAGTCGAAAAGCGGTGTGGCGCACGCGCATTTAGTGTCGGTCGCGTCATCGAACAGTGGTGCCGCGTCCGCGCAATCGGACTCGCGCGTAAGTGGCAACCTTGCTCAGCAACAGGCGGGCGGTGCGAGCAGTGGTGCGAACGCTGGCAACGTCGCGGCGAGTGGTGTCTCGAATAATAGTGCTCACAGTGCTGGTGGAAGTGACTTGAACGGATTACTGAGGGGTACGGGGGGGCCGAGTGGATTATCTAGGTGAGTCATTTGTATATTTCTAAAACCCTGTACAAACCTTGACGTTTTTTATGACAAAAAGTTCAAAGAAAGATTGTTAAATTATTCCCTGCCCCTAAGAACAAAAATATGCCGTTTTGTTTAGGAACTTTTTGGTGTATTTTATCCTTACCTTTCTAGTCCCGGAAGCAATTGCTAAAGAAGGTATTGTTTCCGATGAAAAAAATAAAAATAAAATAACGCTGAAAATGTGCAACGTAGCAATCTTTTTGTGTCGTCTGTCTGTATGTGTGTGTTTGTGTCTATCCGGCCCACGATAGCTGCGAAACCGCTGGACCATTTTTTTTGGTAATTTTCAAAATGGTTATCTTGCTATTATTTTTTTGTTTTTTTACTTCATAACAAGCATATGCAAGAAACTGAAGGGGACAAAAAGTTTCTAGATGAAACAAATAATTTTTTTTTTTCGTTTTTAAATCTACCAGCGGCGTACTGAAAATTTTCAGGGAGGTGAAAGGGGGCATGATTTCTGGCAAAGTATCTCCCTGTCTCTATGAAGTAAAATGTCGATTGCAGGTCCGTCTTTCCCGCAAGCACAGGCCCGGGCCCGCCACATTCAGGCGGTTGCAATGCGGGCAACTCGAATCAAAATCACTTGCCTATCAAACCGGAGCAGAAATCGACGTCGACGGGCGGTAGCGCATGCGCGGGCTCTTCAGCGCATCAAAGCGGCAACACTGCGACCCAGAATCGTTTGGACGATCAAAACGGATCGCCGCCGCCCAATAAGAAAATCAAAACTGAGCCTAAGGTAAGAGATTTTGAAATGATTTAATTGCAAGGAAATTCATTATGAACGACTACAAATTAGTGAGTTGGAGCTATATATAAAACATGTATTTTTTTAGTGTTTTTTTTTAGCAACGATGCATTTTTGCTTTTCTACGTACGTTTTTTCACCCAAAACATCATGTTTTTTACAAATTATATCAGTTGAGAAACTAGTTTTTATTATTTTTGCTTCAAATAAAAATGTCTTTAGTTTAAAAAATATCATGAAGGAACACATAGTAAAACCACCGAAAATGTCAAAACTAGTGAACAACATCGCATCACGCACTTGAATAAAGCGAAACCACTACCTCTAGCTTAGTTTGTCGGGCCAGTCTCTTTGAAAGAGATGCAAGCTGTTCGCGGCATTCTGAAATGAGTTCAAAACGAATTTTCACTACGTGGTATTCAGTGTATCGAAAGGTTCTTGTCGATTTTATACAAGGAATATACTTCGCTATATGTAATAAATAAGTTATATTCAACGTTATATTGTTCAGGAATTTCAGTACTCTAAGTAGATTGTACGGTAGGATTCTTACAGATCTAATAAAGAATGATTTTCATGAACAAGTACAAGAAAAGCAAAGCGGGTTTCGTGTAGGCAGATCTTGTAGTTTTTTTTTGTCTTAAACAAGTATTTGAGAAAAGGAGTGCCAGAAATATAGAGACTTATGTTACCTTTGTGGACCTACAAAAGGCATATGATACCGTTCCAGTAGAAAAATTAAGGACAATGTTAGAGAAAACTTATATCAATTATGCAATCATAAAACCGATAAAAGAACTATACAAAGGGTCAAAATCTATAATTAAAACTGGAAATCGACAAGAATTCCTGGTAACGAAGGGCTTAAGACAGGGATGTTGTGTCTCTCCAACTGTTTTTAAATTATATGGGGCTCTCCATGTCAACCCGGCCACCTTTTGCAGTTAAAAATTTTAATTTTAATAAATTTTTTGGTTCCTCTATAGATACCGATTACATTAAGATAAAAATTTTTAAAAAATGTTGCGATTCCTTAAATCTACAGGGTGTTTTATCTTCTTAATTGGCCAAAACATATCTATGGTTTATAATTTTTTCTGAAAAAATACGAATTTTGCAAAAAAAAAATTTACTAATGTTTAAAAATAAGAACAACATGCTTTAAGAAATAATTGAATCCATGACGGATCTGATACCTTCCTAGCCCATTAGCACACTCCACGTTATATCAACCTTGAAAACAGTTTCTTGTAAATATCTCCGAAATTAAAGCTCCGATAAACTTTTTGGTTCAAATTTTTTCAAAAAACTCGCGCTACTATATTCCGAAAACCGTGACGCTCCCGTAAAAAAGGTAGCTAGCATTTTTAAAACTTTTTAACTGTCAAAATATTGTCATTAGCATTGATGAATTTTGACTGAAGTCTAAATGTTGTAGTATCGAGTACTATTTTACCTGAAAATTTCATGCAAATCGGTTAAGCGGTTTAGAAGCTATCGCGTTACGGACAGATATACACACACACAGAGACATACCTACATCACGACGATATTGCTAGGGTAGGTCAAAATACACCCAAATATCACTTTTTCGGCGTTATCTCAAAAAAAAAATTTCGTCGAAAACAATACCTTTTCTAGCCATTGCTGTACGGGCTAGGAAGGTAAAAATGTTTAAAGTACAAGACAATAAATTAATTCGATTTTTTATATTTTTTTGAAAAAAGATGCTCTAATATTTTTTGAGTGGGCCGAGAAGTATAAATGTCAAAAATAAAAATTCTTGTATATGTGCGCGGAGGCCTTGGCCGTACTTATATGTATATGGGCAAGTAAGCAGTCCTATTAAGGTACGCGGGGTGTGAATCAATATACATTTTATTAAAAAAAGTTGTTTTAAGGGAAAAATCTTTTGTTTTTTCATTTTGACCCCCTTTCATATGACATCAGCGGCATCACATTGAAGGACCAAGACGGGCCTTGGCCTTCCACTGTTTAAAACCTTATCGGCCACCAACATTGTAGCACATTTTTCTAATTAGACAACCTGTTCCCGAACTGTTATGACACTCGACGCCACTTTACAGGGTGTCCCAAATTCGGTTTTTTTGGGAAGTCTCGACCCTTACTTCTGAGTGTCCAGTATGACCCCCTCCCCCGCCACATAACATGGAAGATTAGATCTTGTCTTAGCCCCCTGTCTAGGGTGACTCACTACACGTCAATGGTACGATCGCCCACTTTTTTAATGTCATATAAAAATTATTTAAACTCGTCTGGAAAGGCAGGCATTTCAGCAGATTTTAAAATCTGCTAACGAAAATTGTTTATTAAATCATGATTCTTATTTGAAACCATGTGTTCTTGTCAAACAATGCACTGTTTCTTTGTATTCTATAAATGTTAGAAAAATAAAATGACATTAAAAAAGTGGGCGACTGTACAAACATTAAAAATTTATGAGAGGTTATATAGGCTGATGCGGTTGCAGAGAGTTGAAAAAATACATAAAACATGAAATGACTGACTGGTCGTAAAAGTTGTGGAAAACAGCGAAAAATTAAATAAAATTATTCGCGCTGGGCTCTTAGACTGTCTGCAAAACATAAAGAACCAACCAAACCGTGAAACTCGAACGTAAATTGCTTTTTTCCCCGAGTTTTATTGCGACTTGCCAGCGAGGAACAGAAATCTTTTAAAACAAAATGTATTACCTACTCGAGTCAAATATTTGATTACATAACCTTTACATTAAATCGTATATCTTAAATAAACAAAACGCTTTTTATTATGAACTTTGGCACAATAACTAATAATAGTCAAGTCATTATACAAATACAAAACAAATTTGAGTTTTCGACCTTAGAGGGCTTCCCCCGTAATCTTGGATTTAGTGTGCACAAAAAGGGTTTTGTTTTTTAAATTACTTAGTTACTGTATGTTTTAGAAAAAAAAGTTTTAAACAAAAGTTGAGGACAATAAAATTTCCTACAAAAACGGTTTTCGAGTTATGACTCTAAACATTTCGACCCCATTTTGGATTTTGACAATTTTTTTTATCTAGTGGCCTTTTACTTCGAAACTGCTTATTTTTGAGAAAATCTGTAATTAGATAAAATAAAGACCAACCATGCAATAGCCTATAAAATGAGACATCATTAAGTTCTCTGGGTAGTACCCTTGCTCAGATACAAACCCTGAAATGTTAGCAGTACACCCGTTTCCTATGTATTTCCATAGTATAATAATATGCAAAATAAACCGAAAGTTTCAGTGTCTCGCACTCACGGTGGGTAGAATAGACCGGTGTTCGGATCTTATATATATATATATATGTCAAATTTTTCACGTCACTGGTGGTCCAGCTGATTTTTGTAAACAAAAGTTAGATATGATATGAACAACAGAACTACTAATATTTTTTGAATTTTTTGAAAACTAAGGCAATTTTCCCACTGTTTTCTGGTACATCCTTATAAAATATAATTTTCTAGACTTATTGTCGTTATTTTTTTAGCCCGCTTTATTTTTTATTACACAAAACTTAAACTACAAGTCAAACTGAATGTGATCGTTTAGCATCAAAGGTGAACCGAGGACCTGGGAAGTAAACAAAGATGTAGGTCAGCGGATTATTTTTGAAGCTGAAACGAACAATTATTTTCTTCGAATTTTAATTTTTGTGTAAAGAAAAATGAAGCGGGCTAAAAAAAATAACGACTGGTATGTCTGAAAAATATTACTTTATAAGACCATACTAAAAAGTAGTAGA